>CP136056.1:335887693-337137693 GCA_032464435.1 Aegilops umbellulata | reverse complement strand
GGTCTGCAGTTTTTCTGTAGACTGACAAACAGAGATGCGTTCGCTTCTTCAGCGGTGAACGAATCCGCCTTTTTTTGCATCCCAAAGTATATTTCGTTCTTCTCCAAGTACAGCACGATTTTTCACATGTGAAAGACACGATCCGAAATGAATGAGTGGCAATTCCATTTTTCGTGGGATGGTGTGCAATACAAATAGAGCATCTACAACCGGAACCTCATTACCGCCCCAAATGTCAGGCGGTCGGGCACGACCACTGCCCGAACAGAAAACTTTCACCCAACAAGACCTAGCAAACTCAATCCAACCGTCCAGACTGACCGGGCACCCCCCACCCCCACCCACAAATACCCAGCTAATATGTGGGTTGGATATAGGGGCGCCCGGATGCGTCCGATACGTCGGATCGGACAGGCCGGACCATCCCAAATCCACTCCAAATTGACTGGTCCACCAAATTGAGTGCATCCTCCCGCGTTCATGCCGCCGCCTACCTGCACCCTTGCCATTCGTGCCACCGTCCTCGTCCACTGTCGTAGATGTCGTTGTCGACTACCTTGTCCGCCACCATCGGCATGGATGATGCCTGGGCGGAATCCATGGGGATCCCGGACTGTGGTCGTCAGTTGCAAGGCGAAGAATGCCGCCAGAAGCTGCGCGAGCATGAAGCGGTGGAGAAGGTAGTTGCGGAGAGGGTCGGTGCGGAGATGGCTGATGATGAGGAGATGGACTTGGGTGCATGCGGTCTGGCGACCGATCCGTCCGTCATAGCCGTCGGAAAGAAGAACTCATCGGTAAAGCCATAACTTTTTGAAAGACGCCGCCGTCAAGGAGACGGTGTACGACTCGCCGCAACTCCAAAGGCATTGAACAACGTCGGGCAAGGCCAGCCTTGGGCATGCCCACCTGTTTGGTCGACAATATGCCCGAACAAAGCCCGGTACATTCTTTGCCCCATATGACATTGGTTGATTCATTGTGGCACATGCCATTTGATCAATCTAGTGATGGTAGTTTAGTTGCTACCCATATTGTGTAGGACGAAATAATGCTAAACATTATTAATGATGGTCAAGATCCTTTACATTTTGATATGGGGTACCAATTCCCCTTTAAGTCGGGCAAACATCGCGCCCCAAAAAGAAGGCAATCAAGCCAAGAGGTATGCCATTCACACATTTTGAAGATGTTTTGTTGGTTGATTCTTGGTTGGCCAGAAGCATGGATCCCGTATGTGTAAGCGAGCAAAATGGCGTCAAATATTGGCAAAAAATCACAAACTCTCTCATGAAAAAAAAACACTATGTGGAACCGCACCCAATCGCTACCGGCCGCAATGAGGGCTCTCTTCAATATAGATGGTCCACTATGCAAGAGAATGTGAGCAAGTTTGTTGGTTTCTACAAAACAAGTGGTTGACTGCAACCAAAATGGCATAGGAGGCCAAAGCCATATGCAACTTTGGTGGTGACTTTGTACCAACATATCAAAAAGAAGTCATTCACTTTGCCCATTGTTGGATGAAATTGAAAAATAAACCAAAGTGGCAAATCGTCCTTGGGGACCTCCAAAATGGCACCAAAAAATGAAGAAAAATGATGAGTCTAGCTCCAATCAATTAATTGGATTGGAGGACGAAGAAGGCAAAATGGAGGGGCGAGCATACAAGCCACCATGCCAAAGAGGAACCAACAGGTGATGGAAAACAAGTGAGAATGATGGCACACAAATTGTCATAGCCGATCAAGACCACGTCATACATGTCATATAATGTGCTTACCTGGCCTTCAAGGATAGCCGAACATGTATGAGTACATTGGTGCACCCATGCACCCATGCAGGTATAAAATTATTCAAATAGTTGCATACGTGGTTATAGACGACTTGGAGCGTGTTAACTTGTTCATAGGACAACTTCAACTTAATAATTAAAGCTTGGCAACCGTGTGAGTGCCTTGTGGGTTCTTCCTCGTAAGGTTTGCGAGGGGGAAACCAAGGTAGTGTTATGATTGTGGTTAGGTAGATGGACGGACTAGTGGATCAACGTTCCTTTACTTCTTATGTGCTTTCTCACCTCATCTCTAATAAACACAAGTTATAGTGTATCTCTATAGAATTCTTAGTATTTGCACAGCTAAACCATACCCCTTGTTTGATAATGTGGAGTACTAGCTTGGGTTTGATGTAAGCCTAGAGGAGTGAGACATGTACTCACCCTTGCTATAAACAATTTCTTGTAGAGGACTACTTCTACAATGACGCTTATGTGCGATACTACATTTAGTACTATAATGGTGACGAGTAGACAGGAGATCCCGGGTGGCTGAGACCTCGTGGGATGGGTCGTTTTTCCGCTAATGTATGAATGTTATGTTGAGCCTTGTGGCCTCTCGATGTAATAACTTGGATCTTGACCCATGTTAGTTCTATTTATATCGATGCTTCTTTTTAGATGGTTTCGTGATGTTCCCAATCATGTATTACCCTTTGGTCTATATTCCTATAAATATGGTTGAAGATATACATTGTGGGCGGTATCAAATGCGTTCATATTTTGAGATTGACAGCAATGTGCTAAACTAGGAATAGCTCCACATGTCGGGACTTACACATCGTCTCCCATCTTCC
Organism: Aegilops umbellulata; assembly: GCA_032464435.1. NCBI lineage: Eukaryota > Viridiplantae > Streptophyta > Magnoliopsida > Poales > Poaceae > Aegilops > Aegilops umbellulata. Next base: position 337,135,065 of record CP136056.1, on the reverse strand, counting down.
AGCGAGCACGCGAGTGTGGAGCACCCTCGTTGTGGATCACTTGCATCATGGGGTGGGGTGTGGCATTTTAGCAGCGTTGCGGTGGCGGTGATGTGAAGGTGTGGCGGCAACTGGGGGGTCTCAGAGAAAGAGAGGAGGGGCAACCTCAGACAAGGAGTCCCAAGGCAATCGCGGTGAAGACGAGAGGGGAAAGGATATGAACGAGTGAACAAAGTTGTGCGGTGCCCATTGCGATGGGGCACGTGTGTGTGAGTCGATGGAGCAACCCGATCCGTCGATTGATTGCAATCTTTTTCCAAAGAAGGAACCGATGGATCTAGAACTTGATTGCATTTTTCACAAAGGATTTTTTATTGCAATAGTTGTTAGAGCAATTCCAACGGGCTAACCCAAATGAACGCAAAATGTGTCTGTTTTTTATCCGTTTGGGTAGGCGGACAACAAAAGTACGGCTGTGTCCACCATCCTATAGTGGACCCAACACACGCAACACATTTCACCCCGCCCCCTTTTGATTTAAAATGTACTCCCTTCATCCCACAATGCAAGAGTTTCTTTTGACACACATTTTGAGACGAGGGCTCATATATTAGGTCGCCAAAAGTCTGTTAATTACATTAATTAAACTAAAATAATAAATAAACCATAGATCTACTACTCGTCGTCCTAGTCCTTGTCGCCGATGAGATCGATGTAGACTAGAGGCGGCTGATGACCCACAAGTATAGGGGATCAATTGTAGCTCTTTTCGATAAGTAAGAGTGTCGAACCCAATGATACGTCTCCGTCGTATCTACTTTTCCAAACACTTTTGCCCTTGTTTTGGACTCTAACTTGCATGATTTGAATGGAACTAACCCGGACTGACGTTGTTTTCAGCAAAATTGCCATGGTGTTATTTTTATGCAGAAAAAAAGTTCTCGGAATGACCTGAAAATCAATGGAGATTATTTTTGGAATTAATAAAAAATACTGGTGAAAGAATCAAGGCTAGCGGGCTCACACCCTGTCCACGAGGGTGGGGGGCGTGCCTACCCCCCTGGGCGTGCCCCCTGCCTCGTGGGCCCCCTTGTGCTCCACCGACCTCAACTCCAACTCTATATATTCACGTTCGGGGAGAAAAAAAATCAAAGAGAAGGATTCATCACGTTTTACGATACGGAGCCGCTGCCAAGCCCTAATCTCTCTCGGGAGGGCTGATCTGGAGTCCGTTCGGGGCTCCGGTGAGGGGAATCCGTCGCCATCGTCATCATCAACCATCCTCCATCACCAATTTCATGATGCTCACCAGCGTGCGTGAGTAATTCCATCGTAGGCTTGCTGGATGGTGATGGGTTGGATGAGATTTACCATGTAATCGAGTTAGTTTTGTTAGGGTTTGATCCCTAGTATCCACTATGTTCTGTGATTGATGTTGCTATGACCTAGCTATGCTTAATGCTTATCACTAGGGCCTGAGTGCCATGATTTCAGATCTGAACCTATTATGTTTCCATGAATATATGTGAGTTCTTGATCCTATCTTGCAAGTCTATAGTCACCTATTATGTGTTATGATCCGTTAACCCCGAAGTGATAATAATCGGGACCACTACCGGTGATGACCGTAGTTTGAGGAGTTCATGTATTCACTAAGTGTTAATGCTTTGGTCCGGTACTCTATTAAAAGGAGGCCTTAGTATCCCTTAGTTTCCAATAGGACCCCGCTGCCACAGGAGGTTAGGACAAAAGATGGCATGCAAGTTCTTTTCCATAAGCACGTATGACTATATTCGGAATACATGCCTACATTACATTGATGAATTGGAGCTAGTTCTGTGTCACCCTATGTTATAACTATTGCATGAGGAATCGCATCCGGCATAATTCTCTATCACCGATCCAATGCCTACGAGCTTTTCACATATTGTTCTTCGCTTATTTACTTTTCCATTGCTACTGTTACAATCACTACAAAACTATCATTGTTACTTTTGCCACTCTTACCGTTACTTCCATACTACTTTGCTACTAAATACTTTCTTGTAGATACTAAGTTATCCAGGTGTGATTGAATTGACAACTCGGCTGCTAATACTTGAGAATATTCTTTGGCTCCCCTTGTGTCGAATCAATAAATTTGGGTTGAATACTCTACCCTCGGAAACTGTTGCGATCCCCTATACTTGTGGGTTATCAAGACTATTTTCTGGCGCCGTTGCCGGGGAGTATAGCTCTATTCTTTGAGTCACTTGGGATTTATATCTGCTGATCACTATGAGGAGCTTGAAAGACGAAAGAACTAAGATTTTTCCCTGAACTACGAGGGGAGGTAAGGAGCTGCCATCTAGCTCTGCTCTTGATTCACCTTCTGTTTTGAGTAAGCTTGCGACACCTAAACATGCTTCTGCTATTAATTCTGACATGTCGCATGTTATTGATAATGACACTTCTGCTATGCATGGTACTTATGATGAAACTACTTCTATGCTTAATACTATTGTGCCATTAGGTGAATTTTTTTATGAACAACTTGCTAGGGCTAGAGAGAATGAAATTATTGAAACTGATAATATTGATGAAAGTGATGATGAAGACTCTCCCCCTAGATATGAATTGCCTGTTGTGCCTGAGGGTTATGTTATGGATGAAGAAACTGCTAGAGACTTTCTTGCTTGCAATGATAGGAATGATCTTAAGAAATTATTAGCTAAGCTGAAAGAAAATCTCTGAATGCTAGAATGAAATATGACCCTGCTTTTGCTACTTCACCTATCTTTGTTATTGATAAGGATTATGATTTCTCTGTTGATCCTGAGATAATTACTTTGGTTGAATCTGATCCTTTTTATGGCTATGAATCTGAAATTGTTGTGGCACATCTTACTAAATTAAATGATATAGCCACCCTGTTCACTAATGATGAGAAAACTCGCTACTACTATATACTTAAATTGTTTCCGTTCTCATTAAAGGGTGATGCTAAAGTATGGTTTAATTCTCTTGATCCGGGTTGTGTGCGTAGTCCCCGGGATATGATTTATTACTTCTCTGCTAAATATTTCCCCGCTCATAAGAAACAAGCTGCTTTAAGGGAAATATATAATTTTGTGCAATTTGAAGAAGAGAGTCCCCCACAAGCTTGGGGGAGGCTTCTCCAATTACTTAATGCTTTGCCTGATCATCCTCTTAAGAAAAATGAAATACTTGATATCTTTTACAATGGACTAACTGATGCTTCCAGAGACCACCTGGATAGTTGTGCTAGTTGTGTTTTCAGGGAAAGAACAGTTGATCAAGCTGAATTGCTATTGAATAATATGTTGACTAATGAACATAATTGGACACTTCCTGAACCAACTCGTAAGCCAACTCCGAAGAAAAGGGGTATTCTATTTCTCAGTCGTGAAGATATGCAAGAGGCAAAGAAATCTATGAAAGAAAAAGGTATTGAAACTGAAGATGTTAAGAATTTACCTCCTCTTGAAGAAATACATGGTCTTGATAACCCGACACATGTAGTAAAGGTAAATTCTCTCCATAGATTCGATGAAGGTGATATCCCTCGTTATAAGTCTGCTAGCCAATGCTTAGATGAGTTTGATAATTTTATTGTCAAACAATAAAACTTCAATACTTATTTTGGTAGACAATTGAAACAAAATGATGATATGCTTGAACACTTGCGTGATTATATGGCTAGTGTTAAAGGTGAACTTAAACTCATTAGTAAACATGCTTCTATGGTTACCACTCAAGTAGAACAAGTGCTAAAAGCTCAGAATGATTTGCTCAATGAATTAAATTATAAGAAAAATGACTTTGTTGTTAGAGTTGCAACTAGAGGAGGTAAAGTGACTCAGGAACCCTTATATCCTGAGGGTCATCCTAAGAGAATTGAGCAAGATTCTCAGAGAACTAATTTTGATGCACCTAGTCCTTCTAAAAGTAAGAAAAAGAAAAACGATAGGACTTTGCATGCTTCTAGTGAACCTGTTGTTGACACACCTGAGAAACCCAATGATATTTCTATCACTGATGCTGAAACACAATCTGGTGATGAACATGAACCTAGTGATAATGTTAATGATGATGTTCATGTTGATGCTCAACCTAGTAATAATAATGATGTAGAAACTGAACCTACTGTTGATCTTGATAACCCACAATCAAAGAATCAACGTTATGATAAGAGAGACTTTGTTGCTAGGAAGCACGCTAAAGAAAGAGAACCATGGGTTCAGAAACCCATGCCTTTTCCTCCCAAACGATCCAAGAAAAAGGATGATGAGGATTTTGAGCGCTTTGCTGAAATTATTAGACCTATCTTCTTGCGTATGCATTTTACTGATATGCTTAAAATGAATCCTTATGCTAAGTATATGAAGGATATCGTTACAAATAAGAGAAAGATACCGGAAGCTGAAATTTCCACCATGCTTGCTAATTATACTTTTAAGGGTGGAATACCAAAGAAACTTGGAGGTCCAGGAGTACCCTCTATACCATGCTCCATTAAAAGAAACTATGTTAGAACTGTTTTATGTGATCTTGGAGCCGGTGTTAGTGTTATGCCTCTCTCTTTATATCGTAGAATTGATTTGAAGAAGTTGACACCTACTGAAATATCTTTGTAAATGGCTTAAATCAACTGCTATACCTGTCGGTATTTGTGAAGATGTGCCTGTTGTGGTTGCAAACGTTACTATTTTAACGGACTTTGTTATTCTTGATATTCCCGAGGACGATAGTATGTCTATTATTCTTGGAAGACCCTTTTTGAATACTGCAGGGGCTGTTATTGATTGCAACAAAGGCAATGTCACTTTTCATGTTAATGGAAATGAGCATATGGTACACTTTCCGAGGAAACAACCTCAAGTCCAAAGTATCAATTCTATTGGAAAAATTCCATCGATTATTATTGGAGGTTTTGAATTTGCTCTTCCTACTGTCAAGAAGAAATATGATATTCTTATTGTTGGGGATGTGCATATCCCCGTTGAGGTAACATAGTGTTATTCGAAATTTCTCCGGTTCCATGTTATTCGGAATGAGTTTGTTAACAAGACTTGATCAACCTTGTTAGTGGATTCCTTTTGATGAGCATGAGATGGATGAAGTTAGAAAGCACAACCTTCTGTACCCTTCTTTTACTTTCTGTTATTTAGATTAAATAAAGCAAAAATGGTATATTCTGTCAGTTCTCTGAATTATCCATGCAATAAAAAAATACCCTGAAAATAAAAGTTCTCCAAATGCCCCGAAAATGAAATATGATTTTTTCTGGAATATTTGAGAATATCTGGCACTGAGAACACAACAGGGAAGCAAGCACCTGGCCATGAGGGTCCAGGGCACGCCCACCCCCTTGGGCGCGCCACCTGCCTTGTGGGCCCATGGTGGCTCCCCTCCACTTATTCCAGCCACCACACACTCCTTCTTCCTACCAAAAAAATTACCAACCAGCTCAAGCACGAGTTCTAGCTCATTTTGCTGCGATTTTTTATCTCCTTGCTCAAAGCTCCACTCACAAAACTGCTTTGGGGGACTGTTCTTCGGTATGTGACTCCACCAATGGTCCAATTAGTTTTTGTTCTACTGCTTTATTCATTGCAAATTTTTGCTGCCTAGGTGACCCTGTTCTTGAGCTTGCATGTCAAATTTATATGGTCCCAAGTAGTTCTAATGCATGATATAGTCTCTAGGCACTTGTGGGAGTAGTTGCTATCAATTTTGTTGAGTTTGGTTCACTTTTATTTTAAGTTACTAAAAAATTCAGAAATTTTCAGAGAATGATGCAGAGATTTTTGAGGGGCTCTTCACGCCGAAGCTCGAAGGACAAGCAAAATGAAGAGGATAAGAGGCCCAAGTATAATCTCCCTCGCATCACGGAAGTTCGGCCATGTGAATGGCCTTGTGATGAGTTCTTAACAGCAGCCGGGATTCATGATGATTTTTATTCTTTGGTTGAGAATGCGGGCCTCACCAACTTCCTCCGCGACCAGCATGAACAGTATCTCTTACTCACAAATATTTTTGTGCAAAATTTTCATTTCCATGCTAGAAGATCACCATCATTAGTGGAATTTTATTTATATGATGAGCATAAGGAGATGTCCCTTTCTGATTTCTGTCGGGTCTGTAAGATACCCCTTACTGGCAGCATAGAGGAACCACATCGTAATGATGTGGAAGGGTTTATTGATATTTGCTGTAGGGGAAACGAGGAAAGTTTCTGATGCAAGAGTTACTAGCATACATTTTCCGGTTCTGCGTTACTTTGCAACATTTGCTAGTAGATGTTTAATTGGTCGCGGAAACTGTGGAAACCTTAGTGCCCCTGATATTGTTATTTTGGGCCATGCCTTGTTTCGTGATAACTCTTTTAGCCTAGGTGCTATCGTTGCCAAACGGTTAAGTCTTAACCGCACGAAGGGTCCCATCTTGGGAGGTATCTTCGCCTCGCGCCTCGCTGCACACTTTAACATACCTATTAGGCATTATGAGAAAGAAGAAAAGTTGTTGGCTCCTATTTTTCTAGACTATAAGAGTATGGTAGCACATGATTTTATCGTTAAGAATAAGGAAAAGATGCTTAAGTACAAACTGATATTTGATAAAAATCACCCTGAGACTATTACTTTGCCTGCTCCTTCTTTGTTTGACTTATCTACAGGCAAGTACCTTGTTCAACCGGAGGCATTTCATGCCTACCAGAACCCCACACCAGCTACAGAGCCAGAGCGGAACCACAATTTGATCCTTCACCACAGTCTGTTTACCAGTGGGATCCGGAGGAGATTGCCAACCAGTGGCAACCCGAGGCTCCTTCTCAGTACGACCCCAACTACAACTTTGGATATTCGCCAGGCCAGCCGTGGCAGTAGACCAACTTAGGTCAAAAGCCTAAGCTTGGGGGAGTACGTATTTCTCACCGACATTACATTCATGTTCACACACTCATTCTAGTTGTCGGTGCTCATACTTTTTCATTGTAATATCCATGTTAGTTTATTTTCCTTTTTATGCTTTCTTCTTGTATGTTTGAAAAACCTTAAGAAAAACATAAAAAATTAGTTGTAGCTGTTAGCTAGTTTACCTTCCATGCTCGTAGTAGTAATAATTGAAAGAAAACTCAAAAAGATTTATTGTTCTTCTTTTTCTTGTTGGGAGCTTTCTCGTGTAAATAGTTTTATTTCTTTTCTTTTCTTTGGGGGTCGAGAGGAGAAGACCATAATGAAAATGTTGAAGTGGCTCTTATATGCATTATTGTTGATTTAACAAAGAGCCCATATTATCTTGTCTTCTCCTTTGTGTCAGATGCTTGCAGATTCCAACTTAGTCCAATGCACGTGCATAATTATTATTATTCACATCGTTCGGTCGTGCAAGTGAAAGGCAATAATGACGATATATGATGGACTGATTGAGATGAGAAAAGCTGGTATGAACTCGACCTCTCTTGTTTTTGTAAATATGATTAGTTCATCATTCCAGATTCAGCCTATTATGAATAAACATGTTTGCAATGACAATTAGAGATTATAGTTGCTTATGCCATGCTTAATTAGCTAGGAGTTTATAATGGTTTACCTTGCGTGCCAACATGCTATTAAAATGGTTGTGATGTGGTATGATAGGGTGGTATCCTCCTTTGAATGATTCAAGTGACTTGACTTGGCACATGTTCACGCATGTAGTTGAAACAAAATCAACATAGCCTTCACGATATTTATGTTCATGGTGGATTATATCCTACTCATGCTTGCACTCAATGTTCATTAATTTTAATGCATGTTCATGACTGTTGTCGCTCTCTAGTTGGTCGCTTCCCAGTCTTTTTCTAGCCTTCATTTGTATAAAGCGGGAATACTGCTTGTGCATCCACTTCCATAAACCCCAAAGTTATTCCATATGAGTCCACTATACCTTCCTATATGCGGTATCTACCTGTCGTTCCAAGTAAATTTGTATGTGCCAAACTCTAAACCTTCAAATGAAATTCTGTTTTGTATGCTCGAATAGCTCATGTATCAACTAGGGTTGTCTGTATCTTCCATGCTAGGCGGGTTATTCTCAAGAGGAGTGGACTCCGCTCCTCACTCATGAGAAAATGGCTGGTCACCGGGATGCCCAGTCCCATGCTCTGAGCAACTCAAATCGAAATAATTGCAAACAAAACTCCCCCGGGACTCTTGTTAGTTGGAGGCACTCGTTGTTTCGAGCCAGCCATGGATTGATGCTTGTTGGTGGAGGGGGAGTATAAACTTTACCATTCTGTTTGGGAACCGCCTATAATGTGTGTAGCATGGAAGATATCGATATCTCTCGGTTGTTATATTGACAATGAAAGTATGCCGCTCAATATATTATTCATCTCTATTTCAAAATCGAGCTCTGGCACCTCTACAAATCCCTGCTTCCCTCTGTGAAGGGCCTATCTATTTACTTTTATGTTAAGTCATCACCCTCTTATTAAAAAGCATCAGCTGGAGAGCACCGCTGTCATTTGCATCCATTATTATTAATTTATATTGGGTATGACTATGACTGGATCTCTTTTACCATGAATTACAATGTTTAGTCAGTCCTTGATCTTCAAAGTGCTCTACATTTATGTTTTGCAGTCTCAGAAAGGGATAGTGAGATACCATCTTGTTATATCATATTATGATTATTTTGAGAAAGTGTTGTCATCCGAGATTTATTATTATTGCTCGCTAGTTGATTATGCCATTGGTATGAGTAAACATGAGACCTAAATGTTATTCTAAATATGGTTAGTTCATAATCTTTGCTGAAAACTTGAATGTTGGCTTTACATATTTACAACAACAAGAGCAAATAGAGTTTGTAAAAGTTTTTCTTTATCACTTTCAGTTTATAAACTGAATTGCTTGAGGACAAGCAAAGGTTTAAGCTTGGGGGAGTTGATACGTCCCCGTCGTATCTACTTTTCCAAACACTTTTGCCCTTGTTTTGAACTCTAACTTGCATGATTTGAATGGAACTAACCCGGACCGACGCTGCTTTCAGCAGAATTGCCATGGTGTTATTTTTGTGCAGAAATAAAAGTTCTCATAATGACCTGAAAATCAACGGACATTATTTTTGGAATTAATAAAAAATACTGGCGAAAGAATCAAGGCCAGGGGGGCCACACCCTGTCCATAAGGGTGGGGGCGCGCCTACCCCCTGGGCATGCCCCCTGCCTCGTGGGCCCCCTGGTGCTCCACCGACCTCAACTCCAACTCTATATATTCACGTTCGGGGAGAAAAAAATTATAGAGAACGATTCATCACGTTTTACAATATGGAGCCGCCGCCAAGCCCTAATCTCTCTCAGGAGGGCTGATCTGGAGTCCGTTCGGGGCTCTGGAGAGGGGAATCCGTCGCCATCGTCAACATCAACCATCCGCCATCACCAATTTCATGATGCTCACCGTCGTGCTAATTCCATCGTAGGCTTGCTGGACGGTGATGGGTTGGATGAGATTTACCATGTAATCGAGTTAGTTTTGTTAGGGTTTGATCCATAGTATCCACTATGTTCTGAGATTGATGTTGCTATGACTTTGTTATGCTTAATGCTTGTCACTAGCGCCCGAGTGCCATGATTTCAAATCTGAACCTATTATGTTTCCATGAATATATGTGAGTTCTTGATCCTATCTTGCAAGTCTATAGTCACCTATTATGTGTTATAATCCGTTAACCCTGAAGTGACAATAATCGGGACCACTACCGGTGATGATCGTAGTTTAGGGAGTTCATGTATTCACTAAGTGTTAATGCTTTGGTCTGGTACTCTATTAAAAGGAGGCCTTAGTATCCCTTAGTTTCCAAGGACCCCGCTGCCATGGGAGGGTAGGACAAAAGATGTCATGCAAGTTCTTTTCCATAAGCACGTATGACTATATTTGGAATACATGCCTACATTACATTGATGAATTGGAGCTAGTTCTGGGTCACCCTATGTTATAACTATTGCATGAGGAATCGCATCCGGCATAATTCTCTATCATCGATCCAATGCCTACGAGCTTCTCACATATTGTTCTTCGCTTATTTACTTTTCCGTTGCTACTGTTACAATCACTACAAAACTATCACTATTACTTTTGCCACCATTACCGTTACTTCCATACTACTTTGCTACTAAATACCTTGCTGCAGATACTAAGTTATCCAGGTGTGGTTGAATTGACAACTCAACTGCTAATACTTGAGATATTCTTTGGCTCCCCTTGTGTCGAATCATTAAATTTGGGTTGAATACTCTACCATCGAAAACTGTTGTGATCCCTATACTTGTGGGTTATCACCCAACGAGGAGCAGAAGGAAATGACAAGTAGTTTTCAGTAAGGTATTGTCTGCAAGTGCTGAAACTATAAGTAGCGAGTAGTTTGGTCGCAAGATAATTGGTAACGAGCAAGTAACGATGATAGTAACAAGTATGCAGCAAGGTAGCCCAAACCTTTTGAGGCAAAGGACATGCCAAAACGGTCTCTTATGATAAGCAAAGTTGTGACGCACGGATAATTAAGCTACAGTAACCCTTTGCTAATGATGCCATGTCACCTCGATTACTGTTGCTAATCTCGCGTTAGTTCAGAACCGATCCAAATTCAACTTTAAATAAAGTCAACCGATAAAGTTTTCAAACATTAAAACTAAAATGTTCGGGTTGTGTCAAATAAATCATAAGTAATTATGGTGGAGAAACCACACTTTTATAAAATGTTTAAATACTCTAAAATGATTTAAACAGTAGCAAAAACAATTATATAAATGCCTTTGGTATTTTATAAATTGCTAAACTATTTTAATTCGGGGTACAACATTTTATGACAGTGGCTTATTCGGGAACATTATTTTAGGGGCTATTGTTATATTTTACTGAACTAAATTTAACGCGTAACTAAAAGAAAAACAGAAAAGAAAAGAACACAAAAATATGAAAATAAGGAGAAAGACCCCCCGGCCAACTGGGCCAGATGGCCCAGCCGGCCAGCAGGCCACTGCGCCGGCCGGCCCAGCCTTGGCCTATATGCCCCCTCACCCCATGACCTAACCGAACCCTTCCCCCACTCTCCCCACGCACCCCTCACCCCTCCTCTACCTCCCCCGATCTGGATCGGGGGGAATTGACGCCTCTGCCTCGACCACCGCGCGACCCACCGCCGTCGCGCCCGACCACGACGCAGGCGCCCATCCCCGACGCCGTCACCTTACCGCTGCCGTCCCGGAGCTGCCGACACGTCTCGCCCTCCTCCCCGAAGCCCACCTCGTCGCGACGCCCCCCGCCTCTGGATCGTTCCGTCATCGCCGCCCGGAACGCCACCGCCACGGCCACCTCGTCGTCCTCCTCAACACCTCGCCAGAGCTGCCGCCGCTGCACCTCATCACCACGTCACCGTCGTCACCGTCTCCTCCCCGCGCCCCACTGCCTTGACCCTACGCTCCCGCGGTGAGGCCTCGTCCTCCCCTGCCCGCGGCGCTCAGCGCACAACCACGCGCACACGCGCTCGCGCTCGGATGACGTACCCCGCCCTGCTCCCGCTCTGCCTGGCCTCGCCGCCTTGTTGGCCGGCCACGCCGTGCCTGGACTCGTCTGCCGGCAGCCCGCAACTGCCGCTGCTGCCCTCCACCGCACACGCGCGCCCGCTGCACTCTGCGGCTACCGCCTGCTGTCCCGCTCGCCGCACCGCCCCGCTCCGGCTGCGGCCGTGGCCGCCGGCGCTGGGCCGCAGCGCCTGCACGGGCAGCCCGTGCCCTGCGCGCCCGCAGACCCCTGCGCCCGTTTGGCCCTATGGGCCACTTCCAAACGAGGCCCACTGCCTAGAACGTAAAAAATGAAAATGAAATTAGTAAAAGTAATAATTAATTATTTATTTAGTGAATTAATTAAGTTAATTAATTTTGTTTCACTGAACTAATTATAATTAGTTAACCTAATCAAGTAATTAAGCTACTTAACCTCTTTAGTTAAACTTGTCAATGACAAATGGGACCCACCCGTCAGTTTGACTGGTCAATGGTCAAAGCTGACTGCTGATGTCATGCTGACGTCATAAATACAATTTTGAATTAAAATAATTAAATAAATTCTAAAAAAAATTAAAACTTTAGAAAATCATATAAAATAATCCGTAACTCGGATGAAAATACTTTGTACATGAAAGTTGCTCAGAATGACGAGAAGAATCCGGATACACTCTCTGTTCGACCGCCACAGACCCCTAGCATATCAAACACGTAACTTTCCCCCTTCGGTGTTGGGGAACGTTGCAGAAAATTAAAATTCTTCCTACGGTTTCACCAAGATCCATCTATGAGTTCATCTAGAAACGAGTCATGGGAGAGAGAGATTGCATCTACATACCACTTTGCATATCGCGAGTGGAAGCGTTCAACGAACGGGGATGAGGTAGTCGTACACGACGTGATCCAAATCACCGGAGATCCTAGCACCGAAAGGACGGCACCTCCGCGTTCAACACACGTACGGTCAGTGTAACGTCTCCTTCTTCTTGATCCAGCAAGGCAAAGGAGAGGTTGGGGAAGAAGGCTCCAGCAGCAGCACGACGGCGTGGTGATGGTGGAACTACAGTACTCTAGCAGGGCTTCGCCGTGCTCAATGGAGGAGGAGGTGTTGGGGAGGGAGAGGGAGGCGCCAGGAGCAAGGGTGCGCAGCCCCCCTCCCCTCCCCCCTTTATATAGCCCCTTGGGGGGGCGCCGGCCCTAGGAGATGGAATCTCCTAGGGGGGCGGCGGCCAGGGAGGGGACTTGCCCCCCAAGCAAGGGGGGCGCCCCCTTTAGGGTTCCCCCCCAACCCTAGGCGCATGGGCCCTTGGGGGGGGAGGCGCACCAGCCCACTTTGGGCTGGTTCCCTTCCTCATACAGCCCATGGGGCCCTCCGAGGCAGGTGGCCCCACCCGGTGGACCCCCCGGGACCCTCCGGTGGTCCCGGTACAATACCGATAACCCCGAAACTTGTCCCGATGGCCAAAATAGCACTTTCTATATATAATTCTTTACCTCCAGACCATCCCGAAACTCCTTGTGACGTCCGGGATCTCATCCGGGACTCCGAACAACATTCGGGTTACTGCATATACATATCTTCACAACCCTAGCGTCACCGAACCTTAAGTGTGTAGACCCTACGGGTTCGGGAGACATGCAGACATGACTGAGACGGCTCTCGGGCAATAACCAACAACGGGATCTGGATACCCGTGTTGGCTCCCACATGCTCCACGATGATCTCATCGGATGAACCACGATGTCGAGGATTCAATTAATCCCGTATACGATTCCCTTTGTCAATCGGTATTTTACTTGCCCGAGATTCGATCGTCGGTATCCCAATACCTCATTCAATCTCGTTACCGGCAAGTCACTTTTCTCGTACCGTAATGCATGATCCCGTGATCAAACACTTTGATCACATTGAACTCATTATGATGATGCATTACCGAGAGGGCCCGGTGATACCTCTTCGTCAAGCGGAGTGACAAATCCCAGTCTCGATCCATGTCAACCCAACAGACACTTTCAGAGATACCCGTAGTATACCTTTATAGTCACCCAGTTACGTTGTGACGTTTGGCACACCCAAAGCACTGCTACGGTATCCGGGAGTTACACGATCTCATGGTCTAAGGAAAGGATACTTGACATTGGAAAACTCTAGCAAACGAACTATGCGATCTTATGCTATGTTTAGGATTGGGTCTTGTCCATCACATCATTCTCCTAATGATGTGATCTCGTTATCAATGACATCCAATGTCCATAGTCAGGAAACCATGACTATCTATCGATCAACGAGCTAGTCAACTAGAGGCTTACTAGGGACATGTTGTTGTCTGTTATTCACACATGTATTACGATTTCCGGATAACACAATTATAGCACGAATAAAGACAATTATCATGAATAAGGAAATATAATAATAATGCTTTTATTATTGCCTCTAGGGCATATTTCCAACAGTCTCCCACTTGCACTAGAGTCAATAATCTAGTTACATTGTGATGAATCGAACACCCATAGAGTTCTGGTGCTGATCATGTTTTGCCTTAGGGAGAGGTTTAGTCAACGGATCTGCGACATTCAGATCCGTGTGCACTTTACAAATTTCTATGTCTCCATCTTGAACAGTTTCACGAATGGAGTTGAAGCGACGCTTGATGTGCCTGGTCTTCTTGTGAAACCAGGGCTCCTTGGCAAGTGCAATAGCTCCAGTGTTGTCACAGAAGAGTTTGATTGGCCCCGACGCATTGGGTATGACTCCGAGGTCGGTGATGAACTCGTTCACCCAAATTGCTTCATGTGCCGCCTCCGAGGCTGCCATGTACTCCGCTTCACATGTAGATCCCGCCACGACGCTTTGCTTGCAACTGCACCAGCTTACTGCCCCACCATTCAAAATATACACGTATCCGGTTTGTGACTTAGAGTCATCCAGATCTGTGTCGAAGCTAGCGTCGACGTAACCTTTTACGACGAGCTCTTCGTCACCTCCATAAACGAGAAACATTTCCTTGGTCCTTTTCAGGTACTTCAGGATATTCTTGACCGCTGTCCAGTGTTCCTTGCCGGGATTACTTTGGTACCTTCCTACCAAACTTACGGCAAGGTTTACATCAGGTCTGGTACACAGCATGGCATACATAATAGAACCTATGGCTAAGGCATAGGGGATGACACTCATCTCTTCTATATCTTCTGCCGTGGTCGGACATTGAGCCGAGCTCAATTTCACACCTTGTAACACAGGTAAGAACCCTTTCTTAGATTGATCCATATTGAACTTCTTCAATATTTTATCAAGGTATGTGCTTTGTGAAAGACCTATGAGGCGTCTCGATCTATCTCTATGATCTTGATGCCTAATATATAAGCAGCTTCTCCAAGGTCCTTCATTGAAAAACTTTTATTCAAGTAGGCCTTAATGTTGTCCAAGAGTTCTATATCATTTCCCATCAAAAGTATGTCGTCTACATATAATATGAGAAATGCTACAGAGCTCCCACTCACTTTCTTGTAAACACAGGCTTCTCCATAAGTCTGTGTAAACCCAAACGCTTTGATCATCTCATCAAAGCGAATGTTCCAACTCCGAGATGCTTGCACCAGCCCATAAATCGAGCGTTGGAGTTTGCACACCTTGTCAGCATTCTTAGGATCGACAAAACCTTCCGGCTGCATCATATACAATTCTTCCTTAAGGAAACCATTAAGGAATGCCGTTTTGACGTCCATTTGCCATATTTCATAATCGTAGAATACGGCAATTGCTAACATGATTCGGACGGACTTCAGCTTCGCTACCGGTGAGAAAGTCTCATCGTAGTCAATTCCTTGAACTTGTCGATAACCCTTAGCGACAAGCCGAGCTTTATAGATGGTCACATTACCATCCGCGTCTGTCTTCTTCTTAAAGATCCATTTATTTTCTATCGCTCGCCGATCATCGGGCAAGTCTGTCAAAGTCCATACTTTGTTTTCATACATGGATCCTATCTCGGATTTCATGGCTTCTAGCCATTTGTCGGAATCCAGGCCCGCCATTGCTTCCTCATAGTTCGAAGGTTCACCGTTCTCTAACAACATGATTTCCAAGACAGGGTTGCCGTACCACTCTGGTGCGGAACGTGTCCTTGTGGACCTTTGAATTTCAGTAGGAACTTGATTAGAAGTATCTTGATCATCATCATTAATTTCCTCTCTAGTCAGTGCAGGCACCTCAGAAACGTTTTCTTGAGTTTCTCCATTTTCCGGTTCAAGAGGTAACACTTCATCAAGTTCTACTTTCCTCCCACTTACTTCTTTCGAGAGGAACTCTTTCTCTAGAAAGGATCCATTCTTGGCAACAAAGATCTTGCCTTCGGATCTGAGGTAGAAGGTATACCCAACAGTTTCTTTAGGGTATCCTATGAAGACGCATTTTTCCGACTTGGGTTCGAGCTTTTCAGGTTGAAGTTTCTTGACATAAGCATCGCATCCCCAAACTTTTAGAAACGACAGCTTAGGTTTCTTCCCAAACCATAATTCATACGGTGTCGTCTCAACGGATTTCGATGGAGCCCTATTTAAAGTGAATGCGGCAGTCTCTAAAGCATAGCCCCAAAAAGATAGCGGTAAATCGGTAAGAGACATCATAGATCGTACCATATCTAATAGAGTGCGATTACGACGTTCGGACACACCATTACGCTGAGGTGTTCCAGGCGGCGTGAGTTGCGAAACTATTCCACATTTTCTTAAGTGCGTGCCAAATTCGTGACTCAAGTGTTCTCCTCCACGATCTGATCGTAGAAACTTGATCTTTCTATCACGTTGATTTTCAACCTCACTCTGAAATTCCTTGAACTTTTCAAAGTCTCAGACTTGTGTTTCATTAAGTAGACATACCCATATCTACTCAAGTCATCAGTGAGGGTGAGAACATAACGATAGCCACCGCGAGCCTCAACACTCATTGGACCGCACACATCGGTATGTATGATTTCCAATAAGTTGGTTGCTCGCTCCATTGTTCCTGAGAACGGAGTCTTGGTCATTTTACCCATGAGGCATGGTTCGCACGTGTCAAATGATTCATAATCAAGAGACTCTAAAAGTCCATCTGTATGGAGCTTCTTCATGCGTTTGACACCTATGTGACCAAGGCGGCAGTGCCACAAATATGTGGGACTATTGTTATCAACTTTAACTCTTTTGGTATCCACACTATGAATATGTTGTTGGAAATATGCCCTAGAGGCAATAATAAAAGCATTATTATTATATTTCCTTATTCATGATAATTGTCTTTATTCGTGCTATAATTGTGTTATCCGGAAATCGTAATACATGTGTGAATAACATACAACAATATGTCCCTAGTGAGCCTCTAGTTGACTAGCTCGTTGATCGACAGATAGTCATGGTTTCCTGACTATGGACATTGGATGTCATCGATAACGGGATCACATCATTAGGAGAATGATGTGATGGACAAGACCCAATCCTAAACATAGCATAAGATCGCATAGTTCGTTTGCTAGAGTTTTCCAATGTCAAGTATCCTTTCCTTAGACCATGAGATTGTGTAACTCCCGGATACCGTAGGAGTGCTTTGGGTGTGCCAAACGTCACAACGTAACTGGGTGACTATAAAGGTATACTACGGGTATCTCTGAAAGTGTCTGTTGGGTTGACATGGATCGAGACTGGGATTTGTCACTCCACTTGACGGAGAGGTATCACCGGGCCCTCTCGGTAATGCATCATCATAATGAGCTCAATGTGATCAAAGTGTTTGATCACGGGATCATGCATTATGGTACGAGAAAAGTGACTTGCCGGTAACGAGATTGAACGAGGTATTGGGATACCGACGATCGAATCTCGGGCAAGTAAAATACCGATTGACAAAGGGAATCGTATACGGGATTAATTGAATCCTTGACATTGTGGTTCATCCGATGAGATCATCGTGGAGCATGTGGGAGCCAACATGGGTATCCAGATCCTGCTGTTGGTTATTGTCCGAGAGCCGTCTCGGTCATGTCTGCATGTCTCCCGAACCCGTAGGGTCTACACACTTAAGGTTCGGTGACGCTAGGGTTGTGAAGATATGTATATGCAGTAACCCGAATGTTGTTCGGAGTCCCGGATGAGATCCCGGACGTCACGAGGAGTTCCGGAATGGTCCGGAGGTAAAGAATTATATATAGGAAGTGCTGTTTCGGCCATCGGGATAAGTTTCGGGGTTATCGGTATTGTACCGGGACCACCGGAGGGGTCCCGGGGGTCCACCAGGTGGGGCCACCTGCCCTGGTGGGCCACATGGGCCTTAGGCGGTGCGCCTTGGCCTGCTTGGGCCAAGGGGAACCTGCCCCAAAGGGCCCATGCGCCTAGGGTTCCATCTAGGAGGAGTCCTAGTGGTGGCAGGCACCTCCTAGATGGCTTGGGGGGGAGGGAAACCTCCCTGGCCGCCGCCCCCCTTGGGAGATTAGATCTCCCAGGGCCGGTGCCCCCCCAGAGGCCTATATAAAGGGGGGAGGGGAAGGGGGGCTGCGCACCATATGCCCTGGCGCCTCCCTCTCCCTCTCCAACACCTCCTCCTTCTCCGTAAGTGCACGGCGAAGCCCTGCCGGAGTACTGTAGTTCCATCATCACCACGCCGTCGTGCTGCTGCTGGAATCTTCTTCATCAACCTCTCCTTCCCCCTTGCTGGATCAATAAGGAGGAGACGTCACGCTTTCCGTACGTGTGTTGAACACGGAGGTGCCGTCCGTTCGGCACTAGATCATCGGCGAATTGGATCACGGCGAGTACGACTACCTCATCCACGTTCACTCAAACGCTTCCGTTGCGATCTACAAAGTGGTATGTACATGCTATCTAATCTGAATACTCGTTGCTAGATGAACTCATAGATGGATCTTGGTGAAACCGTAGGAAAATTTTTAATTTTCTGCAACGTTCCCCAACAGTGGCATCATGAGCTAGGTCTATGCGTAGTTCTTCTTGCGCGAGTAGAACACAATTTGTTGTAGGCGTAGATGTTGTCAACTTTTCTTGCCGCTACTAGTCTTATCTTGCTTCAGCGGTATTGTGGGATGAAGCGGCCCGGACCAACCTTACACGTACGCTTATGTGAGACCGGTTCCACCGACTAACATGCACTAGTTGCATAAGGTGGCTGGCGGGTGTCTGTCTCTCCTACTTCAGTTGGAGCAGATTCGATGAAAAGGGTCCTTATGAAGGGTAAATAGAAGTTGACAAATCACGTTGTGGCTTTTACGTAGGTAAGAAAACGTTCTTGCTAGAACCCTAAATCAGCCACGTAAAACTTGCAACAACAATTAGAGGACGTCTAACTTGTTTTTGCAGCAAGTGCTTTGTGATATGATATGGCCAAACTTGTGATGAATGATGAATGATCTATATGTGATGTATGAGATGTTCATGCTATTGTAATAGGAATCACGACTTGCTTGTCGATGAGTATGACAACCGGCAGGAGCCATAGGAGTTGTCTTTATTTTTGTATGACCTGCGTGTCATTGAGAAACGCCATGTAAATTACTTTACTTTATTGCTAAACGCGTTAGCCATAGTAGTAGAAGTAATAGTTGGCGAGCAACTTCATGAAGACACGATGATGGAGATCATGATGATGGAGATCATGGTGTCAAGCCGGTGACAAGATGATCATGGAGCCCCAAGATGGAGATCAAAGGAGCTATGTGATATTGGCCATATCATGTCACGTTTATTATTTGATTGCATGTGATGTTTATCATGTTTTGCATCTTGTTTACTTAGAACGACGGTAGTAAATAAGATGATCCCTCATAATAATTTCAAGAAAGTGTTCACCCTAACTGTGCACCGTTGCGACAGTTCGTTGTTTCGAAGCACCACGTGATGATCGGGTGTGATAGATTCTAACGTTCACATACAACGGGTGTAAGACAGATTTACACACGCAAAACACTTAGGTTGACTTGACGAGCCTAGCATGTACAGACATGGCCTCGGAACACAGAAGACCGAAAGGTCGAGCATGAGTCGTATAGAAGATACGATCAACATGAAGATGTTCACCGATGTTGACTAGTCCGTCTCACGTGATGATCGGACATGGCCTAGTTGACTCGGATCATGTAATACTTAGATGACTAGAAGAGGGATGTCTATCTAAGTGGGAGTTCATTAAATAATTTGATTAAATGAACTTTGTTATCATGAACTTAGTCTAAAAATTTTACAATATGTCTTGTAGATCAAATGGCCAACGTAGTCCTCAACTTCAACGCGTTCCTAGAGAAAACCAAGCTGAAAGACGATGGCAGCAACTATACGGACTGGGTCCGGAACCTGAGGATCATCCTCATAGCTGCCAAGAAAGATTATGTCCTACGAGCACCGCTGGGTGACGCACCTATTCTCCCTGCAGAACAAGACGTTATGAACACTTGGCAGTCACGCTGCGATGATTACTCCTCGTTTAGTGCGGCATGCTTTACAGCTTAGAGCCGGGGCTCCAAAAGCGTTTTGAGAGACATGGAGCATATGAGATGTTCGAAGAGCTGAAAATGGTTTTCCAAGCTCATGCCCGGGTCGAGAGATATGAAGTCTCCGACAAATTCTTTAGCTGTAAGATGGAGGAAAATAGTTCTGTCAGTGAACACATACTCAAAATGTCTGGGTTGCACAACCGCATGACTCAACTGGAAGTTAATCTCCCGGAAGAAGCGGTCATTGACAGAATCCTCCAGTCGCTTCCACCTAGCTACAAGAGCTTTGTGATGAACTACAATATGCAGGGGATGGTAAAGACCATTCCTGAAGTATATGCTATGCTGAAATCAGCAGAGGTAGAAATCAAGAAGGAGCATCAAGTGTTGATGGTGAATAAAACCACGAAGTTCAAGAAGGGCAAGGGTAAAAAGAACTTCAAGAAGGACGGCAAGGAAGTTGCCGCGCCCGGTAAGCAAGTTGCCGGGAAGAAGCCAAAGAATGGACCCAAGCCCGAGACTGAGTGTTTTTATTGCAAGGGAAGTGGTCACTGGAAGCGGAACTGCCCCAAATACTTAGCGGACAAGAAGGCCGGCAAAACCAAAGGTATATGTGATATACATGTAATTGATGTGTACCTTACCAGTACTCGTAGTAGCTCTTGGGTATTTGATACCGGTGCAGTTGCTCACATTTGTAACTCAAAGCAGGAGCTGCGGAATAAACGGAGACTGGCGAAGGACGAGGTGACGATGCGCATCGGGAATGGTTCCAAGGTCGATGTGATCGCCGTCGGCACGCTGCCTCTACATTTACCTACGGGATTAGTTTTAAACCTCAATAATTGTTATTTAGTGCCAAGTTTGAGCATGAACATTGTATCTGGTTCTCGCTTAATTCGAGATGGCTACTCATTTAAATCCGAGAATAATGGTTGTTCTATTTATATGAGAGATATGTTTTATGGTCATGCTCCGATGGTTAATGGTTTATTCTTAATGAATCTCGTACGTGATGATACACATATTCATAGTGTGAATACCAAAAGAGTTAAAGTTGATAACAATAATCCACATATTTGTGGCACTGCCGCCTTGGTCACATAGGTGTCAAACGCATGAAGAAGCTCCATGCAGATGGACTTTTAGAGTCTCTTGATTATGAATCATTTGACACGTGCGAACCATGCCTCATGGGTAAAATGACCAAGACTCCGTTCTCAGGAACAATGGAGCGAGCAACCAACTTATTGGAAATCATACATACCGATGTATGCGGTCCAATGAGTGTTGAGGCTCGCGGTGGCTATCGTTATGTTCTCACCCTCACTGATGACTTGAGTAGATATGGGTATATCTACTTGATGAAACACAAGTCTGAGACCTTTGAAAAGTTCAAGGAATTTCAGAGTAAGGTTGAAAATCAACGTGATAGAAAGATCAAGTTTCTACGATCAGATCGTGGAGGAGAATACTTGAGTCATGAATTTGGCACACACTTAAGAAAATGTGGAATAGTTTCACAACTCACGCCGCCTGGAACACCTCAGCGTAATGGTGTGTCCGAACGTCGTAATCGCACTCTATTAGATATGGTGCGATCTATGATGTCTCTTACCGATTTACCGCTATCTTTTTGGGGCTATGCTTTAGAGACTGCTGCATTCACTTTAAATAGGGCTCCGTCGAAATCCGTTGAGACGACATCGTATGAATTATGGTTTGGGAAGAAACCTAAGCTGTTGTTTCTAAAAGTTTGGGGATGCGATGCTTATGTCAAGAAACTTCAACCTGAAAAGCTCGAACCCAAGTCGGAAAAATGCGTCTTCATAGGATACCCTAAAGAAACTGTTGGGTATACCTTCTACCTCAGATCCGAAGGCAAGATCTTTGTTGCCAAGAATGGATCCTTTCTGGAGAAAGAGTTTCTCTCGAAAGAAGTAAGTGGGAGGAAAGTAGAACTTGATGAAGTGTTACCTCTTGAACCGGAAAATGGCGAAACTCAAGAAAACGTTTCTGAGGTGCCTGCGCCGACTAGAGAGGAAATTAATGATGATGATCACGATGCTTCTAATCAAGCTCCTACTGAAAATCGAAGGTCCACAAGGACACGTTCCGCACCAGAGTGGTACGGCAACCCTGTCTTGGAAATCATGTTGTTAGACAACGGTGAACCTTCGAACTATGAGGAAGCAATGGCGGGCCCGGATTCCGACAAATGGCTGGAAGCCATGAAATCCGAGATAGGATCCATGTATGAAAACGAAGTATGGACTTTGACTGACTTGCCCGTTGAACGGCGAGCCATAGAAAATAAATGGATTTTTAAGAAGAAGAAAGACGCGGATGGTAATGTGACCATCTATAAAGCTCGGCTTGTCGCTAAGGGTTATCGACAAGTTCAAGGAATTGACTACGATGAGACTTTCTCACCGGTAGCGAAGCTGAAGTCCGTCTGAATCATGTTAGCAATTGCCGCATACTATGATTATGAGATATGGCAAATGGACGTCAAAACGGCATTCCTTATTGGTTTCCTTAAGGAATAATTGTATATGATGCAGTCGGAAGGTTTTGTCAATCCTAAGAATGCTGACAAGGTGTGCAAGCTCCAACGCTCGATTTATGGGCTGGTGCAAGCATCTCGGAGTTGGAACATTCGCTTTGATGAGATGATCAAAGCGTTTGGGTTTACACAGACTTATGGAGAAACCTGTGTTTACAAGAAAGTGAGTGGGAGCTCTGTAGCATTTCTCATATTATATGTAGACGACATACTTTTGATGGGAAATGATATAGAACTCTTGGACAGCATTAAGGCCTACTTGAATAAAAGTTTTTCAATGAAGGACCTTGGAGAAGCTGCTTATATATTAGGCATCAAGATCTATAGAGATAGATCGAGACGCCTCATAGGTCTTTCACAAAGTACATACCTTGATAAGATATTGAAGAAATTCAATATGGATCAATCTAAGAAAGGGTTCTTACCTGTGTTACAAGGTGTGAAATTGAGCTCAGCTCAATGTCCGACCACGGCAGAAGATATAGAAGAGATGAGTGTCATCCCCTATGCCTCAGCCATAGGTTCTATTATGTATGCCATGTTGTGTACCAGACCTGATGTAACCTTGCCGTAAGTTTGGTAGGTAGGTACCAAAGTAATCCCGGCAAGGAACACTGGACAGCGGTCAAGAATATCCTGAAGTACCTGAAAAGGACCAAGGAAATGTTTCTCGCTTATGGAGGTGACGAAGAGCTCGTCGTAAAGGGTTACGTCGACGCTAGCTTCGACACAGATCTGGATGACTCTAAGTCACAAACCGGATACGTGTATATTTTGAATGGTGGGGCAGTAAGCTGGTGCAGTTGCAAGCAAAGCGTCGTGGCGGGATCTACATGTGAAGCGGAGTACATGGCAGCCTCGGAGGCAGCACATGAAGCAATTTGGGTGAAGGAGTTCATCACCGACCTCGGAGTCATACCCAATGCGTCGGGGCCAATCAAGCTCTTCTGTGACAACACTGGAGCTATTGCACTTGCAAAGGAGCCCAGGTTTCACAAGAAGACCAGGCACATCAAGCGTCGCTTCAACTCCATTCGTGAAAAAGTTCAAGATGGAGACATAGAAATTTGTAAAGTGCACACGGATCTGAATGTCGCAGATCCGTTGACTAAACCTCTCCCTAAGGCAAAACATGATCAGCACCAGAACTCTATGGGTGTTCGATTCATCACAATGTAACTAGATTATTGACTCTAGTGCAAGTGGGAGACTGTTGGAAATATGCCCTAGAGGCAATAATAAAAGCATTATTATTATATTTCCTTATTCATGATAATTGTCTTTATTCGTGCTATAATTGTGTTATCCGGAAATCGTAATACATGTGTGAATAACATACAACAATATGTCCCTAGTGAGCCTCTAGTTGACTAGCTCATTGATCGACAGATAGTCATGGTTTCCTGACTATGGACATTGGATGTCATCGATAACGGGATCACATCATTAGGAGAATGATGTGATGGACAAGACCCAATCCTAAACATAGCATAAGATCGCATAGTTCGTTTGCTAGAGTTTTCCAATGTCAAGTATCCTTTCCTTAGACCATGAGATCGTGTAACTCCCGGATACCGTAGGAGTGCTTTGGGTGTGCCAAACGTCACAACGTAACTGGGTGACTATAAAGGTATACTACGGGTATCTCTGAAAGTGTCTGTTGGGTTGACATGGATCGAGACTGGGATTTGTCACTCCACTTGACGGAGAGGTATCACCGGGCCCTCTCGGTAATGCATCATCATAATGAGCTCAATGTGATCAAAGTGTTTGATCACGGGATCATGCATTACGGTACGAGAAAAGTGACTTGCCAGTAACGAGATTGAACGAGGTGTTGGGATACCGACGATCGAATCTCGGGCAAGTAAAATACCGATTGACAAAGGGAATCGTATATGGGATTAATTGAATCCTTGACATCGTGGTTCATCCGATGAGATCATCGTGGAGCATGTGGGAGCCAACATGGGTATCCAGATCCCGCTGTTGGTTATTGCCCGAGAGCCGTCTCGGTCATGTCTGCATGTCTCCCGAACCCGTAGGGTCTACACACTTAAGGTTCGGTGACGCTAGGGTTGTGAATATATGTATATGCAGTAACCCGAATGTTGTTCGGAGTCCAGGATGAGATCCCGGACGTCACGAGGAGTTCCAAAATGGTCCGGAGGTAAAGAATTATATATAGGAAGTGCTATTTCGGCCATCGGGATAAGTTTCGGGGTTATCGGTATTGTACCGGGACCACCGGAGGGGTCCCGGGGGTCCACCAGGTGGGGCCACCTGCCCTGGTGGGCCACATGGGCCTTAGGGGGTGCGCCTTGGCCTGCTTGGGCCAAGGGGAACCTGCCCCAAAGGGCCCATGCGCCTAGGGTTCCATCTAGGAGGAGTCCTAGTGGTGGAAGGCACCTCCTAGATGGCTTGGGGGGAGGGAAACCTCCCTGGCCGCCGCCCCCCTTGGGAGATTAGATCTCCCAGGGCCGGCGCCCCCCCCCAGAGGCCTATATAAAGGGGGGAGGGGAAGGGGGGCTGCGCACCATATGCCCTGGCGCCTCCCTCTCCCTCTCCAACACCTCCTCCTCCTCCGTAAGTGCACGGCGAAGCCCTGCCGGAGTACTGTAGTTCCATCATCACCACGCCGTCGTGCTGCTGCTGGAATCTTCTTCATCAACCTCTCCTTCCCCCTTGCTAGATCAAGAAGTAGGAGACGTCACGCTTTCCGTACGTGTGTTGAACACGGAGGTGCCGTCCGTTCGGCACTAGATCATCGGTGAATTGGATCACGGCGAGTACGACTACCTCATCCACGTTCACTCGAACGCTTCCATTGCGATCTACAAAGTGGTATGTAGATGCTATCTAATCTGAATACTCGTTGCTAGATGAACTCATAGATGGATCTTGGTGAAACCGTAGGAAAAATTTTAATTTTCTGCAACGTTCCCCAACATATGTGTATCATCACGTATGAGATTCATTAAGAATAAACCATTAACCATCGGAGCATGACCATAAAACATATCTCTCATATAAATAGAACAACCATTATTCTCGGATTTAAATGAGTAGACATCTCGAATTAAACGAGATCTAGATACAATGTTCATGCTCAAACTTGGCACTAAATAACAATTATTGAGGTTTAAAACTAATCCCGTAGGTAAATGTAGAGGCAGCGTGCCGACGGCGATCACATCGACCTGGAACCATTCCCGACGCGCATCGTCACCTCGTCCTTCGCCAGTCTCCGTTTATTCCGCAGCTCCTGTTTTGAGTTACAAATGTGAGCAACTGCACCGGTATCAAATACTCAAGAGCTACTACGAGTAATGGTAAGGTACACATCAATTACATGTATATCACATATACCTTTTGTTTTGCCGGCCTTCTTGTCCGCTAAGTATTTGGGGCAGTTCCGCTTCCAGTGACCACTTCCCTTGCAATAAAAACACTCAGTCTCGGGCTTGGGTCCATTCTTTGGCTTCTTCCCGGCAACTTGCTTACCGGGTGCGGCAACTTCCTTGCCGTCCTTCTTGAAGTTCTTTTTACCCTTGCCCTTCTTGAACTTAGTGGTTTTATTCACCATCAACACTTGATGCTCCTTCTTGATTTATACCTCTGCTGATTTCAGCATAGCATATACCTCAGGAATGGTCTTTACCATCCCCTGCATATTGTAGTTCATCACAAAGCTCTTGTAGCTAGGTGGAAGCGACTGGAGGATTCTGTCAATGATCGCTTCATCCGGGAGATTAACTTCCAGTTGAGTCAAGCGGTTGTGCAACCCAGACATTTTGAGTATGTGTTCACTGACAGAGCTATTTTCCTCCATCTTACAGCTAAAGAATTTGTTGGAGACTTCATATCTCTCGACCCGGGCATGAGCTTGGAAAACCATTTTCAGCTCTTCGAACATCTCATATGCTCCATGTCTCTCAAAACGCTTTTGGAGCCCCGGCTCTAAGCTGTAAAGCATGCCGCACTGAACGAGGGAGTAATCATCGCAGCGTGACTGCCAAGCGTTCATAACGTCTTGTTCTGCAGGGAGAATAGGTGCGTCACCCAGCGGTGCTCATAGGACATAATCTTTCTTGGCAGCTATGAGGATGATCCTCAGGTTCCGGACCCAGTCCGTATAGTTGCTGCCATCGTCTTTCAGCTTGGTTTTCTCTAGGAACGCGTTGAAGTTGAGGACTACGTTGGCCATTTGATCTACAAGACATATTGTAAATATTTTAGACTAAGTTCTTGATAATAAAGTTCATTTAATCAAATTATTTAATGAACTCCCACTTAGATAGACATCCCTCTTCTAGTCATCTAAGTATTACATGATCCGAGTCAACTAGTCCGTGTCCGATCATCACGTGAGACGGACTAGTCAACATCGGGGAACGTTGCAGAAAATTAAAAAATTTCCTACGGTTTCACCAAGATCCATCTATGAGTTCATCTAGCAACAAGTCATGGGAGAGAGAGATTGCATCTACATACCACTTTGCAGATCGCGAGCGGAAGCGTTCAACGAACGGGGATGAGGTAGTCGTACACGACGTGATCCAAATCACCGGAGATCCTAGCACCGAACAGACGGCACCTCCGCGTTCAACACACGTACGGTCAGCGTAACGTCTCCTTCTTATTGATCCAGCAAGGCAAAGGAGAGGTTGGGGAAGATGGCTCCAGCAGCAGCATGACGGCGTGGTGATGGTGGAGCTGCAGTACTCCAGCAGGGCTTCGCCGAGCTCTACGGAGGAGGAGGTGTTGGAGAGGGAGAGGGAGGCGCCAAGGACCAGGGTTCGGCTGCCCCCTCCCCTCCCCCCTTTTATATAGCCCCCTAGGGGGGCGCCGGCCCTAGGAGATGCAATCTCCTAGGGGGCGGCGGCCAAGGGGTGGGGGGCTTGCCCCCCAAGCAAGGGGGCGCCCCCTTTAGGGTTTCCCCCCAACCCTAGGCGCATGGGCCCTTGGGGGGAGGCGCACCAGCCCACTTTGGGCTGGTTCCCTTCCTCATACAGCCCATGGGGCCCTCTGAGGCAGGTGGCCCCACCCGGTGGACCCCCCGGGACCCTCTGGTGGTCCCGGTACAATACCGATAACCCCGAAACTTGTCCCGATGGCCAAAACAGCACTTTCTATATATAATTCTTTACCTCCGGACCATCCCGAAACTCCTTGTGACGTCCGGGATCTCATCCGGGACTCCGAACAACATTCGGGTTACTGCATATACATATCTTCACAACCCTAGCGTCACCGAACCTTAAGTGTGTAGACCCTACGGGTTCGGGAGACATGCAGACATGACCGAGACGGCTCTCGGGCAATAACCAACAGCGGGATCTGGATACCCATGTTGGCTCCCACATGCTCCACGATGATCTCATCGGATGAACCACGATGTCGAGGATTCAATTAATCCCATATACGATTCCCTTTGTCAATCGATATTTTACTTGCCCGAGATTCGATCGTCGGTATCCCAATACCTCGTTCAATCTCGTTACCGGCAAGTCACTTTTCTCGTACCGTAATGCATGATCCCATGATCAAACACTTTGATCACATTGAGCTCATTATGATGATGCATTACCGAGAGGGCCCGGTGATACCTCTACGTCAAGCGGAGTGACAAATCCCAGTCTCGATCCATGTCAACCCAACAGACACTTTCAGAGATACCCGTAGTATACCTTTATAGTCACCCAGTTACGTTGTGACGTTTGGCACACCCAAAGCACTGCTACGGTATCCGGGAGTTACACGATCTCATGGTCTAAGGAAAGGATACTTGACATTGGAAAACTCTAGCAAACGAACTATGCGATCTTATGCTATGTTTAGGATTGGGTCTTGTCCATCACATCATTCTCCTAATGATGTGATCTCGTTATCAATGACATCCAATGTCCATAGTCAGGAAACCATGACTATCTATCGATCAACGAGCTAGTCAACTAGAGGCTTACTAGGGACATGATGTTGTCTGTTATTCACACATGTATTACGATTTCCGGATAACACAATTATAGCACGAATAAAGACAATTATCATGAATAAGGAAATATAATAATAATGCTTTTATTATTGCCTCTAGGGCATATTTCCAACATCCGGTTCATCTGTCCAAAAACGCGAAACACCGGGGATACTTTCCCGGATGTTTCCCCCCTTCGCCGGTATCACCTCTTACCGCGTTAGGGCACACCTAACACCGCTGTTTGCTTTGTCATGCATCATTATGCATTCATTTGCATTGTATTCATTGTTTCTTCCCCCTCTTCTCTCTGGTAGACTACGAGACCGACACCGCTGCTGGTGCCCCGACCGACTACAGTGTTGACGACCCCTCCTTGCCAGAGCAACCAGGCAAGCCCTCCCCCTTGATCACCAGATATTACCTATTCCTTCTCTCTACTGCTTGCATTAGAGTAGTGTAGCATGTTACTGCTTTCGGTTAATCCAATTCTGCTGCATAGCATGTCCTTGTTGCTACAATTGTTACCTTTACCTGCTTTCCTAATGCTTAGTATAGGATGCTAGTGTTCCATCAATGTCCCTACACTCTTGTCCGTCTGCCATGCTATACTACTAGGCCATGATCGCTTCGGGAGGTGATCACAGGCATTTGCTATATACTTTATACTGTTAACATTACTTATGATACTGTTCGGAGATGGGGGCTGAAGGGGTAGGTGGCTCCATCTCGGTAGAGGTGGGCCTGGGTTCCCAACGGCCCCCGAATGTTACTTTGTGGCGGAGCGATAGGGCAGGTTGAGACCACCTAGGAGAGAGGTGGGCCTGGCCCTGGTCGGCTTTCGCGGATACTTAACACGCTTAACGAGATCTTGGTATTTGATCCGAGTATGGCCACTGGCCTATACGCACTAACCAACTACGCCGGAACAGTTATGGGCACTCGACGTCGTGGTATCAGCCGAAGCCTTCGTGACGTCAGCGACTGAGCGGCGCGCGCCGGATTGGACTGGAACGCCTGCTAAGCTAGGTCTGCTTCCGGCCTCTCTCGCAATGTGGTGTGCAATGGGCGATGGGCCTAGACCCCTGCGCCATAGGATTTAGACCGGCGTGCTGACCTCTCTGTTGTGCCTAGGTAGGGCTGCGAGTTGATCTTCGGAGGCCGGACATGACCCAGGAAAGTGTGTCCGGCCGAATGGGGGGTTATGTGGTGCACCCCTGCAGAGAAGTTTATCTATTCGAATAGTCGTGTCCCTCGGTAAAAGGACGACCCGGAGTTGTACCTTGACCTTATGACAACTAGAACTGGATACTTAATAAAACACACCCTTCCAAGTGCCAGATATAACCCGGTGATCGCTCTCTAACAGGGCGATGAGGAGGGGGTCGCCGGGTAGGATTATGCTATGCGATGATACTTGGTGAACTTACCATCTACTCTCTTCTACATGCTGCAAGATGGAGGTGGCCAGAAGCGTAGTCTTCGACAGGACTAGCTATCCCCCTCTTATTCTGGCATTCTGCAGTTCAGTCCATCGATATTGCCCCTTTACACATATACCCATGCATATGTAGTGTAGATCCTTGCTTGCGAGTACGTTGGATGAGTACTCACGGTTGCTTTCTCCCTCTTTTCCCCCTTTCCATTCTACCTGGTTGTCGCAACCAGATGCTGGATCCCAGGAGCCAGACGCCACCGTCGACGACGACTCCTACTACACCGGAGGTGCCTACTACTACGTGCAGGCCGCTGACGACGACCAGGAGTAGTTAGGAGGATCCCAGGTAGGAGGCATGCGCCTCTTTCGATCTGTATTCCAGTTTGTGCTAGCCTTCTTAAGGCAACTTGTTTAACTTATGTCTGTACTCAGATATTGTTGCTTCCGCTGACTCGTCTGTGATCGAGCACTTGTATTCGAGCCCTCGAGGCCCTGGCTTGTATTATGATGCTTGTATGACTTATTTTATTTTTAGAGTTGTGTTGTGATATCTTCCCGTGAGTCCCTGGTCTTGATCATACACGTTTGTGTGTATGTTTAGTGTACGATTGAATCGGGGTCGTCACAAGTTGGTATCAAAGACGACTGCCTGTAGGAATCCCCTTCCACACTTCTTGGTTGAACTCGAGTCTAGACATTGCAAAACTTTTTACTAACATGGTTGTGCGGCCCATGGGCCCACGTCGCCATTGGGTGGTATTAGGATCTTTTACTCCTCGTCTATACTCTGGGACTCTGATCTCTCTTCTATTCGTGTTAAATGATTTTACTAAATCTAACTCTAGGTTCTCGTAACTACTTTCTCCCGGAGAGCCCCTAATCACAGATGATCGCCTACTGCGTCCGAAGATTTCGAAGATACTCTAGGATGTTCTCCCGAGACACTTGTGCCCACCGCCTTTGCAAATTCCCTACCACTGTTATATCCTTATGGATAACTGCATGCACCTGCCATTCTTACATTCGATCCCATTGAGCTTGTTATTACAAGGTGCAACGAACTGCTCTTCGTTGTTCCGAGAATCCTTTCAGCTTACTGCCTTACGGCTCTTTGCCACAAGAATACCCATTCGGATGATTCCTTGCACTTATCGAGTATCTGCTCCTTCTCAGCTGTTCAGGTGTTTCACATAAGCCTTGGAAATACTATTTGATCTTTCGAAAATCCTCAATAGCCTGTTGTTCTTGAAATTCTTGCTTGCTTGCATTATGGTTAATCCCATGAGCATAATAATCTTATTGACATCCTTTGTCACTATCATTTTTGAGTCCATTGATTCAATAAGTCGTGAATGTTCACAATCATCAGTCGAATCCTAGGATTATCCTTCCGGCTCAGACGTCATTTGGATATGAGCTGGTTCTTGACCAATCAATGCCTTGATCGGTTGTGCTTCTAAGTCTATTGAACTTATTCATTTTCGATCAGAATGATTGCTTCTGATCCCTTAATTTGGAAATCATAAAATTCTTTGCATTAAGCTTTGAATTAGTCAGTTGTTTCTATAATCTGATGCCTTGGCATTCCTTCTTCCTCTGATTGAGTACCGATACTCACATCAGCCCCATTGTGGACCGCCATACCCATTGTTGGGTTATTATCCGACAGTGTCCTTCACAACCAAAATTCTTATGAGTTCTTTACCCTATACATAATGCCTTTGGTAAATTGTATCCTCTACTTTTTTCAACCATGCTCTACTTTTGAGCTTGTGTTATTTACTCCTTAAGTTCATGGTATATGTTCTAAGAAGCCCTGATGGGTTGAACCTATGCCTTCCTTAATCTGTGTGAACTCGAAAGTTTTCACGGGTCATACTCCTCTAGTAATTCACCAGGTAGGTTTTGACACTGAAATCATTTTTATCTAGAGCAGTGAATGAAAGGATATGCATTGAAGAAGTGGGAGTCGACCTTGAACTTTGAGTTCATGCCCATGGACACGATGTAGATAGTATCATTAAAGCTTCTCTTCAATTAAATATTCCCTTGGTATAAGTTTATCTTATATCTGGGATCTGGCCTTTTGCAATCATGGTTCAAGCCTTGTTCTCCTTTTAAATACCATTTCTCAGACAAGTTGAAGTACTTGTCTTCTGCAGATCATTGCACCTGTCCAACCTTTACTTTGATCTACCACCGAGTATTATACTCTAGTATCTCAAGAATATCATGGAACTGCATAACTTCTTATGGGTTCTTCATCAACTGTTATTTCTCACCGATTCCAAATTTTCTGGGTTCTGGGTTGTCGTCAACCGAGAACACAGATAAGTGAATCAATTCCGCACTCCGATTCAATAACTCTAAATAATCTTCGTTGATTATGAGTTTAATAATCCTTCAAGTCATTTCCAAGCCTTATCGGCTATATCATTATCGTGCTAAATTTTAACTGTGCTACCTGGTCCTTATTCCCAGAGCACAACTTTCGACGATGAGCTCAGCTTATGTCGACCTTACTCGTCATAGCATTTCGCCTTGAACAGCAAGCTTGATTTCGAGTATGTGTCTAATCCTTGGTTCCAATAACCTTTCGCTTCATCATTCCTTTGACTTGATGTCATCGCCGACCGATTACATCTTCATGAAATCTCTCGACAAATGTGTCGTGATCTTCATCGGCATTCGGAGCTCTTCCAGTATATCAATTGAGTTCATGATGAGAAATACCATCCTTGCCCTCGATGATTTGTGTTGTCATCGACCACTTATTGACTTCCCTCCAACACAAACTTGTTCGTGTTTTGTGTTATACCTTGAGTTCCTTGCTATCGAGCATCTATTCTTCTTTACCTTGGAGTATTACCATCTTTTATGTCAAGAATGTCATGGGAATTTCACCACCTATTAAGAATTCTTGATATAGTAATACTTCTCGCCATCCCCGTTCATTTCTTGGTCCCCGTGTTGTTTCTAACTAGAATACCGACAATTGAACTATGACGTGTGAATTCAAAACTTCTAGCAACTCCATTGCTTTGAAGTGAATGGTCGATAGCTTCAATCTAAGTCTTTTGGTTATTGAATCCCATTCTAACACTGATCATGCTACCTAATCCCATATTTCGAGTGCACCTTTCAACTAATGATTAATTGTGTATGTTTTCCTGAGCATACATCATTATATCATTCGATGGGACAAATGATTATCTCCTTGTTCACATAACTGTGGAAATCCATCTTTTCAGAATTCTTGATGAATGGTCGCTGAGTCCATCATCCACATCCTCATCTTCTCCTTGGTTAATGATGAACTATTGTTTCGGAAGTTGCTTCCATAGTTCATTTCCTGAGAATCTTACTATGTCATCCCATCAATTTGTGTTGCACCTTTTGTTCTCAGACATCCTGAGTCTGAGGTATCTAGACACCAATCAGATCTGAATCTCAGTCATATATGATGGTTGGAACATATTTCCAAGAGTTATAACATTGGTCTTTATATGACCCGGTAAGGTGATGCCATGCCTAGCACACCTGGCCAAAGGACCTGGTGTTATAGTTTCCTTTTCTGCAAGGTTATCCATTCATCCATGAGGAAATTGTAAGACTTATTCTACAAGTTGTTCCTGATGGATCCTTCCTGCATCCTAAGTCTAACCTTTGCTTGAAGACCATGTCAATGCTATCTCGAAGCATGTCTGTGGTAATCCGATTTTTAATAAGAGCATTTGAAGCACAATGCTAAATTTTCTTTATCATTTATCCTAACACTGTGGTATGGGTAATATCATGAGATTCCTCCCCCCTTAGCTAAATGGCTTTCTACTTTCTATCCTGTCATGAATATCATGCTCCGCTTGTCCTTGGGAAGGATATACCCCGGAAATATGTGTGTATACACATTTTCATTTTCATTGTTCTGTTTAAACTTGATAATTGCATTTCCCTTTCCATTGTCTAGTTTAACCTTTCTTGTAATCTGACTTAACTAAGCAGTGATAATTCCCTACTTAGTAAGCACCTCGTTGTACAACTCTGTCAGTAAGACCCTGTTACCATTGTTGATGACATTCCGGTAACCACCGATGGACGAGAACTTTGCCTATTGGTCCGCTTCGTTCAACGAGCAGGAAAATGGTTCTCTTTGTCCCTCTCCCTTGGTACCGACGTTGTTGCCGACATAATCGATAGGCTACCCTCTGACATGCCTTGCTTGCATGATCATGCAAGACGTCTCCGCCCTTCCTACTTTTAATCACATGGTGGGCCCATAACCCACAGTTCGAAGGATCGAAACCTGACTCCCCTATACCTCCCTGTTTCCAAACTTGTTCCTCACGCTTGGCTTCGTATTTAATTCGCAGGCCACCTTCCTAGTGCTCTATTCTGGTATCAGACGCAATACTTACTCTCGCTGCTCTGAACCCCTTTCTCACTCTGGTTCAGACTTTGAGCAACTATCTATCCGCTTGGAACCTCTTATTGTACCTTCGTACCTTACTCTCGATGTATCTTATACGTTCAACTCGAGAGACAATCTTATGCTCATTCATGGGTTAACCCCAGATTGTTTCCCTCATAAGCATTCTATCGTAGTCGAGCTGTCCCTTACCTATTCGTAAGTACGTTGGAGTTCCTGAAGAAAATGATGACTTCATCATGATGACCTGAAGCAGAGAAATGAATACATCAATGTAATGGATCGATCTCTTTGAGAAGAGCAGCCAAGATCGAGAAGATCCGTAGAATTTCGTAACCAGACCTTTCCCCCTTACTCTACCTCTTAAATCTCGGGACGAGATTTCTTGTAGTGGAGGAGAATTGTGACGCCCGGATAATTAAGCTACAGTAACCCTTTGCTAATGATGCCACGTCACCTCGATTACTGTTGCTAATCTCGCGTTAGTTCAGAACCGATCCAAATTCAACTTTAAATAAAGTCAACCGATAAAGTTTTCAAACATTAAAACTAAAATGTTCGGGTTGTGTCAAATAAATCGTAAGTAATTATGGTGGAGAAACCACACTTTTATAAAATGTTTAAATACTCTAAAATGATTTAAACCATAGCAAAAACAATTATATAAATGCCTTTGGTATTTTATAAATTGCTAAACTATTTTAATTCGGGGTAAAACTTTTTATGACAGTGGGTTATTCGGGAACATTATTTTAGGGGCTATTGTTATATTTTACTAAACTAAATTTAATGTGTAACTAAAAGAAAAACAGAAAAGAAAAGAACACAAAAATATGAACATAAGGAGAAAGACCCCCCGGCCAACTGGGCCAAACGGCCCAGCCGGCCAGCAGGCCACTGCGCCGGCCGGCCCAGCCTTGGCCTATATGCCCCCTCACCCCGTGACCTAACCGAACCCTTCCCCCACACTCCCCACGCACCCCTCGCCCCTCCTCTGCCTTCCCCGATCTGGATTGGGGGGAATTGACGCCTCCGCCTCGACCACCATGCGACCCGTCGCCGTCGCGCCCGACCCCGACGCAGGCGCCCATCCCCGACGCCGTCACCTCACCGCTGCCGTCCCGAAGCTGCCACGCCATCGCTGGACCTCGTCGCCACACGTCTCGCCCTCCTCCCCGAAGCCCACCTCGTCGCGACGCCCCCCGCCTCCTGATCGTTCCGCCGTCGCCGCCCAGAACGCCACCGCCACGGCCACCTCGTCGTCCTCCTCAACACCTTGCCAGAGCTGCCGCGCTGCACCTCGTCACCACGTCACCGTCGTCACCGTCTCCTCCCCGCGCCCCACTGCCTTGACCCTACGCTCCCGCGGTGAGGCCTCGTCCTCCCTTGCCCGCCGCGCTCAGCGCACACGCGCTCGCCTCTCGAGCCCGGACGACGTACCCCGCCCCGCTCCCGCTCTGCCTGGCCTCGCCGCCTTGCTGGTCGGCCACGCCGTGCCTGGCCTCATCCGTCGGCAACCCGCAACTACCGTTGCTGCCCTCCACCGCACACGCGCGCCCGCTGCACTCCGCGGCTGCCGCCTGCTGTCCCGCTCGCCGCAGCGCCCCGCTCCGGCTGCGGCCGTGGCCGCCGGCGCTGGGCTGCATCGCCCGCACGGGCAGCCAGTGCCCCGCGCGCCCGCAGACCCGTGCGCCTAAATCGCCCAGCACCAGTTTGGCCCTATGGGCCACTGCCAAACGGGGCCCACTGCCCAGAACGTAAAAAAATGAAGATGAAATTAGTAAAAGTATTAATTAATTAATTATTTGGTGAATTAATTAAGTTAATAAATTTTGTTTAACTAAACTAATTATAATTAGTTAACCTAATCAAGTAATTAAGCTACTTAACCTGTTTAGTTAAACTTGGTCAATGACAAACGGGACCCACCAGTCAGTTTGACTGGTCAACGGTCAAAGCTGACTGCTGATGTCATGCTGACGTCACAAATACAATTTTGAATTAAAATAATTAAATAAATTCTAAAAATAATTAAAACTTTAGAAAATCATATAAAATAATCCGTAACTCGGATGATAATACTTTGTACATGAAAGTTGCTCAGAACGACGAGACGAATCCGGATACACTCTCCGTTCGACCGCCACAGGCCCCTAGCATATCGAACACGTAACATTCCCCCTCCGGTTCATCTGTCCAAAAACGTGAAACACTGGGGATACTTTCCCAGATGTTTCCCCCTTCGTCGGTATCACCTCTTACCGCGTTATGGCACACCTAACACCGTTGTTTGCTTTGTCATGCATCATTAAGCATCTGTTTGCATTGTATTCATTGTTTCTTCCCCCTCTTCTCTCCGGTAGACTACGAGACCGACGCCGCTGCTGGTGCCCCGACCGTCTACGGTGTTGACGACCCCTCCTTGCCAGAGCAACCAGGCAAGCCCCCCCCCCCTTGATCAACAGATATCTCCTATTCCTTCTCTCTACTGCTTGCATTAGAGTAGTGTAGCATGTTACTGCTTTCGGTTAATCCTATTCTGCTGCATAGCCTGTCATTGTTGCTACAATTGTTACCTTTATCTGCTATCCTAATGCTTAGTATAGGATGCTAGTGTTCCATCAGTGGCCATACACTGTTGTCCGTCTGCCATGCTATGCTACTAGGTCGTGATCACTTCGGGAGGTGATCACGGGCATATGCTATATACTTTATACTCTTAACATTACTTATGATACTGTTCGGAGATGGGGGCTGAAGGGGCGGGTGGCTCCATCCCGGTAGAGGTGGCCCTGGGTTCCCAACGGCCCCCGACTGTTACTTTGTGGCGGAGCGACATGGCAGGTTGAGACCACCTAGGAGAGAGGTGGGCCTGGCCCTGGTCGGCGTTCGCGGATACTTAACACGCTTAACGAGATCTTGGTATTTGATCTGAGTCTGGCCACTGGCCTATACGCACTAACCAACTACGCGGGAATAGTTATGGGCACTTGACGTCGTGGTATCAGCCGAAGCCTTCGTGACGTCAGCGACTGAGCGACGCGCGCTGGATTGGACTGGAACGCCTGCTAGGCTAGGTCTGCTTCCGACCGCCCTCGCAACGTGCAGGTGTGCAATGGGCGATGGGCCTAAACCCCTGCGCGGCTGCGCCATAGGATTTAGACCGGCGTGCTGACCTCTCTGTTGTGCCTAGGTAGGGCTGCAACGTGTTGATCTTCCGAGGCCGGACATGACCCAGGAAAGTGTGTCCGGCCGAATGGGATCGAGCATGTTGGGTTATGTGGTGCACCCCTGCAGGGAAGTTTATCTATTCAAATAGCCGTGTCCCTCGGTAAAAGGACGACCCGGAGTTGTACCTTGACCTTATGACAACTAGAACTAGATACTTAAAAAAACACCCTTCCAAGTGCCAGATATAACCCGGTGATCGCTCTCTAACAGGGCGACGAGGAGGGGATCGGCGGGTAGGATTATGCTATGCGATGATACTTGGTGAACTTACCATCTACTCTCTTCTACATGCTGCAAGATGAAGGTGGCCAGAAGCATAGTCTTCGACAGGACTAGCTATCCCCCTCTTATTCTGGCATTCTGCAGTTCAGTCCACCGATATTGCCCCTTTACACATATACCCATGCATATGTAGTGTAGATCCTTGCTTGCGAGTACTTTGGATGAGTACTTACGGTTGCTTTCTCCCTCTTTTCCCCCTTTCCATTCTACCTGGTTGTCGCAACCAGATGCTGGAGCCCAGGAGCCAGACGCCACCGTCGACGACGACTCCTACTACACCGGAGGTGCCTACTACTACGTGCAGGCCGCTGACGACGACCAGGAGTAGTTAGGAGGATCCCAGGCAGGAGGCCTACGCCTCTTTCGATCTGTATTCCAGTTTGTGCTAGCCTTCTTAAGGCAACTTGTTTAACTTATGTCTGTACTCAGATATTGTTGCTTCCGCTGACTCGTCCATGATCGAGCACTTGTATTCGAGCCCTCGAGGCCCCTGGCTTGTATTATGATGCTTGTATGACTTATTTTATTTTTAGAGTTGTGTTGTGATATCTTCCCGGGAGTCCTTGATCTTGATCCTACACGTTTGCCTATATGATTAGTGTACGATTGAATCGGGGGCGTCACAAAAGCGTTCTTGAGGGTACACGGGAATTTCATCTAGTCACTTTCATCATGTTGGTTTGATTTGTGTTCGCTACTTTGATAATTTGATATGTGGGTGGACCAGTGCTTAGGTGATGTTCTTACTTGAACAAACCTCATGCTTATGATTAACCCTCCCGCAAGCATCCGCAACTATGATAAAAGTATTAAGAATAAATACTAACCATAACATTAAACTTTTGGATCCAATCGGTCCCTTGCGGAATAGCGCATAAACTGGGGTTTAAGCTTCTGTCACTCCCGAAACCCATCATCTATTTACTACTCCACAATGCATTCCCTTAGGCCCAAATATGGTGAAGTGTCATGTAGTCGACGTTCACATGACGCCACTAAGGGAATCACAACATACATACCATCAAAATATCGAACACATATAAAATTCACATGATTACTTGCAACATGATTTATCCCATGACCTCAAGAACAAAAGTGACTACTCACAACCAACAAACATGCTCATGATCAGAGGGGTATTAATATGCATAATGGATCTGAACATAAAATCTTCCACCAAATAAACCATATAGTAATCAACTACAAGATGTAATCAACACTACTAGTCACCCCTTAGCAACAATCTATAGTTTCGGTAACAAGATTGAATACAAGAGATGAGCTAGGGTTTGAGATGAGATGGTGTTGGTGAAGATGTTGATGGAGATTTCCCTCCCCAAGATGGGAGAGTTGTTGGTGATGATGATGACGATGATTTCCCCCTCTGGGAGGGAAGTTCCCCCGGCAGAATCGCTCCACCGGAGGGCAAAAGTGCTCCTGCCCAAGTTCTGCCTCGAGACGGCGGCGCTCTGTCCCGAAAGTATTATTCTTATTTTTTCTAGGTCAAAACCACTTATATACCAGAAGATGGGCACCGGAGGTGGGCCGAGGAGGCCACAACCCAACAAGGCGCGCCCAGGTGGGTTGTGCCCACCTGGTGGCTCCCCTCTGGTACTTATTGGCTCCAATATTTCTTATATTCCATAAAAAATCTCTGTGAAGTTTCAGCCTATTTGGAGTTGTGCAGAATAGGTGGCCTGACGTAGCTTTTCCAGGTCCAGATTTCCAGCTGCCGGAATTCCCCCTCTTAGTGTGTACCTTGCAAATTATGAGAGAAAAGGCATTAGAATTACTCCAAAAAGCATTATTATGGATAAAAACATTATAAATAACAATAAGAAAACATGATGCAAAATGGACGTATCAGCGGCCATGGCCATGGCCAGGTTGATGCCGATGGTCCTACCGCTGACACGGGTG
This sequence comes from Aegilops umbellulata, assembly GCA_032464435.1. Lineage (NCBI taxonomy): Eukaryota > Viridiplantae > Streptophyta > Magnoliopsida > Poales > Poaceae > Aegilops > Aegilops umbellulata. Next base: position 337,095,221 of record CP136056.1, on the reverse strand, counting down.
GTGGCGTAGCTGGCAACGCTCCTCCTGGTGCTCCTCCTCTAGCTTAGGCGTGCGAGAAAATGTGGAAGTCCATGTCCACATCTGTGCCACTAGCCCTTCTAGTGGCCATGGCTCCGGCTCTGGCGGTATCACAGGGGTGGTGCGGTGGCCGCCACTGCCGATGCGTGGAGCGCCAGTAGTAGCTCAGGCCACATCGCAAAGCTCGGCCAGCTCGGAGGCCTCATCGTCCTCGGGCTCCTCCTTCACCACGAGCCCCTCCCCCCACCCCTACCCCAAGGTGGCTCAGACGGACCAAAAAACAGAATAATCAAATGCATCGTGGCGTTGGGTCATGATTTTTATTTGTTGTGTTTGTGTTGAATATTTTGTACTAGTTGGGTTACATTTGGACTTGGTGTTGTAGTGTGGGTAGGATACTTGTAGTGTCGGAGTCGGACATGTTGTACCCTTGGCCTCTTATATATGAGGAGGCACCCCACGTTGTAACTCATGACGACTAGATAGAGACAGGCTCGCAAGGGGGTGCTGGCGGCTTATGCTAGCGCCCGGGTGGCCGGTGTTGCAGTATCTCGGGGAGGAGTGCCCGTAGTCATTGCCCCGGGGAGTAGGCGAGTTCGCCAAACCTCGTTAGCAAATCTCGGTGTCGTCATTGTGCTCTGGTACCTTGGAAAGCAAGGGATGTGGCAAGGCGAAGCAAGCGCTAGCATCAGGAAGTTGAGTCAAGACAGGAGCTGCTACACGTGTGGACCAAAAGGATTTTTTGTTGGAATTGCTAGTAGTACGCGGAAGACCGAAGGTTCTGTTCATGTACTTGGGGTATCGCGTGCAAAGCTCGGATAATTTTTCGCAGGGTCAGCCGTACAAAGAACAATGGTGCCAACGGGTACTAGGTTTGAGGTGGAGAAGTTCAATGGAACTGGAAGCTTTGGGTTATAGCAGACAAGGGTGAAAGATTTGTTGGCACAACAGGGATGCTTGAAGGCGTTGTTGGAGGAAGCCAAGCTAGCTAAGATGGAGGCAGATGACTGGGAGGAGTTACAGTTGAAAGCATCCGGGACTATACAATTGTGTCTGTTGGACCAGGTTATTTATCATGTGATGGATGAGAATTCGCCGAAGAAGATCTGAGAGAAGCTGGAAAGTCAGTTTATGTCCAAGACTGCGACTCCCAAGGTGTATCTGAAGCAAAAGTTGTATGGGATGAGGATGCAAGAGTGGTCAGATCTTGTGGTGTATATGAACACCTTTAATCAAGTCGTGACTGACCTAGCACGCTTGGGTGCGATGGTTGACGACGAGGATAGGGCAATTCTGCTTCTTTGTTCATTGCCATCATCCTATGACCATTTGATCACTACTTTGACGCACGGCAAGGAGACCGTCAAGAATGAGGATATTACTGCGGCATTGCTATCTTATGATATGAGAAAGAAGAACGCGGTGGAAGTCTCTCATGGTGAAGGTTTGCTAGTCAAGGGTGAGGAGTGGCAGAAGGGATATGAGGCTGGGAAGAACAAGAAAAAGAATATACAGTGTCACAAGTGTAAGCAGTGGGGACATATGAGAAATGACTGTCCAAAACTCAATGGTGAGGCAAGTGCTAATGTGGCAACTCATGGTGATGACTCAGGCAACAGTAGTGATGTCCTCGTAGTATCAAACAGGCGGTCAACCAAAGGTGAAGCGTGGATGTTGGATTCGGCTTGCTCTTTTCATGCGACACCCAACAGGGAGTGGTTCTATTCATACAAGTCTGATGAGTTTGGTTTAGCCTATGTGGGCGATGGCACAGGTTATCGTGTTGCTGGAGTAGGTGACATCAAAATCAAGATGTTTGATGGAGTTGAGCGGATGCTTCAGGGAGTCAGGCATGTGCCAGGGCTAAGGAGGAATCTAATTTCGCTTGGTGTTCTTCATGATGGTGGTATGGTATTTCGTTGTGATCGGGATAAGAAGACCATGAGAATCATGAAAGATGAGGTGACCGTGATGAATGGAGGGAGGACGGCTTCGCATCTTTACAAGTTGCAAGGAAGCATTATTGCAGGTGGAGTCACGGAGACTGGAGTTGCGGGAGTAGCAGCGGGGTCTCACGGCGGCGGCGGGTCTGAGGCAGACTCGTCGAGTAGCTCTGAGTAAGCTACGAAGAAGACAACACAAGTCCGGAGTACATGGAAGTTTGAAGCATGGACAAATTCAAGATGGTGGAGAATATTCGTCAAGGTGGAGTTTGTTGTGTTTGTGTCGAATATTTTATACTAGTTGGGTTATGTTTGGACTTGGTGTTGTAGTGTGGGTAGCATACTGAAGGAAATATGCCCTAGAGGCAATAATAAAGTTATTATTTATTTCCTTATATATCATGATAAATGATTATTATTCATGCTAGAATTGTATTATCCGGAAACATAATACATGTGTGAATACATAAACAAACAGAGTGTCACTAGTATGCCTCTACTTGACTAGCTCGTTAATCAAAGATGGTTATGTTTCCTAACCATGGACAAAGAGTTGTTATTTGATTAACGGGGTCACATCATTAGTTGAATGATCTGATTGACATGACCCATTTCATTAGCTTAGCACCCGATCGTTTAGTATGTTGCTATTGCTTTCTTCATGACTTATACATGTTCCTTTGACTATGAGATTATGCAACTCCCGTTTGCCGGAGGAACACTTTGGGTGCTACCAAACGTCACAACGTAACTAGGTGATTATAAAGGAGTACTACAGGTGTCACCAAAGGTAGATGTTGGGTTGGCGTATTTCGAGATTAGGATTTGTCACTCCGATCGTTGGAGAGGTATCTCTGGGCCCTCTCGGTAATGCACATCACTTAAGCCTTGCAAGCATTGCAACTAATGAGTTAGTTGCGGGATGATGTATTACGGAACGAGTAAAGAGACTTGCCGGTAACGATATTGAACTAGGTATTGGATACCGACGATCGAATCTCGGGCAAGTAACATACCGATGGACAAAGGGAACAACGTATGTTGTTATACGGTCTGACCGATAAAGATCTTCGCAGAATATGTAGGAGCCAATATGGGCATCCAGGTCCCGCTATTGGTTATTGACCGGAGACGTGTCTCGGTCATGTCTACATTGTTCTCGAACCGTAGGGTCCGCACGCTTAAGGTTATGATGACAGTTATAATGAGTTTATGAGTTTTGATGTACCGAAGGAGTTCGGAGTCCCGGATGAGATCAGGGACATGACGAGGAGTCTCGAAATGGTCGAGACGTAAAGATCGATATATTGGACGACTATATTCAGACATCGGAAGGGTTCTGAGTGGTTCGGGTATTTTTGGAGGTACCGGGGAGTTACGGGATTACGGGAGAAGTAATGGGCCTTGATGGGCTTTAGTGGGAAGAGGAAAAAGGCTGCTGCGCCCCCCCTCCCCTCTAGTCCGAATTGGACTAGGGAAAAGGGGGCCGGCCACCTCTCCTTCTCCTCCTATTCCTTCTCCCTTCCTCCCCTTTTGGTGGACTCCTACTAGGACTTGGAGTCCTAGTAGGACTCCATATCCTGGCCGCACCTTTGCCTTGGCCGGCCTCCTCCTCCTCCATCCTTTATATACAGGGGCAGGGGGCACCCCATAGACACATAATTGATCATTGAGATCTTTCCTTAGCCGTGTGCGGTGCCCCCTGCCACCAAATTCCACCTCGGTCATATTGTCGCAGTGCTTAGGCGAAGCCCTGCGTCAGTAGTACATCAAGATCGTCACCACGTCGTCGTGCTGACGGAACTCTTCCTCGACGCTTTGCTGGATCGGAGCCCGAGGATCGTCATCGAGCTGAACGTGTGCTAAGAACTCGGAGGTGCCGGAGTAACAGTGCTTGGATCGGTCGGACCGGGAAGAAGACGTACGACTACTTCCTCTACATTGTGTCAAACGCTTCCGTTGCGATCTACAAGGGTACGTAGATCATACTCTCCTCTCGTTGCTATGCATCACCATGATCTTGCGTGTGCGTAGGAAATTTTTTGAAATTACTACGTTCCCCAACAGTGGCATCCGAGCCTAGGTTTTTATGGTTTGATGTTATTTGCACGAGTAGAACACAAGTGAGTTGTGGACGATACAAGTCATACTGCCTACCAGCATGTCATACTTTGGTTCAGCGGTATTGTTGGACGAGACGATCCGGACCAACCTTACGCGTACTCTTACGCGAGACCGGTTCCCTCGACGTGCTTTGCACATAGATGGCTTGCGGAAGACTGTCTCTCCAACTTTAGTTGAACCGAGTGTGGCTACGCCCGGTCCTTGAGAAGGTTAAAACGGAGTCTATTTGACAAACTATCGTTGTGGTTTTGATGCGTAGGTAAGATGAGTTCTTGCTTAAGCCCGTAGCAGCCACGTAAAACTTGCAACAACAAAGTAGAGGACGTCTAACTTGTTTTTGCAGGGCATGTTGTGATGTGATATGGTCAAGACATGATGCTAAATTTTATTGTATGAGATGATCATGTTTTGTAACCGAGTTAACGGCAACTGGCAGGAGCCATATGGTTGTCGCTTTATTGTATGCAATGCAATCGCGATGTAATGCTTTACTTTATTACTAAGCGGTAGTGATAGTCGTGGAAGCATAAGATTGGCGAGACGACAAGATGCTACGATGGAGATCAAGGTGTCGCGCCGGTGACGTTGGTGATCATGACGGTGCTTCAGAGATGGAGATCACAAGCACAAGATGATGATGACCATATCATATCACTTATATTGATTGCATGTGATGTTTATCTTTTTATGCATCTTATCTTGCTTTGATTGATGGTAGCATTATAAGATGATCTCTCACTAAATTATCAATAAGTGTTCTCCCTGAGTATGCACCGTTGCAAAAGTTCTTCGTGCTGAGACACCACGTGATGATCGGGTGTGATAGGCTCTACGTTCAAATACAATGGGTGCAAAACAGTTGCACACGCGGAATACTCAGGTTATACTTGACGAGCTATGCATATAAGATATGACCTCGGAACACAGAGACCGAAAGGTCGAGCGTGAATCATATAGTAGATATGATCAACATAACGATGTTCACCATTGAAAACTACTCCATATCACGTGATGATCGGTTATGGTTTAGTTGATTTGGATCACGTGATCACTTAGAGGATTAGAGAGATGTCTATCTAAGTGGGAGTTCTTAAGTAATATGATTAATTGAACTTAAATTTATCATGAACTTAGTCCTGGTAGTATTAGCATATATATGTTCTAGATCAATAGCTCGCGTTGTTGCTTCCCTATGTTTATTTTGATATGTTCCTAGAGAAAATTGTGTTGAATGATGTTAGTAGCAATGATGCAGATTGGATCCGTGATCTGAGGTTTATCCTCATTGCTGCACAGAAGAATTATGTCCTTGATGCACCGCTAGGTAACGGACCTATTGCAGGAGCAGATGCAGACGTTATGAATGTTTGGCTAGCTCAATATGATGACTACTTGATAGTTTAGTGCACCATGCTTAACAGCTTAGAATCGGGACTTCAAAGACGTTTTGAACGTCATGGACCATATGAGATGTTCCAGGAGTTGAAGTTAATATTTCAAGCAAATACCCGAGTTGAGAGATATGAAGTCTCCAACAAGTTCTATAGCTAAAAGATGGAGGAGAATCGCTCAACGAGTGAGCATGTGCTCAGATTGTCTGGGTACTACAATCGCTTGAATCAAGTGGGAGTTAATCTTCCAGATAAGATAGTGATTGACAGAATTCTCTAGTCACCATCACCAAGTTAGTAGAACTATGTGATGAACTATAGTATGCAAGGGATGACGAAAACGACTCCCGAGTTTTTCATGATGATGAAATTGATGAAGGTAGAAATCAAGAAAGAGCATCAAGTGTTGATGGTTGACAAGATCACTAGTTTCAAACAAAAAGGGCAAAGGGAAAAAGGGGAACTTCAAGAAGAACAGCAAGCAAGTTGCTGCTCAAGTGAAGAAGCCCAAGTCTAGTCCTAAGCCTGAGACTAAGTGCTTCCACTGCAAAGGGACTGGTCACTGGAAGCAGAATTACCCCAAGTGATTGGCGGATAAGAAGGATGGCAAAGTGAACATAAGTATATTTGATATACATGTTATTGATGTGTACTTTACTAGTGTTTATAGCAACCCCTCAGTATTTGATACTAGTTCAGTTGCTAAGATTAGTAACTCGAAACGGGAGTTGCAGAATAAACATAGACTAGTTAAGGGTGAAGTGATGATGTATGTTGGAAGTAGTTACAAGATTGATATGATCATCATCGCACACTCACTATACATTCGGGATTAGTGTTGAACTTAAATAAGTGTTATTTGGTGTTTTGCGTTGAGCATAAATATGATTTGATCATGTTTTACGGTTATTCATTTAAGTTAGAGAACAATTGTTGTTCTGCTTACATGAATAGAACCTTCGATGGTCATACACCCAATGAAAATAGTTCGTTGGATCTCGATCGTAGTGATACACATATTCATAATATTGAAGCCAAAAGATGCAAAGTTAATAATGATAGTGCAAATTATTTGTGGCACTGCCGTTTAGGTCATATTGGTGTAAAGCACATGAAGAAACTCCATGCTGATGGGATTTTGGAATCACTTGATGCTTGCGAACCATGCCTCATGGGCAAGATGACTAAGACTCCGTTCTCCGGAACAATGGAGCGAGCAACAGATTTGTTGGAAATCATACATACTGATGTATGTGGTCCGATGAATATTAAGGCTCGCGACAAGTATCATTATTTTCAGACCTTCACAGATGATTTGAGCAGATATGGGTATATCTACTTGATGAAACATAAGTCTGAAACGTTTGAAAAGTTCAAAGAATTTCAGAGTGAAGTAGAGAATCATCGTAACAAGAAAATAAAAGTTTCTACGATATGATCGCAGAGGTAAAATATTTGAGTTACGAGTTTGGCCTTCAGTTAAAACCATGTGGAATAATTTCACAAATTCATGCCACCTGGAACACCACAGCATAATGGTGTGTCCGAACGTCATAACCGTACTTTATGGGATATAGTACAATCTATGATGTTTCTTACCGATTTACCACTATCATTTTGGGGTTATGCATTAGAGACAGCTACATTCACGTTAAAAAGGGCACCATCTAAATCCGTTGAGACAACACCGTATGAACTGTGGTTTGGCAAGAAACCAAAGTTGTTGTTTCTTAAAATTTGGGGTTGCAATGCTTATATGAAAAAGTTTCATCCTGATAAGCTCAAACCCAAATCGGAGAAATGCGTCTTCATAGGATACCCAAAGGAGATTGTTGGGTACACTTTCTATCACAGATCCGAAGGCAAAATCGTTGCTAAAGATGGATCCTTTCTAGAGAAGGAGATTCTCTCGAAAGAAGTGAGTGGGAGGAAAGTAGAAAACTTGATAAGGTAATTGTACCTTCTACCTTATTGGAAAGTAGTTCGTCACAGAAATTTGTTCTTGTGATTACTACACCAATTAGTAAGAAAGCTAATGATAATGATCATGTAACTTCAAGATCAAGTTACTACTGAATCTCGTAAGTAAACCAGAGTGAGATCGGCACCAGAGTGGTACAGTAATCCTGTTCTGGAAGTCATGTTACTAGACCATGACGAACTTGCGAACTATGAGGAAGCGATGATGAGCCCAGATTCCGCGAAATGGTTTGAGGCCATGAAATCTGAGATATGATCCATGTATGAGAACAAAGTATGGACTTTGATAGATTTGCCCGATGATCGGCAAGCCAAAGAAAATAAATGGATCTTCAAGAGGAAGACGGACACTGATAGTAGTGTTACTATCTACAAAACTAGAATTGTCGCAAAAGGTTTTCGACAAGTTCAAGGTGTTGACTACGATGAGAGTTTCTCACTCGTATCTATGCTTAAGTCTGTCCGAATCATGTTAGCAATTGCCGCATTTTATGAAATCTGGCAAATGGATAAACAAAACTGCATTCCTTAATGGATTTATTAAAGAAGAGTTGTATATGATGCAACCAGAAGGTTTTGTAAATCCTAAAGAAAATATGCAAGCTCCAGCGATCCATCTGTGGACTGGTGCAAGCATCTCGGAGTTGGAATACACGCTTTGATAAGTTGATCAAAGCATATAGTTTTATACAGACTTGCGGTGAAGCCTGTATTTACAAGAAAGTGAGTGGGAGCACTACAACATTTCTGATAAGTATATGTATGACATATTGTGGATCAGAAATAATGTAGAATTATTCTGTAAAGCACAAAGGAGTGTTTGAAAGGAGTTTTTCAAAGGAAGACCTCGGTGAAGCTGCTTACATATTGAGCATCAATATCTATAGAGATAGATCAAGACGCTTGATAAGTTTTTCCAATGAGTACATACCTTGACAAGATTTTGAAGTAGTTCAAAATGGAACAGTCAAAGAAAGAGTTCTTTCCTGTGTTACAAGGTGTGAAGTTGAGTAAAGACTCAAAGACCGACCACGGCAGAAAATAGAAAGAGAATGAAAGTCATTCCGTATGCCTCGGCCATAGGTTCTATAAAGTATGCCATGCTGTTTACCAGATCTATTGTATACCCTACACTGAGTTAAGCAAGGGAGTACAATGGTGATCTAGGGGTAGATCACTGGACAGCGGTCAAAGTTATCCTTAGTGGAATAATTTATGTTTCTCGATTATGGAGGTGACAAAAGGTTCGTCGTAAAGGATTACGTCGATGCAAGTTTTGACACTGATCTGGATGACTCTAAGTCTCGATCTAGATACATATTGAAAGTGGGAGCAATTAGCTAGAGTAGCTCCGTACAGAGCATTGTAGACATAGAAAATTGCAAAATACATAACGGATCTAAATGTGAAAGACCCGTTGACTAAGATTCTCTCACAAAGCAAAACATGATCACACCTTAGTACTCTTTGGGTGTTAATCACATAGCGATGTGAACTAGATTACTGACTCTAGTAAACCCTTTGGGTGTTGATCACATATCGATGTGAACTATGGGTGTTAATCACATGGTGATGTGAAGTATTGCTGGTAAATCACATGGCGATGTGAACTAGATTATTGACTCTAGTGCAAGTGGGAGACTGAAGGAAATATGCCCTAGAGGCAATAATAAAGTTATTATTTATTTCCTTATATATCATGATAAATGTTTATTATTCATGCTAGAATTGTATTATCCGGAAACATAATACATGTGTGAATACATAAACAAACAGAGTGTCACTAGTATGCCTCTACTTGACTAGCTCGTTAATCAAAGATGGTTATGTTTCCTAACCATGGACAAAGAGTTGTTATTTGATTAACGGGGTCACATCATTAGTTGAATGATCTGATTGACATGACCCATTTCATTAGCTTAGCACCCGATCGTTTAGTATGTTGCTATTGCTTTCTTCATGACTTATACATGTTCCTTTGACTATGAGATTATGCAACTCCCGTTTGCCGGAGGAACACTTTGGGTGCTACCAAACGTCACAACGTAACTAGGTGATTATAAAGGAGTACTACAGGTGTCACCAAAGGTAGATGTTGGGTTGGCGTATTTCGAGATTAGGATTTGTCACTCCGATCGTCGGAGAGGTATCTCTGGGCCCTCTCGGTAATGCACATCACTTAAGCCTTGCAAGCATTGCAACTAATGAGTTAGTTGCGGGATGATGTATTACGGAACGAGTAAAGAGACTTGCCGGTAACGATATTGAACTAGGTATTGGATACCGACGATCGAATCTCGGGCAAATAACATACCGATGGACAAAGGGAACAACATATGTTGTTATACGGTCTGACTGATAAAGATCTTCGCAGAATATGTAGGAGCCAATATGGGCATCCAGGTCCCGCTATTGGTTATTGACCGGAGACGTGTCTCGGTCATGTCTACATTGTTCTCGAACCGTAGGGTCCGCACGCTTAAGGTTATGATGACAGTTATAATGAGTTTATGAGTTTTGATGTACCGAAGGAGTTCGGAGTCCCGGATGAGATCGGGGACATGACGAGGAGTCTCGAAATGGTCGAGACGTAAAGATCGATATATTGGACGACTATATTCGGACATCGGAAGGGTTCTGAGTGGTTCGAGTATTTTCGGAGGTACCGGGAAGTTACGGGATTACGGGAGAAGTAATGGGCCTTGATGGGCTTTAGTGGGAAGAGGAAAAAGGCTGCCGCGCCCCCCCTCCCCTCTAGTCCGAATTGGACTAGGGAAAAGGGGGCCGGCCACCTCTCCTTCTCCTCCTATTCCTTCTCCCTTCCTCCCCTTTTGGTGGACTCCTACTAGGACTTGGAGTCCTAGTAGGACTCCATATCCTGGCCGCACCTTTGCCTTGGCCGGCCTCCTCCTCCTCCATCCTTTATATATAGGGGCAGGGGGCACCCCATAGACACACAATTGATCATTGAGATCTTTCCTTAGCCGTGTGCGGTGCCCCTGCCACCAAATTCCACCTCGGTCATATTGTCGCAGTGCTTAGGCGAAGCCCTGCGTCAGTAGTACATCAAGATCGTCACCACGCCGTCGTGCTGACGGAACTCTTCCTCGACGCTTTGCTGGATCGGAGCCCGAGGATCGTCATCGAGCTGAACGTGTGCTAAGAACTCGGAGGTGCCGGAGTAACGGTGCTTGGATCGGTCGGACCGGGAAGAAGACGTACGACTACTTCCTCTACGTTGTGTCAAACGCTTCCGTTGCGATCTACAAGGGTACGTAGATCATACTCTCCTCTCGTTGCTATGCATCACCATGATCTTGCGTGTGCGTAGGAATTTTTTTGAAATTACTACGTTCCCCAACACATACTTGTAGTGTCGGAGTCGAACACGTTGTACCCTTGGCCTCTTATATATGAGGAGGCACCCCCACGTTGTAATTCATGACGACTAGATAGCGATAGGCTCGCAAGGGGGTGCTAGCGGCTTGTGTCGGCGCCCGGGTGGCCGGTGTTGCAGTATCTCGGAGAGGAGCGCCCGTAATCACTGCCCCGAGGAGTAGGCGAGTTCGCCGAGCCTCGTTAGCAAATCTCGATGTCGTCATTGTGCTGTTGTTCCTCGATGGATCAACCGCGTACCTTGGATTAATTCTAACATTATTCACACGGACCTAAACAAACATGAGTAGATAAAATGGGTCCCCGCATTAGGCCAACTCCACCGCGCGACCCCAAACGGACGTCCATTTTGTCCGGATTCTGTCTGTTTGGGTTGGGCAATGGGGTCGTGTCCTGGCGTATTCTGGGATGCGGTGGCCGTGCGCCCAGCGCGCGGCCGCATCCGTTTGCCCCATCCTGTTCGCGTCTATTTTAAAAAAGGAACACCTTTCAAATGCCAAACCCTAGTTCATCAGGCCGGCGGCCCAGTTCATCACGCCGGCAAAAGAGCTAGCGGCCTACACGCCCATCGCCGGCAACACAGCCAGGTTCCAAAATGAATAGTTGTCCTCGCCGACAACACAGCCAGCGGTCGGCAACACAGCTGACCTCCAAAATGATGTTTTTCTCGCGGCACACTGCCAGCGGCCCAGCGGGTGGGCGGCACCCATGCCAGCCTCCAAAAAAGAACGGTCACGGCCGATTGGACGACCTAGTTCAGGCCTTTGGCGTCGAGCATCTCCTTCTGCCTGGCCTCGAACCAGGCCCTCGTCTTCTCGATCATCTTCGATAAGTCCACGCTCATGATCGCAAGGGCCCCCTCCTTCGCTTTGGTGACGGCATTAGTGGCCTCGATGTCGAGCTGCCTCTTCCTGGCCTTGACGTTGTCGGCCTCGATGTCGAGCTACCTTTACCGGGCCGAGAAACGGGTCTGGCCGTCGTGCATTGGCGGAGGAAAGCCGGGCGACATGAGCGCGGTCCGCGACGTCGGCGACTGGCAGTGCCGAGGCCGGGCGACCGACGAGCCTGTGCTCGCCGGGCCGACGGCCGCTGCAGGGAACCCGTCCGGACGGCCCATGCCAAGCATGAGGAGGGCATGCGCTTTGTTGACGAGGCCCTTCTTCTCGTTGACCGCGGCCTTGCGCCGCGCGGCCTCCATCGCATCGCGTTGGACGGCGAACTTGGCCGCGGCGGCATTGACCTTGACGACCGCTCTCCGTTCCCTCCTCTTCGCCGATTCCGCGTCCAACTTGACGATCTCCTCCGGCGTGCACTCCGACCGCGACTTCCTTGGCGCCTTGGCCTTCTTCTTCTTCACCTTTGTGGGCGGGTCGACGGCCAGGCCGCCGGAATTCGACGGGGCGTCGGCCATGGACGGGGGAGAGAGGGGGCGGCGGGAGGGACGTGGGAGGGTTTGGGGAAATGGCGCCAAATGGGGCGGGGGGGGGGGTTGGTTTCTCCCACCGACAGGCGGGCCAGGGGAGGACAAGCGCGCGCGTCCCGCCCGTCCGCGCGCTGTCCGTTTCATCCTAAAACCGGCGCAAACTTGGGCCGGGCATGGGTCGAAAGCGGACACAAAGCGGACAAAAGTCCGTTTGCGCCCGCGCGCTGGGCCGTCTGGTTTGTCCGTTTCACCTCAAACGGACTGGGGCGGACAGGATAGGGTCGCGCGGTGGAGTTGGCCTTAGAGTTGACCTTGGATCTCCAATCGGATTGAAAAAAGGGTAAACTCATCACCAAATCATCCAACCTTGGAAAGATTCGCAGGTTATCCGGAAGGACGAAGCACCAAACAAACCAAAGGCACCAGCCCGGACCCCACGCATCCACACCTCCAGTTGACCGGTGGGCCCCCACACGCCAGATTCGCGTCAGGCCAGGCCCACTTCCCTGGCCCGAAAGAGGGAGCCCCACTCTTTCCGAATCCCACGAACCAAAGCGGAAAGGAAACGCCAAAATATTTGGACCCTTTCTTTCCCCTTCCCTTCTATTCCTCACGCTTTTTATCGCAAAAATCTTTCTCGCTCCGCACGCGCCGGCGCACCCAAAACAGAACCCCCCCCCCCCACCACCACGCGCGCAGCCCGCCGCCGTCGCCGACGAGCGCATTTGCCGCCTCCCCCTCCTATGGCGGAGGGATCTTCCAGGCGAGTGCGCCGCCCTTCTCCTCTCCACCCGCCGCGCTCCCCTGGTACGGTTCGGTTTCTGATGGGTCTTTTGTTTCGGATGTTGGTTTTGGTCGCAGGAGTTATCCCTTCGGGGGAAGCTTGGTGTTGGACGACCCGGAGGTCGTCGAGGTGCCGCCGGAGGTCGCCGCCGGATGGAACTCCGTCCGCCAGAAGCGGAAGCGGGCCCAGGTGATGTGGAGCCTGGAAAGGCGGCTGCCTTTTTAAGTACTTTTTTTTTCCTCTGCCGCGCTGTTGTGGACTGTTCGATGCTCGATGGTGAAATCCCAACCCGCACGCATGGTGTGGTGAGGATTAGGGTTGCGATGCATTTTTGGTGCCGTAAGTTTAAACTTATTATCTAGGTTATGTTCGAATTGTCTGTATGATGTTTGCATGATCTGTACAAGTTCTAGTCAGGTGGCTGGTCCCAGTCCCACGTTTCTGACTGTCCGATTGAGTATTGTACTGGTTTGAATGAATTTTGTATGATCGTTCCTTCAATTAGTAGGATTTTTGCCTCAATATTAACGGTTGGCATAAGCTGTGATTTCTGTCCAAGGTACTACTTCATGGAAGGTAGTAATATGCCCCAGCGTCCTCAGTAGTCAGATGAATGTGAAGCGATAGGGTGTCATCTGACTTTTCTTTTGACAAGCAGTGATTTGACCGTTTTTATGTTTCATGGATTTACCTCTTGCAAAACATTTGCAATTTCTGCAGCTGAGTATAGCCAACTCTCTTTCTAATACTCCATCCGTTCGTAAATAGATGACGTTTAGACATCACACGATCTCCAACATTCATCTTTGCATTAATTTTTGTAGGCACATGTTAGTAGAGAATTATGAAATTTTATAGCATGCACATATTTCTCATGAAAAATCTAACGGTATTAGTTTCAACTTAGCAATCTAAATATTCTAGTAATAGCAATCTAAATATTATAGTAAATGCGTACATGCAATGCACATTGATATCAGGTAGGGTATTAATTGAGAGTTAAAAAAGGTGACATTAATTGCATGCTGATGTATTTAGGAAAGGTAGTATTAATTGCACGGTTTATGCTAATGTTAATATTTGGTATGATAATGATTGCACGCTAAACATGTTGAGCACTCACCATTGGAGCAATGTAGGTCATTAGATGCACATGGTTTGATGGCCGAGATTAGTTGGATCTGCCCCTTTGGGTCTTTTTATATTGGTATATAACTATATATAGATGATACATTATCCCTGTATGAACAAACTAGAGTCTTGTTATGTGGCTTCTTTTTGTAAAGAGCGCCATAGTGCCTAACAGTTATGCTGTTAGTTTTATGTGGGAAAGTTAGTCTCTATCAATAAAAGAAGAATCAACAATACATAACAAATGTAAACAAAACTACAAGAACATCAACTGGAAACCAAATGAGGCTGTCATGTTTCTCTCGCTTTGCCTTTTGCGAAATGCATGGCAATCTCTCTCTCTCTCTCCCGCCCCCACAAAATCAACATAAGTGCGTGATCGCATTGTATAATGTGGGAGTGCAATGGTTGGCATTTCTTTTAATCTTCAAAGAAATTCATGCTGTGAATGTACTACACAGCCTCTTTTTTTTAACCGTCACATGTTTAATAAACAGGTTGCTCCTCATGAAATAATCGAACTTGATGCTGATGATGATCATGACGGAGTTACAATCATTGATGCAAAGACATCAGATTACAAGAATAAACAAGCTGTTGGTCATCCTGTAAATTGCTGGAAGAATGCAAAGGTGGATCCTTTGTGTACTTGCTTACTTTTGGCGCCATTGGTTTGTGCAATCTACCATTGATTGATACATGCTTCTCTGTTGGAACACTCAGATTGGCTTGGCGGCCGATGACATTGCTTGCCCAAGTGCTATTTCTGCCAAAGTTGTTTATCCGTGGGATGGCCTGGGAACTTACCATGGAGGTCCCAAACTTCCAATTTATGGCTTGCCTACGGATTTTGCTGGCCCAAGTTCTTTTGCTTCTTATCCATGGCAAAGCGTAGGAACTTACCATACAGGTACACTGCCTCCAGCTTATTTTGATGATGTTTTGGGGGCAGTTGGAGAGGAACACTACGCTTATGATGAAGATGATTTCAGTAACTATAGTTACAACACTCTGATGGAAAACGATAGCAGCTTTAACTTGAATGTGGATCATTACGGCTTTCCACCTAGTGTGGGGTTGTATTTACCAAGGGGACATGTGGCCCCTGCCGATTCAACGCAGCAGCGGCAGCAAGTTAAGATTGTGGAAAGTGAAATTGAGGAAAAGAGGCATTTAAGCAGTTTGATACCGTTGGTGACCACAGTGATCACTTTTATTTGAAGTTTCGGACCGTGAAGAAGGTAGTGCTTTGTATTCTGTTGATGTTCTGTCCGCATTCCATCTTCTTACTTCAGTACTAAGTTGTCACTTTAACAGCCATCAAAGGACTGGGTGAAGAGAATTCAGCATGAATGGAAAGTCCTAGGGAAAGATTTACCAGGTAAGGGACAAAATATTTATGGTCTATTTGCCAAAGACGTTGCACGTTTCTTCTATTGCCTTTCCTTTCCTCCCTTTGTGCGTCCACAGCGGGTGTACTGGCGATTGATGTTTACAACTACATTTGCATGTTTGAAATGACATCGAGTTCAGTCTAGCCAAATGTACCCTTTTTGGATATAATTTGGCACTAACATGGACTCATGGAGTACAGTGGTTTCATGTACTGACTGCTAGTTTTCTCCAAATTGAACAGATACAATATTTGTAAGAGCTTATGAGGACAGAATGGACCTGCTTAGAGCTGTCATAGTTGGGCCTGCAGGCACTCCTTACCATGACGGGTTGTTCTTTTTTGATGTCTATTTCCCTTCCCAGTATCCATGTAAACCTCCTGTAAGTATTCTTTGATGTCATCTACACACATAGTATAGCTCATTATTCATTTCTCTCTCTATTCGAAGCATGGATGTGAGAATTTGAGATGTATATATGTGACTATTATTTTCAGCAAGTGAATTACCGCTCTGGAGGTCTGCGGCTTAATCCAAATCTCTATGCCTGTGGGAAAGTCTGCCTTAGCCTCTTAAACACATGGACTGGTAGTGGGTGTGAGATGTGGAACCCATCCACTTCAACTATGTTGCAGGTCCTGGTCTCCATTCAAGCCTTGGTGCTGAATGCTAAACCTTATTTCAATGAACCTGGTCATTCGATGTATGCTAACACACCCCTTGGGGAGAAGCTGTCCCTGGCTTATAATGAGGAGACTTTTCTGCTATCCTGTAGAACCATGCTGTATTCTCTTCGTAATCCACCAAAGGTATGAATATCTATACACTGGTGCTATGTTTTCCTTTTCTAGTTTTCTAGATATCAGAAATGTCTCACTATCCCTGGTGTTGGATACACACACTTCATTTGGCTGACATATGATATCACACGGTCAGCACACGCACCATCCCAACAGTTAAATGGTTTGCCCGCAATGTTTTGTACCAGCGCACGCCGTTCACATAAGGATGGCTTGAACTGTGGGCCTCATCTTTTTTTTTTTGCATTGGGTACCAACTTTTCGGTTCTGTTCAAATGATTTAGTGCCCCGGCGCTCCGTATGCCATGACACACTACAAGAAGTTCTAAACATAGACGCCCCCGCCCCCCAACACACACACACACTTTCACCCCTTTCCTCTGTTACAAACCAGTACCGATCTCTTGGAGGTTTATTTGTAGCCTGAGGACAGGTTCTTAGCTGCTTGCTTGATTGGCAGGATCTGTGCAATTTTATATGTTAGGTTTGTCCATCTCCTGAGAGCAGGTTGTTAATTTTTTATGGTAGAATCCATGCATTTTTTAGGTTGAATCTCATTGCTTAAGGCCAGGTTTTTTAGTTTTTTTTAACCATCTTTGCGGACCAGCGTAATTGATACCTTACGTATTAGCGTGTTCTTTCACATTTCCTCTGTACTTGACAAGGCTTGGTGTCATTCTGAACAAAATAGCAATAGGGGTAAAATCCAACCACGTACGGCTGTAGGATGCAGCACAGATTACCTTCTTTTTTTGAGGAACAAATATATTTTTTACCTTCTGAAGCAAAATAGCGCTGACAACCATCCCCAGGTCTCACCTGGTCAGATTTTTTTTAGGGAAACCCGGTTAGAAATATTTAATCGTGCAAACAAACAGATGTAATGTCCGAAACAGTACCTCAATAGGAGGTCAAAGAAAAATGTGTCACGGATAAAAAGTAGCCAGGATCCAACGGTTACCATAACATGCACAGGCATAGCTAACACCATGGCAGTAAATCTGCACATGATGTCATACAATTTCGTTTGTGAAGAATGTGTTTGGTGAACCAGTTGTGCTGTGTATGATCTACTCCCTCTGTGTCAAAATGTAAGAGGTATTACGAAGACTATTCATGCATTTGACCTGGCTACAACATTTTGCAGCATTTTGAGCACTTCATTGGTGGACATTTCCGGAAGTATGGGCGTGATATCCTCGTAGGATGCAAAGCTTACATGGGCGGTGCCCAAGTTGGATGCCTTGCTGGAGACGGAGTGCAAGATGTTGACGAGGGTGACAAAAGCTGCTCACAAAATTTCAAGTGCTCGCTAGAGATATTATTTAAGGGTCTCATTAACGAATTCACTGATTTAGGAGTAGGTTGTCATGAATTCCAAGCCCAGATTGTGAACTCTGGTGCTGCAGCAGACACCACATTAAGGCTATAAGTTATAGGTGATCCCAAGGATCATGTTGACCAAATTTTGTTTTGAAGGAATATAAACATATAGTCATTGGTTCTATCGTCAGAAATATGACAGGCGTAGTCCGTGTGAATACCTCCCTTTTCCCACCGTTGAGCTAGTGCCAACTCCAACCGGCCGAGGCAAACAGACGTGATTTTAGGGACCTCCTTTTCAGCGCCTTAAGCACCAGGTTGGCCAAGCGCTCATGCGCCTCCTTGAGTGGGCCGGCCCAAATACACGCGAACACTGCGTCCCTTGCTCGGTCGCTTCCTGCATCGCTCGCTCCGTAGTTCGGTTGGATGGACTAGCTGACCGTTGACCATTTGACCACTAACCATCTGACCAATGACTTTTCCAGAAAAAATCATGAAATTGAAAGAAAGTTTGTGAATTTGAAAAAAGTTCATTGATTTTGAAAACAGTTCATCAGATTTGAAAAAAAATTCATCGATTTTTGAAACAGTTCATCAAATTTGAAAAAAAGTTCATCGGATTTGAAAAAAGTTCATCGAATTTTGAAAAAAAGTTCATCAATTTTGAAAACAGTTCATCAGATTTGAAAATAGTTCATCAGATTTGAATAAAAGTTCATTGAATTTGAAAAAAAGTTCACAATTCTTTCGAGTTCATCGATTTGAAAAAAAAGTTCATTGAACTCGGAAGAAGAAAACGGAAAAAACAGTAAAAGGGAAAAACAGAAAACGAAAAAGGAAAAAAGGAAAACAGAAAAAGGTAAAAGGTAAAAGAAAGAAAAAGTACATTCTTAACAAATCCATGTTTTACGCTCCATATCCTTCCTAGCACTCTCGTGCTTGGGCAAACCTATCCCGCTTCTCTCCTACTGGCTAGGAGATTGTCTTCACAAGAGTTGACCATTGAGGGCAAATACCATCAACTAGGTAGTATTCTTTGTTGTAGTGGTGGCCATCAACCTCAAAGTTGCCCTCTGGGCAGTTGCGCTCTGCAAGCCATGCGAACACCGGAGATTATTGAAGCACATTGATGTCATTGTCTTGCCATGTCAAAAAAAGAGTGCAAAATCGAGATATCTTGTGATGCCACAACTTTAAGCATAACCGTGGAAGCACATGCCCCTTATACTGCCCCTGCCAGCAAATGGGCTATTCTTCCACTTCTAGTGCATACAATTTATGCTACCAAGCATTCCCGGAAAGCCTTTGGATTCATTAACCGCCAACAACCCGGCTGTATCTGCAACATTTGCTTCTGTCAAATCATTTGGGCCAAACACTGCAGCCACAACTTTGCAGAACTTGTACAATGATGCAAGGCATGTTGACTTACTCATGCAAGCATACTCATCCACAAGATCACCAAGAATTTTGTATGCAAGCATCCGAATAGCTGCAGTGCATTTCTGAGGGCATCATTCTTCTTGCAGCTAAAGTAATCATCAAACTCCACCACTCCCTCCCTAATACGGTTTAACACATGTCTCATTATCCGAAAGCATCGTCGGAAAAGTTTCGCATTGAAGAGTGGGGACGTGCACTAGAAACGCTATAGAGCAGGCAATGGCCGCTCTCTCTATTACGATTCAACGTCGGAGCATGACTTGGGATCGACCCCCTGAACATTGGACGCATCCTAGAAATGTGCTCATTGACGACCATAGTAGCAACCACAAAATCCCAATCGTTGGACGATTCATCGTTCGAGGAACATATGATGTTATTGTATAAGGACTCATATGAGCTATCGACCATGGTACCTTGTGGGCGGCGACATAGGGGGGCGTGGTTGAGCCGCCATCGATGAAGGGCAGTAGGCCTGTTGACGTCTGCACCCTACGACGATGACCATGGAGGCGACGGCGGTGCCGGTGACCCATGATCATCAACAACACCTGAGCCAGTCTTAGAGGCTAGACTAGGAATATTATTGTACCATTTATCATTCCACACATTCATATGAGTTTTTCACTGAATCACACATTCCAGGAAGTTTCATCATAATCAACTCCCTCAACCTGCAAAAATCCTTTCGCAACTAGCCTTGCTTTATAGTTAGCAGGATTACCATCTGCATCTGTTTTTCTTTTGAAGATCCATTTACATCGTATGGGTTTCACACCCTCTAGAGGATCAACCAAGTTCCAAACTTGATTGTAGTACATCGACTCCATTTCGGATTGCATGGCTTTAAGCCATTCTTTTGAGCTAGGCGCCGCCGTCGCTTCTCTGTAGTGCGTAGGTTCATCTTCCTCTAAGATTAACATTTAATTGTGAAACCATTTAGGAGGTTCGGTAACTCTTCCTGACCTACATGGTTCAGTTACAGTCTTAACTACAATTTCTATAACTGGTGTAATAACTTCTGGTTCAGTCGTGTGGACAACTTCTGGAACAGATTCCGTTTCGTTAGTCCTGTTCACTTCTGAAGATTCAGTAATCTCGTCAAGCTGTACTATCCTCCCACTAATTTCTTTGGCGAGAAACTTCTTCTCGAGAAAGTGTCCATTCTTTGCAACAAACACTTTGTCTTCGGAATTTTGGTAGAAGGAATGCCCAATTATCTCTTTGGAATATCCTACAACTTAATGATACGTCTCCAACGTATCTATAATTTTTGATTGTTCTATGCTATCATATTATCTGTTTTGGATGTTTAATGGGCTTTAATATGCTCTTCTATATTATTTTTGGGACTAACCTATTAACCGAAGGCCTAGTGCCAGTTTTTGTTTTTTTTGCCTATTTTAGTGTTTCGCATAAAAGGAATATCAAATGGAATCCAAACGGAATGAAACCTTCGCGATGACCTTTCTTGGACCGAAAGCAAACTAGAAGACTTGGAGTTGAAGTCTGGAACGCCACGAGGCGGCCATGAGGCAGGAGGGCGCGCCCCCACCCTCATGGGCCCCTCTTAGCTCCACCGACGTACTTCTTCCGCCTATATATACTCTTATACCCTGAAAACATCAGGGGGAGCCAAACCACTTTTCCACCGCCACAACCTTCTGTACCCATGAGATCTCATCTTGGGGCCTTTTCCGGCGATCTGCCGGAGGGGGAATCAATCACGGAGGGCTTCTACATCAACACGATAGTCTCTCCAATGAAGCGTGAGTAGTTTACCACAGACCTTCGGGTCCATAGTTATTAGCTAGATGCCTTCTTCTTTCTCTTCGATTCTCAATACAAAGTTCTGCTCGATGTTCTTGGAGATCTATTCGATGTAATACTCTTTTGCGGTGTGTTTGCCGAGATCCGATGAATTGTGGATTTATGAACTTGATTATCTATGAATATTATTTGGTTCTTCTCTGAATTCTTATATACATGATTTGATATCTTTGCAAGTCTCTTCGAATTATCGGTTTAGTTTGGCCTACTAGATTGATCTTTCTTGCAATGGGAGAAGTGCTTAGCTTTGGGTTCAATCTTGCGGTGTCCTTCCCCAGTGACAGTAGGGGCAGCAAGGCATGATGTCTACTACACAACCTTCTTCTTTTAGACGTTGTTGGGCCTGCAAGTGCACAAGTTTGTTATTTGGGACCTAAGGTTTATCAATCCATGGGAGGCGTAGGATGAAGATGGTCTCTCTCAAGCAACCCTGCAACCAAATAACAAAGAGTCTCTTGTGTCCCCAACACACCCAATACAATGGTAAATTGTATAGGTGCACTAGTTCGGCGAAGAGATGGTGATACAAGTGCAATATGGATGGTAGATATAGGTTTTTGTAAACTGAAAATATAAAAACAGCAAGGTAGCGAGCGGTAAAAACGAGCGTAAACGGTATTGCAATGCTAGGAAACAAGGCCTAGGGTTCATACTTTCACTAGTGTAAGTCCTCTCAACAATAATAACATAATTGGATCACATAACTATCCCCCAACATGCAACAAAGAGTCACTCCAAAGTCACTAATAGCGGATAACACACGAAGAGATTATGGTAGGGTACGAAACCACCTCAAAGTTATTCTTTCCAATCAATCCGTTGGGCTATTCCTATAAGTGTCACAAACAACCCTAGAGTTCGTACTAGAATAACACCTTAAGACACAAATCAACCAAAACCCTAATGTCACCTAGATACTCCAATGTCACCTCAAGTATCCGTGGGTATGATTATACGATATGCATCACACAATCTCAGATTCATCTATTCAATCCAACACAAAGTACCTCAAAGAGTGCCCAGAGTTTCTACCGGAGAATCACGACGAAAACATGTGCCAACCCTTATGCATAGGTTCATGGGCAGAACCCACAAGTTGATCACCAAAACATACATCAAGTGGCACGTGATATCCCATTGTCACCACAGATAAGCACGGCAAGACATACATCAAGTGTTCTCAAGTCTTTAAAGACTCAATCCGATAAGATAACTTCAAAGGGAAAACTCAATCCATTACAAGAGAGAAGAGGGGAGAAGAAACATAAGATCCAACTATAATAGCAAAGCTCGCGATACATCAAGATCGTGCCAAATCAAGAACATGAGAGAGAGAGAGAGATCAAATACATAGCTACTGGTACATACGCTCAGCCCTGAGGGTGAACTACTCCCTCCTCGCCATGGAGAGCGCCGGGATGATGAAGATGGCCAACGGTGAGGGTTCCCCCCTCCGGCATGGTGCCGGAACAGGGTCCCGATTAGGTTTTTGGTGGCTACAGAGGCTTGCGGCGGCGGAACTCCCGATCTATCTTCTGTTCTGGAAGTTTTAGGGTACGACGGTATATATGGGTGAAAGAGGTACGTCGGGGGAGCCACAGGGGCCCCACGAGGCAGGGACGCGCCCCCTACCCTCGTGGGCAGCTCCTGTATCTTCTGACGTGCACTCCAAGTTCCTTGGGTCTTATCCGGTGAGAAAATCACGTTCCAAAAAGGATTTTTCTGTTTGGACTCCGTTTCATATTCCTTTTCCTCGAAACACTGAAATAGGCATAAAACAACAAATCTGGGTTGGGCCTCCGTTTAATAGGTTAGTCCCAAAAATAATATAAAAGTGGATAATAAAGCCCAATATTGCCTAAAACAGTAGATAATATAGCATGGAGTAATAAAAAATTATAGATACGTTGGAGACGTATCAAGCATCCCCAAGCTTAATTCCTGCTCGTCCTCGAGTAGGTAAATGATAAAAAAAGATAATTTTTGATGTGGAATGCTAGTTGGCATAATTTCAATGTAATTCTTCTCACTTGTGATATGAATATTCAGATTCGAAAGGTTCAAGACAAAAGTTCATATTGACATAAAAATAATAATACTTCAAGCATACTAACAAAGCAATTATGTCTTCTCAAAATAACATGGCCAAAGAAAGTTATCCCTACAAAATCATATAGTCTGGCTATGCTCCATCTTCACCACACAAAGTATTTAAATCATGCACAACCCCGATAACAAGCCAAGCAATTGTTTCATACTTTAACATTTTCAAAACTTTTTCAATCTTCACGCAATACATGAGCGTGAGCCATGGACATAGCACTATATGTGGAATAGAATGGTGGTTGTGGAGAAGACAAAAAGGAGAAGATAGTCTCACATCAACTAGACGTATCAACGGGCTATGGAGATGCCCATCAATAGATATCAATGTGAGTGAGTAGGGATTGCCATGCAACGGATGCACTAGAGCTATAAGTATATGAAAGCTCAACAAAAGAAACTAAGTGGGTGTGCATCCAACTCGCTTGCTCACGAAGACCTAGGGCATTTTGAGGAAGCCCATCATTGGAATATACAAGCCAAGTTCTATAATGTAAAATTCCCACTAGTATATGAAAGTGATAACATAGGAGACTCTCTATCATGAAGATCATGGTGCTACTTTGAAGCACAAGTGTGGTAAAAGGATAGTAGCATTGTCCCTTCTCTCTTTTTCTCTCATATTTTTTATTTTTTTGTTTGGGCCTTTTCTCTTTTTTATGGCCTTTTTTTTCGTCCGGAGTCTCATCCCGACTTGTGGGGGAATCATAGTCTCCATCATCCTTTTCCTCACTTGGGACAATGCTCTAATAATGATGATCATCACACTTTTATTTTTCTTACAACTCATGAATTACAACTCGATACTTAGAACAAGATATGACTCTATATGAATGCCTCCGGTGGTGTACTGGGATGTGCAATGACTCATGAGTGACACGTATGAAAGAATTATGAGCGGTGGCTTTGCCACAAATACAATGTCAACTACATGATCATGCAAAGCAATATGACAATGATGGAACGTGTCATAATAAACGGAACGGTGGAAAGTTGCATGGCAATATATCTCGGAATGGATATGGAAATGCCATGATAGGTAGGTATGGTGTCTGTTTTGAGGAAGGTTTATGGTGGTTGTATGATACCGGCGAAAAGTGCGCGGCATTAGAGAGGCTAGCAATGGTGGAAGGATGGGAAAAAGTGCGTATAATCCATGGACTCAACATTAGTCATAAAGAACTCATATACTTATTGCAAAAATCTAGAAGTTACCAAAGCAAAGTATTACGCGCATGCTCCTAGGAGGATAGATTGGTAGGAAAAGACCATCGCTCGTCCCCGACCGCCACTCATAAGGAAGACAATCAATAAACACTTCATGCTCCGACTTCGTTACATAACGGTTCACCATACGTGCATGCTACGGGAATCACAAACTTCAACGCAAGTATTCTTTAAATTCACAACTACTTCCACTAGCATGACTCTAATATTATCACCTCCATATCTCAAAACAATTATCATGCTTCAATCTTTTCTTAGTATTCAACACACTCATAAGAATTTTTCTTTTATTAGTCTTGTATGCCTAGCATATTAGGATTTTAAGCAAATTACCATGCTATTTAAGACTCTCAAAATAATATAAGTGAAGCATGAGAGTTCATTTATTTCTTCAAAATACAACTACCACCATGCTCTAAAAGATATAAGTGAAGAACTAGAGCAAACAACAAACTACTCCGAAAGATATAAGTGAAGATCAATGAGTAGTAGAATAAATATGTAACTATGTGAAGACTCTCCCACCTTTAAGAATTTCAGATCTTGAAACTTATTCAAACAGCAAGCAAAGCTAAAGAAAATAAAATGATGCTCCAAGCAAAACACATATCATGTGGTGAATAAAAATATAGCTCCAAGTAAAGTTACCGATGAACGAAGACGAAAGAGGGGATGCCATCCGGGGCATCGCCAAGATTAGGCTCTTGGTTGTCCTTGAATATTACCTTGGGGTGCGTTGGGCATCCCCAAGCTTAGGTTCTTGCCACTCCTTATCCCGTAGTCCATCGAATCTTTACCCAAAACTTGAAAACTTCACAACACAAAACTCAACAGAAAACTCGTGAGCTCCATTAGCGAAATAAGACAAAACACCACTTCATGGTACTGTAATGAACTCATTCTTTATTTATATTGATGTTAAACCTACTGTATTCCAACTTATCTATGGTTTATAAACTATTTTACTAGCCATAGATTCATCAAAATAAGCAAACAACACAATGAAAACAGAATCTGTCAAAAACAGAACAGTCTGTAGTAATCTGTAACTAACGCAAACTTCTGAAACTCCAAAAATTCTAAAACAAATTGTTGGACCTGAGGAATTTTTCTAGTAATCATCTTCAAAAAGAATCAACTAAATAGCACTCTCCAGTAAAAAGTTATAGCTAATTTCGTGAGCGCTAAAGTTTCTGTTTTTTACAGCATGATCATAAAGACTTCACCCAAGTCTTCCCAAAGGTTCTACTTGGCACAAACACTAATTAAAAACATAAAACCACATCTAAACAGAAGCTATATGGATTATTTATTCCTAAACAGAACCAAAAAGCAAGAAACTAAAATAAAATTGGGTTGCCTCCCAACAAGCGCTATCGTTTAATGCCCCTAGCTAGGCATGATGATTTCAATGATGCTCACAAAAAAGATAAGAATTGAAACATAAAGAGAGCATCATGAAGAATATGACTAGCACATTTAAGTCTAACCCACTTCCTATGCATAGGGATTTTGTGAGCAAACAACTGATGGGAACAAGAATCATCTTGCATAGGAAGGCAAAACGAGCATAACTTCAAAACTTTAAGCACATAGAGAAGAAACTTGATATTATTGCAATTCCTACAAGCATATATTCCTCCCTCATAATAATTTTCAGTAGCATCATGAATGAATTCAAGAATATAACCAGCACCTAAAGCATTCTTTTCATGATCTACTAGCATAGAAATTTTATTACTCTCCACATAAGCAAAATTCTTCTCATGAATAATAGTGGGAGCATCATAAGAGACTTGAACACTATAAGTCGTTTCCACATTAAAGGAGTAATGTTCAGAGAACGGGCACTCATAATCATGACAAGTTTTGTAAATATAATCATCACTACTCTTTATAGCATAATTTTTATCACAATAATCATCATAAGTAGCAACTTTGTTCTCATCATAATCGATTGAAACCTCTTCCAAAATAGTGGATACATCACTAAATAAAGTCATGACCTCTCCAAATCCACTTTCATAGATATTATAAGATTCAACATCCTCCAATATTTTGGGATCACTACTTCCTAAAGTTGACACTCTTCCAAACCCACTTTCATCAATATAATCATCATAGGTAGAAGTCATGCTATCATCATAACAACTTTGCATATCAAAACTTGAGAGGCTAAAAATATCATAATTATTAAACATAGCATCCCCAAGCTTGGGACAAACATTAATTTCAGAAAATATATTCTCAAATATGTCATCCTCATTAAACATAGCTTCCCCAAGCTTGGGCCTTTTCATATCATAAGCATAATCACTCTCATCATTAATAGTATAGATAGCACCAATAGTATAGCAAACATTATTATCATATTCTTCCAAGCAAGTGCCAAAAAGATTTTCAAGATCATAAGGAGTATCATTATCTTCCCAATCATAATCATCACAACAAGCAATAGTCATAACGAGATCATCATCAAGTGTATCATCTTCATTTTCATGAGGCACAACAATAATAGGAGCAACTTTATTTGGGAGAGATACCTTTTTACCTATCTTCCTTTTTCTTTTCTTATTCTTCACCACATCATGTGTGGGTTCAATCCTCTTTTTGGAGCTCCTTATTAATGAGATTGGTTGAATAGGAGGCTCCTCCTCGTTACCTGATTCATTATAAGAAATAATAGGAGGATATTGGGAAGTCTCTTCCCTTTCATTAGTATTCTCTTCATCCTCTATTTTTTTTCTTTTCTTTATGTAATTGGCAATATAAGGATTTTCAATGCAATTCACCGCACAATACATATAAATTTTTTCTAGATCAATATCGAGGAATTTCTCAAGGTTATATTCTAGAATATGCTTAGTTTGACGTTTCAATTCTTCATAACCCAAAAGCAAACTTAGTTCATTATAATGCGCAAGGGAAATCAAGTCATCACAATTTTTGGACACGATTCGGTCATGAAACAATTTGCAATTGATATTTAAATGACCATGTTCATTGCAAAGTTCACAAGTACGGCTAATATATCTTAAATTTTCAGCACTAACTTCTAGCCTTTCTTGCAACAATTTGGTTTCTAAGTACTTATGCCTCTTGCAATATCTATCTTCCCTATTTGGTGTGTCCTTGCAAACCCAATTTACTCCATAAAATTTGACATGTTTATAGGAGGCATTTTCATCATAACTAGTGCAATCATCATTAGTACCATGGATATTCAAGGATTTCATACTAACAACATTGCAATCATGCTCATCATTCAAATATTTAGTGCCAAACAATTTAATGCATTCTTCTTCTAACACTTTGGCACAATTTTCCTTTCCATCATACTCATGAAAGATATTAAAAAGATGAAGCGTGTGAGACAAACTCAATTCCATTTTTTGTAATTTTCTTTTATAGACTAACTAGTGCTAAAACAAGAAACAAAAAGATTCGATTGCAAGATCTAAAGATATACCTTCACTTACCTAGCCTCCCCGGCAACGGCGCCAGAAAAGAGCTTGATGTCTACTACACAACCTTCTTCTTGTAGACGTTGTTGGGCCTGCAAGTGCATAGGTTTGTAGGACAGTAGCAAATTTCCCTCAAGTGGATGACCTAAGGTTTATCAATCCGTGGGAGGCGTAGGATGAAGATGGTCTCTCTCAAGCAACCCTGCAACCAAATAACAAAGAGTCTCTTGTGTCCCCAACACACCCAATACAATGGTAAATTGTATAGGTGCACTAGTTCGGCGAAGGGATGGTGATACAAGTGCAATATGGATCGTAGATATAGTTTTTTGTAAACTGAAAATATAAAAACAGCAAGGTAGCGAGCGGTAAAAACGAGCGTAAACGGTATTGCAATGCTAGGAAACAAGGCCTAGGGTTCATACTTTCACTAGTGTAAGTCCTCTCAACAATAATAACATAATTGGATCACATAACTATCCCTCAACATGCAACAAAGAGTCACTCCAAAGTCACTAATAGCGGATAACAAACGAAGAGATTATGGTAGGGTACGAAACCACCTCAAAGTTATTCTTTCCAATCAATCCGTTGGGCTATTGCTATAAGTGTCACAAACAACCCTAGAGTTCGTACTAGATTAACACCTTAAAACACAAATCAACCAAAACCCTAATGTCACCTAGATACTCCAATGTCACCTCAAGTATCCGTGGGTATGATTATACGATATGCATCACACAATCTCAGATTCATCTATTCAATCCAACACAAAGTACCTCAAAGAGTGCCCAAAGTTTCTACCGGAGAATCACGACGAAAACGTGTGCCAACCCCTATGCATAGGTTCATGGGAGGAACCCGCAAGTTGATCACCAAAACATACATCAAGTGGCACGTGATATCCCATTGTCACCACAGATAAGCACGACAAGACATACATCAAGTGTTCTCAAGTCTTTAAAGACTCAATCTGATAAGATAACTTCAAAGGGAAAACTCAATCCATTACAAGAGAGAAGAGGGGGAGGAGAAACATAAGATCCAACTATAATAGCAAAGCTCGCGATACATCAAGATCGTGCCAAATCAAGAACACAAGAGAGAGAGAGAGAGATCAAACACATAGCTACTGGTACATACCCTCAGCCCCGAGGGTGAACTACTCCCTCCTCGCCATGGAGAGCGCCGGGATGATGAAGATGGCCACCGGTGAGGCTTCCCCCTCCGGCAGGGTGCCGGAACAAGGTCCCGATTAGGTTTTTGGTGGCTACAGAGGCTTGCGGCGGCGGAACTCCCGATCTTTCTTCTGTTCTGGAAGTTTTAGGGTACGACGGTATATATGGGTGAAAGAGGTACGTCGGGGGAGCCACGGGGGCCCCACGAGGCAGGGGGGCGCGCCCCTACCCTCATGGGCAGCTCCCGTATCTTCTGACGTGCACTCCAAGTTCCCTGGGTCTTATCCGGTGAGAAAATCACGTTCCAAAAAGGATTTTTCTGTTTGGACTCCGTTTGATATTCCTTTTCCTCGAAACACTGAAATAGGCATAAAACAGCAAATCTGGGCTGGGCCTCCGGTTAATAGGTTAGTCCCAAAAATAATATAAAAGTGGATAATAAAGCCCAATATTGCCTAAAATAGTAGATAATATATCATGGAGCAATCAAAAATTATAGATACGTTGGAGACGTAGCAAGGCACGTATTGTATTGTTGCCATCGAGGATAAAAAGATGGGGTTTATATCATATTATTTGAGTTTATCCCTCTACATCATGTCATCTTGCCTAATGCGTTACTCTGTTCTTATGAACTTAATACTCTAGATGCATGCTGGATAGCAGTCGATGTGTGGAGTAATAGTAGTAGATGCAGAATCGTTTCGGTCTACTTGACACGGACGTGATGCCTATATTCATGATCATTGCCTCAGATAACTTCATAACTATGCGCTCTTCTATCAATTGCTCGGCAGTAATTTGTTCACCCACCGTAATACATGCTACCTTGACAGAAGCCACTAGTTAAACCTATGGCCCCCGGGTCTCTTTCTTATTATATTGCATCTCTTTTATTTACATCGCATCTCGTTTACTATTTTGCAATCTTTACTTTTCAATATATACAACAAAAATACCAAAAATATTTACTTTACTATCTTTATTAGATCTCACTTTTGCGAGTGGCCGTGAAGGGATTGACAACCCCTTTATCGCGTTGGTTGCAAGGTTCTTGATTGTTTGTGCAGATACTAGGTGACTTGTGCGTTGTCTCCTACTAGATTGATACCTTGGTTCTAAAAAATTGAGGGAAATACTTGCGCTACTTTGCTGCATCACCCTTTCCTCTTCAAGGGAAAACCAACGCATGCTCAAGAGGTAGCACTTAACAATTGTCTTCTTTGGGATCAAGCTTATTTGGTTGTAAACATTTTACATAAGCTTCGCAACCCCAAATCTTGAGATGTGACAAGTTGGGTTTCTTCCTATTCCATAACTCATATGGTCTCGTCTCTACAGATTTAGACAACGCTCTGTTTAGTGTATGTGCTGTTGTTTCAAGTGCATATCCCCAAAATGATAAAGGTAGATCGATAAATGACATCATTGACCTCACCATGTCTAACAAGGTTCTGTTACGCCTTTCAGATAGTCCGTTTCTTTGTGGAGTTCCGATAGGAGTAACTTGTGAAACAATTCCACGATCACTTAGATGTTTGCTAAAGTCATGGATTAGATATTCTCCACCGTGGTCTGATCGTAGAAACTTTATCTTTTTGCCACGATGATTGTCAACTTTGTTTTGAAATTCCTTCAATTTGTCGAATGTTCCAGACTTATGTTTCATCAAGTAAATATAACCATATCTACTCAAACCATCAGTGAATGTTACGAAGTATAAGTATCCACCATGCGCCGGTATACTCATTGGACTAGATACATATGTGCTATATCCAATAATTCATGCGCCCGTTCAGGATGACCAGTGAATGGCGTTTTAGTCATTTTACCCATCATACAAGATTCACATGCATGTGTTAAATCATTCAAAATCAAAGGACGTCAATACTCCATCTTGACGAAGTTTTTGCATACATTTCTTTTTTATGTGACCAAGACGGTAGTGCCACATGTAAGTGGTATTATCAATCTTCTCAAGACGTTTAGCATTAATGTTATAGATATCCTTTTCACATTCAAGATCCAATATGAATAAGCCACCAACCATGCAAATCCATAAAACATGTTCTTATTAAATATTGAACAACCATTGTTCTCAGACTTATAAGAATAACCATCATTCATCAGACATGATCCGGAGGTAATGTTCTTCCATAACTTTGGAACAGAATAACAATTTTTAAGTTCTAAGATAAATCCCAAAGGTAATATTAAAGACATGACACCCGTGGCTTGAGCAGCAATCCCATTACCATTCCCGACACTCATCACGACTTCATTTCTCCTCAACTCGTGAACTTTCCGTAGTCTGTACATCCTGTTGCAAATGCGAGAAACTGATACATCCATTTTGCATCATGTTTTCCTACGGTTATTTATTATGTTTTGGATCATTATTTCACTTTATGATGTTACTCTAATGCCTTTAGTCTCTTAATTTGCAATGTTTACATGAAGAGGGAAATTGCCGACAACTAGAATTCTGGACCTAAAAAAGCTACATAAGAGATAGATATTCTCTAGAGCTCCAAATGACCTGACAAGTTATGGAGAATTATTTTGGAATTAATAAAAAATAGTGGAAGAAGAATCACCAGGAGGGGCCCTACCAGTGATCCACAAGCTCAGGTGTCGCCCCCTAGGGCGCGCCACCCAGGCTTGTGGGCCCATCAGCAGGCCTTCATGGCCCTCCATATCCTATATGATGCCATTTTCCCTAAAAAATAAAATAAAAAGAATACTTTCGGGACGAAGCACCACTGTCTCGAGACGGAACATGGGCATGAGCGCTTTTGAACCA
This sequence comes from Aegilops umbellulata, assembly GCA_032464435.1. Taxonomy (NCBI): domain Eukaryota; kingdom Viridiplantae; phylum Streptophyta; class Magnoliopsida; order Poales; family Poaceae; genus Aegilops; species Aegilops umbellulata. Next base: position 337,063,466 of record CP136056.1, on the reverse strand, counting down.
TCGACATCACCAACAATCCTCTCATCATGGGAGGACCAATCTTCATTAACATCTTCAGAAACACCATCTTCTCTCAAACCCTAGTTCATCTCTTGTATTCAATCATTGTATCAAAACCCCAGATTGGTACCTATGGGTTGCTAGTAGTGTCGATTACCCCTTGTAGTTGATGCTAATTGGTTTATTTGGTGGAAGATTATATGTTTAGATCCTTAAGCATATTCAATACATATCTTATCTTGAACATGCATATGATTTGTGAGTAGTTATGTTTGTTCTTGAGGACATGGGAAAATTCTTGTTATAAGTAATCATGAGAAGTTGGCATTCCTTCAATATTTTGATGATATTTATGTTGCTCTTCCTTTAGTGGTGTCTGCTACTTCTTGAGCTTGCGTTGATTTTTTCCTTGAAGAGGAAAGGGTGATGCAGCCAAGTAGAGATAATTATTTCCCTCAGTTAAGAACCAATATATCAATCCAGTAGGAGGCACAATCAAGTCCCCAATAGATGCACCTGCACAAACTAACAAACACTTGCACACAATGCGAAAAAGGGGTTGTAAATCCCTTCATAGTCATTAGCAAGAGTGAGATCTGATAGAGATAGGTATAAAATATAAGTAAAAAGGTAAAAGTAAATAAAATAAATAATTTGTAGCAAGGTATTTTTGGGTTTTTAGTTTTATAGATCTGAAAATAATATGGTAAAAATAGACCCGGGGGCCAAAGGTTTCACTAGAGGCTTCTCTCTTGAAGAAAGCATACAGTGGGTGAACAAATTACTGTTGAGCAATTGATAGAAAAGCACATAGTTATGACGATATGTAAGGCAATGATCATGAATATAGGCATCACGTCCATGACAGGTAGACCGACTCCTGTCTGCATCTACTACTATTACTCCACGCATCGATCGCTATCCAGCATACATCTAGTGTATTAAGTTAACAAGAACAGAGTAACGACTTAAGCAAGATGACATGATGTAGAGGGATAGATCCAAACAATATGTTAAAACCCCCATCTTTTTATCCATCTATCACTGGGCGAGGACACCGCAAGATTCAACCCAAAACAGATCAATCTAGTTGGCTAAACCAAATCAATAGATCAAAGAGAAATACAAAGGTTTCCTAATCATGCATAAAGAGTTCAGAGAAGACTCAAATAATATTCATAGATAATCTAATCATAAACCCACAATTCATCGGATCTCAACAAACGCACCGCAAAAGAAAATTACATCGAATAGATCTCCAAGAACATCGAGGATAACATTGTATTGAAGATCAAAGAGAGAGAAGAAGCCATCTAGCTACTAGTTATGGACCCTTAGGTCTGTGGTAAACTACTCACGCATCATTGGAAGGGAAGCAAGGTTGGTGTAGAGGCCCTCTATGATCGAATCCCCCTCTGGCAGAGTGCTAGAAAAGGCACCAAGATGGGATCTCACGAGAACATAAGCTTGCGTGGCGGAAAAGTACTTTTGGTGTGCCCTTTGGTCTTCGGGGAATATTTGGGTATTTATAGAATGAAGATTAGGGTTAGAAGAGCCACGGGGGGCCCACAAGCCTAGGGGCGCCCCCCTAGGGCTTGTGGCCCCCTCGTGGGTCTTCTGGCCTCCTACTGAAGCTTCCTAGGTGTCTTGTTGTCCATGAAAAATCGTCAAAAAGTTTTGTTCCGTTTGGTATTGATTTTCTGTAAAAGACAAAAACAAGGAAAAAACACCAACTGGCACTGGGCACTAGGTTAATAGGTTAGTCCCAAAAAATGATATAAAATAGCATATTAATGCATATAAAACATCAAAGATGGATAATATAATAGCATGGAACAATAAAAAATTATAGATACGTTGGAGACGTATCAAGCATCCCCAAGCTTAATTCCTGCTCTCCTCGAGTAGGTAAATGATAAAAACAGAATTTTTGATGTGGAATGCTACCTAACATGTTTATCGAGTAATCTTTCTTATTGTGGTATGAATATTCAGGTCCATAAGATTCAAAACAAAAGTTTAATATTGACATAAAAACAATAATACTTCAAGCATACTAATAAAGCAATCATGAGTTTTCAAAATATCATGGCTAAAGAAAGTTATCCCTACAAAATCATATGGTATTGTCATGCTCTATCTTCATCACACAAAGTGTCTATCATGCACAACCCCGATGACAAGCCAAGCAATTATTTCATACTTTGATGTTCTAAAGCTTTTTCAACTTTCACGCAATACATGAGCATTAGCCATGGATATAGCACTATGGGTGGAATAGAAGGTGGTTGTAGACAAAAAAGGAGAAAGAAACTCTCACATCAACTAGGCAAATTGATAGGCTATGGAGATGCCCATCAATTGATATTGGTGCAAGTGAGTAGGGATTGCCATGCAACGGATGTACTAGAGCTATAAGTGTATGAAAGCTCAAAAGAAAACTAAGTGGGTGTGCATCCAACATGCTTGCTCACGAAGACCTAGGGCAATTTGAGGACGCCTGCCATTGAAATATACAAGCCAAGTTCTATAATAAAAAATTCCCACTAGTAATATATGAAAGTGACAACATAGGAGACTCTCTATCATGAAGAACATGGTGCTACTTTGAAGCACAAGTGCGGAAAAGGATAGTAACATTGTCCCTTCTCTCCTTTTCTCTCATTTTTTATTTTTCTTTTCCCTTTGGGCTCTTTGTCCTGTTTTTATTTTAAATCCGGAGTCTCATCCCGACTTGTGGGAGAATCATAGCCTCCATCATCCATTCGTCTCTAGTAAATCCAAAACTCATGTGAAATTCATGAAACTTGGCATGCTATCATGGAATGGCACCCGACATGCTGTGGTATTTTTTGTGTCCATTTTGAGAGAAGGCGCACTCAAATAACACCCAACAAAGGCATTTTGAAAAAAATAGCTGCCACTTTGACATCTCAAACATTTATATAATTCAAATCGTGTGCGGCCTGTTAACCATTCACATGACGCCACGTGTCTTGGTTTTAATGGCTATAGGAGGTGTCGTGCGGACAGCTGCTTGACTGAATAGGAGGCGTGCGAGCGCAGTCCACTGTGCAGGCTGACCGAGAGGCGTGCAAGCTGCCCTCCAATGCACAGGCTCACCGGGAAGCATGCGAGCTGTACGCTACACAGGCTCACTGGGAAGCGAGCCCTTTGAATTCCATGGCCGCCCTCCTTCCTCTCTATTAATGGCGCCTGAGCTGCTGTTTAATACAGGCGGCCTTACTGTTCGCCTCCCATTCCCCTCCCTCTTGCAGACCTCCACCAACACCATGGCGCAGAATGATCATCAACCACTAGTCTTCAAGTTTGGTGAAGTCGACTCCGAGCCGCAGGAGATAGAAAATAAGGAGGAATGGGGTCTCATGGACATGGCCCTGAATGTGCTAGCCGCGGCAGTTGCTGCCCTCGCTCCCATCCCAGCTCCCATCCCCGCGCCCGCGCCAACGACCATCCCCGTAGCATTGACGGGCTTGTCACCGAGCACTATCGCAGAGCTGGAAGCCGTAGGCGTCAGCTAGGTCTCCGCGGACCCGCGCGAGCTCGTGTACATGCCAGCGCCATCGCCCGTGCCCGTGCGAGCCCCTCCACCCACCGTGGCGACGATCCCCGTGCGTTTGGCTGCACCTGCCGCGCCCGTGCCCGTGCGCACGCCCCCCTCAGCGGCATGGGACGCCGCCGTTGACCTCTACCTCTGAGCGCCACCAATTGCCGTCCTCGACGACATGATGTTTGATTTACAAGTGAAGAACATTCTGTGCTGCCTTGAAGACTTCAACAACGGCATCCCGGAGGACGACAACGACAACGACGGCGCGGGACGCCGCCGCCGGAAATAGTTATTTTGGGGTTTAATACTGTATCTCGAATTCTCGATCATATGAATATAAATTCGCAGTGTGACTGAATGAAAGATATGGTTTGAACGAACTTGCATTTTTCTTTCTTAATGTACAGACTTATCAAACGATTTTGTTTAAAAAAACATCAATGATTTTTAAAATAAAACACTCATAAAAAACGTTTTAGTTAAAACACCCGTATGCAAACTGACAGCTTCCCCAGGAAGCCAAGGGAAAATATGCCGAGCAGGATTCATGCAGCTCTTGATCGCAAACGTTTTAGATAGAACACCCTTATGCAAAGTGAGAGCTATGGTCTTCCGCCTTAAGTCAAGGGAAAATTCGCAGGCAGGATTTGTGCATCTCTTCAACGCAAACGGTTGTTTTGGATGACGTGTGTGCAACCACGTACAAACAATTTGGTAAGATTTGAATGTTTCATATTGGGTATGTTGCCATTTGTCAAACTGGAAAGATTGACATTTTTCGATCTAGTAACATTGCCATTTGTCAACCTTGTAACACTGCAATTTGTCAAAATATGCAGCTAAAAATCACTAGGACTATCTAATTTTTGCAAGTAAAATTCAGTAATTAAGCATATATTTCATTCATATATTAAGCAGTCGTTCTTAATTTATACAAACAGTTCAACTCGACAGTTGAACCGACAAACTTTTCCCCAATTGTTACCAACTATTGGAAATATGCCCTAGAGGCAATAATAAAATGGTTATTATTGTATTTCCTTGTTCATGATAATCGTCTATTGTTCATGCTATAATTGTATTGACTGGAAACCGTAATACATGTGTGAATACATAGACCACAATATGTCCCTAGTGAGCCTCTAGTTGACTAGCTCGTTGATCAATAGATGGTTATGGTTTCCTAACCATGGACATTGGATGTCATTGATAACGGGATCACATCATTAGGAGAATGATGTGATGGACAAGACCCAATCCTAAGCATAGCACAAGATCGTGTAGTTCGTCTGCTAGAGCTTTTCTAATGTCAAGTATCATTTCCTTAGACCATGAGATTGTGCAACTCTCGGATACCGTAGGAGTGCTTTGGGTGTGCCAAACGTCACAACGTAACTAGGTGGCTATAAAGGTGCACTACGGGTGTCTCCAAAAGTGTCTGTTGGGTTGGCACGAATCGAGACTGGGATTTGTCACTCCGTATGACGGAGAGGTATCTCTGGGCCCACTCAGTAATGCATCATAATAATGAGCTCAATGTGACCAAGTGGTTGATCACGGGATCATGCATTACGGTAAGAGTAAAGTGACTTGCCGGTAACAAGATTGAACGAGGTATTGGGATACCGACGATCGAATCTCAGGCAAGTAACGTACTGATTGACAAAGGGAATTGTATACGGGATTGCTTGAATCCTCGACATCGTGGTTCATCCGATGAGATCATCGTGGAACATGTGGGAGCCAACATGGGTATCTAGATCCCGCTGATGGTTATTGGCCAAAGAGTTGTCTCGGTCATGTCTGCATGTTTCCCGAACCCGTAGGGTCTACACACTTAAGGTTCGATGACGCTAGGGTTATTAGGAAGACTTGTATGTGATTACCGAATGTTGTTCGGAGTCCCGGATGAGATCCCAGATGTCACGAGGAGTTCCGGAATGGTCCGGAGGTAAAGATTTATATATGGGAAGTCCTATTTTGGCCACCGGAAAATGTTCGGGATTTTTCGGTATTGTACCGGGAAGATTATAGAAGGTTCCGTAGTGGGGCCCACCTGCATGTGGGGACCCACATGAACGTGGGTAGTGGGGGCAAGGCCCCACACCCCTGGTCAAGGCGCACCAAGATTTCCCCTTAGAAGGAATAAGATCATATCCCAAAGGGATAAGATCAAGATCCCTAAAAAAGGGGGATAACAATCTGTGGGGAAAGGAAATGATGGGATTTCTTTCCCCCACCTTTGCCAACGCCCCAATGGACTTGGAGGGCAAGAAACCAGCCCCCTCCACCCCTATATATAGTGGGGAGGCACATGGGAGCCGAACCCTTCCCAAGGCGCAGCCCCTCCCCTCCCCAACACCTCTCCTCCTCCGTTAAGAGCTTGGCGAAGCCCTGCCGAAGTACTGCTGCTCCACCACCACCACGCCGTCGTGCTGCTATTTGAGCTTTCTTCCTCAACCTCTCCCTCCTCCTTGCTGGATCAAGGCGCGGGAGACGTCCTCGCTCCGTACGTGTGTTGAACGCGGAGGTGCCGTCCGTTCGGCGCTAGGATCATCAGTGATTTGGATCACGACGAGTACGACTTCATCAACCCCGTTCTCTTGAACGCTTCCGCTCGCGATCTACAAGTGTATGTAGATGCACTCCTCTCCCTCTCGTTGCTAGAAGACTCCATAGATTGATCTTGGTGACACGTAGGAAAATTTTAAAATTCTGCTACGTTCCCCAACAGTGGTATCAGAGCCAGGTTTATGCGTAGTTCCTATGCACGAGTAGAACACAAGTTGTTGTGGGCGTCGATTTTGTCAATTTACTTGCCCTTACTAGTCTAATCTTGATTCGGCGGCATCGTGGGATGAAGCGGCCCAGACCGACCTTACACGTACACTTACGTGAGACAGGTTCCACCGACTGACATGCACTAGTTGCATAAGGTGGCTAGCGGGTGTCTGTCTCTCCCACTTTAGTCGGATCGGATTCGATGAAAAGGGTCCTTATGAAGGGTAAATAGAAATTGGCATATCATGTTGTGGTTTTGGCGTAGGTAAGAAACGTTCTTGCTAAGAAACCTATAGCAACCACGTAAAAATTTGCAACAACAATTAGAAGACGTCTAACTTGTTTTTGCAGCATATGCCGTGTGATCTGATATGGCCAAAAGGATGTGATGAGTGATATATGTGATGTATGAGATTGATCATGTTCTTGTAATAGGAATCACAACTTGCATGTTGATGAGTATGACAACCGGCAGGAGCCATAGGAGTTGTCTTAATTTATTTATGACCTGCGTGTCAACATAAACGTCATGTAATTACTTTACTTTATTGCTAAACCGTTAGCCATAGTAGTAGAAGTAATAGTTGATGAGACAACTACATGAAGACACGATGATGGAGATCATGATGATGGAGATCTTGGTGTCATGCCGGTGACAATGATGATCATGGCACCCTGAAGATGGAGATCAAAAGGAGCAAAATGATATTGGCCATATCATGTCACTATTTGATTGCATGTGATGTTTATCATGTTTTACATCTTATTTGCTTAGAACGACGGTAGCTTAAATAAGATGATCCCTCACAATAATTTCAAGAAAGTGTTCCCCCTAACTGTGCACCGTTGCGAAGGTTCGTTGTTTCGAAGCACCACGTGATGATCGGGTGTGATAGATTCTAATATTCGAATACAACGGGTGTAAGCCAGATTTACACATGCAAAACACTTAGGTTGACTTGACGAGCCTAGCATGTACAGACATGGCCTCGGAACACAAAATACTAAAAGGTCGAACATGAGTCGTATAGTGGATACGATCAACATGAAGATGTTCACCGATGATGACTAGTCCGTCTCACGTGATGATCGGACACGGCCTAGTTGACTCGGATCATGTATCACTTAGATGACTAGAGGGATGTCTATCTGAGTGGGAGTTCATTGAATAATTTGATTAGATGAACTTAATTATCATGAACATAGTCAAAAAGGTCTTTGCAAATTATGTCGTAGCTCACGTTTTGGTTCTACTGTTTTAGATATGTTCCTAGAGAAAATTTAGTTGAGAGTTGACACTAGCAATTATGCGGACTGGGTCCATGAACTGAGGATTGTCCTCATTGCTGCACAGAAGGGCTATGTCCTTAATGCACCGCTCAGTGTGCTGAACCTCGAGCGTCGTATGTAGATGTTGGGAAACATCTGACATACACATTTTGATGACTACGTGATAGTTCAGTGCGTAATACTAACAGTTTAGAATTGTGGCACCAAAGACGTTTTTGAAACGTCGCAGAACATATGAGATGTTCCAAAGACTGAAATTGGAATTTCAGACTAGTGCCACCGTCAAGAGGTATGAGACCTCTGACAAGCTTCTTAAGCCTACAAACTAAGGGGGAAAAGCTCAATCGTTGAGCATGTGCTCAGATTGTCTGAGTACTACAATCGCTTGAATCGAGTGGGAGTTAATATTCCACATAAGATAGTGATGGTTCTCCATAGTCACTGCCACCAAGCTATTGGAGCTTCGTGATGAACTATAGCATATCAGGGATAGACATGATGATCCTTGAGCAACTCACGATGTTTGACACCGCGAAAGTAGAAATCAAGAAGGAGCATCTATTGTTGATGGTTAAACCACTAGTTTCAAGAAGGGCATGGGAAAGAAGGGATACCTCATGAAACGGCAAATCAGTTGCTGCTCTAGTGAAGAAACCCAAGGTTGAACCCAAACCCGAGACTAAGTGCTTCTATAATGAGGCAAACGGTCACCGAATCAGAAATACCCTAGATACTCGGTAGATGAGAAGGCTGGCAAGGTCGACATAAGTATATTGGATATACATTATAATGTGTACTTTACTAGTTCTCCTAGTAGCACCAGGGTATTAAAATACCGGTTCAGTTGCTAAGTGTTAGTAACTCGAAATAAAAGGCTACAGAATAAACGGAGACTAGATGAAGGTGAGATGACGATATGTGTTGGAAGTGTTTCCAAGGTTGATGTGATCAAGCATCGCATGCTCCCTCTACCATCTATATTGGTGTTAAACCTAAATAATTGTTATTTGGTGTTTTCATAGACATGATTGGATTATGTTTATCGCAATACGGTTATTCATTTAAGGAGAATAATGGTTACTCTGTTTATTTGAATAATACCATCAGTGGTATTGCACCTAAAATGAATGGTTCATTGAATCTCGATCGTAGTGATACACATGTTCATGCCAAAAGATATAAGATAGTAATGATAGTACCACATACTTGTGGCACTGCCATTTGAGTCATGTTGGTATAAAACGCATGAAGAAGCTACATGTTGATGGATCTTTGGACTCACTCGTTTTTGAAAAGATTGAGACATGCGAACCATGTCTATTGGTAGATATGCATGAAGAAACTCCATACAGATGGATCGTTTGGACTTACTTGATTTTGAATCACTTGAGACATGCAAATCATACCACATGGGTAAGATGACTGAAAGGCCTCGTTTTCAGTGAGATGGAAGAAGAAAGCAACTTGTTGGAAGTAATACATTTTGATGTGTGCAGTCCAATGAGTGCTCAGGCACGCAGTGGATATCGTTATGTTCTTACTTCGCAGATGATTTGAGTAGATGCTGAGTATATTTACTTGCTGAAACACAAGCCTGAATTATTGAAAGGTTCAAGTAATTTCAGAGTGAAGTTGAAGATCGTCGTGATAAGAGGATAAAATATCTACGATATGATCGTAGAGATGTATATCTGAGTTACGAGTTTGGCACACAATTAAGACATTGTGGAAATTGTTTCACGACTAATACCGCCTGGAACACCATAGTGTGATGGTGTGTCCGAACATCATAGATGCACCCTATTGGATGTGGTGCATACCATGATGCCTCTTACCGAATTACCACTATCGTTTATGGGTTAGGCATTAGAGACAACCGCATTCACTTTAAATAGGGCACCACGTAATTCCGTTGAGATGACACCGCATGAACTATGGTTTACAGAAACCTAATTTGTCATTTCTTAAAAGTTTGGGGCTACGACGCTTATGTGAAAAGGTTTCAGGATGATAAGCTCGAACCCAAAGCGGATGAATGCATCTTCATAGAATACCCAAAAATAGTTGGGTATACCTCCTATCTCAGATCCGGAAGCAAAAGTGATTGTTTCTATAAACGGGTCCTTTATCAAGGAAAAGTTTCTCTCGAAAGAATTGAGTGGGAGGATGGTGGAGACTTGATGTGGTTATTGAACCGTCACTTCAACTAGTGTGAAGCAGGGCACAGGAAGTTGTTCTTGTGGCACCTACACCAATTGAAGTGGAAGCTTATGATAGTGATCATGAAACTTCGGATCAAGTCACTACCAAACCTCGTAGGTCGACAAGGATGCGTACTACTTCAGAGTGGTACGTAACCCTGTCTTGGAAGTCATGTTGCTAGACAACAATGAACCTACGAGCTATGGAGAAGCGATGGTGGGCCCGGATTCCGACGAATGGCTCGAGGCCATAAAATCCGAGAGAGGATCCATGTGAAAACAAAGTATAGACTTTGGAAGAACTACTTGATGGTCGTAAGGCTATTGGGTATAGATGGATTTTAAAAGGAAGACGGACAATGATGGTAAGTATCACCATTAAGAAAGCTCGACTTGTCGTTAAGATGTTTTCCGACAAGTTCAAGGAGTTGACTACGGTGAGACTTTCTCACTCATAGCGATGCTAAGAGTCTATTGGAATTGTATTAGCAGTTACTGCATTATTTATGAAATCTTGCAGATAGGATGTCAAAACATTGTTTCCTCGACAATTTTCTTGAGGAAAGGCTGTATGTGATACAACCAGAAGGTTTTGTCAATCCTGAAAGATGCTAACAAGTATGCAAAGCTCCAGCAATCCTTCTAAGGACTAGAGTAAGCATCTCGGAATTGGAATGTACGCTTTGATGAGATGATCAAAGATTTTGGGTTTATACAAAGTTTATGAGAAACTTGTATTTCCAAAGAAGTGAGTGGGAGCACTATAGAATTTCTGATGAGTATATGTTGTTGACATATTGTTGATCATAAATGATGTAGAATTTCTGGAAAGCATGCAGGGTTATTTGGAAAGTGTTTTTCAATGGAGAACCTGGATTAAGCTACTTGAACATTGAGCATCAAGATCTATAAGGATAGATAAAAAATGCTTAATAGTACTTTCAAATGAATACATACCGTGACAAGATTTTGAAGGAGTTCAAAATAGATCAGCAAAGAAGGAGTTCTTGGCTGTGTTACAAGGTGTGAGTATTGAGTAAGACTCAAGACCTGACCACGGCAGAAGAGAGAGAAAGGACGAAGGTCGTCCCCTATGCTTTAGACGTAGGCTCTACAGTATGCTATGCTGTGTACCGCACCTGAAGTGTGCCTTGCCATGAGTCAGTCAAGGGGTACAAGAGTGATCCAGGAATGGATCACAGGATAGCGGTCAAAGTTATCCTTGGTAACTAGTGTGTCAGGACCGGATTTTCGGGATATAATTTCCAGAAAATGGCCCTTGTGCTCATCAGCCCTAGGATTACTGTTAGCTGATGAGGCACCAACTTGATACAGAAATTCCAAGCAAAAATACATAATATGTAGTACAAGACCATTCTGGCTTGTGAGTACAACAAAAGGTCTCTAGGGGTTGATGGCGGAAGCGGTTCGTGGTTCACCACGGTCTATGGGACTCCATTTCCCACAGGAACAGCTGACCAGGTTAACTCCTATCTTCGCGAGGCTGCTATCACCGTTGCTTAGGTTTCGAGGCTGTCATCGCAATGCTCCTCTCCAAGCAAGCAATCTGGCCAAGACAATAGCCAGGGACAAGCCAGTGAGTACTTTTGAATGTACTCGCAAACATTATGAACACGGGTATAATATAGCAACCGATAATCATGCTCTGAAAACATTTTATAATCACAACGTCAGTCATGGCAATGAAATCCCTGATGCATGCACGCAGGTTATTCATATGCAACATGAATAGGCAATAACAGAATAGTAATAAAATGCACCGATCGGATGTCTGAAGCGACGTCTCGAAAGGATTGGTAAATAACGAGCATGCCTCAGTCGGGCGTCTGAGCGACACCACATAAAGGGCTTATAAGGTAATTAAGTAACAGGCATGCCACAGTCGGGCGTCTCAGCGACACCACATAAAGGGCTTATAAAGTAAATAACAAGCATGCCATAGTCGGGCGTCTGAGCGACACCACATAAAGGGCTTATATGGTAATTAAATAACAGGCATGCCACAGTCGGGCGTCTGAGTGACACCACATAAAGGGCTTATAAGGTAATTAAAAACAGGCATGCCACAGTCGGGTGTCTGAGCGACACCACATAAAGGGCTTATAAGGTAAATAAATAGTCACCGTGAATATCCGGGAGGTCGAACCGTCCCAGGGATATTCATTATTTCAAACAATACAGTTGGTTAGTCCACAACAATAATAATCATAACTATCATATATCACAAGTAAAAAATCCATATGTTCTGGTTTAATAGTTTCTCCTCCGAAGACCGACACTAAGACCGACACTTGACCCATCCCAGACTGTAGTCCTTAACCATGGACACGGCTATTCGAATAGATTTAGTACCTCTGCAGAGGTGTACTCTTTACCCACGAGTAACAGATTTCTTTAGTCCATCGGGACTAATTCCGTCTACGGTCTTTTAGTCGAAAACACGCCTGACTTGCACACACCAGCTTAACTTTACTTGTGTCAGGAATCACCCGCGACACTTGTTAAGCAAAACTCTAAGTGGGGAGGCTACAACCTCGCGTAGCATGGGATCAAATTTCTATCGCGCGCTCTAAGGGGTGCCCCCCTCTCGGTCCCAACCGGATACACCCTTGCCCCCGGACCAGGTGGCATGCCTACCGGATGCAGCCGGTATCTTCCACCATGGCCTCTCTGTACGGTGTGAGCCAAGACAAGGGTTAACAACTTACTGAACCATACCCTACCTGGGGCAGGGACTAGTGGCAACACGAAACAAGTATGGGGGTTACCGGAACAAGACTCGATCTACGGCCGACTCAGGAGGCTTAAATATTCCCTGCATGATATGTATAACAAAATTATTTCAACTAACAGAATCACCACTCATTATACCTTACTATGCCATACCGGACATAACCGTCCCAACGAAGACCAGAGACAAGCTCACGCCTACCCAAAGGCAGAGGCTTTCCCGGATTTCTTTCCGGCATGCATGCAAGGCATACGAGGTTGATTACCATCACAAGTATATTTACTTCCAACAGCAAGGAAGTCTCCAATAATGCACTTATGCAAAAGATTGTATCATCGCAAAAATAACTGGGTCCTTCGTGTCGAAGGGGGGGGGGAGGATGTTATACTCAAATAACTAACACACCCAAAGTATTATGCCAGGGTTCAGAATGCTTGCCTTCAAGGTGTGGAGAGGTGGGGGTGCTCTCCAAAACTTTTTGAAAGTTTTCTTCTCTTCCAAAAATCCTATTTTGAAAATATTGGAATTAACACACAATTTCAAAACAGCACAAAAAGTTGTTTGAAAATTTTTCAAAACAAATCTTAAAATAAACTAGACAGAATTTGAGAGATGTAGGAAAAAGAATCAATTCATTTGGAGTTATATTTAAAAAGTAATAGCCAGTCAAAGATTTGGTCAAAATCTGTTTTTAAAAAAAGATATAAAAGAAAACGCTTCAGACAGGAATACGTTTTCGGAGCGGAGGAAACGTACTGGGGTGGTTTACGCTTTCACTTATCCAGCGTGGACGACCACGTGGGTCACTGACAGTGGGTCCAGCGGGCCCACTAGTCAGGTTTGACTGGTCCTCTCTCCCTCCTCTTCCTCTGCCCGAACGGAGGCGGGACTCCGGTGATCAACGCCGGCGAACGGCGGCTCCCCGTGGGTTCCAGAGGGTCGGGATGGATCTGCAAGACCGGGGCGGTCCTCCCGGTGGTCGTTGGGTTGGCGGGGGTGGAGGGAGTCGCCGGCGGCGAGCTCCGCAGCGGGTGGTGGCCGTCGGGCAAAGTGAGTTTTCGCCTGCGGCGAGTCCCGAGCAAAATTGAGTAGGGGTTGGACTCACGAGAGGGAGAGGAAGCTCCTGGTAAAGAGAGTGGAGAGGGGAGGCCCTGGTGGCACCGGAATGGCCGGGGCAGTGGCGGCGGCAGGAGTTGTCGGAGAGGAAGAAGACAACCCCCTGGTCTTCCTACTGCTACGGGTGGGTCGGTGAGGGAGTGTGGGAGGCTGCGTGAGGCCTGGACGAGCTGGGGGATACTATTTATAGCGCATCCATGGCGGTTCCGCGGTCGAGGATATGGTCGCCGGCGAACCGCCTCTTTGTAGTGGTCAGGGCGACGAGAGCTTGCTGATGAGCGAGGGGATAAGCTTGCGCGGCTCCCAGGGGCAGGTGGCGAGACGGGGTGGCTCGGGCGGCGCCGACCGGGGCAGGATCCACTGTGGCCGGGCCGCTAGCCGCTGTGGCCGACCTGACGGCGGCCCTGTGCGGCTCCAGGGAAGAGCTTGGGCGTTTCCTGCGAGTGGATGAGGTTGGGGGCGGCTCTGCGGGCGAGCAGGGGTTGGTGGCGCGAAGTGGGCGCGACGCGGCGGCTCGGGTGCACGTGCGTGCAAAATGCACGCTCTGGGCGCGCCCAGAGCACGCCCGGGATGTGTTCGATGAATTGCCAGTGCATGCTAGAGGTCGCGGGTGAGGCTGGCAAGAAACAGGGCTAGGTTAGGATTAGCAAGAAGGCAAATGGACATGGTGGTTAGGTTAGGTGTTCAAGTTTATAATGCAAATAAAAACTCATGCCAATTTTGTCCATGCTCTCAGGGTGTTTGACAAAATGCCACAGGCACCTAGGCATTTCTTGGTGTGGCCAACTCTTCCAGATTGAGGTCTCTTTGGATGCACAAGAGGGTGGTGAGGTTAGCTTGTAAAAAGCACAAACTTGTTATTGTAAGTTTTGCAAAACTTCAATTCTGGACAGAAGGTAAATGGCATCATCTCATGAACCAAAATTATTCCAATGGTTGCATGCTCCTGGACTTAGGGGTTTTGTAGGATGGTCTATGAGAAGGAGAAAGAATCAAGGGCAAAACAACAAGCAAAAATATGGTTGCTGTACAAACCATCAAGTTGGACCAGAATGCAAAAGAGGTTGATTCACTCAATTTTTTCAAATAACATAACTGGGTTTTTTTGCATAAAGTTGAATCATATGCTACTAATATCAGCCCATAATTTTGGTGGAAGCTAGAATGAAATATTTAAGTGGGTTGTAGTGCACAATTGCCAACTGGACCAGGGAAGAAAATTTGGTGTAGAGCTCAAAATATTTCATGAAATAAAGATGTTTTTGCACAAAAGTGATTTAAAAACATCACCTAACAATTCCAAATTTTGGTTGAAATTTTGAATGAATTTATCAATTGGTTGTAGTTCAAAAATGGCCATAAAACCATGGAAAAAATCCATTTTTCAGGAAAATAAAGATTAAGAAAATTAATTATGTAATTAGCTCTACTGATAAAAGAAAAGTTTTTCTTGAGAGGTTAAACAAGTCCAATAACATATTTGAAAAGTTTGCACTTTGGGGAAAACTCCATAATAACAAGGGAGAAAATGGTTAAAAAATCAAAAGGGAGCCCAGAAAATAAAAGTTTTTAATTTCCTGGCAAAATTTTAATTAATAAAACAAGGTAAAAAATTTGGGGTGTCACATAGTGGACTGAGGAATTTTCTCGATTATGGAGGTGGTAAAAGAGTTCGTCGTAAAGGGTTACGCCGATGCAAACTTTGACACTAATCCAGATTATTCTGAGTAGAAAACTGGATTCGTATAGTAGAACAGTTATTTGGAATAGCTCCAAATAGAGCGTGGTAGCTGCATCTAGGAGATGACATAGAGATTTGTAAAGCACACACGGATCTGAAAGATTCAGACCCGCTGACTAATAACCTCTCTCACAAGCGAGATATGATCAAACCCCATGGGTGTTGAATTCATTACAATCACATAGTGATGCGAACTAGATTATTGACTCTAGTGCAAGTGGGAGACTGTTGGAAATATGCCCTAGAGGCAATAATAAAATGGTTATTATTGTATTTCCTTGTTCATGATAATCGTCTATTGCTCATGCTATAATTGTATTGACAGGAAACCGTAATACATGTGTGAATATATAGACCACAATATGTCCCTAGTGAGCCTCTAGTTGACTAGCTCGTTGATCAATAGATGGTTATGGTTTCCTAACCATGGACATTTGATGTCATTGATAACGGGATCACATCATTAGGAGAATGATGTGATGGACAAGACCCAATCCTAAGCATAGCACAAGATCATGTAGTTCGTCTGCTAGAGCTTTTCTAATGTCAAGTATCATTTCCTTAGACCATGAGATTGTGCAACTCCCGGATACCGTAGGAGTGCTTTGGGTGTGCCAAACGTCACAACGTAACTGGGTGGCTATAAAGGTGCACTACGGGTATCTCCGAAAGTGTCTGTTGGGTTGGCACGAATTGAGACTAGGATTTGTCACTCCGTATGACGGAGAGGTATCTCTGGGCCCACTCGGTAATGCATCATCATAATGAGCTCTATGTGACCAAGTGGTTGATCACGGGATCATGCATTACGGTACGAGTAAAGTGACTTTCCGGTAACGAGATTGAACGAGGTATTGGGATACCGACGATCGAATCTCAGGCAAGTAACGTACCGATTGACAAAGGGAATTGTATACGGGATTGCTTGAATCCTCGACACCGTGGTTCATCCGATGAGATCATCGTGGAACATGTGGGAGCCAACATGGGTATCCAGATCCCGCTGTTGGTTATTGGCCGGAGAGTTGTCTCGGTCATGTCTGCATGTTTCCCGAACCCGTAGGGTCTACACACTTAAGGTTCGATGACGCTAGGGTTATTAGGAAGACTTGTATGGGATTCCCGAATGTTGTTCGGAGTCCTGGATGAGATCTCAGACATCATGAGGAGTTCCGGAATGGTCCGGAGGTAAAGATTTATATATGGGAAGTCCTATTTTGGCCACCGGAAAATGTTCGGGATTTTTCGGTATTGTACTGGGAAGATTCTAGAAGGTTCCGTAGTGGGGCCCAACTGCATGTGGGGACCCACATGAACGTGGGTAGTGGGGGCAAGGCCCCACACCCCTGGTCAAGGCGCACCAAGATTTCCCCTTAGAAGGAATAAGATCATATCCCAAGGGATAAGATCAAGATCCCTAAAAAAGAGGGATAACAATCGGTGGGGAAAGGAAATGATGGGATTTCTTTCCCCCACCTTTGCCAACGCCTCAATGGACTTGGAGGGCAAGAAACAAGCCCCCTCCACCCCTATATATAGTGGGGAGGCACATGGGAGCCGAACCCTTCCCAAGGCACAGCCCCTCCCCTCCCCAACACCTCTCCTCCTCCGTTAAGAGCTTGGTGAAGCCCTGCCGGAGTACTGTTGCTCCATCACCACCACGCCGTCGTGCTGCTGTTGGAGCTTTCTTCCTCAACCTCTCCCTCCTCCTTGCTGGATCAAGGCATGGGAGACGTCCTCGCTCCGTACGTGTGTTGAACGCGGAGGTGTCGTCCGTTCGGCACTAGGATCATCGGTGATTTGGATCACGACGAGTACGACTCCATCAACCCCGTTCTCTTGAACGCTCCCGCTCGCGATCTACAAGGGTATGTAGATGCACTCCTCTCCCTCTCGTTGCTAGAAGACTCCATAGATTGATCTTGGTGACACGTAGGAAAATTTTAAAATTCTGCTACGTTCCCCAACACCAACCACGTACTGAAATAGCTAGTTCAACTATATATACTAGCTAATTTTAAGTACGTTGTATAGTTCAACCACATCTATAGTCAGATGAACTGAACAAAATAGCCCCTAAATACTACTACTACTATGGAGGGGCTTTGTACTACTTCCGGCAGCCTCTCCTCTGCCGAGCGCACACAGTAAGAGGCAGAGGAGGAGGAGCCTACCGGTGAGCTGGACAACTGCAGTATGGTGCCTGCTGCTGCTACAGCTTCAACGACGCTCACCTCAAACGCCCTATGCCACTCCAGATGACCCCTCTTGAAGCGGTGGTTCTCCTTGTAGATCTCCTGATTCCTCACCTCTGAGGCGGCATGTGCCACGGCCACGGCGGTGGTAAGGCTCTTTGCATGCTCGACGAGGTTCTCCTCCTCCTACCGCAGGAACTCGGTGTAGCGCGCAAGGTCGTTGACGCACGTGCGGGCCTCCACCTCCCGCCTTCGGGCGGCGGTGGCGGAGCAGGTGATGACCCCGGCGGTCGATGGTGGGCTGGCGGCCACGGTGTCCGACGATGGGGTGGCGGCCACGACCACCACCTCCCGCCTTCGGGCCACGGTGGCGGAGCGGGTGATAGCCGGGAGTGGGGTGGCGGCCACGACGACCACCTCCCGCCTTCGGGCCGTGGCGGCGGAGCAGGCGGTGGCCCTGGCTTTCGACAGTGGTGTGGCGGCAACGTCGGCCAGCAACAGCTGCCAACGGGCAGAGGCGGCGGAATGTGTGGTGGGTGTTCCGCGCACTCCCAACAGGGACGCCACGCGCACTACACTACGTCGGGGACTGCGCCGCCGCCGTGGTGTAGCCTCCTAGCTGGAGTTGTCCTCTGATGATGGCGGAGTGGCTGAGCGACGACGACGGATCAGTGCCATTGGCTATTGTGGGAGAAGCAGACGAGATGAGTTACAGGGAGGGAGGGGAAAATGCGACGCAGGTCTCGCCGACCGTGAGGGTTTATATTGCAGGCCGGTAAGCATTGGGATTTTGAGGGATTTCACCGAGTTGGGCGAGAAGCTTGCGCGGGAACCTGCGAGGTTGCGCGGGAACGGGCTCGTCGACGATTCATTGGCGACACTTCGAGCCACCGTTTGGCCAAAAGAACGCCCCCGCGCGCTGCGCAAGCTTGCGCTGTAAGCCGTCTGGGCAGGCGGGGTGACAAGACGTGCGAGAGGAGGACGAAAGGCCACGTACACATACGGTTAATAAAAAAACATTTGCGGTTTAATTACCTACTATAACCCCCGTCCTGGTTTATAAGTAGGATTTAACTAACAAAATATGAATGCATGTCACCAAAGATTATATAGTTCGATTCGTATTTGAATATAGTTTCCAGTTATATAATTTTTATAACATGCATTAACATTTTGTTGGTTAAATTTAAGGGCAAAGTATGACACAGAATATAAAGGGGACTATAGACCAAGACGGAGGTAGTAGCACACGGCCGCTCTCTACGCAGCAACGCAACTGTCGGCCGGCTTGTAAACGACCATTTCCTGTGTGTTCAACAGCTCTATGCGTGTGGTTGCTTGCGGTTGAGGCGGCCGCGGCGCGCTCTGACTGCGTCCTGCCGCGCGTGCTCTGCTCTCGCATCCCTCCGGGTGCTCTGCCCTCGTCCCTCCACGCGTGCTGCCAGTGTTTGGGGCCGGCACACGATCATGCACGTTCAAGTGCATGGGGTTGCGCCTGGCGCGGCACGACGATGTAGTTACCCGCTACAAAAACTGCCATGCGGACGCGCTGACAATCCAGGCCCCCCAGCCCCCATTTATTCCTGCGACCATTTACCTTCATCTCTTGCGTCACATGGCACAATAAGCACACACACGACAACACATACAGAGAGGACATTCAGCGGTTCTAATGGCGCTCCCCGTGGCTCCAATGGCGCTCCCAGCAGCCGACGACGACAACGGCGGGCAGTTCACCACGCATCACATCATGGACACCCACATGAGGGGGAAGGCCCTCTCGGTTGTGTACATGAATGATCTGGTCTCGGTGGAGAGCTCCATCCAAACTATGGATCAGTTCCTTCCGAGGACAAGTACCAACTGGTCGGCTTCGACCTCGAGTACACCATCGGTCGTGCCGGGCACGATCAGAAAGTTGTCATCACCCAGTTGTGCGTGCGACATGACATCCTCGTCTACCACTACCACCTGGGCACAAGGCCTTGGGAGCGTTCCTCCAGGTTTATCAATAGATCTGACTACGGTTTCGCTAAGGTGACACCACCAACGATCTAAAAACGCTCAAGGTTTCGGGCTTGAAATGCTCGAATCTTGTCAATATCCAGCACCACTACAAGGTCTGGTGCAGCGACAACAACAAACTGAACTCCCTAGTTGACCTTGCCTCGGCCATCATCGACCCCTACTACATGAAGATGAAGGATGAGAGCAAGAAGGACAAGAACGCCTAGCACAGTGTATGGCATGAGAGACTGGATGAACAACATGTCAAGTACAGGGCCAAGAACGCGTACACAAGCTACGAGATGTACAGGAGGATCGTTGACATGAGGAAGTGTCTTTTTCCTGTCCCAGACGAGGGATCGAGCCACAGAGAAGTGGCGGGAGCGTCACAAGAAGTAGATGACTAGACGATCGTTTCTCCTACTTTAGAATGCATGCAATTATTTATTGAGGTGTGTGCGAATGATCTGTATAGTCACTTATGTAATTGGATGTTTATTTCAGTTATTCTTCTATAGACAGAGCAAATCACACGGCTTAGAATTGGGGTGACGCCAGTCCATAGGGAACTGTCTTGAAAACTTTCCTAGCAAGCGACCACTCTGACTTCACGCTAGTGGAAGATGGCTCCTTAGCTTGATCTGGCCAAAACAACGGGTCAGTGAGTTCTTTGAAAGTACTTGTAGGATAACCAAAATGACTTAGCAAATAATTATAGAAATTTTGGCTATCATGGCCTAGCAAACTGTATATAGCAAGTATAATGATGATAAATCATATAGATATAAGCATATAACATTTCAAGTATTCCTCGTGATCATTTCAAGATCACAACCAATCTCAGATCATCTCTATCATATGCTAACAATACCTTTCCTGATTTAATTTACATGTGCTTTTGTTTATGATTTAACCTCCAAGTTCGACAAGCACCAAGCCTACTTGTCCATGACCATGGACACGACTACTTGTATAGGTTTACACTCTACAGAGGTTGTGTATTGTACCCATACGACGAAGCATCCTTTGCGGGGACACCTCGCCAAGATCATTCCTAGCCATACCTTTTTATCATATTGCGAGATCAAGGACTCAAACCTTAATTTGAGAGTGAGAGGATGGACCTCATTATATTTTCTTTTGATGTCAAATAACCCCTTGGGGACTCTATTGATAATCCAACTCAACAGGTCAAGTATCTCACATTAGTGTAAGTCTGGACTTGTAAGGCCACACTTCCCGATCAACCAGCTCTATGGTAACATCAATAAAAGGGAATAACTAAGCTCCTAATCAAGGTAGAATAGGTCGCTCTCATGGTATTGTTATGGGCTTCAACTTAGGCCATCTCCTAAAGCGGATTGATGGGATTGATAAGCTTTCGAGGCCTTTTTCTGAAGAAGAGGTGGACACTTTTATCGACCAAATGCCATCGGATGGAGCTCCTGGGCCAGACGGGTTCACCGTGCTTTTTTTGAAAGTGTCGGGCTATTTTGGAACCAGATTTTTTAGCTCTAGTAAAGGACTTTTATGATGGAAAAGTGGATCTTGAATGCATGAATTCATCCCTGATCACTTTGATTCCTTAAGAGCTCAACCCTAAGATGATTTTGAAATATAGGCCAATTTCTTTAACTAACACTTTCTTAATGTTTCTTACTAAATTATTGTCTAACATACTACAAGGTGTTATTCTTAAGTGCACTCACTTAAATCAATGTGGATTTTCGAGATGCAGATCAATTCATGACTTCCTTGCATGGTCTTTTGAGTAGATCGATCAGTGTCAAGCTTCAAAAAGGTATGTCATTCTACTCAAGTTGGATTTCCCCATATCCTTTGATACAATTGAGCATGAGGCCATCATTTGGATTTTGAAGCATAGGGCTTTGATAATAGATGGATCAAAGGTTGTTGCTTTCCTCTGGGTCTTCATCGGTTCTCTGAAATGCAGTCACTGGTATCATTTCAAGTGCAAACATGGTGTTATGCAAGGGTGCTCTATTGTCTCTTTTGTTGTTGTCTTGATAGCTAATCATTTACAATCATTTGTTAATGACATGCATGCCAAGGGATTGCTTTCTTTGCCATTGCCCACAAACAATCAGGACTTCCCTGTGATTCGGTGTGTTGATGACACACTTATTGTTCTCCCAGCTGTGCATTCTGAATTGTTGGCTGATGACCCACAAGTATAGGGGATCTATCATAGTCCTTTCGATAAGTAAGAGTGTTGAACCCAACGAGATGCAGAAGGAAATGACAAGCGGTTTTCAGTAAGGTATTCTCTGCAAGCACTAAAATTATCGGTAACAGATAGTTTTGTGATAAAGTAATTTGTAACGGGTAACAAGTAACAAAAGTAAACAAGGTGCAGCAAGGTGGCCCAATCCTTTTTGTAGCAAAGGACAAGCCTGGACAAACTCTTATATAAAGGAAAGCGCTCCCGAGGACACATGTGAATTATCGTCAAGCTAGTTTTCATCCCGCTCATATGATTCGCGTTCGTTACTTTGATAATTTGATATGTGGGTGGACCGGTGCTTGGGTACTGCCCTTCCTTAGACAAGCATCCCACTTATGATTAACCCCTATTGCAAGCATCCGCAACTACAAAAGAAGTATTAAGGTAAACCTAACCATAGCATGAAATATATGGATCCAAATTAGCCCCTTACGAAGCAATGCATAAACTAGGGTTTAAGCTTCTGTCACTCTAGCAACCCATCATCTACTTATTACTTCCCAATGCCTTCCTATAGGCCCAAACAATGGTGAAGTGTCATGTAGTCGACGTTCACATAACACCACTAGAGGAAAGACAACATACGTCTCATCAAAATATCGAACGAATACCAAATTCACATGACTACTTATAGCAAGACTTCTCCCATGTCCTCAGGAACAAACGTAACTACTCACAAATCATATTCATGTTCATAATCAGAGGTGTATTAATATGCATAAAGGATCTGAACATATGATCTTCCACCAAATAAACCAACTAGCATCAACTACAAGGAGTAATCAACACTACTAGCAACCCACACGTACCAATCTGAGGTTTTGAGACAAAGATTGGATACAAGAGATGAACTAGGGTTTGAGATGATATGGTGCTGGCGAAGATGTTGATGGAGATTGACCCCCTCCCGATGAGAGGATCAATGGTGATGACGATGGTGATGATTTCCCCCTCCCGGAGGGATGTTTCCCCGACAGAACAGCTCTGGCGGAGCCCTAGATTGGTTTCGCCAGGTTCTGCCTCGAACGACGACGCTTCGTCCCGAAAGCTTACTTATGATTTTTTTTCCAGGGCGAAAGACTTCATATAGCCAAAGATGGGCACCGTAGGCCTTCTAGGGGGCCCATGAGGCAGGGGGCGCGCCTAGGGGGCAGGGCGCGCCCCCACCCTCGTGGATGGTGGGTGGCCCCCTTCTGGTGCTTTATTCGCCCAATATTTTTTATATATTCCAAAACCGACTTTCCTGGAGTTTCAGGACTTTTGGAGTTGTGCAGAATAGGTCTCTAATATTTGCTCCTTTTTCAGCCCAGAATTCCAGCTGCCGACATTCTCCCTCTTCACGTAAACCTTGTAAAATAAGTGAGAAAAGGCATAAGTATTGTGACATAATGTGGAGTAACAGCCCATAATGCAATAAATATCGATATAAAAGCATGATGCTAAATGGACGTATCATTGGCATTCATAGAGATGCTTGCTACTTTTCCATGTCAACTAGTCTTAAGGTCAACTTCAATAAATCGTGCATGATTCCTATTAACTTATCAAATGAGGAGGCCTCCAGGCTGGCTAGCTTGATAGGATGTCAGGTTGGATCTATGCCATTCATATATCTGGGCCTGCCTATGGGTGCTCATAGGCCTATTATTCAGGATCTTATGCCTGTAGTGGATAGGATTCAAAGAATATTATCTGCTTCAGTTTTTTTGAATCAGGGAAGTAGGCTCCAATTGTTATAATCAGTTTTAGCATCAATACAAACATAATTTCTCCACACACTTTCTATGCCACATATTATCTTAAGCAAATTGAAACAACTGAGAGGTAGTGTTTGTAAAGAGGGAACTCTGGTACTCCAAGGAAACCTCTGATAGCTTGGGATTTAGTTTGTAGACCCAAAGACAAAGGTGGTTTGGGGATCACCAACCTGCATGCTCATAATGAAGCTCAACTTCTGAAACATCTTCATAAACTTTACAACAGAGTCAATGTCCCATGGGTTACTCTTGTATGGGAATCTTATTATCATAATGTGGTTCCACATGGTATAATGCTTTTTGGTGGAAGGGGTTTTTCAAACTAGTGAGAAATGTCAAAGGTCAAAATCCACGTGCATTCAGGCAACTTTGTTATCTACTAGTCAAACCACTAGCAGCTTGGTGATTCAGATTTACCTCCATGGGAACGTTTTGTAAGGCTCTTCTCCTATGTCATTGATGTTAAAATGCCTGTCAAAGAGGTCATGGATTCTGAAGAACTCTCTAGACTTTTCCATCTGTCATTATCTACACAGGCTTATGTGGAGTCAACAGCTAGCTGCTCTCCTGACTGATGTAAATCTTAGCTCTAAGACTCATGATGTTTGGCGATGGCTCACACCATCTAGTGAATATTGTAGTTTTTTAACTATAAACTGGCCTTTGATCATATTATGCTTGACCCTATTTTTAAATGGATTTGGAGATGTGCATGCACATTGAAAATTAAGGTATTTCGATGGCTCTTATTGGTTGATCATCTGAATACTAGGGATACGATGCAACATCGACATTGGCATGATGAAGATGATACTTGTGTACTCTGTCCTTTGATGGTCCATGAAGACCGGGCACATCGATCTATTCTTTGCATGTAATTTCAGTCAATGTGTTTGAAATTTCCTCCAAATTTCATGGATTATCCAGCACAACAGGACTTTGTATTACATGGTGTTGGCTGATAGTAGGAACTTTGACAACGAAAGTCCCTTTCTAATCCTGAGCTCATATGATCTCGAGATGAATGGTAAAAACCAAAAAAGAAATCTAAACTTTTGTCGTGAAAACTTTGACGAATGTTTTGAGTATTTACAAATTTTCATCACAAAATGACATATATGGAAGTCATGGAAATAAAAAGCATTTTGGAACATCGACTTTGTTTTTTTTTCTGTCATGTTTTCCATGAATGTCTTCATGATAAACTTTTGCAAGTACACAAAACATTTGTCAAAGTTTGGCACAAAAATGCAGATTTTTTGATTTTTTCTCACTATTTTTTTATTTTTGTGTTCACCAGGTGCATTTGAGCTCGAGAGTAGATACTCCGTGTCCCTTTGATAAATCCTTCTTTTACTGAGGTTGTGCTCAGTGTGGCCTAGAATATCTGCATAGTAAGAGATGGGAAGGTTTTTAGAAATGACAGACCAACTTTTTAGGGCTTGGCGCAGAAATTTTATCCATGACATCACCTTGTTGTCTCATAGGACTAACTAGCGAATCTCGCGTGGCGACACGCCGCGCCCGTCGACAGTTTATGTTCTACATACTGGTTTGTTTTATGTGACCACTTGATTTTTTATATGCTATTTAGAAACCAATATTGGGTTGCAATCGCATCAACAAGAGCATAACCCAAAGGATCAACCAAGGGATCAGGAATCTCAGCGCAAATAAGACTATCTATGAAAGCAGCTGAAGGCTCTTTTGTATTAGCTTTCAACCACACCAATGTATGAGTATGAGGAAGACCTCTCTTCTGGAATTCCACAACGTACAAATCTGTCAATATAAAAACAAAGTCACACATGTAAGTAAACAAAATTTCTCAAAAAAATAAAAATAAAATAAATAAATAAAATTATAAAACTCACATGCTTGGACATCACCAAAAAATGAACCATCTTTAATTCCATCCAAAAATTCCTCGTGTTTCATAGCAAACACCCGTGTAGTAATATTAGGCCGATCAGCTGCAACCTGACCAGCGATCAGGCTCAGCGGCCAATGCATCAGCAATCTCGGGCCATTTGGGATTGCAAGTAAATGTAATAAACAAATCGGGAGCCCCATACTGCCGACATATAGCCATCCCGTCATGATAATTCAGAAACATATTGCAAGGCCCACAAGTAAAACTACCATGCAATATGTATTGAACCCCAACATTCTTGCCAGTACAATTACCTTCGCCCATTGCATCTGACACACCCTGATACGTCTCACTGCGAAGCTTATCTTGTTTTCGGAAATGATACTCCAATCGATCAGATTCAACACAAGAATATGCATTCACACTTAATTGCTGACTCAATCGACCACAGCTCATATAAGGACTGACTTCGCCTTCACGATAATGAAAATAATAACTGTAGTACTCCAACATACTCACACGACCACCATCGCCACGTTGGGGCACAACATCCGTAAAACCATCATCATCATCACTACTATCATCACCGAGTTACGGAGCATCCATTAAAACCGATGAAGCCAGTTCAGGGCTACGTCGGCAAATATAATTAATGCCCAAATGATAACTCTTGTCTCCATAAGGAAAAAGAAGAGGGTACTGCAGAGCCATAAGATTACAATTGAGAGCAGATATGTGCTTCAAAGCACCAGAATGACTTTCAGCAACAACATCGAAACTCTTACGCTCAGGTGTCAAATCACCAACGATAAGTGCAGCAACCTCAGAAACAGCGGGACCAGAAAAACGCGTACCATGTGGTCCACCGTCATTACCTCAAAGGCGTATAGATACCCTCGGTGCATCAGGACTGCAGAGACTCTGGCGAGCAAGCCTGAATTTATGAACCAAAGGATTATACATATCCAGCATCCTAACAAGAGACGCAACAATTTCAGGATCTGGGCAAAGAGAACTGCCGTCATCCCTAGCGAACACATTAAGTCTGCTGTCGATCTCGTCACCTGAATCAATCATATACAACTGAGCAAATTTCGGTGAAAAACCATCAAGAGGCACAAGAGGCCCAATACGGTGATAGACCACCCCATTCATCTTAAACACATAGGGAGCATGTAACACCCCGGATGT
Source organism: Aegilops umbellulata (assembly GCA_032464435.1). Taxonomy (NCBI): domain Eukaryota; kingdom Viridiplantae; phylum Streptophyta; class Magnoliopsida; order Poales; family Poaceae; genus Aegilops; species Aegilops umbellulata. Next base: position 337,036,746 of record CP136056.1, on the reverse strand, counting down.
AACTTGCCATATTTGTAACTCCAACTCTTGCCATTTTCGGCTATGTGATATGTTATTCCCTCCGTGGTTGGGTTTTCCTTCCTTTTGCATTTTGTCCTTGTCATGCATTTCATATCATGTCATCATGTGCATCGCATGCGTATACGTGTTCGTCTCATGAATCCGAGCATTTTCCCCGTTGTCCGTTTTGCAATCCGGTGCTCCTATGTTCCCCGGCGTCCCCTTTTACCTTTTTTCGTGTGCGGGTATTAAACTTTCTCAGAATGGACCGAGGTTTGTCAAGCGGCCTTGGTATAGCACCGGTAGACCGCCTGTCAAGTTTCGGCTCATTCGGAGGTCGTTTGATACTCCAACGGTTAACCGGGTAACCGTGAAGGCCTCGTGTGTGTTGCAGACCAAAAACCCTCCAAAACAGCCCAATAACCCTTATAAGACACTCCCATGTCCATCGCCGTTCGATCACGATCGTGTGGCTGCAAACCGTGCTCAATTTGGAGCCTCCTAGCTCCTCCTACCTATAAATATGTGTCTCCTCCTCCAATTTCGGGTCCAAAAACCCTAGTCTAGCCCCTCCCCGCGCCGCCGGACGCGTCCACCCCTCGCCGGACGCATCCACCGCCGCCGCCACGTCGCCCGGACCAATCCCGGGGCGACACGTCACCAGCGCCGCCGCCCACAACCAATCCCACGCCGCCACCTCACCCTCTCTCTCCTCCCTCCGCCGCCGGCCCGATCCGCCGCCGCCGCCAGCCCGCGCCGCCACCCCGAGATCCGGCGTGCTCCACCGCCCTGCGTCGACCGCACCACCACGGGACGTCCTCGCCGCCTCTTCTCCGGCGTCCCCGCCGCCCGCCGCCGGTCGCCGTCGCCGCCCGCCGCCGCGTGAGCCGCGCCCCGTCGCTGCCTCCCCGCCGTGGTCCGCCTCCGCCTCCACGCCGCCCTGCCGTGGCCGCCATCACCGGCCCTCGCCTCCGGCCGGTCGCCCGATCCAGATCCGCGAGAGGGTTGACTTTCTCTCCCCCGAAATATTCCAAGTCCCGTAATTCTTGCATTATCATGCCAACTTCCTCACATCATATCTCTGCATCCATGGCTCCGTTTTGGACGTATATCATATCAAATTGTTCGACTCGATGAGTACATCATTTCATCTCATTGCATAATTTTCATTTGAGCTCATCTTGATGCCCGAAATGCTGTTGGAAGAGGGCTATGTGATGTCAGTTCCAGATTATTATCAGATCATGCACTTTTGTCATTTTTGCCATGATTGATGTGTGCATCCTATGAAGTTGAGTCCTACATGTGTTTTGAATTATGCCATGCTATATTTCCAGGGGTGTATGCCATGTATTTTTGTGATATTTTTGGTGACTAGAACAAGCATGCAAACTAGGGTACATAATGTTGCTGATTTCAGAGACTTAGTATTTTCACTAAGTCATGTCCTGCTGTTATTTTTATGCCATGTGTTCATGATGTTTACGAGAGATCTATGCCTCTTTTGAGCATGATCAGTAAGAGTGTTTTGTGCATATGGATTTTCTCTATCCATCCATGCATTTTTTTGTAATTATGGAGTGCCTTAGCTTGAGTCAATCGAGCTCTACTTTTGCTATAAAATGTTGCTGGCAGATTGTTTACATGTCATTCGATTTTGCCAAGCTTGTTGTAGTTGATACTTGCATGATATGATGTTATTCTTGCCATGTATAGCTTCTATGCCATGTCTTCTTTATGGATGTATGCTTAGTTTATCATGCAATGCTCTGTAGTGAGTGCATCAAGCTCGTAAACATGCCTACTTGTTATCTGTTTTTGACATGTCCAGTTTTCTGCCAAGTCTGAAACCTGTAACGAAACTTGCTTAATTGACATGGGTGTTATTATATTTTCGTTTCCTTTTTGGCTTATGGTCGCTAAGGGACTTTTGTTAAGTGCTTTGAGTAGATTCATGCCATGCCTTGTTTTGCTATGTCCTGTTCCTGTAGCATGTTGTTTGTTTGCTCTAAACATGTCACCCTGATGTTAATTTCTAGCATGTTGTTATTTTCACTAAGTCTGTGAACCTGTTATCTTTCGCACTTTTGTCATGCTTGTTTGAACCTGTTATTGTGTGATTTAGCCGTAGCTCAGTGTTCATCTTTTCTCAAGCATCTTGAGTAGATCACTGTCATATGCTTTGTTGATATGTTTGGGTGCAGTAGCTTAATTTCTTGTTGCTTGCTAAGTAGCATCATGTTGTTAATGGCAGATTATTGTCATTCTTGTTTTGCTTGTCATTTGCAAACCGTGCATCCGATTCCGGTGATCTTTATATCGATTTCAACCGAAATCACCTCACCTTTCCAGCGGCATACTTGGTTTGCCAAGATTATGCCTTGTTCATATTTGTCCTTCCGGAGCATGCATATGCATTGCATATCACATCTCGCATATCATGCCATGTTTTGCATCATATTGTTTGTGCATTGCATCGTGGTTGATAGTGTTCCTTTGCTTGTGCTCTTGTTTCGGGTAGAGCCGGGAGACGAGTACGTGAACGAGGAACCTGTTGAGAACGCTTACGAGGACCAAGCTTTCGACAACTCTGAGAACCTTGCAGGCAAGATGACCATACCCTCGAAATCACTTCTATCTTTGCTTGCTAGTTGCTCGCTCTTTTGCTATGCCTATGCTGCGATACCTACCACTTGCTATTTCATGCCACCCATATTGCCATGTCAGCCTCTAACCATCCATGCCCTAGCAAACCGTTGATTGGCTTTGTTACCGCTTTGCTCAACCCCTCTTATAGCGTTGCTAGTTGTAGGTGAAGATGAAGTTTGTTCCTTGATGGAACATGGACTTGTTGTTCCTTGTTGGAACATGTTTACTTGTTGGGATATCACAATACCCCTTATTTAATTAATGCATCTATATACTTGGTAAAGGGTGGAAGGCTCGGCCTTATGCCTGGTGTTTTGTTCCACTCTTGCCACCCTAGTTTCCGTCATACCGGTGTTATGTTCCTTGATTTTGCATTCCTTACACGGTTGGGTGATTTATGGGACCCTCTTGACAGTTCGCTTTGAATAAGACTCCTCCAGCAAGGCCCAACTTTGGTTTTACCATTTGCCACCTAAGCCTTTTTCCCCCGGGTTTTCGCGAGCCCGAGGGTCATCTTTATTTTAGCCCCCCCGGGCCAGTGCTCCTCTGGGTGCTGGCCAAAACGAGCAGGCTGCGGGGCCACCTCGGGGAAACTTGAGGCTTGGTTTTACTCGTAGGATGTCTCATCCGGATGTGCCCTGAGACCGAGATATGTGCAGCTCCTATCAGGATTTGTCGGCACAATCGGGCGGCTTTGCTGGACTTGTTTTATTACTGCCGAAAACGTCTTGTAGTCCGGGATTCCGAGACTAATCGGGTCTTCCCGGTAGAAGGAATATCCTTCGTTGACCGTGAGAGCTTATAATGGGCTAAGTTGGGACACCCATGCAGGGTATTATCTTTCAAAAGCCGTGCCCGCGGTTATGAGGCAGATGGGAATTTGTTGATGTCCGGTTGTAGAAAACCCGAAGTTGATCTTCATTAAAACACATCAACCGCGTGTGTAACCGTGATGGTCTCTTCTCGACGAAGTCCGGGAAGTGAACACGGTGTTGGAGTTATGTCTGACGTAGGTTGTTCTAGGATCACTTCTTGATCACTTCTAGCTTCACGACCGTGCTGTGCTTCTCTTCTCGCTCTCTTTTGCGTTGTTAGCCACCATATATGCTAGTCGCTTGCTGCAGCTCCACCTCATTACCCCATCCTTCCTATAAGCTTAAATAGTCTTGATCTCGCGGGTGTGAGATTGCTGAGTCCCCGTGACTCACAGATTCTACCAAAACAGTTGCAGGTACCAACGATGCCAGTGCAGATGACGCGACCAAGCTCACATGGGAGTTCGACGAGGAACGTGGCCGTTACGATGTGTCTTTTCCTGATGATCAGTAGTGGAGCCCAGTTGGGGTGATTCGGGGATCTGTGTAGCATTTGGGGTAGTCTTCTTTCATTTTTGGTTCCGTAGTCGGACCTTGAGTGTAATCTGGATGATGAATGTTTATTTATGTATTGTGTGAAGTGGCGACTGTAAGCCAACTATGTATCTCTTTCCCTTATGTATTACATGGGTTGTGTGAAGATTACCTCACTTGCAACATTTCTTTCAATGCGATTATGCCTCTAAGTCGTGCTCCGACACGTGGGAGATATAGTCGCATCGAGGGCGTTACAAGTTGGTAATCAGAGCCTTCCCCGACCTTAGGAGCCCCACTGTTTGATCGTTTTTAGCGGTCGAGTTGTGTCTAGAAAAATGTTTTGAGTCATTTAGGAATTATATATCAGAGAGTTTAGGAATTCTTTTTACTTCCCAGTCTCCTCATCGCTCTGGTAAGGCATCCTGATGTAGAGTTTTGACTCTTCTCTTCTCAAATTTCACTAAATTTTTTTTAGGATCACGCGGGTATCTTAGAATCGTTCCGATGGTTTTATGATGACAACATTGTCTTGGTTGCCTCCCGTCAGCAGGGGTTTAGTGGAGGTGTCCCGGGGAGTTGAGCTCCGAGGTGTTGTCTTCATAATTTTATCATTACAGTTGTGGAATACCTGAGTTTAGTACGCCGACATCGAAAATCTTTTTTGTACACTTGTTGGTGAGATAACCCTGATAGCCCAGTACTGAGGCGAGTGCGGGAGTATTGCCATGACTCGTATGACGAATGCTTTTCGAAGGTTGAGGTAGACGATTTCCGAGGATTTCTTGGTTATGTGTTGAAGGATGGATACAGCTGGATCTAGGTATTGTTAGTTTGGTGATATATTTTGTGTCCCCTGTATCCCAACACCTGATTGCATAACCAGAAAGTTTCGGGAGTTTATAAGTGGGAATTCATGTAGCTCTAGTATTTCTTCCCGCAGATATTTGGTTCGTGATCGGGTAATCCTTACCAAGTATTTGTTCACATCCGTACCTTGTTGATTTTATTCCATACCTTTTTTCTAAGTGGCTTCTAAACTTATGGAAGCGTGATGATTTACTTTGGAATTCATTCGTTCATTCTTGTTCGGATGTTTATTGTGAAGACTATATGTTGCAATTTCGATCCTTTGATTCAGCATGAATATATCTCTTTCAAGATGCTAATGGATGTCACCCTCTTCAGGATGGCTCCGCCAACGCGTCAGAATCCGGAACGCAATGAAGGAAGTCAGGCTAACCCTCCGCCACCACCTCCACCTCCGGAGGCATGGCAAGCCCTGATGACTGCCACAAATGCCAACGCTCAGATTCTGATTCAGCTCTTGCAAGATCGCAACCAAGGGCAAGGTAATCAGGAAAATCAAGGCCAAGGCAACAATCAGCCGCACTTCGCTTCTCTCAATCAGTTCCTTGCTAATCAGCCAAAGACCTTCAGTTACTGTGTCGAGGCCACAGACGCCGATGATTGGCTAGTGGATATCAGCAAGCATTTCGAGTGCAGCAATGTCAGACCTGAGGACTTTGTCAAGTTTGCCTCTTTTCAACTCAAAGATCAAGCTGCTGAGTGGTTCCAACAATACAAAGATTCCACAGGAGGTCGTGTGATTACCTGGGATGATTTCCGCCGTGACTTCAAAGCTCACAACATTCCAGAAAGTGTTGTTGAGAGTAAGCGTGAGGAATTCCGCAATCTCAAGCAAGGCAACATGTCTGTGTATCAATACAACACTCAGTTCCAGAAGCTCTCTCGTTTTGCGAAGCAGGACATCCCTGATGAGAAGAGTATGATCTACCAATTCAGGCGTGGTCTCAGAGAAGATCTGCAACTTGCTCTCGTGCTTTTTGAGCCGTTAAAGTATGATGAATTCTACAACATGGCACTGAAACAACAAGCTGCTCAGCTCAAGTGTGAGGCATCTAAGAAGAGAGTCAGAGATGCAGTTCAGTCTTCTTCTTCCTCACTTGTGGCAGCTAAGCAACAGAAGTTCTGGTTGCCTCCTCCTCCTCCTTTCCGTCAGCCTTATCAGCAGAAGAACTCAGGTGGTCGTGGATCTTCCCACCCACCCAACCCTGGCTATCAGAACAAGTCTCAGAATCAAGCTCCAAGGCTAAGTGCTCCTTATCATCGTCCGCTCTCAGAGGTGACTTGTAACAAATGTCAGCAGAAGGGTCACTATGCGAACAAGTGCTTCAACCAAAGGCGCCTTCCGCCTCCTCCTCCTGTGAAATCTTCCAGCAATGCAGTGGTCAAGCATAATCCTAAGTCTGCAAAGGTGAACATGTTGAATGCAGCTCAAGCAGAGGATTCTTCAGAAGTGATCATGGGTAATCTCTTAGTTAATGATATTCCTGCAAAAGTCTTATTTGATACCGGTGCATCGCATTCTTTCATGTCATATCCGTTTGCATCGAAGCATAATGTTGACACAGAGATTTTGTCCAAACTTATGCAAGTTGTTTCTCCTGGAAAACTCTTGTCTTCTAGATTGGTTACTCCCGATGTCTCTATCAAGATGGGTGACTATAGATTTCTGGCTAAACCAATAGTTCTTGGTGACTCTGATATTGATCTAATTCTCGGGATGGACTGGCTTTCTAAGCACAAGGCTCAGCTCGATTGTGCTGCCAGGGAAATTCAATTGACTCACTCCTCTGACGATGTGATCATTTATGCCGCTCGTGATGATACCATTCGGTTGTTTTCTCTCAATGAGAAGGGCGAATTGGATGCTATCTCTTAGATTCCGGTTGTTTATGTGTACCAATATGTCTTCCCAGAAGAGCTTCCGGGTAGGCCTCCTCACCGGCCAGTGGAATTCGTTATCGATCTTGAGCCTGGCACGGAACCCGTTTGCAAGCGTCCTTACAAGCTTGGGCCAAAAGAGTTGAAGGAATTGAAGAAACAACTCGATGAACAAGAGCGTATGGGTTTGATCAGACCGAGTTCTTCTCCTTGGGGTTGTGGTGTTCTTTTTGTCCAGAAGAAGGATGGCACGGACCGACTTTGCGTCGATTACCGTCCATTGAACAAGAAGACAATCAAGAACAAATACCCACTTCCCAACATCAATGAGCTATTCGAGCAACTTAAAGGTGCTAAAGTGTTCTCCAAGCTTGAACTTCGTATGGGTTATCATCAAATCCGCATTCGTGAAGAAGATATTCCCAAGACAACATTCAGAACAAGCTTTGGTTCTTATGAATATACTGTCATGTCATTCGGCCTTGTCAATGCTCCTCCAACATTCTCTCGAATGATGAACTTCATCTTCAACCCCTACACCAATGAATTCGTCTTCGTCTATCTCGATGATATATGGGTCTTCTCCAAGAATAAGAAGGATCATGCCAAGCATTTGCGATTGGTGCTCGACAAGCTCAGAGAGTATAAATTCTATGCGAAGTTCTCCAAATGTGAATTCTGGCTTGATGAAGTTCTTTATCTTGGTCATATCATCTCTGCCAAGGGCATTGCCATTAATCCTGAGAGAGTGTCTGCAGTTTTGAATTGGGAACCTCCTCAGAATGTCAAGCAGCTTCGCAGTTTTCTTGGACTTGCAAGCTATTGCCGAAGATTCGTTGAGAATTTCTCAAAGATTGCAAAGCCTCTTTCCAACCTCCTCCAAAAGCATGTGAAGTATGTCTGGTCTCCTGAGTGTGACATTGCTTTCAACACTATCAAAGAGAAACTCGTCACTGCTCCAGTTTTGACTCCTCCTGACGAAGACAAGCCTTATGAAGTTTTCTGTGATGCTTCTCTTCAAGGCCTCGGTGCTGTCTTAATGCAAGAGAAGAAGGTTGTGGCCTATACCTCTCGTCAGTTGAAGCCCAACGAAAAGAACTACCCCACTCACGATCTTGAGTTGGCGGCAGTTGTCCATGCGTTGATAACATGGAGACATCTCTTGTTGGGAAGGAAAGTGGACATTTTCACCGATCACAAGAGTCTCAAGTACATCTTCACTCAGCCCAACCTCAACCTCAGGCAAACTCGATGGGTCGAAATGATTCAAGAGTATAATCCGAGTATTGAATATACTCCAGGCAAAGCTAATGTGATTGCAGACGCTTTGAGCAGGAAGGCTTATTGCAACAGCTTAATCCTCAAGCCCTTTCAACCGGATCTTTGTGAAGCTTTCCGCAAGTTGAATCTCCAAGTTGTTCCTCAAGGTTTTCTTGCCAACCTCATCGTCTCTCCTACTTTGGAAGATCAAATTCGTGAGGCACAACTGATGGATACCATGGTGAAGAAGGTGAAACGTGGTATTGACAAGGGCATTTCCAAATACAACTGCTATCGCGTTGATGACAGAGATACTCTTTTCTTCGAGGACCGGATCGTGGTTCCAAAGGGTGATCTTCGTAAAGTCATTATGAACGAGGCGCACAACTCTCTTCTGCCAATTCATCCTGGAAGTACGAAGATGTACCATGACCTCAAGCAGTCTTATTGGTGGACACGAATGAAGCGAGAAATTGCTCAATTCGTGAATGAATGTGATGTCTGCAGAAGGGTGAAAGCAGAACACCAACGACCAGCTGGTCTACTCCAACCTCTTGCTGTTCCAGAATGGAAGTTTGATCATATCGAAATGGACTTCGTGACTGGATTTCCTAAGTCCAAGCGTGGGAATGATGCCATCTTCGTCGTCATTGACAAGCTCACCAAAGTGGCTCATTTTCTTCCTATCAAAGAGTCTATCACAGCAGCGCAGCTGGCAGAGTTTTACACCTCCAGAATTGTCTCCTTGCACGGCATTCCACAATTGATCTCTTCAGACCATGGCAGCATCTTTACCTCCAAGTTTTGGGATTCTTTTCAGAAGGCCATGGGCACAAATATTCGCTTCAGCACAGCTTTCCACCCTCAAACTAGTGGACAAGTCGAGCGTGTCAACCAAATTCTTGAAGATATGCTCAGGGCTTGTGTTATCTCTTTCGGCATGAAGTGGGAGGATTGTCTTCCATATGCTGAGTTCTCTTACAACAACAGCTTTCAAGCGAGCTCGGGCAAAGTCCCATTCGAGATTCTCTATGGCAGAAAATGCCGTACTCCTCTCAATTGGTCTGAGACGGGCGAACGCCAACTGCTTGGCAACGATTTGATCTCAGAGGCTGAGGCAATGTGCAAGGTCATTCGTGAGAATCTCAAAGCCGCGCAATCGCGCCAGAAGAGCTATTACGATAGCAAACACCGGGATTTGGCATTCGAGATCGCAGACCATGTCTACCTCCGCGTCTCTCCAATGAAAGGAACTCGTCGCTTCGGTATCAAAGGGAAGCTTGCCCCTAGATACGTCGGTCCTTTCAAGATCATCGGCAAACGAGGCGATCTCGCCTATCAACTTGAGCTTCCCTCCAACTTTGCAAATGTGCACGATGTCTTCCACGTGTCACAGCTTCGCAAGTGCTTCAAGACGCCTGAGCGCACCATCAACTTTGAAGAGATTGATCTTCAAGAAGATTTGTCCTATCATGAGCATCCCGTTGCTATTCTTGAAGAAACGGAGCGCAAGACTCGCAACAAGTCAATCAAATTCCTGAAAGTGAAATGGTCACACCATTCAGACCGAGAAGCCACCTGGGAACGCGAGGACCACCTCCGTTCCGAATATCCGGAGTTCTTTCAGTCCTAGATCTCAGGACGAGATCCTCTCGTAGTGGTGGAGTGTTGTAACACCCCGGATGTAACTTGCCATATTTGTAACTCCAACTCTTGCCATTTTTGGCTATGTGATATGTTATTCCCTCTGTGGTTGGGTTTTCCTTCCTTTTGCATTTTGTCCTTGTCATGCATTTCATATCATGTCATCATGTGCATCGCATGCGTATACGTGTTCGTCTCATGAATCCGAGCATTTTCCCCGTTGTCCGTTTTGCAATCCGGCGCTCCTATGTTCCCCGGCGTCCCCTTTTACCTTTTTTCGTGTGCGGGTATTAAACTTTCTCGGAATGGACCGAGGTTTGCCAAGCGGCCTTGGTATAGCACCGGTAGACCGCCTGTCAAGTTTTGGCTCATTCGGAGGTCGTTTGATACTCCAACGGTTAACCGGGTAACCGTGAAGGCCTCGTGTGTGTTGCAGCCCAAAACCCCTCCAAAACAGCCCAATAACCCTTCTAAGACACTCCCATGTCCATCACCGTTCGATCACGATCGTGTGGCCGCAAACCATGCTCAATTTGGAGCCTCCTAGCTCCTCCTACCTATAAATATGTGCCTCCTCCTCCAATTTCGGGTCCAAAAACCCTAGTCTAGCCCCTCCCCGCACCGCCGGACGCGTCCACCCCTCGCCGGACGCGTCCACCGCCGCCGCCACGTCGCTTGGACCAATCCCGGGGCGACACGTCAACAGCGCCGCCGCCCACAACCAATCCCACGCCGCCACCTCACCCTATCTCTCCTCCCTCCGCCGCCGGCCCGCTCAGCCCGGCATGGGTGTTATTATATTTTGCACTTTTGCCACGGCACGCCGCCACCTCAACAAGTCTGAAACCTGTAACGAAACTTGCTTAATTGACATGGGTGTTATTATATTTTCTTGTCCTTTTTGGCTTATGGTCGGTAAGGAATTTTGTTAAGTGCTTTGAGTAGATTCATGCCATGCCTTGTTTTGCTATGTCCTGTTCCTGTAGATGTTGTTTGTTTGCTCTAAACATGTCACCCTGATGTTAATTTCTGGCATGTTGTTATTTTCACCAAGTCTGTGAACCTGTTATCTTTTGCACTTTTGCCATGCTTGTTTGAACCTGTTATTGTGTGATTTAGCCGTAGCTCAGTGTTCATCTTTTCTCAAGCATCTTGAGTAGATCACTGTCATATGCTTTGTTGATATGTTTGGGTGCAGTAGCTTAATTTCTTGTTGCTTGCTAAGTAGCATCATGTTGTTAATGGCAGATTATTGTCATTCTTGTTTTGCTTGTCATTTGCAAACCGTGCATCCGATTCCGGTGATCTTTATATCGATTTCAACCGAAATCACCTCACCTTTCCAGCGGCATACTTGGTTTGCCAAGATTATGCCTTGTTCATATTTGTCCTTCCGGAGCATGCATATGCATTGCATATCACATCTCGCATATCATGCCATGTTTTGCATCATATTGTTTGTGCATTGCATCGTGGTTGATAGTGTTCCTTTGCTTGTGCTCTTGTTTCGGGTAGAGCCGGGAGACGAGTACGTGAACGAGGAACCTGTTGAGAACGCTTACGAGGACCAAGCTTTCGACAACTCTGAGAACCTTGCAGGCAAGATGACCATACCCTCGAAATCACTTCTATCTTTGCTTGCTAGTTGCTCGCTCTTTTGCTATGCCTATGCTGCGATACCTACCACTTGCTATTTCATGCCACCCATATTGCCATGTCAGCCTCTAACCATCCATGCCCTAGCAAACCGTTGATTGGCTTTGTTACCGCTTTGCTCAGCCCCTCTTATAGCGTTGCTAGTTGCAGGTGAAGATGAAGTTTGTTCCTTGATGGAACATGGACTTGTTGTTCCTTGTTGGAACATGTTTACTTGTTGGGATATCACAATACCCCTTATTTAATTAATGCATCTATATACTTGGTAAAGGGTGGAAGGCTCGGCCTTATGCCTGGTGTTTTGTTTCACTCTTGCCACCCTAGTTTCCGTCATACCGGTGTTATGTTCCTTGATTTTGCGTTCCTTACACGGTTGGGTGATTTATGGGACCCCCTTGACAGTTCGCTTCGAATAAGACTCCTCCAGCAAGGCCCAACTTTGGTTTTACCATTTGCCACCTAAGCCTTTTCCCCCCGAGTTTTCGCGAGCCCGAGGGTCATCTTTATTTTAGCCCCCCCCGGGCCAGTGCTCCTCTGGGTGCTGGCCCGAAACGAGCAGGCTGCGGGGCCACCTCGGGGAAACTTGAGGCTTGGTTTTACTCGTAGGATGTCTCATCCGGATGTGCCCTGAGACCGAGATATGTGCAGCTCCTATTAGGATTTGTCGGCACAATCGGGCGGCTTTGCTGGACTTGTTTTATTACTGCCGAAAACGTCTTGTAGTCCGGGATTCCGAGACTGATCGGGTCTTCCCGGTAGAAGGAATATCCTTCATTGACCGTGAGAGCTTATAATGGGCTAAGTTGGGACACCCCTGCAGGGTATTATCTTTCGAAAGCCGTGCCCGTGGTTATGAGGCAGATGGGAATTTGTTGATGTCCGGTTGTAGAAAACCCGAAGTTGATCTTCATTAAAACACATCAACCGCGTGTGTAACCGTGATGGTCTCTTCTCGACGGAGTCCGGGAAGTGAACACGGTGTTGGAGTTATGTCTGACGTAGGTTGTTCTAGGATCACTTCTTGATCACTTCTAGCTTCACGACCATGCTTTGCTTCTCTTCTCGCTCTCTTTTGCGTTGTTAGCCACCATATATGCTAGTCGCTTGCTGCAGCTCCACCTCATTACCCCATCCTTCCTATAAGCTTAAATAGTCTTGATCTCGCGGGTGTGAGATTGCTGAGTCCCCGTGACTCACAGATTCTACCAAAACAGTTGCAGGTACCAACGATGCCAGTGCAGATGACACGACCGAGCTCACATGGGAGTTCGACGAGGAACGTGGCCGTTACTATGTGTCTTTTCCTGATGATCAGTAGTGGAGCCCAGTTGGGGTGATTCGGGGATCTGTGTAGCATTTGGGGTAGTCTTCTTTCATTTTTGGTTCCGTAGTCGGACCTTGAGTGTAATCTGGATGATGAATGTTTATTTATGTATTGTGTGAAGTGACGACTGTAAGCCAACTATGTATCTCTTTCCCTTATGTATTACATGGGTTGTGTGAAGATTACCTCACTTGCAACATTGCTTTCAATGCGGTTATGCCTCTAAGTCGTGCTCCGACACGTGGGAGATATAGACGCATCGAGGGCGTTACAGAGCACCACCAACATTGATACTGTTATCAATATGAGCACCCAAGGATGTAAAACAAAACATTGAATTATACTGCCTAATCAACCGCATGAACCTATTAGAAACCACATCTCCGTCAAACCGTATCAATCTATCCAATCGTGAAGGCCAAGAATGGAACTTCGGAAGAAACCTTGCCACTATGACAACAACCCGTATAAACAGGTCTCCGGATAGTAGAGGCCCGGTGATAAGTTGAGCCCTCACGAAACCAATAAAAAGCCCCACACCACTGACATGTTCCAGACTGCCATAATACGAACGGTCCCTCTGGGCAGCTGCATCAATAACAATAGATTTACTAAAGCAATAATTTCATGCCACATACAACTAAAATGCAAAAATAATTACACAGCGCCATACTCTTGAGTAGATGAACCAAATCCTTCGCAATAGGGAGTCCCAGCACGTGGACTACACAGAAAAAAAACACTCCCCAATGAAAATAGTATGAACAACATTAAAAATAAATAGAATAAAAATAGGAAGCACAAACCTTTACTCCTCCTAGACCGGTATGATCGAATCAATTTCCTCTTGCGTCGAGCACGATCACTATCGGCAACATGGATGACTGGCGTGGGCAAAACTAAAAAAAAGGAAAAAGATAAATTATGAGGGTCAGCAAAATATTTTATTTTGTCACATAATCACACATACGTAACAACCAACCTAAGGGAACGGATCGAAAAGAAGGCCCTGCACATCGAAGCGGAACAACACGTGGATGAGTAACCACCAAAGTACGACGCAACCAATCAGAAAAATATGAAGCACCAGATGCAACGGTAGCCTCGTCAGCACTGGGAACAAAATTATCTGCAAATACAAAAAATTCAGCACTCGGAACAAAACTATCTGCAAATACAAAAATTTTCTACAACCAAAATGAAAAAAAAAACAGTCCAAATAACTCCATCGTGTCCAAAACACACCCCACCGACGACAACGCACACACATGCATGAGCCATGCACGCAAACGCACGGATACACCACAGAGTGCACCTAACAACACCAAGCGCACGTGCATGCGCCATGCACGCAAATGCACACGAAGCGCACGTGCATGCGCCATGCACGCAAACGCGAGGGTACACCTAACACAAAAACTGCACCGCACGCAGCATCGGCAGGACTCAACAGGCCATATTGAACACAGTCACCAGCCGACCCAGTTCGGCCCAATAGAGGCACACAGCCGCTCGTTCCCTTCCGCCGGCCCACAGCCCCTCCCATCGCCCGCGCGGGACAGCATCAACGTTTAATCCCACCTCGGAAGCGGGAGGGCGCGAGGAGCGGCTTAAATAGCTACCTCCACCCCCCCCCCCATCTCGAACTCCTCTATTACTAATCCCCAGTGCCCCGTTGGACCCCGTTGCTGGGCCCGTCAGTGGGCTCTATCAGCCGCCCGAGTCGCCATTAGGCTTGATTTGGGTACGTTCTGTAAGCTACTATGGACCCAGCAGTGGTGGTTGGGCATTTTTTTCCGATCTTTCTGCACCACGAGGTGCAACTAACACAAACAACATTTTTTTGTAACTTTCTACACCACGACGTGCAACTAACAAAAGTACACACGTGCACGGGCGCCACACACACAATACCACGAGGGCACATTCAGCTAACATGCACCAGATCCACCTACGCACTTAAAAACAAAGCGACATGGTACCATAGTCTATAGAAGACAAAGAGGCAGCAACAGAGATAACATCAGGTCCAGACATCTCCGACCCGCAGAAAGATACATCTGTAGATACAAAATAAACCACATAAATAAGTAGCAACAAACAACAAGAAAATATGAAATTTGATCGAGCCAAAAACACAAACCAAGAGCAGAATCAACAGGGCACTTGTCCAAACGAATCTCCTCCCTGTGAGACGCAACAGAAGCATGACTACCTGCTTACAACAACAAATCACAACAATTAATCCACAAAACAAGCAAAAACCAATCAAACGAAAAAAAGAGACAAACCAGATGGCATAGCAATATCCACCGAAACAGAAGACGGCACGGAGGAAGCACACGAAGAAGGCGAACCACGCGCGCGACGACCAAGCTGACAAGACGGACGACGATGAGCAAACGTAGGCCTATCCGGCAAATTAGTAGAAGCAGCACGACGCCCCGAACCACCGCGACGACCAACCGCAAGACCACGCGAGCCACGGGGGCAGCCAGGACGACGCAAACCATCACAGCTGGATGAAGAAGCAACCATCGAGCACTAAGAGAGCAATGAACCCACATGCAACACCACAAGAGGGAAAGCAGCATATTTATAGTCCCATAGCATGCCGAACAACTCTAGAAAGCATGAAAAAATCAGCACCGACGGATAGGGACGTACATGCTCTGGAAAGAGCGACCAAAGCGGCACCGATAAGTTATACGGTGAAAACGACAGCCTGAACACCGCGCAAGAAATCCGGGCGGCGCAACCGCACCGCTTCGACCGATCACTGTTGGCCATTCATATCACCAATCTCGTTGCATGGCTCGGCCCATACTTCATGTGGTTTTGCTTCTGGAAGCAAGCGCAACTCTCCTGGTCAGTTCCAATTGGTCGACCGTCTCGTTGGCCACTCATATCACCGATCCCGCAGCATGGCTCCGCCTATATCTCCTGTCGTTTTGCTTCTGGAGGCAAGTGCAACTCTCCTGGTCAGTTCCAATTGGTCGACCGTCTACCACGCGGCGTCGCTCGATTAGGTTGCATGCATGCAACACCTGAAGTGAGCACATATCACCGATTCCCTTGCATGATGGCGCCCATACCTCTTGTCGTCTTGCATATGGAGTCAAGTGCGATTCGCGTAGCCAGTTCCAATTGATCGGTCGGCTACCACGCGGCATCACCCAATTAGCCTGCATGCATGCAACACCAGAATTGACCTCCTACAATGCAAACACGTACACATAGGCTCTGTAGCACATGATGACCTATTCCATTCTAGAACGCTGCAGACAAAGGAAGGAAAATTTTCAAAACTTGCACGGTAGAGCTAGAATGGCCAGTGGCACACGGTAAAAAAGCAATGACGTTCAAACAGAGCGATTTCTGAAGTTTTTTCCATATACATGCTGCCGTTGCTGTCGCTCTGATCATTGGTTCTAGAGCTTTGTTCTCATGCAGCGGACCAGAATGGGAAGAGAAAGCAGACTGCCCTGAGAAACTGTAACGCCCACGATGCGGCTATATCTCCCACGTGTCGAGGCACGACTTGGAGGCATAACCGCATGGTGGTTTTGTCGCAAGAAGGGTCATCTTCACACAATCCATGTAATGAATGAACAAGAATGGGATAAAGAGAGTTGGCTTACAATCGCCACTTCACATAATACATAAATTAAGCATACATCAATCAGGATACAATCAAGGTCCGACTACAGAACCAAAATAAAAGAAGACAACCCAACTGCTAAATGCCTGATCGTCCCAACTGGGCTCCACTACTGATCGTCAGGGAATGAAACATAGTAACGACCACGTTCCTTGCCGAACTCCCACTTGAGCTCGGTTGCATCATCTGCACTGGCATCATCGGCACCTACAACTGTTTTGGTAGAATCTGTGAGTCACGAGGACTCAGCAATCTCACACCCGCGAGATCAAGACTATTTAAGCTTATAGGAAGTATGGGGTAATGAGGTGGAGCTGCAGCAAGCACTAAGCATATATGGTGGCTAATATACGCAAAAGAGAGCGAGAAGAGAAGCAAAGCACGATCGTGAAGCTAGAAGTGATCAAGAAGCGATCCTGAAACTACTTACGTTCATACATAACCCAAACTGTGTTCACTTCCCAGACTCCGCCGAGAAGAGACCATCACGGTTACACACGCGGTTGATGTGTTTTAATTAAGTCAAGCGTCAAGTTCTCTACAACCGGACATTAACAAATTCCCATCTGCCTCATAACCGCGGGCACGGCTTTCGAAAGATAATACCCTACAGGGGTGTCCCAACTTAGCCCATCATAAGCTCTCACAGTCAACGAAGGATATTCCTTCTCCCGGGAAGACCCGATCAGTCTCGGAATCCCGGCTACAAGACATTTCGACAATGGTAAAACAAGACCAGCAAGACCACCCGACTATGCCGACAAATCCCGATAGGAACTCCACATATCTCGTTCTCAGGGCACACCGGATGAGCACTCCGTACAACTAAAACCAGGCCTCAAGTTTCCCCGAGGTGGCGCTGCAAAGGACTCTAGTTCGGACCAACGCTCGGAGGAGCACTGGCCCGGGGGGCTAAAATAAAGATGACCCTCGGGCTCGCGAAAACCCAAGGGGAAAAGTAAAGGTGGTGGGTGGTCAAATGGTAAAACCAAGGTTGGGCCTTGCTGGAGGAGTTTTATTCAAAGCGAACTGTCAAGGGGTCCCATAAATCATCCAACCGTGTAAGGAACGCAAAATCAAGGAACATAACACCGGTATGACGGAAACTAGGGCGGCAAGAGTGGAACAAAACACCAGGCATAAGGCCGAGCCTTCCACCCTTTACCAAGTATATAGATGCATTAATTAAATAAGAGATATTGTGATATCCCAACATATCCATGTTCCAACATGGAACCAACTTCATCTTCACCTGCAACTAACAACGCTATAAGAGGGGCTGAGCAAAAGCGGTAACATAGCCAAACAACGATTTGCTAGGAAAGGATGGTTAGAGGTTTGACATGGCAATATGGGAGGCATGATATAGCAAGTGGTAGGTATCGCAACATAGCAAAAGAGCGAGCAACTAGCAAGCAAAGATAAAAGTGATTTCGAGGGTATGGTCATCTTGCCTGAGATCCCGCAAGGAAGAAGAACGAGTCCATGAAGAAGACAAACAGATGTAGTCGAACGAATCCACACAACTCCGGAACGAAACCGAAACTAACGAGAGAAGCAACCCGAAAAGAAGCAAGCAACATATTAAACAAACATCACATAAACATGGCATGATGCACAATAAAGTATGATGCATGTCCGGTTTAATGAGCATGGCATGGCAAAGTGCAACAAACAACACTACAAATTAAGTGGAGCTCAATATGCAACGAGTTGCATATTGACGAGACACCACATCAATTATTTATTTCTCTCTCGGTTATGTACCAACAATATTAAATGTAATTAAACATGGCAAGGGATGAAGTATAAGTATCTAACTATTTAGGAAAATTTAAATGAGGCCGGAACAACAAACAACAATTCCGGAAAACCCTCATGTCCATATTTTAGATTTGGTACTGTTCTGCCATAAACACAATTTTAATGTTGTTAAACAGCAAAATAATGTGCACCATGTTAAACTAGGCATTTTTCTACCCCATTTACATATAAAGTTTATTAAATTCGGAGCTACGGTTAATTAGTTATGAAATAAAGCATTTTAGCATGGCATTTAAGCAAATTAAATCAAACAACAAGTTCAACATTTTTAACATGGATAAAAGTTGCATATTATGAAACTAGATGAAATTCTAAGCATTTTACATATATAGTTTATTTAAATCTGATGCATGGTTAATTAGTTATTATATTCATGAACTCAAGGGGTTTTCTGCAAAACTGTAAATCCTGGAATAATTGCTAAAATCGCAGAAGGAAAAAAAACACGCATCGGGCCGAAACTTGAACAGGACCGAACAGGAGCAGGCGCTGGGGGGCAGCTCACCCATGGGCTTCGGCCCGGTTCGGTGGAGGAGGCAGGGCAGACCGGATCTGGCTTGGACCGGCTTGCGGATCCGGCGGAGGGAGGTTTTTTTTTTGCGGATCCGGCGGAGGGAGCTGGCCTGCGCGGCTGACGAAGTGGCGGCTAGGCCTTGGCTGGATCGAACGAGGAGGTGGAGGGGGCGCGGTCAACGCTCCAGGACGAGCGTTCGTCGTCCCCAGACAAACAGGAGGCGGGCGAGGCAGGGGGCCGCGGGCGCTGGGACTCCGAGACAGGTCATCGGAGCGCGGCTGATGGCGGCGCACACAGGATGCGGTGGAGACGAGTGGATCCGGGCACGTGACGGTGTTCTCCGGCGAGGTGGCGGTGAGCGGGAAGCAGAGGAGGGTCAACGCGGTCGTCGCTGCTGCAGCCTCCTCCTCACGAACAGAGGCAGGAGCGGGACTTGGCGGGACAGCGAAGAAGCTCCAGGGCGGCTTGGCTCCAAGACGGACTTGGCGCGGGGTCGGGGAGGTCGCGTGGTTGCCGGAGACGGTGGGGAAACGGCCGAGGGCGGCGACGATGGGTGGAGGCGTGAGCTGCAGGCGCTCGCGGACGTTCTCTTCGAGCGGGACCTGCGGGCTCCTGCAGAAGAACAGGGAGGTCGGTGTGCGAGACAGAATCAGAGAGAGAAAGAGAGAAGGAGGAGAGCAGGGGCACGACCTGGTGTAGCTGCTGGTCTTGGTCGTCGGCGGGGATGAGGCCTCGGGCACGAGGAGATCGGCGAGCGGCGCTGGTTCAGTCGTCGGTGGAACGCGCTGCTCGTGATCCCCTCGGGATCGAGCAGAGGAGGCTCTGGTTGGCTCGCGCGATGAGCAGAGGCACGGGAGGCGAGGGAGACCAGGTGCTGTGAAACCCTAGCCCGCTGCCGCCGGGTCCCAAGCCCTCCTCCCTCTCCTCCCTCGCCGTCGCCCTGGGCTCGGCCGGGCAAAGCCCACCCGCAGCTGGTGGCAGCGGGGCGACCTGGATCTCTCGCCGGACGGGGCCGGCGCGGGGCGGCTTCCTCCGGCGTGGGCGCGGTGCGGGCGACGGGCGCCGCCGTGCCGCGGCGCGCTCCCGCCATGGCCGGCGCCGTGGTGCAACAGGCGGTGTACGGGCGGGTGGTGCGCGCGAAGGTGGCGGCGGCGCGGCTGGTCTTCGGCCAGATCTCACGGGCGCCATCTTTGACGGCGCGCGCCGTGGGTGGCGTGGCTCCGTCGCTCGGTTGCGGTGCGCGCGAGGCGGGGTGGGCTGTCGGCCGCCGCGGGCTGGCCGAGATCCGCCCGTGCCTATGGTGGGGTGGGCGCTCGTCGCCGGCGACTTGGTGGCGGTGGTGGTGGAGCGTGCCGGCTGGATCTGACGCTTTGATTTCGGCGGGCGGCACGGGTTGGGGCATCGGCCTGGCGTGGCTTGTGCTCCGGCTGTGGGCTGCGGCGGCGCTTCTCAGTGCCGCGGTGGCATCACGGCAGTTTGGCGGGCCGGCTGCGGCGGCGGCTGGTTTATCAGCGTCGGCTCGTTTGTAGGCGATCCGTTTCGGCTTGCGATCCCTCTCCCTCGTCATCCGGCGTTGCCTTCGTCGAAGGGCAGGTCCTTCCCCAGTTGCGATCCATCACCCGTCTCGCGCCCGGCAGCAAGACCGCGTCCGTCTCGCGCCCGGCAGCAGGACTGACCCCGTCTCGCGCCCGGCTGCAGGACCGACCCCGTCTCGCGCACGGCAGCAGGACCGACCTCGTCTCGCGCCCGGTGCCGTTGGACGGGTCGATGGAGGCTAGTTTTGGCCGGCCTTCTGGGTCTCGTTGCTTGGGGCCACCCAGGGGTGCGAAAGGTGGGTCCTTTCCGCTCGTTTCTTCGGTTGGGGTAGCGGCGGGCCTCAGGTGAGTTGGTATCCAGGTCTTGGAGGCCGGGGCGGCGGCCCTGGTGGTGGCTCCGCGGTGCTCTTGGGTAGAGCCCGTGGATCGGTGCTGCCCGGTGGCCATGGCCATGTGGGTGGCGTGGTCGTCGGGGGGTGGCGTTCGGTGGTGGTGAATGTTGGCCGGGGTGAAAACCCGCTCTATCCTCGGACGGACCGGCGGTGGCGTAACTCGTTCCCTTCTTGAAGGCGTCGTCGCGGCTCTCATCGCCCATTGTGTTGCTCCAGGGGAAACTCTGATCGTTAGGTCGGGCGGTGGCGGCGTGTTGGTGTCGTAACCTTCTTGAAGGCGCCGCTTTCGAGCACACGGTTCGTCATATGCAACTTCATCTCTTCGCGGTGGCGTGTTCACGGGGGAGGACCCCGTTTGCTCTTTGTGCTAGGGGTGGTGTTGCTGCGCTCAGCGCCTATGTATCCCGCCTTGGGTGTGTGCGTGTGGTGTGGTGGGGTGCGTTTGTACTTGGGTTGTGGTTGATCATTGCTTTATATATAAAGCGGGGCGAAAGCCTTTTTCGGTAACAAGGAGAAAGGGATCTGGGAGGATCCCGAGGTGGGATTTGAGTGTGGCGGCGGCGGCGGAGGAATTTTAGGGAGTTGGTCTAGGGTTTGTCCAAATAGGCATGTGGGTGGACTATATATAGGGAAGGAGGAAGAGTTTGGACCTTCCGATCGAAAATCGATGGACAAGAATAAATAGGCTAGGGAGTCCAATAAAGAAAACGGAGATGTTTTATAGATGTTTGGGGATGATCTAGACCCAACGGTAACGAAAGTCCGGTTCGGGGAAGTTTCGGACACGGGCAAGGGGTCGATGCTCTATGCAAAGAGGGGTTAGGCAGTCACGGTCAAGAGGGAAGCGAAAACCCGATTGGTCTGGAACGGTCAATGCAGGCAAGGTGATCTGAGTGGAGGTGATGAAGGCAAAGGGAGAAACGGCAATGACGAACGAATGCAAGTTTTAAAACATGACGGCAACGGACTGCTGATGCAATGCGAATGATGCGATGATGAAATGCAACAAGCAATTAAAACACACGACGACAACGAAAAACATGGAAGGCTTCTGGCACGCCGGTCTTGGGGCGTTACAACACTCCACCACTACAAGAGGATCTCGTCTCGAGATCTAGGATGTCACAGGAGAGAAACGGAAGAGGAAGAGGTAAAACAAAGTTGCTTCTTGACAAAAGAGTGAAACCACGAACTTTGAGAGGTTGCAAAGACATGAAAGGAACACAAGGGTAAGGATGAATGGAAACCACTAGTTGAAATGAGATGTACAAGGAATGGGAAAGAACGACTTTGGGCAGCACTCCGGTTGAAAAGAGGAGCAAAACTAGATAAGATGAGAGAACTTAAATGGAAGACACGACACTCCGGTTGAATGGATAAGCAAAGGAAAGAACATGATCTTGAGAAAACGAGATGAAAAACTTCTTCCACCAAGATGATAGAGAGATAACTTGGACCATTGATAATCACCACAATAGCAACATTCATTAGGGAAGGCTTTAGGTGAAACATGACACAAGATAAATCCAACGAAGAGATCGGTAGATTTAAAATATCTCATTCTTGACAACATGTGAATCATGAAACACGAACTCAAATTGTCAAGAATGACATAACACCACCTCAAATGATAAGGTAGAACAAAATGCACTTCGAAATGCAAGATGAAGAATACTTGAACTCCTCAAAACAAACATGTGTTGAGCACCCTGTTTAATTTTGAGTATAACTTGGTGGATCATAACTTCGAGAGAAATCTTGAAGAACAAATCGAGAATGAAAGGAATCCTTGATGAACCATCATCTAGAGCCTCCATGAAGAACTCCGGTAAAAAGAGAATGATAGAAAGAAAAGAGAAGTTGAAAGAACAAGGAGAAGCCTTGCAATGATTAAGACAGAGCTTCGCGACGAGAAAGTGCGTAAAACTTGGAACTTCGAATAAGAAAGATGAACAACATATAACTGATAAATTGATACAATTACGAACTCCGGAAGAACGAATTAATCACTTGGATGAAACAAGAACAAGAATTATGTTATGCGTATCCTTCACCAATTTAGATTGATGACAAGCAACGGATTTGGCATACCACTTATTCTCGTAGAAAGGATTAAGATAGATATAGCACAAACTTGGGAAGGTCTTCAACGAATCACCGGTAGGATTGAAACAACAATTAAATTAATATGATAAGCAAGGAAGAGAACTCTTGAACGAACCACCGTACGAATTGAAAATGAATGAAGAAAAGATAAAGAAACACCGGGAAGAATTATAAAAAGAACGAAGATACTTTAGAGAATTTAGATACATGAGAACGAAGAGATCATGAACTGATTAGAGGATATTTGAACGATGCACCGGTAATATTTGGAGAATGAGATCTGAAAGCTCAGAATGAATAATACTGAGATGATGGCTCCGGAGAATCAAGCTGAAAAGACTCCTGCATTGCTCTGGATGGGTGAAAAGAATTATCACAATCGAAAACAATTATGAGAGGATGACGACAAGCTAGAACCATGAATCTTCATGAGAACGGACCAAGATTTAAGAGAAGCTCTTCTTCGGTCTTCAAAATCCAAGAATGGCGACGAGAAACACCACCATGAATTGTCGAGATACTCCGGGATGAAAAAATATAAAGGTTGAACCAACGATGAAAAGAATTTGCAAGCGATCTTGGAGAAGGAATATGTCTGATGATACTTTATTCTTATGTCAAAATTGGAAAAGAATTTGAGAATAACTCTGGGAAAATTAGAAGAGTCAGGTAAGATCCTGGGAAAAGACCTGTGGGTTAGGGCCCACTCAAAAGAAACACCGTTGAAAGAATTGCTTGAAAAGAGAGATTACACCGGTTGAATTAAATGGCTTGACTGAGATAAGAACCTCAAAATACCTTGAACGGATTGAGAATGGAAACGAATCTTCTCAGATATCTTCAACACTCAGGAACAAATGAATAGCGAGAGGTGAATGATTAAGAGATACACCGGCATAAAAAAACATTTGAAACAAGGAAAGGATATGATCAACAAATCTTGAATTGAATCCACCGGAGAGAAAAAATGAAGACTGATAAACTTGAAGCTCCGTTAGTATCTTCATGGGAAATCACCGGATAAGAACATTGAAAGAAAAGAATGAAGATACTTCTCACAAATAAAATGATACATGATCGAGAAATCTGAGTCCTTGAAGAAAAGGGTGGGAGGGCGGGAAAACAAAGGCCACTTGGGTCGGATGAAACCAACACCATTGAGAAAAAGCTTAGAATTGATCTTGCGAATGTTGGAATGATCGAATGCACTTGAAGAGAAGCACACCGGTTGGAAAAGAGTTGACATGACAACCTCAATGATCAAGAAGGATTAGCACTCCCATAGAAACATGAGAACACCGCTTAGAATAAGGTATGGAATCAACACTTGACATTGAAGCAACTCGACTACCACAAACCAAAACAAAACAAGGGATTGGCTTGCAACATAAGCCGGAACAAACATATGATAGAGATTTCGTCCAAAATTTTCATGGTGGGGCCCACACGGGCTCGATCGTACAGCACCATCATGTACAAGGTAGTGCACATGACATACGAAGTGTCCCCGAGTCAGCATAGCCAAGGACTCTTTAATACACAATGAAACCACTGTAAAACCAACCGTGGATAGGCGGACCACTAGACGTCAAACCCCAATCTCATATCATGCATCTGTCGGAAAGATATCCTAGGAACTACTTGAATTCCCACTTATAAACTCCCAAAACTTTCTGGTTATGCAATCAGGTGTTGGGGATACAGGGGACACAAAATATATCACCCAAACTAACAATACCTAGATCCAGTTGTATCCATCCTTCGACACATAACCAAGAAACCTTCGGAAATCGTTTACCTCAATCTTCGAAAAGCATCCGTTATACGAGTTATGGCAATACTCCCGAACTCCCGCCCCAGTACTGGGTGGCGTCGAGGTGATCTCACCAACAACTGCATAAAAGAGATTTTCGATGTCGGCGAGACTCAGGTATTCCAGAACTGCAACGATAAAATTGTGACGACAACACCTCGGAGCTCAACTCCCCGGGACACTGCCACAACCCCTAAACGACAGGAGGCACTGTGACGCCCCTGATTCAATCATACACTAATAATGCACGCAAATGTGTACGATCAAGATCAGGGACTCACGGGAAGATATCACAACACAACTCTAAAACATAAATAAGTCATACAAGCATCATAATACAAGCCAGGGCCTCGAGGGCTTGAATACAAGTGCTCGATCATAGACGAGTCAGCGGAAGCAACAATATCTGAGTACAGACATAAGTTAAACAAGTTGCCATAAGATGGCTAGCACAAACTGGGATACAGATCGAAAGAGGCGCATGCCTCCTGCCTGGGATCCTCCTAACTACTCCTGGTCGTCGTCAGCGGGCTGCACGTAGTAGTAGGCACCTCCGGTGTAGTAGGAGTCGTCGTTGAGGGTGGCGTCTGGCTCTTTGACTCCATCGTCTGGTCGCAGCAATCGGGTAGAGAAAAGGGGAAAAAGGGGGGAACAAGGCATCCGTGAGTACTCATCCAAAGTACTCGCAAGCAAGGAACTACACTACATATGCTTGGGTATATGTGTAAAGGGCCATATCGGTGGACTGAACTGCAGAATGCCAGAATAAGAGGGGGATAGCTAATCCTGTCGAAGACTACGCTTCTGACAGACTCCATCTTGCAGCATATAGAAGAGAGTAGACTGAAGTCCTCCAAGTAGCATCGCATAGCATAATCCTACCCGGCGATCCCCTCCTCGATGCCCTGTTAGAGAGCGACCACCTGGTTGTATCTGGCACTTGGAAGGGTGTGTTTTATTAAGTATCCGGTTCTAGTTGTCATAAGGTCAAGGTACAACTCCAAGTCGTCCTGTTACCGAAGATCACGGCTATTCGAATAGATTAACTTCCCTGCAGGGGTGCACCACATAACCCAACACGCTTGATCCCATTTGGCCGGACAAACTTTCCTGGGTCATGCCCGGCCTCGGAAGATCAACACGTCGCAGCCCTACCTAGGCACAATAGAGAGGTCAGCACGCCGGTCTAAACCTAAGCGCACAGGGGTCTGGGCCCATCGCCCTTAGCACACCTGCACGTTGCGAACGCGGCCGGAAGCAGACCTAGCCTAGCAGGCATTCCAGTCCAATCCGGCGCGCGCCACTCAGTCGCTGACGTCACGAAGGCTTCGGCTGATACCACGACGCCGAGTGCCCATATCTTTCCCGCGTAGTTGGGTAGTGAATATAGGCCAGTAGCCAGACTTAGATCAAATACCAAGATCTCCTTAAGCGTGTTAAGTATCCGCGAACGCCGACAGGGCCAGGCCGACCTCTCTCCTAGGTGGTCGCAACCTGCCCTGCCGCTCCACCACAAAGATCCACACAGAGGGCCGTTGGGACAAAGGTCCTTTCAGCCCCCAATCCGTGAATCACTTGCGGGTGCTCCACGAGCCGACCCCACTTTAGTCACCACATGTATCATGTATAAAGTATATAGTATATACCCATGATCACCTCCCGAGTGATCACGGCCCGATAGTATAGCACAGAAGACGGACAAGAATGTAGGGCCACTGATGGAAAACTAGCATCCCATACTAAGCATGTAGGATTGCAGGTAAGGGTAACAACTGTAGCAACAATGACAGTCTATGCATCAGAATAGGTTTAACCGAAAGTAGTAGCATGTTACACTACTCTAATGCAAGCAGTATAGAGAAGAATAGGCGATATCTGGTGATCAAGGGGGGGCTTGCCTGGTTGCCTTGGCAAGAAGGGGTCGTCAACACCGTAGTCCATCGAGGCAGCAGCGACGTCCGTTTCATAGTCTACCGTAGAGAAGAGGGGGAAGAAACAATGAATACAGAGCAAACAAAGCATGACGGTGCATGACAATACAATGCGCGGTGCTAGGTGTGCCCTAACGCGGTAGGAGGTGGTACCGGCGAAGGGGGGAAACATCCGGGAAAGTATTCCCGGTGTTTCGCGTTTTCGGACAGATGAACCGGAGGGGGAAAGTTGCGTGTTTGCTATGCTAGGGATGTGCGACGGACGAACAGGCTACGTATCCGGATTCGCCTCGTCGTTCTGAGCAACTTTCATGTATAAAGTTTTTCGATCCGAGCTACGGTTTATTTAATATGATTTTCTAAAGTTATTATTAATTTCTGAAATTTAATTATTTATTTCAACATTATCCAGAATAGTAAACGATGACGTCAGCATGACATCATGCTGACGTAAGCAGTCAACTGTGCAGTTGATTGGGTCAACTACGTGTGGGACCCGCATGTCATACCTGTTTAGTTTAATTAGGGTTTAGCTAATTAATTAATGTTTAATTAAATTAACTAATTAATTAGATTAATTTAAATAGGATTAATTAACTTAATTAATTAACTAATTAATAATTTTATTAATCGCATTTTCATTTCATTTTATTATTATTATTTTATTTATTTATTTATGTTTAAACGTTCAGGGGCGCGGGGCCCCATGTCATTGGCCCCAGGGGGCTGATGCTGGTCAACGGGCGCTGGGCGCCTGATTGGGGGGGAAACCCGGGCGCTGGCCTCGGGCCTTGCTCGCCGGCGAGACAGAGCACCACCACGGCGCGGGCGACGCACGGCGCAGGGAACAGGGCAGCGCGGCGAGCGGGAGGGGCCGGAGCGGGGAAGCAGGGGGCTGCGGCGGCTGCGGCGAGGTGCGCCGGGCAGGAGGCAGCAGGGGGGACGACCACGGGAGGAGCGGTTGGGGGCGGCGGGCGGTGCGGTAAGGGAGCAGTGGGACAATGCAGAGCAGCGACGGCTGCGAGCGGGCGCCGGAGCGTGTGCGTTGAGGGGCGCAGGTCGCGGCCACGGCGGCGCGGTGCGCGGGTGCGGCACGGTGCGGTTGGTGCGTGCTGCGGCGAGGCGACGGGCGAGCCGGCGTGGTGGTTCTCTTCGGGGACCGAGGGGAGAGGGAGCCGGCGCGAGACGAGGATAAGCGGTGCGACGGCCGATGTGGTGAGCGCGGTGAGCGCGCGCGGGGGGGCTGCGGTGACGAGCGCGAGCGCGCGAGGGAGAGGGAGGGAGAGAGGCTCACGGCGAGATGCAGGGTCATGGCAGAGTTGCTTGGGGAGGACGACAGCGACGACATGCGTAGGGGGAGGCACACCGGTGAGGGAGCGCTCCGGCTAGGCTCGTGGAGCTCCGGGCGGCGGCGGGGGGGTTCGATCCGGGCGGCGGCGGCGTCGAGGCGCCGTAGAGAGGCGCCCAGATCGGGAGGGGGAGGAGGCGAGGAGGATGGCAGTGGGGGGCTGCACCGGGGTGGGCGCCGGCGGCATCAAACGATGGGGGCGCCGGCTCGGGCGGGGCTGGAGGCGCCCACGATCCAGATCGGATCATGGGGTGGGGGAAGAGGAGTGAGGGATCATGGAGGGGAAGTGGGGGGGAGTGGGGATTAGGGTTTCGGTCGGGTGGGGTTAGTAGAGGGGTTAGGTGGGCCGGCCTGGTGGCGCATTTGGGCCGAACGACCCAGGGGAGGGGGGATCATCTATGTTTTATGTTTTTTTGTATTTGTTTGTTTTCTGTTTTTATTACTTTTCTGCTTTATTTTAGTTACACTCTAATTTTAGGTTAATAAAATATGACAATAGCTTCAAAAATATCAAAGGCACTTAAATAATGTTTTGTTAGGGAACGTTGCAGAAAATAAAAAAATTTCTACGGTTTCACCAAGATCTATCTATGAGTTCATCTAGCAACGAGTGATCGGAGTGCATCTACATACCTTTGTAGATTGCGAGCGGAAGCATTCAAGAGAACGGGGTTGAAGGAGTCGTACTCGTCGTGATCCAAATCACCGAAGATCCTAGCGCCGAACGGACGGCACCTCCGCGTTCAACACACGTACGGAGCGGACGACGTCTCCCGCGCCTTGATCCAGCAAGGAGGAGGGAGAGGTTGAGGAAGATGGCTCCAGCAGCAGCACGACGACGTGGTGGTGGAGAGGCAGTACTCCGGCAGGGCTTTGCCAAGCTCTACGGAGGAGGAGGAGGTGTTGGAGTGGGAGAGGGAGGCGCCAGGGGCATGGGTACGGCTGCCCTCCCTCCCCCCTCTATATATACGGTCCCCAAGGGGGGGGCACCGGCCCTGGAGATGGGATCTCCCAAGGGGGCGGAGGCCTAGGGGGGTGGAGTGCCCCCCAAGGCAAGTGGGGCGCCCCCCACCCTAGGGTTTCCAACCCTAGGCGCAGGGGGGCCCAAGGGGGGTACACCAGCCCACTATGGGCTGATTTCCCTCCCCACTTCAGCCCATGGGGCCCTCCAGGATGGGTGGCCCCACCCGGTGGACCCCCGGGACCCATCCGGTGGTCCCGGTACAATACCGGTGACCCCGAATTCTCCCGATGGCCGAAACTGCACTTCCTATA
Source organism: Aegilops umbellulata (assembly GCA_032464435.1). Taxonomy (NCBI): domain Eukaryota; kingdom Viridiplantae; phylum Streptophyta; class Magnoliopsida; order Poales; family Poaceae; genus Aegilops; species Aegilops umbellulata. The sequence continues at coordinate 337,007,717 of CP136056.1, read as the reverse complement.
TATAATTCTTCACCTCCGGACCATTCTGAAGCTCCTCGTGACGTCCAGGATCTCATCCGGGACTCCGAACAACTTTCGAATTACTGCATACTCATATCTATACAACCCTAGCGTCACTGAACCTTAAGTGTGTAGACCCTACGGGTTCGGGAGACACGTAGACATGACCGAGACGGCTCTCCGGCCAATAACTAACAGCGGGATCTGGATACCCATGTTGGCTCCCACATGCTCCTCGATGATCTCATCGGATGAACCACGATGTCGAGGATTCAAGCAACCCCGTATGCAATTCCCTTTGTCAATCGGTATGTTACTTGCCCGACATTCGATCGCCGGTATCCCAATACCTCGTTCAATCTCGTTACCGGCAAGTCACTTTACTCGTACCGTAATGCATGATCCCGTGACCAAGCACTTGGTCACTTTGAGCTCATTCTGATGATGCATTACCGAGTGGGCCCAGAGATACCTCTCCTTCATACGGAGTGACAAATCCCAGTCTCGATCCGTGTCAACCCAACAGACACTTTCGGAGATACCCGTAGTATACCTTTATAGTCACCCAGTTACGTTGTGATGTTTGGTACACCCAAAGCACTCCTACGGTATCCGGGAGTTACACGATCTCAAGGTCTAAGGAAAAGATACTTGACATTGGAAAAGCTCTAGCAAACGAACTATACGATCTTGTGCTATGCTTAGGATTGGGTCTTGTCCATCACATCATTCTCCTAATGATGTGATCTCGTTATCAATGACATCCAATGTCCATAGTCAGGAAACCATGACTATCTGTTGATCAACGAGCTAGTCAACTAGAGGCTTACTAGGGACATGTTGGTGTCTATGTATTCACACATGTATTACGATTTCCGGATAACACAATTATAGCATGAATAAAAGACAATTATCATGAACAAGGAAATATAATAATTATCCTTTTATTATTGCCTCTAGGGCATATTTCCAACAGTCTCCCACTTGCACTAGAGTCAATAATCTAGTTACATTGTGATGAATCGAACACCCATAGAGTTCTGGTGTTGATCATGTTTTGCTCGCGGAAGAGGTTTAGTCAGTGGATCTGCGACATTTAGATCCGTATGCACTTTGCAAATTTCTATGTCTCCATCTTGAACATTTTCACAAATGGAGTTGAAGCGACGCTTGATGTGCCTGGTCTTCTTGTGAAACCTGGGCTCCTTGGCAAGTGCAATAGTTCCAGTGTTGTCACAGAAGAGTTTGATCGGCCCCGACGCATTGGGTATGACTCCTAGGTCGGTTATGAACTCCTTCACCCAAATTGCTTCTTGTGCTGCCTCCGAGGCTGCCATGTACTCCGCTTCACATGTAGATCCCGCCACGACGCTCTGCTTGCAGCTGCACCAGCTTACTGCTCCACCATTCAACATATACACGTATCCGGTTTGTGACTTAGAGTCATCCATATCTGTGTCGAAGCTAGCATCGATGTAACCCTTTACGACGAGCTCTTCATCACCTCCATAAACGAGAAACATGTCCTTAGTCCTTTTCAGGTACTTCGGCATATTCTTGACCACTGTCCAGTGTTCCTTGTCGGGATTACTTTGGTACCTTCCTACCAAACTTACGGCAAGGTTTACATCAGGTCTGGTACACAGCATGGCATACATAATAGACCCTATGGCTGAGGCATAGGGGATGACACTCATCTCTTCTATATCTTTTGCCGTGGTCGGACATTGAGTTGAGCTCAATTTCACACCTTGCAACACAGGCAAGAACCCCTTCTTAGACTGATCCATATTGAACTTCTTCAATATCTTATCAAGGTATGTGCTTTGTGAAAGACCTATGAGGCATCTTGATCTATCTCTATAGATCTTGATGCCTACTATATAAGCAGCTTCTCCAAGGTCCTTCATTGAAAAACTCTTATTCAAGTAGGCCTTAATGCTGTCCAAAAGTTCTATATCATTTCCCATCAAAAGTATGTCATCTACATATAATATGAGAAATGCTACAGAACTCCCACTCACTTTCTTGTAAACACAGGCTTCTCCATAGGTCTGCATAAACCCAAACGCTTTGATCATCTCATCAAAGCGAATGTTCCAACTCCGAGATGCTTGCACCAGCCCATAAATGGATCGCTGGAGCTTGCATACCTTGTTAGCATTCTTAGGGTCGACAAAACCTTCCGGCTGCATCATATACAGTTCTTCCTTAAGATAGCCGTTAAGGAATGCCGTTTTGACGTCCATTTGCCATATCTCATAATCATAGTATGCGGCAATTGCTAACATAACTCGGACGGACTTCAGCTTCGCTACGGGAGAGAAAGTCTCATCGTAGTCAACCCCTTGAACTTGTCGATAACCCTTAGCGACAAGTCGAGCTTTATAGATGGTAACATTACCATCCGCGTCCGTCTTCTTGTTAAAGATCCATTTGTTTTCTATCGCTCGCCGATCATCGGGCAAGTCTGTCAAAGTCCATACTTTGTTTTCATACATGGATCCTATCTCGGATTGCATGGCTTCAAGACATTTGTTGGAATCTGGGCCCGCCATCGCTTCCTCATAGTTCGAAGGTTCACCGTTGTCTAACAACATGATTTCCAGGACAGGGTTGCCATACCACTCTGGTGTGGAACGTGTCCTTTGGACCTACGAAGTTCAGTAGTAACTTGATTCGAAGTACCTTGATCATCATCATTAATTTCCTCTCCAGTGGATGTAGGCACCACAGGAACATTTTCCTGAGCTGCACTACTTTCCGGTTCAAGAGGTAGTACTTCATCGAGTTCTACTTTCCTCCCACTTACTCCTTTCGAGAGAAACTCTTTTTCCAGAAAGAATCCGTTCTTGGCAACAAAGATCTTGCCTTCGGATCTAAGGTAGAAGGTATATCCAATGGTTTCCTTAGGGTATCCTATGAAGACGCATTTTTCCGACTTGGGTTCGAGCTTTTCAGGTTGAAGTTTCTTGACATAAGCATCGCATCCCCAAACTTTTAGAAACGACAGCTTAGGTTTCTTCCCAAACCATAATTCATACGGTGTCGTCTCAACGGATTTAGACGGTGCCCTATTTAAAGTGAATGTAGCTGTCTCTAGAGCGTATCCCCAAAATGATAGCGGTAAATTAGTAAGAGACATCATAGATCGCACCATATCCAATAGAGTGCGATTACGACGTCCGGACACACCGTTACGTTGAGGCGTTCCAGGCAGCGTGAGTTGTGAAATGATTCCACATTTCCTTAAGTGTGTGCCAAATTCGTGACTTAAATATTCTCCTCCACGATCTGATCGTAAGAACTTTATTTTTCGGTCACGTTGATTCTCTACCTCATTCTGAAATTCCTTGAACTTTTCAAAGGTCTCAGACTCGTGTTTCATTAAGTAGACATACCCATATCTACTCAAGTCATCAGTGAGAGTGAGAACATAACGATATCCTCCACGAGCCTCTATGGTCATTGGACCGCACATATCAGTATGTATGATTTCCAATAAGTTGGTTGCTCGCTCCATTGTTCCGGAGAACGGAGTCTTGGTCATTTTGCCCATGAGGCATGGTTCGCATGTGTCAAATGATTCATAATCGAGAGACTCTAAAAGTCCATCAGCATGGAGCTTCGTCATGCGCTTGACACCAATGTGACCAAGGCGGCAGTGCCACAAGTATGTGGGACTATCGTTATCAACTTTACATCTTTTGGTATTCACACTATGAATATGTGTAACATCACGTTCGAGATTCATTAAGAATAAACCATTGACCATAGGAGCATGACCATAAAACATATCTCTCATATAAATAGAACAACCATTATTCTCGGATTTAAATGGGTAGCCATCTCGTATTAAACGAGATCCGGATACAATGTTCATGCTCAAACTTGGCACTAAATAACAATTATTGATGTTTAAAACTAATCCCGTAGGTAAATGTAGAGGTAGCGTGCCGACGGCGACCACATCGACCTTGGAACCATTCCCGACGCGCATCGTCACCTCGTCCTTCGCCAGTCTCCGCTTATTCTGCAGCTCCTGCTTTGAGTTACAAATATGAGCAACGACACCGGTATCAAATACCCAGGAGCTACTACGAGCACTGGTAAAGTACACATCAATTACATGTATATCACATATACCTTTAGTGTTGCCGGCCTTCTTGTCCGCTAAGTATTTGGGGCAGTTCCGCTTCCAGTGACCCTTCCCTTTGCAATAAAAGCACTCAGCCTCAGGCTTGGGTCCATTCTTTGACTTCTTCCCGGTAACTGGCTTACCGGGCGCGGCAACATCCTTGCCGTCCTTCTTGAAGTTCTTCTTACCCTTGCCTTTCTTGAACTTGGTGGTTTTATCGACCATCAACACTTGATGTTCCTTTTTGATTTCTACCTCCGCTGATTTCAACATTGAAAATACTTCAGGAATGGTCTTTTCCATCCCCTGCATATTGTAGTTCATCACAAAGCTCTTGTAGCTAGGTGGGAGCGACTGAAGGATTCTGTCAATGACCGCCTCGTCTGGGAGGTTAATGTCCAGCTGGGTCAAGCGGTTGTGCAACCCAGATATCTTGAGTATGTGCTCACTGACAGAACTATTTTCCTCCATCTTACAACTATAGAACTTGTCGGAGACTTCATATCTCTCGACCCGGGCATGAGCTTGGAAAACCATTTTCAGCTCCTCCAACATTTCATATGCTCCGTGTTGCTCAAAGCGCTTTTGGAGCCCCGGTTCTAAGCTGTGAAGCATGCCGCACTGAACGAGGGAGTAATCATCAGCACGCTGCTGCCAAGCGTTCATAACGTCTTGGTTCTCTGGGATGGGAGCTTCACCTAGCGGTGCTTCTAGGACATATTGTTTCCTGGCAGCTATGAGGATGATCCTCAGGTTCCGGAACCAGTCCGTATAGTTGCTGCCATCATCTTTCAGCTTGGTTTTCTCTAGGAACGCGTTGAAGTTCATGTTGACATGAGCGTTGGCCATTTTATCTACAAGACATTTATGCAAAGATTTTTAGACTAAGTTCATGATAATTAAGTTCATCTAATCAAATTATTTAATGAACTCCCACTCAGATTAGACATCCCTCTAGTCATCTAAGTGAAACATGATCCGACTCGACTAGGCCGTGTCCGATCATCACGTGAGACGGACTAGTCATCATCGGTGAACATCTCCATGTTGATCGTATCTTTCATACGACTCATGTTCGACCTTTCGGTCTCTTGTGTTCCAAGGCCATGTCTGTACATGCTAGGCTCGTCAAGTTAACCTAAGTGTTTGCATGTGTAACACCCGTTGTATGTGAATGTTGGAATCTATCACACCCGATCATCACGTGGTGCTTCGAAACAATGAACTGTCGCAACAGCGCACAGTTAGGGGGAACACTTTCTTGAAATTATTATGAGGGATCATCTTATTTACTACCGTCGTTCTAAGTAAACAAGATGCAAAAACATGATAAACATCACATGCAATCAAATAATAGTGACATGATATGGCCAATATCATATAGCTCCTTTGATCTCCATCTTGGGGCTCCATGATCATCTTGTCACCGGCATGACACCATGATCTCCATCATCATGATCTCCATCATCGTGTCTCCATGAACTTGCTCGCCAACTATTACTTCTACTACTATGGCTAACACGTTTAGCAATAAAGTAAAGTAATTTACATGGCGTTTCTCAATGACACGCAGGTCATACAAAAAAATAAAGACAGCTCCTATGGCTCCTGCCGGTTGTCATACTCATCGACATGCAAGTCGTGATTCCTATTACAAGAACATGATCTCATACATCACATATATATCATACATCATTCATCACAACTTTGGCCATATGACATCACAGAACACTTGCTGCAAAAACAAGTTAGACGTCCTCTAATTGTTGTTGCAAGTTTTACGTGGCTGCAATAGGGTTCTAGCAAGAACGTTTTCTTACCTACGTAAAAGCCACAACGTGATTTGTCAACTTCTATTTACCCTTCATAAGGACCCTTTTCGTCGAATCCACTCCAACTAAAGTGGGAGAGACAGACACCCACTAGCCACCTTATGCAACTAGTGCATGTCAGTCAGTGGAACCTGTCTCACGTAAGCGTACGTGTAAGGTCGGTCCGGGCCGCTTCATCCCACAATATCGCTGAAGCAAAATAAGACTAGTAGCGGCAAGAAAGTTGACAACATCTACGCCCACAACAAATTGTGTTCTACTCGTGCAAAGAGAACTACGCATAGACCTAGCTCATGATGCCACTGTTGGGGAACGTTGCAGAAAATAATTTTTTTTCTATGTTTTCACCAAGATCTATCTATGAGTTCATCTAGCAACGAGTGATCGGAGTGCATCTACATACCTTTGTAGATCGCGAGCGGAAGCGTTCAAGAGAACGGGGTTGAAGGAGTCGTACTCGTCGTGATCCAAATCACCGAAGATCCTAGCGCCAAACGGACGGCACCTCCGCGTTCAACACACGTACGGAACGGATTACGTCTCCCGCGCCTTGATCCAGCAAGGAGGAGGGAGAGGTTGAGGAAGATGGCTCCAGCAGCAGCACGACAGCGTGGTGGTGGTGGAGAGGCAGTACTCCGGCAGGGCTTCGCCAAGCTCTACGGAGGAGGAGGTGGTGTTGGAGTGGGAGAGGGAGGTGCCAGGGGCATGGGTACGGCTGCCCTCCCTCCCCCCTCTATATATAGGGTCCCCAAGGGGGGGGGCGCCGGCCCTGGAGATGGGATCTCCCAAGGGGCGGCGGCCAAGGGGGGTGGAGTGCCCCCCAAGGCAAGTGGGGCGCCCCCCCAGGGGGGCCCAAGGGGGGCGCACCAGCCCACTATGGGCTGGTTTCCCTCCCCACTTAAGCCCATGGGGCCCCCTGGGATGGGTGGCCCCACCTGGTGGACCCCCGGGACCCATCCGGTGGTCCCGGTACAATACCGGTGACCCCGAATTCTCCCGATGGCCGAAACTGCACTTCCTATATATAATTCTTCACCTCCGGACCATTCCGAAACTCCTCGTGACGTCCAGGATCTCATCCGGGACTCCGAACAACTTTCGGATTACTGCATACTCATATCTATACAACCCTAGCGTCACCGAACCTTAAGTGTGTAGACCCTACGGGTTCGGGAGACACGTAGACATGACCGAGACGGCTCTCCGGCCAATAACTAACAGCGGGATCTGGATATCCATGTTGGCTCCCACATGCTCCTCGATGATCTCATCGGATGAACCACGATGTTGAGGATTCAAGCAACCCCGTATGCAATTCCCTTTGTCAATCGGTATGTTACTTGCCCGAGATTCGATCGCCGGTATCCCAATACCTCGTTCAATCTCGTTACCGGCAAGTCACTTTACTCGTACCGTAATGCATGATCCCGTGACCAAGCACTTGGTCACTTTGAGCTCATTCTGATGATGCATTACCGAGTGGGCCCAGAGATACCACTCCGTCATACGGAGTGACAAATTCCAGTCTCGATCCGTGTCAACCCAACAGACACTTTCGGAGATACCCATAGTATACCTTTATAGTCACCCAGTTACGTTGTGACGTTTGGTACACCCAAAGCACTCCTACGGTATCCGGGAGTTACACGATCTCATGGTCTAAGGAAAAGATACTTGACATTGGAAAAGCTCTAGCAAACGAACTATACGATCTTGTGCTATGCTTAGGATTGGGTCTTGTCCATCACATCATTCTCCTAATGATGTGATCTCGTTATCAATGACATCCAATGTCCATAGTCAGGAAACCATGACTATCTGTTGATCAACGAGCTAGTCAACTAGAGGCTTACTAGGGACATGTTGGTGTCTATGTATTCACACATGTATTACGATTTCCGGATAACACAATTATAGCATGAATAAAAGACAATTATCATGAACAAGGAAATGTAATAATAATCCTTTTATTATTGCCTCTAGGGCATATTTCCAACATGTTTTTGCTACCGTTTAAATATTTTTAGTGCATTTATGCATTATATAAAAGAGGGGATTCTTCGTCATAATCTCCTATGCATTAACTGGCTCAACAAGAACATTTTGTTTTCAATATTGGAAAACTTTTGATGTTTGCCTTTATTTCAAATTTGTATTTAAATTCGGTTTGGATCAAAGTGAGGTTTAGAAATTTAATTGGGATGACATGGCACCATTAGTGTGTGGTTACTGTAGCTTAACTACCGGGGCGTTACAAATCTCCTCCACTACAAGAAATCTCGTCCCGAGATTTAGGAGCGGGAGTAAGGGGGAAGGGATCTGGTTACGAAATGCTATCGGATCTTCTCAGTCTTGGTTGTTCTTCTCGAAGAGGTCGATCCATAGCGTTGATGTCTTCATTCCTATGCATCAATACATCATGATGAGGTTGTCGTCCTTCCTTCAGGAACTCCATCGTACTTAGGAAAATGATAAGGGGTAACTTCGGAAGAACGGGCCTTTACAAGGTTGCTTAGCCAGTAGATAACACCAGGGAAGGTGGCAGAAAGTAACTCTCGACTCTAATCTTAAGAAAATATCGAGAGCAAAGTAAGAAGGTGCACAATAGAAGTTTCAAGCGCACAGGCAATCGTTCGTTGCCTGAAACAAAGTGTGAAAGGGGTTTAGAGCAATGGGAATAAGTATTGCGTCTGATACCATAATAGATCACTAGGCAGGTGGCCCGTGAACTACATACGAAGTCAAGTGCGAGGAATAAATTTTGAAGCCGGGGGTGTATAGGAGAGTCAGGTTTTGATCCTGAGGAACTGTGGGTTATGGGCCCACCATGTGGGTTAAAGTAAGAGGGCAGCGACATCTTGCATGGTCATGATAGCAAGGCATGTCAGGGAATAGCCTGTCAGTTATGTTGGTACCAAGGGCGAGGGACGAGGAGAACCATTTTCCTGCTCATTGAACGAGGCGGACTAATAGGCAAGGCTCTCGTCCATCGGTGTCTACCGAAATGTCATCAACATTAGTAACAGGGTCTTACAGCCAGAGTTGTACACCGAGGTGTTACATAAGCAGGAGAATATTACTGCTTAGATCATATAGATCACAAGGAACGTTAAACCAACCAATGGAAGGGAAAATGTGTTTAAACACATTATTCACGGGTATATCCTTCCCAAGGATAAACAGAGCATGATATCCACGACAATATATAATGTAGAAAACCATTTAGATAAGAGGAGAGAAATTTCATGACATTACCCATACAACGGTGTTTGGGTAATTTCAACAAGAAACATTTAGCATGGTGCTTCAAATGTTCTGATTGAAAATCGGGGTACCATAGACATGCTTCGAGATAGCACTGACATGTTCTTCAAGCAAAGGTCAATCTTTGGATACACAAAGGATTCCTCAGGAACAATTTATAAAGAAAGTCATTCCATTTCCTCATGGAAGAATGGTTAACCTTGCTAAAAAGGAAACTATAACACTAGGTCCTCCGGTCAGGTGTGCATGACATCACCTTACCGGGTCATATGAGGATCAATGTTATAACTCTTGAAAATATGTTCCAACCATCATATGAGGATCAAGATAAGTCAGACACGGGATTCCTGAAAAGAAAAGGTGCAACACAAATTGACGAGATGACATTGTAAGATTATCGGGAAATGGACTATGGAAGCAAGTTCTGAAACAAGAGTTCATTAGTAAACCAACGAGAGGATGAGGAGGTGGCTGATGGAATCAGCAACAATTCATCGAGATTAACAAAAGATAGATTTCCACAACTATGTGAACAAGGAGATAACATTTGTCAGATCGGACTGTACAATATAATGATGTATGTTCGAGGAAAACATACACAATTAAACATGGGTTGAAAGGTGCACCCGAAATATGGTCTGGGTTGCACGACCAACATCAGAATGGCGATTTAGCAACCAGCACACCAAATTGAAATTATTGTCCATTAACTTTGAAGCAATAGGGTGGCTAGAGATATTAAATTTGCACAACATAGTTCACTCAACACGGGGACCAAGAAAAGGATGGTGATGGTGAGAAGCATCACTGTATCACAAATTCTTAAGAGGTGGTGTAATTCTCACAACATTGATGACATAAGAGATGGTAATGTTCCGAGTAAAGAAGAACAATTGCTGGATGGCAGGGAACTCAAGGTATAACACAAAACATGAACAAGTTTGTGTTGGAGGGAAGACAATAAAGTGGCCGATGATAACACAACTCATCGAGGGAAAGGATGTATTCCTCATCGTGAATTCAATTGATATCCTGGAAGAGCTCAGAATGTTGATGGTGACCATGACAAATTTTGTCGAGAGGCTCCACGAAGAAGCCATTGAACAACGGCTACATCAAGCAACATGACTAATGCAGAGAAAGATTATTGGAACCACGGATACGAAACCAACTCGGAATCAAGATTGCTATTCGAGGTGAAACGATAAGACAAGGAAGATTGACGTAAGCTTATCTCATCGCCGAAAGTGGTGCTCCGGAAATAAGGACCAGATAGCACAGTTAAAATCAGCATGATACTGATATAGCCGATCAGGCTAGAAATGACATGATCGAGTACAAACTCGTAAGTATAGAAGATTACTAATAGTTGTTTAATCACGATGCGGACTCGATTCAGTTACCGATGTCCTTGAGTGTTTAATAACTCAGGGCCCGTGAAAAATTGGAATCAGTGAGAATGTTGCACTTGATGGAGAACTCATAAGAAGTTATGCAGTTCCGTGATAATCTCGAGATACCAGGGGGGTAATACTCGACGACAGATCAAAGTAGAGGTTGGTCTAGGGTAATGCTCTACAGAAGACATGTGCTTAAACTTGCATGAGAAATGGTATTTAAAGGAGAACATGGTCGGAACCACGATTGCAAAAGGCCAGATCCCAGATATAAGATGAACTTATACCAAAGGAATAATTAATTTAAGATAAGCTTTAATGATAAGATCTACATCATGTCCATGGGCATGAACACAAAGTTCAAGGTCGACTCCCACTTTTCCAATGCATAACCTTTCATTCACTTCTCACCTTCGAGGAAGTTGTAGTGTTGAAATTTTATCTGGCAAAATACCAGAAGTGTATGACTTGTGAAAACTTTCAAGTTCACACATATTAAGGAAGGCATAGGTTCAACCCATCAGGGTATCGTTGAAATATATACCACAAGCTTCAATAGTAAATACCACCAGCTCGAAAGCTAAGCATGGTTGAGAAAGCAGAGGATACAAATTACCAAAGGCATTATGTATATGAGGGAAGGATCACAAGGTTATTGAGTATGAAGGACGCTGCTGGATAAAACCCAACAAAGGATCTGTCGGTTCATAATGGAGCTGATGTGAGTATCGGCACACGATCAGAGGACAAAACAAAGCAAGGGCTTTGAATTATAGAAACAACTGACTAGTCCAGAGCTCAAATGCAAAGGGATTATGATTTTCAAATCAAAGGATCAGAAGCAAACACTCTGATTAAGGATGGATAAGTTGAGTAAGCTTAGGGGTAAAATCAACAAAAATATGATTGGTCGAGATCCAGCTCATGTTTAAGACAATGTCTAAGCCGAAAGGATGAACTCTAGGATCTGATTGAGGATTGCAAGCATTCGCAACATATTGAATCAACGTACTCAAAATGATAGTGACAAAGGCTGCCAATAAGATTACTATACTTATGGGATTAACCATAATGCAAGCAAGCAAGAATTTCAAGAGCAATAAGTTGCTAAGGATTTTCAGAATATCGAATATTATTTGGAAGAACTTAGTGAAACACATAAACAACGGGGGATGGGCGGATACTCGGTAAGTGCGAGGAATTATCCGTTGGGGTGTTCATGTGGGTAATGAACTGCCAGGCAGTAGGCACAAAGTATTCTCGGAACAATAGAGAATTTTCGGGGTATCTTGTAATAACAAGATCAATGGGATTGAAAGGACAAGTGTATTTAGTTATCCATAATGATATAACAGTGGTAGGGAATTTGCAAAGGCGGTGGGCACAAGTGTCTCGAGAGAACATCGGAGATTATCTTCGGAATCTTCTGGTGAAGCAGTCGATCATCTGTAACGAAGGGGCTCTCCGGCAGGAAGTGGTAACGAGAACCTAGAGTTAGATTTTAGCAAAATCATTTAACCCGAATAGAAGAGAGATCAAAGTTCCAGAGTATAGGTCGAGGAATAAAAGATCCTAATACCACCCAATGGCGACGTGGGCCCACGGGCCGCACAGCCATGTTAGTAAAAGTTTTGTAAAGTATAGACTCAATTTCGGCCAGGGAGTTGGAAAGGGGGGTTCCTACAGGCAGTCGGCTCTGATACCAACTTGTGACGCCCCCGGTTCAATCGTACACTAATCATGCACGCAAATGTGTACGATCAAGATCAGGGACTCACGGGAAGATATCACAACACAACTCTAAAACATAAATAAGTCATACAAGCATCACAATACAAGCCAGGGGCCTCGAGGGCTCGAATACAAGTGCTCGATCATAGACGAGTCAGCGGAAGCAACAATATCTAAGTACAGACATAAGTTAAACAAGTTGCCATAAGATGGCTAGCACAAACTGGGATACAGATCGAAAGAGGCGCATGCCTCCTGCTTGGGATCCTCCTAACTACTCCTGGTTGTCGTCAGCGGGCTGCACGTAGTAGTAGGCACCTCCGGTGTAGAAGTAGTCGTCGTCGAGTCCTGGACTCCATCGTCTGGTCGCAGCAATCGGGTAGAGAAAAGGGGAAAGGGGGGGAACAAGGCAACCGTGAGTACTCATCCAAAGTACTCACAAGCAAGGAACTACACGACATATGCATGGGTATATGTGTAAAGGGCCATATCGGTGGACTGAACTGCAGAATGCCAGAATAAGAGGGGGATAGCTAATCCTGTCGAAGACTACGCTTCTGGCAGCCTCCATCTTGCAGCATATAGAAGAGAGTAGACTGAAGTCCTCCAAGTAGCATCGCATAGCATAATCCTACCCGACGATCCCCTCCTCGATGCCCTGTTAGAGAGCGACCACCGAGTTGTATCTGGCACTTGGAAGGGTGTATTTTATTAAGTATCCGGTTCTAGTTGTCATAAGGTCAAGGTACAACTCCAAGTCGTCCTGTTACCGAAGATCACGGCTATTCGAATAGATTAACTTCCCTGCAGGGGTGCACCACATAACCCAACACGCTTGATCCCATTTGGCCGGACAAACTTTCCTGGGTCATGCCCGGCCTCGGAAGATCAACACGTCGCAGCCCTACCTAGGCACAATAGAGAGGTCAGCACGCCGGTCTAAACCTAAGCGCACAGGGGTCTGGGCCCATCGCCCTTAGCACACCTGCACGTTGCGAACGCGGCCGGAAGCAGACCTAGCCTAGCAGGCATTCCAGTCCAATCCGGCGCGCGCCACTCAGTCGCTGACGTCACGAAGGCTTCGGCTGATACCACGACGCCGAGTGCCCATATCTTTCCCGCGTAGTTGGGTAGTGCATATAGGCCAGTAGCCAGACTTAGATCAAATACCAAGATCTCCTTAAGCGTGTTAAGTATCCGCGAACGCCGACAGGGCCAGGCCGACCTCTCTCCTAGGTGGTCGCAACCTGCCCTGCCGCTCCACCACAAAGATCCACACAGAGGGCCGTTGGGACAAAGGTCCTTTCAGCCCCCAATCCGTGAATCACTTGCGGGTGCTCCACGAGCCGACCCCACTTTAGTCACCACATGTATCATGTATAAAGTATATAGTATATACCCATGATCACCTCCCGAGTGATCACGGCCCGATAGTATAGCACAGCAGACGGACAAGAATGTTGGGCCACTGATGGAAAACTAGCATCCTATACTAAGCATGTAGGATTGCAGGTAAGGGTAACAACTGTAGCAACAATGACAGGCTATGCATCAGAATAGGATTAACAGAAAGTAGTAGCATGTTACACTACTCTAATGCAAGCAGTATAGAGAAGAATAGGCGATATCTGGTGATCAAGGGGGGGGCTTGCCTGGTTGCCCTGGCAAGAAGGGGTCGTCAACACCGTAATCGATCGAGGCAGCAGCGACGTCCGTCTCATAGTCTACCGGAGAGAAGAGGGGGAAGAAACAATGAATATAGAGCAAACAAAGCATGACGGTGCATGACAAGACAATGTGCGGTGCTAGGTGTGCCCTAACGGGGTAGGAGGTGGTACCGGCGAAGGGGGGAAACATCCGGGAAAGTATTCCCGGTGTTTCGCGTTTTCCGACAGATGAACCGGAGGGGGAAAGTTTCGTGTTTGCTATGCTAGGGATGTGCGGCGGACGAACGGGCTGCATATCCGGATTCGTCTCGTCGTTTTGAGCAACTTTCATGTATAAAGTTTTTCGATCCGAGCTACGGTTTATTTAATATGATTTTCTAAAGTTATTATTAATTTCTGGAATTTAATTATTTATTTCAATATTATCCAAAATAGTAAACGATGATGTCAGCATGACATCATGCTGACGTCAGCAGTCAACTGTGCAGTTGACTGGGTCAACTACGTCTGGGACCCGCATGTCATACCTGTTTAGTTTAATTAGGGTTTTGCTAATTAATTAATGTTTAATTAAATTAACTAATTAATTAGATTAATTTAAACAGGATTAATTAACTTAATTAATTAACTAATTAATAATTTTATTAATCACATTTTCATTTCATTTTATTATTATTATTTTATTTTTTTTAAACGTTCAGGGGGCGTGGGGCCCCTTGTCATTGGCCCCAGGGGGCTGATGCGGGTCAACGGGTGCTGGGCGCCCGATTGGGGGGGGGGGGGAACCCGAGCGCTGGCCTCGGGCCTTGCTCGCCGGCGAGATAGAGCGCCACCACGGCACGGGCGGCGGATGGCGCAGGGAACAGGGCAGCGCGGCGAGCGGGAGGGGTCAGAGCGGGGAAGCAGGGGGCTGCGGCGGCTGCGGCGAGGTGCGCCGGGCAGGAGGCAGCAGGGGGGACGGCCACGGGAGGAGCGGTTGGGGGCGGCGGGCGGTGCGGTCCGGGAGCAGTGGGACGGTGCAGAGCGGCGACGGCTGCGAGCGGGCGCCGAAGCGTGTGCGTTGAGGGGCGCAGGTCGCGGCCACGACGGCGCGGTGCGCGGGTGCGGCACGGTGCGGTTGGCGCGTGCTGCAGCGAGGTGACGGGCGAGCCGGCGTGGTGGTTCTCGTCGGGGACCGAGGGGAGAGGGAGCTGACGCGGGACGAGGATACGCGGTGCGACGATCGATGTGGTGAGCGCGGTGAGCGCGCGCGGGGGGGGCTGCGGCGACGAGCGCGAGCGCGCGAGGGAGAGGGAGGGAGCGAGGCTCACGGCGAGATGCAGGGTCATGGCAGAGTTGCTTGAGGAGGACGACGGCCATGACATGCGTAGGGGGAGGCAGACCGGTGAGGGAGCGCTCCGGCGAGGCCTGTGGAGCTCCGGGCGGCGGCGGCGACGACGGCGGGGTTCATACGGGCGGCGGCGGCGTCCGGGTGCCGTAGAGAGGCGCCCATATCGGGAGGGGGAGGAGGCGAGGAGGATGGCGGTGGGGGGCTGCACCGGGGTGGGCGCCGGCGGCATCGAGCGATGGGGGCGCCGGCTGGAGGCGCCCATGATCCAAATCGGATCGTGGGGTGGGGGAAGAGGACCGAGGGATCATGGAGGGGAAGTGGGGGGAGTGGGGATTAGGGTTTCGGTTGGGTGGGGCTAGTAGAGGGGTTAGGTGGGCCGGCGTGGTGGCCCGTTTGGGCCGAACGGGCCACGGGAGGGGGATCATCTATGTTTTATGTTTTTTTGTATTTGTTTGTTTTCTGTTTTTATTACTTTTCTATTTTATTTTAGTTACACTCTAATTTTAGGTTAATAAAATATGACAATAGCTTCAAATATAATGTTTCAAAATAACCCACTATCCTAAAAAGTTCTACCTCAAAATAAATAGTTTATCATTTTATAAAATATCAAAGGCACTTAAATAATGTTTTTGCTACCGTTTAAATATTTTTAGTGCATTTATGCATTATATAAAAGAGTGGATCCTTCATCATAATCTCCTATGCATTAACTGGCTCAACAAGAACATTTTGTTTTTAATATTTGAAAACTTTTGATGTTTGCCTTTATTTCAAATTTGAATTTAAATTCGGTTTGGATCAAAGTGAGGTTTAGAAATTTAATTGGGACGACATGGCACCATTAGTGTGTGGTTACTGTAGCTTAACTACCGGGGCGTTACAGGCACCAAGAACAATGTTCTCGTCACAAAACCATCGGAACGATTCCAAGATACCCGCGTGATCCTAAAAAAATTAGTGAAATTTGAGGAAAGTAGAGTCGAAACTTCTACGTCAGGAGGTCTCACCAGAGCGACGAAGGGACTGGGGAGTAAAAAGAATCCTACTCTCCGATATATATAATCCTAAGACTCAAAACATTTTTTTCTAGACTCAACAACACCAGCGATTCGATCAAGCAGGGGGCTCCTAAGTCAGGGATGGCTCTGATTACCAACTTGTAACGCCCACGATGCGGCTATATCTCCCACGTGTCGAGGCACGACTTGGAGGCATAACCGCATGGTGGTTTTGTCGCAAGAAGGGTCATCTTCACACAATCCCATGTAATGAATGAACAAGAATGTGATAAAGAGAGTTGGCTTACAATCGCCACTTCACACAATACATAAATTAAGCATACATCAATCAGGATACAATCAAGGTCCGACTACAGAACCAAAATAAAAGAAGACAACCCAACTGCTAAATGCCCGATCGTCCCAACTGGGCTCCACTACTGATCGTCAGGGAATGAAACATAGTAACGACCACGTTCCTCGTCGAACTCCCACTTGAGCTCGGTTGCGTCATCTGCACTGGCATCATCGGCACCTGCAACTGTTTTGGTAGAATCTGTGAGTCACGAGGACTCAGCAATCTCACACCCGCGAGATCAAGACTATTTAAGCTTATAGGAAGTATGGGGTAATGAGGTGGAGCTGCAACAAGCACTAAGCATATATGGTGGCTAACATACGCAAAAGAGAGCGAGAAGAGAAGCAAAGCACGATCGTGAAGCTAGAAGTGATCAAGAAGTGATCCTGAAACTACTTACGTTCATACATAACCCAAACCGTGTTCACTTCCCGGACTCCGCCGAGAAGAGACCATCACGGTTACACACGCGGTTGATGTGTTTTAATTAAGTCATGTGTCAAGTTCTCTACAACCGGACATTAACAAATTTCCATCTGCCTCATAACCGCGGGCACGGCTTTCGAAAGATAATACCCTGCAGGGGTGTCCCAACTTAGCCCATCATAAGCTCTCACGGTCAACGAAGGATATTCCTTCTCCCGGGAAGACCCGATCAGTCTCGGAATCCCGGCTACAAGACATTTCGACAATGGTAAAACAAGACCGGCAAGACCACCCGACTGTGCTGACAAATCCCGATAGGAGTTGCACATATCTCGTATCCAGGGCACACCGGATGAGCACTCCGCACAACTAAAACCAGGCCTCAAGTTTCCCCGAGGTGGCGCTGCAGAGGACTCTAGTTCGGACCAACGCTCGGAGGAGCACTGGCCCGGGGGGCTAAAATAAAGATGACCCTCGGGCTCGCGAAAACCCAAGGGGAAAAGTAAAGGTGGTGGGTGGTCAAATGGTAAAACCAAGGTTGGGCCTTGCCGGAGGAGTTTTATTCAAAGCGAACTGTCAAGGGGTCCCATAAATCACCCAACCGTGTAAGGAACGCAAAGTCAAGGAACATAACACCGGTATGACGGAAACTAGGGCGGCAAGAGTGGAACAAAACACCAGGCATAAGGCCGAGCCTTCCACCCTTTACCAAGTATATAGATGCATTAATTAAATAAGAGATATTGTGATATCCCAACATCCACGTTCCAACATGGAACCAACTTCATCTTCACCTGCAACTGACAACGCTATAAGAGGGGTTGAGCAAAAGCGGTAACATAGCCAAACAACGGTTTGCTAGGAAAGGATGGTTAGAGGTTTGACATGGCAATATGGGAGGCATGATATAGCAAGTGGTAGGTATCGCAGCATAGCAAAAGAGCGAGCAACTAAGAAGCAAATATAGAAGTGATTTCGAGGGTATGGTCATCTTGCCTGAGATCCCGCAAGGAAGAAGAACGAGTCCATGAAGAAGACAAACCGATGTAGTCGAACGAATCCTCACAACTCCGGAACGAAACCGAAGCTAACGAGAGAAGCAACCCGAAAAGAAGGAAGCAACATATTAAACAAACATCACATAAACATGGCATGATGCACAATCAAGTATGATGCATGTCCGGTTTAATGAGCATGGCATGGCAAAGTGCAACAAACAACACTACAAATTAAGTGGAGCTCAATATGCAACGAGTTGCATATTGACGAGACACCACATCAATTATTTAGTTCTCTCTTGGTTATGTACCAACAATATTAAATGTAATTAAACATGGCAAGGGGTGAAGTATAAGTAATCTAACTATTTAAGCAAATTTAAATGAGGCCTGAACAACAAACAACACTTCCGGAAAATCCTCATGTCCATATTTAGATTTGGTACTGTTCTGCCATAAACACAATTTTAATGTTGTTAAACAGCAAAATAAAGTGCACCATGTTAAACTATGCATTTTTCTACCCCATTTACATATAAAGTTTATTAATTTCAGAGCTACGGTTAATTAGTTATGAAATAAAGCATTTTAGCATGGCATTTAAGCAAATTAAATCAAACAGCAAGTTAAACATTTTTAACATGCATAAAAGTTGCATATTATGAAACTAGATGAAATTCTAAGCATTTTACATATATAGTTTATTTAAATCTGATGCATGGTTAATTAGTTATTATATGCATGAACTCAAGGGGTTTTCTGCAAAACTGTAAATCCTGGAATAATTGCTAAAATCGCAGAAGGAAAAAAAACACGCATCGGGCCAAAACTTGAACTGGACCGAACAGGAGCAGGCGCTGGGGGGCAGCTCACCCATGGGCTTCGGCCCGGTTCGATGGAGGAGGCAGGGCAGACCGGATCTGGCTTGGACCGGCTTGCGGATCCGGCGGAGGGAGCTGGCATGCGCGGCTGACGAAGTGGCGGCTGGGCCTTGGCTGGATCGAACGAGGAGGTGGAGGGGGCGCGGTCAACGCTCCAGGACGAGCGTTCGTTGTCCCCAGACAAACAGGAGGCGGTCGAGGCAGGGGGGCGCGGGCGCTGGGACTCCGAGACAGGTCGCCGAAGCGCGGCTGACGGCGGCGCACACAGGATGCGGCGGAGACGAGTGGATCCGGTCACGTGACGGGGTTCTCCGGCGAGGTGGCGGTGAGCGGGAAGCAGAGGAGGGTCAACGCGGTCGTCGCTGCTGCAGCCTCCTCCTCACGAACGTCGCGATTTCTGAAGTTTTTCCATATACATGCTGTCGTCGCTGTCGCTTTGATCATTGGTTCTAGAGCTTTGTTCTCATGCAGCGGACCAGAATGGGAAGAGAAAGCAGACTGCCCTAAGAAACGAAGCACAACGGGCGAAAGCGGCGTGCAAACACAGCGGTGAAGCAAGCACGTAAGAATACTAACAACCACATGAGCCGGCCCACATGCAGTGAAAAAATGCTAAATGAACCAAACGAATCATCAAATCAATTCAGAAAATTTGAAACTAAACACCGAATCCACAAAGCGTTTGTACACAACCCAGTACCAAAATAATACCACGCGGCACATACATCATTCACCATGGGTCACTTTCGTACAAGTGGCTGAATCTCACGGCAAAAACCTTGCCTGGAATAGAGGCTTGGGTATGTAAATATAGGGATAGTCTTATGAGCTGGATTTCTTCTATTTCCTAGTTTCTGGGCATTTCTTATCCTTGGTAGTAACTTCTTTTACTTTTTCTACCTTTAGTTAGGCATGTACATATGTAAATGTATTTCTTTAGTATGGAGATGAATAAAGGATTGTGGGGCTGTTGCCCTGCAGTACAGAGTCAAAACATAATTGAATATTAAGATTCAAAGGTAAACTCTACAAATATTCTTGGAATCACAATGGTCCTTGAGAAGGTTCATGGTTTCAAGGGAGAAGTTTGCCAATATACCATGGTCATTTAACATTGATCCAAAGAAAAGCCATGAACTCCGGTGGTAGATTCACATGCTAAATTCCATCAAATAGTGTTTGGTCTGTGAAACATCTCATCATTCTCCTTGGCCTCGAACCATGTTTGGTCCTCTATGAGGAGTTGTGGTTTCTTCGCGATGAGCTTGGCTATGTAGTCCACATCGGCGTGCCTAGCCTTGAGCTCATTCTCGGCCTTGTCGTGCTCCTTCACCTCGACAAGGGAAACCACTCTAATAGGAGGTGCGACAAAGACTACGACGGGGGTGTCGGCAGGGAAGTTAAGCTTCGTCTGGCTTCCGAAGTAGCAGAGTGATGTGACATTATAGGCGTGTGCCGCCTGCTCCGCTGTGGCAAATGTGTCGAGCCACCTCTTCTTTCGTGAGTGAGTGAGTGAGTGTGTGTGTGTGTGTGTATTTTGGATCTCCGCTTTCCAAGTGCCCCACAACTGTTGCCGCACCCCGCGATACTGCGGCAACGACCATCGTTCCGACATGGAGCTCGAGGAGGCGGTGACAGCTCAAATAGGAGGTCCGAAAACTCCACGGTGGCCCTCCTTGTGACAAGCTTGCGACAGCTAGATGTGTCGATTCCAGCGGCCGAGAAACAAATCGAAGTTGGGCGGGAGGTAGGTGCGGACTGCAAGGAACCGCCGAGAGTGCGCGGTGGCCGCCAAAGGCAAGGAATGCGGTGTCAGCATGGAGGCAGAGAAGATATGCGGCTGCGCGGGGGAAGGGGATCTTTAGAGGGTGTTTGTTTCCAGGGACTTATTGGTTTAGGGACTTAAAAAAGTTCATATAAGTCCCATCTAAACCAAATAGGAGGGACTTATAGGGACTTATTGGGGTCATTTGGGACTTATCAAAAAAGACTCTCAGGGAGGAACTTATTGGGACTTATCGATCTGGACGCACCTACACCGCATCGCCCCGCACGAACCCCGCCCCGCTCGTTCCCCTCCTCCTTGCCTCGCTCCTTCCCTGCCTCGCCCCGATCGCCGCCGCCGCCGGCACCCTCAACCGCCGCCGCCATGGCCGATGAGGACGACGAGATCCCCTTCTTCTCTCAATTCCCCTCGTCTCAACAGGCACCCGAAGGCTCATCCGCCGGTGGAAATCTCGGGAGGGGGATGGGTTTCTTGGATCTCAACAGCAACTTCGACGTCTTCCCGGAGTTGGGCTCGTACTAGCAACTCCTCTTCGACCAGTCGGCCGGTCATGGCCTTCCTCCGGTTGGACCTGGTCGTGGGAGTCCCGTGCCCCAGGGCGGAGGAGGCCGCAGCCGGTCTCGGTCTCACATGCGTCCGTTCGTCGCCCCGGACTTGTAAGTCCCTGTAAACAAACAGGTAGGGACTCGGGACTTATAAGTCGATGTAAACAAACAGGTAGAGACTTATGACTTATAAGTTGGGACTTAAAAAAGTCCTATAACTTTTGAAACAAACAAGGCCTTAGTAGAGAACACATTTTGGTTGCTCAAACTTGAGAGGCAGACGACGTTTCTGATAAAATTTTAAGCAGCTTGACTTTTATGCACATATAAGACGTGATGCTGGGGGCACAGTGCATGGCTCCAAAGAGTCCGCGGGGTTCTTTTCTTTCCATTCAAACGAAAGTGTTGAACGTTGACGTTTACTTTGAAAAGCATGACAAGACAATAAGTCTGTAGGACCCATTAGCAAATATACCAGTAGCTCTCCGCTGACTGCTTTTATGATATCCTCCCTGCCAGACACTGGTGGCCACAACACATTTCTTCCCATTTTCCTCGATGAAGCAAGTTGCACGCAAAAAGATCGAAAATATATCTGAATGTAGATCGTTCCGTGCCGTCTAGCCCACAGGTCTCTGACAAGTCAAGCCGTTCGACCTCGCATCATCACCCACTTCACCCT
Source organism: Aegilops umbellulata (assembly GCA_032464435.1). Classification (NCBI taxonomy): domain Eukaryota; kingdom Viridiplantae; phylum Streptophyta; class Magnoliopsida; order Poales; family Poaceae; genus Aegilops; species Aegilops umbellulata. Next base: position 336,985,681 of record CP136056.1, on the reverse strand, counting down.
GCCAGTCTGCTACTGGCATTATATAGACACATCGCAGGCTCACCCTTGATCCTCCTCCTCCCCGGTCAACCAACAGAAAAATGGCGCCACCGCGGAACCATCCCGGCCTGTTCCTCTGCTTCCTTTTGCTCGCATCCACCGCCGCGGTCTCCGCCGCGTCCTACTCCTCCGTCTGCCCCATGCCCGGACACGCTGACAACCGCTACACCGACGACAACGAAACCCTCCTACTCACCAGCTTCTTCCAAATCTCCACCGGTTACTTCTCCTTCTCCGAGGGCGCGCACAGCTTGTTCTCCGCCGCCGCCGATGATGACCCCTACGGCAGCTATCGCTCGTTTTCCCTTTTCCCCCACGGCGTCTACCGCACCAGCGACAAGGATCTCGTGCACCTCACTGCCACTCTCACCCTCACCGGCCCCCGCGTCCACACCTACCGGGGCCGTGGACGCCGCGAGAATTACACCGGCTCCGCGTCCGTCTCCTTCATCCTCGACGGCTTCTACTCCTCCGCCTCACTCGAACTCTGCATGGTCGGGAAGGGCACCGAGCACTCCGTCGACGGCTCTCCCAAGCACTACCCCGACGTCGTCCTCCGCCTCCGCGTCCCCGATCGTCCCTCCCTCACCGATCCCTTCGTGACCGGCAGTCTACAGGTCTCCGACTTCGGGGCCATCCAGCTCCTCGCGTACGCCGAGGGCGACAACTACAAGTACGCCTCCGAGGGCGCGGCCTGCAGCGCACCGACGCCGACGCAGCCTGCCAGGGACTCGTACCATGCGCTCGGCAGCGGCTTCGCCTGGTGCGCCCATCTGAAACAACAGCTGGTGACCGCGTACAGGCTGGAGAACGGCGGCGAACCGCTTCTGCGGCGGATGCACGTCAACCAGATGCAGTGCACCGAGGACGGCGCCGTGCGCGCGTACGTGGTGTTCTCCAACGACACTGGGTCGACCGAGAGGCACCGATTCTTCAACCACCGTCAACACCGCTTCTCGGTGGACGAGGAGGCTGTCGTGGCCGAGGGGCGCTGGGACACGGCTCGGGGCTTGCTCTGCCTCAGGGCGTGCCCGGTGGTGCGCTCGGCCTCGGCGCCGTCTGTCCCGGCGGTGCGAGAGCACGAGTGCGGGATCGGGATGAGCTTCTGGTTCCCGGCCGTGTGGACGATGCGGGACCGGAGCGTCGTGGCCGGGATGCTTTGGAACTCGAGCCAGACGGGTACTGGCAGCAAGGACGGCGTGACAACAGCGTCGAGCATCGACGTCGCCGACGACGGATTCATCGACCTCACCGACGACCACAGAAGCAGCAACCTCTCAGATGTGGAGTACAGCTACAACGACACGATGGTTGCCGAGGCGAAGAAGCATTACTACCTGAAACTCAAGAAGGAGAAGATCAAGGGCTCGCGCTCATTCCCGGGGAACTACACTTACCGTGACTTCGAATTTCGTTTCTTCGTGCAGAGCAGCGGGAACGGAGAAGCCAACCCAGTCACAATCGGCTCGGTGATGGTCTCCGGGGATCGGCTGGCTGCCGACGATTCCTTCTCCCAAGCTGCGATAGTTGACACGAAGCAAGATCTGCTGAATGTCAGCTACGATATAGGCTATTATGCTCCACCTGATGGTTGGGTGCGCCCTAAGAATGGGTCGTACAGGTATATGCATACCCCTGAGACACGGCGACGGATCTCAGCAGAGGGCGTGTATGATCCCAAGAGAGGCATCTTGTGCATGGTCGGCTGCCGAGATCACAACGGCTCGACGGACTGTCATGTACTGGTAACCGTGAAGTTCGCCTCTCTGCTGCGTGCCAGGGGGGAGGGGGAAGGCAGGGGGGTAATCAGCAGCCTCAGAGACAAGTCCGATCGGCTTTTCTTCAAGAAGAGCGACATCATTTTGTACGGGACGTACTCACACCAAGTGTCGGAGGCGATATCGAGGATGGACCTGGAGGGCATCATGCTGGTGGCGTCCACGACGCTGTCGTGCGTCTTCACCGTCCTGCAGATCCTCCGCACCAAGAAGAACCCCGAGGCGGCTCCGGCGATGTCGATCACCATGCTCGCCATCGTCACCCTGGGGTACCTCACTCCTCTCGTGCTCAACTTCGACACCCTGTTCATGAGCAGGAGGAGCCGGTACTCCATGTACTGGATGAGCGACTGGCGCGAGGTGAACGAGGTGGTGATGAGGGCGCCCACGCTGGTCGCCTTCGTGCTGCAGCTGCGCCTCCTTCAGCTCGTGTGGTCCGGCCGCCGGAGGTCGGCGGACCAGAGCAAGTCCGCCACGCCGTCGCCCGTCGTGTCCGAGAGGATCGTGCTGCAGATATGCCTGCCGCTGTACGTGCTCGGAGGAGCCCTGGCCGCGGCCGTCCACGTGATCAACGTCAGCGCCGCGGGCGAGGAGCCGCTCGTGGTGCGCATCGGCGGAGAGCCGGCCACGATCTGGGAGGACCTCGTGTCTTACGGCGGCCTGATTCTGGACGGCTTCCTGCTCCCTCAGATCATCCTGAACGCGTCCTTGGCGGGCTCCGGAGTGCGAGCGATCTCGCCGTGGTTCTACGCGGGGGTCACCATGACCCGGGTGGTGCCTCACGTGTACGACGTGGTGAGGCGGCAGATCTACGAGCCGAGCATGAGCTCCTCCGACCTGTACGCCAGCCCTCGGGGCGACCTCTTCGGCGTCGCGTGGGACATCATCATACCGTGCGGAGCGGGAGTGCTGGCCGTGCTGGTCTTCTTGCAGCAGCGGCTTGGAGGCAGCGCGGTTCTTCCTTCACAGAGGAGGAGATCAGGTGGGTATGAGATGGTCTCCAGCATCTAACAGGAAACGGGATACTGGTAATCCAGAAGGAGGGCAGTCGCGGTCGTCGATGGGATAACAATGTGCTGGTTCCAAGAAAAAAGTATTGCTTGAAAGCAAAGTAAAGGTCACTCGTTTCTACGGAGTTACGCAAGCAGTCTTGCTAAATATCAGTCGGTTTAGACTTGTTATATGTCGCAGTCGATGCTACATTCCTAATATCTTACATTAAAATGTGTGAACAAAATAGTATTTTTTACATGTTATGTTACTTTATTAAAACTTAGTTAAGTCCCAGTCGATCGAGACAGGACTGGCTATGAGTCAATTAACTGAAATAGGTTTTGGGTCAGTCGATTGACCGGCCAGAGGCGTGGGTGCAACCCGCGAATGCATTCCGGCCATGCATGTACTAGGTAAGTACTGTGTATTTTTTTTTTTTACTATAGCTGTGTACATATATTATAGGTGTATAAGAGAGCGTCTGGGCTCATCGGTGATAGCTGAAGATCGTGCATGGTGTGTTCTGAAGAGTAATACATATTTGCATGCAATGGTTTGTGATTATATGTGCAATCTCACACATGTATATCAAACATTCCGTAACTACTATGCAAAAATAAGTATATAATGTTGGGATTTAAGAAAAAAATATTTTCTAAAACATAATGGATTAGTGACATCGGCATTACCCTTACAGAAGAAATATTTGTATTGCCCTTACATTAGAAATATCTATCTTTCACAACTTCATGAAATAAAAACAAAAAACTAAATGAAGTTCTCTATGGAAGAATGAATTCATTGCATTGATATTACCCTTTCAAAAGAAAGAAAAATAAAAAATAAAACAAAACTAAAATAATGAAGTTTCTAATAAAGAACGAAACCCTTTAAGAAGAAAGCAAATGAAAAATAAGAACCATTCAAAACTTGCACACAACTTTGCACGGAAATTACACTTTTTGAAATATGCAAAAAAATAAGCGTATAATTTTGCAATTTTTGCATTCTAATATGATTTACACACATATTATTTAGCACTTGCATTTACTTACACACACACACAAATAAAAAAGTTATGTTTTCTAAGAAGGAATGAATTAGTGGGATTGGTATTACTCTTTAAGAAGAAAAAGAAAGTGAAAACAAGAGAAGTAAATAAATAGAATTTTCACACATTTTACACAAAAGCTGCATTTTAGAATATTTAAGAATAACCATATAATAGTCAAATTTCACAAAAATATGTTTACTCGTATTACCATTTAAGAAAAAACTAAATAAAGAACAAAAAATAATTAAATTTCCTAAGGAAGTATGAATTAGTGGCATCGTATTACGATTAAATGTATTACACTAACAAAAAACTAAAAAAATCAAAATAATAAAGTTTTCTAAAAAATAATGAAACCCTTTAAGAAGAAAGAAAACAGAAAAGGAAAAAAAAATCAAAACTTGCACACAATTTGCACTGATATTACACTTTTAGAAATATGCAAAGAGTAAGCATGAAATAGCGCATTTTTGCATTCTACTATAATTCCCACGGACTGTAATCGAAATGTTGTATTTCCTTTATGAAGAAAGATAACTAAAAAAACTTCCGCACAACTTTGCACTGAAATTGCACTTTATCGTAATATGCAAAAATAATCATATAATCATGAAATTTTGGCACATATTATATCGTATTTGTTTGTATATAATTACACTCAGCCAAAAACCCACAAAAATAACCAATAAAGAAAGAAAAAGGGAAAATGAAAAACCCATAGAAAAAGAGAACAAAAATAAAAATGAAGCAAAACTACCCTTAAATAGAAAATAAAATCATATAAAAAATAAAAAATAATGACAAAATTTGCACACAATCTGCACATAAATTGCGATTCGTTATAATATGCAAGAATAAACACATACTAGTGAACTTTTTCGCAAAAAAAATCTAAAGAAAGAATGAATTAGTGGCATTGGTATTTCATCCATGGTGTCTCTACTTCTCCAGATAAAAAATGAATTAGTGGTATCAGTATTATCATTTAAGAAGAAAGAAAAGTAAAAAAAAGGGAAAATTTGCATGCGGTTTGAATAGAAATTGCACTTCTATATAATATGCAAGAATAAGCATAGATAGTGAAATTTCACAAAAAAAAACCTAAGTAGGAAAGAATTAGAGGTATTGATATTACCCTTAAAGACTAAAAGAAAATGAAATAAAAACTTAAACAAAATAAAAAAGTAAAATTTTATAAGAAACAATGAATTAGTGTCATTGGTTTCCCGTTAAGAAGAAAGGAACTAAAAATAATAAAACAAATAATAAAATATTTTTGCAAACAATTTGCACAGAAGTTGCAGCATAAAAACAAAAAATTATCAAAGAAACGAAGGGAAAGAGGGACGAGGGCTGGAGCGCACAGTTAATGGGCTTCTGCCCATAAGGAAGTAGACTTACCCAAATAAGGGGTCAGCCAAAAAAAAACAAGCCCACACAACAAACAACACAGATCAGGAAAAAAGCGCAGCACAAATCTCAGAGAAAATCCAATGACCACAAAATGGACTGACCCAAAAGTAAAATTTCAGCTGACTGAAATGTAGCTAAAGTGGATCAGTAAATGGCATCTCGATGGGTTAACAATGCAATTACTTTTTTGAGCGGTAACACAAGGCTTTATTCAAAGAAAGCCACAATTCGTTGGATACAACGCTGATCATGGGATTGGCTGAACCAAACGTGACCTCCCTGACCCAAAGAAAAGGCATGCTTGGCTAAACTATGTGCCTCGACATTCAAGGCACGACTCTCAAAAGTAAAAGTACCATTGAACAAAGGTAATAAGCTATTGATCTCAGCAATGATGACTCCATTTGGTCCTTGACAAGATTTGTTGATGGCGCCAATGACGTCCTTAGCATCTGACGCCACTACCACAACACGGAGGTTGAGGTCCTGAGCCTGAGCCAGAGCAAGAGCCTCCCTGGAAGCAATTGTCTCCAAGATAGTCAGGTCGTCAACACCAGCTATACCAAGGGTCAAATTTCGAACCAAGCTCTAACCACCTCCAGCTCCAGTTGGGATAGCGCCCGGTCTGGGTGGGCATCACCTTGCGCGGGAAACGATCAAGTGGGAGTGCTCGACACTTTTGTTGTCAGCCTCTCTGGCTCAGTGGCCCGCAGCGAGGAGAGTTCTGCGGCATGTTTGATTTCTAGCTCACTTTCAAGGTTCAGGGCGCGGTACAAGAAGGCGGTTACACCAGTTCTGTCTAGACCGACCGTCACTAGGTGGAAAAGAAAGCGCCGGACTCCTCCGACCATAGTGTAGCGTAGCACCCGGATCAATGGGCGTCTGGCTGGTGGTGCTTCGGTGAAAACTCAACATTGCACACTCATGATACAGCTTGGGATCGCGCATGAAGGCGAGGTAATCGGTGATGAGGCCATGCAGGCCTATCTCGAGCTATTCTCATGGCCTCTTCAGTAGTCACACATTGCAGCCATCGTTGGCCTCTTTGGCTTGCAGGCGGACGTGCTACCTTTAGGCAAGGACATGGAGGGCGTAGCACTCTAGGGGCCACACCTCCGGTGGTTGTTTGTAGGCCTTACCCAATGGCTGATCTGAACCAAGTCTTGGTAGTGTGGAACGTGCACGGTATGAATAACCCGCAAAACGCAACGCAATAAATAATGTCATTTCGAGCTCAGGCGCGAGTGTAGTCTTTTTTCAGGAGACTAAGATTCAGGACATGAACCCGGTGATACGTCTCCAACGTATCTACTTTTCTAAACACTTTTGCCCTTGTTTTGGACTCTAACTTGCATGATTTGAATGAAACTAACCCGGACTGGCGCTGTTTTCAGCAGAATTGTCATGGTGTTATTTTCGTGCAGAAATAAAAGTTCTCTGAATGACCTGAAAATCAACGGAGAATTATTTTGGAATATATAAAAAATACTGGCGAAAGAATCAAGGCCAGGGGCCCACACCCTGTCCACGAGGGTGGGGGCGCGCCCCCGTGCCTCGTGGGCCCCCTGGAGCTCCATCGACCTCAACTCCAACTCTATATATTCGTGTCCGGGGAGAAAAAAAATCAGAGAGAAGGATTCATCGCGTTTTACGATACGGAGCCACCGCCAAGCCCTAATCTCTCTCGGGAGGGCTGATCTGGAGTTTGTTCGGGGCTCCGGAGAGGGGAATCCATCGCCATTGTCATCATTAACCATCCTCCATCACCAATTTCATCATGCTCACCGCCGTGCGTGAGTAATTTCATCGTAGGCTTGTTGGAGGGTGATGGGTTAGATGAGATTTATCATGTAATCGAGTTAGTTTTGTTAGGGGTTGATCCCTAGTATTCACTATGTTCTGAGATTGATGTTGCTATGACTTTGCTATGCTTAATGCTTGTCACTAGGGCCCGAGTGCCATGATTTCAGATCTGAACCTATTATGTTTTCATGAATATATGTGAGTTCTTGATCCTATCTTGCAAGTCATTAGTCACCAACTATGTGTTATGATCCGGCAACCCTGAAGTGACAATAATCGGGACCACTCCCGGTGATGACCGTAGTTTGAGGAGTTCATGTATTCACTATGTGTTAATGCTTTGGTCCGGTACTTGAAAGTGCAACTATCCCTAGGTGGTTTTGGTAATTCATAACAACATATAGCTCATTGAGCTAATGCTATTCCAAGATGATTATTTCAGGAAAGCTTAATGATTGGCATGGCATGGATGATGAAAGTGGATCCCTCAAAATGCTAAGGACAAAGGATTGGCTCAAGCTCAAAAGCTCAAGACTCTTCATTTTATATTTTAGTGATCCAAGATCACATTGAGTCTTTAGGAAAAGCCAATACTATCAAGGAGGGATGAGGTGTTGCTTAATGAGCCTCTTGCTTCATGTCCTTAGTGATATGCTCCAAAACCCTCAGCTACTTTCCCATATCCACACTTGACCTAAACCCAAAGCCAAACTCGAACCTACCAATTCTTCCAATCCGGCGCCACCGAGTTTCACATGTCATAGACACTGTCAAACCCTAAGCAAATCGGTTCTACCGATAGGGATCTCGGTCTCACCGAGATGGGATTGCAATTTCTCTGTTTCCTTTTCGTAACTTTTCGGTCTCACCGAAAGAGCGGATCGGTCCCACCGAGATTGCAATGTAAACTCTCTGTTTCCTTTTTGTAACATTTCGGTCTCACCGAAAGAGCAAATCGGTCCCACCGAGTTTACCTGACCAACTCTCTGGTTAGCTTATTACCAAATCTGTCTCACCGAGTTTGTGTAATCGGTCTCACCGAGATTATGTTATGCCCTAACCCTAACCATATCGGTCCTACCGAGTTGCATGTCAGTCCCACCGAAAATCACTAACGGTCACTAGGTTTACTAAATCGGTCCGACTGAGTTTGTTGATTCGGTCCAACCGAGTTTGGTAAATTGTGTGTAACGGTTAGATTTTGTGTGGAGGCTATATATACCCCTCCACCTCCTCTTCATTTGTGGAGAGAGCCATCAGAACACATCTACACTTCCAACTCACATGTTCTGAGAGAGAACCACCTACCCTTGTGTTGAGCTCAAGATATTCCATTCCTACCATATGAATCTTGATCTCTAGCCTTCCCCAAGTTGCTTTCCACTCAAATCTTCTTTCCATCAGATCCAAATCCTATGAGAGAGAGTTGAGTGTTGGGGAGACTATCATTTGAAGCACAAGAGCAAGGAGTTCTTCATCAACACACCATTTGTTACTTCTTGGAGAGTGGTGTCTCCTAGATTGGCTAGGTGTCACTTGGGAGCCTCCGACAATATTGTGGAGTTGAACCAAGGAGTTTAAGGGCAAGGAAATCGCCTACTTTGTGAAGATCTACCGCTAGTGAGGCAAGTCCTTCGTGGGCGATGGCCATGGTGGGATAGACAAGGTTGCTTCTTCGTGGACCCTTCGTGGGTGGAGCCCTCCGTGGACTCGCGCAACCGTCACCATTCGTGGGTTGAAGTCTCCATCATCGTGGATGTAGGATAGCACCACCTATCTGAACCACGCCAAAAACATCCGTGTCTCCAATTGCGTTTGAATTCTCCAAACCCTTCCCTTTACATTCTTGCAAGTTGCATGCTTTACTTTCCGCTGCCTATATACTCTTTGCATGCTTGCTTGAATTATGTGATGATTGCTTGACTTGTCCTAAAGTAGCTAAAATCTGCCAAACTATAAAATTGGGAAAAGGTTAAGTTTTTATTGGTCAAGTAGTCTAATCACCCCCCCTCTAGACATACTTTAAGGTCCTACAAGTGGTATCAGAGCTTTGGTCTCCATTTGCTTTGATTTCCATAGCTTTTGGTGGTCATAGCCTTGGTTTCACAACCTAGGAGAGTATGGCGTCTAGCGAGGGAAATTATCACCGTAGAGGTCCTTACTTTGATGGTACTAATTTTGCTAGTTGGAAGCATAAGATGAAAATGCATATTCTCGAACATAACCCCGCCGTTTGGGCTATTGTGTGTGTTGGTTTGCAAGGTGACTTCTTTGATGGGAAAGAACCAAACCGTGAAGCTACCGCGGAAGAGTTGAAGATGCTGCAATACAACGCTCAAGCTTGTGATATTCTCTTCAACGGATTGTGCCCCGAAGAATTCAACAAAATCAGCCGTCTTGAGAATGCAAAGGAAATTTGGGATACTTTGATTGATATGCACGAAGGTACCGACTCCGTCAAGGAATCCAAATTGGATGTGCTTCAAAGTCAACTTGACAAGTTCAAAATGAAGGATGGTGAAGGTGTCGCTTAAATGTATTCTAGGCTTGCTCTCATCACAAATGAGATTGCCGGCTTAGGGAGTGAAGAGATGACCGATAGATTCATCATCAAGAAGATCCTAAGAGCCTTGGATGGAAAATATGATACCGTGTGCACATTGATCCAAATGATGCCCAATTACAAAGATCTCAAGCCAACGGTGGTCATTGGAAGAATTGTTGCTCATGAGATGTCACTCAAGGATAAAGAGGAACTTCACAACAAATCAAGTGGAGCTTACAAAGCCTCATGTGAAGCCCCCACATCATCAAGTGAGAAACAAACCTTCAATGAAGAATTGAGCTTAATGGTGAAGAACTTCAACAAGTTCTAAAAGAGTAGAAGCAAAGATAGAAGCTCCAAGTCAAGGTCCTACAATGACAAAAGATCTTCTAGTCGAGAGCGAAACTGCTACAATTGTGGAAGACCCGGACACTACTCCAATGAGTGTACGGCACCCTACAAAAGAAGAGAAGATTCTCCAAAAAGAAGAAGCAAAAGAGAAGAATCACCATCTAGAGAAAGGAGTAGAGATGATCGTTATGAACGAAGATACTCACGGAGAAGCAAGGATTCGGGAAGAAAAGAAAAGTCATCAAGGAGCTACACAAAACGAAGACATCAAGCTCATGTTGGTGAATGGGTATCCGGCTCCGACAACCACTCCCAGAGAAGTTATCACTCCGATTCTGAATATACTCAAGATGAAGGTGTTGCCAGTCTAGCACTTGTGTCAACTGACTCCTACGACATATTTGACTCACCAAATGAAGGAGTTGGAAGATGCTTCATGGCCAAAGGTCCTAAGGTAACACACCCCGAGTATGTTGATTTCAATAGTGATGAAGATGGCTTGTTAGGTGATGATGATTTACTTGTTGACAACTCTAGTGATGAATACTATGATGAAACGTCAATTAATCATGCTAATCAAGATAAAACGAATGACAATAATAAGGAAAAGATTGAGGCTCTAACTAAAGAACTAAACACTCTTAAGTTAGCTCATGAAACTATCTTCGAAGATCATTGAGAACTTTTAAGAGCTCATGAGAAGTTACGCTTTGAAAAGCTCAATCTTGAGCAAGAGCATGAGTTTTTAAAGGCAATCAATGATGATCTCCGCAAGAAAAGTTCTTCTTACATTGCCAAGCGTTTACTCTTATCCACTTACATGCCTAAAGTCAAATCTAGTAACAATAACAAGAAAGATTCTTCCTCTAGTAGTAACAATGATCATACTAAATCCAATATTGTTGCTTCTAGTAGTTTTCTTGATTCCACTAATGTTTCTCTTAGCCAAGTTTTACTTGAGCAAGAAAATAGCTTATTGAAGGGAATTATAGAGAAAGGAGTCTACAAGAGCCTTGCCGGAAGTAAGCAATTTGAGGAAATTGTATGCAAGCAAGGAAGGCACCGGAAGAATCAAGGTGTTGGTTTTGAACAAAAATTCAACGCCAATGGAGTTGATGAAGGAAATATGCCCTAGAGGCAATAATAAAGTTATTATTTATTTCCTTATATATCATGATAAATGTTTATTATTCATGCTAGAATTGTATTAACCGGAAACATGATACATGTGTGAATACATAAACAAACAGAGTGTCACTAGTATGCCTCTACTTGACTAGCTTGTTAATCAAAGATGGTTATGTTTCCTAACCATGAACAAAGAGTTGTTATTTGATTAACGGGATCACATCATTAGTTGAATGATCTGATTGACATGACCCATTCTATTAGCTTAGCACCCGATCGTTTAGTATGTTGCTATTGCTTTCTTCATGACTTATACATGTTCCTTTGACTATGAGATTATGCAACTCCCGTTTACCGGAGGAACACTTTGGGTACTACCAAACGTCACAACGTAACTGGGTGATTATAAAGGAGTACTACAGGTGTCTCCAAAGGTAGATGTTGGGTTGGCGTATTTCGAGATTAGGATTTGTCACTCCGATTGTCGGAGAGGTATCTCTGGGCCCTCTCGGTAATGCTCATCACATAAGCCTTGCAAGCATTGCAATTAATGTGTTAGTTGTGAGATGATGTATTACAGAACGAGTAAAGAGACTTACCGGTAACGAGATTGAACTAGGTATTGGATACCGACGATCGAATCTCGGGTAAGTAACATACCGATGACAAAGGGAACAACGTATGTTGTTATGCGGTCTGACCGATAAAGATCTTCGTAGAATATGTAGGAGCCAATATGGGCATCCAGGTCCCGCTATTGGTTATTGACCGGAGACGTGTCTCGGTCATGTCTACATTGTTCTCGAACCGTAGGGTCCGCACGCTTAAGGTTTCGATGACAGTTATATAATGAGTTTATGAGTTTTGATGTACCGAAGGAGTTCGGAGTCCCGGATGAGATCGGGGACATGACGAGGAGTCTCGAAATGGTCGAGACATAAAGATCGATATATTGGACGACTATATTTGGACATCGGAAGGGTTCTGAGTGGTTCGGGTATTTTCGGAGGTACCGGGGAGTTACGAGAATACGAGGAAGAAGCAATGGGCCTTGATGGGCCTTAGTGGGAAGGACCAGGAGGTGGCGCGCGCCCCTCCCAAGCCCAGTCCGAATTGGACAAGGGGTTTGGGGCGCGGCCCCTCTCTCCCTTCCTTCCCCTCTTCCCCTCTTTCCCCCCTTGACCTAGTTGGACTAGGAAAGGTGGAATCCTACTCCCGGTGGGAGTAGGACTCCCCTGGCGCGCCCAAACCTAGGGCCGGCCTCCTCCCTCCCTTGCTCCTTTATATACGGGGGCAGGGGGCACCCCATGGAGACACAAGTTGATCCTTGAGATCGTTCCCTAGCCGTGTGCGGTGCCCCCCTCCACCATATTCCACCTCGGTCATATTGTAGCGGTGCTTAGGCGAAGCCCTGCGACAGTAGAACATCAAGATCGTCACCACGCCGTCGTGCTGACGGAACTCCTTCCCGACGCTTTGCTGGATCGGAGCCCGGGGATCGTCATCGAGCTGAACGTGTGCCAAGAACTCGGAGGTGCCGGAGTAACGGTGCTTGGATCGGTCGGATCGTGAAGACGTACGACTACATCAACCGCGTTGTTATAACGCTTCCGCTTTCGGTCTACGAGGGTACGTAGACAACACTCTCCCCTCTCGTTGCTATGCATCACCATGATCTTGCGTGTCCGTAGGAAATTTTTTGAAATTACTACGTTCCCCAACAGTGGCATCCGAGCCTAGGTTTTTATGGTTTGATGTTATTTGCACGAGTAGAACACAAGTGAGTTGTGGACGATACAAGTCATACTGCCTACCAGCATGTCATACTTTGGGTCAGCGGTATTGTTGGATGAGACGACCCGGACCAACCTTACGCGTACGCTTACGCAAGACCGGTTCCCTCGACGTGCTTTGCACACAGATGGCTTGCAGGAGACTGTCTCACCAACTTTAGTTGAACCGAGTATGGCTACGCCCGGTCCTTGAGAAGGTTAAAACGGAGTCTATTTGACGAAGTATCGTTGTGGTTTTGATGCGTAGGTGAGATTGGTTCTTGCTTCAGCCCGTAGCAGCCACGTAAAATTTGCAATAAACAAAGTAGAGGACGTCTAACTTGTTTTTGCAGGGCATGTTGTGATGTGATATGGTCAAGACATGATGCTAAATTTTATTGTATGAGATGATCATGTTTTGTAACCGAGCTATCGGCAACCGGCAGGAGCCGTATGGTTGTCGCTTTATTGTATGCAATGCAATCGCCCTGTAATGCTTTACTTTATCACTAAGCGGTAGCGATAGTCGTAGAAGCATAAGATTGGCGAGACGACAACGATGCTACGATGGAGATCAAGGTGTCGCGCCGGTGACGATGGTGATCATGACAGTGCTGCAGAGATGGAGATCACAAGCACAAGATGATGATGGCCATATCATATCACTTATATTGATTGCATGTGATGTTTATCTTTTATGCATCTTATCTTGCTTTGATTGACGGTAGCATTATAAGATGATCTCTCACTAATTATCAAGAAGTGTTCTCCCTGAGTATGCACCGTTGCGAAAGTTCTTCGTGCTGAGACACCACGTGATGATCGGGTGTGATAGGCTCTACGTTCAAATACAACGGGTGCAAAACAGTTGCACACGCGGAATACTCAGGTTATACTTGACGAGCTATGCATATAAGATATGACGTCGGAACACGGAGACCGAAAGGTCGAGCGTGAATCATATAGTAGATATGATCAACATAATGATGTTCACCATTGAAACTACTCCATCTCACGTGATGATCGGACATGGTTTAGTTGATTTGGATCACGTGATCACTTAGAGGATTAGAGAGATGTCTATCTAAGTGGGAGTTCTTAAGTAATATGATTAATTGAACTTTAATTTATCATGAACTTAGTCCTGGTAGTATTAGCATATCTATGTTGTAGATCAATAGCTCGCGTTGTTGCTTTCATATGTTTATTTTGATATGTTCCTAGAGAAAATTGTGTTGAAAGATGTTAGTAGCAATGATGCGGATTGGATCCGTGATCTGAGGTTTATCCTCATTGCTGCACAGAAGAATTATGTCCTTGATGCACCGCTAGGTGACGGACCTATTGCAGGAGCAGATGCAGACGTTATGAACGTTTTGCTAGCTCAATATGATGACTACTTAATAGTTTAGTGCACCATGCTTAACGGCTTAGAATCGGGACTTCAAGGATGTTTTGAACGTCATGGACCATATGAGATGTTCCAGGAGTTGAAGCTAATATTTCAAGCAAATACCCGAGTTGAGAGATATGAAGTCTCCAACAAGTTCTATAGCTAAAAGATGGAGGAGAATCGCTCAACTAGTGAGCATGTGCTCAGATTGTCTGGGTACTACAATCGCTTGAATCAAGTGGGAGTTAATCTTCCAGATAAGATAGTGATTGACAGAATTCTCTAGTCACCATCACCAAGTTAGTAGAACTTCGTGATGAACTATAATATGCAAGGGATGACGAAAGTAATTCCCAAGCTCTTCGTGATGCTAAAATCGACGAAGGTAGAAATCAAGAAAAACATCAAGTGTTGATGGTTAACAAGACCACTAGTTTCAAGAAAAGGGCAAAGGGATAGAAGGGAACTTCAAGAAGAACAACAAGCAAGTTGCTGCTCAAGTGAAGAAGCCCAAGTCTGGTCCTAAGCCTGAGACTAAGTGCTTCTACTGCAAAGGGACTGGTCACTGGAAGCAGAATTACCCCAAGTGATTGGCGGATAAGAAGGATGGCAAAGTGAACATAAGTATATTTTATACATGTTATTGATGTGGACTTTACTAGTGTTTATAGCAACCCCTCAGTATTTGATACTAGTTCAGTTGCTAAGATTAGTAACTCGAAACGGGAGTTGCAGAATAAACAGAGACTAGTTGAGGGTGAAGTGACGATGTGTGTTGGAAGTGGTTCCAAGATTGATATGATCATCATCGTACACTCCCTATACTTTCGGGATTAGTGATGAACCTAAATAAGTGTTATTTGGTATTTGCGTTGAGCATAAATATGATTTGATCATGTTTATTGCAATACGATTATTCATTTAAGTTAGAGAACAATTGTTGTTCTGTTTACATGAATAGAACCTTTTATGGTCATACACACCCAATGAAAATAGTTCATTGGATCTCGATCGTAGTGATACACATATTCGTAATATTGAAACCAAAAGATGCGAAGTTAATAATGATAGTGCAACCTATTTGTGGCACTGCCGTTTAGGTCATATTGGTGTAAAGCGCATGAAGAAACTCCATGCTGATGGGATTTTGGAATCACTTGATTATGAATCACTTGATGCTTGCGAACCATGCCTCTTGGGCAAGATGACTAAAACGCCGTTCTCCGGAACAATGGAGCAAGCAACAGATTTGTTGGAAATCATACATACTGATGTATGTGGTCCAATGAATATTAAGGCTCGTGACAAGTATCATTATTTTCTAACCTTCACAGATGATTTGAGCAGATATGGGTATATCTACTTGATGAAACATAAGTCTGAAACGTTTGAAAAGTTCAAAGAATTTCAGAGTGAAGTAGAGAATCATCGTAACAAGAAAATAAAAGTTTCTACGATATGATCGCAGAGGTAAAATATTTGAGTTACGAGTTTGGCCTTCAGTTAAACAATGTGAAATAGTTTCACTACTCACGCCACCTGGAACACCACAGCATAATGGTGTGTCCGAACGTCATAACCATACTTTATTGGATATAGTGCAATCTATGATGTTTCTTAAAGATTTACCACTATAGTTTTGGGATCATGCATTAGAGACAGCTGTATTCACATTAAATAGGGCACCATCAAAATCCGTTGAGACGACACCGTATGAACTATGGTTTGGCAAGAAACCAAAGTTGTCTTGTCTTAAAGTTTGGGGTTGTGATGCTTATATGAAAAAGTTTCATCCTGATAAGCTCAAACCCAAATTGGAGAAATATGTCTTCATAGGATACCCAAAGAAGATAGTTGGGTACACCTTCTATCACAGATCCAAAGGCAAGATATTCGTTGCTGAGAATGGATCCTTTCCAAAGAAGGAGTTTCTCTCGAAAGAAGTGAGTGGGAGGAAAGTAGAAAACTTGATAAGGTAATTGTACCTTCTCCCTTATTGGAGAGTAGTTCATCACAGAAATCTGTTCTTGTGACTACTACACCAATTAGTAAGGAAGCTAATGATAATGATCATATAACTTCAAGATCAAGTTACTACCGAATCTCGTAAGTAAACCAGAGTGAGATCCGCACCAGAGTGGTACGGTAATCCTGTTCTGGAAGTCATGTTACTAGACCATGATGAACTTGCGAACTATGAGGAAACGATGATGAGCCCAGATTCCACGAAATGGTTTGAGGCCATGAAATCTGAGATTTGATCCATGTATGAAAACAAAGTATGGACTTTGGTGGATTTGCTCGATGATCGGCAAGCCATAGAAAATAAATGGATCTTCAAGAGGAAGACGGACGATGATAGTAGAGTTACTATCTACAAAGCTAGAATTGTCGCAAAAAGGGTTTTCGACAAGTTCAAGGTGTTGACTACGATGAGAGTTTCTCACTCGTATCTATGCTTAAGTCTGTCCGAATCATGTTAGCAATTGCCGCATTTTATGAAATCTGGCAAATGGATAAACAAAACTGCATTCCTTAAAGGATTTATTGAAGAAGAGTTTTATACGATGCAACTAGAAGGTTTTGTCGATCCTAAAGGTGTTAACAAAATATGCAAGCTCCAGCGATTCATCTATGGACTGGTGCAAGCATCTCGGAGTTGGAATACACGCTTTGATAAGTTGATCAAAGCATATAGTTTTATACAGACTTGCGGTGAAGCCTGTATTTACAAGAAAGTGAGTGGGAGCACTACAGCATTTCTGATAAGTATATGTATGACATATTGTGGATCAGAAATAATGTAGAATTATTCTGTAAAGCACAAAGGAGTGTTTGAAAGGAGTTTTTCAAAGGAAGACCTCGGTGAAGCTGCTTACATATTGAGCATCAATATCTATAGAGATAGATCAAGACGCTTGATAAGTTTTTTCAATGAGTACATACCTTGACAAGATTTTGAAGTAGTTCAAAATGGAACAGTCAAAGAAAGAGTTCTTTCCTGTGTTACAAGGTGTGAAATTGAGTAAGACTCAAAGCCTGACCACGACAGAAGATAGAAAGAGAATGAAAGTCATTCCCTATGCCTCGGCCATAGGTTCTATAAAGTATGCCATGCTGTTTACCTGATCTATTGTGTACCCTACACTGAGTTTGGCAAGGGAGTACAATAGTGATCTAGGAGTAGATCACTGGACAGCGGTCAAAATTATCCTTAGTGGAATAAGGATATGTTTCTCGATTATGGAAGTGACAAAAGGTTCGTCGTAAAGGGTTACGTCGATGCAAGTTTTGACACCGATCTGGATGACTCTAAGTCTCGATCTAGATACATATTGAAAGTGGGAGCAATTAACTAAAGTAGCTCCGTGCAGAGCATTGTAGACATAGAAAGTTGCAAAATACATACGGATCTGAATTTTGGCAGACCCGTTGACTAAGCTTCTCTCACAAGCAAAACATGATCACACCTTAGTACTCTTTGGGTGTTAATCACATAGCGATGTGAACTAGATTACTGACTCTAGTAAACCCTTTGGGTGTTGATCACATATCGATGTGAACTATGGGTGTTAATCACATGGTGATGTGAAGTATTGCTGGTAATCACATGGCGATGTGAACTAGATTATTGACTCTAGTGCAAGTGGGAGACTGAAGCAAATATGCCCTAGAGGCAATAATAAAGTTATTATTTATTTCCTTATATATCATGATAAATGTTTATTATTCATGCTAGAATTGTATTAACCGGAAACATGATACATGTGTGAATACATAAACAAACAGAGTGTCACTAGTATGCCTCTACTTGACTAGCTTGTTAATCAAAGATGGTTATGTTTCCTAACCATGAACAAAGAGTTGTTATTTGATTAACGGGATCACATCATTAGTTGAATGATCTGATTGACATGACCCATTCTATTAGCTTAGCACCCGATCGTTTAGTATGTTGCTATTGCTTTCTTCATGACTTATACATGTTCCTTTGACTATGAGATTATGCAACTCCCGTTTACCGGAGGAACACTTTGGGTACTACCAAACGTCACAACGTAACTGGGTGATTATAAAGGAGTACTACAGGTGTCTCCAAAGGTAGATGTTGGGTTGGCGTATTTCGAGATTAGGATTTGTCACTCCGATTGTCGGAGAGGTATCTCTGGGCCCTCTCGGTAATGCTCATCACATAAGCCTTGCAAGCATTGCAATTAATGTGTTAGTTGTGAGATGATGTATTACAGAACGAGTAAAGAGACTTACCGGTAACGAGATTGAACTAGGTATTGGATACCGACGATCGAATCTCGGGTAAGTAACATACCGATGACAAAGGGAACAACGTATGTTGTTATGCGGTCTGACCGATAAAGATCTTCGTAGAATATGTAGGAGCCAATATGGGCATCCAGGTCCCGCTATTGGTTATTGACCGGAGACGTGTCTCGGTCATGTCTACATTGTTCTCGAACCGTAGGGTCCGCACGCTTAAGGTTTCGATGACAGTTATATAATGAGTTTATGAGTTTTGATGTACCGAAGGAGTTCGGAGTCCCGGATGAGATCGGGGACATGACGAGGAGTCTCGAAATGGTCGAGACGTAAAGATCGATATATTGGACGACTATATTTGGACATCGGAAGGGTTCTGAGTGGTTCGGGTATTTTCGGAGGTACCGGGGAGTTACGGGATTACGAGGAAGAAGCAATGGGCCTTGATGGGCCTTAGTGGGAAGGACCAGGAGGTGGCGCGCGCCCCTCCCAAGCCCAGTACGAATTGGACAAGGGGTTTGGGGCGCGGCCCCTCTCTCCCTTCCTTCCCCTCTTCCCCTCTTTCCCCCCTTGACCTAGTTGGACTAGGAAAGGTGGAATCCTACTCCCGGTGGGACTAGGACTCCCCTGGCGCGCCCAAACCTAGGGCCGGCCTCCTCCCTCCCTTGCTCCTTTATATACGGGGGCAGGGGGCACCCCATGGAGACACAAGTTGATCCTTGAGATCGTTCCCTAGCCGTGTGCGGTGCCCCCCTCCACCATATTCCACCTCGGTCATATTGTAGCGGTGCTTAGGCGAAGCCCTGCGACAGTAGAACATCAAGATCGTCACCACACCGTCGTGCTGACGGAACTCCTTCCCGACGCTTTGCTGGATCGGAGCCCGGGGATCGTCATCGAGCTGAACGTGTGCCAAGAACTCGGAGGTGCCGGAGTAACGGTGCTTGGATCGGTCGGATCGTGAAGACGTACGACTACATCAACCGCGTTGTTATAACGCTTCCGCTTTCGGTCTACGAGGGTACGTAGACAACACTCTCCCCTCTCGTTGCTATGCATCACCATGATCTTGCGTGTGCGTAAGAATTTTTTTGAAATTACTACGTTCCCCAACAGTTGAGTGGGAAGAAGATCAATACCCCAAGACGAAGTTTGTTCCTCAACAAGAGAAGTATGATCCTACTTCCTTCAAGGGGACACAAGCTCAAGATGATCTTCCACCACAAGACTACAAGCAAAAAGGCAAGGACAAGCTTCAAGAGGAAATTGATGCATTTGAAGAAGCTCCTAAGACCTTAGTCAAGTGGATTCCCGATACTACTTCAAGTTCCACTTCATCAAGTACGACTACAACTCCAAGGATTCCCATCAAGATGGTGTGGATCCAAAAGAAGAAGAACTAGAGAGTTCTTGAGGGTGACTCCGCCAACATACTTCACTCTTATCAATTTGGCAAGAACAAGTGCAATCAACTTCCATATATTGCACTAGTTCAAGGAGTCACAAACCCTCTTGTTGGTAAGTCAAGGGACAAGGTAACCTAAAAGCTTTCATGGACATCATCTTGTGTGTGAATCACTCTATGTCTATGGATATTCTTGTTTGTTCCTTGTGGGACTAACCCATGTAGGTATTGAAAGTGCAATTCACTCCAATGGATAGCTCCAATTGTTCTACATCAACATTGAGCATCCACATCTTCAACATCTACATGAAGTCATCATCGACAAAACCCAAGGTTAGTTCATCCCTCTTAGGGGGGATATCACATCTAGGGGGAGCTTTACTCTAAGACTTGAGCTAAAGCAACTCTAATGATGTGAACACAACAATGCTTTATGTAAAAGTGGTAACCCCACTTGTGCTTAAACGATGAGTATGACCTATGAACAAATTTTCTCATTTGACTCCTAAGTCAATATACTCATATATAGATGATCTAGTCATCGCAAATTGCTTGGTAGATGCTAGAATTGGTTGTGCATGCTTTGCCACATATTTCAATTGCTATTTTATTGTGTGAGCATGTTGGTTGCATATTTTACTCATTCGAGGACATCCACTTTTGTTTTGATTGATTGGTTTTCTATTCTCTTGCCAAGTGGATGGACAAGAATGCCTAAGAACCTTCTCTAGCTATCTATGCTTTTCTCGTCTCAAACTCTATTCATGCTACATCACAAAATTTGATCAAGTCAGATTCGAACCACTCTGTGTGAGGAGCACTCGGAGTCCCCGATTCCTCATAGACTTAAACTTCCAAAACTTCTTTGTGATTCTCGGTCTGACCGATATCTTATTTTCGGTCCTACCGAGATCATCAAGTTGATCTATGTTTTCGATCTCGGTGCAACCGATTTGAACCATTCGGTCACACCGAGTTGCAATAACTGTATACAGTTTTGCATCTCGGTGCCACCGAGTTGTTCCACTCGGTCACACCGACAAGGTCGGGCTATATATAGACACGGGCAAAAATTTGGAAATTTCTCCGAACCCCTTCGCCCGCGCAATAGCTCGCTCTGCCTACGTGGTCTCCGGATCATCTTCTCGCCGCCAGCCGCCTCCAGTCGCTGGTCTCCATCGCCGTCAACGGAATTCAACCCCGCCGTTGCCGCCGTAGCGAGTCTCCGCCGAACTAGGGTATGGACTCGATCTTTGTGCTATTCCCCATCTGATTCCTAGCACATTGTGATCTTATTGATTCTAGCCACGATTGAAACACTCCTGTCCAGTCAATGCAATTCGTAGAATAGGTTTGATTCGAAAATTTTAGGGTTAGGTTTCCGCCGAAACCATCTCCGACCCACCGAGTTGAAAAAATCGGTCCCACCGATTTGGCTCATGCCATTGCACAAGTGAGACTCGGTCTGACCGAGAATTACTAATCGGTGTGACCGATTTTGGAACTTTGTGAAACCCTAGTAGTCTCGGTGCCACCGAACTGTGACTCGGTCTGATCGAGTTCACTAGTTTAGGTTCCAAAACTGCTTCGGTATCACTGAGTTTAAAAATCGGTAGATCCGAAATGATTTATGTGGGAAACTAAAACTAAGATTTTGAATCATTCTTTTGCAAAATCTCTACATTTTGTGATGCTCATCTACTCTACCTCATCTATAAACTCTTCACAGGGTCAGCAGTCAGCTTTTGCATCATGTCTGATCAGAGTGACAACCAGAACATGTCAGAAGAGCAAGTGCACATGAGTCAGGGCACTAGTCCCTCCAGTTCTTCAGATGAAGGCAGCAGGAGCACCCCTCGCAATTTGCCAAAAGCTGCCACCAGACAAAAGAAGAAGAGAACCTCAGACTCAGAGGATGAGGATTATGTGGCAGAGGAAGAGGAAGCTACTTCCAAGAGAGTAGTGCTCAAGAAGGAGTATGGCTCAGCACAGAGCACAAAGCCAAGCTTGAAAGTCAAAAGGTCAGCAGGTAGGCAGCCTATGCCAAAGGCCAGAGCTTCAACTCAGATTCCTGAAAGGCTTGCACCCAAAGGGCTAGTTGCCGCTGAAGGGAAGAAGGAAAGAAAAAGGGGCAGATGGTGCAAGAGAGTTGATCCAATGGCTGAGTTTGAAAAGCACTCTTCTGAAGAAGAAGAAGAAGAAGAAGAGGTTGCTGCACCAGCACCTAAGGCACCAAAGCTTATGGGTGATGCTATAAAATCAGGGGCTACTGCATCCAAGCCCAAAGAAGCACCCAAAGCTGCTGCTAAGTCTACTGCTCTAGCTCCAAAGCCAAAACCAAAGAGAAATACAAGGAGCATACCAGCTGCTGAGAAGAACAAGGCCCCAGTGCCTGAAGCTGTTGGAGAAGATGAAGAAGGACAAGTTCTGAGAAAACTCAAGCCCAAGATTCCAGACCATAATGATGCTCATCCTATGGCTGAGAACATGAAAATCAGAAGAGACTCAGGGTTAAGAAAGTGGAGAGAAGCAGATCCACATGCTACAAGGAGGAGAACTGCTGTTGACTACAGGTTCCACACAAAGGAACAACAGGACTTCTATGAGACAGTTTTGTTGGATAAGAATCCTATCGTTTGTGACATGAGGTGGGTCGACTGGACCTACATCAAGGAGAATGAGCAGCACTATCCTGGAGTGCAAGACAACTTCAGTGCTTGTGGAGTTGCTGACTTTGTTGGGCAGAAGCTCACAAAGTGGAACGAGGAGCTCATTATGCAATTCTACTCCACAGCACACTTCTACCCAGATGGAAGGATAACATGGATGTCTGAAGGTACAAGGTACCAATCAACTGTTGAGGAATGGGCAAAGTTGATCAATGCCCCAGAGGAAAATGAAGATGACTTGGATGTCTATGCCAAGAAAAAGATGGATCATAACTCAATGGCAAATATGTACAAGGAGATTCCAGTAGATGATCTTGACACTCACCAGCTTGGGTCCGTAAAACACTTGTTGTCAGGACTGCCTACGATCAACTGGATCCTTAGGCACACACTCTTGCCCAAGTCTGGAGATCACAGAATGATCAGAGGTCATGCCATTAACTTGCTACATATATTTGATGTGCCTCAGAAATTCAAGGTCATGAGCCTCATAGTAGAGACTATCAAGAGGACTGCAGCAGATCAGAAGAGGAGCTATGGTTATGCCCCTCAGATCTAGGAGTTAATTAACTCAAAGATGGGCACAGACACTTACTTGTTGGACAAGGAACACTTGCCTATTCATCCAGATTTCGAGGACAATCAAGTTGTGATGAATGAGAATGAACCATCATCAGCCCAAGCTCAAGCAAAGAAGGAGAAGGCAAGGAAGGAGAAAGCTGCCAAGATGCCAACTCAAGAGGAGGCATCTGAGTATTTCTTGAAAACCAAGCAGGAGCATCTTAGTTACTTGATTGCATCTACACCGAGGATTGAGAAAGGACTAGCCACCCTCACTCAGAATCAGGAGAGCTTAGAGAGAATCGTGGAACAAAAGTTCTATGACTTGGATGTAAAAGTAACAGAGATTCAGTCTGCAGTGGAGCAACTTCAAGATGACATGAAGGAGAGGAAAGGGAAGACTACAACTGATGCATTTTCCAGAGTGCCACGAGCTCAGAGGTCAGCTGCAGTGCCAATTCCTGACACCAGAGCCACGACATCAGCTCCAGCTACAGCACCATCCCAACCAGCTCCAGCATTCACCTCAGCTCCAGCTCCAACCACTTCTACAGAAGCCTTCGTCCTTGGAGTGATACAGACTCCACCACCACCAGAAGATCAAGCCTGAGAGTCAATCTAGCACTATGCATTTTCTAGGAACTTTTTGGTAACTTGTTGCCAAAGGGGGAGAAAAATGTATAGATCATAGGCTTCGAGAGAGAGAGTGTTGCCTTTATTCTCTCTTGCTTTATTTGGTGGTTTTTCAAACTTGTTTGCTTTTGGTTGAGATACTATGATATGCTTGTGAGACATTGATGATCATGCGTTTGATCATAAGCTACACTTATGCATGCTTGCTATTATCCTATCTATCTTATGTGATCATTCACTTTTCTTGGTGATGAGTGCATGTATTCAATTCTTATCACTTTGAGCGCTCCACCAAGATGTATGTGCCATGGAAGAGTAACCTATGATTCTAACTCTTTGTGCATTTGCAGTCTAAAGCAAATTTTAAAATATGCACAAATTTAGGGGGAGCTCTTGCTTTTCACATACTTCTCAAAGCGACGATGTTCTAAAATCTTATTATCATTTATCGAAGCTTTGATCTATATGTTGTCATCAATTACCAAAAAGGGGGAGATTGAAAGTGCAACTATCCCTAGGTGGTTTTGGTAATTCATAACAACATATAGCTCATTGAGCTAATGCTATTCCAAGATGATTATTTCAGGAAAGCTCAATGATTGGCATGGCATGGATGATGAAAGTGGATCCCTCAAAATGCTAAGGACAAAGGATTGGCTCAAGCTCAAAAGCTCAAGACTCTTCATTTTATATTTTAGCGATCCAAGATCACATTGAGTCTTTAAAAAAAGCCAATACTATCAAGGAGGGATGAGGTGTTGCTTAATGAGCCTCTTGCTTCATGTGCTTAGTGATATGCTCCAAAACCCTCAGCTACTTTCCCATATCCACACTTGACCTAAACCCAAAGCCAAACTCGGACCTACCGATTCTTCCAATCCGGCGCCACCGAGTTTCACATGTCATAGCCACTGCCAAACCCTAAGCAAATCGGTTCTACCGATAGGGATCTCGGTCTCACCGAGATGGGATTGCAATTTCTCTGTTTCCTTTTCGTAACTTTTCGGTCTCACCGAAAGAGCGGATCGGTCCCACCGAGATTGCAATGTAAACTCTCTGTTTCCTTTTTGTAACATTTCGGTCTCACCGAAAGAGCAAATCGGTCCCACCGAGTTTACCTGACCAACTCTCTGGTTAGCTTATTACCAAATCTGTCTCACCGAGTTTGTGTAATCGGTCTCACCGAGATTACGTTATGCCCTAACCCTAACCATATCGGTCCTACCGAGTTGCATGTCAGTCCCACCGAAAATCACTAACGGTCACTAGGTTTACTAAATCGGTCCGACCGAGTTTGTTGATTCGGTCCAACCGAGTTTGGTAAATTGTGTGTAACGGTTAGATTTTGTGTGGAGGCTATATATACCCCTCCACCTCCTCTTCATTTGTGGAGAGAGCCATCAGAACACATCTACACTTCCAACTCACATGTTCTGAGAGATAACCACCTACCCTTGTGTTGAGCTCAAGATATTCCATTCCTACCATATGAATCTTGATCTCTAGCCTTCCCCAAGTTGCTTTCCACTCAAATCTTCTTTCCACCAGATCCAAATCCTATGAGAGAGAGTTGAGTGTTGGGGAGACTATCATTTGAAGCACAAGAGCAAGGAGTTCTTCATCAACACACCATTTGTTACTTCTTGGAGAGTGGTGTCTCCTAGATTGGCTAGGTGTCACTTGGGAGCCTACGACAAGATTGTGGAGTTGAACCAAGGAGTTTGTAAGGGCAAGGAGATCGCCTACTTCGTGAAGATCTACCACTAGTGAGGCAAGTCCTTCGTGGGCGATGGCCATGGTGGGATAGACAAGGTTGCTTCTTCGTGAACCCTTCGTGGGTGGAGCCCTCCGTGGACTCGCGCAACCGTTACCCTTCGTGGGTTGAAGTCTCCATCAACGTGGATGTAGGATAGCACCACCTATCCGAACCACGCCAAAAACATCCGTGTCTCGAATTGCGTTTGAATTCTCCAAACCCTTCCCTTTACATTCTTGCAAGTTGCATGCTTTACTTTCCGCTGCCTATATACTCTTTGCATGCTTGCTTGAATCATGTGATGATTGCTTGACTTGTCCTAAAGTAGCTAAAATCTGCCAAACTATAAAATTGGGAAAAGGTTAAGTTTTTATTGGTCAAGTAGTCTAATCACCCCCTCTAGACATACTTCAAGGTCCTATAGTACTCTATTAAAAGGAGGCATTAATATCCCTTAGTTTTCGTTAGGACCCCGCTGCCATGAGAGGGTAGGACAAAAGATGCCATGCAAGTTCTTTTCCATAAGCACGTATGACTATATTCGGAATA
Organism: Aegilops umbellulata; assembly: GCA_032464435.1. Classification (NCBI taxonomy): domain Eukaryota; kingdom Viridiplantae; phylum Streptophyta; class Magnoliopsida; order Poales; family Poaceae; genus Aegilops; species Aegilops umbellulata. The sequence goes on along the minus strand of CP136056.1, from coordinate 336,959,564 downwards.
CATGCCTACATTACATTGATGAATTGGAGCTAGTTCTGTGTCACCCTATGTTATAACTTTTGCATGAATAATCGCATCCGGCATAATTCTCCATCACCGATCCATTGCCTACGAGCTTTTCACATATTGTTATTCGCTTATTTACTTTTCCGTTGACACTGTTACAATCACTACAAAACTATCACTGTTACTTTTTGCTACCGTTACCGTTAGTTCCATACTACTTTGCTACTAAATACTTTGCTGCAGATACTAAGTTATCCAGGTGTGGTTGAATTGACAACTCAACTGCTAATACTTGAGAATATTCTTTGGCTCCCCTTTTGTCGAATCAATAAATTTGGGTTGAATTCTGTACCCTCGAAAACTGTTGTGATCCCCTATACTTATGGGTTATCAAGACTATTTTCTGGCGCCCTTGCTGGGGAGCATAGCTCTATTCTTTGAGTCACTTGGGATTTATATCTGCTGGTCACTATGAAGAACTTGAAAGACGAAAGAACTAAGATTTCCCCTCAACTACGAGGGGAGGTAATGAACTTCCATCTAGCTCTGCACTTGATTCACCTTCTGTTTTGAGTAAACTTGCGACACCTAAACCTGCTTCTGCTATTAATTCTGATATGTCGCATGTTATTGATGATGCCACTTCTGCTATGCATGATACTTATGATGAAACTACTTCTATGCTTGATACTACTGTGCCACTTGGTGAATTTCTTAATGAACAACTTGCTAGGGCTAGAGAGAATGAAATTATTGAAACTGATAATACTGATGAAAGTGATGATGAAGATTCTCCCCCTAGATATGAATTTCCTGTTGTGCCTGAGGGTTACGTTATGGATGAAGAAACTGCTAGAGACTTTCTTGCTTGCAATGATAGAAGTGATCTTAAGAAATTATTAGCTAAGCTTAAATAAAAAGCTCTGAATGCTAGAATGAAATATGATCCTGCTTATGCTACTTCACCTATCTTTGTTACTGATAAGGATTATGAATTCTCTGTTGATCCTGATATAATTACTTTGGTTGAATCTGATCCTTTTTATGGCTATGAATCTGAAACTGTTGTGGCACATCTTTCTAAATTAAGTGATATAGCCACCCTGTTCACTAATGATGAGAAAAACCGCTACTACTATATCATTAAATTATTTTCATTCTCATTAAAGGGTGATGCTAAGATATGGTTTAATTCTCTTGATCCTGGTTGTGTGCGTAGTCCCTAGGATATGATTTATTACTTCTCTGCTAAATATTTCCCCACTCATAAGAAACAAGCTTCTTTAAGGGAAATATATAATTTTGTGCAAATTGAAGAAGAGAGTCTCCCACAAGCTTAGGGGGGCTTCTCCAATTACTTAATGCTTTGCCTGATCATCCTCTCAAGAAAAATGAAATACTTGATATCTTTTATAATGGACTAATCGATGCTTCCAGAGACCACCTGGATAGTTGTGCTGGTTGTGTTTTCAGGGAAAGAACTGTTGATCAAGCTGGAATTCTATTGAATAATACGTTGAACAATGAAAATAATTGGACACTTCCTGAACCAACTCCTAAGCCAACTCCGAAGAAAAGGGGTATTCTATTTCTCAGTCCTGAAGATATGCAAGAGGCAAAGAAATCTATGAAAGAAAAAGGTATTAAAGCTGAAGATATTAAGAATTTACCTCCTGTTGAAGAAATACATGGTCTTAATTCATCACCTATTGAAGAAATACATGGTCTTGATAACCCGACACAGGTAGTAAAGGTAAATTCTGTCTATAGATATGATAAAGCTGAAATCCCTCCTACTAAGTTTGCTAGCCAATGTTTGGATGAGTTTGATAATTTTATAGTTAAGCAAGAAGATTTTAATGCTTATTTTGGTAGACAATTGAAACGCAATGCTTATATGATTGAACACTTGAGTGATTATATGTCTAGAGTTAAAGGTGAACTTAAACTCATTAGTAAACATGCTTCTATGGTTACCACTCAAGTAGAACAAGTACTTAAAGCTCAGAATGATTTGCTCAATGAATTAAATAGTAAGAAGATTGATAATGCTGTTAGAGTTATGACTAGAGGGGGTAAAATGACTCAGGAACCTTTGTATCCTGAGGGCCACCCTAAGAGAATTGAGCAAGATTCTCAGAAAACTAATGTAGATGCACCTAGTCCTTCTAAAAAGAAGAAAAATAAATTGATAGGACTTTGCATGCTTCTAGTGAACCTGTTGTTGACACACTTGAAAATCCCAATGATATTTCTATTTCTGATGCTGAAACACAACCAAGTGATGAACATGAACCTAGCGATAATGTTAATGATGATGTTCATGTTGATGCTCAACCTAATAACAATGATATAGAAATTGAACCTGCTGTTGATCTTGATAACCCACAATCAAAGAATCAACGTTATGATAAGAGAGACTTTGTTGCTAGGAAGCATGGTAAAGAAAGAGAACCATGGGTTTAGAAACCCATGCCTTTTCCTCCCAAACCATCCAATAAAAAGGATGATGAGCATTTTGAGCGCTTTGCTGAAATGATTAGACCTATCTTTTTGCGTATGCGTTTGACTGCTATGCTTAAAATGAATCCTTATGCTAAGTATATGAAAGATATTGTTACAAATAAAAGAAAGATACCGGAAGCTGAAATTTCCACCATGCTTGCTAATTATACTTTTAAGGGTGGAATACCTAAGAAACTTGGAGATCCAGGAGTACCCACTATACCATGCTCCATTAAAAGAAATTATGTTAGAACTGCTTTATGTGATCTTGGAGCCGGTGTTAGTGTTATGCCTCTCTCTTTATATCATAGACTTGATTTGAATAAGTTGACACCTACTGAAATATCTTTGCAAATGGCTGATAAATCTACTGCTATACCTGTCAGTATTTGTGAGGATGTGCCTATTATGGTTGCAAACGTTACTATTTTAACGGACTTTGTTATTCTTGATATTCCCGAGGACGATAGTATGCCTATTATTCTTGGAAGACCCTTTTTGAATACTGCAGGGGCTGTTATTGATTGCAACAAAGGCAATGCCATTTTTCATGTTAATGGTAATGAGCATACGGTACACTTTCCGAGGAAACAACCTCAAGTCCACAGTGTCAATTCTATTGGAAAAATTCCATCAATTATTATTAGAGGTTTTGAATTTCCTCTTCCTACTGTCAAGAAGAAATATGATATTCTTATTGTTGGGGATGTGCATATCCCCGTTGAGGTAACATAGTGCTATTCGAATTTCTCTGGTTCCATGTTATTCGGAATGAGTTTGTTAACAAGACCTGATCAACCTTGTTAATGGATTCCTTTTGATGAGCATGGGATGGATGAAGTTAGAAAGCACAACCTTCTGTACCCTCCTTTTACTTTCTGTTATTTAGATTAAATAAAGCAAAAATAGTATTTTCCTGTCTGTTTTCTGATTTATCCATGCAATATAAAAATACCCCAAAAATAAAAGTTCTCCAAATGCTCCGAAAATGAAATATGATTTTTTCTAGAATATTTGAGAATATCTGGCACTGAGAACACAACAGGGGGAGCAAGCACCTGGCCACGAGGATCCAGGGCGCGCCCACCCCCTGGGCGCGCCCCCTGCCTCGTGGGCCCATGGTGGCTCCCCTCCACTTATTCCAGCAACCACACACTCCTTCTTCCTCCCAAAAAAATCACCAACCAGCTCAAGCACGAGTTCTTGCTCATCTTGCTGCCATTTTTTATCACCTTGCTCAAAGCACCTCTCACAAAACTGCTTTAGGGGATTGTTCTTCGGTATGTGACTCCTCCAATGGTCCAATTAGTTTTTGTTCTAGTTCTTTATTCATTGCAAATTTTTGCTGCTGAGGTGACCTTGTTCTTGAGCTTGCATGTCAAATTTATATGGTCCCAAGTAGTTCTAATTCATGATATAGTCTATAGGCACTTGTAGGGGTAGTTGCTATCAATTTTGTTGAGCTTGGTTCACTTTTATTTTGAGTTACTAAAATTTTCAGAGGAAGAAGTATATTTAGGAAAATTTAGCAAGGTGGTCCTTCAAGGAAGCAAGGACTCAGGCTCGCAATACGCGATGCGGACGATGAACCACCAAGGGAAGCTCAAGTGCGGGCTTGTGAATGGCCGTCACAGGACTTTATGGATCGAGCAGGAATCAAGGAAGAATTTAAGGCATATGTGCGTGATGCTGATCTTGAGAGCTTCGAGGCAGATAAGTGTCGCCAGTACCACTATCTCACTGATTGCTTTGTGAGAAGGTTTGAATTTTCATCATCATGCAATTCTCAAACTGTCCTATTTGATCTTTATGAAAATTCTTATACTATGGACTTAGAGGATTTTAATACTGCTTGCAAACTTCCACAATGGTGTAGCACTAGTGAACCTCGCAAATCTGAGTTTAGAGTTTTTCTTGCTAGTATAACTGTGCGGGAGTCTAGAGATATAACACAAGCTACCATAGGGAGCATTCATTTTCCTCCTATACATTATTTTGCTCTGTTCATAGGTAGGTGCATAAATGGTAAGGAAGAAGCATGTCACATGTGTGTCCCTGATCTCAGTGTCCTCAGGAGTGCTGTATTAGGAGCTAAACATTATAATTTGGGAGCCATTGTTGCGTGTAGGTTGCATATAATAGAATTAATGAAGATTTCTTTGGTGGAATTTATGCATCCCGTCTAGCTAATTTTCTTGACATACCCATATGTGAGTATGATATTGAGTTGCCTCCTGTTCATTTAGATTATGAGGCTATGGTTCGTCATCAATTTGTTGAGAGGAACGATCAGTTCCTCCAGTACCGACTAATCTTTGACAGACGACGCTGAAGGAAATATGCCCTAGAGGCAATAATAAAGTTATTATTTATTTCCTTATTTCATGATAAATGTTTATTATTCATGCTAGAATTGTATTAACCGGAAACATAATACATGTGTGAATACATAGACAAACATAGTGTCACTACTATGCCTCTACTTCACTAGATCGTTAATCAAAGATGGTTAAGTTTCCTAACCATAGACATGAGTTGTCATTTGATTAACGGGATCACATCATTAGTAGAATGATGTGATTGACTTGACCCATTCCGTTAGCTTAGCACCCGATCGTTTAGTATGTTGCTATTGCTTTCTTCATGACTTATACATGTTCCTATGACTATGAGATTATGCAACTCCCGTTTACCGGAGGAACACTTTGTGTGCTACCAAACGTCACAACGTAACTGGGTGATTATAAAGGTGCTCTACAGGTGTCTCCGAAGGTACTTGTTGGGTTGGCGTATTTCGAGATTAGGATTTGTCACTCTGATTGTTGGAGAGGTATCTCCGGGCCCACTCGGTAATGCACATCACTATAAGCCTTGCAAGCATTTCAACTAATGAGTTAGTTGCGGACTGATGCATTACAGAACAAGTAAAGAGACTTGCCGGTAATGAGATTGAACTAGGTATTGAGATACCGACGATCGAATCTCGGGCAAGTAACATACCGATGACAAAGGGAACAACATATGTTGTTATGCGGTTTGACCGATAAAGATCTTCGTAGAATATGTGGGAGCCAATATGAGCATCTAGGTTCCGCTATTGGTTATTGCCCGGAGACGTGTCTCGGTCATGTCTACATAGTTCTCGAACCCGTTTGGTCCGCACGCTTAAAGTTTCGATGACGGTTATATTATGAGTTTATATGTTTTGATGTACCGAAGGTTGTTCGGAGTCCCGAATGTGATCAAGGACATGACGAGGAGTCTCGAAATGGTCGAGACATGAAGATTGATATATTGGAAGTGTTCCAGGTGAAATCGTGATTTTACCGGAGTACCGGAGGGGTTACAAGAACCCCCCGGGGGTTAATGGGCCTTAGTGGACCTTTGCGGAGAAGAGGAGAGGCAGCCAGGGCTGGGCTGCGCGCCCCTCCCCCTAGTCCAAATAGGACAAGGAGAGGGGGGCGGCGCCCCCTTCCTTCCTCTCTCCCCTTGTTGGGGAGTACCGAGGGGTTACCGGAACCCCCCGGGGACTTAATGGGCCTTGTTGGGCTTTAGTGAAAGAGAGGAGATGCGGCTAGGGCTGGGCCGCGCGCCCCTCCCCCCTTAGTCCGAATAGGACAAGGAGAGGGGGGCGGCGCCCCCCCTTCCTTCTCTCTCTCCTCTTTCCCCCTCCCGAATCCTATTCCAACTAGGAAAGGGGGGGTCCTACTCCCGATGGGAGTAGGACTCCTCCTGGTGCGCCTCTCCCCTTGGCCGGCCGCACCCCCCTTGCTCCTTTATATACGGGGGTAGGGGGCACCCTAGAGACACAACAATTGATCTGTTTGATCTTTTAGCCGTGTGCGGTGCCCCCCTCCACCATAGTCCACCTCGATAATATTGTAGCGATGTTTAGGCAAAGCCCTGCGTCGGTAGAACATCAACATCGTCACCATGCCATCGTGTTGATGAAACTCTCCCTCAACACTCGGCTGGATCGGAGTTCGAGGGACATCATTGGGCTGAACGTGTGCTGAACTCGGAGGTGTCGTACGTTCAGTACTTGATCGGTCGGATCGTGAAGACGTACGACTACATCAACCGCGTTGTGCTAACGCTTCCGCTTTCGGTCTACGAGGGTACGTGGACAACACTCTCCCCTCTCATTGCTATGCATCACCATGATCTTGCGTGTGCGTAGGATTTTTTTTAAAAATTACTACGTTCCCCAACAATGGCATCCGAGCCTGGTTTTATGCGTAGATGTCATATGCACGAGTAGAACACAAGTGAGTTGTGGGCGATATAAGTCATACTGCTTACCAGCATGTCATACTTTGGTTCCGCGGTATTGTTGGATGAAGCGGCCCGGACTGACATTACGCGTACACTTACGCGAGACTGGTTCTACCGACGTGCTTTGCACATAGGTGGCTGGCGGGTGTCAGTTTCTCCAACTTTAGTTGAACCGAGTGTGGCCCACCCAGTCCTTGCGAAGGTTAAAACAACACCAACTTGACAAACTATCGTTGTGGTTTTGATGCGTAGGTAAGAGCGGTTCTTGCTCAGCCCGTAGCAGCCATGTAAAACTTGCAACAACAAAGTAGAGGACATCTAACTTGTTTTTGCAGGGTATGTTGTGATGTGATATGGTCAAGACGTGATGAGATATGATGTCTACTATGCAACCTTCTTCTTTTAGACGTTGTTGGGCCTCCAAGTGCATAGGTTTGTAGGACAGCAGAAAATTTACCTCAAGTGGATGACCTAAGGTTTATCAATCCGTGGGAGGCGTAGGATCAAGATGGTCTCTCTCAAACAACCCTGCAACCAAATAACAAAGAGTCTCTTGTGTCCCCAACACACCCAATACAATGGTAAATTGTATAGGTGCACTAGTTCAGCGAAGAGATGGTGATACAAGTGCAATAAAGATGGTAGATATAGGTTTTTGTAATCTGAAAATAAAAAAACAGCAAGGTAACAAGTGGTAAAAGTGAGTGTAAACGGTATTGCAATGCTAGGAAACAAGGCCTAGGGTTCATACTTGCACTAGTGCAAGTTCTCTCAACAATAATAACATAGTTGGATCATATAACTATCCCTCAACATGCAACAAAGAGTCACTCCAAAGTCACTAATAGCGGATAACAAACAAAGAGATTATGGTAGGGTACGAAACCACCTCAAAGTTATTCTTTCCAATCAATCCGTTGGGCTATTCCTATAAGTGTCACAAACAACCCTGGAGTTCGTACTAGAATAACACCTTAAGACACAAATCAACCAAAACCCTAATGTCACCTAGATACTCCAATGTCACCTCAAGTATCCGTGGGTATGATTATACGATATGCATCACACAATCTCAGATTCATCTATTCAATCCAACACAAAGTACTTCAAAGAGTGCCCCAAAGTTTCTACCGGAGAATCAAGACGAAAACGTGTGCCAACCCCTACGCATAGGTTCATGGGCGGAACCCACAAGTTGATCACCAAGACATACATCAAGTGAATCACGTGATATCCCATTGTCACCACAGATACGCACGGCAAGACATACATCAAGTGTTCTCAAGTCATTAAAGACTCAATCCGATAAGATTACTTCAAAGGGAAAACTCAATCCATTACAAGAGAGTAGAGGGGGAGAATCAACATAAGATCCAACTATAATAGCAAAGCTCGCTGTCGGTGTCAAAACCGGCGGATCTCGGGTAGGGGGTCCCGATCTGTGCGTCAAGGACGGATGGTAACAGGAGACAAGGGACACGATGTTTTTACCCAGGTTCGGGCCCTCTCGATGGAGGTAATACCCTACTCCTGCTTGATTAATATTGATGATATGGGTAGTACAAGAGTAGATCTACCACGAGATCAAGGAGGCTAAACCCTAGAAGCTAGCCTATGGTATGATTGTGTATGAAGATGATTGTCCTACGGACTACAACCTTCCGGTTTATATAGACACCGGATAGGGTTAGGGTTACACAGAGTCGGTTACATAGGTAGGAGATCTTGAACATCCGCATCGCCAAGCTTGCCTTCCACGCCAAGGGAAGTCCCATCCGGACACGGGATGAAGTCTTCAATCTTGTATCTTCATAGTCCTGGAGTCCAGCAAAGGTATAGTCCGGCTACCCGAACACCCCCTAATCCAGGACTCTCTCAGTAGCCCCTGAACCAGGCTTCAATGACGACGAGTCCGGCGCGCAGATTGTCTTCGGCATTGCAAGGCGGGTTCCTCCTCCAAGTCCTTCATAGAAGATTGTAGACACCAAAAATAGTGTCCGGCTCTGCAAAATAAGTTTCCACATATTGCCATAGAGAGAATAATATTAACACAAATCAAATCTGCTGACGTATTCCGCAGTGCGTCATCACACTACGGCCAAGTTCTTTACAAATCGTTTTTACTTTTCCACCTCAGCATGTTTTGCGAGGCGGTTTCCTTGGCACGTCCTGTCGAAGCAGAGATCTTGTGCCCCTTTTACGGGATTCTCATCAATACGGACGTGGGTAACCCAACCGCGCCATTTACCATGGTGCTTGGGAGGCAAGCGAGTTTTATTAGGTAGGTGGGGACGCATAACCGCATCCGCCCATATAAGGGGATAAGGATCCACCTTTTTACCTACGCCTTCTTCCTCCTTTGCCAATCCCTCTCTTGCGCACTCGAGCTCCAGCGCCCAAGCCTGCTCTTTTCACCTCAACCTTCTCCAACAATGTCCGGAGCAGGAGGCAAGTCGATGGTCTCCTCCGTCACGGAGGCCCAAGTAAAAATGCTGAGGAAGGCCGGATACCTGTCCAAGGACATCCCGCACCGGCTTCCTGAGAAGGGGCAACTTCTCCCCACCCCAAGGCCCCATGAGAGGGTAGTTTTCCTTCCCCAGTTCCTCCGCGGACTGGGTTTTCCACCCATTCGTCTGGGGACTCATGTTCTACTATGGCCTGGATTTCCATGATTTGGCCCCAAACTTCATCCTCAACATCTCGACATTTATCGTCGTGTGCGAGGCCTTCCTCCGCGTCCGCCCCCATTTCGGCCTCTGGCTTAAGACTTTCAACGTCAAGCACAAGGTGGTGCGCGGCAGCCAAGCGGAGTGCGGAGGCGCCATGGCGGGCAAGATGGCCAACGTCCTATGGTTCGAGGGCTCCTTTGTGGAGACCCTAAAGGGGTGGCAAGCAGGGTGGTTTTACATCACCGAGCCACGCGATCCGAAATGGGTCGCAGCCCCCGAGTTCCGATCCGGACCCCCACGCGGCTAATGTCTTGGAAAGAGACGGGCCTGTCGTGGGGCAATGAAGAAGAGGTGACCGGATTGCAAACTTGCATCCAGTCCCTGGTGAACAAGCCAATCCGGCTTGTTAATATAGTCCAGGTTATGCTCGTCCGCCGGATCCTCCCGTGCCAACAACGGGGCTTCAATTTGTGGGAGTTCGACCCGGCGCAGCACCAAACCCTCAATAGGCTCTTTGACACGACGTACTAAGATGCTTGGAAGGTGCTTTTCAAGGGCGCCGAGGCTCCTGCATCTGCCTCCGAGGATCGCGGATACAGCTCGCAACGTCACGCGAGCGAGGTAAGCTATCTTCACCTTTTACAGGATATTAAGCTCTGTTTTCCTTTCACAGTTTGACTCTGTGCGGGATCTAAACTCCCTTACCTTTGACAGGCTTGGCAGGCGATATCCGGACCAATTAACTGTCCGGCTCCCCTGGCCGAGGACCCAGCCCCTGCGCTCCTAGTGAAGCTGCTGATTCCGGCATCTTATGTGGTGCCGGAGAAGAAGGTCAAGAAGAAGAAGACCACGGGGACTCGAAAGAGTGCCCGTAACGTGGTGATGTCGGACTCGTCATCTGATGAGTCAGAGGCGCCCTCCTCCCGTGAAAACAAGGAGGAGGAAGAAGAAAGCTCTCCCCCCCCAGCGGAGGGAGGAGAGAAGAACAAGGCCGCCCCAGCCGGGGAGGCCGAGGGGTCTAGGAAAAGGAAGACCCCTCCGCCGGACTACCCCCATGACGCTGAAGAGAGCGAAGAGGAGTGGCTGAACAGGGCCAAGCGTCCAGCGAAATCGTAAGTTCGGACATCAGAGTAACTCATGATGTTCCTTTGTTGCACAGCTTTCCTTAATGTCGAATGTAATTATGCAGCCCGCCCCAGGCCGAATACAACGAATCGTCGGGCGGCTCCCTGGACTCATCGGACGTCAACTCCGTTCCGCCCGCTGTCTCCACCCGCACTGCGGATGACGCTGAAGTGGCGTTGCGACAAGCTCCAGGGCAGGAGGAGGTGGTCCCAGAGGAGCCGCAAGGCAACCTCCTGGACTCCAGGAGTGAAGGGGACAAGACCCCCCAGGGCTCCAAGTCCGGCTTTGAGCCGGACACCGTGCCGGAATCTTCAACAGTTCTGAGCCGCGGTAGGCAAGCTCCTTCCAAAAGGAGCAAGCCTTCTAAGCCTGCGACTTCCGTCCAACCGGAGTCGCTGGACCATCTGCTGGAGGTGCTTGACGGCGCCTCCATCGACAATGAGCACCGTACTATTATGAGTACGGTGATCCAGAGGGTTCAGTCCGCCAAGAGCGGACTGACTGAAGCTTGCGCTAGCCTTCTGACAGGCTTCGAGGTAAGCAAAAATATATCAAAATATTACCACATAGACAGTAGCCCCTGATGCTCTGTTTGGCGTTCGAAAGGAAAAGCCGAATAGAGGATCTAATAAATTTCGCAGGAGTCTATCAATAAAGAGTCAATATGCGTATGCAGGCTTCGCTGCTATCCACCGCCGCACTGACTGCGGAGGTGGACGTCCTAAAAAAGGACCTCGGGCGGATCGAGCAAGAGCTCGGCCTTGCCAAGCGGCAGCTCGACGAGAAAGAAGGTAAGAAATACCCTACAGAAAAAGGTGCCTATAGAGAGGCGTGATTGCAAAAAATAACATGATCATACTGCTTATTATAGGGGCCACAACTGAGGTGGCGACCCTCAAGCAGGCGCTATCTAAGGCCGAAAAGAAAACGACCGAGGATCGTGAAGGAAATATGCCCTAGAGGCAATAATAAAGTTATTATTTATTTCCTTATTTCATGATAAATGTTTATTATTCATGCTAGAATTGTATTAACCGGAAACATAATACATGTGTGAATACATAGACAAACATAGTGTCACTACTATGCCTCTACTTCACTAGATCGTTAATCAAAGATGGTTAAGTTTCCTAACCATAGACATGAGTTGTCATTTGATTAACGGGATCACATCATTAGTAGAATGATGTGATTGACTTGACCCATTCCGTTAGCTTAGCACTCGATCGTTTAGTATGTTGCTATTGCTTTCTTCATGACTTATACATGTTCCTATGACTATGAGATTATGCAACTCCCGTTTACCAGAGGAACACTTTGTGTGCTACCAAATGTCACAACGTAACTGGGTGATTATAAAGGTGCTCTACAGGTGTCTCCAAAGGTACATGTTGGGTTGGCGTATTTCGAGATTAGGATTTGTCACTCCGATTGTCGGAGAGGTATCTCTGGGCCCTCTCGGTAATGCACATCACATAAGCCTTGCAAGCATTGCAACTAATGAGTTAGTTGCGAGATGATGTATTACAGAACGAGTAAAGAGACTTGCCGGTAATGAGATTGAACTAGGTATTGAGATACCGACGATCGAATCTCGGGTAAGTAACATACCGATGACAAAGGGAACAACGTATGTTGTTATGCGGTCTGACCGATAAAGATCTTCGTAGAATATGTAGGAGCCAGTATGAGCATCCAGGTTCCGCTATTGGTTATTGACCGGAGACATGTCTCGGTCATGTCTACATTGTTCTCGAACCGTAGGGTCCGCAAGCTTAAGGTTTCGATGACAGTTATATTATGAGTTTATGAGTTTTGATGTACCGAAGGAGTTCGGAGTCCCAGATGAGATTGGAGACATGATGAGGAGTCTCGAAATGGTCGAGACGTAAAGATCGATATATTGGACGATTATATTCGGACTTCGGAAAGGTTCTGAGTGGTTCGGGTATTTTTCGAAGTACCAGGGAGTTACTGGAATACGGGGGAAAAGTATTGGGCCTTATTGGGCCATATGGGAAAGAGAGAGGGGCTGCCTAGGGCAGGCCGTGCGCCCCGCAAGGCCTAGTCCGAATTGGACTAGGGGGAGGGGCTGCGCCCCCTCCTTCCTTCCCTTCTCCTTTCCCCTTCCTTGTCTCCTACTCCTACTACATGGAAGGACTCTTAGTTGGACTAGGAAAGGGGGAATCCTACTCCCGGTGGGAGTAGGACTCCCTAGGGCGCGCCATAGAGAGGGTCGGCCCTCCCCTCCTCCACTCCTTTATATACGGGGGCAGGGGCACCCCATAGACACACAAGTTGATCTTCGTGATCATTCCTTAGCCGTGTGCGGTGCCCCCCTCCATGATATTACACCTCGGTCATATTGTAGCGGTGCTTAGGCGAAGCCCTGCGACAGTTGAACATCAAGATCGTCACCACGCCGTCGTGCTGACGGAACTCCTCCCCGAAGCTTTGCTGGATCGAAGCCCGGGGAGCGTCATCGAGCTGAACGTGTGCCAAGAACTCGGAGGTGCCGGAGTAACGGTACTTGGATCGGTTGGACCGGGAAGACGTACGACTACTTCCTCTACGTTGCGTCAACGCTTCCGCTTTGGTCTATGAGGGTACGTAGACAAGACTCTCCCCTCTCGTTGCTATGCATCACCATGACCTTGCGTGTGCGTAGGAATTTTTTTTGAAATTACTACGTTCCCCAATAGAGCGCACCGAGCGAGAGAGACTTGGGGCTCAGGTCGGCGAGGTGCAGCAAGAGCTGCAGGCTCTCATGAAAAAACATGAGAGCTTGGAGCTTGAGTCAAAGGCTCAAGCATCCGAGCTCGCGTCGGCCCTTGAGACTGCCAAGGGTGCCAAGGCCGAAGCCCAAAAGGCCCTCCAAGAGTTGGAGGAGATGAAAAAGATAGCAGCGGGTAAGTCATTCTCAATGCAAAGTAGAAATATAAAAGTAAACTACTTGTCACTTACCTGAATCCGGAGTTCTCCAGGGGCGTTCGCAGATCTTCCCCGCAGCATATCCGACGCCGCCGCATTCTACCGAGCTGAAGAGGGCAACTTGACGGAGAGTGTGTTCTGGTCTCAGTATTCTGAGGCCGGACACCCTGTACTCCTGAGCGACCAGCTGAAATAGCTGGTCGAGCTCCACAAGGCGGCCGAACAGGCCATGAAGGGCTTCATAGTTCGGCTGTGGCCCGGAGTGGCCCTGCCTGGGAGCTATTTCGGGCTGGTGCGGCGACTGGTGGAGGCCTGTCCATGGCTCGAGGTCATCAAGTGCTCCGTCTGCATCGAAGGTGCCCGTCGGGCCCTTGCCCGTGCGAAGGTGCACTGGGGTAAGCTGGACGGAGAGAGGCTCGTGAAGGACGGGCCGCCAGTGGAGAAGGAGCATCGCAAGCCCGAGAACTACTGCAAGGATGTTCTTGCAGGTGCCCGCCTTGTGGCGGATGAATGCACCAAAGATGTAATTTTTGAATGAACTCGCTCGTGTTTATCCTGTGCGCTGGAAACTTGTTCATATGCGCTAAGCAATGCTTATTGAATTTAAAATATTATTTTCTATGCGGCCGTTAATCAAAATTTGAGAGATGGCCAGTCGTCGGCTTCTACCCCCGTGCCACTAGTGCTGGGGTGTTCGGGATAAACCTGAGCACTCTTTTTCCCATGGTTGGGTCCTTCGAGGGAGGCGCTCAGCACAACGAACCAGGCAATCGGACTATAATGCTTGAACACTCTCACTTAGCCATAGAACTTTATAATTTTAAATTTCGGCGAAGCCCCTAGTTCGGAAGACCGAGTTCGGGGCGCTATCCATGCCTTTGGCCGGACAAAGCCAGCTCCCCGCTCGAAGCGGCATAAGTCTTTAGGGACTCGAAAAACCTCTCGAACAGCGACCGGTCTCTTGCCTCATCATGACAGTGAGTTTTAGCTTTCTCCACTGAGGTGCTTAACCCAGCTGAACCGGGGCACAATCGCAGTGGTTCTCCTAGTGCTACCTTAGCCGATATAGCGGAACGTAAGGCAGCAAAACATAGGAGCCGGGAAAACCCAACTATTGACCCAAATCATGATTCGGAGCCGATGCATATAGTGCTATAAGTTCGGGGTGCCGCACTTGTGAAAGTGGACGGACTTCTCACACCATAATAAGGGGTACTGAAGCCCCTGGCGTATTTGCCGCACCATGATGTACGGGTGCGGTCATGTCATTTAATGAACATATATATGAAAATAGGATAATGCAAAAAATAGACAAAAAGCTATGCATTGTTTATAGAGAGGCTATTTATCAGAGCCGAGCGATACAAGTAGTGCGATAAGCAAAAAATATATTGGACTATTTAACATGTCCTGTCCAGGGGCAGGCTGTGGAATTGTATTCAAAATAGGTATACTACTCGTAACAGAGACCACCTGTGAGTTCCATAATGCGGCATGGCCTTGTCTGCTTCCCTGGATCTTGCATCGCTTGTGCGGCAGTCGAATTGCCGAACAGGTCGTCCGAAGTGTGGAGTCCTAAAGAAAAAAAAAGGAATTCGGTAGCCCCTGGTACGTTTTAAGCCGTATTTTGGGCGTGCCGTTATTGTGCCCCTTCCCCTGTGCCCATGGTATTTCAAGGGCGTAGTTATGTGCGCGAGGCACTGGTTTCGCTATATCGCGAGGGCCGGGGTTGGGGCCGCATTGCTATGCCTGCTCAGAACGTGCTAGGCGGTCTTGTTGTAGGTTACTCCGGGCGCGCTTGGCAGTGTCCGACTTTTTAACGGCCGGACTGGGGAATTGCCTAAGAAGGCTGCTTTGTACTTCCGCTGCGAGAGCCGCCGTGTGCTCCTCCGTACGGAGGGAGCGTTCGGTGTTTCGTTGACCGTGATCACTCCTCGAGGGCCTGGCATCTTGAGCTTGAGGTATGCGTAGTGCGGCACCGCATTGAACTTTGCAAATGCGGTTCGTCCGAGCAGGGCGAGATAGCCACTGCGGAACGGGACTATATCGAAGATTAACTCTTCGCTTCGGAAATTATCCGGAGATCCGAAGACCACATCAAGTGTTACCGAGCCTGTACAATTGGCCTCTACACCTGGTATAACGCCTTTAAAGGTTGTCTTTGTGGGCTTAATCCTTGAGGGATCTATGCCCATTTTCCGCACTGTATCCTGGTAAAGCAGGTTCAGGCTACTGCCGCCGTCCATGAGGACTCTTGTGAGATGAAATCCGTCGATTATTGGGTCGAGAACCAATGCGGCAAAGCCGCCATGACGGATGCTAGTGGGGTGGTCCCTTCGATCAAAAGTGATCGGGCAGGAGGACCATGGGTTGAACTTTGGGGCGACTGGCTCCATCGCGTATACGTCCCGTAGCGCACGCTTCCGCTCCCTCTTGGGAATGTGGGTTGCGTATATCATGTTCACCGTCCGCACTTGTGGGGGAAACCCCTTCTGTCCATTGTTGTTCGGCGGCCTGGGCTCCTCCTCGTCATCGCTATGCAGCCCCTTGTCTTTGTTTTCGGCTCTTAACTTGCCGGCCTGCTTGAACACCCAACAATCCCTGTTGGTGTGATTGGCTGGCCTTTCGGGGGTGCCATGGATCTGGCACAAGCGGTCGAGTATTCGGTCCAAACTGGACGGGCCCTGAGTATTCTTTTTGAATGGCTTTCCCGCTGACCGGATTTATAGCCTCTGAATCCGGCATTAACTGTCGTATCTTCATTACTGTCGCTGCTAACGCGGCGCTTTTGCTTGTTTCGACGTGTCCTGCCACTTTTGTCCTTGGTATCCGAATTACCAGGGTTCTTTGATAAGTTGTTGCTGCGAGCTAGCCAGCTATCTTCTCCCACGCAAAAGCGGGTCATGAGTGTCGTGAGGGCTGCCATAGATTTCGGCTTTTACTGTCCCAGGTGCCGGGCAAGCCACTCGTCGCGGATGTTATGCTTGAAGGCTGCTAGGGCCTCTGCGTCCGGACAGTCGACTATCTGGTTTTTCTTTGTTAGGAACTGTGTCCAGAGTTGCCTGGCCGATTCTTCTGGCTGCTGAATTATGTGGCTTAAATCATCGGCATCCGGTGGTCGCACGTAGGTGCCCTGGAAGTTGTCAAGGAATGCGGCTTCCAGGTCCTCCCAAGAACTGATTGAGTCTGCTGGCAAGCTGTTAAGCCAATGCCGGGCCGGTCCTTTAAGTTTGAGCGGGAGGTATTTGATGGCGTGTAGATCATCGCCACGTGCCATGTGGATGTGAAGGAGATAATCCTCGATCCATACCGCCGGGTCTGTGGTGCCATCGTATGATTCGATGTTCACGGGTTTAAAACCCTCTGGGATTTTATGATCCATTACTTCGTCTGTGAAGCATAGTGGGTGTGCGGCGCCCCTGTACTGGGCTATGTCACGACGCAGCTCGGAAGAGCTATGTCTGTTGTGTTCGGCCCGACCGGATTTGTTGCATCCGTAGTGAGGATCATCATCACGTGCCGTGGGGCGCCTACGCGATCCGTAGATCGATCTTGTTTGTCTTGCTTTATCCTCCAGTACGTCTCGGAGGTCTGGCGCATTTTCCCGTGCCTTGGTTGAGCGGCGTCGGGGCATGGCTTGGGTGGAGGGCCGACAGGCCTATCTGTCGCGGCCGCGAGGTGGCCGGTCTGCCATGTCGCGTGCTGGTGATGTAGGTGCTTCCTCTTCTGATCGGGGTAGCGCCCTGCGCTTTGGTAACTCTTGGAGGGGCGCTCGAGTTCGTACTCTTCGGCCGCAAGGACTTTAGTCCATCTATCAGCTAGCAAATCCTGATCAGCTCTAAGCTGTTGCTGCTTTTTCTTTAGGCTGTTTGCCGTGGCTAGAAGCCTGCGTTTGAAACGCTCTTGTTCGGCGGGGTCTGATGGTACGACGAATTCGTCGTCATCGAGGCTTGCCTCGTCTTCGGAGGGAGGCATATAGTTATCATCCTGAACCTCTCGTTCTGCCGCTCTCTCATGAGGGCTGGCTTCTTCATCTTCCTGCACCGAATCTTGCTGGGTTGGGTGTTCTTCGGCGCTATCCGGGGTAGTATTATCTCCTGTGCCGGAATCACCGTTTTTGCTTTGGCGGGATTTAGACCGGCGCCGCTACCGCCGGCGCTTTGGCTGTTTCTTGGAGGTGTCATCCCCCGCTGTTCCATCGCCATCTCCATCTTTTGGGGTATCCACCATATATATGTCATATGACGAGGTGGCCTTCCAGCGCCCTACAGGTGCTGGTTCCTGTTTGTCTCCTACCTCGTCGCCCATACCGTCGAAGTCTTCGGATCCGAAGTCAAGCTTGTCGGTTAAATCGTCGACAGTGGCTACAAAGTGGGTGGTGGGTGGGCTTTGAATTTCTTTATCGTCCGAATCCCATCTCGCTGACCGTAATCCGGCCAGGGCTCTCCTGATAAAGAGAGAGACTGGAGAGAATTCAGGATGTCGCCAAAAGGTGAGTGCTAAAAGATGTCCGCGGCGGTGAACTCCATTATGGGTGCCCAATCGGATTCGATTGGTAGGGGCACGGGGGGTTCGGAGTCCGGAGAAGAGTCCGGACCCTCAGAGTCACGGGTCACGCGGAGTGCGGGGCTGGCGTTCGGCTCGATCGCCTTTGAGATCGCAGCCCCCGAGGCGACGTCCAACCGCTGATCCTCGATTGACGCAATAGGCTCCGAATTAAGGGTCGGAACCGGTGCGTGTGCGGCCTCCAGGACACTATTCGGAGGCAGAGCTGGATCGTGCCCCTCGAGATAGTGCGGCGCGCTTGGCTGTGGCTCGAACCCGTCGAAGATCAAGTCTCCGCGGATATCAGACGTGTAGTTTAAGCTTCCAAACCTGACTTGATGGTCAGGGGCGTAGCTCTCGATCTGCTCCAGGTGACCAAGCGAGTTGTCCCGCAGAGCGAAGCCGCCGAAGACGAAGATCTGCCCGGGGATAAAAGTCTCACCCTGGACCTCATCGTTGTTGATGATCGAAGGAGCCATCGGGCCTAAAGGCGACGACACAGAGGAACTCTGAATGAAAGCACCAATGTCGGTGTCAAAACCGGCGGATCTCGGGTAGGGGGTCCCGATCTATGCGTCAAGGCCGGATGGTAACAGGAGACAAGGGACACGATGTTTTTACCCAGGTTCGGGCCCTCTCGATGGAGGTAATACCCTACTCCTGCTTGATTAATATTCATGATATGGGTAGTACAAGAGTAGATCTACCACGAGATCAAGGAGGCTAAACCCTAGAAGCTAGCCTATGGTATGATTGTGTATGAAGATGATTGTCCTACGGACTACAACCCTCCGGTTTATATAGACACCGGATAGGGTTAGGGTTACACAGAGTCGGTTACATAGGTAGGAGATCTTGAACATCCGCATCGCCAAGCTTGCCTTCCACGCCAAGGGAAGTCCCATCCGGACACGGGACGAAGTCTTCAATCTTGTATCTTCGTAGTCCTGGAGTCCGGCGAAGGAATAGTCCGGCTACCCGAACACCCCCTAATCCAGGACTCCCTCACTCGCGATACATCAAGATCGTGCAAAATCAAGAACACGAGAGAGAGAGAGAGAGAGAGAGAGAGAGATCAAACACATAGCTACTGGTACATACCCTCAGCCCCGAGGGTGAACTACTCCCTCATCGTCATGGAGAGCGCCGGGATGATGAAGATGGCCACCGATGAGGGTTCCCCCCTCCGGTAGGGTGCCGGAATAGGGCCCTGATAGGTTTTTGGTGGCTACAAAGGCTTGCGGCGGCGGAGCTCCCGATCTATTCTGTTCCCCAAAGTTTTTAGGGTATATGGATATATATAGGCAGAAGAAGTACGTGGTGGACCTCCGGGCTATCCACGAGGCAAGGAGGCGCGCCCTAGGGGGGTGGGCGCGCCCCCCACCCTCGTGGGCAGCCTGGGACTCCCCTGGTGCAACTCCGGTACTCCGTGGGCTTCTTCTGGTCCAAAAATAGGTTCTGTGGAGTTTCGGGTCAATTGGACTCCTTTTGATATTTCTTTTCTTCGAAACACGGAAATAGGCAAAAAGCAGCAATTCTGGGCTGGGCCTCCGGTTAATAGGTTAGTCCCAAGAATAATATAAAAGTGGATAATAAAGTCCAAAACAGTAGATAATATAGCATGGAGCAATCAAAAATTACAGATACGTTGGAGACGTATCAGGACGTATCAGGCATCCCCAAGCTTAATTCCTTCTCGTCCTCGAGTAGGTAAATGATAAAAACAGATTTTTGATGCGGAGTGCTACTTGGCATAATTTCAATGTAATTCTTCTTAATTGTGGTATGAATATTCAGATCCGAAAGATTCAAGATAAAATTTCATATTGACATAAAAGTAATAATACTTCAAGCATACTAACTAAGCGAGTATGTCCTCTCAAAAGAACATGACCAAAGAAAGTTCACCCCTACAAAATCATATAGTTTAGTCATGCTCCATTTTCGTCACACAAGAATGCTCTCATCATGCACAACTCTGATGACAAGCCAAGCAATTGTTTCATACTTTAGTAATCTCAAACTCATAAACCTTCACGCAATACATGAGCGTGAGCCATGGATATAGCACTATGGGTGGAATAGAATATAATGATGGGGGTTATGTGGAGAAGACAAAAAAGGAGAAAGTCTCACATCAACGAGGCTAATCAATGAGCTATTGTAGCGACCCGGCCCGAATGGATCAAGTCTCTGTGCTTAAGTGTCATCCCTGGATCGGTATGCTGACACACACAGTACTCGAGGATTTATAACAGAGGTAAATCACATGTATAAAGTAACGTAAATACTATTACCTCAATCCAAATAGCGGAAGTAACAAGGTTGTGGATTCCCATCAACACCAACGGCAAATTTGAGTGTAGAAATTATAACCCTGACGTATCACTTACTCGTCGTAAGATTCCTACAACATGAGACGTTGCAGCCCAAAAGGGTCAGTACATTGAATGTACTGGCAAATTCACACCATAGAGAATAATGAACAATGGCTATCACTACATGCATATATGGCTGGTGGAAAAGCTCTATGGTTATATGGTTTTTGCGAAAAGCCAATTTTTTCCTACTGCAAAGGAATAAATTTTATTTAACTATCATGCTGGTTGTTAAACATTGAGAGTGTAGACACCCTCTCAATCCCAATTAAGCATCATCATTAAAACCCAACAAAATTAATTAAAGTCACATGATGAGATTCACATGATAATCCAAGTACTAGATACTCAAGACGTCCATAACCGGGGACACGGCTAACCATGATTAGTTTATACACTCTGCAGAGGTTTGCGGACTTTTCCCCACAAGACTCGATCTCCTCCGTTGGGATTCTCGCACTACATGACGTTTGAGAAACGGATGACCGAGACATAGTCTTTCAGAAGCGCTAGCACCTTACGATTGGGTAGACAGTACCAACCTACATCCCCTACATCTGCTAATCTACCACTGTAAGAGCTCGCACGCTTAGTCAACTATGCTAGATCCCATAGTAGCTTGTGGCTGCACACGGAAGTTTCTAGTATGAATAATCTCATGAGCCCTTTGATCCTGGGTGGCGGTCCATAAAGAAAAATAGGCAATCGCTGGAATACCCAGGTGCCTAAACAGCAATCGCTGGAGTACCCAGGTGCCTCAATCCACCCAGATGTGTGTTAAAGTTGCCACCTTAAGTAAACCATTAATTAAGAATCTCACATCTGCCATGAATACTCTCAAAACCCAATCCACGTCTACGAGCATAGCATGGCAATATAAGCATAACGTAATAGTAACTCCCAAGGTTTGAATGCAGGATAATAGGTTCCTACCTCAACAACTACTTCCCAATACCCACATGTTATCAATCCTACTCATGCAAAGTTTGAAGGTGAAACTAATGCATAAAAACTGGGTATGAAAGGGATATGATCAAGGTGTGGACTTGCCTGCAATGTTGATGAAGATGATTCACACTCATAACTCTTGATAGTTCTACTCGTCACACTCCGGTCAATCTATCGTAAGCAAGCAATAGTAACCACACATAAGCACTCACTCAAAAGATCAGAAAGAACAAAGAAGACGATTCGGAAAGCATCAAACCAAGCAAATAACTCTTGCAACATAAAACAATTTCTAACAGTACCAAAATTATATGAATTTGGCCTTATCAAAAAGTTTAGGTCAAGAGCTTCGATTTGCAAAAAGAATCAACTAAAACAGAGTTATAAAACTTGAGTTATGATCAAACGAAGTTTGAATACAAATTTGGTTTAATTCAAAATTTTACACTTTCAAAAACAAGTTTGAGTTGGATTACTGGATAGAGGGGATCATAACAAAGACATGAGCGTTGGTTTCGTTGGATTTGAATAAACGAGTAAAAAGATGTGGTCGTTTGAATATCAGGGACTAAACTATAAGAAAAACATCACAGATAGGTCCCTGGCCAAAATTAAAAAGAAAAAGAAAAATCCTATCGAAGGAACGTTCTCTACAGAAGCATATGCACTAAAACCATTTGCTAACGAGATCTAAACAGAGAACGTCCGCTAAATAATAAAACAAAACGGTTTTCTAAAAAAAACGATATGGACCGGTCGTCGTCGGTTTTACCGGTTCGGTCAACTCTGGCGATGAGGCGCGCGTCTCCGGTGACTACGGCAATGGCGGCGAGCGGCGCGGCGCTTGCAGCGGCGAGGCGGTGGCAGCAGCTACGCGGCGGCGGCGCGAGGTGGATGCGGCGCGGGCGAGTAGCGGCGGCAGCGCAAGGCGAGCAGCGGTGGCGGATCGACAGTGGGTGGAGTCAGCGATCTGCGGCGCCGGCACTGGAGCATGCGGTGGCGGCGAGAAGCGGGAAGGGGAGAGAGAGGCGGGGCCAGGGGCCTTGCTATATATAGTGGGGGGGCGGCGAACCTCGGGGGCGTGCCCGGGTCGGAAACCTCGGCGGCGGCGCGTGCGGGGCTCGGTCTCCTGCGGGAGGTCGGGGAAGGTGGAGCTGGGCCGCGGCCTGGCTGGCTAGCTGGGCCGGCCCAGTCGAGGGAAAGTTTTTTTTATAAATAATTTTGCAGACAACAGAAATAAAATAAATGCAAGTAAAATAAAATATAGCATAGGCATATTATATATCAAAATTTTCAGAAAAAGAATTCCTACAAGCTGAACATTTTTGTAGAGTCAAATAAAATCCACACAATTTCAAATAAAGCAAAGAGTGCTACTCCTCTAATAAAATCCAGTAAAAAATCATTTTAGAAATACCAAAACGAATTCTAATTTATTTATCTCCAATTTTCTGATGGAGGGAATCATGTTACCCTATTTTCCATATATTTTATTTTTGGAGAAAAATAATTTGAATAAAACTCAAATAACTCCAAATTGAAAATAATTTCAAACGGACTTTAAATTTGATCCTTTTAAACTTCCAACTCGTATTTCATATATTTTGAAGAAATCATTTTATCTTCGCTCGTGAAAATCATTGAGTTGCATAAAGTTTCAGAATTGTAAATATTTCCAAATGAAATTCAAATATTTTCAAATACCCTTTCATTTAATTAAATGGAAGAAGTCATATCATCTTCTCTCCAGGGTTTTGTGGTGAAAAGAATTTGAATTCACGGAGATCATAAAATGCAAAATGAAAGTTTGGAAAAGTCCTTTTATTCCCTCTCATTTAAATTTTCAAAAATTCAAATTTCACTCACTTTCAGTCAACCAATCACACAACAATCAAACAAACAATCAAATCTATCTATTTAATATAACATTTCAAAATTTAGAATTTTGGGATGTTACAAACCTACCACCCTTAAAATGAATCTCGTCCTCTAGATTCGGAGAGGCTAGAAAGAAATAGGTTAGGATTGGGGCCTTCTCAAAATCCATCGATCATCACAGGGGTCTGGGGTGCTACCACCCTTGGAATCATTGTTACGGTTCCATCAAAACTCATATACTCCATCCTTATTCTTGACAGTGTCGGTCTTCTCAGATCATAAGGATAATTCCTTCTCTGCCTCTTCCGGTAGTGGCATAACCTTTACCACAATTCTTCTGTCCTTTTATCTTGGTAAGGTTATTCCAAGACTGGGTCTTCTTAGCTGACGGGTCTGGCGCCAATACTAAACAACTATCAACATCTCATGGTGGTCAACGATTTATGTTTCTCCTGCAGGAAATGGGTCTGGTTGATCCTCACCGTATAACCTACGGTTGGCAAAAGCTGCCTTGTACAAGGGAAAAATTCTTATACCATTCTAAGGTTTAAACAGGGTTTAATACCGTCGTCTCTCTACTATAGGCAAGTCACTTAGATTTACCATCCCATATAGCAAGGCGAATAATGAGAGTAAGTCGGTATGGTGATCAATCCATCCCGCACCCAAATCATTACCTTGTATACGGTTTAGCGAATCTCGCATTCTAACACTCGGTCATCCTCACAAGCATTGCATAATTTCTCTTGTCCACAAACCAAGTTCGGATAAATCCATTGATTCTGCAAGCCAAACAAACATCTATCGTTCCTTCACAACTCTTAGGTTTGCGTAAATTCCTATAAAATCGTCTATCGATAAAATCGTAACTTCGTCCAGGGTTTTTCCTTCAGCAAGAGTGTGCTTGCTTCTTGGCAGGTCCTGGGGCCTGTGGGTTATGGCCCATCTCATCACTTGCAAACCTTGAACTCATCATCGGGGCAACGGATCTCTAATCCAACATCCAACTTCCAGCTTCCTAGCATACTTAAAATCCATCCAATTGTATTGTCTCCCTTCCTTCTGTTGGTACCAAACTAGAACGTGATTACTCAGACTCATCATGGAATTTCCATTGATCCATATTCCCAACATCATACCTCGTTTATATCCAATAGTAATTCATCTCTTCATCCTCGTGGAATATCCCACATACTGAGACAAGACTCATTCTTATTTTGTCAAAAATCCACTTCGTGGTACATCATTATCCTTTCCAGTTTAGGCGTCCTTACAGGGGAATACTGGCCATCTCTGCATGGCACTTCTTCAACTGGGAAACGTGAAACACATCATGAACTCCTGACAGTCCTTTGGGTGACTCCAATTTGTTGGTCACTTCTCCCATACGCTCCAAAACTCGGTATGGTCCTACAAATCTCGGGGCTAACTTTCCCTTAACTCCAAATCGTTTAACTCCTCGCAGAGGGGACACACGAAGACATGCTCTGTCTCCAATTTCATAGACTACCTCCTTGCGTTTTTGAGCCTACGTAACTCTTCTGCCTGGACTGAGCTACCTTCAGTCTATCTTGAATCAACTTATCATTTTCTTCTGACTCCTTGATCACATTTGGTCCAAACAACTGACGGTCTCCAACTTCATCCCACATTAACGGTGTCTGGCTCCTTCTCCCATACAAAGATTCAAAAGGGGCCATCTTCAAACTGGCTTGGTAATGTTGTTGTATGAGAACTCCGCGTAAGGTAGATGATCATCCCTACTAGATCCATAATCTAGCGCACACACTCTCAACATGTCCTCCAGAATCTAATTGACTCACTCGGTCTATCCATCTGTCTGCGGATGAAAGGCTGTACTGAACTCTAGCCTAGTACCCAAAGTCTGGTGCAGCTGATTCCAAAACTTTGAGGTAAACTGTGTTCCTCTATCTGATACGATGGTCCTTGGAACTCCATGCAGACATACGATCCTGGTCAAATATATTTTTGGCCAACTTCGCACTTGTATAGGTGGTTTTCACTGGGATAAAGTGAGCCACTTTGGTCAAGCAAATCAACTACTACCCAGATAGAATCATACCCCGATCGGGTTCTGGGAAATCCGGTAATGAAATCCATGCCAAGCTTATTCCTCTTCCATTCGGGTATCGGCATAGGCTGTAGTAATCCTGCTGGCTTCTGATGCTCTGCCTTTACTCTCTTGCTATGACTACATACTCCGCAATTTCCTTCTTCATACAAGTCCACCAGAAACACTCCTTAAAATCCAAATACATCTTGGTGTTTCCAGGGCGAATCAAGTATGGTGAGTCATGAGCCTCCTGAAGTATTAACTTCCTGATCTTTGCATTATTGGTCACATATACACGGTCCTCGAACCATAAGGTGTCGTGCTCATCCTTACGAAAACCTTTGGCCTTTCCTTTGCTCATCCTCTCTTTTACCTCAACAATCTCTTTGTCATCCTTCTAAGCTTCACGGATCTTTCTCAACAGTGTAGACTGAAGTTCCATTGCTGCAACAAAACTTTTGGGAACAATCTCCAACCGAAGTTCCCTGAGATCCTCGGCTAACTCCTTTGGTAATCCTCCGCTTATGATGATATTCGTCCTTGTTTCTTTATGGTTGTGTCCTATTTCTCCACAAAGCTTGTATGCACAAGGTTTCTTCATATCCTTTCCATAAGGCCTCAACTTCTGGGACACAAGACGAGATCTTTGCAGAGTCAACTTAAATTCTTCCCAAGTGGTTACTCATTGCCATCCATTGATGGTTTGGTACATCCTCCACCAAGTAGCAGCACCTCTTTCAAAACACTTAAGAGCATGCTGGGCCATATCCTTTCCGGTTATAGGGTTATTCTCCATGTGATCCTCCCTGTTTTGAATCCATCGGTCCGTCTCCAATTGACTCATCGGTCCAGAAAATACGAGCTCATATCCAGTCATCCTCTAATGGGTCCATGGGTTTTGGGGTGGGATAATAGAGATAGAGAGGGATGCACACAATACAAACAAAAGTTTTAAAAAGGCAGATTTTATTATGGCTCTCGGAAAACATCAAACAAATGACAGCTCACAATCCTCGCATATAACGTGGGTATAACAGGGGTTTGGTCTTCTAAAGGTCAATAAATCTTCAAAGTCTCCAAACTCTTCAAGTCTTGTTCATGTCTTCGATGGCTTCTTCCGGTCATGCTTGTCATTCTCAAGTTCTTTTGCCAAATCAACTCTATTGTCGCGAAGTCTCTCATGACGTCCTTTAATATTTTTGAAGTTGCATTCCAAACTTCTGGGTTTCAACATCCTTGGTATGAACCATGGTCCTACTGTCTTTCAGGTCCTGACGAATCTCCTGTATCTCGAGGTTTTGCTCCTCCAGCTTGGCTACTCTCATCTTCAGGGTCCATCTTAACTTCTTGATGTAATACTCCAGATCCTGGTGATACACCGGCTAAGGTTAAAACTTCATCTTGCTGATAGGTGCTCCATCAGCCTTCTACCATCCAATCCTTTGATGCATATGCATGCTTAACTCAGCACCATGACAAATATCATAAGCGGGCGATAACATCATGGATAGCCGTGTTTCTGCTCTTGTCATTTCCATGAGCTATCTCTCCATAGTTGATATCTCCTGCCTTAGGGTCTTCCTTGACAAAAATTTGAGTTTTATGCTCCATGTTCCGGTTTTTCTCCAACACACCTTGATCTCAGGTATTGACAGCTTCAAAAGTCTGCCAAGTTCCATAAGGGTGGCCTCCCTAGGTCAGAAAAATCTGGGGATTCTTTAGAGCCTTCAAATTCTCCTAGTCTTCAGAGTCTTCAGCAGTTGTAGTTTCCATTATTCAGATGCACGGTAAAATCTCCTTCATTCCGTAGTGTCGTGGTTGTCCGATATCTTGTACTTCTTGGAGTGGTCTCATCCTTGAATCTTCGAGTGGTCAAAAAGGGAAAAAAGGGTATGGTCTCACTAAAAAGGAATATTTGAATAAGCTCAGAAAAGAAGAGAAGTAAAAGATCTTTTTTTTGAAAAATAAAGTTTTAGAGAAAATCCTTCCTATGGGCTTGCCAGTTTCTAGGGTCACGTCCTACAGTCAACATGTGCTCTGATACCATCTTGTAGCGACCCGACCCGAATGGATCAAGTCTCTATGCTTAAGTGTCATCCCTGGATCGGTATGCTTACACACACAATACTCGAGGATTTATAACAGAGGTGAATCACATGTATAAAGTAACGTAAATACTATTACCTCAATCCAAATAGCGGAAGTAACAAGGTTGTGGATTCCCATCAACACCAACGACAAAGTTGAGTGTAGAAATCATAACCTTGACGTATCGCTTACTCGTCGTAAGATTCCTGCAACATGAGACGTTGCAGCCCAAAAGGGTCAGTACATTGAATGTACTGGCAAATTCACACCATAGAGAATAATGAACAATGGCTATTACTACATGCATATATGGCTGGTGGAAAAGCTCTATGGTTATATGGTTTTTGCGAAAAGCCAATTTTTCCCTACTACAAAGGAATAAATTTTATTTAACTATCATGGTGGTTGTTAAACATTGAGAGTGTAGACACCCTCTCAATCCCAATTAAGCATCATCGTTAAAACCCAACAAAATTAATTAAAGTCACATGATGAGATTCACATGATAATCCAAGTACTAGATACTCAAGACGTCCATAACGGGGGACACGGCTAACCATGATTAGTTTATACACTCTGCAGAGGTTTGCGCACTTTTCCCCACAAGACTCGGTCTCCTCCGTTGGGATTCTCGCACTACATGATGTTTGAGAAACGGATGACCGAGACATAGTCTTTCAGAAGCGCTAGCACCTTACGATCGAGTAGACAGTACCAACCTACATCCCCTACATCTGCTAGTCTACCACTGTAAGAGTTCGCCCGACTTAGTCAACTAAGCTAGAGCCCATAGTAGCTTGTGGCTGCACACGGAAGTTTCTAGTATGAATAATCTCATGATCCCTTTGAACCTGGGTGGCGGTCCATAAAGAAAAACAGTCAATCGCTGGAATACCCAGGTGCCTAAACAGGAAATCGCTGGAGTACCCAGGTGCCTCAATCCACCCAGATGTGTGTTAAAGTTGCCACCTTAAGTAAACCATTAATTAAGAATCTCACATCTGTCATGAATACTCTCAAAACCCAATCCACGTCTACGAGCATAGCATGGCAATATAAGCCTAACGTAATAGTAACTCCCAAGGTTTGAATGCAGGGAAATAGGTTCCTACCTCAGCAACTACTTCCCAGTACCCACATGTTATCAATCCTACTCATGCAAAGTTTGAAGGTGAAACTAATGCATAAAAACTGGGTATGAAAGGGATATGATCAAGGTGTGAACTTGCATGCAATGTTGATGAAGATGATTCACACTCATAACTCTTGATAGTTCTACTCGTCACACTCCGGTCAATCTATCGTAAGCAAGCAATAGTAACCACACATAAGCACTCACTCAAAAGATCAGAAAGAACAAAGAAGACGATTCGGAAAGCATCAAACCAAGCAAATAACTCTTGCAACATAAAACAATTTCTAACAGTACCAAAATTATATGAATTTGGCCTTATCATAAAGTTTAGGTCAAGAGCTTCGATTTGCAAAAAGAATCAACTAAAACGGAGTAATAAAACTCGAGTTATGATCAAACGAAGTTTGAATACAAATCTGGTCTAATTCAAATTTTACACTTTCAAAAACAAGTTTGAGTTGGATTACTGGATAGAGGGGATCATAACGAAGACATGAGCGTTGGTTTCGTTGGATCTGAATAAAC
The DNA here is from genome assembly GCA_032464435.1 of Aegilops umbellulata. Taxonomy (NCBI): domain Eukaryota; kingdom Viridiplantae; phylum Streptophyta; class Magnoliopsida; order Poales; family Poaceae; genus Aegilops; species Aegilops umbellulata. The sequence goes on along the minus strand of CP136056.1, from coordinate 336,930,482 downwards.
GAGTAAAAAGATGTGGTCGTTTGAAGATCAGGGACTAAACTGTAAGAGAAACATCACAGATAGGTCCCTGGCCGAAATTAAAAAGAAAAAGAAAAATCCTATCGAACGAATGTTCACTACAGAAGAATACGCGATGAAAACCATTCGCTAACGAGATCTAAATAGAGAACATCCGCTAAATAATAAAACAAAACGGTTTTCTAAAAAAACGATATGGACCGGTCGACGACGATTTTACCGGTTCGGCCGGTTCGGTTAACTTCGGCGGTGAGGAGGGCGTCTCCGGCGAGTACGGCAATGAGGGCGAGCTGCGCGGCGCTTGCAGCGGCGAGGCACTGGCGGTGGCAGCAGCTACGCGGCGGCGGCGCGAGGTGGATGCAGTGCGGGCGAGCAGTGGCGGCAGCGCAAGGCGAGCAGCGGCGGCGGATCGGCAGAGGGTGGAGTAGACGATCTGCGGCGCCGACGCTGGAGCATGCGGTGGCGGCGAGAAGCGGGAAGGGGAGAGAGAGGCGGGGCCCGGGGCCTCGCTATATATAGTGGGGGGCGGCGAACCTTGGGGGCATGCCCGGATCGGAAACCCCGGCGGCGGCACGTGCGGGGCTTGGTCTCCTGCGGGAGGTCGGGGAAGGTGGAGCTGGGCCGCGGCCTGGCTAGCTAGCTGGGCCGGCCCAGTCGGGGGAAAGTTTTTTTTTATAAATAATTTTGCAGACAGCAGAAACAACATAAATGCAAGTAAAATAAAATATAGCATAGACATATTATATATCAAAAATTTCAGAAAAATAATTCCTACAAGCTGAACATTTTTGTAGAGTCAAATAAAATCCATACAATTTCAAAAAAAGAAAAGAGTGCTACCACTCTAATAAAATCCAGTAAAAAAATCATTTTAGAAATACCAGAATGAATTCTAATTTATTTATCTCCAATTTTCTGATGTAGGGAATCATGTTACCCTATTTTCCATATATTTTATTTTTGGAGAAAAATAATTTGAATAAAACTCAAATAACTCCAAATTGAAAATAATTTCAAACGAACTTTAAATTTGATCCTTTTAAACTTCCAACTCGTATTTCATATATTTTGAAGAAGTCATTTTATCTTCGCTCGTGAAAATCATTGACTTGCATAAAGTTTCAGAATTGGAAATATTTACAAATGAAATTCAAATATTTTCAAATACCCTTTCATTTAATTAAATGGAAGAAGTCATATCATCTTCTCTCCAGGGTTTTGTGGTGAAAAGAATTTGAATTCACGGAGATCATATAATGCAAAATGAAAGTTTGGGAAAGTCCTTTTATTCCCTCTCATTTAACTTTCAAAAAGTTCGACTTTCACTCACTTTCAGTCAATCAATCACACAACAATCAAACAAACAATCAAATCTATCTATTTAATATAACATTCCAAAATTTAGAATTTTGGGATGTTACAACTATGGAGATGCCCATCGATTGATGTTAATGCAAGGAGTAGGGATTGCCATGCAATGGATGCACTAGAGCTATAAGTGTATGAAAGCTCAACAAAAGAAACTAGTGGGTGTGCGTCCAACTTGCTTGCTCATGAAGAACTAGGGCACTTGAGGAGGCCCATTGTTGGAATATACAAGCCAAGTTCTATAATGAAAAATTCCCACTAGTATATGAAAGTGACAAAACAAGAGACTCTCTATCATGAAGATTATGGTGCTACCTTGAAGCACAAGTGTGGTAAAAGTATAGTAACATTGTCCCTTCTCTCTTTTTCTCTCATTTTTTTGGGCCTTCTCTTTTTATGGCCTTTCTTTTTTTGGCCTTTTTTTTAATTCCTCACTTGGGACAATGCTGTAGAAAATGATGATCATCACACTTCTATTTATTTACAACTCAATGATTACAACTCGATACTATGACAAAGTATAACTCTATATGAATGCCTCCGGCAGTGTACCGGGATATTCAATGACTCATGAGTGACATGTATGAAAGATTATGAACGGTGGCTTTGCCACAAATACTATGTCAACTACATGATCATGCTGAGAAATATGACAGTGATGAACGTGTCATGGTGGAAAGTTGCATGGCAATATATCTCGGAATGGCTATGGAAATGCCATAATAGGTAGGTATGGTGGCTGTTTTGAGGAAGATATAAGGAGGTTTATGGGTGAAAGAGCGTATCATATCACGGGGTTTGGATGCACCGGCAAAGTTTGCACCAACTCTCAATGTGAGAAAGGGCAATGCACGGTACCGAAGAGGCTAGCAATGATGGAAAGGTGAGAGTGCGTATAGTCCATGGACTCAACATTAGTCATAAAGAACTCACATACTTATTGCAAAAATCTACAAGTCATCAAAAATCAAGCACTACGCGCATGCTCCTAGGGGGATAGATTGGTATGAAAATACCATCGCTCGTCCCCGACCGCCACTCATAAGGAAGGCAATCAAAGAACACCTCATGTTTCAAATTTGTTACATAACGTTTACCATACGTGCATGCTACGGGACTTGCAAACTTCAACACAAGTATTTCACAAATTCACAACTACTCAACTAGCACAACTTTAATATCACTACCTCCATATCTCAAAACAATCATCAAGCATCAAACTTCTCTTAGTATTCAACACACTCATAAGAAAGTTTTTACTAATCTTGAATACCTAGCATATTAGGATTATTTAAGCAAATTACCATGCTATTTAAGACTCTCAAAATAATATAAGTGAAGCATGAGAGTCCATCTATTTCTACAAAATAAAACCACCGCCGTGCTCTAAAAGATATAAGTGAAGCACTAGAGCAACAACAAACTACTCTGAAAGATATAAGTGAAGATCAATGAGTAGACGAATAATTATGCAAATATGTGAAGACTCTCTAACATTTAAGAATTTAAGATCTTGATACTTTATTCAAACAGCAAGCAAAACAAAATAAAGTAAAATGACACTCCAAGCAAAACACACATCATGTGGTGAATAAAATATAGCTCCAAGTAAAGTTACCGATAAACGAAGACGAAAGAGGGGATGCCTCCGGGGCATACCCGAGCTTAGGCTCTTGGTTGTCCTTGAATATTACCTTGGGGTGCCTTGGGCATCCCCAAGCTTAGGCTCTTGCCACTCCTTATTCCATAGTCCATCGAATCTTTACCCAAAACTTGAAAACTTCACAACACAAAACTCAACAGAAAACTCGTAAGCTCCGTTAGTATAAGAAAATAGAACTACCACTTAGGTAACGTTGTGAAATCATTCTTTATTTATATTGGTGTTAAACCCACTGTATTCCAACTTCTATATGGTTTATAAACTATTTTACTAGCCATAGATTCATCAAAATAAGCAAACAACACAATGAAACAGAATCTGTCAAAAACAGAACAGTCTGTAGTAATCTGTAACTAACGCAAACTTATGGAACTCCAAAAATTCTAAAATAAATTGGTGGACCTGAGGAAATTGTTAGTAATCATCTTCAAAAATAATCAACTAAATAGCACTCTCCAGTAAAAAGTTTTTGCTAATCTCGTGAGCGCTAAAGTTTCTGTTTTTTACAGCATGATCATAAAGACTTCACCCAAGTCTTCCCAAAGGTTCTACTTGGCACAAACACTAATTAAAACACAAAACCACACCTAAACAGAATCTAGATGGGTTATTTATTACTAAACAGAACCAAAAAGCAAGAAACTAAAATAAAATTGGGTTGCCTCCCAACAAGCGCTATCGTTTAACGCCCCTAGCTAGGCATGATGATTTCAATGATGCTCACATAAAAGATAGGAATTGAAACATAAAGAGAGCATCATGAAGAATATGACTAGCACATTTAAGTCTAACCCACTTACTATGAATAGGGATTTTGTGAGAAAACAACTTATGGGAACAATAATCAACTAGCATAGGAAGGCAAAACAAGCATAACCTTAAAATTTTAAGCACATAGAGAGGAAACTTGATATTATTGCAATTCCTACAAGAATATATTCCTCCCTCATAATAATTTTTAGTAGCATCATGAATGAATTCAACAATATAACCATCACCTAAAGCATTCTTTTCATGATCTACAAGCATAGAAATTTTATTACTCTCCGCATAAGCAAATTTGTTCTCGTGAATAGTAGTGGGAGCAAACTCAACAAAATAACTATCATGTGATTGAAAATTAAGATCAAGATGACAAGTTTCAAGGTTATCATTATTGTTTATAGAATAGGTGTCGTCACAATAATCATCATAGATAGGAGGCATGCTTTCATCATAGTAAATTTGCTCATCAAAGCTTGGGGGACAAAAAATATCATCTTCATCAAACATAGCTTCCCCAAGCTTGTGGCTTTGCATATCATTAGCATCATGGATATTCAAGGAATTCATACTAACAACATTGCAATCATGCTCATCATACAAAGTTTTAGTGCCAAACATTTTAATGCATTCTTCTTCTAACACTTTGGCACAATTTTCCTTCCCATCATTCTCACGAAAGATACTAAAAAGATGAAGCGTATGAGGTAAAGTCAATTCCATTTTTTGTAGTTCTCTTTTATAAACTAAACTAGTGCTAAAACAAGACACAAAAAGATTCGATTGCAAGATCTAAAGATATACCTTCAAGCACTCACCTCCCTGGCAACGACGCCAGAAAAGAGCTTAGTTGACGGGGTGTGAGTGCCGCTTACCTAGCCTCCCCGGCAACGGCGCCAAAAAAGAGCTTGATGTCTACTATGCAACCTTCTTCTTGTAGACGTTGTTGGGCCTCCAAGTGCAGAGGTTTGTAGGACAGTAGCAAATTTCCCTCAAGTGGATGGCCTAAGGTTTATCAATCCGTGGGAGGCGTAGGATGAAGATGGTCTCTCTCAAACAACCCTGCAACCAAATAACAAAGAGTCTCTTGTGTCCCCAACACACCCAATACAATGGGAAATTGTATAGGTGCACTATTTCGGCGAAGAGATGGTAATACAAGTGCAATAAAGATGGTAGATATAGGTTTTTGTAATCTAAAAATAAAAAACAGCAAGGTAACAAGTGGTAAAAGTGAGCGTAAACGGTATTGCAATGCTAGGAAACAAGGCCTAGGACTCATACTTTCACTAGTGCAAGTTCTCTCAACAATAATAACATAGTTGGATCATATAACTATCCCTCAACATGCAACAAAGAGTCACTCCAAAGTCACTAATAGCGGAGAACAAACAAAGAGATTATGGTAGGGTACGAAACCACCTCAAAGTTATTCTTTACAATCAATCCGTTGGGCTATTCCTATAAGTGTCACAAACAACCCTAGAGTTTGTACTAGAATAACACCTTAAGACACAAATCAACCAAAACCCTAATGTCACCTAGATACTCCAATGTCACCTCAAGTATCCATGGGTATGATTATACGATATGCAACACACAATCTCATATTCATCTATTCAATCCAACACAAAGTACTTCAAAGAGTGCCCCAAAGTTTCTACCGGAGAATCAAGACGAAAACATGTGCCAACCCCTATGCATAGGTTCATGGGCGGAACCCGCAAGTTGATCACCAAGACATACATCAAGTGAATCACGTGATATCCCATTGTCACCACAGATACGCATGGCAAGACATACATCAAGTGTTCTCAAGTCATTAAAGACTCAATCCGATAAGATTACTTCAAAGGGAAAACTCAATCCATTACAAGAGAGTAGAGGGGGAGAAGCAACATAAGATCCAACTATAATAGCAAAGCTTGCGATACATCAAGATCGTGCCAAATCAAGAACACGAGAGAGAGAGAGAGAGAGAGAGAGATCAAACACATAGCTACTAGTACATACACTACAAAAAAAAAGACACATCCGTGACATTTTGGGCCGAACGAATTTTTTTCCTGTCATACATATGACACTTCTATGACGATATTTGTGACAAAACCCGATATCATCATAGATGTGGTGGGCTCCTACTTCTATGACAAAAAATCATGACAGGAAATGGGCTTTTTGTCCTGGGCAGGCCGAAGACGCAGCTACATGACATTCTTTGGGCCGTCCATGACGGAAAAAACCGTGGTAGAAGCGAGGGGGAGGAAAATTTCAGGGAGTTCCCGGTTACGGTGGGAGGTCGGGGGCCGAGCGATGCGCGTTTCTCTCGTACACGTACGCGCGTGTGTGCAAGGCGTTGGCTCTAACTGAACCCGAGCGAGGCGTTGGGCTCTAACTAAACCCGAGCAATTGCACTGCAGGCTACGCGTTACTGAACCCGAGCGATTGATCGATGGCTGTTAACTGAACCCGATCGAGCGATTCCTTCGCTACTGCTGCTGAAGCCGATCGATGCTGCCTCTAGATGAACAGTGAGCGTTGGGGGGGGGGGGTTGGATGAACAGTTCCCGGTGGGGGTGGATGAACAGGACCCCGTGGTGTTGCCTCTGGATGAACAGGACCCCGATCGATCGAGCCGGTTGGGGCTAGATGAACAGGACACTGTGGAGGGCTGGATGAACAGGACCACCCCGTGGAGGGCGGGATGAACAGTAGAAGGTGGAGGGGTGCCCGTGGAGGGGTGGTTGAACAGGACCCCGTGGTGTGGAGGGTTGGATGAACAGTAGACGGTGGAGGGGTGGTTGAACAGTAGCCGGTGGAGTAGCGCGCGGTGGAGGATGGATGAACAAGAGCCCGTGGAGGCTGGAGGAGGTCGACGGTGGATGAACATTAGCTCGTGGAGGCTGGAGGGGGTCGACAATGGAGATGAGCAGTATCCCATGGAGTCCCATTTTGTGGTAGGCCACACCCCTCCCGATGAACATGACCCCCATTTCGACCGTAGCGCTCCAACACAAGTCCGTTTCCTCCGTTTTGCGGTACACCACACCCCTCCCGATCAACAGGACCCCCGTTTCGACCATAGGAGGTCTGTTTCCTCTGTTTTACGGTACGCCAGACCCCTCCCGATCAAAAGGACCCCGTTCCGAACGTAGGAGGTCTGTTTCCTCTGTTGTGCGGTACGCCAGGCCTCGTTTCCATCGCCTGTTCCGTCCAAGCCCTCCCGATGAACACAACCACGCATTTCGTTCCGACCCAGCCGGTTGGCTCCCACGCGTTCCGTTGCCTCCCCATGAACACGACACATTCCGCTGCCTCTCCATGAACACGACGACGCTGTTTCTCCGTTCCGACCCAGCCATGTCAATGAGCCCTCGCCATACGTATGCGCGAGTAGGCGTTCGAGACCCTGCCCGTATGTACGTACGTGGCCGTATTTTCTTTCTTGCACCCTGGCCGATGTACGTACGTGTACATGCTACGTGCGCGCCTCTACTACGACACGTGTGCGCCTCTACATCCACCAGTATATATGTACGTACACGTTCGCGACCAGAATGACAATGCTACGTACGCTTCGACTAGGTGGGTCCCGACTGTCAGGCACTTCCTTGCGAGCGAAGATGTAGCTGGTGGGTCCCAGCAGTCAAGGGAAAATGTTTTTTTCATGAAATATGGTGGCCCGTCCGGTGGTTCCCCGCTGTCAGGTGGAGGAATAATTATTTTGCACGTAATAAGGAGGCACTTCCTTGCTGCGGCCGTGGACCCAGCTGTCAGCCTCTCCACGTACAGTCCACGTCCGATGGAAGCCGTTCCTTGACCATGTTGACCACGCCGCGCCAAGAGCACCAGGGCGGTGGACGACGGCGAGGCCTAGGAAGAGGACGACACGGAGCCGGGGAAGACGCGGCAGTGGATGCCCACGCGTAGAGGAGTACGAGGGCACTGGTTCGCTGCGGTGTGAGGCTGCTGTCGCCGCGGAGTAACAAGGGGTGTGGGTGAGTAGAGGGATGGCCTGGCCAGCGGTGGGAGTATTAGGGGGCGATGAGGCCTCCGCTGCATCGCAGCCGGCCACGGGAGGCAGGAGCACGAGGCATGACCGGCGCTGGTTTGGGCGGCTGGAGCAAGAAGACAAGAGGTTGAAGAAGCACTACGGCCGTTGGATGGACATCGTACGGTCACTGGAGCTAGAATCGTGCATATTGACTAAGTTGACAAAGCCCTCCGTCCCCGTCAACTTAGTAGGCCCACGAGTCAGCCTGCCACTATACTGGGTCCCAGCTAACAAGGGGAGTATTCATTTTTTTGTGCGTAATAAGGAGGCACTTCCTTGCGTGCGAAGATATAGATGGTGGGTCCGAGCTGTCAGCGGCGGTAACATTTTTTCGCGAAATACAGAGGCCCTTTCGGTGGGTCCCTGATGTCAGGTGGAGGAATCATTATTTTGCGCGTAATAAGGAGGCATTTCCTTGCGTGCGGCCGTGGACCCAGCTGTCGGCCCCTCCATGTACAGTCCACTTCAGATGCATGTCGGTCGTTGACCACGTTGACCAGGCCGCGCCGAGAGCACCAGGGCGGTGGACGACGACGAGGCCTAGGAAGGGAACGACACGGAGGCAGGGAAGACTTGGCAGTTGTTTCCCACACGGAGGGGAGTACGACTGTACGAGGGTTTACTGGTTCGTCTGCCGTTGCCGGAAAATAACAGCAGGTGTGGGTGAGTAGAGGGATGGCTAGGCCAGCGATGGGAGTACGGTGGGGCGGTGAGGCCTGCGCGGCAGCACAGCTGGCCGTGGGGAGGAGGGAGCAGGCAGTCCCGCTGGCGCTTGTTTGAGCGGCTGGAGCAGGAAGAGCAGAGATTGAAGAAGCACGACGGCTGTTCGATGGACATCCAACAATCACTGCTTGTGCGTCAACCTTTTTTAGGAAAGCCTCAAATCTGTCGAAAACAGCATACAATCCATCTGCCATTATTTCTAATAATTTACAGCGCATTTGCTAATTCTTAAGGTTTTTTTTTGGAGCCCATATTCTTTTTGTTAGCATTACAGCCCATATTGTGGCCACGGTTAAAAAATTAACGAAATTTTGCATATTTCGGTGCGGTCCGAACTGTTTTTAATCCCAAAATTTCGACTCGCATTCAAACTGATTTTAAAAATAAATGTATATCAATATAAAATCCAACAAATTCTCCATGCCTAAAAATTAATGTAATTTATAATCTCGAAATGAAAAAAAATATTTTAAACTAATTGCCGGTTTGATGTGTTTTAAAAATGTACAACCCATTTCTCATTACTGATGGGCCATTTTCTCGGCCAACCGAATGAAGCTCTTCTCGTCTTGAAAGATTTGCAGCCCAACAGGACTGAGAAAGCGACTTACTTGGCAAATCACAAAAAAACTGGGCTGTGGCCGGGGACCCAGCTGTCAGCCTCTCCACGTACAGTACTCTTCCGATGGAAGTCGGTTGTTGACCACATTGACCACGCCGCGCCGAGACCACCAAGGTGGTGGACGACGGCGAGGCCTAGGAAGGGGACGACGCGGAGCCGGGGAAGACGCGGCAGTGGATGCCCACACGGAGAGGAGTACGAGGGTTCACTGGATCGACTGCGGTGTGAGGCTGCCGTCGCCGCAGAATAACAGGGGGAGTGGGTGAGTGGAGGGATGGCCTGGCCAGCGGTGGGAGTAGTATGGGGAGGGTGAGGCCTCCGCGGCAGCACAGCCGGCCACGAGAGGCAGGAGCAAGCGGCACGACCGGCGCTGCTTTGGGCGGCTGGGGCAAGAAGACCAGAGGTTGAAGAAGCACTACGGCCGTTGGATGGACATCGTTGACCACGCCGCGCTGAGAGCACCAGGGCGATGGACGACGGCGAGGCCTAGGAAGGGAACGACACGGAGCCGGGGAAGACACGACAGTGGCTGCCCACGCGGTGGAGATTACGAGGGTTGACTGGTTCGACTGCCGTCACCGGAAAAAAATAGGAGGTGTGGCTAAGTAGAGGGATAGACAGGCCAGGGATGCGAGTATGATGGGGCCGTGAGCCCTTCCCGGCAGCACTACCGGCCACTGGAGGCGGGAGCAGGTGGTTTTGACGGTGCTGGTTTGGGCGGCTGGGGCAGGAAGATCAGAGACTGAAGAAGCACGATTGTCGTTAGATTGACATCTAACGGTCTGACGCTGGTAGAGTCGATTGTTGACTAAGTTTCTTTTTTGAGAAACCTTGTGTACGCATGAACTTAGTAGGCCCACAAGTCAGCCTCCAAATCTGTGACAGACAACATAAAGCCCATTTGCTATTTTTTATAATTTGCAGCCCATTTGCTAATTCTTAAGTAAATTATTACAGCCCATTTTCTGCCCAGGACCATGGTCAAAAAGTCCAACCTTATTTTGCATATTTTGGTGGAGTCCGAACTGTTGTAATCCCGAAATGATAAACATTTTTTAAAAACTTATTGATTTGACGAAAAAATCGTTTTGTTTTTGTAAGCAAATAAGACGTGGGACAATTTAGTTGGTTTAAGGGAAAACCAGTGGTAAAAAATCAGCGCTGGGTGGGGAAAAACAACAAAAATAAGGATGTAAATATGAAAAGGGAATTTTATGTGTTTTCAATATAATGATACGTGTATATGAACTAGTAAAACTATAGGTAGAGATTAGAAAACGGATGTAGGACATGCGTTTCAAGAGGAAAATAGAACTGGGCTGTGTGTTTGATTCAGTAAAAAAACTACCTGCGGATGTTGTAAGACAAAATATAACTAACGCTGGCGGGCCAGAGGCCAGTAGATACCTACTGGATCTTTGTGCCCCGTTGTCGTCATGGGTTGGGCCTGTTAAAAACAAAACAACCCTGGGCAATCTACAACCCAGTTAAAACTTGCTCGACTTGAAAAAACAATATACGTGCTCAATAAACGAGAGAATTCTGCAAGTATAGACTGATAAATGGGATGCAATACGGATATTGTTTTTTTATCGTGATAATAAGTGCATGCACTTGTTTCGGAAAAATTGGAGAACTGGGAATTCGAATGGCGGGTGCTTATGCTACCCATCAAATAAAAATCAGGTGCCTGAAAATTCGTTTCGAAACAAATGATTCAGCTTTATATCCACGTCGACCCTCGGCATGATGGTTGGAAGCAAATACAAGTTCATACCAAAAGATCATTAACAACAATACCAACTTGCGGACGACAAGGTAGTACAACTACCAATACCAAACTAACTTATAATCTTTTTACTCCTGGCCCTAGTGTTCATCTGGTAGAAAATCTTGCAGAGGACCAGCTCCCGCTCCTTCTCTTGCTCCAGGTCCCCGAGGTGGTACTGGTGCATCACCCAGTAGGTCCTCTGCTGGTCGAAGTTCTTGTTGGTGTGCAGCACCAGAACCTTTTTTGCTGCCCGTCTGCCGACCGTTGACCATCACCGGCAAGGTATTGCCAGTCTTGTGCCACATCACGTGCATGCCGCACTCCGACTGTATCTTGCGACGCGTCCACGCGCCCCTTTTGAACGCCCTGTAATTGCGCTGGAAGAAATGCTTCCTTAGGCCACTCAGTGTGATACCTGCAGTATTGTGGAATACAGGTTTTAGTGTACCTAGTTGGCATTTTCATAACATCTTTGGCATGTTGCAGTCACTTGTTTCACTTTTTATTAACTGTCAAATTGTAATTGCTTCATCAGGTCTGCGTCTAAAAAGAAAAATAGAGCTATAAATAAAGGAATATGTTTGTGCAAGTAGACGGCCGATCGGTGTCTTACCTGGAAGTTTCTCAGGTTGGGTGTAACATATGCCGTGCTCGTTGTCGATGGTTGGTATGAACAAATCGATGAGAGACTGAAATCTCGCGCTGTCAGCACTCACTTTGGACTCAAGGTGCTCGATCAGCTCCTGATCCGTGGGATCGAACTTGACGCCAGCCGGCAGCACGGGCCAATCCTTCTTTGACTTGCATCGGTAATTCCAGTTATATGGTACTCAATGTATGATCAATCGACTGTTTTAAGTGAATGATGAAAGATTTTGACAGATAAGTGGTACTCCAAATCTGAAGTCCAGAATACCCGAACACGCCGCCGGGATTCTTGTGTCACCTCACGCGCAGCGTGTTGTCACGTCAATTCAATGTGTGGACATGATGAATAATTTGAGCGACGTATACTAGTACTGCTACTGTACTACTTACTAGTCATATTTAGTGTCACAATTTATACATAGGTTTAACTAACAAGTACGCACTTGAAGCCTAACCGATATATATATATATATATATATATATATATATATATGGCTTCTGCACAGCATCTCCATCATCATTATCAGTACATCCTACGCGGGTGAGTTAGGATGCACTTGATCCCAGGAAGGTATCTATCCTTCAAACCAGAGGAGTGCTTCAAACTAACAACAATACATAATATCCAACAAAAGAGGGTCGTGCTACAACAGCAGAATACATGGCTCAGTCTAGATATCAGCACGAATCAAGTTGTGCATATTTGCTGTTGGCATGAACCACATCGCCGCATGTCGGGTTTGCAAAAGCCATCCATCGCATGGAAGCTTGATGCCTTTCACACACTGAAGATTATCTGGCAACAAGCTGTGTCGACGAATCTCTGGATATGGTGATTCATGAAACCCATGGTATGATGTGTAAACACAGCCCCCCCTCGCGAATGGAAGTTGCATAGCACAGTAATCATCGCCGGTGATATGATCGATGATTGGTTGGATGATCAAATAATTGAGCCCGAGGAACAAGGAGTGGTTGCCGAGGCTGTAAACCCGCCTCCAGTTGAATACACCTGGCCCAACGGAGCTGGGATCTTTCTCGAACACGAAGCAGCCATAGCCATCAATGTCACGAACGCCCCACACATTGTACTGCATGTGGTTTGATGTAATGGTTTGGTCAATTTGGTACGTGCGAATGGACATCAAATGACCATCGTCAGCTGAATGAGCGATAAACCACCACCCATCGGCTGGTATGATTCCAGGTCCTGGAATCATGAAGGCCAGCGCATTTGCGTCTGCTGCAATAATTCAAATTGGAGACCAAAAGGACAAAAATAAACAATCATGTTCAGAGTATGTGTGGAATTAAGATTATTATAACAGTGACTCATATCATAGACAGAGAAATGCAATGCCGTGGTCATAATCATACCCCAAGTTAAAAAAAATAAGCCAATGGCTTTCATATTCTAGCAATATGTCATGGTTCAAACATTATGTAACAATGAGAGGAAAACAGCTATGACAGCGCCTACTCATATTCTACCATAGCACTTACTACTACTGTTCTCATATCAACTCTAAGCAATAACATGCGTTGTTATAAAAATCTTGTAAACGAGAGTAACATATAGCAATCATGATGTTAGGCTCATAATATGTATTCTAACAATCATTAGATGCCAATTGTTCTCATATCAACACTAACAATAACATGTGTGGCCATAAAAATCTAGGAAATAAGAGGAACATATAGCAATGATGTGGTTATAGACATGCTATGCATTCTAAATTTGTAACAAATGAACAAGAAGCCGTATTCATAAGGTAAAGATGAGATGAGATAGAACAACTACACGACGATAGATTCCACCAATATAGGTAGCCAATCTGTGCGTCGACTGCGTAAACGATGCCATCATGCACTATAGCATCAGACAGAAATGTTTCCTCAACAGGATTGTTGATGAGCCATAACCATGTATGGCAACCGGATTCCAGATAGACTAATCCCTTGTTGAATAAGGCAATGAGCTTGTAATCCATGTAGTCTTCTGATGGTGTGGGCACTTCGCAGATTACAACTTTCTGCAAACAGAGGTCGAGCCAAAAGCTTGACGCGTCTCGTGCGTAGTAGGCAGGAGTTTCCGGCGGGCCGCGAGGCTCGATGGCGGCGGTATCCAAAGATGGAAGGGTGATCTCTCACTAGGTGTAGATATCCACGAGACGCCATGGACTACCAGATTGGTGGATGAGGACGATCCAGTTGGCCTTCATGCCCGCCCAGTAGTGGCCGCGCATGAAGGGCAGGTGGACGGGTAGTGGTAGCATGTCAAGGGGCACCACGGCAACCTCCGTAGGATCGTCAAGTCGGTGTCTGGGCCACCAGCGAGGATCGGGCATCAGCAAGCAGGGTGTCTTGAAAAGAGTCGGCCGGTTGCAGACGAGTAGACGGTACAAAGACACCGAGCATGCGGCCAGACGGACGGTGCTGAGTAGGTCCATACGACTACAGATATGCTCCAAGAGAACATCGGGGAGGGAATTCCAATCGCGGCTCTGCGTGTCAGTCGGTTCTGCCATTCGGGTTTTCGGTGCCTGCGAGCCAGCGGGGAAGTGGATTCGGGCAGGCGAGCGAAGAAGCTTCTCCCCGTGTGGCCGAGCAGTGAGAGGGGGATATGGTACGCGCGAGCTACCAAGGAAGATGGAGCGGGTGGGCGAGCAGTGAGCAGGGGTAAATGGTGTGCGGCCGACGATGGGGAAGAGAGGAGGAAGAAGAAGAGAGGAGGAAGAAGAGTGGAAGACGGGGAAGAAAGTGCATTCAATCTCAATTCTACTAGTACTACTACCAGGATATATCGTCCTTCAGAGTGTAAATAGTTACACCGATGACATGTGGGTCTACTACAACAGGGCCCATATGTCAGTTAATGGAGGACAGAGGTGCGTAGGCATATTTGCGGAAGCGTGCTCTACTGGCAAACATGATGGCAGTACTGGGTAAGGCTGATTTAGTAACACCAACACGCTGGTTCAGCTTATTAATTACGTGTCCCATCTGCTGCAGCGTGTATTGTCACTTCGCTGCGAAGACTAGTTGAATAGTTCTCTCTGATTGATATGGGGAATAAATGGATCGCGAGGACTTCCTTTCTACAGTATCCCTATGCCTCTACGCTCACTTCACTCATTTTGCTCCGTACCTAGTCACTTGTTGAAATCTATAGAAAGACAAATACTCCGTATTTGGGAACAGAGGGAGGCTTTTACTCCGTACTATTTGGGAACAGAGGGAGTATCACCATATGGAGGGAACAGAGGAAGCTTGAAATATGAACATCTCAATGGGAGGGAGTAAGCCCCATGCATTCATGCATGCAACATGCAACACTCACACGTACACATGGATGCACGCAACACTCACGCACCCATACGACACACAGCACACGACGCAACACACACGCTCACGCTCAAGTGCTCAACCTACTCCCCATGTCCGTGAAAGACTGTACATTTAGAGATTTACACATTGACCAGGGCATAATTAACGCCCAAAAGTAGCAGACTTATGTGTGCATGCGACCATTGAGATAAGAAGATTAAATGAAGGCCGTTGCATGCTATAATTAAGGATAGACATGTAGCCTATACCTACAGCACAAGTTGGTGCATTAGTCAATCAATATCGATTTAGATTAAAGGCTAAATGCATTGGAAGTGTAGATGTACATCATGTAGTACACTCTTTGTTGGAAGACCGAGGGAGGACACGTCCATGCACTCACATACACGGCCAGGGCGGTTCGCGCGCAAGGGTTGGACTCGTGCTGCGCCTGCGTAAAGTTTTGTTTAACTGATTTCTTTGCTCTGCCAACTGACAGGTGGGACCCAGAAACCAGGTGACAATTTAACCAGTCAACAAAGTGCCATGTCGACAAGACCATGACAAGATTTTGAAGGAGTTCAAAATAGATCGGCAAAGAAGGAGTTCTTGGCTGTGTTATAAGGTATGAGTATTGAGTAAGACTCAAGACCTGACCACGGCAGAATAGAGAGAAAGGACGAAGGTCGTCCCCTATGCTTTAGACGTAGGCTCTAAAATATGCTATGTTGTGTACTGCACCTGAAGTGTGCCAAGCCATGAGTCAGTCAAGGGGTACAAGTGTAATCTAGGAATGGATTACAGGACAACGGTCAAGGTTATCCTTAGTAACTAGTGGACCAACGAATTTTCTCGGTTATGGAGGTGGTAAAAGATTTTGTCGTAAAGGGTTACGCCGATGCAATCTTTGACACTAATCTGGATGATTCTGAGTAGTAAACCGGATTCGTGTAGTAGAACAGTTATTTGGAATAGCTCCAAATAGAGCGTGGTAACTGCATCTACAAGATGACATAGAGATTTGTAAAGCACACACGGATCTGAAAGATTCAGACCCGCTGACTAATAACCACTTTCACAAGCGAGATATGATCAAACCCCATGGGTGTTGAATTCATTACAATCACATAGTGATGTGAACTAGATTATTGACTCTAGTGCAAGTGGGAGACTGTTGGAAATATGCCCTAGAGGCAATAATAAAATGGTTATTATTGTATTTCCTTGTTCATGATAATTCTCTATTGTTCATGCTATAATTGTATTAACTGGAAACCGTAGTACATGTGTGAATACATAGACCACACCATGTCCCTAGTGAGCCTCTAGTTGACTAGCTCGTTGATCAATAGATGGTTATGGTTTCCTGACCATGGACATTGGATGTCATTGATAACGGGATCACATCATTAGGAGAATGATGTGATGGACAAGACCCAATCCTAAGCCTACCACAAGATCGTGTAGTTCGTATGCTAAAGCTTTTCTAGTGTAGAGTATCATTTCCTTAGACCATGAGATTGTGCAACTCCCGGATACCGTAGGAATGCTTTGGGTGTACCAAACATCACAACGTAACTGGGTGGCTATAAAGGTGCGCTGCGGGTATCTCCGAAAGTGTCTATTGGGTTGGCACGAATCAAGACGGGGATTTATCACTCCGTGTGACAGAGAGGTATCTCTGGGCCCACTCGGTAGGACATCATCATAATGTGCACAATGTGACCAAGGAGTTGATCACGGGATGATGTGTTACGGAACGAGTAAAGAGACTTGTCGGTAACGAGATTGAACCAGGTATCGGGATACCGACGATCAAATCTCGGTCAAGTACTATACCGGTGGACAAAGGGAATTGTATACGGGATTGATTGAATCCTCGACATCGTGGTTCATCCGATGAGATCATCATGGAACATGTGGGAGCCAACATGGGTATCCAGATCCCGCTGTTGGTTATTGGCCAGAGAGTTGTCTCGGTCATGTCTGCATGGTTCCCGAACCCGTAGGGTCTACACACTCAAGGTTCGGTGACGCTAGGGTTGTAGAGATATTAGTATGCGGTAACCCTAAAGTTGTTCGGAGTCCCGTATGAGATTCCAGACGTCACGAGGAGTTCCGGAATGGTCTGGAGGTAAAGATTTATATATAGGAAGTCCAGTTCCGGCCACCGGGAAGCTTTCGGGGGTCATCGGTGTTGTACCGGGACCACCGGAAGGGTCTCGGGGGCCCATCGGGTGGGGCCACCTATCCCGGAGGGCCCCATGGGCTGAGGGTCGTGGGAACCAGCCCCTGGTGGGCTGGTGCACCCCCCTTGGGCCTCCCATGCGCCTAGGGTTGGAAACCCTAAGGGGTGGGGGCGCCTCCACTTGGCTTGGAGGCCAAGCCACCCCTAGGGCTGCTGCCCCCCTCCCTAGATGGGATCTACAAGGGGACGACACCCCCTAGGCCCCTATATATAGTGGAGGGGAGGGAGGGCAGCCACACCTAAGTCCCTGGCGCCTCCCTCCCTCCCGTGACACCTCTTCCTCCCCGCTTGCGCTTGGCGAAGCCCTGCTGGGATCCCGCTACTTCCACCACCACGCCGTCGTGCGGCTGGATCTCCATCAACCTCTTCTTCCCTTGCTGGATCAAGAAGGAGGAGACGTCTCTCCCAACCGTATGTGTGTTGAACACGGAGGTGCCGTCCGTTCGGCACTAGGATCATCGGTGATTTGGATCACGACGAGTACGACTCCATCAACCCCGTTCTCTTGAACGCTTCCGCTCACGATCTACAAGGGTATGTAGATGCACTACCCTCTCCCTCGTTGCTAGATGACTCCACAGATTGATCTTGGTGATGCGTAGAAAATCTTAAAATTCTGCTACATTCCCCAACAGTCACACTATGTTTTTCCAGTCAAATGTTGTTCTTTTGTAATAGATGTCCAAAAGGAAGAGGGTGAGTGCAGATCCTCAAGGAGTACAAACTAGGTATTTGGAAAAGGTAGTGATACCCGTTAAATCAGATAGATCAGCAGCCACAGAAAACACAGGCCCAACTGTACCACACTTTACCCCTACTCCACTGGCCAAACCCCTATTAGAACTGCCGGGAGCCCAGCGTCTGGTACTGTCTATGATATCAATTGAAAATTTGAACTCCTAAATTTCTGCTTGTGCCTTACCTTCTCTCTCGTATGAAAACTAATTTCAGATGAATCTCCTTGCTCAAAGGATCATACGATCTCAAAACAATAATGGGCTCTGCATTGCTCTTGTCAGTACCTCTCTCCCTTTTGCCTTGTAACGCTGTACTTAATTAATTGCTATTTGGTTATGTATCATCAGTCTGCACCTGAGCTTCATTATCCTCTGTTTCTTCCAATATTATTTGATCTATATTTACTCTTTGCAAAATGTAGAATAATGGCAACGCTTATAAAGAATTTTCTTCCGGGAATTTATTGAATTATCCTTCCATCAACATGGAGAAGGGTTTGTCTAGCTCATGTCAACATGTAATGTAAGTTCATCTTTCTCAAGCCTTCAAACTTTGTTCTAGTATAGATTAGGATAGGCATCATTTCCTCCACTGCTGTTTGCTTTGCTGTTTACATCTGATTGGATGTTTGCAACAACTACCAGTTTCAAATTGTAGTTGTAAAAACATGTTCCTTATGCAGAACAGATCCATTTATTTGCTTATATAATTGTGAAACATGTTACGTGTCTCCTTGTTTCTCTTTCAGACTTGTATCTCTTACGCCAGGCAGAACTTTAGGGAAGATAGTGACCAAACCATCTTGAGGACAGCGAGATGACCCCAAGGTCCTGTCTTGATGAAGACAGTGAGTTGAAGCTACTCACCAGCAGGTGTGAGACAACCTCTGTGCAGTCGCTGCCTCAATCAGTTCGACTTCTTCAGTCTCAACTTAAAGAGGAAAGGCTTGCTTCAGCTCAGCTCCGACTTAAAGTCAAAGATGCAATGAAGATGTCAGAGGACTGTCGTGCGCACCATCATGCCTTAAATCTAGTGTTGATGCATCTATCGTTGACACAACTGAGGTCTACTCAGCTTCTTCAGCTGTTTGGGGGGGCCCGACCTGGCCAGGCCTAGTGCCTTCTGAAGTGCTCTCAGTTTTGTATATTCTTTTGTCGGCGCGTTTATTTGCACCGGTGGCGAACTTTGATGCCCAGTGGATGTAATATGTGTGATAGCCGTGATAGCCTAGCGTAAGTTGCTTGCTTATTTATTTCCTTGTTGTCTTGTTTATTTGTTTGCTTCTAGTCATTGCAGTTCTTTTTCTGCGGTTTGCTAGTGGCTGCAATAACCTATTTTTTTTAAACTAGGCCACAATAACCATGGGCTAATATTTACTGTAGTGACACTGGGCCTCCTACGGGCCGTAGAAACAGTGGGCCTTCTACGGGCCGTAGAAACAATGGGCCTTCTACGGGCCGTAGAAACAATGTGCCTTCTACGGGTCGTATCATCAATAGGCCTTATACGGGCAGTATGATCGATGGCCAAACATGGGCCAATAATAGGCCGCATTATGGCCGTAAACGGGCTAGAGTTGGAATCGTCCATTCATGGGCCGACCATAACGGGCCATCGTTAATAGGTCGTATTTGATGATGCTATGAAAACGGCCCAACGTATTAACGGACCACAAACGGGCCGACTGTAACCATGGGTTGAATTTGGCCCACAAGCAGAAAATGACAGTAGTGGGCCGTAAGTAAACGAATGTTGGAAATGAGCCCAAGAATAAATGGGCTCTGAGAAGGTCGAAAGATAACATGGGTTGGAAACGGCCCAACGGAATAATGGGCCGTTAATGGGTATAAAGTGATACACTGTTCATTACGGGCCCGTTTCACCACGGGCCGTTAATGGGTGTAAAGTGATACACTGTTCATTACGGGCCAGTTTCACCACGGGCCGTTAATAGGCCAAGAGTTACATAGGGCCTCATATGGGCCGAAAGACGTCATGGGCCATACATGGGCCAGAAGTGAAAACGGGCTGGAATCATATTGGATGGCCCAGATGACGCTACTGGGCCTAAATCAAATAGGGCGTAATGGGCCTTGGGTTAGCGGGTTGTAAATGGGCTATATGCGAACAGGACGTTAACAGGCTTTCCATGGCCCGGCCCGCCACCTTTTGACCAAGTCAAACGGGTCGACCTTTTCACAGGAATGGGCCACTATTGGGCCGTGCCACGTGTCGACGTATCATAGGCGCCTATCTGACCCACTAACGAGCTGACACATGTTTTGTCCGGCCAATACGAATTTTACACGTGGAAATTTCCCATTGGATCCAAAACCCGACCTGATAGCTTAATGGTGTTCCGTTATGGTGGATGCCACGTGTCGGTCACCCTTGACGAAAGCACTTCTATGACGCGCGATTTATCGTCATGGAAGTGGACACTTCCATGATGATAATTTTGGTAATGTCATGGAACACTTCTACGATAGCACGGGTATGACTATCTTGATTCTGTCATAAATTTATCACGGATGTACATGCATGATAAAAAACCGACCTACTGTGACAAACACGTATCATCACGGAAGTATTTTTTTGTAGTGATACCCTCAGCCCCGAGGGTGAACTTCTCCCTCCTCGTCATGGAGAGCGTCGGGATGATGAAGATGGCCACTGATGAGGGTTCCCCCCTCCGGCAGGGTGCTGGAACAGGGTCCCGATTGGTTTTTGGTGGCTACAGAGGCTTGCGGCGGCGGAACTCCCGATCTATTCTGTTCCCCGAAGTTTTTAGGGTATATGGATATATATAGGCGAAAGAAGTACGTCGGTGGACCTTCGGGCTGTCCACGAGGCAGGGGGCGCGCCCTAGGGGGGTGGGCATGCCCCCCACCCTCGTGGGCAGCCCGGGACTCCCCTGGTGCAACTCCAGTAGTCCGTGGGCTTCTTCTGGTCCAAAAATAGGTTCCGTGGAGTTTTGGGTCAATTGGACTCTGTTCGATATTCCTTTTCTTCGAAACACTGAAATAAGCAAAAAAAAAACAATTCTGGGATGGGCCTCCGGTTAATAGGTTAGTCCCAAAAATAATATAAAAGTGGATAATAAAGCCCAATATTGTCCAAAACAGTGGATAATATAGCATGGAGCAATCAAAAATTATAGATACGTTGGAGACGTATCAAGATATAAGTTGTTGTATGAGATGATCATGTTTTGTTGAAGTTATCAGCAACTGGCAGAAGCCTTATGGTTGTCTCTTTATTGCATAAGATGCAAGCGCCAAATAATTGCTTTACTTTATCGCTATGCGATAGCAATAGTTGCAAGAGCAATAGTTGACAAGACGACCATGTGACGACACATTGATATAGATCAAGATGATGGAGATCATGGTGTCATGCCGGTGACGACAGAGATCATGACGGTACTTTGGAGATGGAGATCAAAGGCGCAAGATGATCATGGCCATATCATGTCACATAATTTTGATTGCATGTGATGTTTATCTTTTATACATCTTATTTTCCTTAGTTCGACGGTAGCTTTATAAGATGATCTCTCACTAAATTTCAAGATAAAAGTGTTCTCCCTGAGTATGCACCGTTGCCAAAGTTCGTCATGCCCAGACACCACGTGATGATCGGGTGTGATAAGCTCTACGTCCATCTACAATGGGTGCAAGCCAGTTTTGCACACGCAGAATACTCAGGTTAAACTTGACGAGCCTAGCATATGCAGATATGGCCTCGGAACACTGAAACCGAAAGGTCGAGCGTGAATCATATAGTAGATATTATCAACATAGTGATGTTCACCATTGAAAACTACTCCATTTCATGTGATGATCGGTTATGGTTTAGTTGATTTGGATCACGTGATCACTTAGATGATTAGAGGGATGTCTATCTAAGTGGAAGTTCTTAAGTAATATGATTAATTGAACTTTAATTTATCATTAACTTAGTCCTGGTAGTATTAGCATATCTATGTTGTAGATCAATAACTCGCGTTTAGCTCCCCTGTTTTATTTTGATATGTTCCTAGAGAAAACTGAGTTGAAAGATGTTAGCAGCAATGATGCGGATTGGATCCGTGATCTGAGGATTATCCTCATTGCTGCATAGAAGAATTATGTACTTGATGCACCGCTAGGTGACACACCTATTGCAGGAGCAGATGCAGGCGTTATGAACGTTTGGCTAGCTCAATATGATGACTACTTGATAGTTTAGTGCACCATGCTTAACGGCTTAGAATCGGGACTTCAAAGACGTTTTGAACGTCATGAACCATATGAGATGTTCCAGGAGTTGAAGTTAATATTTCAAGCAAATACCCGAGTTGAGAGATATGAAGTCTCCAACAAGTTCTATAGCTAGAAGATGGAGGAGAATAGGTCAAGCAGTGAGCATGTGCTCAGATTGTTTGGGTACTACAATCGCTCGAATCAAGTGGGAGTTAATCTTCCAGATAAAATAGTGATTGACAGAATTCTCTAGTCACTATCACCAAGTTACTTGAACTTTGTGATGAACTATATTATGCAAGGGATAACAGAAACGATTCCCAAGCTCTTCGTGATGCTGAAATCGACGAAGGTAGAAATCAAGAAAAGCATCAAGTGTTGATGTTTGACAAGACCACTAGTTTCAAGAAAAGGGCAAAGGGAAGAAAGGGAACTTCAAGAAGAACGGCAAGCAAGTTGCTACTCAAGTGAAGAAGCCCAAGTCTGGACCTAAGCCTGAGACTAAGTGCTTCTACTACAAAGGGACTGGTCACTGGAAGCGGAACGACCCCAAGTATTTGGCGGATAAGAAGGATGGCAAAGTGAAAAAAGGTATATTTGATATACATGTTATTGATGTGTATTTTACTAGTGTTTATAGCAACCCCACGGTATTTGATAATAGTTCAGTTGCTAAGAGTAGTAACTCAAAACGGGAGTTGCAGAATGAACAGTAACTAGTTAATGGTGAAGTGACGATGTGTGTTGGAAGCAGTTCCAAGATTGATATGATCATCATCGCACACTCCCTGTACTTTCGGGATTAGTGTTGAACCTAAATAAGTGTTATTTGGTGTTTGCATTGAGCATGAATATGATTTGATCATGTTTATTGCAATACGGTTATTCATTTAAATCAGGGAATAATTGTTGTTCTGTTTACATGAATAAAACCTTCAATGGCATACACCCAATGAAAATAGTTTATTGGATCTCGATCGTTGTGATACACATATTCATAATATTGAAGCCAAAAGATGCAAAGTTAATAATGATAGTGCAACTTATTTGTGGCACTGCCGCTTAGGTCATATTGGTGTAAAGCGCATGAAGAAACTCCATGCTGATGGGTTTTTGGAATCACTTGATTATGAATCACTTGATGCTTGCAAACCATGCCTCTTGGGCAAGATGACTAAGACTCCGTTCTCTAGAATAATGGAGCGAGCAACTGACTTATTGGAAATAATACATATTGATGTATGCAATCCGATGAGTATTGAGGCTCGCGACGGGTATCGTTATTTTCTGACCTTCACAGATGATTTGAGCAGATGTGGGTATATCTACTTGATGAAACATAAGTCTGAAACATTTGAAAAGTTCAAAGAATTTCAGAGTGAAGCGGAAAATCATCGTGACAAGAAAATAAAGTTTCTACGATCTAATCACGGAGACAAATATTTGAGTTATGAGTTTGGTCTTCAATTAAAACAATGTGGAATAGTTCACAAATTCATGCCACCTGGAACACAACAACATAATGGTGTGTCCGAACGTCATAACCGTACTTTATTGGATATAGTGCAATCTATGATGTTTCTTACCGATTTACCACTATAGTTTTGGGGTTATGCATTAGAGACAGCTGCATTCACGTTAAAAAGGGCACCATCTAAATCCGTTGAGATTACACCGTATGAACTGTGGTTTAGCAAGAAACCAAAGTTGTCGTTTCTTAAAGTTTGGGGTTGCGATGCTTATAAGAAAAAGTTTCATCCTGATAAGCTCAAATCCAAATCGGAGAAATGTGTCTTCATAGGATACCTAAAGGAGATAGTTGGGTACACCTTCTATCATAGATCCGAAGGCAAGACATTCGTTGCTAAGAATGGATCCTTTCTAGAGAAGGAGTTTCTCTTGAAATAAGTGAGTGGGAGGAAAGTGTACCTGCTCTCTTATTGGAAAGTAGTTCATCACAGAAATCTGTTCCTATGACTACTACACCAATTAGTGAGGAAGCTAATGATGATGATCATGTAACTTTAGATCAAGTTACTGCCGAACCTCGTAGGTAAACCAGAGTGAGATCCGCACTAGAGTGGTACGGTAATCCTGTTCTGGAGGTCATGTTACTTGACCATGACGAACCTACGAACTATGAGGAAGTGATGATGAGCCCAGATTCCACGAAATGGTTTGAGGCCATGAAATCTGAGATAGGATCCATGTATGAGAACAAAGTATGGACTTTGGTTGACTTGCCCAATGATCGGCGAGCCATTGAGATTAAATGGTTCCTCAAGAGGAAGACGGTCGCTGACAGTAGTGTTACTATCTACAAAGCTAGAATTGTCGCAAAAGGTTTTCGACAAGTTCAAGGTGTTGACTACGATGAGAGTTTGTCACTCGTATCTATGCTTAAGTCTGTCCGAATCATGTTAGCAATTGCCGCATTTTATGAAATCTGGCAAATGGATAAACAAAACTGCATTCCTTAATGGATTTATTAAAGAAGAGTTGTATATGATGCAACCAGAAGGTTTTACCAATCCTAAAGGTGCTAACAAAATATGCAAGCTCCAGCGATCCATCTATGGACTGGTGCAAGCATCTCGGAGTTGGAATATACGCTTTGATAAGTTGATCAAAGCACATAGTTTAATACAGACTTGCGGTGAAGCCTGTATTTACAAGAAAGTGAGTGGGAGCACTACAGCATTTCTGATAAGTATGTGAATGGCATATTGTTGATCGGAAATAATGTAGAATTATTCTACAAAGCATAAAGGAGTGTTTGAAAGGAGTTTTTCAAAGAAAGACCTCGGTAAAGTTGCTTACATATTGAGCATCAAGATCTATAGAGATAGATCAAGACGCTTGATAAGTTTTTTCAATGAGTACATACCTTGACAAGATTTTGAAATAGTTCAAAATGGAACAGTCAAAGAAAGAGTTCTTTCCTGTGTTACAAGGTGTGAAATTGAGTAAGAATCAAAGCCCGACCACGACAGAAGATAGAAAATGAAAGTCATTCCCTATGCCTCAACCATAGGTTCTATAAAGTATGTCATGCTGTGTACCAGATCTATTGTATACCCTACCACTGAGTTTGGCAAGGGAGTATAATAGTGATCTAGGAGTAGATCACTTGAGAGCGGTCAAAATTATCCTTAGTGGAATAAGGATATGTTTCTCGATTATGGAAGTGACAAAAGGTTCATCGTAAAGGGTTACGTCGATGCAAGTTTTGACACTGATCCAGATGACTCTAAGTCTCAAACTGGATACATATTGAAAGTGGGAGCTATTAGCTAGAGTAGCTCCGTGCAGAGCATTGTAGACATAGAAATTTGCAAAAATACTTACGGATATGAATATGACAGACCCGTTGACTAAAGTTATCTCACAAGCAAAACATGATCACACCTTAGTACTCTTTGGGTGTTAATCACATAGCAATGTGAACTAGATTACTGACTCTAGTAAACCCTTTGGGTGTTGGTCACATATCGATGTGAACTAGGGGTGTTAACCACATAAAGATGTGAACTGTTGATGTTAAATCACAAGGCGATGTGAACTAGATTATTGACTCTAGTGCAAGTGGGAGACTGAAGGAAATATGCCCTAGAGGCAATACTAAAGTTATTATTTATTTCCTTATCTCATGATAAATGTTTATTATTCATGCTAGAATTGTATTAACCGGAAACATAATACATGTGTGAATACATAGACAAACATAGTGTCACTAGTATGCCTCTACTTGACTAGCTCGTTAATCAAAGATGGTTAAGTTTCCTAACCATAGACATGAGTTGTCATTTGATTAATGGGATCACATCATTAGGAGAATGATGTGATTGACTTGACCCATTTCTTTAGCTTAGCACTCGATCGTTTAGTATGTTGCTATTGCTTTCTTCATGACTTATACATGTTCCTATGACTATGAGATTATGCAACTCCCGTTTACCGGAGGAACACTTTGTGTGCTACCAAACGTCACAACGTAACTGGGTGATTATAAAGGTGCTCTACAGGTGTCTCTGAAGGTACTTGTTGGGTTGGCGTATTTCGTGATTAGGATTTGTCACTCCGATTATCGGAGAGGTATCTTTGGGCCCACTCGGTAATGCACATCACTATAATCCTTGCAAGCATTCCAACTAATGAGTTAGTTGCGTAATGATGCATTACCGAACGAGTAAAGAGACTTGCCGGTAACGAGATTGAACTAGGTATTGAGATACCGACGATCGAATCTCGGGCAAGTAACATACCAATGACAAAGGGAACAACATACGTTGTTATGCGGTTTGACCGCCAAAGATCATCCTAGAATATGTGGGAGCCAATATGAGCATCCAGGTTCCGTTATTGGTTATGGGCCGGAGACATGTCTCGGTCATGTCTACATAGTTCTCGAACCCGTAGGGTCCGCACGCTTAAAGTTTCGATGATGGTTATATTATGAGTTTATATGTTTTGATGTACCAAAGGTTGTTCGGAGTCCCGGATGTGATCACGGACATGACGAGGAGTCTCGAAGTGGTCGATACATGAAGATTTATATATTGGAAGCCTAGGTTTGGATATCGGAAGTGTTCTAGGTGAAATCGGGATTTTACCGGAGTACCGGAGGGGTTACCGGAACCCCCCGGGGGTTAATGGGCCTTAGTGGGCCTTTGCGGAGAAGAGGAGAGGCGGCCAGGGCTGGGTCGTGTGCCCCTCCCCCTAGTCTGAATAGGACAAGGAGAGGGGGCGGCGCCCCCCCCCCTTCCTTCTTCTCTCCCTCCTCTTCCCCCCCAAGTCCTAATCCAACTAGGAAAGGGGGGAGTCCTACTCCCGGTGGGAGTAGGACTCCTCTTGGCGCGCCCCTCTAGGCCGTCCGCACCTCCCCCCTTGCTCCTTTATATACGGGGGCAGGGGCACCCTAGATACAACAATTGATCGTTTGATCTTTTAGCCGTGTGCGGTGCCCCCCTCCACTATAGTCCACCTCGATAATATTGTAGCGGTGCTTAGGCGAAGCCGTGCGTCAGTAGAACATCATCATCATCACCACGCCGTCGTGCTGATGAAACTCCCCCTCAACACTTGGCTGGATCGGAGTTCGAGGGACGTCATCGGGCTGAACGTGTGCTGAACTCGGAGGTGTCGTGCGTTCGATACTTGATCGGTCGGATCATGAAGACGTATGACTACATCAACTGCGTTGTGCTAACGCTTCCGCTTTCGGTCTACGAGGGTACGTAGACAACACTCTCCCCTCTCGTTGCTACGAATCACCATGATCCTGTGTGTGCGTAGGATTTTTTTTAAAATTACTACGTTCCCCAACAGACGCACCTATCACGTCGCTCTCCCTGCTCCTACTTTCTTTGACTTTTAGGCAAAAGGGAGATATTTTATAACCAGAGAGGAGGCGGACGAGTATAAGAGGAGGACGGAGACAGCCCGCCTCCAAGCTGCAGCCCATGATGCAATAGCCGCTGCATCTCAGTACGACCCCAACTACAACTTTTGATATCCGCCAGGCCAGCCATGGCAATAGACCAACTTAGGCCAAAAGCCTAATCTTGGGGGAGTACGTATTTCTCACCGACATTACATTTATGTCCACACACTCATGCTAGTTGTCGGTGCTCATACCTTTTCATTGTACTATCCATGCTAGTTTATTTTCTTTTTATGATTTCTTCTTGTGTGTTTGATAAACCTTAAGAAAAACAAAAAAAATAGTTGTAGCTTTTAGCTAGTTTACTTTCCATTCCTGTAGTAGTAGTAATTAAAAGAAAACCCAAAAATATTTCATGTTCTTCTTTTGCTTGTTGGGAGCTTTCCCGTGTAAATAGTTTTATTTCTTTTCTTTTCTTTGGGGGTCGAGAGGAGAAGACCATAATGAAAACGTTAAAGTGGCTCTCATATGCATTATTGTTGATTTAACAAAGAGCCCATATTGTCTTGTCTTCTCCTGTGTGTCAGATGCCTACAGATTCCAGCTTAGTCCAATGCACGTGCACTATTATTATTATTATTCACATCGTTCGGTCGTGCAAGTGAAAGGCAATTATGATGATATATGATGGATTGATTGAGATGAGAGAAGCTGGTATGAACTCGACCTCACTTGTTTTTGCAAATATGATTAGTTCATCGTTCCTTATTCAGCCAATTATGAATAAACATGTTTGCAATGACAATTAGAGATTATAGTTGCTTATGACATGCTTAATTAGCTAGGAGCTTATAATGGTTTACCGTGCATGCCAACATGATACTAAAATGGTTGTGATGTGGTATGATAGGGTGGTATCCTCCTTTGAATGATTCGAGTGACTTGACTTGGCACATGTTCACGCGTGTAGTTGAAACAAAATCAACATAACCTTCCCGATATTTATGTTCATGGTGGATTATATCCTACTCATGCTTGCACTCAGAGTTTATTAATTTTAATGCATGTTCATGACTGTTGCCGCTCTCTAGTTGGTCGCTTCCCAGTCTTTTTCTAGTCTTCACTTGTACTAAGCAGGAATACTGCTTGTGCATCCAATCCCCCAACCCCAAAGTTATTTCAAACGAGTCCACTATACCTTCCTATATATGCGGTATCTACCTGCCGTTCCAAGTAAATTTGTATGTGCCAAACTCTAAACCTTCAAATAAAATTATGTTTTGTATGCTCGAATAGCTCATGTATCAACTAGGGTTGTCTGTTGATAACCCACAAGTATAGGGATCAATTGTAGCCTCTTTCGATAAGTAAGAGTGTCGAACCCAACGAGGAGCTAAAGGTAGAACAAATATTCCCTCAAGTTCTATCGACCACCGATACAACTCTATGACCGCTTGACGTTCGCTTTACCTAGAACAAGTATGAAACTAGAAGTACTTTGTAGGTGTTTTTGGGTAAGCTTGCAAGAAAATAAAGAGCACGAAAATAAAAGCTAGGGGCTGTTTAGATGAAGACACAACTAAATTAGTTTTAGTAGAGAGCTTTTGTCAACAAGAAAGTTATTTGTCCCTAGGCAATCGATAACTAGACCGGTAATCATTATTACAATTTTATTTGTGGGAGAGGCATAAGCTAACATACTTTCTCTACTTGGATCATATGCACTTATGATTGGAACTCTAGCAAGCATCCGCAACTACTAAAGATTCATTAAGGTAAAACCCAACCATTGCATTAAAGTATCAAGTCCCCTTTATCCCATACGCAAACAACCTACTTACTCGGGTCTGTGCTTCTGTCACTCACACCACCCACCATAAGCAAATCATAAGCATATTGCAAACCCTACAGCGGGAATCCCTCACGCTTGCGCTACATGGAGAACACCATAGGACAGCACCAATAATAAAACATACAACTCAAACCAATCACGATCATCAAATAGCCATTAGGACAAAACAGATCTACTCAAACATCATAGGATAGCCATACATCATTGGGAAATAATATATAGCGTTGAGCACCATGTTTAGGTAGAGATTACAGCGGGTAAGAGAGAGGTTACACCGCTGCATAGAGGGGGGAAGAGTTGGTGATGATGGCGGTGACGTTGTTGGTGAAGATGGCGGTGATGGTGATGGCCCCGGTAGCGCTCCAGCGCCACTGGAAGCAAGGGGGAGAGGGGCCCCTTCTTATTATTCTTCCTTGACCTCCTCCCTAGATGGGAGAAGGGTTTTCCCTCTATTCCATGGTCTCCATGGCGTGGGAGGGGCGAGAGTCCCTCTGAGATTGGATATGTCTCTCTGTCTCTCTCTGTTTCTGCGTTCTGTTTTTTGGCCCTTCACTGTTTCTTAAATATCCGGAGATCCGTAACTCCGATTGGGGTGAATCTTTCACTCAGATCTTTCTCATAAAATTATCTTTCTTGCAGCAAAAGAAGAGTGTCAACCGCCTTATGGGGTG
Source organism: Aegilops umbellulata (assembly GCA_032464435.1). Classification (NCBI taxonomy): domain Eukaryota; kingdom Viridiplantae; phylum Streptophyta; class Magnoliopsida; order Poales; family Poaceae; genus Aegilops; species Aegilops umbellulata. The sequence goes on along the minus strand of CP136056.1, from coordinate 336,900,390 downwards.
GCCACGAGGGTCAGGGGCGCGCCTGACACCCTGGGGCGCGCCCCTACCTCGTACCCCCCTCGGACACTGTCTCGTGTTGATTTTACTTCCCAAAAATCATAAATATTCCAAAATAATTCTCCGTCCGTTTTTATCCCGTTTGGACTCCGTTTGATATTGGGTTTCTGCGAAACAAAAAACATGCAACAAACAGGAACTGGCACTAGGCACTGGATCAATATGTTAGTCCCAAAAATAGTATAAAAAGTTGCCAAAAAGTATATGGAAGTTGTAGAATATTGGCATGGAACAATCAAAAATTATAGATATGACGGAGACGTATCAGCATCCCCAAGCTTAATTCCTGCTCGTCGTCGAGTAGGTAAATGATAAAAAAAAGATAATTTTTGATGTGGAATGCTACCTAGCATAATCTTGATCATATGTCTAATCATGGCATGAATATTAAGACACGAGTGATTCAAAGCAATAGTCTATCATTTGACATTTAAGACAATAATACTTCAAGCATACCAACCAAGCAATTATGTCTTATTGAAATAACATAGCCAAAGAAAGCTCATCCCTACAAAATCATATAGTCTGGCTATGCTCCATCTTCACCACACAAAGCATTCACATCATGCACAACCCCCATGACAAGCCAAGCAATTGTTTCATACTTTTGACGTTCTCAAACCTTTTCAACTTTCACGCAATACATGAGCGTGAGCCATGGACATAGCACTATAGGTGGAATAGAATATGATGATGGGGGTTATGTGGAGAAGACAAAAAAGGAGAAAGTCTCACATCGACGCGGCTAATCAATGGGCTATGGAGATGCCCATCAATTGATGTCAATGTGACGAGTAGGGATTGCCATACAACGGATGCACTAGAGCTATAAGTGTATGAAAGCTCAAACTGAAACTATGTGGGTGTGCATCCAACTTGCTTGCTCATGAAGACCTAGGGATTTGAGGAAGCCCATCGTTGGAATATACAAGCCAAGATCTATGATGAAAATTCCTACTAGTATATGAAAGTGATAACTCACGAGACTCTCTATATGAAGAACATGGTGCTACTTTGAAGCACAAGTGTGGTAAAAGGATAGTAACATTGCCCCTTCTCTCTTTTTCTCTCATTTTTTTGTTTTCCTTTTTTTTGGGCCTTCTCTTTTTTTTGGCCTTTCTCTTTTTTTTTCGTCCGGAGTCTCATCCCGACTTGTGGGGGAATCATAGTCTCCATCATCCTTTCCTCACTGGGGCAATGCTCTAATAATGATGATCATCACACTTTTATTTACTTACAACTCAATATTACAACTCGATATCTAGAACAAAGATATGACTCTATATGAATGCCTCCGGCGGTGTACCGGGATGTGCAATGATCTAGCGTAGCAATGACATCAAAAAATGGACAAGCCATGAAAACATCATGCTAGCTATCTTACGATCATGCAAAGCAATATGGCAATAAATGCGCAAGTCATGTATATGATGATGATGGAAGTTGCATGGCAATATATCTCGGAATGGCTATGGAAATGCCATGATAGGTAGGTATGGTGGCTGTTTTGAGGAAGATATAATGAGGTTTATGTGTGATAGAGCGTATCATATCACGGGGTTTGGATGCACCGGCGAAGTTTGCACCAACTCTCGAGGTGAGAAAGGGCAATGCACGGTACCGAAGAGGCTAGCAATGATGGAAGGGTGAGAGTGCGTATAATCCATGGACTCAACATTAGTCATAAAGAACTCACATACTTATTGCAAAAATCTATTAGTCATAAAAACAAAGTACTACGCACATGCTCCTAGGGGAATAGATTGGTAGGAAAAGACCATCGTTCGTCCCCGACCGCCACTCATAAGGAAGACAATCGATAAACACCTCATGCTCCGACTTCGTTACATAACGGTTCACCATACGTGCATGTTATGGGACTTGCAAACCTCAACACAAGTATTTCTCAATTTCAAAATTACTCAACTAGCACAACTCTAATATCACCACCTTTATATCGCAAAACTATTGCAAGGAATCAAACATATCATATTCAGTGATCTACAAGTTTTATGTAGGGTTTTATGACTAACCATGTGAATGACCAGTTCCTGTCATCTCTCTAAATAGATATAAATGAAGCAAGAGAGTTTAATTATTTCTACAAAAGGTATGCCCACGCTCTAACAAGTATAAGTGAAGAAAAAGAGCATTCTACAAATGGCGGTTGTCTATGTAAAGAGAAACAGGCAATCCAGGCTTCAAATGATATAAGTGAAGCACATGAAGCATTCTATAAAGCCATACTCAAAAGATATAAGTGAAGTGCAATGAGCATTCTATAAATCAACCAAGGACTATCTCATACCAGCATGGTGCATAAAATAAAAGTGAAAACTAAATGCAAAAGACGCTCCAAGATTGCACATATCGCATGAACGAAACGAATCCGAAAACATGCCGATATTTGTTGAAGAAAGAGGGGATGCCTTCCCAGCATCCCCAAGCTTAGACGCCTGAGTCTCCTTGAATATTTACTTGGGTTGCCTCGGGCATCCCCAAGCTTGAGCTCTTGCCTCTCTTCCTTCTTCTCACATCGGAACCTTCTCAATCATCGAGCACTTCATCCACACAAAACTTCAACAGAAAACTCGGTAAGATCCGTTAGTATAATAAAGCAAATCACTACTATAAGTACTGTTGCAAACCAATTCATATTTTGTTTTGCATTGTGTCTACTGTAGTATAAATTTTTCATGGCTTAATCCACTGATATAAATTGATAGGTTCATCAAAACAAGCAAACTATGCATTAAAAACAGAATCTGTCTAAAACAGAACAGTCTGTAGCAATCTGAACATTCGTCATACTTATGATACTTGAAAAACTCTTCCAAAATTAGGAAAAATAAACAATTTGTACCAAAAGACAATGAAAAAAGAATCAGAACTATTTGACGTTCCAGTAAAAAATTAAAATTCATGCACTACAGCCGAAGTTTCTGTCCTGCACCGCACAATCCAACAAGCATCGTAAACATCCTAAAGGCAAACCTTGGCACATTATTTTTATAACACAATGGAATTGTACAAGGGGATAATTATTTTTTTTGAAAAGTTTCTGTAATTAAGATTCACAAAGTTCCCATGGGCATGAACAAAGTTCAAGGACGTCCCCCATTTTCACAATGCTCGTCTCTCTCACTTTCACTTTTCTTTTTGAAAAAGTTTTGGGTTACCCTCTTTATTTTTGTTATTTTTAAACTATATGAAAGCACTCAAAAGAAATAAATGACTCTCTAAAACTTTCGGGTTGTCTCCCTGGCAGCGCTTTCTTTAAAGCCATTAAGCTAGGCATATAGTGCTCAAGTAGTGAATCCACCCGGATCCCAAGGTATATCAAAGCCAATTTTAATTAGCAATGATTTGTAATTTAGCAGTGAGCACAAAGCAACATATATCAAGCAATGACGAAGTCTAACTCTCTTCCTATGCATCGGCATGTTATAAAAGAACAATTCATGCACACCTAGTAAAGGCCAATGCATAGTATAAACAGTTTCTTGCAATTTTATCGTGTTGGAAACATAGAGAGGTGGAGATATAGTTCCTCTTTCATAATAATTGCAAGTGGGAGCAGCAAGCACATGCATATTATATTTATCAAAATCATCATGTGTAACGGTAAAAGGCAACCCATCAATGTAATCCTTAATAAGTGCAAACTTCTCCGATATAGTATAGTTGGGAGAATTCAAAAAGATAATAGGACTATCATGAGTGGGTGCAATAGCAACAATTTCATGTTTAACATAAGGAACTATAGCAAGTTCATCCCCATAAGCATAATTCATATTGGCATCTTGGCCAGAAGCATAGCAAGCATCATCAAAAAGGGATATTTCAAAAGAATCATAGGGATCATAACAGTCATCATAGCAATCATCCTTCGGTAAGCACGAAGGGGAATTAAACAATGTATGAGTTGAAGAGTTACTCTCATTAGAAGGTGGGCACGGGTAGCTAATCCGCTCTTCCTCCTTTTGTTCTTCGCTCTCCTCATCATATTTTTCATCCAATGAGCTCATAGTTTCATCAATTTCTTCTTCCATAGACTCCTGCAAAATATTAATCTCTTCTTGGACAGCGGAGTATTTCTCAATATATGGTTTAACATAAGCATTAGAAGCATAATTCTCATAACAATATTCAAGTATGGCAATCTCAGAAGCATCATACGTTTCAATCAAAGAAGCAATCTCAGAAGCACCCTTAAAAGCAACAAATTCTTCAATTTGTTGAATATCATAGTAACTATAAACACCTTTAGCATAGGAAGATAAGGTTCCATTATCAATAATCTCACATTGGTAGGGAAGGTGTTTCTTAGGGTTTTCAGAACAATAAGTAACATCATATATTTCACATAAATTCCAAGCATAGCATTGCAAACGATTAATTTGACCCAATAGAATTTTCCCTTTTTCAGATATTCGGTGTCGCACATAAAAAGCATGCTCATCTAAAGATTTGCCCTCAACTAAGCTAGTTGGGTTTTCAGCACGAGCACATAGGGATTGAAGATGATCCAAGTAATAAGCTTCAGCAGTGTGATAGATTTTGAGTGGTTCTTCACCCATTGGTTCAGTAGGTACAACTAATTTTTTTTGGTATTTTGCGTTTCCTACCCATAACTAAAGATAGAAAACAACTCAGAACAGCAAATAAAAATTACTTAGTGATAAAGAAAACAAGCACACACGAGAATATTCACCCCACACTATTGCTCCCCGGCAACGGCGCCAGAAAAAGGTCTTGATAACCCACAAGTATAGGGGTTCAATTGTAGCCTCTTTTGATAACTAAGAGTGTCGAACCCAACGAGGAGCTAAAGGTAGAACAAATATTCCCTCAAGTTCTATCGACCACCGATACAACTCTACGCACGCTTGACGTTCGCTTTACCTAGAACAAGTATGAAACTAGAAGTACTTTGTAGGTGTTTTTGGGTAAGCTTGCAAGAAAATAAAGAGCACGAAAATAAAAGCTAGGGGCTGTTTAGATGAAGACACAACTAAATTAGTTTTAGTAGAGAGCTTTTGTCAACAAGAATGTTATTTGTCCCTAGGCAATCAATAACTAGACCGGTAATCATTATTGCAATTTTATTTGAGGGAGAGGCATAAGCTAACATACTTTCTCTACTTGGATCATATGCACTTATGATTGTAACTCTAGCAAGCATCCACAACTACTAAAGATTCATTAAGGTAAAACCCAACCATAGCATTAAAGTATCAAGTCCCCTTTATCCCATACGCAAACAACCTACTTACTCGGGTCTGTGCTTCTGTCACTCACGCCACCCACCATAAGCAAATCATAAGCATATTGCAAACCCTACAGCGGGAATCCCTCACGCTTGCGCGACACGGAGAGCACCATAGGACAGCACCAATAATAAAACATACAACTCAAACCAATCACGATCATCAAATAGCCATTAGGACAAAACAGATCTACTCAAACATCATAGGATAGCCATACATCATTGGGAAATAATATATAGCATTGAGCACCATGTTTAGGTAGAGATTACAGCGGGTAAGAGAGAGGTTACACCGCTGCATAGAGGGGGGAAGAGTTGGTGATGATGGCGGTCACGTTGTTGGTGAAGATGGCGGTGATGGTAATGGCCCTGGTAGCGCTCTGGCGCCACCGGAAGCAAGGGGGAGAGGACCCCCCCCCCTTCTTCTTCTTCTTCCTTGACCTCCTACCTAGATGGGAGAAGGGTTTCCCCTCTGGTCCATGGTCTCCATGGCGTTGGAGGGGCGAGAGCCCCTCCGAGATTGGATCTGTCTCTCTGTCTCTCTCTGTTTCTGCGTTCTGTTTTCTGGCCCTTCACCGTTTTTTAAATATCCGGAGATCCGTAACTCCGATTGGGGTGAATCTTTCACTCAGATCTTTCTCATAAAATTATCTTTCTTGCGGCAAAAGAAGAGCGTCAACCGGCTTACGGGGTGGCCACGAGGGTCAGGGGCGCGCCTGACACCCTGGGGCACGCCCCCTACCTCGTGCCCCCTCGGACACCGTCTCGCGTTGATTTTACTTCCCGAAAATCATAAATATTCCAAAATAATTCTCCGTCCGTTTTTATCCCGTTTGGACTCCGTTTGATATTGGGTTTCTGCGAAACAAAAAATATGCAACAAACAGGAACTGGCACTGGGCACTGGATCAATATGTTAGTCCCAAAAATAGTATAAAAAGTTGCCAAAAAGTATATAGAAGTTGTAGAATATTGGCATGGAACAATAAAAAATTATAGATACGACGGAGACGTATCATCTGTATCTTCCATGCTAGGCGGGTTATTCTCAAGAGGAGTGGACTCCGCTCCTCACTCGCGAGAAAATGGATGGTCGTCGGGATGCCCAGTCCCATGCTTTATGCAAATCAAATCAAAATAATGGCAAACAAAACTCCCGCGGGACTCTTGTTAGTTGGAGGCACTCGTTGTTTCGAGCAAGCCATGGATTGATGCTTGTTGGTGGAGGAAGAGTGTAAACTTTACCATTCTGTTTGGGAAGCGCCTATAATGTGTGTAGCATGGAAGATATCGCCATCTCTTGGTTGTTATGTTGACAATGAAAGTATGCCGCTCAAAATATTATTCATCTCTGCTTTAAAATCGAGCTCTAGCACCTCTACAAATCCCTGCTTCCCTCTGCGAAGTGCATATCTATTTCCTTTTATGTTGAGTCATCATCCTCTTATTAAAAAGCACTAGCTGGAGAGCACCGCTGTCATTTGCATCCATTACTATTAATTTATATTGGGTATGACTATGACTGGATCTCTATTACCATGAATTACAATGTTTAGTCAGTCCTTGATCTTTAAAGGTGCTCCACATTTATGTTTTGCGGTCTCAGAAAGGGCTAGCGAGATACCATCTTGTTATATCATATTATGATTGTTTTGAGGAAGTGTTGTCATCCGAGATTTATTATTATTGCTCGCTAGTTGATTATGTCATTGATATGAGTAAATGTGAGACCTAAATGTTATTGTGAATATGGTTAGTTCATAATCTTTGCTAAAAACTTGAATGTTGGCTTTACATATTTACAACAACAAGAGCAAACAAAGTTTGTAAAAGTTTTTCTGTTTCACTTTCAGTTTATCAACTGAATTGCTTGAGGACAAGCAAAGGTTTAAGCTTGGGGGAGTTGATATGTCTCCAACGTATCTACTTTTCCAAACACTTTTGCCCTTGTTTTGGACTCTAACTTGCATGATTTGAATGAAACTAACCCGGACTTACGTTGTTTTCAGCAGAATTGCCATGGTGTTATTTTTGTGCAGAAATAAAAGTTCTCGGAATGACCTGAAAATCAATGGAGAATTATTTTGGAATATATAAAAAATACTGGCGAAAGAATCAAGGCCAGGGGGCCCACACCCTGTCCATGAGGGTGGAGGGCGCGCCTACCCCCCTGGGCGCGCCCCCGTGCCTCATAGGCCCCCTGGAGCTCCACCGACCTCAACTCCAACTCTATATATTCGTGTTCGGGGAGAAGAAAATCGGAGAGAAGGATTCATCGCGTTTTACGATATGAAGCTGCCACCAAGCCCTAATCTCTCTCGGGAGGGCTGATCTGGAGTCTGTTCGGGGCTCCGGAGAGGGGAATCCGTCACCATCGTCATCATGAACCATCCTCCATCACCAATTTCATGATGCTCACCACCGTGCGTCAGTAATTCCTGAAGGAAATGTGCCCTAGAGGCAATAATAAAGTTATTATTTATTTCCTTATATCATGATAAATGTTTATTATTCATGCTAGAATTATATTAACTGGAAACATGATACATGTGTGAATACATAGACAAACCGAGTGTCACTAGTATGCCTCTACTTGACTAGCTCGTTGAGCAAAGATGGTTATGTTTCCTAGCCATATACATGAGTTGTCATTTGATTAACGGGATCACATCATTAGGAGAATGATGTGATTGACTTGACCCATTTCGTTAGCTTAGCACTTGATCGTTTAGTATTCTGTTATTGCTTTCTTCATGACTTATACATGTTCCTATAACTTTGAGATTATGCAACTCCCGTTTACCGCAGGAACACTTTGTGTGCTACCAAACGTCACAACGTAACTGTGGGATTATAAAGGTGCTCTACAGGTGTCTCAGAAGGTACTTGTTGGGTTGGCATATTTAGAGATTAGGATTTGTCACTCCGATTGTCGGAGAGGTATCTCTGGGCCCACTCGGTAATGCACATCACTATAAGCCTTGCAAGCATTGTAACTAATGAGTTAGTTGTGGAATGATGTGTTACGAAAGGAGTAAAGAGACTTGCCGGTAACGAGATTGAACTAGGTATTGAGATACCGACGATCGAATCTCGGGCAAGTAACATACTGATGACAAAGGGAACAACGTATGTTGTTATGTGGTTTGACCAATAAAGATCTTCGTAGAATATGTTGGAGCCAATATGAGCATCCAAGTTCCGCTATTGGTTATTGAATGGAGACGTGTCTCGGTCATGTCTACATAGTTCTCGAACCCATAGGGTCCGCACGCTTAAACTTCGGTGACGATCGGTATTATGAGTTTTTGTGTTTTGATGTACTGAAGGTAGTTCAGGGTCCCGGATATGATCACGGACATGACGAGGAGTCTCGAAATGGTCGAGACGTAAAGATCAATATATTGGACGACTATGTTCGGACACCGGAATAGTTTCGGGGAGTTTCGGACATATACCGGAGTATCGGGGGCTTACTGGAACCCCTCGGGGAGTTTAATGGGCCAAGATGGGCCTTAGTGGAGTAGAGGAGGGGCGGCTGGGGCTGGCCGCGCTCCCCCTCCCCCTCTAGTCCGAATAGGACAAGGAGGGGGGCGGCGCCCCCCTTTCCTTCCTCCTCTCTCCTTCCCTTCCTTTCCCCCTCCTACTCCAACTAGGAAAAGAGGGAGTCCTACTCCCGGTGGGAGTAGGACTCCTCCCTGGCGCGCCCTCTCCTGGCCGGCCGCCTCCTCCCCCTGGTCCTTTATATACGGGGGCAGGGGCACCTCTAGACACAACAATTGATCTCTTAGCCGTGTGCGGTGCCCCCCACCACCATAATCCACCTCGATCATATCGTAGTGGTGCTTAGGCGAAGCCCTGCGTCGGTAGCAACATCGTCACCGTCATCACGCCGTCGTGCTGACGGAACTCTCACTCGAAGCTCGGCTCGATCGGAGTTCGTGGTACGTCATCGAGTTGAACGTGTGCTGAACTCGGAGGTGTCGTACGTTCGGTACTTGGATCGGTCGGATCGTGAAGACGTACGACTACATCAACCGCGTTGTGCTCACGCTTCCGCTTTCGGTCTACGAGGGTACGTGGACACTCTCCCCTCTCGTTGCTATGCATCACCATGATCTTGCGTGTGCGTAGGTGATTTTTTTTTGAAATTACTACGTTCCCCAACAGTGGCATCCGAGCCAGGTTTTATGCGTTGATGTTATATGCACGAGTAGAACACAAGTGAGTTATGGGCGATACAAGTCATACTGCTTACCAGCATGTCATACTTTAGTTCGGTGGTATTGTTGGATGAAGCGGCCCGGACCGACATTACGCGTACGCTTATGCGAGACTGTTTCTACCGACGTGCTTTGCACAGAGGTGGCTGGCGGGTGTCAGTTTCTCGAACTTTAGTTGAACCGAGTGTGGCTACGCCCGGTCCTTTAGAAGGTTAAAACATCACTAACTTGACGAACTATCGTTGTGGTTTTGATGCGTAGGTAAGAACGGTTCTTGCTCAGCCCGTAGCAGCCACGTAAAACTTGCAACAACAAAGTAGAGGACGTCTAACTTGTTTCTGCAGGGCATGTTGTGATGTGATATGGTCAAGACATGATGCTATATTTTATTGTATGAGATGATCATGTTTTGTAACCGAGTTATCGGCAACTGGGAGGAGCCATATGGTTGTCGCTTTATTGTATGCAATGCAATCGCCCTATAATTGCTTTACTTTATCACTAAGCAGTAGCGATAGTCGTAGAAGCAGTAGTTGGCGAGACGACAACGATGCTACGATGGAGATCAAGGTGTCGCGCCGGTGACGATGGTGATCATGACGGTGCTTCGGAGATGGAGATCACAAGCACAAGATGATGATGGCCATATCATATCGCTTATATTGATTGCATGTGATGTTTATCTTTTATGCATCTTATTTTTCTTTGATTGACGGTAGCATTATAAGATGATCTCTCACTAAATTTCAAGATAAAAGTGTTCTCCCTGAGTGTGTACCATTGCCAAAGTTCGTCGTGCCGAGACACCACGTGATGATCGGGCGTGATAAGCTCAACGTTCATCTACAATGGGTGCAAGCCAGTTCTGCACACGCAGAATACTCAGGTTAAACTTGACGAGCCTAGCATATGCAGATATGGCCTCGGAACACTGAGACCGAAAGGTCGAGTGCGAATCATATTGTAGATGTGATCAACATAGTGATGTTCACCATTGAAAATTACTCCATTTCACGTGATGATCGGTTATGGTTTAGTTGATTTCGGTCACGTGATCACTTAGATGATTAGAGGGATGTCTGTCTAAGTGGGAGTTCTTAAAGTAATATGATTAATTGAACTTAAATTTATCATGAACTTAGTACCTGATAGTATTTTGCTTGTCTATGTTGTTGTAGATAGATGGCCCGTGCTGTTGTTTTGTTAAATTTTAATGCGTTCCTTGAGAAAGCAAAGTTGAAAGATGATGGTAGCTGAGGGAGTCCTGGATTAGGGGGTGTTCGGATAGCCGAACTATACCTTCAGCCGGACTCCTGGACTATGAAGATACAAGATTGAAGACTTCGTCCCGTGTCCGGATGGGACTTTCCTTGGCGTGGAAGGCAAGCTTGGTGATGCGGATATTTAGATCTCCTACCATTGTAACCGACTTTGTGTAACCCTAACCCTCTCCGGTGTCTATATAAATCGGAGGGTTTTAGTCCGTAGGACAACAACTCCAACATACAACAATCATACCATAGGCTAGCTTCTAGGGTTTAGCCTCCTTGACCTCGTGGTAGACCTACTCTTGTACTACCCATATCATCAATATTAATCAAGCAGGACGTATGGTTTTACCTCCATCAAGAGGGCCCGAACCTGGGTAAAACATTGTGTCCCTTGTCTCCTGTTACCATCCGCCTAGACGCACAGTTCGGGACCCCCTACCCGAGATCCGCCGGTTTTGACACCGACATTGGTGCTTTCATTGAGAGTTCGTCCGTGTCGTCACTTTTAGGCCCGATGGCTCCTTTTATCATCAACGACGATGCAGTCCAGGGTGAGACTTTTCTCCCCGGACAGATCTTCGTCTTCGGCGGCTTCGCACTGCGGGCCAATTCGGTTGGCCGCCTGGAGCAGATCGAAAGCTACGCCCCTGGCCATCAGGTCAGGTTTGGAAGTTTGAACTACATGGCTGAAATCCGCGGGGACTTGATCTTTGACGGATTCGAGCCACAGCCAAGCGCGCCGCACTGTCTCGATGGGCATGATCTAGCTCTGCCGCCGAACAATGTCCTGGAGGCCGCACGCGCGTTGGTTCCGACCCTTAATTCGGAGCCTGTTGCGCCGATCGAGGATGAGCGGTTGGACGCTACCTCAGGGGCTGCGATCTCAAAGGCGATCGAGCCGAACACCAGCCCCGCACTCTGCATGACCCGTGACTCCGAGGATCCGGATTCCTCTCCGGACTCCGAACCCCCGCGCCCCTGTCGATCGAATCCGATTGGGCACCAATCATGGAGTTCACCGCCGTGGACATCTTTTAGCACTCGCCCTTTGGCGACATCCTGAACTCACTAAAGTCTCACTCTTTATCAGGAGAGCCCTGGCCGGACTATGGTCAGCAAGGATGGGATATGGACGATGAAGAAATTCAAAGCCCACCCACCACCCACTTTGTAGCCACTGTCGACGATTTAACCGACATGCTCGACTTCGACTCCGAAGACATCGACGGTATGGACGATGATGCAGGAGACGAACAGGAACCAGCACCTGTAGGGCGCTGGAAGGCCACCTCGTCATATGACATATATATGGTGGGCACTCCAAAAGATGGAGATGGCAATGTAAAAGAGGGGTATGACACCTCTAAGAAACAACCCAAGCGTCGGCGTCAGCAGCGCCGTTCTAAATCCCGCCAAAGCAAGAACGGTGATTCCGGCACTTGAGATAATACTACTCCGGATAGCGCCGAAGAACACCCCCTCCAGCAAGATTCGGCACAGGAACATGGAGAAGCCAGCCCTCATGAGAGAGCGGCAGACCGAGAGGTTGAGGATGATAACTATATGCCTCCTTCCGAAGACGAGGCAAGCCTCGACGACGACGAATTCGTCGTACCATCAGACCCCGCCGAACAAGAGCGTTTCAAACGCAGGCTTTTAGCCACGACAAGCAGCCTCAAGAAAAAGTAGCAACAGCTTAGAGCTGATCAAGATTTGCTAGCTGACAGATGGATTGAAGTCCTTGCGGCCGAAGAGTATGAACTCGAACGCCCCTCCAAGCGTTACCCAAAGCGCAGGCTGCTACCCCGATTAGAGGAGGAAGCACCTACATCACGAGCGCATGACATGGCCGAACGGCCACCTCGTGGCCGCGACAGAGAGGCCTCTAGGCCCTCCACTCAAGCCATGCCCCGACGCCGCCCAAAACATGCTCAGGCACGAGAAAACGCGCCAGACCTGCGAGATATACTGGAGGACAAGGCAAGGCAAACAAGATCGATCTACGGATCGCGCGGGCGCCCCACGGCATGTGACGGTGATCGTCACTCCGGATACAATAAATCCGGTCGGGCCGATAACAATAGACAAAGCTCCTTTGAGATGCGTCATGATATAGCCCAGTACAGAGGCGCCGCACACCCGCTATGCTTCACAGATGAAGTAATGGATCATAAAATCCCTGAGGGCTTCAAACCCGTAAACATCGAATCATACGATGGCGCAACAGATCCTGCGGTATGGATCGAGGATTATCTCCTTCATATCCACATGGCCCGAGGTGATGATCTACACGCCATCAAATACCTCCCACTCAAACTTAAGGGACGGGCCCGGCATTGGCTTAACAGCTTGCCAGCAGACTCAATCGGTTCTTGGGAGGACCTGGAAGCCGCATTCCTTGACAACTTCCAGGGCACTTATGTGCGACCACCGTACGCCGATGACCTAAGCCACATAATCCAGCAGCCAGAGGAATCAGCCAGGCAATTCTGGACACGGTTCCTAACAAAGAAAAATCAAATAGTCGACTGTCCGGACGCGGAGGCCCTAGCAGCCTTCAAGCATAATATCCACGACGAGTGGCTTTCCCGGCACCTGAGACAGGAAAAGCCGAAATCTATGGCAGCCCTCACGACACTCATGACCTGCTTTTGCACGGGAGAAGACAGCTGGCTAGCTCGTAGCAACAACTTAACCAAGAACCTTGGTAATTCAGATACCAAGGACAAAAGCGGCAGGTCGCGCCGGAACAAGCAAAAGCGCCGCGTTAACAGCGACAGCAACGAGGATACAGCAGTAAATGCCGGATTCCGAGGCTACAAATCCGGTCAGCGGAAAAAGCCATTCAAAAGAAATAATCAGGGCCCGTCCAGTTTGGACTGAATACTCGACCGCTTGTGCCAGATACATGGCACCCTCGAAAGGCCAGCCAATCACACCAACAGGGATTGTTGGGTGTTCAAGCAGGCATGCAAGTTAAGAGCCAAAAACAGAGACAAGGGGCTGCATAGCGATGACGAGGAGGAGCCCAGGCCGCTGAACAACAGTGGACAGAAGGGTTTTCCCCCACAAGTGCGGACGGTGAACATGATATACGCAACCCATATCCCCAAAAGGGAGTGGAAGCGTGCGTCACGGGACGTATACGCGCTGGAGCCAGTCACTCCAAAGTTCAACCCATGGTCCTCCTGCCCGATCACTTTTGATTGAAGGGACCATCCCACTAGCATCCGTCATGGCGGGTTTGCCGCATTGGTTCTTGACCCAATTATTGACGGATTACATCTCACAAGAGTCCTCATGGACGGCGGTAGCAGCCTGAACCTGCTTTACCAGGATACAGTGCGGAAAATGGGCATAGATCCCTCGAGGATCAAGCCCACCAAAACGACCTTTAAAGGCGTCATACCAGGTGTAGAAGCCAACTGTACAGGCTCAGTTACACTTGAAGTGGTCTTCGGATCTCCGGATAACTTCCGAAGCGAGGAACTAATCTTCGACATAGTCCCGTTCCGCAGTGGCGATCATGCATTGCTCAGGCGAACCGCATTTGCAAGGTTCAATGCGGTACCGCACTATGCATACCTCAAGCTCAAGATGCCAGGCCCTCGAGGAGTAATCACGGTCAACGGAAACACTGAACGCTCCCTCCGAACAGAGGAGCACACGGCAGCGCTCGCAGCAGGAGTACAAAGCAGCCTCTCTAGGCAGTTCTCCAGTCCGGCCCTTAAAAAGCCGGACACTGTCAAGCGCGCCCGGAGTAACCTACAACAAGACCGCCTGGCACGTTCCGAGCAAGCGTAGCAATGCGGCCCCAACCCTAGCCCTCGCAATATGGCAAAACCAGTGCTTCGCGTACATAACTACGCTCTCAAAATACCATGGGCTCAAGGGGAGGGGCACCTTCACGGCACGCCCAAAACACGGCTTAAACCGTACTAGGGGCTGCCGGATTCTTTTTTTTAATTTTCTCTTACTTTCAGGACTCCATCCTTCGGACGACCTATTCGGCAATTCAACTGCCGCACAAACGATGCAAGATCCAGGACAGCCGACAAGCCATGCCGCATTATGGAACTCTCAGGTGGTCTCTATTACGAGCAGTATACCTGTTTTGAATACAATTCCGCGGCCTGCCCCTGGCCAGGACATGTTAAATAGTCCAATTTCTCTTGCTTATCGCACTATTCGTATCGTTCTTCTTGGACAGCAGACTTTCTATAAACAATGCATAGCTTTTGTCTATTTTTTGCATTATCCTCTATTTATATATATGTTTATTAATGACATGTTGCACCCGTACATTATGGTATGGCAAAATATGCCAGGGGCTTCAGTGCCCCTCAATATGGTGTGAGAAGTCCGAACACTTTCACAAGTGCGGCACCCCGAACTTATAGCACTATATGCATCGGCTCCGAATCATGATTTGGGTCAATAGTTGGGTTTGCCCGGCTCCTATGTTTTGGTGCCTTACGTTCCGCTATATCAGCTAAGGTAGCACTAGGAGAACTACTGCGATTGTGCCCCAGTTGAGCTGGGCTGAGCACCTCAGTAGAGAAAGCTAAAACTGACTATCATGATGAGGCGAGAGACCGGTCATTGTTCGAGAGGTTTTTTGAGTCCTTAAAGACTTATGCCGCTTCGAGCGAGGAACCGGCTTAGTCCGTCCAAGGCGTGGATAGCGCCCCGAACTCGGTCTTCCGAATACTAGGGGCTTCGCCGAAATTTAAAATTATAGAGTTCTATGGCTAAGTGAGAGTGTTCAAGCATTATAGTCCGATTGCCTTGTTCGTTTTGCTGAGCGCCTCCCTCGAAGGACCCAACTATGGGAAAAAGAGCGCTCAGGTTTATCCCGAACACCCCAGCACTAGTGGCATGGGGGCAGAAGCCGACGACTGGCCATCTCTCAATTTTTTGATAAACGGACGCACAGAAAGTAATATTTTAAATTCAACAAGCATTGCTTAGCGCATATGAACAAGTTTTCAGCGCACAGGATAAACACGAGAGAGTTCATTCAAAAAATACATCATTGGTACATTCATCCGCCACAAGGCGGGCACCCGCAAGAACATCCTTATAGTAGTTCTCGGGCTTGCGATGCTCCTTCCCCGGCGGCGGCCCGTTCCTCACAAGCTTCTCACCGTCCAGCTTACCCCAGTGCACCTTTGCACGGGCCAGGGCCCTACGGGAACCTTCGATGCAGACGGAGAGCTTGATGACCTCGAACCTTGGACAGGCCTCCACCAGCCGCCGCACCAGCCCGAAGTAGCTCCCAGGTAGGGCCTCTCCAGGCCACAGCCGAACTATGAAGCCCTTCATGGCATGTTCGCCCGCCTTGTGGAGCTCGACCAACTGCTTCAGCTAGTCGCTCAAGGGCACAGGGTGTCCGGCCTTAGCGTACTGAGACCAGAACACCTTCTCTGTCGAGCTACCTTCCTCGGCTCGGTAGAATGCGGAGGCATCGGATACGCTGCGGGGAAGATCTGCGAATGCCCCTGGAGAACTCCGGATTCGGGTAAGTAACAAGTAGTTTACTTTTATATGTCTGCTTTGCATAAAGAATGCCTTACCCGCCGCTATCTTTTTCATCTCCTCCAACTCTTGGAGGGCCTTCTGGGATTCGGCCTTGGCAGCCTTGGCAGTTTCAAGGGCCGCCGCGAGCTCGGACACTCGTGTCTTCGAGTCCAGCTCCAAACTCTCATGTTTTTTCATGAGAACCTGAAGCTCTTGCTGCACCTCGCCGACCTGGGCCTCAAATTTCTCTCGCTCGGTGCGCTCCGTGGCCGCTCTCTTCTCGGCCTCGGACAGCGCCTGCTTGAGGGTCGCCACCTCAGTCGTGGACCCTACAATAAGCAGTACAATCCTGTTATTTTTTGCAATTGCATCTTTTTTATATATTTTTTCTATATGGTATCTCTTACCATCCTTCTCCTCGAGCTGCCGTTTGGCAAGGCCGAACTCTTGCTCGGTCTGCTCGAGGCCCTTCTTCAGGGCACCCACCTCCGCAGTCAGTGCGGCGGTGGCTAGCAGCGAAGCCTGCATATGCATATTGACTCCTTTTTGTTAGACTCCTGCGAAATTTAATAGATCCTCTATTCGGCTTTTCTTTCCGAACGCCAAACAGAGCATCAGGGGCTACTGTCTATGCGGTAATATTTTTACATATTTTTACTTACCTCGAAGCCTGTTAGAAGGCTAGCGCAAGCTTCAGTCAGTCCGCTCTTGGCAGACTGAACCTTCTGGATCACCGTACTCATAATAGTACGGTGCTCCTCATCGATGGAGGCGCCGTTAAGCACCTCCAGCAGATTGTCCGGCACCTCCGGTTGGACGAAGGCCGCCGGCTCAGAAGGCTTGCTCCTCTTGGAAGGAGTTCGCCTACCGCGATCCAAAACTATTGAAGATTCAGGCGCGGTGTCCGGCTCAAAGCCGGACTTGGAGCCCTGGGGGGTCTTGTCCCCTTTACTCCTGGAGTCCGGGAGGTCGCCTCGCGGCACCTCCTCCTGCCCCAGAGCTTGTCGCGACGCCACTTCGGCGTCGTCCGCAGTGCGGGGGGAGACAGCGGGCGGAACTGAGTTCACGTCCGATGAATCCAGGGAGCCGCTCGACGACTCGTCGAGTCCGGCCTGGGGTGGGCTGCATAATTATGTTCGACATTAGGGAAAGCTGTGCAACAAAGGAATATTATGAGTTACTCTAGTATCTGAATACTTACGATTTCGCCGGACGCTTGGCTCTGTCCGGCCACTCCTCTTCGTCGTCGTCGGCGTCGGCGGAGTAGTCCGGAGGAAGGGTTTTCCCCTTCTTGGACCCTTCTGCCTCCCCTGTTGGGGCGGCCTTCCTTTTCTTTCCTCCCCCCGCTGGAGGGGGAGAGGGTTCTTCATCCTCCTCCTCGTCTTCACGGGAGGAGAGCGTCTCAGACTCATCGGATGACGAGTCCGACACCACCATATGACGGGAACTCTTTCGAGTCCCCGTGGCCTTCTTCTTCTTGGCCTTATTCTCCGGCACCACATAGGGTGCTGGAGCCAGCAGCTTCGATAAACGAGCGTCTGCTGGGTCTTCGGGCAAAGGAGCCGGACAGTCAATTGGTCCGGACTTCACCTGCCATTCCTGTCAAGGGTAAGGGAGTTTAGATCCCGCATAGAGTCAAACTATGAGAAACAAATATCCTGTAAAAGGTACAGATAAATCACCGCGCTAGATGTACGCTGCGTGCTGAATCCGCGGTCTTCGGATGCGGATGCGGGAGCCTCGGCACCCTTGAAAAGCACCTTCCAGGCATCTTCGTATGTCGTGTCGAAGAGCCTGTTCAAGGTTTGGTGCTGCGCCGGATCGAACTCCCACAGAGTGAAGCCCCGTTGTTGACACGGGAGAATCCGGCGGACGAGCATGACCTGGACTATATTGACAAGCTTGAGCTGCTTGTTCACTAGGGACTGGATGCATGTCTGCAATCCGGTCACCTCTCCTTCGTCACCCCACGACAGGCCCGTCTCTTTCCAGGACGTGAGCCGCGTGGGGGGTCCGGACCGGAACTCAGGGGCTGCGATCCATTCCGGATTGCACGGCTCGGTGATGTAAACCACCCTGATTGCCACCCCTTCAAGGTCTCCACAAAGGATCCCTCGAGCCATAGGACGTTGGCCATCTTGCCCACCATGGCGCCTCCGCACTCTGCTTGGCTGCCGCGCACCACCTTCGGCTTGACGTTGAAAGTCTTGAGCCAAAGGCCGAAATGGGGGCGGATGCAGAGGAAAGCCTCGCACACGACGATAAATGCCGAGATGTTGAGGATGAAGTTCAGGGCCAGATCGTGGAAATCCAGGCCATAATAGAACATGAGCCCACGTACAAATGGGTGGAGAGGAAAGCCCAGTCCGTGGAGGAAGTGGGGAAGGAATACGACCCTCTCATGGGGCTCTAGGGTGGGGAGAAGCTACCCCTTTTCAGGGAGCCGGTGCGCGATGTCTTTGGACAAGTATCCGGCCCTCCTCAGCTTTTTGACATGGCCCTCTGTGACGGAGGAGACCATCCACTTGCCTCCCGCTCCGGACATTGCTGGAGAAGGTTGAGGTGGGAAGTGCGGGCTTGGGCGCTGGAGCTCGGGTGCGCAGAAGATGGATAGGCAAAGGAGGAAGAAGGCGTAGGTAAAAAGATGGATCCTTATCCCCTTATATGGCGGATGCGGCTATGCGTCCCCACCAGCCTAGTAAAACTCGCTTGCCTCCCAAGCGCCGTGATAAATGGTGCGGTTGGGTTACCCACGTCCGTATTGATGAGAATCCCGTAAATGGGGGACATGATCTCTGCTTTGACAAGACGTGCCAAGGAAACCGCCTCGCAAAATGCACTGAGGTGGAGAAGTGAAAACGATTCGAATAAAGGCTTGGCCGTAGTGTGATGTCACGCTATGGAATACGTCAGTAGATTAGATTTGTGTTAATATTATTCTCTTTATGGCAATATGTGGAAACTTATTTTGCAGATCCGGACACTACTCTTGGTGTTTACAATCTTTTATGAAGAACTTGGAGGAGGAACCCGCCTTGCAATGCCGAAGACAATCTGCGCGCCGGACTCGTCATCATTGAAGCCTGGTTCAGGGGCTACTGAGGGAGTCCTCGATTAGGGGGTGCTCGGATAGCCGAACTATACCTTCAGCCGGACTCCTGGACTATGAAGATACGAGATTGAAGACTTCGTCCCGTGTCCGGATGGGACTTTCCTTGGCGTGGAAGGCAAGCTTGGAGATGCGGATATTTAGATCTCCTACCATTGTAACCGACTTTGTGTAACCCTAACCCTCTCCGGTGTCTATATAAACCGGAGGGTTTTAGTTCGTAGGACAACAACTCCAACATACAACAATCATGCCATAGGCTAGCTTCTAGGGTTTAGCCTCCTTGATCTCATGGTAGATCTACTCTTGTACTACCCATATCATCAATATTAATCAAGAAGGACGTAGGGTTTTACCTCCATCAAGAGGGCCCGAACCTGGGTAAAACATTGTGTCCCTTGTCTCCTGTTACCATCCGCCTAGACGCACAGTTCGGGACCCCCTACCCGAGATCCGCCGGTTTTGACACCGACAGTAGCAATTACACGGACTGGGTCCGTAACTTGAGAATTATCCTCATTGTTGCATAGAAGAATTACGTCCTAGAAGCACCGCTAGGTGCCAGACCTGCTGCAGGAGCAACACCAGATGTTATGAACGTCTGGAAGAGCAAAGCTGATGACTACTCGATAGTTCAGTGTGCCACGCTTTATGGCTTAGAACCGGGACTTCAACGATGTTTTGAACGTCATGGAGCATATGAGATGTTCCAGGAGTTGAAGTTAATATTTCAAGCAAATTCCCGGATTGAGAGATATGAAGTCTCCAATAAGTTCTATAGCTGCAAGATGGAGGAGAATAGTTCTGTCAGTGAGCATATACTCAGAATGTCTGGGTATAACAATCACTTGATTCAACTGGGAGTTAATCTTCCGGATGATAGCGTCATTGACAGAATTCTTCAATCACTGCCACCAAGCTACAAGAGCTTTGTGATGAACTATAACATGCAAGGGATGGATAAGACGATTCCCGAAGGAGCATCAAGTGTTGATGGTCAACAAGACCACTAGTTTCAAGAAAAAGGGTGTCGGTTCAATATCCGGCGTATCTCGTAGTAGGGGTCCTAAGCTAGGCGTCTTGGAGTGATGGTAACATGGACACGGGGTTTTACCCAGCTTCGGGCTCTCTTGATGAGATAATACCCTACATGCTGCTTTTGATTGTATTCATATGGGTGTAGTACAGAGTACATATATCTACCACGAGATTGTAGTAATGAATCTATCATTGTCTATTGACTAGCCCGGCCTCGATTTATATAAGACACCGGAGGCCTAGGGTTTAGGAGAGTCCTTGTCTTGGTCGCCAAGTCTTATGGAGTCTTCCTTGTATGCGGCAGGGGTTGTCCGAACTGGCCCATGAGTATACGGCCATGGGGGTCCTCGGCCCAATCCAACTGATCGGGAGATGACGTGGTGAGTACCCCCTAGTCCAGGACACCGTCAGTAGCCCCCTGAACCGGTCTTCAAGTTGGGGACGCTCCTCGATTCTTCCGAACTATTTTGTATCTTAGGTCGTCAGTCTTGAAAATTGGTTCAATTAATCTTCCCATCTTTGATCTTGAGGATCGCCGAAATGCATCCGAAGAGTTTACACATGGGGTATCCGAGGAGCCCCTTTAAGTTTTCGGCCTTTATCAATGCCTTGTTATTTTTATGCCACACCTCGGGTTTGGAGTTGTTCCCGGGAGGCATTTTCCTCTTGCGTCCGAGCTCCAATGCCGGACTGCATTTGAGGTATCTTTTGCAGCCGAGCACCAACGCCGGACCGCTTCCGAGCTCCAATGCCGGAATGTATCCGAGCTCCACCGTCGGAATGTATCCGAGCTCCAACGCCAGACTATGTCCAAGATCCAAAGCCGGACTGTATCCGAGCTCCACCGCCGGAATGTATCCGAGCTCTAACGCCGGAATGTATCCGAGCTCCAACGCCGGACTATGTCCATGCTCCAACACCGGACTGTATCCGAGGTGTCATAGATCACCTTGGTTCAAAAAGGTTGAAGGAGCTTAGCCGAGCTTAATGCCGGAAATGCCCTTTACGGAGCCAGCCACTGGCGTCCGAGCATTATGCCGGACTGTATCCGAGGTGGTGCACCGCCTCGGCCATGGGCTGATTTTTATGAAATTAATTCCGAATTATGCAATGTAATCTCTGCTGAGATGTATAGCCAGTATCCCTCAAGGTGCATGTTGGCCTAATATCCGGGATGCTCCTGAAGGAAAGAATCAAACCGCTGACCCTAGTAGCCCCTGAGACTCAGGTTGATTCATAAAATCAGCCTGAGGATCAATTCCCAGCTCGGCAGCATACTTAGGAATAGAAACGCAGTGTGCAAAGTCCTCGAGACTCA
This sequence comes from Aegilops umbellulata, assembly GCA_032464435.1. Classification (NCBI taxonomy): domain Eukaryota; kingdom Viridiplantae; phylum Streptophyta; class Magnoliopsida; order Poales; family Poaceae; genus Aegilops; species Aegilops umbellulata. Next base: position 336,878,585 of record CP136056.1, on the reverse strand, counting down.
GGTTGGGTGCGGCCGACCAACCTGAGGGTAATAATTTCCTCGAAAACTATATTGCACTTTAAATTTTCTGCATTGGATTGTCAATGCAGTAGCCCCCGAGACACTGGTCGGGTGGCAACACCAGATTAGGGGATCGATGTGCCCCTTTGATATTTGTAAATAATGAGCACGAAGCCCAGTAGCCCCCGAGCCTTAATGTGGGCACGGGTGGCCAAATTAAGGATCGATATCCAGAGTAAAATCACAGATTATGTGTAATGAGTCTATTTATCCAAGTACTTTACATCATTATTTTGACTCCATTGCGACCGTTTATCAGTTGAAAGTGGCCCATCGTCGGCTTCTACCCCTTGGTAGATACTACGCAGGGTGTTTCCGCACTAACAAAACAACCCTTAGCCGACGTCTCGGTGCCCGGAGGCGGTTGTGTTAGCGGAAACGAAGCAATCAGATATGTGGGCTTTATAACTTTCGCTTAGTCATAGGAGCTTTAAACCGGGGAAGATAGCTATGAGCCCCCGGTTAGTGTTCGGCGACATCCGAAGTCAAGCCGTAAACACTTCGGCCAATGTTATGAACGGCCCGTCATTTAACATAGTCATCGGATCGCTGACCGGTTTACGCCTATTATGACAGTCAGTTTTCGGCTTTCTCCACTGAGGTGCTTAACCATGCGAGCTGGAAGCACAATCGCAGTGGTTCTCCCTTTGCACACCTACGAACAAAGTAGAACATACGAGGCAAGCACAGGAGCCAGGCAACACAACTATTGACTGAAGACACAATTCGAAACCGATGCATATATAGCAATATCCGAGAATATTTTTGTCGAATTCCTAAAGGTGTCCGGCGTTGCACTGCGAGACTAATGCTGGAAACGCACAAATAGTTTAAAAGTGCCATAGGCTTGGAAAACCAAAAAACGTCTGTAAAAACTAGACGTCCGAACTAGATCAAGTGTTCGGTGCCAAATCGAAAATTAGTCTTAGAAAAAAAGTGCTTCTGTCGTGCTTTAACATGACACATCCTATCTCGAGACTTCAAGCGGGTCAGCCTACGGCTTCCACCTCCTATCCGAAGGCAGAGTACTTCTCACTAGGCCAGTTTAGCAAACTTTAGCGGCTTCGAGAGAGAAATTAGGCTCCCCGGCTATTGACCGCACACTTGTGTCGAAAAAAGGAGTGATAGAAAAAAAGACTTTGCAACGACTAAGAAGAAGAACACTTATCATAAAACAGCTCACATAAATTTAAGAGCCCCCGAGTGACTTGGGTAAAAGAATGATTGTATGTACCGAAGTACTTATATCATATCTATATGTTCACCCGAACTTTAAATGTGTCTTAACCGACCGTCGGCTTCTCCCTCTTCGGTCAAGGACCGAAAAGTGTTATGTACTCCACCTGTCGAGAATATTGACGGTGTTTCCAATAACAAGGCAATCAGGTCATAAGGTTGTAACAGACAAAGCGCGCTCAGGGAATTTATGCTATATTACTGATAAAGTGTAAGAAGCATCTTCGAAGAAAATAGTACCCCCGCCGATACCTTTCTTCGGTGCTCATTGTTAATATGAGACTTGTGCAATAGATTTTTTGTACTCATGAGTTCCGTTGTGTGCGGACCATAATTGAAAACAATAAGAGCGCTAGCTTTCGGCTTCACCCAGTCTGAGGTCAGAGCTCGGAGGACCCGGTCGTGAAAATCGCAGAGGTGCTCCCTTTACTCCCTAGCCGAACAATCGGGAATGTAGGGGTAAACACAGGAGCAAGGCAACCCAGCTTGCAAATCGCTTAAGTCAACATGGTGCATATTGTGGCGTAATACACGAACAAGGAACGAAGTCGTACAAGTATAATCATATGCAAGAGGAAAAGCTCCATCAAGGGAGCCCCCAAATAAGCGAGGTATTTGAATATGTGCGTCACAAACAAAGTTTGTACAAGGAAGTTTTTCGCAAACAACTTTTGCGAAAAAAATTATAGTGCTTGGTCGAACCGAACAAAATTTAAAACTGAAAGTTTTTTGAGCATGAAAGCGACTTAGCTAGTTAATGTGCTCGGCGTTGATGACGTGGTCCGAGCTTGGTGCGGGAGGAGGTCTCAGCCCCCAAGCCCGATGTAGCCGAGCGAAGAGCTCGACACTCCAAAGAGGTGACACAGCACGCCCGCTGTGGAGAGGTGAAGCTCCCAGTTTAGCCGATGTGACGAAGCAGGTCGGCGGGGTGATGCCGGAGTCTCCGGCCGAGCAGGTTGATGAGGCAGCGACACGGGGTTGCCAACACAGGGCAGCGCTCCAAGGCGACGACACAATTTGGTCGATGGAGGCGACAGCGCGGCTCAGTCTAAGTCGATTGGCTGCACAGATAAGATAGTGCTAACCAAAAGTAATGACAAATAAAGATAATAATGTATATTAAAAAAATATTCTACTTAGTTAATATAAGTTAAGTAAATAATCAAAGAGATATGGCCTGAGCGTCGAGGTTGGCCCGGTGAAGTGGTCGTGTGGTAATGTTGACAAAGGGACACGCGTCGACGCGACGCCACGACTTGGTCAACGTCGGCGGGACGACGATATCGCCTTGCCGAGGTGTTAGCGCGGCCCAACCTAAATAGATTGCCTGATGGCGAGATGGCGTCGTGGTACGGCAATGTCGGCGAAGGTTGGCCTGCCCAGGTGACAGGGAGGGGCTGGCCGAACTAACACCCGGTACAAACATCGGTAGAATTTCTCTGCAAAAATAATGCAAATACACGCCAACAGAGAAATATCTCGCATGTAACAACTTATGTGCTAAATAATAGCTAAGAAATATAAAACATGCTTGACCCGACGACTATAACAAGCCAGAGCTATAGCAAAATCAAAGCAAATAACAGAAAAACTGGTCCAGATTGAACTAACACCAGACCGAATTGGTCTTTCCAAGAAGTAGTACTAATTGAACTAGTAGTATTTACCAATACGTGGAGTGGTGTGTGTAGCCCAGATCTTGAAGACCGTGCTTGGAAAAGAAGTACTTAGATGTGTTAACATGGTACTATCGGTTTGCACTTTTCAGAGAAAGGTAGCAGACAACCTGCGGCCGAACTGGGAGCTGAATTAAAAAAGAAGGAAAGGAATCTTCCCGATTTGCTCCACCGAGCTGAAGTCTGGTCCGTCGACGGGCATAGCCGAATTCATCTCGGCCCTGGTGTACTGCTCCACGGAAGTACTATGCACACGTACTCTCCTCAGGGGAAACGCCGTTATTAGATCGCCGTACACAATTTCTTCTGTGTTGACCTAGATCGAGTCTGCAAACGCGGACGCTTCTGAGATCCGACGTACTGCCCGATGACGGACACACAGCCGCCGCTATATTATTTTGATCCCAATCTGCTTGTAGGCAAAGTAGTACGACACGGCAGCAATGATTTTGCAAAAAAGGTCATCTATATGAAACCGATCTTACTGAAAAAACATCACCTAATCATCCCATCGATCCGCGGCGAACACCCAGCAGGCTCTCAATGAAAGCACCAATGTCGGTTCAATATCCGGCGTATCTCGTAGTAGGGGTCCTAAGCTAGGCGTATTGGAGCGATGGTAACATGGACACGGGGTTTTACCCAGCTTCGGGCTCTCTTGATGAGATAATACCCTACATGCTGCTTTTGATTGTATTCATATGGGTGTAGTACAGAGTACATGTATCTACCACGAGATTGTAGTAATGAATCTATCATTGTCTATTGACTAGCCCAGCCTCAATTTATATAAGACACCGGAGGCCTAGGGTTTAGGAGAGTCCTTGTCTTGGTCGCCAAGTCTTGTGGAGTCTTCCTTGTATGCGGCAGGGGTTGTCCGAACTGGCCCATGAGTATACAGCCATGGGGGTCCTCGGCCCAATCCAACTGATCGGGAGATGACGTGGTGAGTACCCCCTAGTCCAGGACACCGTCAAAGGGCAAAGAGAAGAAGAATGGGAACTTCAAGAAGAACGGCAAACAAGTTGTTGCTCAGGAAAAGAAACCCAAGTCTGGACCTAAGCCTGAGACTGAGTGCTTCTACTGCAAGCAAACTGGTCACTGGAAGCGGAACTTCCCAAGTATTTGGCGGATAATAAGGATGGCAAGGTGAACAAAGGTATATGTGATATACATGTTATTGATGTGTACCTTACTAGAGCTCGCAGTAGCACCTGGGTATTTGATATTGGTTCTGTTGCTAATATTTGCAACTCAAAACAGGGACTACGGATTAAGCGAAGACTGGCTAAGGACGAGGTGACGATGCGCGTGGGAAATGGTTCCAAAGTCGATGTGATCGCCGTCGGCACGCTACCTCTACATCTACCTTCGGGATTAGTTTTAGACCTGAATAATTGTTATTTGGTGCCAGCGTTAAGCATGAACATTATATCTAGATCTTGTTTGATGTGAGACGGTTATTCATTTAAATCTGAGAATAATGGTTGTTCTATCTATATGAGTAATATCTTTTATGGTCATGCACCCTTGAAGAGTGGTCTATTTGTATTGGATCTCGATAGTAGTAATAGACATATTCATAGTATTGAAGCCAAAAGATGCAGAGTTGATAATGATAGTGCAACTTATTTTTGGCACTGTCGTTTGGGTCATATTGGTGTAAAGCGCATGAAGAAACTCCATACTGATGGACTTTTCGAATCACTTGATTCTGAATCACTTGGTACTTGCGAACCATGCCTCATGGGCAAGATGACCAAAACGTCGTTCTCCGGAACTACGGAGCGAGCAACTGATTTGTTGGAGATCATACATACTGATGTATGTGGTGCAATGAATGTTGAGGCTCGCGGCGGGTATCGTTATTTTCTCACCTTCACAGATGATTTAAGCAGATATGGGTATATCTACTTAATGAAACATAAGTCCGAAACACTTGAAAAGTTCAAAGAATTTCAGAGTGAAGTTGAAAATCATCATAACAAGAAAATAAAGTTTCTACGATCTGATTGTGGAGGAGAATATTTGAGTTACAAGTTTGGTCTACATTTGAAACAATGCAGAATAGTTTCGCAACTCACGCCACCCAGAACACCACAGCGTAATGGTGTGTCCGAACGTCGTAATCGTACTTTACTAGATATGGTGCGATCTATGATGTCTTTTACTAATTTACCGCTATCGTTTTGGGGTTATGCTCTAGAGACAGCTACATTCACATTAAATAGGGAACCATCTAAATCCGTTGAGACGACTCCTTATGAACTATAGTTTGGCAAGAAACCAAAGTTGTCGTTTCTTAAAGTTTGGGGCTGCGATGCTTATGTGAAAAAGCTTCAACCTGATAAGCTCGAACCCAAATCGGAGAAATGTGTCTTCATAGGATACCCAAAGGAGACTGTTGGGTACACCTTCTATCACATATCCGAAGGTAAGACATTCGTTGCTAAGAATGGATCTTTTCTAGAGAAGGAGTTTCTCTCGAAAGAAGTGAGTGGGAGGAAGGTAGAACTTTATGAGGTAACTGTACCTGCTCCCTTATTGGAAAATAGTTCATCACAGAAATCGGTTCCTGTGACGTCTATACCAATTAGTGAGGAAGCTAATGATGATGATCATGGAACTTCAGATCAAGTTGCTACTGAACCTCGTAGGTCAACCAGAGTAAGATCAGCAATAGAGTGGTACGGTAATCCTGTTCTGGAGGTCATGTTACTTGACCATGACGAACCTACGAACTATGAGGAAGCGATGATGAGCCCAGATTCCGCAAAATGGCTTGAAGCCATGAAATCTGAGATGGGATCCATGTATGAGAACAAAGTGTGGACTTTGGTTGACTTGCCCGATGATCGACAAGCCATCGAGAATAAATGGGTCTTCAAGAAGAAGACAGACGCTGATGGTAATGTTACTGTCTACAAAGCTCGACTTGTTGTGAAAGGTTTTCGACAAGTTCAAGGAGTTGACTACGATGAGACCTTCTCACCCGTAGCGATGCTTAAGTCCATCCGAATCATGTTAGAAATTGCCGCATTTTATGATTATGAAATTTGGCAAATGGATGTAAAGACTGCATTCCCGAATGGATTTCTGGAAGAAGAGTTGTATATGATGCAACCTGATGGTTTTATCGATCCAAAGGGTACTAACAAAGTGTGCAAGCTCCAGCGATCCATTTATGGACTGGTGCAAACATCTCGGAGTTGGAATAAACGTTTTGATAGTGTGATCAAAGCATATGGTTTATACAGACTTTTGGAGAAGCCTGTATTTACAAGAAAGTGAGTGGGAGCTCTGTAGCATTTCTAATATTATATGTGGATGACATATTGTTCATTGGAAATGATATAGAATTTCTGGATGGCATAAAGGGATATTTGAACAAGAGTTCTTCAATGAAAGACCTCGGTGAAGCTGCTTATATATTGGGCATCAAGATCTATAGAGATAGATCAAGACGCTTAATTGGACTTTCACAAAGTACATACCTTGACAAAGTCTTGAAGAAGTTCAAAATGGATCAAGCAAAGAAATGGTTCTTGCCTGTGTTACAAGGTGTGAAGTTGAGTAAGACTCAATGCCCGATCACTGCAGAAGATAGAGAAAAAATGAAAGATGTTCCCTATGCTTCAGCCATAGGCTTTATCATGTATGCAATGTTGTGTACCAGACCTGATGTGTGCCTTGCTATTAGTTTAGCAGGGAGGTACCAAAGTAATCCAGGGGTGGATCACTGGACAGCGGTCAAGAACATCTTGAAATACCTGAAAAGGACTAAGGATATGTTTCTCGTTTATGGAGGTGACAAAGAGCTCATCGTAAATGGTTACGTTGATGCAAGCTCTGACGCCGATCCAGATGATTCTAAATCGCAAACTGGATAGGTATTTATATTGAACGGTGGAGCTGTTAGTTGGAGCAGTTCTAAACAAAGCGTCGTGGCGGGATCTACATGTGAAGTAGAGTACATAGCTGCTTCAGAAGCAGCAAATGAAGGAGTCTGGATGAAGGAGTTCATATCTGATCTAGGTGTCATACCTAGTGCATCGGGTCCAATGAAAATCTTTTGTGACAATACTGGTGCAATTGCCTTGGCAAAGGAATCCAGATTTCACAAGAGAACCAAGCACATCAAGAGACGCTTCAACTCCATCCGGGATCAAGTCCAGGTGGGAGACATGGAGATTTGCAAGATACATACGGATCTGAATATTGCACACCTGTTGACTAAGCCTCTTCCACGAGCAAAACATGATCAGCACCAAGGCTCCATGGGTGTTAGAATCATTACTGTGTAATCTAGATTATCGACTCTAGTGCAAGTGGGAGACTCAAGGAAATATGCCCTAGAGGCAATAATAAAGTTATTATTTATTTCCTTGACTAGCAATGATGTGATAGAATTGTACTAACCGGAAATATGCCCACGAGCAAAACATGATCATGATAAATGTTTATTATTCATGCTAGAATTGTACTAACCGGAAACATGATACATGTGTGAATACATAGACAAACAGAGTGTCACTAGTATGCCTCTACTTGACTAGCTCGTTGATCAAAGATGGTTATGTTTCCTAGCCATAGACATGAGTTGTCATTTGATTAACGGGATCACATCATTAGGAGAATGATGTGATTGACTCGACCCATTCCGTTAGCTTAGCACTTGATCGTTTAGTATTCTGCTATTGCATTGTTCATGACTTATACATGTTCCTATAACTATGAGATTATGCAACTCCTGTTTACCGGAGGAACACTTTTTGTGCTACCAAACTTCGCAACGTAACTGGGTGATTATAAAGGTGCTCTACAGGTGTCGCCGAAGGTACTTGTTGGGTTGGCATATTTCGAGATTAGGATTTGTCACTCCGATTACCGGAGAGGTATCTATGGGCCCACTCGGTAATGCACATCACTATAAGCCTTTCAAGCATTGTAACTAATGAGTTAGTTGTGGGATGATGTGTTACGGAACGAGTAAAGAGACTTGCCGGTAACGAGATTGAACTAGGTATTGAGATACCGACGATCAAATCTCGGGCAAGTAACATACTGATGACAAAGGGAGCAACGTATGTTGTTATGCGGTTTGACCGATAAAGATCTTCATAGAATATGTGGGAGCCAATATGAGCATCCAGGTTCTGCTATTGGTTATTGACCGGAGACGTGTCTCGGTCATGTCTACATAGTTCTCGAACCCGTAGGGTCCGCACGCTTAAAGTTTGGTGACGATCGGTCTTATGAGTTTTTGTGTTTTGATGTACCAAAGGTAGTTCGGAGTCCCGGATATGATCATGGACATGACGAGGAGTCTCGAAGTGGTCGAGACGTAAATATCGATATATTGGACGACTATGTTCGGACACCGGAATGGTTTCGGGGAGTTCCGGACATATACCGGAGTACCGGGGGGTTACCGGAACCCCCCGGGGAGTTTAATGGGCCAAGATGGGCCTAAGTGGAGAATAGGAGGGGTGGCTGGGGCTGGCCGCGCCCCCCTGCCCCTCTAGTCCGAATAGGACAAGGAGAGGGGCGGCGCCCCCCTTTCTTTCCTCCTCTCTCCTTCCCTTCCTTTCCTCCTCTCTCCTTCCCTTCCTTTACCCCTCCTACTCCAACTAGGAAAAGAGGGAGTCCTACTCCCACTCCCGGTGGAAGTAGGACTCCTCCCTGGCGCGCCATCTCCTGGACGGCCGCCTCCTCCCCCCTGGTCCTTTATCTACGGGGGCAGGGGGCACCTATAGACACAATAATTGATCTCTTAGCCGTGTGCGGTGCCCCCCTCCACCATAATCCACCTCGATCATATTGTAGCAGTGCTTAGGCGAAGCCCTACGTCAGTAGCAACATCATCACCGTCATCACGCCATCGTGCTGACGGAACTCTCCCTCGAAGCTCGGCTGGATCGGAGTTCGTGGGACATCATCGAGTTGAGCGTGTGCTGAACTCGGAGGTGCCGTACGTTCGGTACTTGGATCGGTCGAATCGTGAAGACGTATGACTACATCAACCGCGTTGTGTGATGACCCACAAGTATAAGGGATCTATCGTAGTCCTTTCGATAAGTAAGAGTGTCGAACCCAACGAGGAGCGGAAGGACATGATAAGCGGTTTTTAGCAACGTATTCTCTGCAAGCACTGAAATTATTGGTAACAGATAGTTTTGTGATAAGGTAATTTGTAATGGGTAACAAGTAACAAGTGTAAATAAAGTGCAGCAAGATGGCCCAATCCTTTTTGTAACAAAGGACAAGCCTGGACAAACTCTTATATAGAGAAAAGCGCTCATGAGGACACATGGGAATTATCGTCAAGCTAGTTTTCATCACGTTCATATGATTCGCGTTCGGTACTTTGATAATTTGATATGTTAGTGGACCGGTGCTTAGGTCCTTTCTTACTTGGACAAGCATCACACTTATGGTTAACCCCTATTGCAAGCATCCCCAACTACAAAAGAAGTATTAAGGTAAACCTAACCATAGCATGAAACATATGGATCCAAATCAGCCCCTTACGAAGCAACGCATAAACTAGGGTTTAAGCTTCTGTCACTCTAGCAACCCATCATCTACTTATTACTTCCCAATGCCTTCCTCTAGGCCCAAATAATGGTGAAGTTTCATGTAGTCGACGTTCACATGACACCACTAGAGGATAGACAACATACATCTCATCAAAATATCAAACGAATACCAAATTCACATGACTACTAATAGCAAGACTTCTCCCATGTCCTCAGAAACAAACGTAACTACTCACAAAGCATATTCATGTTCATAATCAGAGGAGTATTAATATTCATATAGGATCTGAACATATGATCTTCCACCAAATAAACCAACTAGCATCAACTACAAGGAGTAATCAATACTACTAGCAACCTACAGGTACCAATCCCAGACTTAGAGACAAGAATTGGATACAAGAGATAAACTAGGGTTTGAGAGGAGATGGTGCTGGTGAAGATGTTGATGGAGATTGGCCCCCTCCCGATGAGAGGAGCGTTGGTGATGACGATGGCGATGATTTCCCCCTCCCGGAGGGAAGTGTCCCTGGCAGAACAGCTCCGCCAGAGCCCTAGATTGGTTCCGCTAAGGCTCCGCCTCATGGCGGCGGAGTCTCGTCTCAAAATCTTGCTTATGATTTTTTCTTCGGTTGAAAGACTTCATATAGCAGAAGATGGGCACCGGAGGGCCAACAGGGGGGCCACGAGGCAGGGGGGCGCGCCCCCACCCTCTTGGCCAGGTTGTGGGGCCCCTCTGGTATTTTCTTCGCTCGGTATTTTTTATTATTTCCAAAAATAACTTCCGTGGAGTTTCAGGACTTTTGGAGTTGTGCAGAATAGGTCTCTAATATTTGCTCCTTTTCCAGCCCAGAATTCCAGTTGCCGGCATTCTTCCTCCTTATGTAAACCTTGTAAAATAAGAGAGAATAGGCATAAGTATTGTGACATAACGTGTAATAACAGCCCATAATGTGATAAATATCGATATAAAAGCATGATGCAAAATGGACGTATCAACTCCCCCAAACCTAGACCTTGCTTGTCCTCAAGCGGAAGCCGATAATGATAAATATGTCCACATGTTTAGAGGTAGAGGTGTCGATAAAATAAAATACGGACATGAAGGCATCATGATCATTCTTATAACAGCAACATATATATATATATATATATATAATCATATGATTTCTTATTCTCAAGTAATAATCTATTCACAATGTCAAGTATGAATCAGAAACTTCATTGAGAATCAACAAACTATAATCTCAGTCATTGGGCAATTGCAATTTATCATAACCTCAGAAAGAGTCTATGTAAGAGCTTTTCAGCAAGTCCACATACTCAACTAGCATTTAGTCTTTCACAATTACTAACACTCACGCAATACTTGTGGTTACAGAGTTTTAATCGGACACAGAGAAAGATAGGGGCTTATAGTTTCGCCTCCCGACCTTTTACCTCAAGGGTAATGTCAACAATAATAGTTCATGCTAACTTACATCCAACTAGATATATGTATCATGATCTTTCCAACACGAGGTGCCTGCCAAAGGATAAATTGTAAAAGGGAATGGTGAAGATCACCATGACTCTTGCATAAGGGTAAGAGATAAAAGTAAAAGATAGGCCCTTCACAGAGGGAGGCAAAGGTTGTCATGCACTTTCATGGTTGGATCCACGAAATCTTAATGCAAGAGAATGTCACTTTATATTGCCACTTGTGATGTGGACCTTTATTATGCAGTCCGTCGCTTTTATTTCTTCCACATCACAAGATCATATAAACCTTATTTTCTCCCACACTAATAAGTCATACACATTTAGAGAACAATTTTTATTGCTTGCACAGATGACAACTTACTTGAAGGATCTTACTCAATCCATAGGTAGATATGGTGGACTCTCATGGCACAACTGGGTTTAAGGGAATTTGGAAGCACATGTAGTATCTCTACTTGGTGGAGAGAATTGGCTAGCATGAGGGAGAAAGGCAAGCTCAACATGTTGGATGATCCATGACAATATACTTTATTTCAGATATAAGAAAACATAACCCATTACGTTGTGGTCCTTGTCCAACATCAACTCTTTAGCATGTCATACTTTAATGAGTGCTCACAATCATAAAAGATGTCCAAGATAGTATATTTATATGTGAAACCTCTCTTTCTTTATTACTTCCTATTAATTGCAACGATGACCAAAGCTATGTTTGTCAACTCTCAACAACTTTTAATCACCATACTCTTTATATGTTAAGTCATTACTCTCCATAAGATCAATATGATCTCTTTGTTTCTTTTCATTCTTTCTCTTTTCTTTAATTCCTTCAAGATCATAACATGAAAATCAAGCCCTTGACTCAACACTAATCTTTATTATATATATATATATATAGCTCACGGACTCGATTACATAGAGGGATCATAAAGCAAAACTCAAAACTAGATCATACCGAAAACTTTATTCTACTAGATCAAGATATTACCAAAAGGATCGAACTAAGAAAAACGGTAAAGATAGGAGTGTAATGGTGATACGATACCAGGGCACCTCCCCCAAGCTTGGCAGTTGCCAAGGGGAGTGCCCATACTAGATACTTAGTTTTCCCTTTTCGGAGGAGGTGATGATGGAGTTGTTGATGGTGACAGTTGTGTCTTTAGCTTCTTCATACTGTAATTGAGAAGAGCAATTTCCTCCTTTAAATCATCGACCTCCGATTCCAGCTTCAAGATCTTGTCACATAAATCTCCTTTGCTTTTCTGCCGAAAACGAGAAGGAATAGATCGGTTGTTAGATAGTTTAGCCCTCTTAGGGAGACTAGATTTCTTGAACTTCACATGCATATCCCCAGGTTGAGGTAGAGGGACATCCTCCTCCTCCGAACTTGAATCATTGATCCTCATGAAATGAGCATCCTCCTCCTCATCCGTAGTTCGACCACAAGGAGATAGATCCCCATATGTCTTTGGGTCAGCAATGAGGTGTGAGACATAGCTCTCTCCGTCGCAATCCTGAGATGACATCTTGCTCCAAATCTGCTACAGAAACAGCTCAAAACAAAAACAGAGGATATTTGCGTGATACGGTGGTCAAAACCTTTGGGAGGTTATATAATGAACTTTTACCGACCAAAATACGTATTGTGCAAGAAAACGGAGTCCGGAGAGCGCACGAGGTGCCCACGAGGCAAGGGGTGCGCCTAGGGGGTAGGGCGCGCCCTCCACCCTCGTGGTGTCCTCGTGTCCTTCCCGGACTGCTTCTTATTTTCCTATTTTTCTAAATATTCCAAAACAGAGAAAAATTGCCATTAGAACTGTTTTGGAGTCGTTTTACTTACCGTATCACGTACCTACTCCTTTTCGGAGTCTGAAACGTTCTAGAAAGTGTCCCTTATGTATTCCTTCGGGGTTACGGTTTCAATAACATTAGTTTCAACATTTATAGGATTACCTAAGATGTAATGTTTGATTCTTTGACCATTAACCACCTTCGGATTTGTGCCTTCGAAGTTGTTGATTTTTATAGCAGCGGAGCGATAGACCTCCTCGATAACGTAAGGACCTTCCCATTTAGAGAGAAGTTTTCCTACAAAAAATCTTAAATGAGAGTTGTATAGCAATACATAATCACCTACATTAAACTCACGCTTTTGTATCCTTTTGTCATGCCATCTTTAACTTTTTCTTTAAACAATTTGGCGTTCTCATAAGCCTGGGTTCTCCATTCATCAAGTGAGCTAATGTCAAATAACCTCTTCTCACCGGCAAGTTTGAAATCATAATTGAGCTCTTTAACGGCCCAATATGCCTTATGTTCCAGTTCAAGAGGTAAGTGACATGCTTTTCCATAAACCATTTTATACGAAGACATACCCATAGGATTTTTATATGCAGTTCTATAGGCCCATAATGCATCATCAAGTTTCTTGGACCAATTCTTTCTAGATCTATTAACAGTCTTTTGCAAAATTAATTTGAGCTCTCTGATACTCAATTCTACTTGACCACTAGACTGTGGGTGATATGGAGATGCAATTCTATGATTAACATCATACTTAGCTAGAATTTTACGAAAGGCACCATGAATAAAATGTGAACCACCATCAGTCATTAAATATCTAGGGACTCCAAACCTCGGAAAAATAACTTCTTTAAGCATCTTAATAGAAGTGTTATGATCAGCACTACTAGTTGGAATAGCTTCTACCCACTTAGTAACGTAATCAACAACAACTAAAATATGTGTATACCCATTAGGGGAAGGAAACGGTCCCATATAATCAAAGCCCCAAACGTCAAATGGTTCAATAACAAGTGAATAATTCATAGGAATTTCTTGACGTCTACTAATATTACCAATTCTTTGACATTCATCACAAGATAAGACAAACTTACGAGCATACTTGAAGAGAGTAGGCCAATAAAAACTGGATTGCAATACCTTATGTGCAGTTCTATCTCCAGCGTGGTGTCCTCCATAAGCTTCGAAGTGACACTTGCGTAGGATCTGTTCATGTTCATGCTTTGGTACACAACGTCTAATAACACCATCTACCCCTTGTTTATAAAGATGTGGGTCATCCCAGAAGTAATGTCTTAAGTCATAGAAAAACTTTTTCTTTTGCTGATATGTGAAACTAGGTGGTATAAATTTAGCAACAATGTAATTAGCATAATCAGCATACCATGGAGCAGTACGAGAAGCATTTATGACATTTAATTGTTCATCAGGGAAGCTATCATCAATAGGTACTGGGTCATCAAGAACATTCTCTAACCTAGACAAGTTGTCTGCAACAGGGTTCTCAGCTCCCTTTCTATCGGTAATATGCAAATCAAATTCTTGTAGCAAGAGAACTCATCTAATAAGTCTAGGTTTAGCATCTTTCTTTTCCATAAAATATTTAATAGCAGCATGATCAGTGTGAATAGTTACTTTATAATCAACAATATAAGGTCTGAACTTATCATAGGCAAATACAACTGCTAAGAATTCCTTTTCAGTGGTAGCATAATTTCTCTAAGCACTGTCTAGAGTTTTACTAGCATATTGAATAACATTTAATTTCTTATCAACTCTTTGCCCTAGAACAGCACCTACAGCATAATCACTAGCATCACACATAATTTCAAAGGGTAAGTTCCAATCAGGTGGCTGAACGATAGGTGCAGAAATCAATGCTTTCTTAAGTATTTCAAATGCTTCTACACAATCATCATCAAAGACAAATGGTATATCTTTTTGTAATAGATTAGTCAGAGGCCGAGAAATTTTTGAGAAGTCCTTAATGAACCTCCTACAAATCCGGCATGACCAAGAAAACTTCTTATACCTTTGATGTCCTTGGGACATGGCATCTTTTCAATAGCATCAACTTTAGCTTTATCAACATCAATGCCTCTTTAAGAAATTTTATGCTCCAAGACAATACCTTCATTAACCATAAAGTGGCAATTCTCCCAATTCCAGACAAGGTTAGTTTCTTCACATCTCTGCAAAACTCGATCAAGGTTGCTCAAGCAATCATCAAAAGAGGATCCATAAACGGAGAAATCGTCCATGAAAACCTCACAAATCTTTTCATAAAAATCAGAGAATATAGCCATCATGCATCTTTGAAAGGTAGCAGGTGCATTACATAAACCAAAAGGCATACGTCTATAAGCAAAAGTACCAAAAGGACAAGTAAAAGTGGTCTTTGCTTGATCATCAGCTGACACAGGTATTTGAGAGAAACCAGAATAACCATCTAGAAATCAAAAATGTGTGTGTTTGGATAATCTTTCTAGCATTTGATCAATGAATGGCAAAGGGTAATGATCCTTTTTATTAGCTTTATTTAATTTGTGGAAATCAATTACCATCCTATAACCTGTAATAATTCTTTGCGGAATCGATTCATCTTTATCATTAGGAACGACAGTAATACCTCCCTTCTTAGGGACACAATGGACAGGACTTACCCACTGACTATCAGCTACGGGATAAATTATACCTGCCTCGAGGAGCTATAATATTTCCTTTCTTACCACTTCTTTCATCTTAGGATTTATCCGTCATTGGTGATCAGTAACTGTTTTGGCGTCTTTCTCCAGATTTATTTTGTGTTGGCATAGAGTGGGCCTAATGCCCTTAAGATCATCAAGAGTGTATCCAATAGCAGCACGGTGCTTCTTCAGAGTTTTCAATAATATCTCTTCCACCTTCTCTGAAAGGTTAGCACTAATAATAACAGGATATATCTTATTTTCATCAAGATAAGCATATTTAAGAGTATCGGGTAACGGCTTAAGCTCAAACACGGGATCACCCTTGGGTGGAGGAGGATCCCCTAGGATTTCAACAGGCAAATTGTGTTTCAGAATGGGTCCCTGTTTAAAGAATACTTCATCTATTTCCCTTCTTTCATTCATAAACATATCATTTTCATGGTATAGCAAATATTGTTCTAAAGGATCATTAGGAGGTACAGCAATAGAAGCAAGACCAGTAATTTCATATTTACTAGGCAATTCCTCTTCACGGTGTTGTCTACGAAATTTAGAGAAATTAAACTCATGAGACATATCACCCAAACCAATAGTAACAACATCCTTTTTGCAATCTATCTTAGCATTAACAGTATTCAAGAAGGGTCTACCAAATATAATGGGGATATTTAAATTAGTGCCCCTGGTTCCTTAGTTGTGCTCACTTTTCCCCACGCTCCAAACATTTGCTCACTTTTCCCCTCTTCCTTAGCTGAAACTCTCACAAATTCTCATAGCGGGCGTTTGCCGTCTTGACCGTCCATTGACCGTTAATTGCTGACGAGTGGGGCCGAGTCTTTGTCTGACTGTTGCTTGCTGACGGGTGGGACCGCAAGGAGACACGTATTGGGCAGCTTGTCTGAATCTAAAACAGATCTAGACAGGCCGCACTGCACAGCGCCGCCCCGCCCCCTCCGCCGGCGTCTTGCCGCGTCCACCGCAGTTGTTTCCTCCACCCTATGCCCTCGTCCGTTCGTCGGTGACGCCGGGTCTCCGCCAGATATAGCCCACCCCCCCTCCCATCTGAGATTACATAGCGATGTTGAGTGAGGACGCCCGGAATGCAGTCGATCATGGAGAGGATTGGGTCGAATCCGCGGGAGATAATTCATGGATTAAACCTGGGTAAGCATTGTTTCCTCTCAAATTGACGTTCTAAGTCGTATTGTAGGCCGTATTTGACTTCTGTTTGGTTGAATCGTTCGAATTTGTGCTCGATTTTACCCAGCTAACTGAAGTCGTATTGTAGGATTGATCCCGCGCTGGCTTTCTGGCTGGCGATTAGAATGGAAACTAGTGTGCTGCATGGTACTAAACCGCATTTGATTTCATCATTTTTCTATCCCAAAGTGGTAGAAACCAGCATATCTTTCAAAGATTTGCGAGCTGAGCTCCGAAACACCTATCCCTGGAGTGATGCCGATGCTGTTGAACTGAATTACTTCAGCAGTGACGAGCAAAGATTTCTCCCACTAACTTGCGACGATCATATGCCGTTGCTTTTTTCTGGGATTGCTGGCTGCCGATTCGGTAAACTCCAAATCGATGTGCTTCAGCCACGCGTAGAACGGGCGAAGGGGAAGGGAGTTCAGACATCATCTGTCTGTGCTAATAGCCCGCACCCCGGCACTCCTTGTAGGTCGACACCAAGTAAAGCAAGTGGTTCATGGAGCCACAACATGCCTGCTGCCAATTCTGTTTCCGATTCAGCTGCTGCTTCTCGTGTACCTTCTGCAGTTGGTGTAGAAGAAGATGCAGAACCTGACGAGGCAGTGCCTACAAATGATGATGAAGATGAGATGATGTTTCCTGAACTGGTCGATGTAGCCAGTCAGCAAGCAGTGGATGACGAATATATGGAGGAGCCCATCAGCCAAGCTAGGTTTGATGACACTGACGATGAAGAGAAGGTGGAGAACACGGACAGCTTAATCGAGGATGAATACGATGGTGATGACATGCCAACAATTGAGTGGAACAGGGAAAACCCTAAGCTTAGTGTAGGTACCATTTTCCAATCAATGGTGGACTGTCGGAATGCAGTGACAACATGGTGCATTATATCTGAAAACACCTATAGGATTAAAAGGAGTGAGCCAGCAAGGTTCACAGTTTTTTGTCCATATCCTAGGTGTAGGTGGAAGTTGCATGCATCTCGTATGAGAGAGAGCAAATATATTCAGGTAATCCAAGTTCAGTTAGTAATTTAGTTTCAGATCATTGAGTAAGGTTTCTTAACTGTTCTTTACCCTTTTGTTTTGTTTCGGATAAAGAAAAACCCACACAAGCACACCTGTCCACCTGGAGGGGGAGGGGGGAAGGCCAAAACCAAGCTAACAAAAACTAGGTGGGTGGCAGATGCTATATTGGATTGGCTGAGAGAAGAACCTGGACTTGGTCCAACAGCACTCCATGGGAAGCTTTTTGAGAAGTACAAGATAGAAATTCCTTACATGAGAATTTTCAATGCTAGGGAAAAGGCTCTTGACAGAATTAATGGTCAATGGAATGACAGTTTTCAGCTGCTTTACACTTTCAAAGCTGAAGTGGAGATGGCAAGTCCAAGGAGTGTTGTAGAGATTGACAAGCATACAGTTCCATTCAAAATAAAAGGGAAGTCATTTCAGAAGGAGTGCTTCAGAAGGGCTTTTGTTTGTTTCAAGGCTTGCTGGCAGGGGTTTCTAGATGGTTGCAGGCCCTATTTGGCCGTAGATGCTACACATTTGACTGGAAGATGGAGAGGACAGCTAGTAGCAGCTTCTGCAGTTGATGGACACAACTGGCTATTCCCAGTTGCATTTGGTGTGGTGGAGGCAGAGTCTGAGGAAAGTTGGGTCTGGTTTCTGCAGCAGTTACGCAACATTATAGGCACACCCAAGGTTTAGCTATACACACAGATGCTTGCAAGGGTTTAGAGAGTGCAGTGGAAATTGTATTCCCTGGAGTGGAGCATAGGGAATGTATGCGACACCTAGCGCATAATTTCGAAAAGAAGTTCAAAGGTAAAGTTTATGATGAGAACTTATGGCCAGCATCATACACATGCAGCAAAAGGAAGCATGAACACCATTTGAGAGTGTTGTATGCTCAAAATCCTCTTGTGAAGGAGTACATGGATGCACATCATGGCAAGGTGTGGTCAAGAAGCAAATTCAACGAAATCTGCAAAGTAGATTATGTGACCAGTAACCTTGCAGAATGCTTCAATTCAAAGTTCAAGTCAGTGAAAGGGCTCTTGTTGTGGCAAGCATTTGACGAGATGAGGCAAATGATCATGATAAAGATGGCTCTTCGCAAAAGAATTGCAGAAACACAATATGTTGGTCATCAAATGCTCCCGTCACTGATTAAGGCATTGCACTTGAAGGCAAGAGGAATGAAGATGAAATGTATTCGATCTGGTACACATGAGGGAGAGGTTACCTATACTGACACTAAAAATAGGGTATGGAGGTATCCTGTGAACCTAAGTACTAGAGAATGTACTTGTAGGCAATGGCAGATCTGTGGGAAGCCATGCATACATGCCCTACATCTGATGACCGTTATCGGGGGTGCAGATGGTGAAGTTGATCAATATTGCTCTGAGTATTTCTCTGTTGCCAAATTTATGGCTGCTTATGCTAACAATGTGCCTGCACTATTGGGGAAAGATCAATGGAACATAGTAGATCCAGGGTTCAAACTCCACGCTCCTGTCATTAGTAGACCACCAGGAAGACCAAGGAACCAGAGGATTGGAGCAGGTGAGGAGGGTCCTCTACCAAAGAAGCGTGCTTGCAAAAAATGTGGAGTTCTGGGGCATATTGCTAGGCTTTGTACCAATGCAGTGGATGCATCATTTGGAGAGGAGGAAAGATGGACAGCAGCCAAAGCTGAGGAGAATGCAGCAGCAATGGAGACTGAAGATGCAGTGGAGAATGCAGCAGCAAATGAAGCAGTGGAGAATGCAGCAGCAAATGAAGCATCTTGGTATGTGTTTGCACCCTTTGTAGAATGCAGCTACCCTTTTGTTTGCATTTGTTCTCTTTTTTGCCTATGGCTTATAATTTTATTTACCAGGTCTAGGGAGAAAAGGCCAAGAGATGAAGAAGCAGAAGATTTTGAAACCATGGCCTTTGATGGTTTTGAATCTATAAGAGAGGAAGAGGAGGGCGTAATTTTTCCAATTGTGCCTTTAAAGATTACTGAACCCATAGATGACCGTCAAATGGTCGTCAAGTGCTCGGCGAGTGCAACTACTCCATCAGCACCTCCACGAGGAAAACCCCAAGTAAAGCCCAAGATCAAAAGGAACAAGAGTCTGAAAGAAAAGAGCATCTCAACTAGGGAAACCAGGAGCAAGACGGTGAAGCCAGCTGCAAACACAAGGAGCAAGTCGAAATTTGAATTAAGTTGTTGGGAAATGTTTGTGTTGTCAATTTGAGGGCGAGTGGATCGCTTAAAACTTGGTAGATTTGTATTAAGATGTTGGCATCTTAAAACTTGGTAGATTTGAGCTACTGTGAAAACTTATCAGTTGTAATAATGTTGCTTCTACTTTGGTTTCTTATTTGAGTCATAATTCAAATTTCCATCAAAATTTGAATTTAAATCAATATTTGAATTTGGGCCAAAATTTGGATTCGAGTCAATGTTGAAGTTGAACATTGGAGGTTCATTGCTCTATGCGGTGTATTTGATCGAGCATTTGAAGTCCAATATTCGTAGGTGAACAGTCCGAATGAGAAATGTGCTAGAAACGAGCTCGAAAACAAGGGTAAACAGCCCTATTTGAAATCAAGGTTTTTTTTGACCTTGCCTAAATGAGGCATATATTTTTTTATTAACACTTGTTCCATATATATATAGGGTAAAAACGAAGTCTCACTATTTATTGATTAATATTCATATTACTACATTTTTTTGAAAAGAATATGCTTTTAATTCAAAACCGTCAAATAACACGTTTTAGATATGAAAATGAAAAAGTAAGTTCACATCCTTCTTACTCACTCCAAAATGAAGCTATGGAGATTTTTTCGTATTTTTTAAAATTATTTTGATTTTTTTTCAAACCCTAAACCCTCTCTCCCTATTCTACGAACTCTGAAAATGTTCATAGGTGATAGCTCATTTGTGTGAAGACTTTTTTCATGAAAATGACCTACACCAAGTTTATATTTTTTTCTCATAACCTTGTCACATATGACGGCTATGTGCGCAAGAATTACAACATTTTGATTTTTTTGATTTTTTTAAAAACATTTGAACTTGATTTGGACAAATCACTTCAAAAAAATGATTTTTCAAAAAAACGCCCCTATACCGAGTTTATATTTTTTTATGGTAACTAGGTCTCATAAACGGACGAACTACGTTTGTTTTATATTTTTGCGATTTTTTCTAATTTAGTTATGGCCATTTGAAATCTGGTCAAACCCTAATAACCCCGTTGACTCGCTCATAACCCCGCAGAAATGCTCCAAACCCTAGCGTCAAACGTGCGCCGTCGGATCCTACCAAGCGCCAACCACCACCCGTCAGATGTGGGGCAGGCATGCGCGATCCGCGTGATGCATCCTGATTGGCTACTGCACTATCCTTCTCGGGTTTTTTACGATCTGCCCCACTTTACAAATGAAATTGTATTTTTCGCACATGACCACCACATGTCAGTGTTAAGAGTTGGTTCAAATATTGAAACTGCAAAATACAATGTGGCAAATCGTCAATATAGCTTCCCCTTCTCCTCTTCTCCATCTGACAAACAAAGGCATCGAGCAGATCGAGCAATTCCTTTGTTTCTTTCCCCATCTTCTCGTTCTTCTTCCTCTCGAGCAATTCCTCTGTTTCTTCCTCTCGGGCGATATGTCGACCTCCTCGTCAGCCCCCCGTTCCACGTGGACGGTGTATGGTCCAGTGCCGATGACTCGATGCACTGACTGCCCACGGACTGCGCCACTGAAGCGGTTGACTTCGAAGGAGGAGAAGAATGGGAACTTTGGGCGCGAGTTCGTCAAATGCGAGAGCAAGCCGGAGGGGCAGGTTAGATCTGAGTTTTCCTCGCATCCTTTATCTCTAATTTCTCAAAAAATCTGTCAGATTTGGATTTAGGTTACATGATTTCGTTTTCAGATCGTGAAGAAATGCCACCATTTCGAGTGGATGGATGATTACATCCAGAGGCTTCAAGGGTCGGGCTTGCTGGATTCAAGGGGGAATGCAATCAGCGAGTCCAATCTGTCCCATGACAGTGCCGCTCCGGCAGCAGCTGCGCGTCCAGAATACCCGACGGTGGTAGATGTTGAACTGAAGACGGAATTGAAGAAGATGAACAAGAACTTCAAGCATCTGAGTGAGTTGAAGAAGCAATCCAATCTGATAGCTTTAGGAATACTTGCTCTAGGAATTTTTTACTTGATGGCCATCTCTCGTTAGAGATGTTTGTGCAACTGTCGATCACTGAATGTATGCAGTTTACTGTTAAGTTTCGACACTTTCAGTTTCGGCAGAAAACAACTACCAGTTCAGTGATAGGATTATTTTGTTAGCTAATAACCTCGAGTATAGGATCATACAGCGCACTGGACAAGGAGGGGGAACAGGGAGCAAGGCGCCACTGCAGTTACTGGCGAGATCGACGCCGTGCTTTGAAGAAAACAACACTGCCGACTGCAACTGAACACTGAACTCTGAAACTAACAGAAACAGTGCACACCAACTGTTCGATGAAATGATTTTGGCATGTGGAAAATTTTTCTAGAGCTGATCTTTGGTGAGGTGGTCTTTTGATGCATCCAAAGGCTGCCTGATTTTTCTCAGATTTTTAGGAAAAGAAAAGAAATGAATTTCACCAAAAATGGCAAATCTGGTCCAAACTTGCAGCAAGCACATTTTGAAAAATTTGAATTGTGGACCAGTGGATCTTGATGGATCTTGGTTGAGGGTGCTAAGGACTAGTCAGAGGAATTTACTTGGAGTCAAAACTCAAAGGAAATCTGGCAGTTCCTTTGGAAAATCTAAGGTCCAAAATAAATAACAGAAAAGATTTTGAGATAAAATAAATAAAAATAAAATTTAGGGACAGTTGAGACTTGCTGGAAATTGTTGCTTGGCTTGACCCAAAGTAGGGAGGTGGGTTTTAGAAAAAAAATTATTTACATAGGCCATGGGGAAGAATTTTTTTGGCTTTCCTTTACTTCAAACATAGTGTAGTTAAAACTACACTTTTGACTAAAGCCAAATATCTCAAAGTATTTGATACTTCAATATTTTTGAAAACCAAAGTATTCTTTGAATACCTAAAAAATACAGAGCTCTCAAACCAAAGCCGTGTACAAATGTACAATATGTTCTTATTTTTAGAAGGCATCTATAAACACATCATTTTTAGTTTGTTTGGTTAATTTTTCCCATGCCAATTAGCCGTGTCTAAACTTGGGACAAACAAAATACAAACATAACAAAGCATTAATATAACACACATAACTTAACTTAGATAGGGTAAGGTTGCTAGGGCAACATAAGTTCTTACATACACACCATAGATAATAGTTAACGTTACATAGATAGCTCGGGCAACACACACAACAAACTAGATAGATAGATAGGGTAGCTAGGGCAACACCGCCATGTCTTCACCTTAACCGTCGGCTTCACCGTCTTCTTCGCCGCCGGCTTCAGTACTCCTCCTCCTCACAGCCGTTGTCGCCGAGGTAGTACGGGAGGCTGTGCATGCGGTTGCGAGCGGGGAAGACGCTCTCGAAGTCGGTGAAGATGTTATAGGTCGTGAATGCGATGAACTCGCCCCCACACCAATACACCTTGCTGAGCAGGTAGTAGGCATCGAACCTGTTGGTGAAGTGGACGACGAGCCCTACCACTGGAGCGTTGGCGTGGGGACGCTGCTCCACGAGGTCGAACATGGGCGGCGAGCCCGCCGGGAGGTGGTGGAAGCCCGCACGGAGGAACCCCCATGCAAGCTCAGTGCTTCCCCTCCAGCGGGAGAACGCCCACACGCGGAGGGATTCCTCGACGATGACGTGGGCGGGGTACCGCCGTTCCGGCACGGTGGGCGGCGCTTGGAACGTTGGCCCGTTGTACTGCATCTTGCTCGCTTCGCTGAGTGGAACCGCTTTGGCTTTTGGGGGAAGAAGAGAAGAAGTTGGAGGCGCAGATGGATCTGTAGAAGAAGAGGCAATGGAGGGCAGTTTAAATAGCCGGGGGAGATGAAGTGGGTACACGCGCAAACGGCCGGTGTAGATCGTGACTCGGTGCGTGCGTGAACCGATGCGATCATCAATGTGTAAACGAGAATCGATGCGAGCGTGCTTTGCGTGCTCTGCGTTGGGGGCTGCCTGCCTCCCCCTTCTGCGTGCTCTGCGTTGGCGGCTGCCTGCCTCCCATTCACGAGCGTGCGTGCAGCCTACGGCGTGAACCAATGCCTCGACATATGGACGCGACCATGCGTGCAGCCTGCCCCTTCTGCCACCGGCACGTATGCCTGCGACGCTCACCGGCAACCGTGCGGCAAGGATCAATGCGTGCGTGTCGGCGTGCATGCATGCGATTAGGTCTAGGTCACTAGATGCGTGCATGGCGGTGTTCGCATGCATAGCAGGCTACATCGATGCCAAAGCCGGGCATGCATAGCAGGCTGCATCCATCGGGCCCGTCCTATGAACACAAACACGGCCCAACCAGCGAAGCCACAACCACAGTCAACAGAAAAAAAACATAGTCCAACGAGCCCCTCAAAAAAAACAGAGTCCAACGTGGCCCCACAAGTCAGTTAACGGCCAAGACGGCAAACGTCTGTTATGAACATTTGTGAGAGTTTTAGCTAAGGGAATGGGGAAAAGTGAGCAAAAGTTTGAAGCGTGGGGAAAAGTGAGCACAACTAAGGAATTGGGGGCACAGATGGAATAAGCCCAATATAATGGGACAAAAGCTATCTTGAGGGGAACCAAGAACAAGAAAATCAGCAGGATATTTAGTTTTCCCACACAAGACTTTAACATATCTAACAATCCCAATTGGTTAAATAGTATCTCTATTGGCAAGCTTAATGGTGACATCAATTTCTTCTAACTCAGCGGGTGCAATATCATGCATAATTTCTTTGTATAAGTCAATAGGTATTGCACTAGCACTAGCACCCATATCACACAAGCCATGATAACAATGATCTCCTATTTTAACAGAAATAATAGGCATGCCTACCACAGGTCTATGCTTATCTTCAGCACTAGGTTTAGCAATTCTAGCAGTCTCATCACAGAAATAAATAACATGCCCATAAATATTATCAGCCAAGAGATCCTTAACAATAGCAATATTAGGTTCAACTTTAACTTGCTCAGTAGGTGTATAAGTTCTAATGTTGCTTTTACGAACCACAGTTGAAGCTTTTGCATGATCCTTTATTCTAACAGAGAAGGGTGGTTTCTCAACATAAGCAGTAGGAACAATAGGATCATTATATGTGATAGTCTTTTCTTCAACTTGAATAGGTGCGACTATTTTTACTTCAACGGGAGGATTATATTTAAACCACTTCTCCTTAGGGAGATCAATGTGAGCAGAAAAAGATTCACAAAAAGAAGCTACTATCTCAGAGTCAAGTCCATATTTAGTGCTCAATTTACGGAAAACATCGGTATCCATAAAAGATTTAACACAATCAGACTTAGGCATTATACCTGACTCGTTACCTTCGTCGAGATCCCAATCTTCAGAGTTGCGTTTAATTCTCTCCAATATATTCCATTTGAATTCAATAGTCTTTGTCATAAAAGAACCAGTACAAGAAGTATCGAGCATGGTGCGATTGTTATCAGAAAGCCGAGCATAAAATTTTTGAATAATGATTTCTCTCGAGAGCTCATGATTGGGGCATGAATATAACATTGACTTAAGCCTCCCCCAAGCTTGAGAGATGCTTTCTCCTTCGCGAGGCCAAAAAATATATATATAATTACGATCACGATGAACAAGATACATAGGGTAAAACTTCTGATGAAATTCCAATTTCAATCGCTTGTAGTCCCATGATCCCATATCATCACATAGCCTATACCATGTCAATGCATCTCTCTTCAAATATAAAGGGAAGACCTTCTTCTTGATAACATCATCGGGCATACCTGCAAGCTTAAATAATCCACAAACTTCATCCATATAGATTAGGTGTAAATCGGGATGCAATGTTCCATCTCCTGCAAAAGGATTAGCTAGCAGTTTCTCCATCATACCCAAAGGAATTTCAAAGTAAATATTTTCATTTTCAGTAGGTTCAGTAGGTTGAGGAGCAACTCTTTGCTCTACTGGTTGGGGTGAAGATACCCCGAACAAGCCCCTAAGAGGATTACTTTCCATAGTAACAAGTGACAGTAAATTTCAGCACACTATATAAATTTTTTTTCTTACCAAATTCCACCTACCAAAGGCGCTTCACTCCCCGGCAACGGCGCCAGAAAAGAGTTTTGATGACCCACAAGTATAGGGGATATACCTTAGTCCTTTCGATAAGTAAGAGTGTCAAACCCAACGAGGAGCAGAAGGAAATGATAAGCGGTTTTCAGCAAGGTCTTCTCTGCAAGCACTGAAATTATCGGTAACAGATAGTTTTGTGATAAGGTAATTTGTAACGGGTAACAAGTAACAAGTGTAAATAAAGTGCAGCAAGATGGCCCAATCCTTTTTGTAACAAAGGACAAGCCTGGACAAACTCTTATATAGATAAAAGCGCTCCCGAGGACACATGGGAATTATCGTCAAGCTAGTTTTCATCACGTTCATATGATTCACGTTCGGTACTTTGATAATTTGATATGTGGGTGGACCGGTGCTTGGGTGCTGTCCTTACTTGGACAAGAATCCCACTTATGATTAACCCCTATTGCAAGCATCCGCAACTACAAAAGAAGTATTAAGGTAAACCTAACCATAGCATGAAACATATGGATCCAAATCAGCCCCTTACGAAGCAACGCATAAACTAGGGTTTAAGCTTCTGTCACTCTAGCAACCCATAATCTACTTATTACTTCCCGTTGCCTTCCTCTAGGCCCAAATAATGGTGAAGTGTCATGTAGTCGACGTTCACATGACACCACTAGAGGATAGACAACATACATCTCATCAAAATATCAAACGAATACCAAATTCACATGAGTACTAATAGCAAGACTTCTCCCATATCCTCAGGAAGAAACGTAACTACTCACAAAGCATATTCATGCTCATAATCAGAGTAGTATTAATATGCATATAGGATCTGAACATATGAGCTTCCACCAAATAAACCAACTAGTATCAACTACAAGGAGTAATCAATACTACTAGCAACCTACAGGTACCTATCTCAGACTTAGAGACAAGAATTGGATACAAGACACGAACTAGGTTTGAGAGGAGATGGTGCTGGTGAAGATGTTGATGGAGATTGGCCCCCTCCCGATGAAAGGAGCGTTGGTGATTACGATGGCGATGATTTCCCCCTCCCAGAGGGAAGTGTCCCCGGCAGAACAGCTCCGCCAGAGCCCTAGATTGGTTCAGCCAAGGTTCCGCCTCATGGCGGCGGAGTCTCGTCCCGAAAGCTTGCTTGTGATTTTTCCTCGGATGAAAGACTTCATATAGCAGAAGATAGGAACCAGAGGGACACCAGGGGGCCCACGAGGCAGGGGGCGCGCCCCCCACCCTCGTGGCCAGGGTGTGGGCCCCTCTAGTATTTTCTTCGCTCAGTATTTTTTATTATTTCCAAAAATAACTTCCGTGGAGTTTCAGGATTTTTGGAGTTGTGCAGAATAGGTCTCTAATATTTGCTCCTTTTCCAGCCCAGAATTCCAGTTGTCGGCATTCTCCCTCCTTATGTAAACCTTGTAAAATAAGAGAGGATAGGCATAAGTATTGTGACATAACGTGTAATAACAGCCCATAATGCGATAAATATCGATATAAAAGCATGATGCAAAATGGACGTATCATTGTGCTAACGCTTCCGCTTTCGGTTTACGAGGGTACGTGGACGCACTCTCCCCTCTCGTTGCTATGCATCACCATGATCTTGCGTGTGCGTAGGTGATTTTTTTTGAAATTACTACGTTCCCCAACAATTCCATCGTAGGCTTGCTGGACGGTGATGGGTTGGATGAGATTTATTATGTAATCGAGTTAGTTTTGTTAGGGTTTGATCCCTAGTATCCACTATGTACTGAGATTGATGTTGTTATGACTTTGCTATGCTTAATGCTTGTCACTAGGGCCCGAGTGCCATGATTTCAGATCTGAACCTATTATGTTTTCATGAATATTGTGAGTTCCTGATCCTATCTTGCAAGTCATTAGTCACCTACTATGTGTTATGATCCGGCAACCCCGAAGTGACAATAATCGGGACCACTCCCGGTGATGACCGTAGTTTGAGGAGTTCATGTATTCACTATGTGTTAATGCTCTGGTCCGGTACTCCATTAAAAGGAGGCCTTAATATCCCTTAGTTTCCGTTAGGACCCCGCTGCCAGGGGAGGGTAGGACAAAAGATGCCATGCAAGTTCTTTTCCATAAGCACGTATGACTATATTCGGAATACATGCCTACATTACATTGATGAATTGGAGCTAGTTCTGTGTCACCCTATGTTATAACTTTTGCATGAATAATCGCATCCGGCATAATTCTCCATCACCGATCCAATGCCTACGAGCTTTTCACATATTGTTCTTCGCTTATTTACTTTTTCGTTGCCACTATTACAATGACTGCAAAACTATCATTGTTACTTTTTGCTACCGTTACCGTTACTTCCATACTACTTTGCTGCAGATCCTAAGTTATCTAGGTGTGGTTGAATTGACAACTCAACTGCTAATACTTGAGAATATTCTTTGGCTCCCCTTGTGTCAAATCAATAAATTTGGGTTGAATACTCTACCTTCGAAAACTGTTGAGATCCCCTATACTTGTGGGTTATCACCCGGCGCTCGTGCGGCACTGACTCGGGCCGACACTTGACCAGTTCTTCTACGCGCTGGCAGGTGCTATTCTGTTAGCATGCAAGTCCTCATGTGTGCAATTATCGAACCCGCACATCACGACCAATACAGTGACTGTGTGGGTTCGGTTCCACGAGTCGGTGGGGTGGTGGTTCACCGGGGTGTATGGGCCCCAGGAGGATATGGACAAGGTGGCTTTCATGCATGAGCTCAAGGTGATCCGAGATTTACATGCAGGTCCCTGGATGCTCGCTGGGGATTTCAACTTGATAGTGGATCCATCTGATAAAAGCAACGACCGGATCAACCGTCAAATGATGGGGCGTTTCAGAAGGTGCATCATAGATTTGGATATGCACGAGCTCTACCTCAATGGTAGGAGGTCCACCTGGTCGAACGAGCAGCTGGAACCCATGCTTGAGAAGCTCGACAGAGCTCTTGTTTCCGTGAATGGGAGGCTCTCTACCCTGCCTCCTTTCTGTCGGCGCTCAGCACTAACATCTCCGACCAATGATGACTTGGTGTCCCATGCTTCTCCCAAACTCGCGACTGATTTTCACTTTGAGGAAAACCACATTATCTTCACGTGCTCTTTTTGTCATTATTTGTGCTTAGATCTTTCTTACTCCTACTTTTATGGGATTTTTTTTAATCTTGTGTAATCTTGCTTGCTAGAACTGTCAAGTTATATTGATCGATTAAAAACGTGATGGGAACATGATTGGAGTTGCTTTAAAATCGTCTTTTTCTTATGGTCAATTTCTGATAATCGGAACCCAAGAAAGAGTATTATTGGAGTGGCGGAACATATTTGCTGAACTCTGGAACTGAAATCACCGAGGAAGTATTTAAAAACAGTGTTTGGATGGGGCTATCATAACAAAGGAGCATAGAAAAGAGAAATAAAGCACAAATACCACCAAATAAATGGGCTTGTTTGTTAGGGCTTCAGGTTTGGCAGAATTAGTTGTGGACTTGTTGGGCTTGCAAATCTGATTCGACACCGGGATGTGCTTCAACCCAATACACTAGAAATGGCCCGAATTAGATGGGGGCTGATATTGAAAGCTTATTCGAACTAGTTATTTGTTTCAAATTCAGCTTTTTTACCGAAAAGGGTTCCCCCACTTTGTATTCCAAAGCACCAACACCGATCACAGAGTAAATGCTGGGCGAGAAGCACAACAAGCCAAAGAAAAAGAAGAAGAAACAATGCCAACACCGGCAGCTTGACAAAGCGCGGATGACCCACTACCACTGCGCCCTCCGAAATCGACCCACCACGATCCAAGGCTCCGATCCTCCGCGTACCAAGCAGCACCTCCAGGAAGGAATGCGACGCCGCCGACGCTGCTGCCCCGACATGTCCTAGGGTTTCCCCCGGCACACGGAGGGTAGTGGGGAATGAAGACCACTGACACCCTCCAGGGAGGAATGGTGGCACCCGCAGGCGTCACCGCATCGGAGCCGGAAGGCCCGGCAAGGATTTCTCCCAACTCCAAACCCGCCGCCCAACCGGATCGTAGCCAACCAGCGAACTCGCCGCCCACCAGCATGCGCCACCGTGGTCGCAATGCCACCCACGCGCCTCACTGAGATCACCACCACGAGGCCAAGAGAACGAGGAGAGGAGGCGTTGGTCGACGGGAGCAGCAGCGACGTAGCCGTGCGGGAGGGAACCACCTCCACCGCCGTCGTGCAGGAGGCCCGTGCCTACGGCACCGTCGCGGTCGTCGTCCAGACGCAGCAGCAGGGGATACCAGGCCACCCTGGCCTAGCCAGGCCCGAATCGAGCCCACTAAGCCCCGCCGGCCACGCTGCAGCAGGGCAGCGCCAGCACCACCAGCACCCCAACGCCCATCGGCGCTTCCCCGCCTCCTGGAAGCCACGCCGCCGCCACGCCCTGCCGTCGGCCCGCCCAGACCCAGATCTGGGCCGAGCGGGCGCCGCTGCGCCACCCCACCGCCAGCGGCGACGCCGCCATCCCGCCAACTCCCGCACCGCGCCAGGAAGCCCCGCCGCCACTCCGGACCGCCGCCGCCTAGGGAGCACCCCCCGGCGCCCTCCGCCCCGCGTCGGAGAGCAACCGAGAGGGGAATGGCCGGGGGCCACCGCCGCCACCGTCGCCCGGGCCCGGCCCGGCGGCGAGCGCCGGCGACGGCAGCGGGGAGAGGGAGTGAGGGAGAGCTGGCGGAGGAAGGATCGGGGCGCAGCCGGTCGCTCGCGTGGCGACGCGGTTGCGAGAGCCCGAGCCGTTTCTGTTTTTCTCTTGTGGTCGAATTAAAAAAACAATTCAGCTTTTTAAAAGTTGAATCTGGTGGGGGTTGTTGAATTACAAATGAGCTTTAGGCCCGTATAAACAATAATTCCTAGTTAATCTCTAACACCCATGTGTGGTGTCATGACATGGTGAAAAATTTAGTCCCGTCACGCTAGTGGAAGAAAGTTTAGACCTTTCATAAGGGTTTCTCCTCCACATGTTATTGGAGTTTGAGAAAAGGAGTGGTACACATGTCGCCCGCCACGCCACATGTGCATGCGTCATGTTGTTTGACAAGCCGAGCCGATCATGTATGCGCTTTAATTTTTGCCGATCAGGGATGGTTAATTAATGAGAGATTAATTACAAGTTGTTAATAAAAGTGCCACTGTCAGAGACGTTGGACCGTGGGTTGTTTGTCTCACTCGGTCGTACAACTCCTTACCCAACGGCCTATTGACCTATATATTGGAGGCGTTGGCAACCCTAGCCGACACACTAAGTTCCTCCTCACGGGTAACCTTAGTTGCCACTCTACTATTCCACTCACTGTTTTGATTATGACGGTTTCAATCTATCGATTACTTGCACGGCCGTTCGGCAGAGTAGGCCTCCGGAACCCCGCCCTTTGTGATCCTGAACCGGGAGAAGGGTGATAAGGTTTTTGGGGAGCGTCTCGGCATGACTGCTCCCTATTCGTCTTCACCCTCGTTCTCTGATTCGACTACTTCAACAACGCCATGGCTGACACCGCCGCCGCCAAGAAGAAGGCTGTGGAGGAAACCGTTGCCGTTGACGTGGCATTAGCTTGGCACTGTGGGTATGATTTGTTCATCTCCTATTTACTCATTCAGTGCTAGCCGTATTTATTGTGTTCATAGATGTTTCGGTTCTATGTTCGATACGTGCTCACATATTTAGATATCGGTAAGAGCTTCATACTATTATTACCAGCGTCATGATTTGTTCGTGGATCAAAATTAATAAAAAAAAGTGTTAATACATCTAGCAATGGGGATGATTGGAGTTGCTTTAAAATCATATATTTTTATGATCAGTTTTAAATAATCAGAACCCAAGAAAGAATATTAATGTAGTGGTGGAACGAACTAAAATCACCGAGGAAGTAATTAAAAATAGTGTTTGGATGAGGCTAGCAGAATAAAGGGAGCATAGAAAAAGAGAAATAAAGCACAAATACCACCAAAAAATGGGCTTGTTTATTTGGGCTTCAGGTTCGTCAGAATCAGTTGTGGATTCACTCGGGCTGGCAAATCTGATTTGACACTGAAGTACACTGAGATCCGGGATATGCATCAACCCTATACACTATAGAATTAGCCCGAATCAGATTCAGGCTGCCGGTTCAAAATAGCTATTTGTCAAATTCAGCTTTTTCAAAGCTGAATCTGGTCCCTAAAGCTGAAACAAACACCGCCGTCACCGTACATATGGTAGTATGGAACC
Organism: Aegilops umbellulata; assembly: GCA_032464435.1. NCBI lineage: Eukaryota > Viridiplantae > Streptophyta > Magnoliopsida > Poales > Poaceae > Aegilops > Aegilops umbellulata. The sequence goes on along the minus strand of CP136056.1, from coordinate 336,846,356 downwards.
GACGCTCCTGAAGTACCCGGCTAGCAGTTTTGCTGACTAAACTACTAGGGCTGGAATCGTGAGCTAAACGAGTAGCTTGTGACCGCTCCAATCGACTCGAACTCGATGACTAACGAGCCGAGCCAAGCTCCAATATGAACAACAAATAAGTACATCACACCATCTAGCCTAGACCTGATCATTCGCCGGGCCGGGTCGGGTTCGGGCCGGGCTTGGCAAAGCCCGATGAAAAAATCCCAGGCCCGAGCCCGGCCCGGCCCGGCCCGAAGCACATGAACAGTGGCGTTTTTAATTAAATTAATAATATTCGGGATAGTATATTAATTTATTATACCTATATTTCAAATAAAAAACATATATATACGCATTTCGGGCTTATTTCGGGCTTTTGGGCCGGGCTTCGGGCAAGAAATTGGAGCCCGAGCCCGGCCCGAATGTCGGGCTTCGGGTTCGGGCTGCCGGGCCGGGTTGTCCATGAACAGGTCTAATCTAGCCCAAGCGCCTATCACAACTCTGCGAATGTCCTACTTTCCCTAGCGAGTGGTGACGCCAACACGCTTCATTCCTCTCGGCCTCCTGTCCCTCGTCTGGTAATGGCAAGGAGAGTCGGCATTTCTTTTGTGATATGTGTGTATTAAAACTGTTTTGCTTACATTATGCATGCTTAATATACATATGAACCTCTCCCGCTAGGGTTTCCCGTCGCCGACGGCGCCCTAGCCCCCTTCCGTCGCCGCCGGTCGCCGGCGCGTGCGCCCCAGACCGCACCGCTCCCCTCTCCCCTCCTCCCCGTCCCGCCCCTGGGCCGTCTCCCCGGGAGGCGGCCTGGGGCGGCGTGCGCCCCTTTCCCCCTCATCCTTCACTCTCCTTCCTACCCTCCCGCCGCCGCCGCCGGTCGCCCCCGGATGTGGCTGCGTGGTGTCGGCGGCGGCAGGTCTTCCCGTACCCGGGCGTGCTCTTCCTGCCCGAGGCGGGCGGCGGCGACGTTCATGTTCGGCCGGTGGTGGTCCGGCGTCCTGGTGGCGGCGTCCAGCGGCACGCGCGATGGTGGTGCTTCCACTTGGTGGCGGGGCGGTCCGGTGGTGCTAGGTGGCCGGTGTTGCGACCCCGGCCCAGATCTGGGCCCCATCTGGGTCCTAGCCGGCCGGCACCGGCACGGCCTCGACGTTCTCTGTGCGGGGAGGCAGGGGAGCGGCTTGGACAGGGGCGGCGACGCCGACGGCGTGCCTGCTGCAGCGCGAAGGCGGGAACTTTACGGGCTTCTGAGAACCCGGCCAAGCCTGTGCGGCCACGGGCCTGGTATGTTCCTGCTATTGCGTCCGGTCAGCTACCGTCGTTGACGGTGGAGGTGGGTCCCTCCCGCGTGCCGACGGTGTTGTTGCCCTAGTCCCGGCTCCTCTTCTTCATTGTGCAGGCCATACTTCGTGGTGCCGTGGTGAGACAGCGTGGGAAACTTCATGACCGGGTTGGCGCTGGGTGGTGGTCGGTTTGGTGGCGAGCTCCGGAGTGCATGAGGTGAAGGTTGGGATCTTGAGAAATCCCTGTTGGCTTGGCCAACACCGACGCGGTGGTGCCTGAGGGTGCCGCCAAACCTTCCTGGAGGGCGTCGGGGCTACCCTTCCTTTCTCCTCACCGCGTACTGAGGGAAACCCTTGGCAGCGCCATCGTCGCGTCCCTTCTTAGAGATGTTGATTGGTACCGGCGCTTCGGAGTCCCGGAGCTTGGTGGGTGATCTACGGTGGTTGCAACGGTCGCGAGGCTTCTTTGTTGTTTGTCGATCCACCGTTGTCGGCATTTGTTTCTCTTGTATTTTCTCTTTCATTTCTTTTGGGTGTGACTGTGTTGGTTGCTTTGTATACAAAGCAGGGAAACCCTTTTCGGTTAACATACATATTACATACTCATATAATCATTATATGTGTTGTTCATATGCATAATGAGCTTAAACAAGCTGGCTCCTGAGTTACAGGAGTCGAGCCATGCTTTGATCCGAGATCACTATACTAACGAGTTGAGCCAAGCTAGCTCGCTATCTAAACGAGCTCTAGCGAGTCAGCCGAGCTGACTCGACTCCGCTCGGCACTCACCTAAGGAGATGATGGGGTTCTGCCTGCCGGTCTCCACCTTTACCTCTACGCCACAGAAAGGAAAACGAAAAAAGAGAGGCCCAACCAGATGTTCATTTTCCTCTAAATCTGGAGGAATGTGTTAGACATGGAAATAGGAGGTCAACAGAATCCCAGTATTTCAACTGATATAAGATCAGTTACAGAAAAAAGTACCAGAGCCTGTAGTATCATATTGATTTCCAGTACAGTTCCTTTTGTTTTATACAAGTTGCTGACTACACTTTGAAGTGGTGACTTGAACTCTTCTTTAGTTGCTTGTTGGTATGTTGACTGAGACAGAGTATATAAAACTCTACCAGAGTGACAGACAGCAGTATCAAATCGACCCAATACAAATACGCATATTCGATGTATTTCTTGATACTGAAAGAGGAAGCAAATCGAGTCTGTTACAGCACTACTCAGAAATTTATCACGGCTGCTACATACTCCATGCTTGGGAATATACTGGTTTTAATCATTCATGTACTTTTTCACCAGGAAGCATTCGTGTATTTTCTTGCTTCGATCCTAGCAGAATAGAATAAAAATAACCAAGAGTTATAACCATTAAAGCACAATGAGGGCAGCACCGATAGAATGTAATCGTGAAAATGATGTAGGTGAACTGATGCCAGGTACCTATCCAGTAAGACATTTAGTAAGACATCAACAAATAACAAACACTAGAAATGAGCTAGTGTCTAGCATGGATAATATCATAATACACTAAAGAATTTGATTATTCTAGTATATGGAAGTTCTGAGCGAGAAGCAGGATAATACCAGTCATTGTTATTTATCGTCAAAATACCAGTCATTGTTCAAGAGTGTTGAGATCCATCAAGTTCATTGCACAGCATATGGTGCAGAAGAATATCAACCATCGTACCCTTTGACCTCACACTGCAACACATAAATGATAAGATTGCAAAGCCTGCCACCGTATGTTAATATATAATAATAGAAAATAACAAGATCTACATTACCGCATAGAACGGCGTTTCTTTATTCCTCCAGATGTAGGATTCTGCAGGTGATGGAGAGTGACCTAAAATATCAGCCATTTCAATCCGGATATAAAGTAGCTTAACTATTCATTTCATTCTCACCTGGATATCAACCTCTTCACCTTTCTCCAGTTCCATCTCAGCAAAAAATGCCTCCAACACAAATGCTACAATCTACGAAGATAAAAGAAATACAAAATTTATAATCAGTAACTAAACATCTAATAACATATAACCTCCAATCCATAAAAAGTGTCGCAGTTTTGAACTACACTTATTTTGGATCGGGGAAAGTACAATTCTTGGAAATATTCACTTCTCAACAAAGTTCTAGCCATGCACTGGTCAGTCATTTAAAATCTAAAATTATGCGAAGTTAGAAACTTATGTCATGCATGTTACTGGATGAACAAAAAAGTGAGGATCTATTTAAGATCTTACCAAATTAAGCAGTAGTAATATTGAAATAAGGTAAAAGCTGACAAAATAAATCAGGCTCCAGGAACTTCCAGTCAGTTGCCAATAACTCTGAAAGTATTAGAAAGAAAGATAAAGAAACACAGGTTAGCAAATACACAAAAAAAAGATGTCTTCGCATTGATTAGGAACACAATCCTGACCACTTTAATTCTTTTTATAGAACAGAAAAATATTCTTACCTCCATCCATGCTTGCCAATTGCCCATCACTAACAAATTGAACAGAGTAACCATACCACTTGGATAGTCATTGAAGTTAAAAAGAAGATAGCTGAATATGTCAAGGGAAAAAATGCAAGAATTATGTGTAACAGATACATTTCGAAAAATCAAAAGCATGCTTTAGGTTTAGCATAGCAGTTACGTGGGCCATGACAAATGATAAAAAAACTAACTCGTAAATTTACCATAGCAAGGCAAGTAGCGGGCTAGCCGGTAACTTGGCGGTTACCAGCCGAGTGCCTTCTCTATTCTGGCTTGATATTTATTTATAACATATATTTTTTCTCATGTTATTGTGGTTTTTTGGTTTCATATGAGCATTAAATTGTTGTTTCATGTCAATTTATATGAAAATTTGAAAACATCTCTTTCAGACTGACATTATATTACCAATCCGAGCTAGGATGGCCAGTAAGCGCCAGTTACAGAGGTTACCAACGACGTATTTGAATCATTGGCCACAAGAAACTGTAAAATTCCTAGTGGAATCCCAACAGTGGAAGAAGAACAAACAAGGATACTCATTACTGAAGAGGGCCGTTTCTTCTAGTGTTGGGTTTCCAGCATACACAAGGCCCCCAAAAATCTGGAAATGAAAGAGACTAAACTATCAGTTCACAAACAGTAAGATGTCAAAAGTGCTAGTGATATTTCAACAGGATAAGTTCAACTCAAACAACAGCAGTAATAAGTACTACATGGGTAAGCTGTGAACAAAGAAAGAAAAAATAGCAATCACTGGCACAAATAACAACCTGTTGTATGTAGGTGGATCATTGTCCAAAGAACAAATTGAATCATAAACTTGATATGCAAACGTTCTAACCTGCAAACCAAGGGAGCAGTACATGCAAAGAATACAGAATACTATCCCCAAATATGGCATCAAACTAGACATCAGGGTAAAGAATGTCGCAACAAATGCTCTGAAACGTTGAACTTGCAGCAAAATTCTTGTTAAGCGCAACACCCTTCCAAGGAGAAGATACCGAATCCTGTTGGGCAAACATCAAACGGAAGTTACATATCTGACCGCAAGATCGCAAAGATTGAGCAAACAAGATAATGTCAGATTCTTTCAGATGGGATAGCTCGAAACATTTCAAAGTAACTAAATGTTGAAATGGTAATTCCAACAAGCACAGCTCAACATCACTACATATATCTCAGGGGGTTATATTTCTGCTTGCAGTTTCTTGTTACAGTGGAACCAAAGTACATATTCCGAAATCGCCGTCATACCAAGAAGCATACTTTAGTTTAGTTGAACTGGTTCTAGCCTTGTGAGCCTTTATCATAGAGCATGAGGTTTAGGGCTGGGTTTTGACCTCATAAGGCACATGGAGGTCATTCATTTTGGTTCCAGATATTAAATAAGAGCATACAGGATACTGGAAATGTTTATCAATACGCACGATGACTTGACTAGAATTTGGAAAGTAATGCATCCAAAACAGAGAAAATTACCATTCTCCATTTGAAAGAAAGGGAAGCTTTGACGGGAACGCAAACGTTAGAGTCTCTCCAATAACTACAAGGAAATCATATGTTAGGTTACTACAGAGTTTCATTCTGACAAGAATATAATGTAAGATATACTAGCTTCCATTGAAAAGTTATTGCAGATATGAAATACTCAAACAATAGTACAGTAGCTGTCAACTTATTTTCAGTGCTTGCATGGAGGAACAATATGGCTCCAGGATAGACAAAAGCTGAACTTTAACAAGAACCATGCATCAAATTTATTTGGATCATGCATATTGATTTCTAAGTTGATGATCACTCGACTCTGATCAAAGGTGAATCAATTATGCTCGATCATATGTTTTCCATAATCTTGTATGCACAATTACTAAGATGTAGTTTTCTTTTCTTTTTATGAATCCCATAGAGTTGTGAAAAGGAACTGATTCCTCACGTTTGAACCAAAGTCCAAAATATTCTTAGTGCAGATGTTTTTCTTAACAATACAAGATAAAAGGTATTGATAGAAGAAACCAAATAAAATTTGCTCGGAAGAAGTGGGTTTAAGCTCATCTGATGAGAGAACATGTGATAGACTTACATATAGTCCAAGTAAGCACAAAATCAAATTTGTTTTGGCCTTCCATCCAATAAGCACCAAATCCTAATGAAAATATTTTCAGTGCCATCTCGGCTACATAAATCCATCCTGCAACATATTACTTCCATTAACATCTCAATATAAATTTTCCAGGAAGATGAAAAGCCATCAGTAAAATATGTTAACTGACTGGTGAGGTGCCAACAGGAAACACGAAAAGGCACAAGGATGAAAGAAGTGTGATGTGAAGTCCAAGTGTTGCCGTACAACATATGCACCAAGCGAATGTGGCAGGGAAGTGTAATTCTGCAGAATACAAACTAAGACTAATATGTACTGGCACACTTTTTAGGCCACTGCTAGCATATGCTCTGCGCATTAATGCACTAAAGTTGTACTAAAAGAGGTGGCCTCTAGAACGAGTTCATCTTTCATAACTTAATTTACTTTTGAGAACACATCACTCCAATGTATGATACAATTACGATATTGATTCGTTTAAATTCTGATATTCCAATATATGACTTGCTCAAGTTCTGCTCGTTTTGAACCTTACAACCAGTGTGACTAACCAAGATTTGATATGAATCATGCAGTGCACCATTACAGCCTAAACTTGGAGCAACACAAAGATGCTTAAGTACGACATTCCACCGGGCAAAAAATGGCTTGCTCAAGTTCTGCTCGTTTTGAACCTTACACCCATTGTGAGTTTGTGACTAAACATGCTTCCATATGAATTATGTAGAACACCATTACAGCCTAAACTTGGAGCAGCACAAAGATGCTTAAATATGGCATTCTACCTAGAAAAGAAACTGCTAGTAAAAGGAAAAAAGGTTGAAACGATTTTGGAAGCCAACAAGATGATAATATATGTTATTCAAGTATGTTGGAAGCAGATAATGTACACCTTTTATTCAGAAATAAATGACACTTTGGACATAGGCATGGTCTCCATTGTGTAACTTCTACCATTACTTTTCATATAAACATGTCACAGAAAAAATAAAAATTATGATATTGCGGTAATATTCTTCACGACAGATCTAATAGTATTATTTTCACCTATCCAATTTTAATATATTAATAGTCAACATCAGAAACGTTTGACAGCATCCTTTCTAGGACACGACATATTTCCCAGCGGAGTTCATATTAGGTAAAAATTCATCAGATAAAATTATAATGCTGCTTACATAGAACTGTTGAAACAATGGTCACCACAAGATCCTTACCAAGAAAGAACTCTACTTCCTGCCACGTTTCCTGTGAGGAGCTGTTTTCTATATCAAGCTGCAAATATCACATTAGCAAAGAGATTGCACTGGTTTATCAGGGATAGTTTGCAATTGTAAGTAGTTTTGATTCTTAGTTGTAAGAGGATGGTGAGTTGCAAACAGTTATGCTGCCGACTAGTCATCACTCAGCAAACATGCACACGAGAGCGGACAATAAGAAATGAAGAAAAAAAATCTACTTCAAACTTCATTTTGAACTTTTTTTGCCTCACAAATAGGACTCCCAACAGTTATAACTTTTTCACTTACAAAATACCCAAAGTCCTAATAATTAACAAAGCTCATGTCGTGCCAAATTTTTTATTAATACTGTTGTTAACAAATCCGGCTTCTTCTCATAAGTTCCTCACTTCTAACAAAAACATATTCCAACTTGGACACCGTAGAATAATGCTGCAAGCACTTGCTCCCAGCTAATGTGAAGAATTGTTTTTTTTCTTTTACTATATTGGACAAAGAGCATTGATCTTTCTTTTTCACAAAACTTCGGTGCATATTTCTACCTATCAAATATATGCCCATCATAGATCATATATCATATTTATTGGTCAAATCATCATATCAAAAATAGCATTTATAAAATACAACTGTCGATTCAAAATTTTGTAACTGTAAAAGATTTCATACCGTTGTTTCGATAATGACGGCAACTAGGTTTATCAGAAGAACAAAAACAATAATGTACTCAAACATGCGGCTCCGCACAAAAGATTTCAACCTTTCACAAAGTGGTGAATTGTAGAATGGGAACTTTTCCAGATAAGACGGCTGCAAACATGCGTACAACACTGAGTCAAATAATTCAGAATGTTGGTTACAGTAACACTGTATTAACATAAAATAAAATAGATTTAAATTTGAAAGTATTACTATCCCTGGTAAAAAATGAATTTATATCCTTGTCAATCAAACCTTTCCAATTTTCGCCGTTGATATATTTACAAAACAGGCAGATTATCCTCAAAGTCTAATTGGTATTCTTCAATTGCAGTTCTAGAACTTCTACTCTAGGTTAAAATTAATAGTCAAAGGTGTACATCAGTAACTCTATCATTTTTGTAACGCAGAAAATGTACGGAATCATGAATGTCAAAGTAAGAACAATATACCGGTGGTTCTTTCTGAAATTTTATTGCAATGGTATTGCATAGGTCAGCAAATTCTTCGGAGGTAACCTGGACAAGATAAATAAGTTAGAACAAATAGGCATCAAAATCTGAGTTGAAGAGGACTCAGACATGGGCGTTGAGGGAGTACACGCCCGCCTCCCACCAACAAAGCTACGCTCAGTTCCTTGCAACTATTGACCAAGGTTCAGGCATTTGTAAATCTTAACAGAAACTCTAAATTCAGATTGCAAAATTATTACTGCACCAACTCTTGTACTTGCATGTACCATCAGTTGGAGCAAGCAACATGTGAATATGGCATTCTTTCTTCAACACAATACTAAACAATATTATGTACTTGCTGACTTCACAAAAGCAAAACATGCCAACTGAACATAAGAAGAATACATACCTTGAAATCACCACTTCGATCAAGCTCGGCAAAAATTAATTCAAAATCTTCCCTTGAGGTTTTTGGTAAGGACCTACAAAAGTGAAATAAGTTATATAATAGCCATAGCTGACATAATAGCCTAGCAACAAAAGAATATGAAAATATCTCAATACTTGTTTCGTCTCAACTTTGCTATTATCACGTTTCTTCCAAAAAAGGAGGATGCAGTGCAGATTGAGCATTTTAGGCCAATCTGTTTGATGAACGTAAGCTTTAGATCTTTTACGGAAGTTCAAACTAATAGGGTATCTACTATTGCTCATTCTGTTGTTCGACCAGAGCGAACAGTCTTCATGCAACCACGGCAAGTTCTGGACGGAGTGGTTGTCCTACACGAAACTATTCACGAACTCCACTCTAAGATACTCGACGGAGTTATATTTAGAGTGGACTTCAAAAAGGCTTACGATAAAGTCAAATGGCCTTTCCTACAATAAGCTTTGCGCATGATCGGTTTCATGTCTGACTGGCGTCAACAGGTGGCGAATTGGTCATTATTTCCAAACCCGGAAGGGGTGCAGCAGGGGGATCCTATGTCACTAATCCTTTTTAACATCGTAGCCGACATGCTCGCGGTTCTCATTGCAAGAGCCAAGGAGGATGGCCAAGTTGGTGGTCTGATTCCACACCTTGTTGAAGGTGGTTTGTCGGTTCTACAGTATGCTGATGACACTATCATCTTTAGGGAGCATGATTTAGTGAAAGTTTTGAATATGCACTTAATTATTTGTCTTTTCGAGCAACTTTCGGGTCTCAAAATTAACTAACACAAAAGTGAGCTTTTCTGCTTTGGCAAAGCCAAAGATGCGGAGTACAGGCAATTATTGATTTGCAACTGGTTCTCTTCCATTTAGTTATCTTGGGATACCCATTCATCATGGAAAACTCACTAATATAGAATGGAAAAATCACTGAAGACCGGTTCAAAAAAAGCTTAGCAGCTAGAAGGGCAAGGTCATGTCTTAGAGCACTAGTTTGACTCTTATTAATGCGGTCCTTACAAGCCTACATATGTTTATGTTATTGTTCTTTGAAATACCCTAGGGGTGTTGAAAATATTAGATTTCTATCGGCCTAGATTCTTCTGGCAATGTGATGAGTAGAAACATAGTGTTGTCGCCGAGACTACCGCCTACCTATGTTTATGTTATCCCTTGGAGACTACCGCCCCATTAGTCTCATACACATCTTTGCCAAGCTGGTGGCAAAGAAGATGGCTGCCCAGCTGTCGCCGAGGCTAGGGGCGCTGGTTGAGGAGAAACAATGCATGTTCATCAGGAAATGCTGCATTCATGATAACTTCATGTTCATTTGCACTGGCTGGGTGAGCCATGAGCCATGAGCCATGCTAAAGCTGGATATCGTCCATGTGTTCGACTCAATGTTTTGGGTTGTGGGCTCTCCGCTTAGAAGTGCTTCGCAGGATAGGTTTTGGCCCATGCTTCCGTCAGTGGATTGACTTCCTCCTGTACCCTCAAATAGCACGAGTGATGCTCAACGGCGAACCGGGGCCTTCGGTTTGGCACCACAAGGGCCTGCGTCAAGGCGAGACACTCTCCCCTATTTTGATTGTGTTGGTGATTGATGCTCTCAACAAGTTGTTTGCTAGGGCCAGAGAGTACGGGTTGCTCCTTGGCTTCGCTCCCCGCGACCCGATAAAAATTGTCTCCTGGGTATGGAGGAGCATCCTATCGTTCGCAACTTGCTTGCACTCTTCAGGCATGCATAGGGGTTGCACACCAACTACGCCAAGTGCTCAGTGTCCCCCATCGGCTGTCCGGAGGAGGAGGCCCTTGAGGTGGCATAGGTTATGTAGTCTACTACCTCCCCTTGGGCTCAGGAAGCCCTTGAGTGTGGCGCTCCAGCCCTTGGTCGACAGGATCATGGATCGCCTCCCCAACTAAAGGGCGTCCATGATGACGAAGGCAGGTCACCTCACCTTGGTCAAGTCGGTCGGTGGTCCTAGGCATGTATAAGAAGACCTGAAAGCAGATTGACAAGATCCTAAGAGGTTTCCTCTGGGTGGGCAGGCCAACCACTGTCATGGCAACTGCTTTCTGGGGTGTAGGCCCCCCCGCTTGGGGGGCTTGGGCACTCGGGACCTTGGGCGTGCGGCGATCAACCTCAAGGTTTGATGGTTGTGCAGGATGTGCACCAACCCTCTGTGTCCTTGAGGGGTCTGGACCTCCAGTTCTCCAGGGACGAGCGGGAGGTATTTGCTGATTCCACCAAGATGGTGGTTGGAGACAAAACATCCATCCTCTTCTGGGAGAATCGTTGGCTCGATAGTCACACCATTTCAAAAATTGCACTGGAGTCGCTACTCTTGGTCCCAGGGCGCACGAGGAAGCGGCGGAGAGGCGATGACTGATCGTCGTTGTATCTCAAACATTAGAGGGACCTTGGGTCCTATGGCCTTGTGGCAATACGTCTAGATCTGGCGGATGATGCGCAGTGTGCAGCTTACCACCACATCGGGCGTCCTTCATTGGCGTTGGAACGTGGATGGCAAGTACACTTCCAAAAACTGCTACGACACTCTCTTTCAGGGAGTGGTCAGTTCGAGATCTTGGAAGCTCTCCACCTCGAATCAAGTTCTTTGTGTGGCTGGCTTGACAAGATCTTTGCTGGATCGTTGAGCAGCTTGTGCGTCGGGGTCTTGAGCACGCACTTTGTTGCGTGCTCTGCGACCAATCGAGGAGACGATGAGTCACCTTCTCACCGATTGCTCCTTTTCACGCATGGTGTAGCACGAAGTATTCTTCTAGATCCGATCGACGGCATCCCCCCCCCCCTACCATGGGGGAGGATTTTGTGGACTGGTGGGAAAAAAATTGTGATTATGTCCACAACTCGGTTTGGAAGAGCACATCATCGGCTATTGTTGGTGGCTTGGTGCATTTGGAAGCATTGCAACGAGATAATCTTCGACAACGCTCAGCTCAGCTCGCCTTCTTGACACAATCAAGATGGAAGCCGGCCAATGGGCAACAGCAGGTGCGAGGGGTATTGCGGCTTTGCTTCCGTGTGACGGCGGTTTCTAGCATTTAGAGCCGTCACGTTGTAATTATCGGGTGTTGCCATTCTTAGGGCTTGTACAAACTCTTCTTTCTATCAATGCACCCGCAAGGCTTTTGAGTTTTCTCAAGAGAAAAAAAAATTAAAGATCATCAAAAAGACTTACTGATGAACAATATAATGTAGAAACTAGAAAGTGCATTGATGCAAACATACAGTGTAATGTATGAGGGAACTTCGGTTACCTGTACTTGTTCAGCTCATTAAGCAATGATATGCACTGTTCCCTGTCGAGATAACCCCGACCCTGATGTACAAACAACAGGCAAGATCAACAACAAACTTGAAATAGAACAAATGATGAACACAACCATGAGTTGACACTAGCAATGTGTAACTACTAAAGTGTGAACGGGAGAATATCATACGAAAACCAACATTCGGTGGAAACCAGTGAAAACCAAGAGAAAAAGATGTTTTGAAGTTCCGAAAAAAACTGAAAAAAAATACGGGATGTTAAGAGGATGTTGTTTTATTGCCACACAAAATTTCAAGTTCAAACACATTATGAGATGTGAGCTATGAAAAAGAAAAAATCAGCGTTGAATAGTGCCGAACAGTAATGTCACTATTGAGGGCTGAATTTGTCTTTTTCATAGCTCACATCTTACAATGTGTTCCAACTTGAAATTTTGCGTGGCAATAAAACATCACCCTCTTAACATCTCGTATTTTTTACAGATTTTTTCGAAACTTTAAAATATGGTTTCCACGAAGTTTTCATTGAATATTGTTTTCATCGAATTAGTAAGAAAACAGCTGATATGAATTGATAGAACACTTCATTCGAATTAATCAAACATTTGATGTGAATGATGGACATTGTTTATAAATTGTCATGATATTGCGATAACAATTTGGAAAAAAATAAATAAAACAACATGAACACCAAATATGAACTATTAGAATCTTCACACAAAAAATAGTTTTGCTATTTCCTTTTTTTCCCTGAAGAATATTTGGGTTAAACATGATCCAGAAACCTTTTTTTTTTGGGGGGGGGGGGGGGGGTATTCAAAACGTACAAAATGAGAAAACGTAATTGGGTGGAACCCAACAGGAAATTGTCCTAGTTGAATTCTCCAAACTGACGATTGAACTGATTTAACTATATTGTGGAAAAGGGTTACTTGAACACCACCAGCCATTCTAAATTATATAGGAAGTTTGCCAAAACACATTTGCTAAATTATAGTACATCAGTGTCCAAGAAAACATAACAACAGAACACTCACATTGGTATCGATAAGATCAAATGCCTTCTGTAATATATTTTTCCTGATAGAGTCCACCTGAACAAGTTGCTTTGCGAACTGTATCACCAAATGAATGCCATGTTATTGTTATATTTACTATTAGGCAGAAGAACACACAAGATTCAGAAGTAAAGAGTATAGTAAAAGCTAAGAGATAGGACATAGGTAAAAAATGTACCTGCTCCTTAAAGCTATCATAGATGACAGCAAGAATCAAATTCGTCAGGAAGTAAACTCCCAAAAGCACATAGACGATGAAAAATAGGGAATACCAGCGGGATATCCTGCTCCAAAATATGTAAGGTGAATTTGAATGTGTGTCGACTGCCATTATTATAAATACATCAGAAATATTGATAGCCATCTTACTTGTAAGCAGGCACCCATACATCAGGATTATTGGAGGTGGTGAAGAGGACAAACATCTGATACAGTGTTACACCGTATGATGAAAAAATGGTCTTCCCTTGTGGAGTGTCCTCAAATGTTACATAAGCTAGCCAGCTTGCAAATAAGAGGAACAACAGAGAGAGGGCCTACATGACATAGATAATCTAAGGTTATACATCAAAGTGAATAGATAATGGGTTGCAAACATTAATGTGAACATGCAGAGCACAGGAATCGTTGTGTGCTAAAGTAAATAGACATAAGAGATAAACATATTAGCTGCTGGTATCTCTATATTAGACCAGAAGAGGTATAATTGAAAATTATATTTGCTACAGTAAAGCACTACAAGCAAAGATGTGGAATTAACCACCCACCCTGTGTCCACCACACAACTCAACTGCATGTGCCACATACCCTTTACTCCATACATTGATGATAATTAATGAAAGATCCTCATGACTTCAATGGATAAAATTTGTAATGGCTTGTCCTGAGTGAATTTGTTAATCCTTGCACGTCTTACAATGCATAGGCGTGTAGAATTTTGTGTGTAGATATAACCTTACCAAAACATTGAGGTATGTCCCAATAAGACCGGCCAGTGTGATAGCACACATTCGCAGTTCCCTATTGCAGACAGAAGAACACGTTAATCTATCTGTTAAACCCATAGCATATGGCATTTGTTATATAAAAAAGTATATATCTAAGCTCACAATCAAATCAAATATTCTCTTTTTTTCAAGCATTGTATACAGAAGCAGTTTAGCATACACACCAGCTTTAATGACTTTAGGTGCATCCTCTGTGTGTGTGTGTATACGTATCTATTATAACAATTTATCATTATCAATATACCTCATTAATTATTCTTAGATACTCCCTCCGTCCCATAATATAAGAACGTTTTTGACACTAGTGTAGTGTCAAAAACGTTCTTATATTTTGGGACGGAGGGAGTACATCAATACAAGTGTTATGTAAATACTCCCTCCGTTCCTAAATAATTGTCTTTCTAGAGATTTCAACAAGTGACTACATACGGAGCAAAATGAGTGAATCTACACTTTAAAACATGTCTACATACATCCGTATGTTGTAGTCCATTTAAGATGGCTAGAAAGACGATTATTTGGGAACGGAGGGAGTATATCATTGGAGTCCTTAGTTTATGCAATATACCTTTCTTGTGTAAGGAAAACAGTATGAAAATAATATAACATATATGGACTCAAATGGAATTTTTTTGTAGAACTCACTTTGGGGTATCTAGTATTTATTAATGAAGTGTACGGAAAATGACAAAGAGGTATAGCCAGTTTATCTATGTGGTATACGAGGAGAATCATCCCCCCCCCCCCCCCCGACACACACACACATATTAAATATCAATATATTAAGATAGGACCTTCTCACTGTGTTCAGTAAGGTACCAGCAGTCTGGAACAAACAAAACACTGCATACCTGATAGTCATGATTAGAAACACTACACGGATGTATGGAGCTAATCTGAAAGGCTGGGAACTAAAGGCAAACACCAGTATGTCGCATGCTAAGATGAAGAGAAGAAGAATCTACAGGTAGAGCAGAAAAATGAGTAAGCCATAGTGAACTAGAAAGCAAAATCACACATCTAACACAGCAAGGTAGTCTAATAAAATAAAAAACATTCAAGTTTGAAAATAGACTGTCAAAATATGGAAGGACCTAAACTGTGAGAAGTGTGCATGCAAAATAATATAATTAATGTACAAAAAAGGTAAAGCGCAATTCAAATTTGAACTTCAGCTCATGTCTACCAACATATAGTTTCCTAATGAAATCTTCACTCAGTCAACCACATATACTCCAACTTTTATATCTAATAGCAGTGACTATTTTTCCTTGTTCCTCACTGTATTATAAGGAAGAACAGCCAGAAATGTTCAGTGTCATTTTGTCGGAAAATTTTCCCATCTTCCATTATTTCTGCAGTAATCTAAACTTGGGCCTATATAAAAGCAACTTATTGGCCTCTATTTGCCATGCATCTTTCACAGTGCATCGAAACAACATTCACTAAACCAACTCCTGTGAATTATTAGGTTTTCTATGTTCTCTGATGTTTGCAGAGATGTATTGAAAAATTATGTGCTTCCGAGAAGACAGAATTGTTACCTTCAACTTATTCATGGTGCTCCTCCAGAAAATATTTAGGCCTTCATAAGAAAGTGGACAAAAGATATCCATTACAAGAATAACAAGTGTAAGCCCCTGAAATTTAAAAAGAACCATTTACAGATCAATACATCAGATTCACGCTTTCAGTTCTCCATATAGGTCACTACATGCTTTTCGATCAAGACATGCATATTTCATATTACGATAGGACAGCTCCAATCATACAAAATCGAGGATAACAGAATTCAGGTAGCTGAATCCGCTAAAATACATATGACCTGATGCAACTAATTCTGCCAAACATCTCAAAATTCAACAGATTTTTTTAGTGGCCAAGATCATTTCACTTATTTTCAGGTTACATTGATATTCTCCATGAAAGTGGAAAGTGCAATTCTCAAAGCAACTTGAGGGCTTGACTTACTAATCTACTATTGACCTGCTTTAAGATTTCTGTAATTAAGGTTTGGACGGAGCATAGAAGTTCTACCTTCATGAATAAAGCCGTACCTCATATATGAGTGATTCAGTTTTGCTGAAGTATGGCAACTGACCAAGAAAGTAAAGATCCCTTTGATCACAAGCATGTAGATCATCTTTCCGGCACCATAGAGGCTTCTGAAATGCAAACCAAAGAACTCACAACCAATACCATATTGGAATCATGAGACTGTGCCTACTTTGTTATCTATTTTGACCATGGAAAGTTTGCCACACTTAAGATGCCTAGTCACTGTTAGAATAATACAACGTCAATCTTGACCTAAAGGACCTATACAAAATAATGTACAGATTCCACTTTCTGAGAACTAGCCTCGTGACTGTAAGAAAAAAAGAGAAAACTAACCTCGAGAAAATTCAAAAGAATCAAAGCAAATAGGTTAAGTGACCACAGCCAGTCCAACCGGAGATACACAAAATAGATACTCATTGCCCTCCCGAACCCTGTATCATTCAAGACATCCTCAGGGATACCAACACCATCTTCTGCCTGCCAAAATAATTGTAATTAGTAATTAGACTTTCGAGTAAGTCAAAAGATGCAAAATAAATAAAATAAAATAACAAATGAACAGTCCGTTTCATATCACCATAGAAGCTCCAACAAATATTCTCCCCGAAAGAAAGGTTATGCAAACATAAGTGCAGCCTAGCTTTCAGGGGAAGATTCAGTTACCCTGATTTCCTTGCAAGACAAAATGGGACTTATACTGTACTAAGGCCCTTGGTGTAAGGATGTCTATGAAATATGACAACGCTATTTCATTGTATAAGTTCGAATACAATGTCAAATTCCATAATGTAAAATATTAGATCAGTTCGTAATATTTTTTGGCACTTCATCAGATAGACAATAAGCATCTAACACTTACAAACCAGCCGAGACACAAACCAAAAAGGAAAAAGAAGAAACAAACATCATGCAGCACCTCTGCTTCGTAACCATCTGCACGACAATTGCCCGCGGCCACGTAGAGCTCCGAACCAAATCAGCATGCTAAGCTAGGGCGGACAATCCATCAAACACCATCCCTACGCCACCTAACTCACAGTCGCCCGCCACAACAACTAACAACACAAGTGACAAGCCCGTCGAGGCTCGAGCATCTCAATTCCCAGTTGCAGTCTACAGCAAACAACGTAGCTGTTCGCTCGGCCAAACAGGGCAAAGTGGAGCAGAGGACCAGATGAGCGAGAGAGAGGCAAAGAGAGGTGGGGTGGGAACCGACGAGGTCGACGAGAGCGGCCGCCTTCTGGTAACGGTCGCCATGGGCTAGCGCGTCCGACCGCCTGCGGTACTTCCTGGAGCCCTGCCCG
Organism: Aegilops umbellulata; assembly: GCA_032464435.1. Taxonomy (NCBI): domain Eukaryota; kingdom Viridiplantae; phylum Streptophyta; class Magnoliopsida; order Poales; family Poaceae; genus Aegilops; species Aegilops umbellulata. Next base: position 336,828,899 of record CP136056.1, on the reverse strand, counting down.
CCGGCCCCGTCGCTGAGGCGGCGACTGCCGGAGGACGCCAAGCCGCGCTCCGCCGCCTCCTCGGTGATGAGAGGCGCCTCCGCTTCGCTCATCTCTCTCCCTGGCTAGACTGAGATGCAAGCGGAGATCTGAAGGCTGAAGCTACGAGCGGAAGTGGAACCCGAAGCGGAGGTGGAGGCGGATTAGTTTAAACAAGTGTTGTGTGGAAATGGGGGAGTGCGATTAGAAGTAACCGGAACGGATTGTGTTCAGGTAGTAGTCGACCACGTCGCGGCCATCTCGACTGGCCGCATACGAAGCACAGGTCGCCCGTAATCCCGTTGGGATTAGCGCGTGGACCAACAGCGGGCAGGGAGACGGGGCACCAGCGCCCGGTAGCTCATTGGTGGACGCCGGTGTTTGGTGTTTGGCTTTGACGGTGGACGGCCGTACAGGACGTATGCGCGGGGGTAGCTTTCGGCACAGCTGGGGATCGGAGAATGGTCATGTCTGCGGGGCATTATCGTCGAAAAGAATTTGCATGCCCGTTCTCGTGGTGACGTGGCTGTTACAGGTGCGCAAAAAATTCTAAAGCAGTGGAGGCAGACAGCATTGCTACGAATCTTAGGGCTCCTTTGATACAGAGGAATTTCATAGGATTTTTTGGAGGATTTGAATCCTTAGGATTTTTTCCTACGATGGTGGTTTGATTCGTAGGCTTGAAATCCTTTGAAATTTTTCCATAGGATTCTTTTGTACTATATTTTGGATGAAAACTTCCATCCACTCAAACCTCTTTGTAGAATTCCTTTGTTTTTTCTGTGCTATCAAACACACTTCCAAATCCTATAGGTTACAAAAGGACATGGCACTCTATTCGTGCATTTTTCCTATTCCTGCATTTTGAGAATCATGCGAATCAAAGAGGCCCTTAAGACTCCGACCAAGAAGCGTGAGGTTGAATTTGTGTTGCCATGATTAGGTTTGTACGTATGGGCGCCATGTGTAATGCCATGATGCAATTTTGCTAGCAAAGTTTTCTTTTTTTAACCGGGCTAACCCATTTCCTGTTGGCGCCGCCTCTCCACGCGGTGCCGCTTCTTCTTCTTCTCTCATCACTCTCTCTTGGATTTCTCTCAAAAACACACATATGAGACCAGAACACACACGCACACACACTGCACCAAGGAAGAAGACACAATGGCTTTGCTAGTGGCTCTCTCCTTGGTGAAACACATATACTACATTGCTTTTGCCCAGCCCACACGGCTTAACTTCATTCATTACTCACAGCACTATATATAGACAAAGTTTAGGCACTTCTGCCATGCTACTCAGGCCACTACCCAACCACGACGCTCGGCCACTAACCCACCTAATTACATGCACTAACCCACTAAGCCACATGCACGGCCAAGTCCAGTCCGTTTGCAACGCTCCCTCAACGGCCACACACCTGGTCAGAAGCTAGCATGCAGCCTAAAAATGCTCAGTCCATGGCCTACCTTGTAGCTAGTCCACTAACTAACTCACAGAATACTACCTAGCTCTACCGATCAGCTTTGCATGATGCACGTGATCACAACTTAACGTGCACACCCTGCCGCAGCTTGGACTAAATGCATGACTCAACAAAAACAAATAATCTAAACTAGCGCTAATAACAAGATTAATTCTAACATTCACCTCCCTAATCTTGTTAACTTATTTCTCTCTTGAAGCCCGTGGTCGTCGATGTCGTCGGTGCAACACGGAGATGGCCGCCAATGCCATCTTGCCACACCGATTGCCGCCGTCGCCGCTAGCTTTAGTGAGAGCCGTACCTCGTGCGCCTTCACCATGAGCGCGCTGCCGTGGCTTGCTCGCTGCCGCCTGTTTGCCACCGGTGCCGCAACTCGTCTGTGACTCGCCTCCATAATTGCCACCGGTGCCGCAACTCGCCGGTGACTCGCCTCCATGTTCGTCACCGGTGCCGCACCTCGCCGGTGACTCGCCTCCATGTTGCCGACGATGACGCACCTTGTCGCCGACTCGGACATGGAACTCCTTTCACCTCCATGTTGCCGCCGCCGACGCACCTTGTCGACGACTCCGACATGGAACTCCTCATGGTAATGGCCTCCGCTCCATGGCCATCACCTCCTTGCCGCCGGTGACGCAACTTACCGGACAACATACCTTTTCTCCATCGCTCGTGACGTAGCTCGACGATGATGGAGACACGCACCGGCCGCTAGCAGCATCGCGCCGCCAACGGCGTCCACCTTGGGCCGCCGGTCTCCACCTCACATGGAGTCCGCCGCACCGTCTTCGTCGCCTCGGGTCGACAAGGCTCTGATACCAATTGTTGGCGCCGCCTCTCCTCGCGGTGCCGCTTCTTCTTCTTCTCTCATCACTCTCTCTTGGATTTCTCTCAAGAACACACATATGAGACCAGAACACACACGCACACACACTGCACCAAGGAAGAAGACACAATGGCTTTGCTAGTGGCTCTCTCCTTGGTGAAACACATATACTACATTGCTTTTGCCCAGCCCACACGGCTTAACTTCATTCATTACTCACAGCACTATATATAGACAAAGTTTAGGCACTTCTGCCATGCTACTCAGGCCACTACCCAACCACGACGCTCGGCCACTAACCCACCTAATTACATGCACTAACCCACTAAGCCACATGCACGGCCAAGTCCAGTCGGTTTGCAGCGCTCCCTCAACGGCCACACACCTGGTCAGAAGCTAGCATGCAGCCTAAAAATGCTCAGTCCATGGCCTACCTTGTAGCTAGTCCACTAACTAACTCACAGAATACTACCTAGCTCTACCGATCAGCTTTGCATGGTGCACGTGATCACAACTTAACGTGCACACCCTGCCGCAGCTTGGACTAAATGCATGACTCAACAAAAACAAATAATCTAAACTAGCGCTAATAACAAGATTAATTCTAACATTTCCATGACTGAGAACGGAAGTCTTACAGAAAACGGGAAAAAGGAAGGGAAAGCGAGTACAATGCACTGCTAAAAAAACCGACATTGTTTAACCGCCCGATATTGAAACAGCTGCTATGTGGCGAAAATCTAGCAGCACCATGATCAAACTAGCCCTATTAAAACACATGAAAGCAGTGGTTCAGGGCGCAAATAAAGTCCACGGCATCTGCAAAAGCAACAAGCTAAGACGAGCTACCAATAACGCTAGACAAAAGCAAAGCTCCAAGCAGATCGCAGGACCACCAACGAACTCCAACAGCAAGCACCGTCAAAGTTTAGAAATAGTTCATACTAAACCGAAGAGAATGTTGTCTCCGGGGCTAAGTTCGAGGAACTTCACCGAAGTACATCTGAGTTGCAGAGAAGAATGAGCTATATTTGATGAAGTCGTGTAGACGAGAAGATTGATGTGAAGGAATTAACCCCTCGAAAGTTTTCTGCTGAAGCGAAGCATTTGTTTCCGTATGGTCGTCCAAAGAAATTGACTGCAGCGAATGGAAGTCAAAGACAAAGTGAAGACATAGTATTCATTTCATTGTTCTTCTTCTGTTTATTTGAGTCATAGGGCCTCCATACTATTAAGAGGGGTATAGGTTCTCGAAGCTTAGATCCGATGTGATGCTTAGCCAAAACCTATGAAAGTTGCGAGAGAAATCTCTTTGTGTTCCGAGCAAATACTTGCCAGCAAGAGACTGTGATCTTCTTCGCTGCGAGAGATTTGTCTCAGACCGAGGAGTTAGCATTACTTGCTCCGCAAGCAATGTTACCGTTGTGCTCAAATCCGACCGTTGGACTCGTGTCGTTCGGCCATTGGCTGATCTCGATGTCCAATTTGATCATTTCCCATCAGGGAAGGCTGCGGCTATTGTCGTGGTTCTAAGTCTGACAGTAGAATGGGGGGTAGGAATGGAGAGGCAAGATCCTAGCTCTGGAGTAGTTGTGCACGCAAAGAGTTAACGAGTTCGGGCCCTTCTCAGAGGAAGTAATAGCCCTACGTCTCGGAGCCCGGAGGCGGTCGACTGGATTATATGCGCGTGTGTTACAAAGATGCGAACCCCTGTGCCAGTGGAGGGGGGTGGCTTATATAGAGTGCGCTCAGACCTCCGCCAGCCCACGTTGCAAGGGGTTTAAAGTACATTAAGGTGAGGCGTTACAGGTAACGCCTCTAATGAAGGGCTTTGATGCCCATAAAGACTACTTAATTACAGACCGTTTGGATGCGGAGTGGCTCCTGTTCTTCCGATGGTCGAGTGAATCTTCATGGTCGAGTGTCTCCATGTTAGTCGAGTGAATGCTTATCAGGTCGACTGGTAAGCAGTCTCTTTTAGCAAGTGACCTTAGGGAGGGTACCCTTGGGCAGGCCCATGACCCTACCCTAGGTACATGACTTCATCATTAGCCCCCGAATGGATCGAGGTTTGAGTGAGGAGGGAATTGATAGTCTTCCGGCCTGCTTCTTGTGTGGAAAGCGTGTCTTGCCTTGGATCAAGGGTCTTTCAGTGATGGCTTCAAATTCTCTTTCAGTCGCCTTGATCCATTCTTTGCGTTTGTTGAGTGAACTTCGTAGCCTTGAGGATCTCCGAGTGACAGATCGGTGGAGATCCGCTGTCAGGTTGGTTGCCCTACGGTTAGCGGATTTCGCGGGATCCGAATTTTGGGAAGTGCGCGAAGCGGAGAAAGCCGCGGCACTCGGATGAGACGAGACGATGACGCCTCGATCTTCGTGCCGCCTTTTTCGCCACGTATCGCTCGCGCGCCTGTTGCGGGATTTGACGGGATGGCCCGGGTCTACCAGTCAGCCACTCGGAAGCAGCCCCTTAAAAGCTGCCAGCTCGGGGTTTCCAACAGTGTGTTCTCTTCTTCCCTTCTCTCCTCGCAAAGTTCTCCTCCACCTCCGCTCTCGCCCTAGCGCCACAGGTCCGTTCGAGCTTTCCGGCGACGATGGTGAAGGACAAGACGTCCGCCCTGGAGCGCGCGAAGAAGGCGGCGGCAGCGCAGGGAAAAGGGAAGAAATCCGCTCGGGGCGGATCTTCCTCAAGGGCTTCTCTGCCCAGAGGCTGGATGCAGGGCGACTGGATGCCGACGGTGTTGAGGCAGGAAGATCTCGACGATATGGTTGAGGGAGGAGTCATCCCTCATGAAGCTGCGCGTCTCCCCGGGAGAGAAGTCGAGCCCCAACCTCTCGATGGTGAGTGTGTGCTCCTTGCCACCCATATCGATCGCGGGTTTTCTCTGCCTCCTCATCCCTTTTTCCGGAGTTTCCTGAACTTCTTCGGAGCGCAGCTCCACCATTTCACTCCCAACTCTATCGTGTATCTGGCTGCCTTCATTTCCTTGTGTGAGGGTTTCTTGGGCTGTCGCCCCCATTGGGGACTCTTTAAGCATATCTTCACCTGCCGTTCCCAATCGGTCAAAAAGGCCAAGTCGAGTGACGAGAGGACGCAGGTGATCCAGCTGTGCGGAGGCCTGGCGATCCAGACGAGGGGAAAAAGTTCTTTTCCATCCATCACTTTCCCTGAGTCGGTCCGTGGTTGGCAAGCGACCTGGTTTTACTGCAAAGACCAGGCGACTCCAGGTCAGTCGACTGGACTTCCCCCTTTCTCTCTGGAGCGAGCCCAAAAACCTGCTTCTCTGAAAGTGACGCCGGAAGAAAAGGCCCAAGTCAAAGTGCTGGTCGGTCAAGTGGTTCAGCTTGTCCGCGACGGCGTGACTGGCATGGACTTGCTGGAAGTCTTCCTTAGGAGGTGCATCCAGCCGCTCCAGGCTCGCGACCATCCGATGTGGCTATATTCGGGTCTTGATGACACCACTCGGATCCACCCGGAGGAGGTTACTGACGAGATGCTAGAAGGATGGCTGTCGAGCATCACAGGAAACAAAGACAATCCCCGAGGAGCCAGGAGGGTCGCTCCACTCGACAGCACATACGAAGTGGACCAGGTCAGACCTCATGCACCTGACCGAGATCTTGCTTTCTGCATTGGTCTTCTTTGAATTGGTCGACTGATTTTTGTTTTGTCTGTTATTTCCCAGGAAACTACTGAGATGTACTCGACGCCCAATGGGGCACAGGAGCCGACTGAGGAAGGGGAGGCGAGCAGAGGTGAAAGCGGAGACGAGCACGGCGAGTGGGAATCCGATGGCGAAGGGGAGGGAGACGATGACGTCTACTCCAGCGAAGAGGAGGAGGAGGAAGCTGAACCTCCCCGCACGAAGAGGCGATCCAAGCTTACACACGATCCCGCGAGGGAACGTGGTAAGGCAACTGCTCCCGTTGGGCAGTCGTCGAAACGCCCTCGGACCTCTTCTCCTACGCCAACTGAGAAGGCTCCCAAGCACCAACGTGCGACGCCATCCAAGCCGCCCAAGGCTCTGCCCAAGATGAAGATGACTGTCCCTACCATTTCTGGGTAATAATAATACTTATTTCCCTTTGTCGACTGTGGACGGATCCTTGGTCGATTCATTGAACCAACTGTCTGACTTCCTAAATTTGTAGTGCTGCTACTTCTGAGATCTCTGCCAAGGACGGAGATCAAGAGATGGAAGATGTTGTTACTTCCAATCCAGGTACAGTTACTGATGTTCTGTCTTTGGTCGACTGAATATTTCTTGTAACTCTGGTCGATTGACTTTTCTTGCAGCTCCCCCTCATGTTATCGACTTACCAGACGATGAAGATGACGAGCCGCTGAGAGCAAGAAGGAACCGGAGGGCATCGACTGGCAAGACCCCCCAATCTGCTCCGGTGTCTGAGGCTGTAGTTCGGGATGGTGGTGATACCACTCGGACTTCCGTGACTTTTGCTGATCCTCTGACGAGCGTGCGGCCTTCGGCGTCGACTGCAAATCCGCCTTCGCTTTTTGCTACATACCCTGCCCCAGAGGACCAAGTGAGTGCCGCAAAAGAGGCTATACGCTAGGCGGGTATCATGATGGAGCAAGTGAAAGTGGTTCGGGACGCCAGCCAAGCAGCGTATGACGCGAGTTCGGCTCTTCAGAGTAACGTCCAGGTCAGTCGACTCAACACTTGGTCTGTTGCAATATGCTGTTCAAAGAATCTCTTTTCCGAAGATCTTTATATCTATAATCTTTATATCTGTACACCCACTGGGTGTGTCTGTCGACCTTTGGTCGAGTGGGGGCACGCTGAGTGCACCCACTGGGTGTAGTCTCCGAGACTACGGTGGACTGCTGGCAGTCGACTGTAGTCTTTATATTGCGTTTCTGTATTTGTACTTCTTCACGCGGTCTGGTCGGGCCAAGTCGAATGGAACTGTATGCGGTCGACTGCGGGCAGTCGATTTTTTTTTGTCGAACCAGTGGGGGCACGCTGAGTGCACCCACTGGGTGTAGTCCCCGAGACTGCTGTCGAATGTTTTGATTCGGCTGAAGTCTTAGAAACGTTGTAGTCATGGCATTAGAATCATATTTGGTCGACTGATCGATCAAGATTTTGAAAGATTACCGGTGGGGGCACGCTGAGTGCACCCACTGGGTGTAGTCCCCGAGGCTACTATCGAATGTTTTGATTCGGCTGTAGTCTTAGAAGTGCTACAACTTTTCCTTTAGTCACTCGGAAGTAACTTGTCTTTAATATCGTTTGTCGATTCACTCTTTGCAGAAGTCTTGCGAGCTTGTTGCTCATCTTGCTGAATTGAAGGAGAAACAAGTCCAGCTTAACCTCACTTACAGTTTGCCCAGGAAAACTTGCAGAAGGCGAAGGATGACGCAAAAGGTATGGCTGGTGAGGATTCGACGGCTGTCTCTATTTTTCTGCCTATTCTCAACTCTGTCCTCATTAATGCTTTGCAGACCAACTGGAGGAGGCTCTGAGGAAGAAAGATCTTGACCTTGCAGAAGCACAGAAGGCGGCTTCAGAGAAAATGAAGCTCTCTGAAGAAAAGCTTGCTTCAGTTGGTCAGCTTGAAGACGAGAATGCCAAGCTGAAGTCTGCTCTTGACGCGGCCAACCAGGAAGCAAGTCGATTGAAAAATGACAAGATTGCTCTGACTGACAAGGTCGGCGACATGGCGGGGAAGCGAAAGGATCTGGAGGCTTACCTCGGAGGGCTCGCCAAGAAATTATTCCTCATGCTTGAAGGTAATCCCCTTACTCAATTGACTTGTCGTTGTCGACTCATCACTCAATTATAATACTGGACTGTACCTTTCAGAATTCTGTCAAAACTCTGAGGAAGAAACTGGTCGAGTGGAAACCAATCTGGACCCCATCAACTCTCTTGTGAAGGACGAAGCTGCCATGAATGTCCTCCGGCTGGAATCTTGCGTCGCCAGTGTGGTGGACTACCTCGCTCGACTGAAGGCTGCAGTGTCGCGGATCGACTCTGCACTCTGGCCAAATCAGACACTTCAGAATGACCTTGAATCCTTGGTCACTCGACTGAATGAAGTGCCAAGTCGAGTGCATGAGTGGAAAAAGTCTTCTGCCAGGTGTGGTGCCGATGTTGCTCTGTCGCTGGTTCGTGTCCACTGCAAGGAGGCGCGAGAAGAGAAGCTGGCCGCCCTCCAAGTTGCCAATACTAGGAAGCATAATTTCCAGGACTTCATGGAGACCTTCATTGCTGCTGCCACCCGTATCTCAGACGGGATTGATTTGGACGAGTTCGTTGCCCCATCCAGTCCTCCACCGGAGGAGTAAAAAACTATTGAGTCTCACTTTAAATTTGCCTCGGAATGCCGAGTGGTTTGTGTAACCGATAAACTCTGTCAAGCTGGAGGCTCGGGTACTTTTATTTGCGGTCCAGGACCTTTTGATCTTTATCCGAACTTGATTTATCGTTGAATATCTTCGTGATTTATCCGTCGAGTGAGATTTGGCTCGACTTTTACTCAAAATGACTTAGGCGAGCACGGAGCTGCAGCTAAGCCTCCGAGTGGGAGGTTTGCTCTCCACTTGGTAGGATTTTTAAACACTTAGGCAAGTACTGGGCTGCAGCTAAGCCCCCGAGTGAGAGGTTTGCTCTCCACTCGGTAGGATTTTAATTACTTAGGCGAGCACTGGGCTGCAGCTAAGCCTCCGAGTGGGAGGTATGCTCTCCACTCGGTAGGATTTTAATCACTTAGGCGAGCACTGGGCTGCAGCTAAGCCTCCGAGTGGGAGGTCTGCTCTCCACTCGGTAGGATTTTTGATTACTTAGGCGAGCACTGGGTTGTAGCTAAGCCTCCGAGTGGGAGGTCTACTCTCCACTCGGTAGGATTTTTAATTACTTAGGCGAGCACTGGGCCGCAGCTAAGCCTCCGAGTGGGAGGTCTGCTCTCCACTCGGTAGGATTTTTGAATGTAGCTTCTGAAGGAGAAGGAGGCAGTCGACCTGCGCCTTGCCGTCCTTGCGAAGCGTTCGTTATATTGAGAGTTCGAGTAAAATTCTTGGACTGTTATTAAGCCCTCGAGCGGGAGGCTGGCTTTCCGCTCGGTAGGAGTTTTAAATACTTAGGCGAGCACTGGGCTGCAGCTAAGCCCCCGAGTGGGAGGCTGGCTCTCCACTCGGTAGGATTTTAAATACTTAGGCGAGTACTTGGACTGCAGCTAAGCCCCCGAGTGGGAGGCTGGCTCTCCACTCGGTGGGATTTTAAATACTTAGGCGAGTACTTGGACTGCAGCTAAGCCCCCGAGTGGGAGGCTGGCTCTCCACTCGGTGGGATTTTAAATACTTAGGCGAGTACTTGGACTGCAGCTAAGCCCCCGAGTGGGAGGCTGGCTCTCCACTCGGTGGGATTTTAAATACTTAGGCGAGTGCTTGGACTGCAGCTAAGCCCCCGAGTGGGAGGTTGGCTCTCCACTCGGTGGGATTTTAAATACTTAGGCGAGTACTTGGACTGTAGCTAAGCCCCCGAGTGGGAGGCTGGCTCTCCACTCGGTAGGATTTTAAATACTTAGGCGAAACGGATTCGCAGCTAAGCCTCCGAGTGGGAGGCTGGCTCTCCACTCGGTAGGACTTTTACAAACTTAGGCGAAACGGATTCGCAGCTAAGCCACCCACTGGGGGAAATTTCAACAAAAAAGAAATAGCAATCTTCTGTGAAAATTATAACATTCTTGCTTTAGATAAAAGAACTACAGAGGTACTTTTATTACATCTCAGTTGAGTGAGTTTCTTTTTTCAAGTGTAAAAAGGACGGAGTAACTCCGCATTCCAAGCTCGAGGCTCGTCGATCCGGCGATCAACGTTGTAGAGGTGATATGCTCCGTTGTGGAGGACTTTGGTGACGATGAAGGGACCTTCCCAAGTTGGAGCGAGCTTGTGAGGTTTTTGCTGATCCACTCGGAGGACCAAGTCTCCTTCTTGAAAGGCTCGACTCTTCACGTTTCTCGCGTGGAACCGACGTAAGTCCTGCTGGTAGATAGTCGAGCAGATTAGGGCCATCTCCCTCTCTTCTTCCAAGAGGTCGACTGCATCTTGCCGAGCTTGTTCCGCTTCTGCTTCAGAGTATAGTTCGACTCGAGGTGCATTGTGGAGCAGATCACTCGACAGAACCGCTTCAGCCCCGTAGACTAGAAAGAATGGCGTTCTTCCAGTCGACCGATTAGGAGTGGTCCTTAATCCCCAAAGAACTGACGGAAGTTCGTCGACCCAAGCTCCTACCGCATGCTTGAGATCACGCATCAATCGAGGTTTCAGACCTTTGAGGATGAGGCCATTCGCACGCTCTGCCTGCCCATTCGACTGAGGATGGGCAACTGAGGCATAGTCGACTCGCGTGCCTTGGGAGGCGCAAAAGGCTTTGAATCTGTCGTTATCAAAGTTTGATCCATTGTCCGTGATGATGCTATGTGGAACTCCATATCTGAATATCAGCTCTCTGATGAAACTGATAGCAGTGCTTGCATCGAGGTTCTTGATGGTTTTAGCTTCTATCCACTTGGTGAACTTGTCGACTGCGACCAGTAAGTGAGTGAAGCCGCTTCTACCAGTTCTCAGCGGTCCGATCATGTCTAGCCCCCAAACAACGAAGGGCCAGACAAGTGGAATGGTCTTCAGAGCAGAGGCGGGCTTGTGCGGCATGTTGGAATAAAACTGACACCCTTCGCACTTGTCGACTATGTCTTTTGCCATTTCATTCGCCCTTGGCCAGTAAAATCCCGCTCGGTATGCTTTAGCCACAATAGTCCGAGAGGACGCATGATGGCCACAGGTCCCCGAGTGGATATCCTCAAGAATTACCTGACCTTCTTCTGGCGTGATGCACTTCTGGCCAACTCCAGTCGCGCTTTCTCTGTACAACTGCCCTTTGATTACTGTAAAGGCCTTGGATCGACGGACGATCTGTCGAGCCTCTTCTTCATCTTCTGGGAGCTCTTTCCTCATAATATACGCGATGTAAGGCGTTGTCCAGTCGGGAGTGATGACTACAACTTCCATAATCAGGTCGACCACGGCTGGAATCTCCACTTCAGTCGGATCGTTGGCGCTCCTTGGCTGCGGAGGTTCTTCTATGAAAGGATCTTCCTGTACCGATGGCGTACGAATGTGCTCTAAACACACGTCACTGGGGATGGCTTCTCTCTTGGACCCAATTTTCGCCAAGTCATCTGCGGCTTGGTTTTTCAGTCGGGGTATATGATGGATCTCTAACCCCTCAAATCTCTTTTCCAACTTTCTCACCGCGTTGCAATATCCCGTCATGGCTGGGCTTCGGACATCCCACTCTTTCATCACTTGATTAACAACCAGATCTGAGTCGCCATAGACCATAAGGCGACGGACGCCGAGTGAAATGGCCATACGTAATCCATATAGGAGTGCTTCATATTCTGCCTCATTGTTGGAGGAATCAAAGTGAATCTGGAGGACATATTTGAGCTTATCTCCTCGGGGGGAAACCAGTACAACCCCCGCACCGGACCCATTCAGCATCTTGGAGCCATCAAAAAACATAGTCCAGTGTTCCGAGTGAACTTGAGTCGGAAGTTGTTGTTCAGTCCACTCGGCGAGGAAATCAGCTATTGCTTGGGACTTGATAGCTTTCTTTGCCTCGAACTTGATATCAAGAGGAAGAAGTTCAATTGCCCATTTTTCCACTCGACCGGTTGCATCTCTGTTATGAAGAATCTCTGATAACGGGGCGTCGCTGACGACTGTAATGGAGATATCAGAGAAATAATGAGCAACCTTCTTCGTGGTCATGTAAATCCCGTAAACAAGCTTCTGATAGTGAGGGTATCTTTGCTTTGACGGGGTCAAAACTTCAGAAAGGTAATAAACTGGGCGCTGAACTTTGAAGGCTTTCCCTTCCTCTTCCCGCTCGACCGTAAGAACGATACTAACGACTTGTCCAGTGGCTGCAATGTAAAGCAACAATGGCTCTTTGCTGACAGGGGCAGCAAGCACCGACTGGGTGGAGAGCAGGGCTTTTAGCTCTGCAAACGCTGCATCAGCTTCTGGAGTCCACTCGAACTTGTCTGACTTCTTCATCAGTCGGTAAAGAGGCAGTGCCTTTTCACCGAGCCTGGAGATGAATCGACTTAAAGCGGCCAAGCATCCAGTAAGTTTCTGGACGTCGTGCACACGCACAGGGCGTTTCATTCAGAGTATAGTGCCAACTTTTTCAGGGTTAGCATCGATTCCTCATTCGGAAACGAGAAAACCGAGTAACTTTCCTCCAGGGACTCCGGACGTGCATTTCGACGGATTAAGCTTGATATCATACCTCCTGAGATTGGCAAATGTTTCAGTAAGGTCAGTCAACAGGTCGGAACCTTTTCGCGACTTGACCACTATATCATCCATGTATGCTTCTACATTCCGACTGATTTGTGTGATCAGGCACTTTTGAATCATTCTCATGAATGTAGCTCCAGCATTCTTGAGACCGAAAGGCATGGTAACATAACAGAAGCACCCGAACGGGGTGATGAAAGCTGTTTTTATTTCATCGGGTCCATACAGACGGATCTGATGGTATCCGGAGTAAGCATCTAAAAAAGACAACCTCTCGCATCCTGCAGTCGAGTCGACTATTTGGTCGATGCGAGGAAGAGGGAAATGATCTTTCGGGTAGGCCCGATTGACATGTTTGAAATCGATGCACATGCGCAACGATTTGTCCTTCTTCGGGACCATTACAACGTTGGCGAGCCACTCGGAGTGGAAAATCTCGCGAATGAAACCTGCCGCTAAGAGTCGAGCCACCTCTTCGCCAATGGCCTTTCTCTTTTGTACGGCGGACCGTCGAAGATGTTCCTTAACTGGTTTGACCTTTGGGTCGACTCGAAGGCGGTGCTCAGCTAGTCCTCTGGGAACACCCGGCATGTCAGTAGGCTTCCATGCAAAGATGTCCCAGTTCTCACGGAGGAACTGGATGAGCGCTTCTTCCTATTTAGAGTCGAGTGTAGTGGAGATATTGGTCGGAGCTGCATTGGGGTCAGTCGGGTGGATGTGAACCTGTTTTGTCTCACCGGACGACTGAAATGCTGATTCCGTGGCGGGCTTCTTGGCTCGTAACAAATCACTCGGGTCTGCAGTCCTCTGGTACTCCTGTAACTCCATTTCGGCCATCTGAGCATCAGCAATTTTGGAGCCCTTCTGGAAGCACTCTTCTGCCTTCTTCCGATTACCCGTGATAGTGATCACACCTCTGGGACCGGGCATCTTCAATTTGAGGTACACGTAGCATGGTCGGGCCATGAAACGAGTGTATGCTGGCCTTCCAAGAATGGCGTGGTATGCACTCTGAAAATCCACGACCTCAAAGGTTAACTTTTCCTTCCGGAAATTCTTCGCGTCACCAAAAACTACATCGAGAGCGATTTGGCCGAGTGACTCAGCCTTCTTTCCAGGAATGACTCCGTGGAAGCTCATGTTACTGGTGCTGAGTCTGGACATCGGAATGCCCATCCCTTTCAGTGTCTCTGCGTACAACAAGTTCAAACCACTGCCACCATCCATCAGCACTTTGGTTAGTCGAGTGCCTTCAATGACTGGGTCGACCACCAATGCTTGCCTCCCTGGGGTAGCAATATGAGTCGGGTGGTCGGATTGGTCGAAGGTGATGGCAGTCTGGGACCATTTCAGATAATTGGGTGTCGCCGGAGCGACCATGTTCACTTCTCGATTGATGACCTTCAATCGACTTTTGCTTTCGACGTCAGCAAAAATCATCAAGGTGGAATTGACCTGGGGGTATTCCTCACCGCTGTCTTCCTTGTCCTCAACTTTGTCTGACTCTTTCTCTTTGTCTTTGGCCTGTTTCCCTTGAAACTGCTGCATCAGGAGTCGACATTGTCGAGTGGTATGCTTTGGGTAAATGAGTTTACCCTCCTCGTCTTTCTTCGTGTGAATGTGACACGGAAAGTCCATCACATCGTTCCCATCCTGGTCTTTCACTTTCTTGGGGTTCCAGGGACCCTTGGGATTCCCCTTAAACTTTCCTGGGGTCACAGCCAAGGCCTCTCCGGGTGCAGCTGGCTCGGCTTTGCGCTTTTGCTTCCGACTGGAGTTCCCTCCGCCGGTCTCATTAGCGGCTGCTTTATACTTGCCACTCCGGAGCCTATCTTCATCTTCACCGTTTGCATACTTGGTGGCAATTTCCATCATTCGACTCAATGTCATATCTCCGGTTCGACCGAATTTCAAACTCAGTTCTCTGTTCCTGACGCCTTCCTTGAAGGCACAAACTGCCTGGTGATCAGATACATTCTCGACTGTGTGATGTAAAGTGATCCACCTCTGGATATAATCCCTCAGAGTTTCACTCGACTTCTGAACACACGACTACAATTCTGTCAACCCTGCTGGTCGCTTGCAAGTCCCTTCAAATGTCCTGACAAACACTCGGGCAAGATCCTCCCAAGTGTAAATACTGTTGGGTGCCAACTGGTTCAACCATGCTCTGGCCGATCCTTCCAACATAAGAGGCAAATGCTTCATGGCTACCTCGTCGTTGCCGCCCCCAATCTGAACAGCCACTCGGTAATCCTCGAGCCAGGTGTCAGGCTTGGACTCGCCGGTGAACTTGCTAACTCCAGCCGCCAACCTGAAGTTGGGAGGAATTACTGCGGCTCTGATTGCCCTGCTGAAACATTCTGGTCCTGATACACGAGCCCTGCTGCTGGACGGAGCGTCTCTGTCGGGGCCTCCTCTATGAGCTCTATTCCTGTCGACCAGACCTTGAACGATAATGGATCTCGCATCAAAGCCTGGTTCCCTGGGGTCGACTGGAAACCTTCGCCCAGCACTGAGCTGGCGTCTGTCATCTTGACGCCGAGAAACGTACGATCTACCCCTTGGGGGAGGAGTGGGCACTCGACGTCGATCATTGCGATCGAATTGGTGTTCGTACCGCTCACGGTCTTGATATTGATCATCGCGCCGGTCTCTACGTTCCCCATGCCTCGGAGGCGATCCTGGACTATGAGCCGACTGTATAGAATTCGCAGCGACGGATCGGCTGTGAATCCTGTTACGCGACTGAGATACCACTGAGTTCTGATCCCCCGCTGCCCGGAGCAAATCTCTAATCTGTAACAGACCTCTACCCGCCTCCGACTGAGAAGGTTGGATCGACTCTGCTATGCGAGCTGCAGCTGCTAAATTCTGAATCGGGGTTCGGTATACCTGAGTTGGTGGCTGGAAGAGGCGGCGTCGACTGGATTCGGCGACTGGCGGTCGAGCGCGCTCGTCGAGTACCCTCTGGAGATTCTCCAGTCGAGTACGTTCAGCCAGGTTGGCCAAGCGCGCCTCCTCCAAGGCGCGTGCCTCGGGGGTTTCTCCAACGATAGGAGTGTGAAGCGCGTCCATGTTCCGGCGACGAAGTTCCTCCCTCTGCAGCGAGGTGAGAGGCTCGGGTCTGTACTCTTCATGGCCCCGCGTCGGGACTCCTCCCCCGGCAACCTCTTCGGTGTGGGGAAAACCGGGGGGACTGCGCGGTCCGTCGACCATCAGTACCTCCGCCGCTGGATCGCTGCTGTCGCACTCGGACGCAGTCTCTGCGGAGCCAGTCGACAGATCGAACAGGCCATAGAGTGATTCGTCGGGTTCAATCGCCGCGACTTGGGGGATGGCCAACTGGCGGGCCAATGCATGCCTCACCCACCACTGGAGTCTCGACCGACCAGAGCGCTTGCGCCGGCGGGAAACAGGGAGCGAGGACGAAACGGGTACCGACCCGTACTGGGCCGACGGTTGTCGCAGGAGGACGCCACGAACGCACGGGCGGAAGTGCGTCGCTCCGCGGGCGGGGAGCGCGTCCACGTCGAGTGGAGCCTCCTGGAGCCAAGCAGAATCATCGACGACGAAAGTGAGGGTGCCGAGACGGATCTCGCGCCCCTCGACCAGGATTCCGCTCGAAGACATGATGGGAGATGTCAAAAGAATCCCAACTTCTCCAAAAAATTGCTAGAACACCTGCCCCACGGTGGGCGCCAACTGTCGTGGTTCTAAGTCTGACAGTAGAATGGGGGGTAGGAATGGAGAGGCAAGATCCTAGCTCTGGAGTAGTTGTGCACGCAAAGAGTTAACGAGTTCGGGCCCTTCTCAGAGGAAGTAATAGCCCTACGTCTCGGAGCCCGGAGGCGGTCGACTGGATTATATGCGCGTGTGTTACAAAGATGTGAACCCCTGTGCCAGTGGAGGGGGGTGGCTTATATAGAGTGCGCTCAGACCTCCGCTAGCCCACGTTGCAAGGGGTTTAAAGTACATTAAGGTGAGGCGTTACAGGTAACGCCTCTAATGAAGGGCTTTGATGCCCATAAAGATTAGTTAATTATAGACCGTTTGGATGCGGAGTGGCTCCTGTTCTTCCGATGGTCGAGTGAATCGTCATGGTCGAGTGTCTCCATGTTAGTCGAGTGAATGCTTATCAGGTCGACTGGTAAGCAGTCTCTTTTAGCAAGTGACCTTAGGGAGGGTACCCTTGGGTAGGCCCATGACCCTACCCTAGGTACATGACTTCATCAGCTATAAATAGCCACCCCACTCCAACGTTATTCGTTGGCTGCTCTGCTTGAGATTTTCTGAGAAGATTGATTTGAGCAACCCCTCTCCGAGTGATTTGAGTTTAAGATCCACCGAGGGAAAAATTAAGTGTGGTTTAGCATCATAGTAGTTATGAGTTAGAGTTCTTGTACCTATTACTCTTGACAGCCGCACACTCTCTAGACAGATAGGTTTCGGCTCGAGTGTTGAAGAGTTGTCTTCACCGAGCTATATCTTCAGCAACCAAGAGTGATTGTGGTTCGCGAAGGTCGACCGAAGGTTTGGAGATCGCCAACAAGTATCTACCATGAGTGAAATCAACCTGAGTCTGATCAGCTCTGCGTTGAAGGAGAATAGGGTGAAGAGAGTTTATCTTCCGTGTTAAGTCACAGCCCCTCCAACTAGACGTAGCCCTTTGGCAGAAGGGTGAATCGGTCTACCAAATATCCCTGTCACCATCGAACACCACTGGTTCAATCTACTTTACTGCAATTCTTTCAGCAGTTTACTTTCGTGCTCTGTGTCGGTAGTTTATCTGATCATTATCATCTACTCCCTCCGTTCCAAAATAGATGACTCAACTATGTACTAACTTTAGTACAAAGTTGAGTCATCTATTTTAGAACGAAGGGGGTATTGTATTTCCCTTTCGTGTCTTTCTATCATGTTGTCAATCTGGAATATCATTGTGTTCATTCTGTATCATTATCATCACTTGTTGTCATTCGTCAATGTCATATTCCTCGGTTCATGTGTGATATCTCACTATAATTTTACTTCACTGTGTGCATCATGTTGTGTCTCATCCTACTGCATCTGTTTGCATGTTGCATTACTCTCTTCGTAGTTAAACCTATGATTTCCCAAGCATGTATTGTTCTTACTTTTTCATCGAGGAATATACTTCTAACGAAGAAGATTGATTTAGTTTATTTCCCCCCTATACGTTATTCTGTTGCAGTGATTGGAATCGGATTCAATAGTTTCGAAAGAAATTTTGAATCTCCCATTCATCCCCCCCTTTGATCGATATACTCTCGGTCCTAACACATTGATTCATATATGGAATGATATTTGTTGTCCAAATTTCCATACAAACTACTATTGAAAAGTTGTCTAGAGATATGGTTGTATGAATGGTAGGGTTCGTTTCCATAGTCAACCAATTTTGTTTGGACATAGTTGAAGTGTGAAACCTGGAATGAAATTTCTTTGAACCCAGCTAGTCCCTTTTCCATTACTCTGCCCTGACGAAAATATAATGTCCGGACTATAGCAAAAGGATGTGGGAAAGGGAAATATTGAGTTCCGGGTGCTATATGGAAACACGGTATGCATGTCTGCAATTGATACATACACTATGGGGTGAACCTTCTCAACCCTAAAGGACCGAAATAGCATAACAGAGTATCATTCACACAAACATAATAGCCGAGCACAACATCTCCAATAAGCGACACAACGACATCATCACAGACTCTCACACGCCTACATGAAACAGTAGATTCATTTTCTTTCCTAGCACCACAAATCTTCATCGGATCCACTACACTGGAACGATGAAGTTTAACTCCTTTCTTCAATGCATCTACATATCTAGCCTTCTGAAGCTCTGATGTAGGGATCTAGGTCTATGGCCTAGATGGGATATACGCTCAACAGATCTTGAGAGTTTTATGTGGCTTTCTCTTGGACCAAAGAGGCTATATAAAAAGTTTGATGATTTTTGAGGTCTTTTGGACCCTCAAACAAACCCAAAACAGGAGACCCTAAATAAAAAAAAGTACATTGTGCACTTGGGCCAGGCCCATCCCACTCGGTCTACCTCCAACAACTTCGCGACAGGGCCGCATGTTCGTGCGTTTGTCACCGTCATCCCTCCTGGTTGACGCGGTAGTGCGGCAACCCAGACCCCTACACCTAGAGTTGTGTCTCACCGCATGCTACGGCTGTCAATGGTTTTTGCGCCATGCTGCATGATAACCCACAAGTATAGGGATCGCAACAGTTTTTGAGGGTAGAGTATTCAACCCAAATTTATTGATTCGACACAAGGGGAGCCAAAGAATATTCTCGAGTATTAGCAGTTGAGTTGTCAATTCAACCACACCTGGATAACTTAGTATCTGCAGCAAAGTATTTAGTAGTAAAGTAGTGTGGAAGTAACGGTAACAGTGGCAAAAGTAACAGTGATAGTTTTGTAGTAATTGTAACAGTGGCAACGGTAAAGTAAATAAGCGAAGAACAATATGTGAAAAGCTCGTAGGCATTGGATTGGTGATGGAGAATTATGCCGGATGCGATTATTCATGCAACAGTTATAACATAGGGTGACACAGAACTAGCTCCAATTCATCAATGTAATGTAGGCATGTACTCCGAATATAGTCATACGTGCTTATGGAAAAGAACTTGCATGACATCTTTTGTCCTACCCTCCCGTGGCAGCGGGGTCCTAGCGGAAACTAAGGGATATTAAGGCCTCCTTTTAATAGAGTACCGGACCAAAGCATTAACACATAGTGAATACATGAACTCCTCAAACTACGGTCATCACCGGGAGTGGTCCCGATTATTTTCACTTCGGGGTTGCCGGATCATAACACATAGTAGGTGACTATAGACTTGCGAGATAGGACCAAGAACTCACATAAATTCATGAAAACATAATAGGTTCAGATCTGAAATCATGGCACTCGGGCCCTAGTGACAAGCATTAAGCATAGCAAAGTCATAGCAACATCAATCTCAGAACATAGTGGATACTAGGGATCAAACCCTAACAAAACTAACCCGATTACATGATAAATCTCATCCAACCCATCACCGTCCAGCAAGCCTATGATGGAATTACTCACGCACGGCGGTGAGCATCATGAAATTGGTGATGGAGGATGGTTGATGATGACGATGGCGACGGATTCCCCTCTCCGGAACCCCGAGCGGACTCCAGATCAGCCCTCCCGAGAGAGATTAGGGCTTGGCGGCGGCTCCGTGTCGTAAAACGCAATGAATCCTTCTATCTGATTTTTTTGCTCCCTGAACACGAATATATAGAGATGGAGTTGAGGTCGGTGGAGCTCCAGGGGGCCCACGAGGCAGGGGGGCGCGCCCGGGGGGAGCAGGTGCGCCTCCTACCCTCGTGGACAGGGTGTGGGCCCCTGGCCTTGATTCTTTTGCCAGTATTTTTTATTATTTCCAAAAATAATCTCCGTGAAGTTTCAGGTCATTCCGAGAACTTTTGTTTCTGCACAAAAATAACACCATGGCAATTCTGCTAAAAAGAGCGTCAGTCTGGGTTAGTTCCATTCAAATCATGCAAGTTAGAGTCCAAAACAAGGGCAAAAGTGTTTGGAAAAGTAGATACGACGGAGACGTATCAACTCCCCCAAGCTTAAACCTTTGCTTATTCTCAAGCAATTCAGTTGATAAACTGAAAGTGATAAAGAAAAACTTTTACAAACTCGGTTTGCTTTTGTTGTTATAAATATGTAAAGCCAACATTCAAGTTTTTAGCAAAGATTATGAACTAACCATATTCACAATAACACTTAGGTATCATGTTTACTCATATCAATGGCATAATCAACTAGCGAGCAATAATAATAAATCTCGAATGACAACACTTTCTCAAAACAATCATGATATGATATAACAAGATGGTATCTCGCTAGCCCTTTCTAAGACCGCAAAACATAAATGCAGAGCACCTTTAAAGATCAAGGACTGACTAAGCATTGTAATTCATGGTAAAAGAGATCCAGTCATAGTCATACCCAATATAAATTAATAGTAATGGATACAAATGACAGCGGTGCTCCCTAGCTGGTGCTTTTCAATAAAAGGGTGATGACTCAACATAAAAGTAAATGGATAGGCCCTTCACAGAGGGAAGCAGGGATTTGTAGAGGTGCCAGAGCTCGATTTTGAAATAGAGATGAATAATATTTTGAGCGGTATACTTTCTTTGTCAATATAACAACCGAGAGATGGCGATATCTTCCATGCTACACACATTATAGGCGGTTCCCAAATAGAATGGTAAAGTTTATACTCCCCCTCCACCAACAAGCATCAATCCATGGCTTGCTCGAAGCAACGAGTGCCTCCAACTAACAAGAGTCTCGGGGGAGTTTTGTTTGCAATTATTTTGATTTGATTAGCATAAAGCATGGGACTGGGCATCCCGGTGACCAACCATTTTCTCATGAGTTAGAAGCGGAGTCCACTCCTCTTGAGAATAACCCGCCTAGCATGGAAGATACAGACAACCCTAGTTGATACATGAGCTATTCGAGCATACAAAACAGAATTTCATTTGAAGGTTTAGAGTTTGGCACATACAAATTTACTTGGGACGGCAGGTAGATACCGCATATAGGAAGGTATAGTGGACTCATATGGAATAACTTTGGGGTTTAAGGAATTGGATGCACAAGCAATATTCCTGCTTAGTACAAGTGAAGGCTAGAAAAAGACTGGGAAGCGACCAACTAGAGAGCGACAACAATCATGAACATGCATTAAAATTAATGAACATTGAGTGCAAGCATGAGTAGGATATAATCCACCATGAACATAAATATCGTGAACGCTATGTTGATTTGTTTCAACTACATGCGTGAACATTTGCCAAGTCAAGTCACTTGAATCATTCAAAGGAGGATACCACCCTATCATACCACATCACAACCATTTTAATAGCATGTTGGCACGCAAGGTAAACCATTATAAACTCCTAGCTAATTAAGCATGGCATAAACAACTATAATCTCTAATTGTCATTGCAAACATGTTTATTCATAATAGGCTGAATCAGGAATGATGAACTAATCATATTTACAAAAACAAGAGAGGTCGAGTTCATACCAGCTTCTCTCATCTCAATCAGTTCATCATATATCGTCATTATTGCCTTTCACTTGCACGACCGAATGATGTGTATAATAATAGTGCACGTGCATTGGAATAAGCTGGAATCTACGAGCATTCAATAAACAGGAGAAGACAAGGCAATATGGGCTCTTGGTTAAATCAACAATAATGCATATAAGAGCCACTTCAACATTTTCATTATGGTCTTCTCCTATCGACCCCCAAATAAAAGAAAATAAATAGAACTATTTACACGGAAAGCTCCCAACAAACAAAAGAAGAACAGGAAACCTTTTTGGGTTTTCTTTTAATTATTACTACTACAACAATAAAGTAAACTAGCTAAAAGCTATTACTATTTTTTTTGGTTTTCTTAAGGTTTTTCAAACACACAAGAAGAAAGCATAAAAAAGGAAAAAAAAACTAGCATGGATATTACAGTGAAAGAGTATGAGCACCGACAACTAGCAATGAGTGTGTGAACATAAATGTAATGTCGGTAAGAAATACGTACTCCCCCAAGCTTAGGCTTTTGGCCTAAGTTGGTCTACTGCCACAGATAGCCTGGCGGATATCCAAAGTTGTAACTGGGGTCGTACTGATATGCAGCGGCTATTGCATTGTGGACTGCAGCTTGGAGGAGAGCTGCCCTCGTCCTCCTCTCGTACTCATTTGCCTCCTCCCTGGTTATAAAATATCTCCCCTTTGCATGAAAGTCAAAGAAAGTAGGAGCAGGGAGGACAATATTGACGGCATGACGCCTATCAAAGATTAGTCGGTACTGGAGAGGCGGTTCATTCCTCTCAACAAACTGATGGTAATTCCATATAAGAAGGATGCAATTCCATATCATAATCACGAATAGGTATATCAAGAAAATTAGCTAAACGGGTTGCATAAATTCCACCAAAGAAATCTCCATTAAATCTATTATTATGCAACCTATGTGTAGCAATGGCTCCCCAATTATAATGTTTATCTCCTAATATAGCACTCCTGAGAACACTGAGATCAGGGGCACACATGTGACATGCTTCATCCTTACCATTTATGCACCTACCTATGAAGAGAGCAAAATAATGTATAGCAGGAAAATGAATGCTCCCTATGGTAGCTTGTGTTATATCTCTAGACTCCCCCACAGTTATACTAGCAAGAAAATCTCTAAACTCATATTTGCGAGGTTCACTAGGACCACCCCGTTGTGGAAGTTTGCAAGTAGTATTAAAATCCTCTAAGTCCATAGTATAAGAATTTTCATAAAGATCAAATAGGACAGTTTGAGAATTTTGTGATGATGAAAATTCAAACCTCCTCATAAAGGAATCAGTGAGATAGTGGTACTGACGGCACTTATCTGCCTCAAAGCTTACAAGATCCGTGTTACGCACATATGCGTTAAATTCTTCCTTGATTCCTGCTCGATCCATAAAGTCCTCTGAAGGCCATTCACAAGCCCGCACTTGAGCTTCCCTCGGTGGTTCATCGCCCGCATCGCGTATTGCGGGCCTGGGCCCTTGCTTCTTTGAAGGACCACCTTGGTACATTTTCCTAAACATATTTCTTCCTCTGAAAAATTTCTGAAATTTTTAGTAACTTCAAATAAAAGTGAACCAAACTCAACAAAATTGATAGCAACTACTCCTACAAAGTGCCTAGAGACTATATCATGCATTAGAACTACTTGGGACCATATAAATTTGACATGCAAGCTCAAGAACAGGGTCACCTAAGCAGCAAAAAAATTCAATGAATAAAGCACTAGAACAAAAACTAATTGGACCATTGGAGGAGTCACATACCAAGGAACAATCCCCCAAAGCAGTTTTGTGAGAGGTGCTTTGAGCTAGGAGATCGAAAATGGTAGCTAAATGAGCAAGAACTCGTGCTTGAGCTGGTTGGTCATTTTTTTGGAAGGAAGAAGGAGTGTGTGGTGGCTGGAATAAGTGGAGGAGAGACACCATGGGCCCACGAGGCAGGGGGGCATGCCCAGGGGGGTGGGCGTGCCCTGGACCCTCATGGCTAGGTGCTTGCTCCCACTGTTGTGTTCTCAGTGCCAGCTATTCTCAAATATTCTAGAAAAAATCATATTTCATTTTCGGGGCATTTGGAGAACTTTTATTTTAGGGGTATTTTTTTATTGCACGGATAATTCAGAAAACTGACAGATTATACTATTTTTACTTTATTTCAACTAAATAATAGAAAGTAAAAGGAGGGTATAGAAGGTTGTGCTTTCTAACTTCATCCATCTCATGCTCATCAAAAGGAATCCACTAACAAGGTTGATCAAGTCTTGTTAACAAACTCATTCCGAATAACATGGAACCGGAGAAATTTCGAATAACACTATGTTACCTCAACGGGGATATGCACGTCCCCAATAATAAGAATATCATATTTCTTCTTGACAGTAGGAAGAGGGAATTCAAAACCTCCAAAAATAATCGATGGAAATTTTCCAATAGAATTTATACTATGAACTTGAGGTTGTTTCCTCGGAAAGTGTACCGTATGCTCATTGCCATTAACATGAAAAGTGACATTGCCTTTGTTGCAATCAATAACAACCCCTGCAGTATTCAAAAAGGGTCTTCCAAGAATAATAGACATACTATCGTCCTCGGGAATATCAAGAATAACAAAGTTCGTTAAAATAGTAATGTTTGCAACCACAACAGGCACATCCTCACAAATACCAACACATCTGGCAGTTGATTTATCGGCTTATTCAAATCAAGTCTACGATATAAACAGAGAGGCATAACACTAACACCGGCTCCAAGATCACATAAAGCAGTTCTGACATAATTTCTTTTAATGGAGCATGGTATAGTGGGTACTCCTGGATCTCCTTACTTCTTTGGTATTCCACCCTTAAAAGTATAATTAGCAAGCATGGTGGAAATTTCAGCTTCCGGTATCTTTCTTTTATTTGTAACAATATCCTTCATATACTTAGCATAAGGATTCATTTTGAGCATATCAGTAAGACGCATACGCAAGAAGATAGGTCTAATCATTTCAGCAAAGCGCTCAAAATCCTCATCATCCTTTTTCTTGGATGGGTTGGGAGGAAAAGGCATGGGTTTCTGAACCCATGGCTCTCTTTGTTTGCCGTGTGAGGGAGTCCTGGACTAAGGGGTCCTCAGGCGTCCGACCTGTTATCCATGGTCGGACTGAATGGCTATGAAGACACGAAGACCGACGACTATACCCGTGTCCGGATTGGACTCTACTTGGTGTGGAAGGCAAACTAGGCGATTGATTATGAAGATTCCCTCTTATGTAACCGACCTCATGTAACCCTAGATCTCTCCGGTGTCTATATAAACCGGAGAGCGTAGTCCGGATAGGACAGATTCATTACCATATACTCATAGGCTAGACTTCTAGGGTTTAGCTATTACGATCTCGTGGTAGATCAAATCTTGTAACACCCATATTCATCAAGATCAATCAAGTAGGAAGTAGGGTATTACCTCCATAGAGAGGGCCCGAACCTGGGTAAACATCGTGTCCCCCGTCTCCAGTTACCATCGATTCTAGACGCACAGTTCGGGACCCCCTATCCGAGATCCGCCGGTTTTGACACCGACATTGGTGCTTTCATTGAGAGTTCCATTGTGCAGTCGATGAAAGGATTCGATGGCCCCTTGGATCGTCAGTAATGACGCCATCCAGGGAGAAACCTTCCTCCCTGGACAAATCTTTGTGTTCGGCGGCTTCGTACTGCGGGCCAACTCTCTTGGCCGTTTGGAGCAGGTCGATAGCTATGCCCTTGGCCGTCAGGTCTGATTTGGAAGCTTGAACTACGTCGCGGATATCCGCGGAGACTCGATATTTGATGGATTTGAGACCGCGGCGATCGCTCCCCTTATCTCCGATGAACATGACTTAAATCTGTCATCGGGGCACACCCAGGAGATGGATCCTGTTACTGCAACGGCCTCAATACCGAAGCAGATCATCCCCTCCGAGGCCATAAAGTACGCGGCATTGGAGCCGCACACGGACTCTACGTCCTGCAATAAACGATTACCGTACTTGTTTTACATACCCGTATGCAGCTCGCCCTTGGTTACGACATTTTTCAATAGCCTTGCTTGCTTATCGCATTACTAGTACAAAGTACGCCTTGACGTACTGATTACATCACAACTGTGAATAAACGACGGCGTCAGCCCACTACTTCATTTTTTCCTTGTTTCCTCACCTCGATATCTATTATTCCTTGCACACGTACATCATGATACGTACTAATCCACCAGGGGCTTAATTACAACCCGCATCACGACAATAAAAGTCCGAACACTTTTATAGTTCAGTTCGGCACCCCGAACTTATAGCATTATATGCATCGGCTCCGAATCATGTCTTTGGTTAATAGTTGGGTTGCCCGGCTCCTGTGCTTACTACCTTACGTTCCGCTATATCGGCTAGGGTAGTAAAGCGAGAACTACTGCGATTGTGTCCCGGTTCTTCCGGACGAGCACCTCGGTAGAGAAAGCCGAAAACTGACTGTCATGATGCGGCGAGAGCAGGTCAGCTGTTCGAGAGGTTCCAAATCGTTAGAGATTTTTCCCGCTTCTCGCGAAGAATCGGTTTCCCCGATTAGGCTTGTGTAGCGCCCCTAATTCGGCCTTCCGAATACCAGGGGCTTGCCAATTTTATCAATTGTCAAACTCTTATGGCTAAGTGGGGGCGGTAAAGGCCGCACAGTCTGATTGCCTTATTCGTCGTGCTAAACACCTCCTTTAAGGACCAGAATATGGAGTAAAGAGTGTTTAGGTTTATCCCGAACACCCCCGTACTATATACGTGGGGGCAGAAGCCGACGACTGGTCATCCCTCAGATTAAATAAATGGCCGCACATGAGGTAAAATTTAAAATCATAAACATTATACTACATAACATCTTTGTTCCATATTATAGGGCAATATAATACACATGTTCTTATGGGAATATAATATCCTTCGAACATTGTGCCGCCACAAGGCGAGATCCCTCCAGGACACCTTCAAAATAATGATCGGGTCGACGATGCTCCTTGCCCTCCGGCGGTCCCTCGGTCATCAACTTCTTGGCATCTAGCTTTGCCCAATGCGTCTTGACGCGAGCAAAAGCCATACGCGCACCTTCAATTCAGACTGACTGCTTCACGGCTTTGAGCCACGGACAGGCACTCACAAGCCGCTGCACAAGTCCAAAATAACTGCCAGGTGTACGATCGGCAGGCCACAGCCGGACTATCAGGTCCTTCATGGCCTGTTCGGCCAACCTATGCAGCTCGACCAGCTACTTTAGTTGGTCGCTGAAGGTCACCGGATGTTCGGATCCCAGATATTGGGACCAGAACAGCTTCTCCATTGACATCCCTTCTTCGGCTCTATAATGCTCGGCTGCGTCCGACACACTGTGCGGCAGACCTGCAAATGCCCCTGGAAAACCAAAATTCAGGACAAGCACTAGGGACATTTTCTCTACATATTTTCTCGGCATGGTGACAGACTAACCCGCCGCAATTTTTTGGGCTACTTGAATCTCCTGGAGGGCGCTCTGGGCCTCGGCTCGTGCATCCTGCGCGCTCTGGCGAGCCTTCGTCAATTCGGACTCCTGCGACTTAAAATTGCACACCAGGGACTCAAATTTCTCTATCGCGCCCTGGAGCTGTTGTTGCGCCTTGCCAACCCGGACCTCCACTACAAAAAAATACACTTCCGTGATGATACGTGTTTGTTACAGTAGGTCGCGTTTTTTGTCATGCATGTACATCCATGACAAATTTATGATAGAATCAAGATAGTCATACCTGTGCCATCGTAGAAGTGTTCCATGACATTACCAAAATTATCATCACGGAAGTGTCCACTTCCATGACGATAAATCGCACGTCACAGAAGTGCTTTCGTCAAGGGTGACCGACACGTGGCATCCACCGTAACGGAACACCGTTAAGCTATCGGGTCGGGTTTTGGATCCGATAACCCGTTAATAGCCCCGACCTATGGGAAATTTCCACGTGTAAAATTCTTATTGGCCGGACGAAACACGTGTCAGCTCGTCAGTGGGTCAGATAGGCACCTATGATACGTCGACACGTAGCACGGACCAACAGAGGCCCATTCCTGTGAAAAGGCCGGCCGGTTTGACTTGGTCAAAAGGTGGCGGGCCGGCCCATGGAAAGCCTGTTAATGGCCTGTTCGCATATAGCCCATTTACAACCCGCTAACCCAAGGCCCGTTACGCCCTATTCGAATTAGGCCCAATAGCGTCATCTGGGCCATCCAATATGATTCCAGCCCGTTTTCACTTCTGGCCCATGTATGGCCCATGACATCTTTCGGCCCATATGAGGCCCTATGTAACTCTTGGCCTATTAACGGCCCGTGGTGAAACTGGCCCGTAATGAACAATGTATCACTTTACACCCATTAACGGCCCGTGGTGAAACTGGCCCGTAAAGAACGGTGTATCACTTTATACCCATTAACGGCCCGTTATTCCGTTGGGCCGTTTCCAGCCCATGTTATCTTTCGGCCTTCTCAGAGGCCATTTATTCTTGGGCTATTTTCCAGCATTCGTTTACTTACGGCCCGTTACTGCCATTTTCTGCTTGTGGGACAAATTCAGCCCGTGGTCACAGTCGGCCCGTTTGTGGTCTGTTAATACGTTGGGCCGTTTTCATAGCGTCATCAAATACGGCCTATTAACGATGGCCCGTTATGGTCGGCCCATGAACGGACGATTCCAACTCTAGCCCGTTTACGGCCAGAATGCGGTCTGTTTGGCCCATGTTTGGCCAATCGATCATACGACCCGTATAAGGTCCATTGATGATACGGCCCGTAGAAGGCCCATTGTTTCTAAGGCCCGTAGAAGGCCCACTGTTTCTACGGCCCGTAGAAGGCCCACTATTTATACGACCCGTAGAAGGCCCACTATTTCTACGGCCCGTAGGAGGCCCAGTGTCACTATAGTAAATATTAGCCCATGGTTATTGTGGCCTAGTTTTAAAAAATAGGTTATTGCAGCCACTAGCAAACCGCAGAAAAAGAACTTCACTGACTACAAGCAAACAAATAAACAAGACAACAAGGAAATAAATAAGCAAGCAACTTACACTAGGCTATCACGACTATTACACATATTACATCCACTGGGCATCAAAGTTCGCCACCAGTGCAAATATAGGGAACACAACAGCATATAAACACCGCAACAAAACAAGTCCAGAACTGAAACCACTTCAGAAGAGCTCAAGAAACAATATCCTGGGTACCCATAATGCTGGCAAGATGCCTAGCAAGCTTATTAACTTTCTCTTGTTTGGCGCTTAAGTCCTCCAGCGCTTGCTTTTGCACCAGAAAGTATGCATCTGAATTCTGCAGGGACTTCCTCAGTCCTTTGGCTTCCTGTCGCATAACATCTGATCGATGTCTTTCAACTTCAAGTTGAGACTCAAGAAGCCGAACTGATTCAGGCAACGAGTTCGAAGAGCTGGTGCCAACAGTGGTAGCCAGTAACTCGAACACTACATCAAGATAGGACTTTGGGGTTGTCTCAGTGTCTTCAATATAGTTTTTATCAGCTTTCTTGGAGACCAACAAGGATGTCTCACTATCTTGAACCTTATCTGCATTACTTCCTTTACCATTGCATAACATGGTACTCTTCTCCAATATTTTATCCGCGTTCTAAAAGAGAAACAAACAAACACATCTGAGGTTTACAATGTAGTATTGTAGCGACCCGACCCGAATGGATCAAGTCTCTGTGCTTAAGTGTCATCCCTGGATTGGTATGCTAACACACACAGTACTCGAAGGATTTATAATAGAGGTAAATCACATGTATAAAGTAACGTAAATACTATTACCTCAATCCATATAGCGGAAGCAACAAGGTTGTGGATTCCCATCAACACCAATGGCAAAGTTGAGTGTAGAAATCGTAACCCTAACGTATCACTTACTCGTCGTAAGAAACCTGCAACATGAGACGTTGCAGCCCGAAACGGGTCAGTACATTGAATGTACTGGCAAATTCACACCATAGAGAAAATGATGAACAATGGCTATCACTACATGCATATATGGCTGGTGGAAAAGCTCTATGGTTATAATTTTTTGCGAAAAGCCAATTTTTCCCTACTGTAAAGGAATAAACTTATTTAACTATCATGGTGGTTGTTAAACATTGAGAATGGTTGACAACATTCTCAATCCCAATTAAGCATCATCATTAAAACCCAACAAAATTAATTAAAGTAACGTGATGAGATCAACATGATAATCCAAGAACTAGATACTCAAGATGTCCATAACCGGGGACACGGCTAATCATGATTAGTTTGTACACTCTGCAGAGGTTTGCGCACTTTTCCCCACAAGACTCGATCGCCTCCGTTGGATTTCTCGCACTACATGGTGTTTGAGAAACGGATGACCGAGACATAGTCTTTCAGAAGCGCTAGCACCTTACGACGTGATAGACCGTACCAACCTACATCCCCTACATCAGCTAGTCTACCACTGTAAGAGTTCGCACGACTTAGTCAACTATGCCACAACCCATAATGGCTGTGGCTGCACACGGAAGTTTCTAGCATGAATAATCTCATGATCCCTTTGAGCCTGGGTGGCGGTCCAAAAGAAAAACAGGCAAGTCCTGGAATAACCAGGTGCCTAGACAGGCAATC
This sequence comes from Aegilops umbellulata, assembly GCA_032464435.1. Lineage (NCBI taxonomy): Eukaryota > Viridiplantae > Streptophyta > Magnoliopsida > Poales > Poaceae > Aegilops > Aegilops umbellulata. The sequence continues at coordinate 336,798,408 of CP136056.1, read as the reverse complement.
CTGGAATACCCAGGTGCCTCAATCCACCCAGATGTGTGTTTAAGTTGCCACCTTAAGTAAACCATTAATTAACACTCTCACATCTGTCATGAAATACTCTCAAACCCAATCCACGTCTACGAGCATAGCATGGCAGTATAAGCATAACGTAATAGTAACACCCAAGCGTTTGATAATAAACAGGTAATAGGTACTACCTCAACTACTTCCCATGCCACAATTTAATTAGATCCTAATCATGCAATGTTTGAGGATTGATCTAATGCAATAAAAACTGGGTATGAAAGGGATATGATCAAAGTGTGAACTTGCCTGCAATGTTGATGAAGATGATTCGCACTCATAACTTTTGATAGATCTACTCGTCACACTCCGGTCAATCTATCATAAGCAAGCAATAGTAACCACACATAAGCAATCCCTCAAAAGATCGGAAAGAACGAAGTAGACGATTCGGAAAACACCAAAACCAAGCAAATAGCTCTTGCAACATAAAACAATTTCTAACAGTACCAAAATTATGTGAATTTGGCCTTATCAGAAAGTTTAGGTCAAGAGCTTCGATATGCAAAAAGAATCAACTCAAACGGAGCTACGAAACTCAAGTTACGATCGAACGAAGTTTGAGTACAAATCTGTTTGAATTCAAATTTTAAAACTTTCAAAAACATGTTCAAGTTGTTTTACCGGACAGAGGGGATCATAACGAAGAAGTGGGCGTTGGTTTCATTGGATTTGGACTAACGAGTAAAAAGATGTGGTCATTTGAAGTACAGGGACTAAACTGTAAAGAAAATCATCACAGGTAAGTCCCTGGCCGGAATTAAAACAGAAAAAGAAAAATGCTAAATTACGAACGTTCGTTACCGAACGCTAACGAACGAAAATCGTTCGCTACCAGTACTAATGGACGAACGTCCACTAATTAAACTAATCTGAATAATTAAACCGATCTAAAAAGAAATCCGAAACTAGAAAAAAAACCGAGGCGGGTTTCGGCAGTTATACCGGTTCGCTAAATAAAACCGGCGGCGGCAGATCTATTCGAGCTCCGACGAGGGTGGCGCGGCTCCGGCGAGCGGGGCGAGGTAGGACGGCGGCTCGGGGCGGCGCAAGCCAGCAGAGGTAGCGCGAGCGGCGGGGTGCGGCGCGCGGCGCGGCAGCGGGCGGCGGAAACGACGGCTTGCAGCGGCGGCGACAGCAGCAGTAGGTGGCGGCGGCGGTGACGGGATCCACGGGCGGCGCAGCGCGTCAGCGGGGAGGAGAGAGAGGGGGCGGCGCGGGGCTCCGGGCAGCGCTATTTATAGGCGCGGGAGGCGAGGCGTGGGCGAGGGGGCAGGCAGAGGCGGCGGCGGGAGTCCGTGCGGAGCACGGCGACGCTGGCGTGCGGCGGCCGGTCTGCTGCGGGAGATTGGGGACGGGGCGGCGAGCTAGGCTGGGCCGTGGCCTGGCCTGGGGGCTGGGCCAGCCCAGTTCGGCGAGGGATTTTTTTTAAAATAAACATTTTTTGGGGAACTAAAACAATAAAAGAAAAATAAATAAAAATATTATATAGGCATCTAATATATCAAAATTTTCAGAAAAAGATTTTCTACGACATGAACATTTTTGTAAAGTCAAATAAAATCCACACAAATTTAAATAAATCAAACAGTGTTACTGCCCTAATAAGATTAAATAAAATCATTTAAAAGAATACCAAAATGATTACAAATTTATTTCTCTCCAATTTTCTATTGTAGGGAATCATGTTACCCTATTTTCCATATATTTTATTTTTGGAGAAAAATAATTTGAATAAAACTCAAATAACCCAATATTGAAAATAATTTCAAATGGATTTTAAATTTGAGTTTCTTTGAAACTCCCAACTCATATTTCATATAATTTGAAGAAGTCATTTTATCTTCTCTCGTGAAAATCATTGAGTTGCATAAATTTTTGGAATTGGAAATATTTTCCCAAATGGAATTCAAATTTTTTTCAAAACCCTTTTCATTTATTTAAATGGAAGAAGTCATGTCATCTTCTCTCGAGGGGTTTGTATTTGAAAAGAATTTGAACTCATGGAGATCAGAAAGCAAATATGAAAGTTTGGGAAAGTCCTTTTATTCCCTCTCATTTAACTTTCAAAGTTTCGAATTCACTCATTTTCAGACAATCAATCAAACAATCAAACAAATCTATCTATTTATTATAACATTCCAAAATTTAGAATTTTGGGATGTTACAAACCTACCACCCTTAAAAGGAATCTCGTCCTCGAGATTCGGAGAGGCTAGAAAGAAATAGGTTAGGTTTTGGGGGTCTTCTGAAAATCCATCGATCAGCTCCGGGGTCTCGGGTGCTACCACCCTTAGAAACATGGTTACGGTTCTATCAAAACTCATATACTCCATCGTTATTCTTGACGCTGTCGGTCTTCTCAGATCGTAAGGATAATTCCTTCTCTGGGCTTTTCCGGTAGTGGCATAACCTTTACCACAATTCTTCTGTCCTTTCATCTTGGTAAGGTTATTCTGGGACTGGGTCTTCTTAGCTGACGGGTCTGGCGCCAATACTAAACAACTATCGATATCTCATGGTGGTAAACAATTTATGGTTTCTCCTACAGGAAATGTGTCTGGGTTGATCCTCACCGTATAACTTACGGTTGGCAAAAAAATCTGCCTTGTACAAGGGAAAAAATTCTTATACCATTCTAAGGTTTAAACAGGGTTTTGATCGTCGTCTCTCTACTATAGGCAAGTCACTCAGATTTACCACCCCTTATAGCAAAGCGAATAATAAGAGTAAGTCGGTATGGTGATCAATCCATCCCGCACCCAAATCATTACCTTGTATACGGTTTAGCGAATCTCGCATACTAACACTCGGTCATCCTCACAAGCATTGCAGAATTTCTCTTGTCGACGAACTGGGTTCGAATAAATCTATTGATTCTGCAAGCCAAACAAACATCTATCATTTCTTCACAACTCTCAGGTTTGCGGTAATCCAATAAGATCGTCTATCGATAAAATCGTAACTTCTTCCAGGGTTTTTCCTTCAGCAAGAGTGTGCTTGCTTCTTGGCAGGTCCTGGGGCCTGTGGGTTATGGCCCATCTCATCACTTGTAGTCCTTGAACTTATCATCGGCAACCGATCATTATTCCAACTTCCAACTTCCTAGTATTCTTAAATCCATCCAAGTGTACTGTCTTTCTTCCTTCTATTGGCACCAAACTAGGACATGATTACTTAGACTCATCGTGGAATTTTCCATTGATCCATATTTCTAACTTCATACCTCCTTTGTATCCAATAGTAAGTCATCTCTTCATACACTTGGGGTATCACACATATCGAGACAAAACTAGTATTCATTTTGTCCTAAACCCACTCAGTGGAGTATCCTTATCTTTTCCAGGGGTCAATGGTTCTTACATGGTACTACTACCCTTAAAATGCTCCAATATTCCATAGACCGTATTTCCCATATCCTCGAAAAATGGTCAACATCTTTCCTCATAGAGTAACTCAAAAATCCAAATCAGTACCAACACTGCTAACTTTATTGATTCACAATTATTACATTCTCCTGTTTTTCCATTACATGCCTCAACTCAACACCTCAATATAAAGGAAAATGTTCTCACTACTACTACTATATTTCTTCTGTTACAAACTCAACTATTTATCACAAGTCTCCTTCTCCTTCGGACAATCTCTGGCAAAGTGCCCTTCTCCATTACAACGGAAACATATTAATTCTGGCAAGTTTCGAGGTTCCCTTGTGATTATATAGCCTACTTGGGTCCTTGGCTTCCTTTTTGGGCAATTGCTGAGGTAGTGCCCTGACTCCTTGCACCTATAACAGGTGACATGGCTCAGATCCTTCCTGGAATCCAATCTGCTTCTCTTTCTGGAGTTTTCTATTCCAATCAGAGCTTCTATTTCCTGTGGGTCATATTCTACTTCCTCCATCGGGAATTCTACTAGATCCCCCTTCATACAATTCTGGGAGATGTGTCCTTCTTCTCCACATGAATAGAAAGACTTGGTGCGGGGTTTAATTGGTTCCTCTTTGGGTGTGTCCTCCATCTCTTCCTTCATCACCGGTTCTTCTAAACTTTCCATAAGGGCTCCTTTCATTGCTTCTTTCTTCTGCTGGATGGTTCTTTGTACCAAGGGGTAAATGTGACACTGAGCAGGGTAGTGGGTAGTCCCTTCACACAAGAAACAAGTGATCTGCCTAGTTGGGCATTCTTCATCTAGGTGACTTCCTTCACAATTAGGGCATTCATCCTTGTGTTCTTTATGGTTGTGTCCTATTTCTCCACAAAGCTTGCATGCACAGGGTTTCTTCATATCCTTTCCAGAAGGTTTCAAATTCTGGGACACAAACTAAGATTTTAGCAAAGTCAACTTAAATTCTTTCCAAGTGGTTACTCCTTGCCATCCATTGATGGTTTGGTACATCCTCCACCAAGTAGCAGCACCTCTTTCAAAGCATTGAAGAGCATGCTGGGCCATATCCTTTCCGACTATAGGGTTGTTCTCCATATGATCCTCCATGTTCTGAATCCATCGGTCTGTCTCCAATTGACTCATCGGTCTGGAAAATACAAGCTCATATCCATTCATCCTCTATTGGGTCCATGGGTTTGGGGTGGGATAAGAGAGATCGAGAGGGATGCACACAATACAAACAAAGGTTTTTAAAAGACAGATTTTATTGTGGCTGTCGGAAAAACATCAAACAAATGACAGCTCACAATCATCGCATCTAACGCAAGTATACAACATGGGTTTGGTCTTCTAAAGGTCAATGTCGCCAAACTCTTCAAGTCTTGTTCATGTCTTCGATGGATTCTTCTGATCATGCTTGTCTTTCTCCAGTTCTTTTGCCAAATCAACTCTATTAACGCGAAGTCTCTCCTGACGTCCTTTAATATTTTGGAGTTGCATTCCAAACTTTTGGGTTTCAACATCCTTGGTATGAACCATGTCCTTCTGTCCTTCAGTCCGTGACAAATCTCCTGTATCTCGAGGTTTTGCTCCTTCAGCTTGGCTACTCTCATCTTCAGGGTCCTGAGTTCCTCATGAAATACTTCCTTATCAAATACTGCTTCCTGCAGGTCCATCTTAACTTCTTGATGTAACACTACAGATCCTGGTGATACACTGGCTAAAGTTAAAACTTCATCCTTTGCTGATAGATGCTCCATCAGCCTTCTACCATCCAATCCTTCCATGCATATGCACGCTTAACTCAACACGGTGACAATAGCATAAGCGGGCGATAACATCATGGATAGCCGTGTTTCTACTCTTGTTATTTCCATGAGCTATCATTCCATAGTTGATATCTCCTGCCTTAGGGTTTTCCTTGACAAAAACTTTGAGTTCTATAGCTCCATGTTCCGGTCTTTCTCCAACACACCTTGATCTCGGGTATTGACAGCTTCAAAAGTCTGCCAAGTTCCATAAGGGTAGCCTTCCTAAGTCATAAAAATCTGGGGATTTCCCAGAGCCTTCAAAAATCTCCTAGTCTTCGGAGTCTTCAACCATTGTAGTTTCCATTATCATAACGTATGGTAAAATCCTCTTCATTCCGTAGTGGTCGTGGTTGTCCGATATCTTGTACTTCTTGGAGTGGTCTCATCAGTCGAATCTTCGAGTGGTCAAAAGGGGAAAGGGGTATGGTCTCACTAAAAGGGAATATTTGAATAATCTCAGAAGAGAAGAGAGGTAAAAGATCCTTTTGAAAAGTAAAGTTTCAGAGAAAAATCTTTCCTATGGGCTTGCCAGTTTCTAGGGTCACATCCTACAGTCAACATGTGCTCTGATACCATCTTGTAGCGACCCGACCCGAATGGATCAAGTCTCTGTGCTTAAGTGTCATTCCTGGATCGGTATGCTGACACACACAGTACTTGAAGGATTTATAACAGAGGTAAATCACATGTATAAAGTAACGTAAATACTATTACCTCAATCCATATAGCGGAAGCAACAAGGTTGTGGATTCCCATCAACACCAACGGCAAACTTGAGTGTAGAAATCGTAACCCTAACGTATCACTTACTCGTCGCAAGAAACTTGCAACATGAGATGTTGCAGCTCGAAACGGGTCAGTACATTGAATGTACTGGCAAATTCACACCATAGAGAAAATGATGAACAATGGCTATCACTAATGCATATATGGCTGGTGGAAAAGCTCTATGGTTATAATGTTTTTGCGAAAAGCCAATTTTTCCCTACTGCAAAGGAATAAACTTATTTAACTATCATGGTGGTTGTTAAACATTGAGAATGGTTGACAACATTCTCAATCCCAATTAAGCATCATCATTAAAACCCAACAAAATTAATTAAAGTAACGTGATGAGATCAACATGATAATCCAAGAACTAGATACTCAAGATGTCCATAACCGGGGACACGGCTAATCATGATTAGTTTGTACACTCTGCAGAGGTTTGCGCACTTTTCCCCACAAGACTTGATCGCCTCTGTTGGATTTCTCGCACTACATGGTGTTTGAGAAACGGATGACCGAGACATAGTCTTTCAGAAGCGCTAGCACCTTACGACGTGATAGACCGTACCAACCTACATCCCCTACATCAGCTAGTCTACCACTGTAAGAGTTCGCACGACTTAGTCAACTATGCCACAACCCATAATGGCTTGTGGCTGCACACGGAAGTTTCTAGCATGAATAATCTCATGATCCCTTTGAGCCTGGGTGGCGGTCCAAAAGAAAAACAGGCAAGTCCTGGAATACCCAGGTGCCTAGACAGGCAATCCTGGAATACCCAGGTGCCTCAATCCACCCAGATGTGTGTTTAAGTTTCCACCTTAAGTAAACCATTAATTAACACTCTCACATCTGTCATGAAATACTCTCAAACCCAATCCACGTCTACGAGTATAGCATGGCAGTATAAGCATAACGTAATAGTAACACCCAAGGGTTTGATAATAAACAGGTAATAGGTACTACCTCAACTACTTCCCATGCCACAATTTAATTAGATCCTAATCATGCAATGTTTGAGGATTGATCTAATGCAATAAAAACTGGGTATGAAAGGGATATGATCAAAGTGTGAACTTGCCTGCAATGTTGATGAAGATGATTCGCACTCATAACTCTTGATAGATCTACTCGTCACACTCCGGTCAATCTATCGTAAGCAAGCAATAGTAACCACACATAAGCAATCCCTCAAAAGATCGGAAAGAACGAAGTAGACGATTCGGAAAACACCAAAACCAAGCAAATAGCTCTTGCAACATAAAACAATTTCTAATAGTACCAAAATTATGTGAATCTGGCCTTATCAGAAAGTTTAGGTCAAGAGCTTCGATATGCAAAAAGAATCAACTCAAACGGAGCTACGAAACTCAAGTTACGATCAAACAAAGTTTAGTACAAATCTGTTTGAATTCAAATTTTAAAACTTTCAAAAACATGTTCAAGTTGTTTTACTGGACAGAGGGGATCATAACGAAGAAGTGGGTGTTGGTTTCGTTGGATTTGGACTAACGAGTAAAAAGATGTGGTCGTTTGAAGTACAGGGACTAAACTGTAAAGAAAATCACCACAGATAAGTCCCTGGTCGGAATTAAAACAGAAAAAGAAAAATGCTAAATTACGAACGTTCGTTACCGGACGCTAACGAACGAAAATCGTTCGCTACCAGTACTAATGGACGAACGTCCACTAATTAAACTAATCTGAATAATTAAACCGATCTAAAAAGAAAACCGAAACTTGAAAAAAACCGAGGCGTGTTTCGGCGGTTATACCGGTTCGCGAAATAAAACCGGCGGCGGCAGATCTGTTTGAGCTCCGGCGAGGGTGGCGTGGCTCCGGCGAGCGGGGCGAGGCAGGACGGCTGCTCCGGGGCGGCGCAGGCCAGCAGAGGCAGCGCGAGCGGCGGGGTGCGGCGCGGGAGCGGGCGGCGGAAACGGCGGCTTGCGGCGGCGGCGGCGACGGGATCCGCGGGCGACGCAGCGCGTCAGCGGGGAGGAGAGAGAGGGGGCGGCGCGGGGCTCCGGGCAGCGCTATTTATAGGCGCGGGAGGCGAGGCGTGGGCGAGGGGGCAGGCATAGGTGGTGGCGGGAGTCCGTGCGGAGCACGGCGGCGCTGCCGTGCGGCGGCCGGTCTCCTGCGGGAGATCGGGGACGGGGCGGCGAGCTGGGCTGGGCCGTGGCTTAGCCTGGGGGCTGGGCCGGCCCAGTTCGGCGAGGGATTTTTTTAAATAAACATTTTTTTGGGGAACTAAAACAATAAAAGAAAAATAAATAAAAATATTATATAGGCATATAATATATCAAAATTTTCAGAAAAAGATTTTCTACGACATGGACATTTTTGTAAAGTCAAATAAAATACACACAAATTTAAATAAATCAAACAGTGTTACTGCCCTAATAAGATTCAATAAAATCATTTAAAAAAATACCAAAATGATTACAAATTTATTTCTCTCCAATTTTCTATTGTAGGGAATCATGTTACCCTATTTTTCATATATTTTATTTTTGGAGAAAAATAATTTGAATAAAACTCAAATAACCCAATATTGAAAATAATTTCAAATGGATTTTAAATTTGAGTTTCTTTGAAACTCCCAACTCATATTTCATATAATTTGAAGAAGTCATTTTATCTTCTCTCGTGAAAATCATTGAGTTGCATAAAGTTTCAGAATTGGAAATATTTTCCCAAATGGAATTCAATTTTTTTCAAAACCCTTTTCATTTATTTAAATGGAAGAAGTCATGTCATCTTCTCTCGAGGGTTTTGTATTTGAAAAGAATTTGAATTCATGGAGATCAGAAAGCAAATATGAAAGTTTGGGAAAGTCCTTTTATTCCCTCTCATTGAACTTTCAAAAGTTTCGAATTCACTCATTTTCAGACAATCAATCAAACAATCAAACAAATCTATCTATTTATTATAACATTCCAAAATTTAGAATTTTGGGATGTTACAAGTATATGAAACTCATTTTGGTAAACCAGTTCAGTAGTAAGGTGGACAGGATAACAACATGAAACAAACATATATCTATGTAGTATGGTCACTGTATGGTCTATATCATTCTAGTTTATGTTGCCAAATCAAGATAGATACAGTTCGAATCATATCTATTTAAGACAAAGCAACATAGACAGAATATAAGTGTGGGAAACTACACAACAATAACAACACTTATAATGTGCATGGCATGAGAACATAACTGTTTATTCAATTAAAACTTAAATCAACATATAGCAAGTTACAACAGCAAACAGCCAAACACGTTGAAGAAACAGGTTTAAAACATACCTGTTGCACCATTGGAGTTTCAATTGCATCCTTCAAATTTGAAATTAGTTGGTATCAGTAAATACAGTGATGCAAGAGCAAAGTAGTATGAACCATAGGTACGGAACCTGGCCTGAGAACAATTCTTCTTCTGCTTTAAGCGTTGACTTCGGGTTCGGAGTGGTGGTCCTCGTGATTTGAGCACTGCAGTTGCCTTACTAACTGCTCGTGTTTGGGTGCTCTGTGGTGGAGACGGTGCTGTGTCAACGGGAACTGGGTGTCTATCTGCTGGGGTTGGGGTTAGAAGGGGTGTAGCTGGTTCTCTGTCCAACTGGGTAGGGGTACAATCTGCATGAGTGTGGGTTATGTGTGGTGGGGCTAGTTCTTGGGCAAGTACAACCGTGGTTCTATCTGCATCGACAGGTAGCACGATCTTTTCTGAAGACCGTGTTTTTACTCCCACAGATACTGCCATCACTCCCTCCAATTGAAATGGCTGATAAACAAGAAAAGTAATCGAATGTACATACATTGTAAGATAGACAGGTGCAATGGATAGTAGGGAAGAAAACAGGGCATGAAATAATTCACATTTATGTTGTCTAAGCAAACAGAATAGCAGGACATAATTTCACATATATGATGGCTAATTAAACAGGATAGCATGACACAATTTCACATGTATGATGGCTAACTAAACAGGATAGAATGACATACTTCAAAATATGATGACTATGTAAACAGGATGACAGGATATAACTATACGATGTGTCCATTAAAGTGGTTGGCATGCCATAAATCACAAACATGCCGTCGATGGAAACATGATGGCATGATATAATTCACGGATAGAATGACATAATTTAAAATATGATGACTATGTAAACACGATGAGATGATATAACTATATTATGTCTTTAGAAAATGGGTTGGCATGCCATAATTCAGATACATGCTGTCTATGTAAACATCATGGCATGACATAATTCAAATATATGATTTATATACTAAGGAAGTGAGCAGAGGGCAATCGCATATATGATGTGTTAACTAAGGAGATGGCATTAAATATTGTGTATATGATGTAAAAACTAAGCATTGCAATACAACATATGCATTATATGAGTAATATAACCCTGCCAAGTTTGAGCATACACCTCAGGGGGATAATAGGACTGGTCATCTACCTCTGAATCCTCCTCTGAAGAGCTATTTGTAACCAGCAAGATATCTGCTTCAGCAGGCAACATTGTCTGCTCTGAAGACCTTGTTTTCACTCCAGATTTCTCCATCACCAATTCAAATGGCTGATGCACAGGAAGAGCAGTTGAATATACAAACATTGTCGACAAAAGCAATGAGAAATACAAAAAGAAGGACGACATGATATAATTCACATATATGACGCTTGCCTAAACAGCATGGCATTGCATAATTCACTTACATAATGCCTTGCAACAAGATAACATTGCATAATTCACATTTATAATGTCTTGCAACAAGATGGCATTGCATAATTCACATATATGGTAATTAGACACTAAACAGGTGGCATTCACACAAAGCATGTGCACCTCGGGGGGGGGGGGGATATGACTGGTCATCTGTCTCTGAATCCTCCTATGAGGAGCTATCGGTAACCAGCAAGACATGCGCTTCGTTAGATAGCATTGTCCTCTCTGAAGACCTTGTTTCCACTCCAGATTTTTCCATGACAGTGCCGAATGGCTGATGCACAGGAAGAGTAATTGAATATACTAAAATTGTTGACAAATTTAACACGTAATAAAAAATGATGGCATGATATAATTCACATATAAGATGACTGGCTAACTAGGGTGGCATTGCAAAATTCACATATATGATGCCTGGCTAGACAAGATGGCATTGCATGATTCACATATACGATAAAGAAACTAAACAGATGGCATTGACACAAAGCATGTCTAAACTAAGCAGATGATATCTTTAATGTATACAGTAAGCAATGCAAGGCACCATATGCATGATATTACCAACATCAGCATGCCAAGTTAGAGCGAAGACCTCATGGGGTAAATAGGAGTGGTCTTCTCCTTCTGAATCCCCCTCATAACAGTTATCTTCCTCTTGATTACGATCCGAAATGGGTGGAGGGGGGCTGCCTTTGCGCCCACCATGGAACGACGTCTGCATGAAATTTTATTGCCACGCAAGGCTCGTCTCTTTTTCTCTACATGATCAGTTCCGTTGTGTACAATAACTGGCATGCATAGGAATAAAACATAGTGAGATTATGTAAGGAGTGCATGCACAAATCCAGAGTGATGGTAGCAAACTGTGGATAGACCCAAAACCAATGATAGCAGGCAGATAATAGCTTTAGTTAAAATATACAGATAATGGCTCCTTTAATGTTTGTTTGCACGCAACATGAAACTCATAGTAGACACCGGAGATTAACCATATAGTAGATAGATAGTACTGATTGCTGCCCCAATATGTACCCCACAACCATTTAAAAACTCAAGTTTCAGCATTAGTTTGGACCTGACTCGGAGTCTAATAGGTGAACACGACGATAATGTAGCATGTCATCATATTAAGCGACGCATAACGTAAGCAGACACGGAAGAGTGCGACCTCTCTTGCGGACCCGTGTAGTCCTCAAGGTCATCTGCTCAGTTGATGATGGTAATGCAGTTGCCGTGGCTGCCAGCGGTGGGGAAGAAGATCTGAGGCGGCGAAAGATAGTCTGGAGAGCGGATCCCTGCTGTGGTGAACCCTTCTGTCGTTGGAGCAGATGAGCTGGAGTGGAACACAGCGCTGCAGGAGCAGGACAAACCACACAAGGTTTTCTTTGACACATATCTGTAACAGAAGTAATTAAGTAAGGGCTTGTTTGAATTTGAGGATTCTAACAATGCAGGGATAGGAAATAGACAGGAATAGGATAGGAATGCACGTGCAAAACAGAGAATTTAAAAACACAGGATTTCTGCCAATCTGGGTGTTTGATTCACAACAATTGGAAGATCACAGGATGCAAAAAAGCATGGTGAGATTAAGTCAAACCACAAGAAAATGGACGGTTATAATGCTATTATGCTACCATCTCTTAGTCTTGTGCTTGATGAATAGGAATATGAAAAGGAGGAGAAGTGGAAATTAGAATTCCTACGGTTTTTCTTTCAAGGAGACACTAAAGGAAAAAATCCTACAGTTCTCCTTTGCTCCATTCCTTTGCACCAAATTCATGAAAAGTAGTACCATAGGAAACTTTCCAATTCCGATGTTTTTCATTCACTTTTCCTTTCAAGCACCGGCGATTCTAGCAGGCAGGCTTGAGCAAGGAAAATCCTACACTAAAAATGTTTTTGTGCTACTTCTATTACTTTGGACCCAGGCCACTGCCATACTAGCTCAACTCCCAGGCCCATCGGCAAATGCACAGCTCAAACGCGCAGAGATAAATAATGATGGCATTCAAGAGAGTCCATCACGGATAGCTAAGTTGCCTGGTACCTCACTTCTTGTCATATAGTAGGATAAAATAATCGTATTTCCCGTTACTACGAGTGCTCAGTGGACAATATATATAATATGTAGAGTAAAAAATAGATGCAACAAGTGTACAACCTCTTTGGCGAAGCCATGTCGATCTCAGCGTGATTGGGTTGGCTGGTGAGGATGCTCCGGCTGACTTGGCTGTCGGAGGAGGGGAAGAAGATCTTAGGCGTCTGTAGATGGAGCCCGAGGTACTGCTCCGCTGTGATGGAGGGTTTCGTCGTTGGAGCAGCTCCGGTGAGTTGTACGACGCCGAGGCTGAAGGAGGACAAGAGAGACAACGAACAACGTTAACCTTAGTGGAATTCTAATAGCATCTCCAATGCATGATGTAAAATACATAACCACAAAGTGCTAGATGTAAAATACATTAGCCGCTCATCTCTGAACTTAACTGTCAAAACTGAATTTAACTGTCGAAACTGAACTTAACTGTCGAAACTGAACTTAACTGTGGAAACTGAATTTTGCTGTCGAAACTGAATTTTGCTGTCGAAACTGAATGCACTAGCAAGGTGAGGCTACACGTCGGTCGACTGACTTTTTCATCTCTGGTCAGTCGATTTTGCAGCCGCTGGATACGAAATCAAGGGCCTGCGGTTCATCGTCAACCTCCACCCCCTGAGCCGCCAGTCACCACCGGCCAAACAATAGCCCCCCGCCGCCCCCCCCTCCCCAAAAACACTCCCCACCATCGGTCCACCGCCGCCCCGGCCATCCCTCTAGGCCCCCCCGTGCCGAGCCTTTTCTCCGGCGATCCCCATGCCACCGCCCCGCCACCGCCGGCGACCACCGCCCCCATCCTGAACCCTAAGATAGATAGTGGGGTACCTCTCCGGCGAGCCCCCTCCCCACTGCGGCTGGTTCTTCCTTCACCCCGGCGAGCCCCCCCACCCCCTGAAAATCGACTGACCCAAAAGTTGATTCAGTCGACTGAAGTGTAGCTAAATCGGAGCAGCAGTGCGAGTAAGAGCAATAGCAAGAGCAGACCAGGCAGGGGACCGAGAGCAAGATCAGAGCAGCAGCGCGAGCGAGAGCTAAAGCAGCAGCAGCTCCTACTGATGTGGGTGTCGCCGCCAAGGGAGCAACGCCATGGAGGAAGTGGCCGGCGACGCCGCCGTGGATGGAGTCGCGCCGTGTCGGCTCGGGACCGAGCGCCGGCAGCACCGTGAGATCGAATCAAGAAGAAAATGCGGCGATTAGTGTACAACCTCTTTGGTGGCGCCGATTAGGCTGCAGCTTCATCCGAGGAAACGGTGACGATGATGCTCTTACGGTGGTGCAGGTGAAGACGGCGGTGTGGGAATGGAGGTGGCGCGAAAGACGAGGGGAACGTCGGGGCAGCTCCTTGGAGGTGGAGGACGGGGTGGCTGAACCAGTGGGATGATGAGATCGACAACGGATCCTCATCCGGTACGGTGGATGAGGGACGTCGAGGTGTTGCTGTGGACGACGTCGTCGGGGAAGAGGCTCCGGCTGGGTGGCGGACGGAGCAGGGTGTGGGGTTTCGTTGCGGGTTTTCGTGGCCTCGGTGTACGAATGGGTGGGCGGATGGGATGGCAATGGGGAACCATGGCTTAGAGACGCGCTTATCCGAAATGTGGGGTAAGTTACGAAAGTACCCCCACCGATTTGAGGCGGTTCTTTCGGTTCAGGGGTACCACGGGCATTTCGCGTGTCGGGATTTCACAGGAGGTGGGAGTTTTCGCGCGCGTTGTAATTTCGGAATAGCAAGGCGCGGGTTGAGATGGAGGGAGTTGTCGGAGCACAACGAGACAAAGATATATCTTAAATATTTCGGGCTAACAAGGCGCGGGTTGAAGAGGCGGGAGTTTCGCAGCATGATAGACAGAGACGCTAGCTTGAATTTTCGGCATAACAAGGCGCGGCTTGAAATTTCGGAAGAACAAGCTTAACGTGTACCAAAAAAGACAATTTGCACCTCAAAACGCACAACACACACAAACACCATTTAGACTAGAGTAAGGTACACGTGCATTACACGCATGAGATTTGGCAACCAAATTATGAATAAATACCACATTATAGCATGCAAGCTTTGAGTCATATATGCATGATGTAGATGTTCGTTTAATTCTTATAGTTCATTTCATTCAAAATCATCTAGTTTTATAACAAAGCTAATCTATTTTACGATTCATGGAATTGTGCGTCGTAAGACATAAAGTAAAAACAAATAATGGCAAATAATGTAGAAAAACATTTGGGCAAATCTGATACGGAAGATTCTAGAACAAATAAGAAGTGCTTGTGTTTTGATGTTTGTGCATTATGCTTATGTCGGCGTTCTGGGAACGGAGGTCCCCAGACTTGCCTGCCTGCGGCTGCGGCGTGGCTCAAAGGGGGCCCCAGCACGGCCCATCTTCATCAACACAGACCCAAGACCCTCGCGAGGGGCCAAGCCTCGTGGGGCGGACGGCACGGAGCTTCCTCAAGCACGGCCTCATCAGGCTGGCTCGCGAGGAGGCGGAGAGATCAAGGAGGGGTACCTCACGAGGTGCCCGTGACGCAAGCCATGACGACCCAGGGCGCCAGGCGGGCGCCAGCCCGCGTAGTGTCCTCCTTTCCTCTTTGGTGCAAAGGGAGAAAGCGCAAGCGAGAGCATCAAGCAAAGGCACCCGTTTCGGTGCAACGAGACCAAGACCAGCCCAACGGCAGGGAGGAAGTCATTGTGGAGCCCAAGCCAGCGTCACCACCAGAGCCTTTGGCAGGTGAGGACCAACTTTAGTCAGGATAAGTGTACCAGATGTTCCCCTTCAAAATGGCCAACTGTTGGCGCCCTTCCCGCTCAATATTTGTGAAGAGGCCCAGGGCCTTTGCCTATAAATAGGACTAGCCACCCCCAGGGTAGAGGCGAATCAGCCAATCCAGAAACAAGCTGGGATCGGATCGAGTAGCATCACACACACACACACACACACACACACACACAGAGAGAGAGAGAGAGAGAGAGAGAGAGAGAGAGAGAGAGAAGGGTGACTGAACTCCTCCTAGCAGTTCATCGCCCCAGCCAAGAACAAACCCTCGCGAGGCTGTTCTTCCTTGTATTGCTCATCATCATCAGCCCAAAAGGCAATCCACCACACCACAAACTAGAGTAGAGTATTACACCACAATGGTGGCCCGAACTAGTATAAACCCTGTGTCTCTTGTGCCGTTCTTTCCATAGCTTAGATCTTAGCGAGGCGGTGGGGTGCAGGTAGGTAGAAGGCGAAAACTCTGCGCGCACCCCAGTGTTCGAACCTCAAGGGTCTGCCGGAACCCGAAATCCGACATTTGGAGCGCCAGGTAGGGGTGCGCCGGAATTCGTCCTCCACCGCCCCGTTATCCTCCGACCATCGCGTCCATGTCTGACGCTCGTCGGGCCCGCGCCGAGCGCCGAGCCGCTCTCGCTTCCCGCGTCGCCCAGACGGCTCCTGTCGGCGGGCGTCCTCGCCGTTCCCCGTTACCCGCCGTCAACGCCGCCACAGGCCCGGCAGGAAACAAGCACCAAGCATCGTCTCAGCATCCGTCCGTGCGGCAAGACGGCCGCACTGCTACTCCCTCGCTTACCCCAGCTGGTTCTTCGTCCTGCGCGCTCCACGCACCCATGGAGGCTCGAGCTGCGCTCATCGCGGCAAACGAGCTCCTGCGCTACCGTCCCGTCGATGACGTCTGCGAAGAATGGATCGACCGCGTCGCCGAGCTCATCCGCGCTGCAGGGGGCTCTCCTGCGCCGTCCTTTCCGCTGCACCGCACCCCACCTTGCGCGGGCGACGAAGCTCCGGGGGCGCCCCAGCCGCCTCCTCAAGAAGGCGCCCTGGCTCCAAGGCGCGTGGACCCTGGGCGGAACCCGCTCCGTCAGGTGCCAGCGCGGCAAGAGCAGAGCTGCCAAGAAGTCCCTCAGCCGCAAGAAGCTGCCCGGGCGCTCCCTGCTCCAGCACGTCGCGACCATGCTCCTGCTCCCGCACGTCAAGACCCTGCACCGCTCCCGGCTGCAGCGCATGGGGACCTGCAAGACCAAGCTCTCCCTCACCCAAGGCCTCAAGTGGCCACAGCAGGCTGCCGTGCCTTCACCACCGAGCTACGCAGCGTCACGTGGCCCGGCAAGTTCAAGCCAGACCTGCCTCCTCGGTACGACGGCGCGGCCGACCCTGCGGAGTTCCTCCAGCTCTATGAGCTGGGCATCGAAGCTGCCAACGGAGATGAGAAGGTCATGGCGAACTGGTTTCCCATGGCGCTCAAGGACGGGGCCCGCACCTGGCTCCTGAACCTGGCTCCAGGCACGATCTCCTCCTGGGACAAGATGCGCACCCGCTTCATCGCCAACTTCCAAGGTACTCGCGACCGGCCACCCGCCGTGAGCGACATGCGCCGCATCAAGCAACAACCCAGAGAGACCCTACAGAAGTACATCCAGCGCTTCAACAACGCACGCCTCAAGATTCCCAAGGTGACCGAGAAGGCCATCATCTCAGCCTTCTCCGACGGCATGCGCGACGTCAAGATGAAGGAGGAGCTGGCGATGCATGAAGACCTGTGCACTTCCTTGGAGCTATTCAACTTGGCGACCAAGTGCGCCAGAGCTGAGGAAGGGCGTCTCTCCCTCCTCGAGCTGCCTGCCGCAGACCCAGAAGAGAAGAAGCCCAAGGCCAAGGATGTGAAGCGCAAGGGGGCTACCGTGCTCGCGGCAGAACCAGACACCAAGCGGGGCAGAGATCAGCCCGAGTCTTCCAAGGGCAGTCGGTACTGTGTGTACCACGAACTCCACACCCACAACACCAACGAATGTCAAGAGATCCGAGCCATGCGAGAAGGAAGGATCGGATGTCGCCCCGACCGCGGTGACCGGGGCTACGGTCGAGGAGGAGGAAGGAACACAGGACGCTGGGAAGACCGTGGCCCGCGCCAAGGGTGGCGCGATCGACCTCGCGAGGACCGCTGGCAAGACCCGCCTCGCGAGGGAGACTGGAGGGATCAGCCTCGCGAGGATCGCCCGCAAGACAATGCAGGCCTCCTTCCGCTGCCGCCGCAGCCAAGGAGAAACGAGGACCACCATCAGGACGAGGGGGCTGGGGGCTTCCAGGAGCCGCGCGCGATCGCCTGCATCCTGGGCGGGGCTCAAGCCCCAGCCTCTCAGCGCATCTTCAAGCAGTTCGCCCGTGAAGTAAATGCAGTCCTCCCCAAGCTCGAAGCCACGCGCCCTCTTAGGTGGTCGGCGTGCGCCATCACGTTCAGCTCAGCGGATCAGCTCAAGTGTGCGGCCACAACCGGAGTCCTCCCGATGCTTTGTTCCCCAATCATCAGCAACGTGCTGGTCACCAGGACCCTCATCGATGGCGGGGCAGGGCTCAACGTCCTGTCCGTGGAAACATTCAACAATCTCCAAGTGCCCTACAACCAGCTTCAGCCAACCAAGCCTTTCTCCGGAGTCACCGACGGCTCCACGGTCCCGATTGGGTAGGTCCACCTCCCTGTCACCTTCGGGGCACGCGACCACTACCGCACCGAGCTCATTGACTTCGACGTCGCTCACATTCGCCTGCCGTACAACACCATCCTTGGGTACCCAACGCTGGCCAAGTTCATGGCCGTAACTCACCACGGCTACAACGTCCTCAAGATGCCAGGAAGTGGCGGAGTCATCACGGTGCCCTGTGAAGAGAAGGACGCGGTGTGTTCCCTGGAACGAGCCTTTCAGGCCGCATCACTGGAAGACCCGAATCGCAAAAGCAGGAGGCTTCCCAAGACCACCCCCAAGAACAAGAAGACATCGTCCGACCCGACCCCTCAAGAGGCAGGCCCCTCAGGGCCCGCGCCTGCCCAGGGAGAACCTCCTTCCATCGCATAGGAAAGCGCGCCCGGCGCCCTCCTCAGGCAGGGTTCGGGGGCTCTCCCCTGGAGGGCCACCGACCTGGCTAAGGTCACGAGGGAGGCGCTTGGGCACCACATGGAGGCGTGTTTCAAAGCACGTTTCCCTCAAGAAGGAGTAAGGCAAGGAGGGCCTGACCCTCAAGAGTTCGTCAGCAAGGCCATTCAGGAGCTACAGGAGTCAAGAGTCATGAGAGGCGGTCGCCGCCTACCAGCTGTGGCTCCCCATCCAGGTGAGAATGGTGGGCTGCGCGTCTGCATCGACATACCAGGGCTCAATCGAGTCGCCTCTCTGGAGCGCCTCTGGCCCTCGCGAGTGGGGTGCCGCGAAGGTCCACCCCACAGCTACATTCGCATGCCTTACGGCTTGCTGAACGCGGCTGCCACGTACCAGCGCCTCATGAGGGGCATCACGGAGGCTCAAGAGGCCAGGCGTTCGCAGCCTTGGCGGAGATGGAGATGGTTCACGAGGAGCCACCAGCGCCTCCGGAGCCTCCCGAGGCCCCTGGGCCTGGGGACTCGTGAGGATCAGCTTCCGCAGCCCACCGAGTCTGCTACACCAATGCTCATTCGTCCTCAACATCATCAGGTGACATCTTTCAAGTTTCATTTCCAGCTGGGAGCGCCCCCCAGGGCTGCATTATTCCCAGGCCACGTGGGTCCGTCCCTGCGGCATGTATCCCTTTTATTTCATGTTGTTAGCTTACTTTGTTGGGGGCACCCCTCGGGCTGCATCATCCCCAAGTTGCTCGGGCCTGACCCAGTGATGTCCGCCTTCCCAGCATCTATTTGAATGAATCCACTCCTTCACGACTAATGTGTTTGACCTAGTTGCCCACTCAACTGACGCCAACTGACGGAGCTGCTCCCAGAACGGCACGACGCTTGCACATGGGTCCGTCCCTGCAACGCCGACAAACCTGAATGGCTGAGCTCTGGCCGCGGCATCCCCGCATGGCGCCACCTCGTCAAGCCTTTAGTGCCTCATCGTCCCTCAGAAGCAACCAACGGCTGACTGTCAATTGTCATGGCAACCCCTCGTTCTTTCTATGATGGGTCTACAGGATCTCCTAAAGGAGCTGTGTCAGGCGAGGCCCTTGCGGTGCCTTCTTCACTCTCATCCGCGCGAACCGCTTGCACGTTAAAGGGGGGTGCCTGAGCATCGCGACTCAGGGCTCCTACTGGCTCTCCAGCCCTTACCCTTTGGCCTTGTCCACGGCACAGCGACCTGGCATACCAGCGACGGCTGAGACTCGCTCGAGGGCCTGGACCCAAGGACGTAGAGCAAAAAGGGGAGCAAAGGCGAGAGGGGAGGGACACGCGAGGACCTCGCCGAGCAACCTCACGCCTGCCGATGCACGGACCCGGCGACACACCAGGGAGCGGTCCCTGATTCTCGAGATAAGTCACCACCCGGAAGCACCAGCTACCATGGCACCGTCCCCGCACCTAATGCAATCCCGTGTTAGCGACGCCGCTCTCCTTTCTCACCGAACGACGGCTGCTTGAGCGCCAAAGGGGACCTCCTGAGCATCGCAACTCAGGGGCTCTTACCGGACCCCGGGTCGCTCACCTCCTGGCCTTGACCACGGCATCGTGACCTGGCATACCAGCGACGGCTGAAGCCGCCTTGGGACTGGGACCTGTCGGCGCAGAGCACCAAGCCCTTGTGAGCTTCGAAAGGGAGAACTGAGCTAAGACGGAATGAGCAACTCGCACAATCCTACGACAAGGGTTATATTAACAGACAGGATCACATGCACCTTACAAGCCCCCACGGGACACGTCTTTGATTCCTCGTAGGAAACAGATCCTAAAAGGACGCTAACTACACGCGCCCCTGCAAAAGACGCCATCGTCAACAGTGGGCTGTTAAGCACCGGCGCCAATCCCATCCAGACCAGAGTCGGCGACGTCCTGACGAGCCCGCCCTGCTCCAGGAGCGGCGCCGGCTCGGGGGCTCGTAGCCGTCGTCGCTCATCTCCGGAGTCGCTGGATCCTTCGACGCCTCCGCCGCCCAAGGAGCCGCCAAGGGAACGGTCGTCGGGCCCAGTCCTCGCCGTAGCAGGGTCCCGACCACCTCTCCCAGGGCAGCACTCCAGCCGACGCCCGTTCGCATTGAAGACCTTGAAGAACATCACCGAAGCACCGTCGTACTCCAAGTGGATCACGAAGGCGCCTCTTGTCCTACAAACCCAGGCGATTTCGCCCCAGCCTCGAGTCATGAAGACCTCGCCCGGGGCAACAACCGCGACCTCTGCCTCGGTCGCGAGGGTGTTGTAGTCGGCGTGCTGCAGCCAAAGCTCCAGGAGTTCTCCTTGCGGGATGATGGAGGCGAAGAAGGGAGGAAGGCGAATCCAAGACTGAGGAGGCATGGCGGCGTGGAGCACGAACTCTCGGGAGGAGCCCTCGGTGTGGACCCCAGGGGGGACGACCCACACCTTCGTGACCCATCGGCACCAACTGCGGCGCCGCCCGTGGCGATCGGCATCGACTCCTTCAGAGCCCTCGATGTGGGCGTACAAGGGAAGCGGGAACCCCGGCGGTGGCCGCTCGCACCAGGGCCTCGACACCACCTGATGGGCCCCCTCATCCCGGCGGCAGAGTGTGAGCCGTTTCTTCGGCGGGAGAGGGTCTGGTTCCTCTCGGGGAGCCTTTCCCTTCTCTCCCGCCGAGAACCGGCGGATCGGAGCCATCGCAGCAAGATGGAGCAAGGACCGGGAAGAAGGAGAAGCAAGAAGAGATGGACTGGAAGGGCGCGTGCCGTTCCGTACTTATGGTCGGCGAAGGCCAACTGCCGACCTCCACGATCGCAGGTAATCATGACCCGCTTTGCATGCAGGGACTTGTCCAATCCGTGCAGTTGCCGAGGCATCGTGGGGAAGCGGAGACGCCCATGTCCAATCAACCGCCACGCAGCACCCAAGGCCGCAGACTGTTAGGGCCCGCGGCGCTTCGCCCTTGCCCTTTCGCCTCCCTGCACGGCCAAGTCCGGGCGCGCCTTGGGCCCGGGGGCTACTGTCGGCGTTCTGGGAACGGGGGTCCCCAGACTTGCCTGCCTGCGGCCTGCGGCGTGGCTCAAAGGGGGCCCCAGCACGGCCCATCTTCATCAACACAGACCCAAGACCCTCGCGAGGGGCCAAGCCTCACGGGGCGGACGACACGGAGCTTCCTCGGGCACGGCCTCATCAGGCTGGCCCGCGAGGAGGCGGAGAGATCAAGGCGAGGTACCTCACGAGGTGCCCGTGACACAAGCCATGACGACCAAGGGCGCCAGGCGGGCGCCAGGCAGGCGCCAGCCCGCGCAGTGTCCTCCTTTCCTCTTTGGTGCAAAGGGAGCAAGCGCAGGCGAGA
Source organism: Aegilops umbellulata (assembly GCA_032464435.1). Lineage (NCBI taxonomy): Eukaryota > Viridiplantae > Streptophyta > Magnoliopsida > Poales > Poaceae > Aegilops > Aegilops umbellulata. The sequence continues at coordinate 336,776,326 of CP136056.1, read as the reverse complement.
GCATCAAGCAAAGGCACCCGTTTCGGTGCAACAAGACCAAGACCAGCCCAACGGCAGGGAGGAAGTCATTGTGGAGCCCAAGCCAGCGTCACCACCAGAGCCTTTGGTAGGCGAGGACCAACTTTAGTCAGGATAAGTGTACCAGATGTTCCCCTTCAAAATGGCCAATTGTTGGCGCCCTTCCCGCTCAATATTTGGGAAGAGGCCCAGGGCCTTTGCCTATAAATAAGACTAGCCACCCCCAGGGTAGAGGCGAATCAGCCAATCCAGAAACAAGCTGGGATCGGATCGAGTAGCATCACAGAGAGAGAGAGAGAGAGAGAGAAGGGTGACTGAACTCCTCCTAGCAGTTCATCGCCCCAGCCAAGAACAGACCCTCGCGAGGCTTTTCTTCCTTGTATTGCTCATCATCATCAGCCCAAAAGGCAATCCACCACACCACAAACTAGAGTAGGGTATTACACCACAATGGTGGCCCGAACTAGTATAAACCCTGTGTCTCTTGTGCTGTTCTTCCCATAGCTTAGATCTTAGCGAGGCGGTGGGGTGTAGGTAGGTAGAAGGCGAAATCTCTGCGCGCACCCCAGTGTTCGAACCTCAAGGGTCTGCCGGAACCCGAAATCCGACAGCTTAAGTTCAACCATGGAGTCTTCTAGATTATACATGTGGCAAAATCTGGTGGAATCTAGATGATATCCAACAGCCAGTAGTGCTCAAATTTGCCATCTTTGGACCATCGGATTCGCCTCATCCAACAACCATCTTTCAAAGTTAAAGTTAGCCGCACACAATATAAAAAAATATAAAATATAAAAAATATATATAGGGGTATAGATATAGATATGTGATGCGAAAGCCGCCCATCATCTCCAATTAGAATAGTGTGTCCATGCATGGATGCGACGTGGCCAAATGATGTCTGCCATCGGTATCTCAAATTCAAATCAGTCTGACCTTGTTCAATGTGTATACATTACAACATGCTCGTTTCCAAACCACACCGTGCAGATCTCCGTTATATTCATGCATGCATGGGTTCCAAACATCAGGATCTCTTATTCAAATATTTGAATTCAACTTTACATTGATTGTGACCTCACCTAGTCAGTTATTCTTTTACACCCACACAGTAGTCTTCTCTTTATAATTGTACCACTAACTTTCTCTCGTGCATGCATGCACACACACTACCAGTAGGCATTATCCATCGCACGCATGCAATCTTTTTCTTCAGGTCGTTCTCCCATGAAGGCACACACCCACACACATCCCCCTCTCCATCATATCAGGCATTCTTTATCTCTCATGCGTGCATGCGCAACGATCGATGTTCCTCTATGTATGTGTGTATATAGCTAGGTCTTTCATAGTTTTCCACACAAACTGATCAATCGATATATCCAGTGAGGTCTCACCCTCTTTCCCACATCCACATCGATCAATCTATACCTCCCTATATAGGATTAACATATATAGCTAATACACCCACATTAATTATATATCCAACGTCCCCCTCTCATTATCCATGCCTTCCGCTTCATCTCTGAGACGCGTGCACAATGGCGAAGACAGGGGGCAGTAAGGGCCCTGCCCCTCCCCCCTAACATCACTATATATCGAGGCTAATATGAATGTGATCATTAGACAATTGCTGCTAAAAATGGTTTAAGTTCATGAATTGACCCTCCTTGTAAAGGATTAGCAATGCTTGGCCCCCTAGCTCATTTATTTTTCATGGCTCCGCCACTGCGCGCAACAGCGCACGTGTTCGCCCCCCCTCTCTAAATATCGACCTCGCACTTGTGCATTCCTTCATAGTCTCCCTCCACTCGGCCCCTCGCACCATCTTCTAGGCCCCCACCAGATTTTGCCACATGTACAATCTAGCAGACTCCATGGTTGAACTTAAGCATAATGCACAAACCTCAAAACAACAGTGGTTCTCTTTTGTTCTAGAATCTTCCGTATCATAACTGCCCAAACTTTTTTTTCTAGTTGAATTGCCATTATTTGTTTTTACTTTATGCTTTACAACGCACAATTCCATGAATCATAAAATAGATTAAGGGCTTCTTTTATTCAAAGGATTCTCAAAGGAATTTTGGAGGATTCTAATCATTAGAAATTTTTCCTATCTTGGTTGTTTGATTCGTAGGATTGTAAACCATAGGAATTTTTCCATATGATTCATTTGCACTGGATTTCATAGGAAACATCCCATCCACTCAAACCTCTTTGAAATAATTCTGCGTTTCTTCTATGCACAATCAAACACTCGTACAATCCTATAGGATTCAAGAAGACATTCCACTATAATCCCATGTTTTTCCTATTCCCGCGTTCTTATCTTTTTTATAAAAACTAATTGATTTTGAATGAGATGAACTATAAGAATTAAACGAAGGGCTACATCAGGCATATATGACTTAGAGCTTACATGCTATAGTGTGGTATTTATTCATAATTTGGTTGCAAAATCTGATGCGTGCAATGCACGTGTACCTTACTAGTACTTCGAGTATGTGCAAAACATGTAAATTAGGATACCAATGGCACGCTACACAGTGTCTCTCTTACAGTTCATGAAGCCACGTGGCACATGTGGAGGCGTTGTCGCGACCTCCTTGCGTGGATTGATCACAGTGACGTGCTGCTGGTTCCAGAAGAATGTACTCGTCCTCCCTGAGCCATACTGGCGGTACATGCACGAAGCGAAGATGTGCACGCACGCCACACACGCACTCATTCCCTCGCACACACACGCGGGTACACGGGCGGACGCAATTTTGTACCAAGATCCACCCCATGTGATAATTTGACGCGTGTAAAGTCGTCCACTTCATTGATGGTCAATTAATACAGCGCGTGCAAATTGAGTGGACGTGAGGGCGGAAGAAAGACATTATTACTCCACTGCGCGCATGCGAGTAGTTAAATCGTGGGTTGCTAGTAGTACTTACATTGGTCTCCTTTGTATTTTGTGCCAATTTTTTACAGTAACATAATATTTACGCATTTGAGCAGTGTAGTACTTGAAATTTATGTTCCGCTGAACTCATCGGGAGCCGTTTTGGGCCTCGAAACCAAAACCATCAATTAATCTTTACCTTGTTCCCATCACATTCGAAAGCCTGCTTACACCTACTAGTACGTACCAAACCTGAACGTGTTCCCACTATGCAGGTATTAGTACTGGTGCTAGTACTTAGGTTATAAAAAGGGGAACTACCTAACCGAAAATTACTCTACCTTTCCGCCTCATAAGTGCTTCTTCTTCATCCGTCGTTGCCATAGCCGGTGAGCAGAGCTCTAGGTCGAGAACTACTCGTAACAAGGGAGCGGCAACCAAGGTTGTGGAAAAAAGAGAGGGCTCGCCGCCACGCAGAGACCTCGAAAGATCTCTCACGGGTAGGCGATGGCTCCCAGGAGCGCCCTAGCCACGCACGCGAACATGCCGAGCCGGTGGAGCTGGAGTCGTTATCCCTCGACAGCATGCCCGATCAGCTCAATAAGCAGAAGGAGTTCATCCAAGGCTTGATGGAGTTCCTGAAGGAGAACCTCGACAACATGCCTGCTAAGCTCAATCAGCAGGGGGAGTTGACCGCCGGCTTGGTGATGCTGCTGAAGAAGAGCATTGCCTCGGAGAAGAAGGCGACCGGTGAAATCCTGCGACTTCGGGAGGACAATGCGAAGATCTGCCACGAGATCGACCTGCTGAAGGAGAAGAAAGCCGGCTGGAAGAAGCTGCATGAGAATAGTAGTTCCTCGATGAAGATGCTGTAGGCCCTCGTCATGGAACAGAAGGAGGAGTTGGCGAAGCTCTGCATCGAGCACCCGGCTGCTGTCAAGGTACGTAATGCGGCCGTGGAACAGATGATGAAGGCTCGCGTCGAGAAATCCCGCGTTATGGACACAATGATGAAGATGGCAGGCATTCACATTTTTCTTGTCAAATACAGTACGTGGTCAAACTTTGACCCAAAATACGCAAAACAACAAAAAAATACTTCCAAGACCAGCGCCGCTCTTCTCCTCTTAAACCACCGCCGCTCCTCTCCTGTTCCAATCTAAATGCAGCGCCGCTCGTCTCCTCTTCCATTTCGAAACCACCGCCCCTCCTCTCCTGTTCCAGTCCAAAACCAGTGTCGCTCATCTCCCGTTCTAATCCAAAACCAGCGCCGCTCCTCTCCTCTTCCATTCAAAAACCACCGCCGGCGAGTGAAGGTGCTGTGGATAACTAGATCTATGGAGGAGTACAACTGATACGTGAGGATCGCAGACGGTGACCCTGTGAAGCTAGCTAGGATGTTGGAGATACAGTCTTGGTTTGACAACAAGGACCAACTAGCGGCGACGGCGACATCCATGGCCAAATATCTGCAACAGAGCGAAAAGACGGCGATACTCCCGGAGGGAGTCGCGCCGGAGTACATAGAGCTGCTCCTCTGGGCCATGGAGCAAACAGATTCACCGAATCCGATCATGAGGGAGCGGTGGTGGGAGTATCGATCCCAGATGGAGCATCCACCAGAGGTTGAAGGATCGAGCATCGGTGCCGTTTGTGAGGGTGTCCTGCCAGAGCGAGCCGGTGGAGTCTTCATCGACCGAACCCAACTGCAAGAGGAGAAAAGCAGTTGGCCCGACGACACTTCCCCGCCATTGTCTCCCTCGCCGTTCACATCATCTCACGGGGCGGCTGTCTGCCGCCGATGAATAGGAGGGGGCTGCCCCCCCAGCCCAATAGTTGGGCAGGTTGTGAATTGTCAGGATGAGCTTAGGGTTGTCAGTATTTGCAGGTTGTGAATTGTGTTTTGTGTTGTGTATTTTGAGAGTACTTTCAGATATGAATGTCTTTTGAATTTCAGATTTGTAGTATTGAGCATATCAACTATTTTATGAATTCCAGAGATATATTTTCAGTACTTAAAAAAATGTAGTTTCATAGGAGTATAAAAGTGCAGACAATGTGATTCTTAGAGAAGAAACTGCAAGTTTCAGTTTCAGATAAGAAACTGCAAGTTTAGTTTCAGATAAGAAACTGCAACTTTCAGAGGCAGAGCATTTATATTAACACAGCCTTTTCAAACAGGGTTAACATCATGTTGGAAGTTTTATTCATGGTTGAAAATGAAACTACCAGCCAGTTAACATCATGCTGATCAACATTCATGCATAGCACATCTTCATATGATGCACAGTCAAAATGCCCACACAATGTCGAGTGTGCGAAACACAGAGAAAACGAGGGACGAAGTTTTGGCAAGTGTTGGACGTGGTTTTGGGCTGCCCCGTCTAGGCTTTCATTTTTAACATGCGCAGCCCACGACCTCGGATGGGAGGTCTATAGGCCTGTTTGTATTTTCTTAGGGCTGTCATGTATCGACCGGCCTATGGACCTCCCATCCGAGGTTTTATTTTTGGCAGCCCATTTTTTGAAGAAAACGCACAGGTCTGTTCTATTTTTCTATATAAGAATAGGAACGCCAGGTCCAACTTATGTTTCCCTTCTAACTATATTATATATATTTAAATTATTTTATATGTTGACTGTTTATTTCACATAATTGGCAAATAGATGACCGCTCTCGCGATCCCCTTCGCCCCCGCCACCACCTCCACCCTCGCCGTCGCCCCCGCCACTACCTCCACCCTCGCCGCCACCATAGATCTCGCCGCCACCCCCGCCTCCTAACTCCGGGTGCGCCTGCCCCCCTCAGCAAGTCCGCTCGCGTGCCCCATGGAGTCGCCGACCATATCCACGGGGGAATGGCTGGAAGACAGGCAGATGTACAAGATGCATCTCTTGCATGTCTACAAAGCCTTCCCGCGGATGCTCCAGCCGCTCAACTCCGTCGCGCCGGCGGTGCTGCGGGAGACTCGAGGGAGGAGATGGAGGGAGCGGGCGATGCGGACCCGCGACGACGCTCTCTCCTGGACCCAGTGCACGCGCGAATGAGGGAAGCAGAAGAGGAAGCTGCGAGGGAGGAAGCCGAGAAGGGACCGAATCCGTTCTCTCACTCGCGCAGGTATGCTCGGATGTGCAAGGATCATGTGGATTGGGAGCTGCTGAATCTAGCCCTGCGGATCTACTTCGAAGGAGATTTCTCGGAGAAGCACAGGATGCCCCACCCCAGTGAGCCGCCGATTGCGTTTGTTCGATGGGCAAAAGGAGAAGTGAATTCAGGAGATCCACGCCGTGCTGCGAGATGGGAATGCTTGACTGGACTCATGCCCACCAGCACGCCACCGGAGACAGAGCAGGTGGATCCCCTACCTTACCTCTCCCCCAAACCTGCAGAAGATTGAAATTAGGCTTGCAATCTGCTTCAATTAAGCTGTCTGGTGGTTATTTCTGCTTCCTGAGAGACATCATCTGGCTGGAGGATGAGAAGGAACCAGGAACTCCGATGAATTTCCCCTATCACAATGGGGGGAGCGCCGGTTGGGCAGTGGTACAGCCCACCTCCTCCCCAAATGGGGGCACAATCTGGGCAGGCTCCTGTAATTGCCCAAGATCAATCTGCTGGTGGTTCTGACTCTCAGATTAGTGGGAAATCTCAAGGCAAGAATCAGCAAAAAAAGAGATAGGACATCCAGAAAACTGCTCCTGCCCCTGTTTCGGGCCTTATGGCATACTCTGAGGTGATCTTCTACAACTATGGGGAACCAGGGTGTCGGTGTCAAAACTGGCGGATCTCGGGTAGGGGGTCCCGAACTGTGCATCTAGGCGGATGGTAACAGGAGACAGGGGACACAATGTTTTTACCTAGGTACGGGCCCTCTCGATGGAGGTAAAACCCTACTCCTGCTTGATTGATCTTGATGATATGGGTATTACAAGAGTTGATCCACCACGAGATCGAAGAGGCTAAACCCTAGAATCTAGCCTATGGTATGATTGTTGTTCTTGGTCCTACGGACTAAACCCTCCGGTTTATATAGACACCGGAGGGGGCTAGGGTTACACATAGTCGGTTACAAGGAAGGAGATCTACATATCCATATTGCCAAGCTTGCCTTCCACGCCAAGGACAGTCCCATCTGGACACGGGACGAACTCTTCAATCTTGTATCTTCATAGTCCAACAGTCCGGCCAAAGGATATAGTCCGGCTGTCCGGATACCCCCTAATCCAGGACTCCCTCAGTAGCCCCCAAACCAGGCTTCAATGACGATGAGTCCGACGCGCAGATTGTCTTCGGCATTGCAAGGCGGGTTCTTCTCCAAACTCTGAGTACCTGTTAAATAGTGTCCGGCTTCTCGTAAATGTTGTGCTTCTCGGCTTCTGTGCCCAATAATGGCCATCTTCCATGTGTCAAGCGAATGCGAGGAGCCAGGGTGTTTTTACATTTACCACCCTAGCTATGTGAATGAACTGTCTATTAAAGAGACGAGGATTCTCAGATCCAAACCACACCATCCACCCTCAGCGAGCATTCATTGGAGCGCGCCCGAAAAAATCCATCCCAACATGGCCGGTCAGCGCAGCTCCTCTTCTCGCCCTTGCAGCCCTAAGCCCGGAGATTGGGAGAAGTGTTCCGTCCTGCACAGCCAATTAGTGAAGCTACAGACCCAGGGATTCCTCCCTCCAGCGTATATGGTCCCGGTTCGAGCCGGGCTCGCCACCTATAATGGCGGGGAGCAAGCGGAAAGCCTTCCCAATCCTTCTAAGGGAGAGCGGGTATGCCTTGTCCCTTATTTGTTAAGGGGACTCAGATTTCCAATCCATCCATTTCTCCGAGGGCTTCTGGAGTTCTACGGCCTCCAGTTACACAACCTCACTCCTGCCTCCATACTGCACATCGCTGGTTACATAGCCCTTTGCGATCTGTTTCTGGGCTGCGAAGCTCATTTCGCGCTGTGGAAGAAGTTGTTCTGCCTTGTGCCTCGTACACAGAGGGGATCAATATATCAAGTGGGCGGAGCCGAAGTATGGCGCATCGCCGGGACCGGATACTTATCCGGTACCCCGAAGAAGACGTCCGAAGACTGGCCTTCAGAGTGGTTTTATATGGAGGACGTCCCCCTTCCGGATCCTATTCGGATCGGCCTCCCCGAGTTTGATAATGCTCCTTTGAAGAAACGCCTAAGTTGGCGACCACGGAGCCCTCAAGAGGAAGATGATAGAGACGTCCTTTATCTGATGGGCTGAATAAAGTTGCTGGCCAAATCAGGACTGACCATAACCGAGGTTATGGCAATTTGCATTATGCGGGGGTACAACCACTTCAATATCGAGGCCACACCATGTGGCACTTCAACGGGGAAGATGATGCCACTCGCTGCGGGCGCAAGGGACCGGATTCCGTTGCTGCTCTAGCAAAAATTCTATCAGATCTGTACAAGGGGGAAGAAGAGGAGTTCCTCCGCATTAAGCCGCGGGATGGATTCTCCATGAACAACCCTCGAAGCTGGGTGAGCTTCCGCTCTTTTTACTTCCATCCTTGCCTTGTTTTCGTGATAAATATTTACCTTGTCGTTTCATCGCAGGAACTACGTAAGGCGGTAGGGGAGATCAATAGCCCACCTCCACAACCGGAGGACCCTGAACGGGCCCTCGACCCCGGCCTCAGAGAGGATCCAGACATATTCGTGGAGCTGATCGATAGGATTTTCTATCAGTTAAGCTGTGATGACGCCATGGTGGCCATTACAGCCGACTACCCTGGGCTACTCCCAGCCTCACAGGTAAATGAGACCAGAGTCCCAACCTTTGAAAATGATTTCCTTTTACGCACTTCACCTACCGTATACAAACGGTGTTTTATAGGGAAGACCCTCGGGACGCCATGTCGAGCCCGCGACGACTCGCCAACAAGGGGCTCCAAAGCCGGACATGCTAAAAAGGAAGGCAGTCCGGACGGAGACGCCGGCGCAGAGGTATGATGCAACACCTCACTCTGCGGTTGTCGTCTTTAAAAACATAATAACACCTGTGTTTCCTAGAAGGAAGAACGCTCGCCGGACCATATCCGGAGATGTCACCGATCACGCTTCTACTAGTCGGGCTCCAGGGCCAGACACGGAGGCGGAAGCTAACACGATGCACACGCCGGATGCTCCGTCTACAGAGGATGCAGATAAGATATCCGCTACAAATTCCGAAGTGGAGAGCGCCATGAATCACAGGCATCGCAGAGCCGTACTCCGTGACGCTTGTTTCTCCCAAGAGGCATTTAATGCATTCAACTCAGGAGATGCGTACATCCGTGCTGCTCAAAATGGTCTAGCTAGAGCCACGGACCAGTATGTAAAGGATATACGGGTAAGAAAATTTGATGATTATATATATCAGTAGCCCCTGAGACTTGAAACAGTTAGAATAACCGATTTAAGGATCATGACTTACGCAGGTTTTGACAGAAAAGAATACCCAATTATCTCAGGAGCTGGAAGAGTGCAAAGCCCACCTTCAGGCCGCACTTGCTGCAGAAGAGGAGTCCAAGAAGACCCCCGCTGGTAACTACTGGGTTTATGCTGTGAATCGGCAGGTACCAGATGTTTGTGCGGCGTGCCTGCAAGTCTAACAATAGCTTTTGCAGATGACTCCGGAGTAAATCCGGAGGCCGTGCTAGGGGATGCGAAACGTGCTGAACGATAGCTAAATGCTGGCGAGCACGTGCTGTCATGCGTCATTCAAGAGAAAAATAATCTCCGAGACGCCAATACCCAGCTGAGCGTGGAACTGAAAGATGTTCGGGCCCAGCTTGCGGACTCCGTGAAGGAGAATAGGCGGCTTCGACGCGGCATTTTTAGTAAGTGCTTAAACGAACCCTTGAAAGAGTTCGGCGAAGAAGCCGGCTAACAGAGTTATGTCTGCAGGTATGCTGACGGGTCGTCCCGCAGAGGAGATGCCCGGGTCTGCGGCTGATCATCTACCCGAGCTTTCACAACTGCACGAACAAGTTCGGCAGGCGATGTAGGGTATTGCTCATGCCTTGTGGCCATCCGTCTCCCTGCCAGCAGGCATTGGAGAGCTTGCGGAGAAGCTCAAGGGAGCGCGGCGGCGCTTCCAATTATGGAAGATATCGGCCCGCCGTCAAGGTGCCAGGGAAGCCTAGGCCATGGTGAAGACGCGGTATACCAAGGCTGACCCAAACCACATGGCCGAGGTCGGACCTGTGGGGCCCGATGGGAAAGAGATCCCCGTTAGCTTAGTGTACGGGCAAGTAGAATTAGCTGCAAAGTATTCCCAACAGGATTGTAGGCTAGACAGCCTGTTGGATGGTATAGAAGAGGAATTTAGTTAGTCTAAGTGCCTATGTAATTAAAGTGACATGTATAATGCCCTCTAGCCGGATTGTAAATCATTTGTCATGGCGGACCTTTTCACTTCAACCTCAGGACCCGCTAGTCCGGAGTGTATCCGAATTCCCGCTCAGTTATATAAGAACCGGGGTATGCGTGGAAACCAGGCGTAGTGGTCATTAGTGCTTGAACAGACAAGTATCCAACTAGTTATGTTATATTACATGGGTAGTAAGAAACATCTTCCAGGGAGAATAGTTCCGTTAAGGGTTCCTTTCCCTGGGTACGCATGCCCTAAAGTGCATGTCCGAACTGCGAGAAGAGACGTAGGAAAAACATCTGGGGGCATATATCAAAAATAAATAAAAATTGTCTTTTGTTCACCGACCGAATATTCCCTTAAGAATGCTAGCTTTCGGCTTCACCCAGTCTGAGGTACACATCCGGCTGATCCGGCAGTAACAATCACAGAGGTGCTCCCCTTATGCCCTAGCTGAATTAACGGGAACGTAGGGCATAAATACAAGAGCCAGGCAACCCTGCTTGGCCAAAACTTAAGTCATATCGATGCATATAATGGCGAAGAAAAGGTACATGCGGAAGAATAACACATGTGCGGGGCATGAAGCCCAGATAAATAATTAAGCTTCTGTGTAAGAAGCCCCCAGGTATAATGAGTGCGGTTAGCGCGTCAATAGTGTGCAAGCAAGGCACAAGTTGGCCCTTGAAGGTTTTGAGAAAGAAAAGAAAGAAAGAAAGAAAGAAAGACAAATAATGTATATGCAAAAATGGACAGAGGAAGGAGACGAACATATAGTCCGGCACTAGGCATAGAATCTTCGGAGCCTGGCTGCGTTCCATGGGTTCAGCTCAAGTCGATTATCCGATGCATCCCACAGACGGTACGCTCCACCGATCAGAACTTGGTCAATAATGAAGGGACATTCCCATTTGAGCTCGAGCTTGGTATTTTCTACTCCGGCAGGCGTAGAACTAGTTCGCCAACGTTATAAGTTTTGGCCCATACTTCTCTGCTTTGGTATCTTCGAGCCTGTTGCTGATATAATGCGGAACAGGCTTTGGCCATGTCGCGCTCCTCCTCCAGGGTGTCCAGACTGTCTTGCCGATCGAGCTCGGCTTCTCTTTCTTCGTACATGCGCACTCGAGGTGAGTCATGAATTATGTCACAGGGCAGAACCGCCTCAACGCCGTACACCATAAAGAAGGGTGTGTATCCGGTAGTATGATTCGGCGTGGTCTGCAGCCCCCAGAGTACGGAGTCGAGCTCCTCTACCCAGTGCGTGTTAGATTCCTGTAAGGACCGCACTAATCTGGGTTTGATGCCGCTCATGATAAGGCCATTTGCTCGCTCAACTTGACCGTTAGTTTGTGGGTGATAGACAGAAGCATAATCGAGCTTGATGCCCATGTTGTTGCACCAGAGTTTTACCTCGTCGGTCGTGAAGTTCGTGCCGTTGTCAGTGATGATGCTGTGGGGGACGCCATAATGGTGTACAACCCCGGACATGAAGTCTATCACCGGTACATATTCGACCGTTTTAACGGGTTTGGCTTCTATCCATTTGGTGAATTTATCCACCATGACCAGTAAGTATTTTTTCGTATGGGTTCCCCCTTTAAGGGGTCCAACCATGTCAAGCCCCCAGACCGTGAAAGGCCAGGGAATGGGATTGTTTGGAGGGTGGTAGGTGGCATATGGCTTCGGTTTGCAAAAAGCTGGCAACCGACGCAGCGTTGGACCAAGTCCTGTGCATCTGCCCGGGCCGTCGGCCAATAAAAACCTGTACGGAAGGCCTTGCTTACAAGGGCCTGGGCTGCAGCGTGATGGCCGCCGAGTCCGGCATGAATTTCTGCCATAAGCTTCCGCCCTTCCTCTTTGGAGATGCACCTTTGAAGGACTCCGGTAGTGCTGTTCTTGTAAAGCTCTCCCTCATGGACCCTGTAGGATTTAGATCGCCGCACTATGCAGTGTGCCTCATTTTGGTCCTCGGGAAGTTCCTGCCTAGTTAGGTAGTCCAGGAATGGTTCTGTCCATGGGGCGATGATGACAATTATTACATGGGCTGAAGGTGTTATTTCGGTGGCAGGGCCTCCGATTATGTCAGAGTTTTCGGTATCGGGCATTGTGGCTGGGTCTGGATTATTGTTACCGGCGTCCCCTTCCCATACCACAGATGGCTTAAACAGCTTCTCCAAGAAGATGTTGGGTGGGACCGCATCGCGTTTTGCGCCGATGTGGGTGAGGATATCCGCCGCCTAATTGTTTTCCCGAGCCACATGGTGGAATTCGAGTCCCTCGAACCGATCTGACATCTTGAGCACGGTGCTGCGATAGGCTACCATTTTCGGATCCTTAGCATCGAAGTCTCCATTTATTTGGGATATTGCAAGGTTCGTATCCCCACGCACCTCCAGGCGTTGAATGCCCATGGAAACTGCCATCCGAAGACCATGTAACAGGGCCTCGTATTCGGCTGCGTTGTTGGAGTTTGTATACATTATCTAGAGTACGTATTGAACTATATCTCCGGTTGGGGATGTCAGGACGACGCCAACCCCCAGATCAGCCAGCATTTTGGAGCCGTCGAAGTGCATGGTCCAATTGGAGTATGCGTCGTACTCTTTAGGGAGTTTGGCTTCCGTCCATTCGGCGACAAAGTCGGCCAATACCTGCGACTTAATGGCTCGCTGGGGTTTGTATGTTATGTCGAACGGGAGGAGCTCAATGGCCCATTTGGCAATCCGGCCCATGGCATCGCGGTTGTTTATAATATCGTTAAGTGGCACTTCCAAGGCTACTGTAATTGAACACTCTTGAAAGTAGTGTCGCAGCTTCCGGGATGCCATGAATACCGCGTAGGCTATCTTTTGATAATGTGGGTACCGTGATTTGCATGGAGTGAGGACAGTGAATACATAATATACCGGCTTTTGAAGGGGGAATTTATGTCCGTCCGTTTCTCGTTCGACGACGAGCACTGCGCTTACAACCTGGTGAGTTGCCGCGATGTACAACAACATTGGTTTGCCAATGTTTGGCGCGGCCAGGATTGGGTTGGTTGCCAGTATGGCTTTTATTTCTTCCAATCCGGCTGTGGCGGCATCCGTCAACTCGAAGTGTTCGGTGCGCTGAAGGAGGCGATAAAGAGGTAATGCCTTTTCTCCTAAGCGAGAGATAAAGCGGCTTAGAGCCGCCACACTTCCGGTTAATTTCTAGATTTGTTTGAGGTCCGTTGGGACAGCCAACTGTGATAGAGCTCGGATTTTGGACGGATTTGCTTCAATTCCTCTACTGGAGATAATGAAGCCCGGTAGCTTTCCGGCCGGTACGCCGAAAACGCATTTTTTTGGATTGAGCTTGATGTCGTATGTTCGGAGGTTGTCGAACGTGAGCCTCAAGTCGTCTATTAGAGAGTCGACGTGTTTGGTTTTAACGGCCACATCATCTACGTATTCCTCCACTCTTTTGCCGATCTGTTTTTCCAGACATGTCTGAATCATGCGCTGATATGTTGCGCCGGCGTTTTTGAGCCCAAAAGGCATTGTGTTGAAACAGAAGGGGCCGTATGGTGTGATGAATGCCGTTGCGGCTTGGTCGGACTCCGCCATCTTGATTTGGTGGTACCCGGAGTATGCGTCGAGGAAACACAATGAATCGTGTCCTGCGGTAGCATCGATAATTTGATCAATGCGGGGCAGGGGGAAGGGATCCTTTGGGCAGGCCTTGTTGAGGTCCTTGAAATCGACGCATAGGCGCCAGGATTTGTCCTTCTTTGGTACCATCACCAGGTTTGCTAGCTAGTCTGGGTGTTTTATTTCTCCAATGAATCCGGCCTCCAATAACTTGGCTAGTTCCTCTCCCATAGCTTGTCTCTTGGGTTCGGAGAAACGCCGAAGAGTCTGCTTGACCGGCTTGAATCCTTTTAGGATATTAAGGCTGTGTTCAGCCAGCCTGCGTGGGATTCCTGGCATATCTGAGGGATGCCAGGCGAATATGTCCCAATTCTCGCGCAGGAACTCTCGTAGTGCGGCGTCCATGGCGGGGTTTAACTGTGCCCCGATGGAGGCTGTTTTTGTAGCGTCCGTGGGGTGGACTTGGAATTTGACTATTTCATCCGTTGGTTTAAAAGAGGTGGACTTGGATCTTTTGTCAAGTATCACGTTGTCCCTGTCCACTCTGGAGCATAGCGCAGTAAATTCCTCGGCCGCAAGGGCTTCAGATAATGCCTCGAGGGCCAATGCGGCAGTTTTGTTTTTGGCGCGGAGTGCTGTGTCCTGATCACTAGCGAGAGTGATGATTCCGTTGGGTCTGGGCATTTTGAGCTTCATGTACCCGTAATGGGGTATGGCTTGGAAGATCGTGAATGCCTCCCGCTCTAAAAGGGCGTGGTATCCGCTACTGAACGAGGCCACTTGGAATGTAATTTCTTCGGACCTATAGTTCTCTGGCGTGCCGAATACCACATCTAGTGTGATTTTTCCAGCACATCGTGCTTCCCGACTGGGGATGATTCCTCTGAAGGTTGTGCTGCTTTGCTCAATGCGTTCCAGTCTATTTCCATTTTTTGAAGAGTTTCCTCATAGATGAGGTTTAATCCACTGCCGCCGTCCATGAGTACTTTGGTGAGTTGAAAGCCGTCCACAATTGGACTGAGGACCAGTGCAGCTGGTGCCCAGGCTGTTCAGAATTTAGGTTCGTCACTGGCATTGAAGGTAATAGCCGTGTCACTCCATGGATTTATTGTTTCCACATGGCAGATTTCGGCAAGGCTGCGGAGGGTTCGCTTGCGCCTATTATTTGATGCGAAGGTCTCAAAGACTGTTAGTACCGTATTGTTATCCCCGGGATGGTGCTCTGTGGCATATGGGATGAGAAGATCCTCACCACTTTTGGCCACCTGCCGGAGTACCTAACATGCTCTAAGGCTGTGTGTTGGTATGGTATCCGCTGTACTATGAATTTTGCAGAGCCCGTTGAGCCATCCTCCAATACGGTTCCACGCTCTGTAGAGGGTTTTTGTTTCTTTGTAATTAACTCGAGTGTCTTATGATAGTGCACCCTTTTACTTCGGACTGTGTGTATATTCGGAGCCGGATTATCCCAAAATTTCGTTTCAGTTTTCCAGGCGCTTTCCATAGCACAATATTTTCGTACTATGGACGCTAAGTCAGCGAAGTGTGATATGTCACGACGACTTATGGGATTAAGGATTCCCTTGTCCGTGCAATTATTGCAGAAAAATGAGACTGCGTCTTCCTCGCGACAGTCCTTAACCTTGTTCATTACAAGGAGGAATCTGGCCCAATAATGATGTACTATTTCCTGGGGCTCTTGCCTGATGTTGGAAAGATTGTTTATGTTTGGGTGGGTGGGTGGATTTGAGTCCGAACCCTTACCCGATCTGAGACCCAGGGGCCGAGGAGTTTCCGATCTTGGAAGTTCGGGTTCCGGGATGTTGCCCAATGAGTCTGGCCCGCTGCCTGATTCTAGGTTCAGGGCTTGGGTGATGTCCTCCCGTAAACGGGTATCCAGCTCGGAGAGCTCAGGAATGCGGACATAGTTAGTCCTCAAGATAGAGGAAGAATCGCCGCATTGTACCTCCACCACCGCAATATGATGGGTGACCGGTGGAGAGTTAATCTCCCTCTGATCGGGTTTAAGCCCAATCCGATCATAGTTCATAGCAACTCCCAAGGCGGCGATGCGATCCAAGAGCTCGCTTAGGGAAGAGAGCTCCATCGAATCCATCTGCTCGGCAAATTCCGAGCCGACGTGGAGGCGGTTTTCGATGACCCGAGAAGTCATCATCGATGCGGCGACCGAACGGGCGGTCATGATAAAACTGCCTAGCCGGAGAGTTTGGCCAACAACCAGGGCTCCCCCGGCGGTAATGTTGTTTTTGACAACGAGACGAGGCATCCTTCCTTACGGTGACGGCATAGTGGAACTCTCAATGAAAGCACCAATGTCGGTGTCAAAACCGGCGGATCTAGGGTAGGGGGTCCCGAACTGTGCGTCTAGGCGGATGGTAATAGGAGACAAGGGACACAATGTTTTTACCCAGGTTCGGGCCCTCTCGATGGAGGTAAACCCTACTCCTTCTTGATTGATCTTGATGATATGGGTATTACAAGAGTTGATCCACCACGAGATCAAAGAGGCTAAACCCTAGAAGCTAGCCTATGGTATGATTGTTGTTCTTGGTCCTATGGACTAAACCCTCCGGTTTATATAGACACCGGAGGGGGCTAGGGTTACACAGAGTCGGTTACAAGGAAGGAGATCTACATATCCGTATTGCCAAGCTTGCCTTCCACGCCAAGGAGAGTCCCATCCGAACACGGGACGAAGTCTTCAATCTTGTATCTTCATAGTCCAACAGTCCGACCAAAGGATATAGTCCGGCTGTCCGGATACCCCCTAATCCAGGACTCCCTCACAGGGCATCATTTGGATAAATGTGTCAAGCCCAAGAGTTGTTTTATCTGCAAAATGGTTACCCATAAAGTTGAGAATTGCCGTGTGAGAAGGAAAACCCACAGTTCTGCTACATATGTTGGAAGTGCTGCTCCAGGATTATGTCCACCATTGACAGAATTTTTTGTGACACAGAATTAGATAGTTTCTTTCCCCTTTCTAGTTGTAGAGATCTGCCTAGATGTGGTAGTGACCACACTCCTTTGCTCTGGGACTCTGGTCTTAACCAAACTCCAAAGAGCAATAGTTTTAAATTTGAAAAGTGGTGGTTGCTTAGAGAAGATTTTACTGAGCTAGTCAGGAAAATCTGGAATGAGCCTACTGGGAGCAGCTGCCCCTAGAAAATTGGCAGATCAAAATCAGGAGATTTAGAAGAACTACCAAAGGGTGGAACTCCAATGAGGAAGCTAATCTTAGAAGATACAAAAGACTTCTCCTCCTTGAGTTTGATTCTCTAGATATTAAGGCAGAAACCACTGACCTCTCTGAGGCTGAGACAAATAGATTAAACTTCATGGAGAGCTCAAGAAAATTTGGCTTCAAGAAGAAATCAAAGCCAAACAAAGGTCTAGAGATAGGAACATTAAGGAGGGTGATAGAAATACTGCTTACTTCCATGCAGTAGCTAACCAGAGGAGGAGGAAAACTCTCATTCACTCCCTTGATGGCCCTAATGGCCCTGTTACTGAGGTAGATGAGATGCTGAAAGTGGCTAGTGACTTCTACAAAGGCCTGTTTAAGAAAGAAAACCCTTCTGGGTTCTCTCTACAAAACAATTTTTTCTCTGCTTCTGAAAAAGTCTCTCCTGCTGAAAATGAGCTGCTAGAAGCCCCTTTTTCAGAGACAGAGGTGAAGGAAGCCATTTTTAGATCTTATACTTATGGGGCTCCTGGTCCTGATGGGATTCCCTTCTTGTTTTACCAGCATTTTTGGGACTTGGTGAAAAATGATCTCTTAGATCTTTTCCAAGCCTTTCATAGAGGAGAGTTGAATCCGACAACTTACTCATGGGGGGTCTGTTGGGGTCAAGTTAAATAACTGTGAAAGTGATTTTTTCCTTGCTGGTAAAGGCCTTAGGCAAGGTGACCCCATCTCCCCACTTTTGTTTAATTTAGTAGTGGACGTTCTTACTAAAATGCTGAGCAAAGGTGCTGATCATAGTCTGATTGCAGGGCTCTGTCCTGAGGTCTGCCCTGGTGGCATCATCTGCCTTCAATATGCAGATGATACCATCCGTTTCTTAGACAATGACTCCACACATGCTAGCAATCTGAAAACTGTTCTAACCTGTTTTGAACAAGTCTCAGGCATGAGAATCAACTACTCTAAAAGTGAACTCATCCATATCAACATGGATGACCAGGAGTTAGCTGACTTCCTCTCTATTCTAGTCTGTAATAAAGGTAACTTCCCCATTAAGTACCTAGGTATCCCTCTCCACTATGATAAACTGAGGAGAGAGGATATCCAACCCCTTCTGGATAAAATCTTTAAAAGGATTGCTGGGTGGAGGGGCAAACTTCTCTCTTACAGAGGTAGATTGATCCTCATACAAGCTTGTTTGGCTAGCATTCCAGTGTATCTCCTCTCCTTCTTCAAGTTCCCTAAATGGGCAGTGAACCTCATCAATTCTCAGATGTCTCATTGATTTTGGAATGATTTTGAGGGAAATAGGAAGCTACTCCTTGCTAATTGGGCCCTAGTCTCTATGAAAAAAGATTTTGGAGGCCTAGGCATACCTAACCTCCAAGAAATTAACATCTGTCTTCTAGGGTCTTGGATTAAAAGATTCTATGAGGAAGACCTGAAACCATGGAAGCTTCTTATTGCCCATAAATACCTAGGAAATAAACCTAATATTTTTGTCCCTTCCTCCAACCCTAAGACCTCTAGATTCTGGAAAGGATTAAAATGTATTATGCATGCTGTGAAATTTGGCTACAGATGGAACGTAGGGGATGGGAGCAGGACCAGGTTCTGGGAAGATACTTGGTTTGGCACATCCCCCCTAGCAGTCCAATTTTAGCCTATTTACTCTGTCTGCAATGAGCTTAACAAAAATGTCAATGAAGTTTGGGACGGTCAATGCCTAAAACTCTCTTTTAGAAGGAACTTTAGTGATAGTCTCATGGAACAATGGTTCCAGTTGGAGGAAATTGCCAAAAGCATTACCTTTACTGCCGAGCCGAATGCCCTGATTTGGCAGCTAGACAATAAGGGGAAGTATTCCTCCAGCTCCCTCTATCATGTTATCAACTTTAGAGGGGTTCAACCCGTGTTTATCCCTGCTGTCTGGAAATTGAGAGTTCCCCCTAAAATTCATGTATTTCTCTGGCTTCTCTCCAAAAACAAATTGATGACTAGGGATAACCTTAGGAAGAGACACATCATCAAACCCCTTGATTGTGTTTACTTCTTGGAACAAGAGTCTTGGTCCCACTTATTTTTTGAATGTATAGTTGCTAAACATCTCTGGGCCCACATTGAGGAATATTTCTCTAGTCAGATTGGCTCATCCTTCGAATCTGTCGCCAGATTCTGGATTTCTACCAAAAAGTGCTCAGTTTTAAACACTGTTAGCTCAACTGTCCTTTGGTGCCTTTGGAAATATAGAAATGCTATGATTTTCAGTAACACCTCCTGGATTTCCACTCCGCAGGTATTGATGTTGATCAGGAACATGGTGAGGAACTGGGCGATTCTCTCCTCCGGATCAGACAAGGACAAGTTGATGAGCTTCGTGGAAACCTAACAAGATCCCTCCAGAAACCGTTGGCGATCACTTGTGGCTGAACAAGGCTCGACCTGCTCTGGGGCTAGACCCGTGGGATCGTCTCAAGATCTCTGATGAAGATGATGGGCACCTGGTGCCGAAAAAGAGGGACATCCATCATGCTACGCCTTCCAGCCCGGTGTCTCCGCTTGCTTACTGGTCGCCGCAGGCTGACACGGCCCCTCGGTTGAAGACCATGAAGGCTTCGCTGGACCCTCCTTGTGTCATTTGAGTGCTCTATCCGCTCTGCCTTTGGCACCGCTCGGGTGATTTGTGTTATTCAGAGAACTTGTTCATCCACCCCCTAGTTTGTAGCTTTTCTACCTTTGCTTTCGAACTGCTCTTTGAGCTGCTGTATCAGAATATGTTGTGGTTTCGTTCTCAGCAATGGAACCGGGGAGATGCTCCCTGTTTTTCTAAAAATATATATTTTATATGTTATTATATATTATTTTTATTGTCATCATATATTTAACAGATACTTACATATGTAAGAAAACTATATCCCACATCTTATTAACTTATAAAAATAATTTCTTAATAAATAAAACCCTGGATTGTTTTGGCACGAAAATCCTAGTGATTGTGTACAAAAGCTTGGTAAGATTTAAGGACGAATGTAATAATATCACTTATTATTTAAATATATTTATAACAAAATGCTCAGCCCCTTTTTATTTTTTGATAACATTGCTGGCCCAACCCAACATTATAATTTGAATCAGCCCAGCAAAATCGTGTATTTCGAGAAAGTGCAAACGGCTTGTAATTTTTTAGGAAATAAAATAAACGGGCCGCATGGACGCTACATTATTTGTTCACCCAACCCAGCTAATGGTTGTAATTCAAAAAAAAAAGAATCAAATTTACTGTAAATTCTACTGCGCAAAAAAAGACTGTAAATTCTGAAAAAATGGGTTGAATACGTGCCACATTTTTGGACGCTGAAATGTGGGCCAATAGGTCGAAGCCAACGCAAGTCGTTGTCAATTTAGTCAACAAATGATTCTGACATGTTAGCCGTTGGATTTACATCCAGCGACCGGCATCCATCTTCAATCTCTCGTCTTCTTCCTCCAGCGCCGCCGGGACCACCTCCCGCCTCCTGCTGCTAGCAGCTCTGCTTAGCACGCTTCGCTCTGAAGCGCTACTCCACCGTTGGCCAGGCCATCCCTCCACCCCCCACACCTCCTGTTCTTCTCCACCGACTGCCGAACCACACCGCACTAGAACCAGTTAGCCCTCGTACACCTCTCCGTCTATGACTCTACTCCTACGTCTTCCCATCTCCGGCTCGTTGCTGTCCGGGGCCTCGCCGTCATCCACCACCTTGGATGCGCTCGGCGCGGCATGGTCAACGAACGACACCATCGGAAGTAGACTGTGCGTGGAGAGGCTGACAGCTGGGTCCACGGCCACACACAAGGAAATGCCTCCTTATTACGCGCAAAATAATGATTCCTCCACCTGACATCTGGGAACCACCGGAAGGGCCTTTGTATTTCGTGAAAATAACGTGCCCCCCGCTGACATGTCGGACCAACCAACTATCTTCGCATGCAAGGAAGTGCCTCCTTATTACGCAAAAAAATGAATATTCCCCCTGCCAGCTAGAACCCAACATAGTGGGAGGCTGACTTGTGGGCCTACCAAGTTGACAGGGACGGAGGGCTTTGTCAACTTAGTCAATATGAATGATTCTAGCTCCTGTTATCGTACAATGTTCATCCAATGGCCGTAGTGCTTCTTCAACCGCCCAAACCAGCGCCGGTCGTGCCGCGTGCTCCTGCCTCCCGTGGCCGGCTGTGATGCCGCGGAGGCCTCACCGCCCATACTACTCCCGCCGCTGGCCAGGCCATCCCTCTACTCACCCACACCCCCTGTTATTCTGGGGCGACAGCAGCCTCACACCGCAGCCGAACCAGTGAACCCTCGTACCCCTCTTCGCGTGGGCATCCACTGCTGCGTCTTCCCCGGCTCCGAGTCGTCCCCTTCCTAGTCCTCGCCGTCATCCACCGCCGTGGTGCTCTCGGCGCGGCGTGGTCAATGTGGTCAAGGAACGACTTCCATCGGACGTGGACTGTACATGGAGAGGCTGACAGCTGGGTCCACAACCGCAACAAGGAAGTGCCTCCTTATCACGCGCAAAATAATCATTCCTCCACCTGACAGCGGGGACCCACCGTACGGGCCACCGTATTTCGCGAAAAAAAGGTTTCCCCCTGACTGCTGGGACCCACCAGCTACATCTTCGCACACAAGGAGGTGCATTCGAAAAAACAATTTGCCCCCCTGACTGATGGGACCCACCGGCTACATCTTCACACGCAAGGAAGTGCGTCCGGGCAAAGAAAACAAAATGATTCCCCCCTGACTGATGAGACCCAGCAGCTACATCTTCGCACACAAGGAAGTGCGTCCGGGCAAAAAAAACAAAACGATTTGCCCCCTGACTGTTGGGACCCACCAGCTACATCTTCGCAGGCAAGGAAATGCCTGACAGTCAGGACCCATCTGGTCGAAGCATATGTAGCGTTGTCATTCTGGTCGCGAACGTGTACATACATATATACTGGTGGATGTAGAGGCGCGCATGTGTCGTAGTAGAGGCGCGCACGTAGCATGTACACGTACGTACAGCGACCAGGGTGCAAGAAAGAAAATACGGCCACGTATGTGTACATACGGGCGGGGTCTCGAATGCCTACTCGCGCATACGTATGGCGAGGGCTCGTTGACATGGCTGGGTCGGAACAGAGAAACATCGTCGTCGTTGTGTTCATGGGGAGGCAACGGAATGCGTCGTGTTCATGGGGAGGCAACGGAATGCGTCGTGTTCATCGGGAGGCAACGGAATGCGTCGTGTTCATTGGGAGGCAACGGAACACGTGGGAGCCAACCGACTGGGTCGGAACGGAATGCGTGGTCGTGTTCATTGGGAGGGATTGGACGGAACAGGCGACAAAAATGAGGCCTGGTGTACCGCACAACGGAGGAGACGGCCTTGTGTTCGACCGGCCACGTTCGAAACGGGATCCTGTTCATCGGGAGGGGTCTGGCGTACCGCAAAACGGAGGAAACGGACCTCCTACGGTAGAAACGGGGGTCCTGTTCATCGGGAGGGGTGTGGCATACCGCAAAACGGAGGAAACAGACTTGTGTTGGAGCGCTACTGTTGAAACGGGGTCCTGTTCATCGGGAGGGGTGTGGCGTACCGCAAAACAGGACTCCACAGGATATTGTTCATCTCCACCGTCGACCCCCTCCATCCTCCACGGGCTACTATTCATCCACCGTCGACCTCCTCCAGCCTCCACCTGCGACTGTTCATCCATGGGCTCCTGTTCATCCAGCCTCCACCGTGCGCTACTCCACCGGCTACTGTTCAACCACCCCTCCACCGTCTACTGTTCATCCAGCCCTCCACACCATGGGGTCCTGTTCAACCACCCCTCCACGGGCACCCCTCCACCGTCTACTGTTTATCCAGCCCTCCACACCACGGGGTCCTGTTCAACCACCCCTCCACGGGCACCCCTTCACCGTCTACTATTCATCCAGCCCTCCACCACACCATGGGATCCTGTTCAACCACCCCTCCACGGCCACCCTCCACCGTTTACTGTTTATCCAGCCCTCCACACCACGGGGTCCTGTTCAACCACCCCTCCACGGGCACCCCTCCACCGTCTACTGTTCATCCGCCCTCCACCACACCGCGGGGTCCTGTTCACCCAGAGGCAACGCCACCTCTCACTGTTCATCCACCCCCCGCAACGCTCACTGTTCATCCTAGAGGCAGCATCAATCGACTTCAGTTAGCAGCAGTAGCGAAGGAATCGCTTGATCGGGTTCAGTTAATAGCCATCGATTGATCGCTCAGGTTCAGTAACGCGTAGCCTACAGTGCAATCGCTCGGGTTCAGTTAGAGCCCAACGCCTCGCTCAGGTTCAGTTAGAGCCAACGCCTCGCACACACGCGCATACGTGTACGAGAGAAACATGCATCGCTCGGCCCCCGACCTCCCACAGTAACCGGGAACTCCCTGAAATTTTCCTCCCACTCGCTTCTACCATGGTTTTTTCCGTCATGGACGGCCCAAAGAATGTCATGCAGCTGCATCTCCGGCCCGGCCAGGACGAAAAGCCCATTTTCTGTCATGATTTTTTGTCATAGAAGTAGGAGCCCACCACATCTATGATGATACCGGGTTTTGTCACAATTATCGTCATAGAAGTGTCATATGTATGACAGAAAAAATTTCGTTCGGCCCAAAATGTCACGGATGTGTCTTTTTTTGTAGTGCTCCTGCTTCTCGGGCAAAGTTCGTTCCTTGGCCGCTTTGTCCTCGGCCTCGGCTAGCGCCTTCTTAAGGGTTGCCACCTCTGTTGTGGCCCCTAATAAAGTTTATGACACTTTCAGTCCGGTCGGACCATTCATTTTTTTGAAATGTACCCACGGGTTACTGCATACCTTGGCTATCTTCCAACTGCTTCTTCACATGGCCGAGCTCCTCCTCGACCCGCTCCAATTTATGCTTCGGTCCAGAGACCTCCACAACATGAGCAGTGGCAGCCTGCAGCGATACCTGCTTATTCACATAGACAACTCATGTTAGACTCCTGCGATTTTTTGATCCTCCGTCAGGCTTTTCTTACCTAACACCAAACAGAGTGTCAGGGGCTACTGTCTATACTGTGATATTTTTCTTATAATCACATTAGTTACCTCAAAGCCTCCTAGAAGGCTAGTGCAGGCTTCAGTCAGTCCGCTTTTAGCAAACTGAACCTTCTCTATTACCGTGTCCATGAGGACACGATGTTCATCCATGATAGTGGCACCTCGTTGTGCCTCCAGTAGATTATCCGGTGCCTCTGGTTGGACAGAGGTCACCGGTGGAACAGGCACGCTCCCTCCTTGGGGGGAATGCCGTTCGTTAAACCCCAAAGCCGTATAGATTTCTGGATGGTATCCGGCTGAGGTCCGAAGGGAACTCGGACCCCTTCACTAGTCTCCATGGGGGCTTTTTCCCCCATGTGTCCGGCGTGCGAGGAGTCGTCCTGAGGCGTCACCCCGATGATCTTCGGAACCTTCCCCTGGCCTGGGAAGGCCTTTTTGGACACCACCTCGTCATCACCCCTGGGTGAGACGGAATGATCAGGTGGTGGAGATATGCTAGTCATCTCCTCTGTGTCCAGCGAATCCTCTGTCCAGGATCGCGGGGAGTCACCACGCGCCGGGCTGCAATGACAAAAGTTTACCATATGCCAATATTATAAACCAGGAAGGCCAGACTTTTGCGAATTCTGGTACTTACGAAGCGGCCCGAGGCTTGGTCCAGCGAGGTCGTTCCGGACTGCTGTCGACGTGCCATGCAGAGTTATCCGCGAGGGAGCCTTTAACCCTTTTCGGTGCTTCCGCCTCCGGGCTTGTGGGGGCCACTCTCTTCTTCCTCCCCGCTTCAGGTGGGGAGTCTTTCTCTTCTTCCTCTTCATTGCTGTTATCAGTTGACGAAGAGGAAGTCTCGCTTTTGGACGTCTCATCCGGTGTGCTTCTCCGGTGAAGGTCCTTCTTGGCCCCTTGAGCCGCCTTCTTAGCCGTCTTCTCCAGCACCTCGTAAGGCGCGGGGAACAACATCTTCTCTAATAATGGAAATACCTGGTCCTCGGGTAGCGGAGCCGGACAGTTGATCTTCTCGGCCAACTTAATCCAGGCCTGAAATTGGAGAAAGGAAGCTTAAGTTTTCCCTCAAAATATGCTAGTAGGGAGTACTCCTTGAAAACATTAAAGAAACTGACCGGACTGGGCTGACGCTCTAAGCTAAGCCCGCGGTCTTCGGTCGTAGGCGGTGGCTTCTCGCCGGCCTTAAAGAGCCCCTTCCAGATTTCTTCGTGCGTTGTGCCGAAGAGCTCAAGCAGCGTCTGGTGCTTGGCCGGCTCGAACTCCCACAAACAATAAGTTCGGTGCTGGCACGGAAGGACCCGACGAACAAGCATAACCTGGACTACGATGACAAGCTTGATATTATTCTCTATCATGTTCTGGATGCATGTCTGGAGACCTGTCAGCTCGGCCAAGGGACCCAAGGTTAGGCCCCGCTCTTGCCAAGAAGTGAGTCGCATCGGGACTCCAGATCGGAATTCGGGGGCCGCCACCTAGTTGGCGTCACGTGGCTCGGTGATATAAAACCACCCTGATTGCCACCCTTTCACCGTCTCCGCGAACGAGCCTTCGGGCCAGGTGACGTTGGGCATCTTGCCTACCATGGCGCCTCCGCACTCTGCTTGTTGACCGCGCACTACCTTCGGCCTCACATTGAAGGTCTTCAGCCACAGGCTGAAGTGAGGCGGGATGCGAAGAAAAGCCTCACAAACAACGATAAACGCCAAAATATTGAGGATGAAGTTGGGGGCTAGGTCGTGAAAATCCAGCCCGTAGTAAAACATCAACCCGCGGACGAATGGGTGAAGAGGGGACCCCAGCCCGCGGACGAAGTGCGTAAGAACTAAAACCCTCTCGTGGGGCTCGGGAGTAGGGACGATCTGTCCCTTGGCCGGGAGCCGATGGGTGATCTCTTTGGCCAGATATCCGGCCTCCCGGAGCCCCTTGATATCCTTCTTCTTGACAGAAGAGGCCATCCACTTACCCCCAGCTCCGGACCCAGACATCCTCGAAGTACTTTCTCGAGTGAGGGAAAAACTAAAGCTTGGGCGCTGAAGCTCAAGGACGAAAGGGCTGAGGAAGAGAAAGGGCGTGGGTGAAACAAGGGAATCCTTACCCCCTTTTATAGAGACCGCGAATGTCAAGCACCTTCCCACTCGCCTTAAACTCGCCTGTTCCCAATGGTCGTGCAAATGGCGCGGTTGGGTTACCCACGCCCGCATTGATGAGAATCCCGCAATAAGGGAACACAATCTCTGCTTCGACAAGACGTGCCAATAGCAACCGCGTCTCACAACGTGGGGTGGAAGATGAAAACGGTTCAAGATTATAACCGGGCAGGCATAGCGTCATAAAAACTGTCAGCAGATTAGACTCATGCAAATATTATATTCTCTCTGAAGTTGTGTGTAGAATGCGTTGCAGGTTCGGATACAATCATCGCATCCGAAGACTATCTTGGAGTTCGGAGGAAGGGGAACCCGCCTTGCAATGTCGAAGACAATCTGCGCACCGGACTCCTCGTCATTGAAGCCAGGTTCAGGGGCTACTGAGGGAGTCCTGGACTAAGGGGTCCTCGGGCGTCCATCCTGTTATCCATGGGCCGGACTGATGGGCTATGAAGACACAAAGACCGAAGACTATACCCGTGTCTTGATTGGACTCTACTTGGCGTGGAAGGCAAACTAGGAGATTGATTATGAAGATTCCCTCTTATGTAACCGACCTCGTGTAACCCTAGATCTCTCCAGTGTCTATATAAACCGGAGAGCGTAGTCCGGATAGGACAGATTCATTACCATATACTCATAGGCTAGACTTCTAGGGTTTAGCCATTACGATCTCATGGTAGATCAACTTTTGTAACACTCATATTCATCAAGATCAATCAAGCAGGAAGTAGGGTATTACTTCCATAGAGAGGGCCCGAACCTGGGTAAACATTGTGTCCCCCGTCTCCTGTTACCATCGATTCTAGACGCACAGTTCGGGACCCCTGTCGGTGTCAAAACCGGCGGATCTCGGGTAGGGGGTCCCGAACTGTGCGTCTAAGGCGGATGGTAACAGGAGGCGGGGGACACGATGTTTACCCAGGTTCGGGCCCTCTCGATGGAGGTAATACCCTACTTCCTGCTTGATTGATCTTGATGATATGAGTATTACAAGAGTTGATCTACCACGAGATCGTAGAGGCTAAACCCTAGAAGCTAGCCTATGGTATGATTGTTGTTGTCCTATGGACTAAACCCTCCGGTTTATATAGACACCGGAGGGGGATAGGGTTACACAGAGTCGGTTACAAGGGAGGAGATCTACATATCCGTATTGCCAAGCTTGCCTTCCACGCCAAGGAGTGTCCCACCCGGACACGGGACGAAGTCTTCAATCTTGTATCTTCATAGTCCAATAGTCCGACGAAAGGATATAGTCTGGCTGTCCGAGGACCCCCTAATCCAGGACACCCTCAGTAGCCCCTGAACCAGGCTTCAATGACGATGAGTCTGGTGCGCAGATTGTCTTCGGCATTGCAAGGCAGGTTCTTCTCCGAATTCTAAGTACCTGTCGAGTAGTGTCCGGCTTCCCATGAATGTTGCACTCCTCGGCTTCTGCGCCTAATAATGGCTATCCTCCACGTGTCAAGCGAATGCGAGAAGCCGGGGCATTTTTGCACTTGCCACCCTAACCATGCAAGTAAATCGTCTATTTAAGGGACCGGGGATCCTCAGATCCAGATCACACCATCCTCCCTCTGCGAGTATCCATCGGAGCGCACCCAGAAAAATCCATCCTACCATGGCCGGTCGTCGCAGCCCCTCCTCTCGCTCCCATAGCCCTAAGCCAGGCAACTGGAAGAAGTGTTTCGTCTCCCACAGACAGTTAGTAGAGTTACAAACCCAGGGGTTTCTTCCTCCTGCATATATGGTCCCCATCTGAGATGGACTAGCCACTTACAATGGCGGGGAACAAGCGGAGAGCTTTCCCAACCCATCCATGGGGGAGCGGGTATGCCTTGTCCCGTACTTGTTAAGGGGACTTGGATTTCCAATCCATCCGTTCCTCCACGGGCTCCTGGAGTTCTATGGCCTCCAGCTGCATAATTTTACTCTTGCCTCCATATTACACATCGCAGGCTATGTCGGCCTTTGCAAGCTATTTTTGGGCTGTGAAGCTCATTTCGAGCTATGGAAGATGCTATCCTGCCTCGTACCCTGTACACAAGATGGGTCGATATATCAAGTGGGCGGAGCCGAGATATGGCGCATCGCTGGGACCGGATATCTGTCCGGTACTCCGAAGAATACATCCGAAGACTGGCCTTCGGAGTGGTTTTATATGGAGGACGTCCCCCGTCCGGACCCTGTTCGGATGGGCCTTCCTGAGTTTAATAACGCCCCTTTGAAGAAATGCCGCAGCTAGCGCCCTCGGAGCCCCCAGGAGGAAGATAACAGAGAGGTCCTTTACCTGATGGGCTGGATACAAACGCTGGCTAAATCAGGATTGACAATAGTCGAGGTTATGTCAATATGTATAATGCGGGGGGTGCAGCCACTTAAATATCGGGGACAACCCATGTGGCACTTCAATGGAGAAGACGATGCCAGCCGCTGCGGTCGTAAAGGTCCGGACTCCGTCGCTGCTCTAGCGAAAATACTGTTCGATTTATACAAAGGAGAGGAAGAGGAGTTCATCTGTATCAAGCCACGGGATGGATTCTCCATGTACAACCCCCCAAACTGGGTGAGCTGCTACTTTTTACTCCAGACCTTCCCGCATTCTTTGTCATAAATATTTACCTTGCTATTTCATAGCAGGAACTGCGAAAAGCTGTGAGGGAGGTCCACAACCCGCCTCCACAACCGGAGGACCCTGACCGGGCCCTCGACCCCGGACTCGAAGAGGATCCAGACACATTTGTGGAGCTTATCGAGAGGAAGTTCTATCAATTGAGCTGCGATGATGCCATGGTGGCTATCATAGCCGATTATCCTGGGCTACTCCCTGCATCGCATGTAAGTAAAACCGGAGTCCAAACTTCCGAGAAGGATCCCTTTTTCTGCACTTCACCTACCGCACACATATGGTGTCTTACAGGGAAGGCCCTCGGGACGCCATGCCGAACCCGCAGTGACTCACCAACAAGGGGCATCGAAACCGGGTAAGCTTAAAAGGAAGGCGGTCAGGACTGAGACGCCGTCGGAGAGGTATGAAACAGAACCTCGCTCAGTGGTTGTCGTCTTTTAAAATATAATAACGTCTATGTTTCCTAGTAGGAAAAACGCTCGCCGGAGTATATCCGGAGAGGTTGCCGGCCACGCCTCCACCAGCCGGGCTCCAGAGCCAGACCTGGAGGCAGACGCTAACATGGGGCCAACACCGGATGTTCCTCCTACAGAGGATGCGGATAGGCTGTCCGCTATGAATTCCGAAGTGCATAGTGCCATGAATCACAGGCGCCGCCGGGCAGTACTCCGTGACGCTTGTTTCTCCCAAGAGGCGTTCGACGCTTTTAACTCAGGAGACGCGTACATCCGAGCTGCTCAAAATGGTCTTGCCAAAGCCACGGACCAGTATGTAAAGGATATACGGGTAAGAAAATCTAATAATTATGTATATCAGTAGCCCTTGAGACTTGAAACAGTTGGCATAACTGATTTAAGGATCATTGTTTGCATAGGTTCTTACGGAGAAGAATACCCGGTTGTCTCAAGAGCTGGAGGAGTGCAAAGCCCAGCTCCAGGCCACAATTGTCGCAGTAAAGGAGTCCAAGAAGGCCCCATCTGGTAACACTTATTTTCATTGCAAAGAATGACAGGTACCAGGTAGTATGCGGCATGCATGCAAATCTAACAATAGATTCTGCAGATGACTCCAGAGTGAATCTGGAGGTCGTGATTTAGCCTTTTAAGGCCTTGAAGAAAAAGGGAAGAAAGAAAGAAATAAAAGACAGATAACGCATATATAAAAAATTGACAGAGGTAAGGAGACGAACATAGAGTCCGGTACTTTGGCGTAGAACCTTCAGAGTCTTGCTGTGTTCCATGGGTTTTGCTCGAGTCGATTGTCCGATGCATCCCGCACACGATATGCTCCACCGGTCAGAACTTGGTGAATAACGAAGGGACCTTACCGGTAGGCGTAGAACGAGTTCGCCGACGTTATAAGTTTTGGCCCGTACTTCTCTGCTTTGAGACCTTCGCGCCTGTTGCTGATAAAATGCGGAACGGGCTTTTGCCATGTCACGCTCCTCCTCCAAGGCGTCCAAACTGTCCTGCCGATCAAGCTCGGCTTCTTTCTCTTCGTACATGCGCACTCGAGGTGAGTCATGAATTATGTCGCAGGGCAGTACCGCCTCTGCGCCGTACACCATAAAAACGATGTGTATCCGGTAGTGCGATTCGGCGTGGTCCGCAGCCCCCATAGTACGGAGTCGAGCTCCTCTACCCAGTGTGTATTTGATTCCTTTAAGGATCGCAATAATCTGCGTTTAATGCCGCTCATGATAAGACCATTTGCTCGCTCAACTTGACCGTTAGTTTGCGGGTGATAGACAGAAGCATAATCGAGCTTAATGCCCATGTTACTGCAGCAAATTTTTACCTCGTCGGCTGTAAAGTTCGAGCCATTATCGGTGATAATGCTATGGGGGACGCCATAACGGTGTACAACCCCAGATATGAAGTCTATCACTGGTCCGGACTCGGCCGTTTTAACTGGTTTGGCTTCTATCCATTTGGTGAATTTATCCACCATGACCAATAAGTATTTTTTCTTATGGCTTCCCCCTTTGAGGGGTCTGACCATATCAAGCCCCCAGACCACAAAGGGCCAAGTGATGGGGATTGTTTGGAGAGCGGTAGGTGGCATATGGCTTTGATTTGCAAAAAGCTGGCAACCAACGCATCATTGAACAAGATCCTGTGCGTCTGCTCGGGCGGCCAGTAAAAACCTGTACGGAAGGCCTTGCTTACCAGGGCCCGGGCTGCGGCGTGGTGGCCGCCAAGTCCAGCATGAATTTCTGCCAAAAGTTGCCGTCCTTCCTCTTCGGAGATGCACCTTTGAAGTACTCCGGTAGCGCTTTTCTTATAAATCTCTCCCTCATGGACCTTGTAGGCTTTAGACCGCCACACAATGCAACGTGCCTCGTTTGGGTCCTCAGGTAGTTTCTGCCTAGTTAGGTAGGCCAAGAAGGGTTCTGTCCACGGGGCGATGACAACCATAATCATGTGGGCGGAAGGTGTTATTTCGGTGGTAGAGCCTCCGATTATGTCCGGGTGTTCGGGATCTGGCATTGTGTTCGGGTCCAGACTATTATTTCCGGTCTCTCCTTCCCATACCACAGATGGCTTAAACAACCTTTCCAAGAAGATATTAGGTGGGACCGGGTCGCGCTTAGCGCCGATGCGGGCAAAGATATCTGCCGCCTGATTGTTTTCCTGGACCACATGGTGGAATTCAAGCCCCTCGAACCGAGCTGACATTTTGAGGACGGCGTTGCGATAAGCCGCCATTTTTGGATCCTTGGCGTTGAAGTCTCCATTTATTTGAGATATTGCGAGGTTCGAATCCCCGCGCACCTCTAGGCGTTGAATGCCCATGGAGACTGCCATCCGGACACCATGTTACAGGGCCTCGTATTCTGCTGCATTGTTTGAGTCTGTGTATAGTATTTGGAGCACGTATTGGACTGTATCTCCGGCGGGGGATGTCAGGACGACACCAGCCCCCAGACCAGCCAGCATTTTAGAGCCGTCAAGGTGCATGATCCTATTGGAGTATGCGCCGTACTCTTTAGGGAGTTCGGCTTCTGTCCATTCGGCAACGAAATCATCTAGTACCTGTGACTTAATGGCTCGCCGTGGTTTGTATATTATGTCGAACGAGAGGAGCTCAATAGCCCATTTAGCAATCCAGCCCATGGCCTCATGGTTGTTTATTATGTCGTTGAGTGGTACTTCAGAGGCCATCGTAATTAAACACTCTTGAAAGTAGTGTCGTAGTTTCCGGGATGCCATGAAGAGCGCGTATGCTATCTTTTGATAATATGGGTACCGTGATTTGCATGGAGTCAGGACAGTGGATACATAGTATACCGGCTTTTGAAGTGGGAACTTATGTCCGTCCGTCTCTCGTTCGACGATGAGCACTGCACTTACAACTTGGTGTGTTGCCACTATATATAACAGCATTGGTTCGCCGACATTTGGCGCGACCAAGATTGGGTTTGTGGCCAAAACGGCTTTTATTTCCTCTAGTATGGCCGTGGCCGCATCCTTCCACTCGAAGTGTTCGGTGCGTCGAAGAAGGCGATAAAGAGGCAGTGCCTTTTCTCCTAATCGGGAGATGAAGCGGCTTAAGGCAGCGACGCATCCAGTTAGTTTCTGGATTTGCTTGAGGTCTGTTGGGATGGCCAACTGTGACAGAGCTCTGATTTTAGCCGGATTTGCTTCAATTCCTCTGTTGGAGACGATGAAGCCTAAGAGCTTTCCGGCAGGCACGCCGAAGACACATTTTTCCGGATTGAGCTTAATGTCGTATGTTCGGAGATTGTCGAACATGAGCCTCAAGTCGTCTATTAAGGATTTGACATGTCTGGTTTCAATGACCACATCGTCTACATATGCCTCCACTGTTTTGCCAATCTGTGTCTCCAAGCATGTCTGAATCATGCGTTGATAGGTTGCACCGGTGTTTTTGAGCCCGAAAGGCATGGTGTTAAAACAGAAGGGGTTGTATGGAGTGATAAATGCTGTTGCGGCTTGATCGGACTCCGCCATCTTAATTTGATGGTATCTGGAGTATGCGTCGAGGAAACACAATGAGTCGTGTCCTACAGTAGCGTTGATATTTTGATCGATGCGAGGGAGGGGGAAGGGATCCTTGGGGCAAGCCTTGTTAAGGTCCTTGAAGTCGACACATAGGCGCCAAGATTTGTCCTTCTTTGGTACCATCACCAGGTTTGCTAGCCAGTCCAGATGTTTTATTTCTCATATGAATCCGGCCTCCAGTAACTTGGCTAGCTCTTCTCCCGTGGCTTGTCGCTTAGGTTCAGAGAAACGCCGAAGATTCTGCTTGACCGGCTTGAACCCCTTTAGAATGTTAAGGCTATGCTCGGCCAGCCTGCGTGGGATTCCTGGCATGTCTGAAGGATGCCAGACGAAGATGTCCCAATTTTCGCGCAAGAACTCCCGTAGTGCGGCGTCTACTGTGGGGTTTAATTGTGCCCCGATGGATGCTGTTTTGGTGGGGTCCGTTGGGTGGACTTGGAATTTGACGATTTCGTCTGCTAGTTTAAAAGAGGTGGATTTGGATCTTTTGTCGAGTATCACGTCGTCCCTGTCCACTGTGGAGTGCAGCACCGTCAGTTCTTCGGTCGCGAGGGCTTCGGATAACGCCACGAGGGCTAGTGCGGCGGTTTTATTCTCGGCGCGGAGTGCTATGTCCGGATCACTAGCTAGAGTGATGATTCCATTGGGCCCAGGCATTTTGAGCTTCATGTACCCGTAATGGGGTATAGCTTGGAAGATCGCGAATGCCTCCCGCCCTAAAAGGGTGTGGTATTCGCTACTGAACGGGGCCACTTGGAATGTGATTTGTTCAGACCTATAATTTCCGGCGTGCCGAATACCACGTCTAGTGTGATTTTTCCCGCGCAGCGTGCCTCCCGACTAGGGATGATTGCTCTGAAGGTCGTGCTGCTTGGCTCCATGCGGCTCCTGTCTATTTCCATTTTGCTAAGAGTTTCTTCATAGATGAGGTTTAATCCGCTGCCGCCGTCCATGAGCACTTTAGTAAGTCAGAAGCCATCCACAATTGGACTGAGGACCAAGGCGGCTGGTGCTCGGGCTGTTCGGAATTTAGGTTCGTCACTGGCATTAAAGGTGATAGCCGTATCACTCCATGGATTTATTGCTGCTACGTGGCAGACTTCTGCAAGGCTACGGAGTGCTCGCTTACGCCTATTATTTGAGGCGAAGGTCTCGAAGACTGTCAGTACTGTATTACTGTTTTCCGCGGGATGGTGCTCTGCGGTATTGCTGATGAGGAGATCCTCACCGCTCTTTGCCACCTGCCGGAGTACCCAACATGCTCTAAGGCTGTGTGTTGGCATGGTATCCGCTGTACTGTGAATTTCGCATGACCCGTTAAGCCATCCCTCCAATACGGTTCCGCGCCCTGTAGTGGGGTTTTGTTTCTTTGTAATTGGATCGGGTGACTTACGAGAGTACACCCTTTTAGTTCGGACGGGTGGTT
Organism: Aegilops umbellulata; assembly: GCA_032464435.1. Taxonomy (NCBI): domain Eukaryota; kingdom Viridiplantae; phylum Streptophyta; class Magnoliopsida; order Poales; family Poaceae; genus Aegilops; species Aegilops umbellulata. The sequence goes on along the minus strand of CP136056.1, from coordinate 336,741,893 downwards.
TTGTGAGAGACAGAGGATCCCAAAATTTTGTTTGGGTTTTCCAGGCGCTTTCCATCGCACAGTACTTTTGTGCTATGGCCGCCAAGTCAGCAAAGTGTGCTATGTCACGGTGACTTATGGCGTTGAGGAGTCCCTTGTCCGTGCAATTATTGCAAAAGAATGAGATTGTGTCTTCCTCGCGACAGTCCTTAACCTTGCTCATTACAAGGAGGAATCTGGCCCAATAGTGGTGTACTGTCTCTTGGGGCTTTTGTCTAATGTGGGAAAGATCGCTTATATCTGGGTGGGTGGGTGGATTTAAGTCCGAACCCTGACCCGATCTGAGACCCAGGGGCGGAGGAGTTTGTGAGCTTGGTAGTTCGGGCTCCGGGATGTTGCTCAACAGGTCTGGCCCACTGCATGATTCTAGGTTCAAGGTTTGGGCCATGTCCTCCCGTAGACGGGTATCCGGCTCGGAGAGCTCGGGAATCCGGACATAGTTTGTCCTCAAGATAGAGGAAGAATCGTTGCAATGCTCCTCCACCACCGCTATCTGATGGGTGACCGGCGGGGAGTTAATCTCCCTTTGGTCGGGTTTAAGCCCGATCTGATCATAGTCCGTAGCGACTCCCAAGGCGGCGATGCGATCCAAGAGCTCGTTCAAGGAAGAGAGCTCCATTGGAACCAACTGCTCGGCGAATTCCGAGCCGACGTGAAGGCTGTTTTCGATGACCCGAGAAGTCATCGTCGGCGCAGCGGCCGAATGAGCGGTCATGACGAAACCGCCTAGCCGGAGAGTTTGGCCTACAGCCAGGGCTCCCCCAGAGGTGATGTTGTCCTTGACAACGAGGCAAGCCATCCAGCCTTATGATGACGGCACAGTGGAACTCTCAATGAAAGCACCAATGTCAGTGTCAAAACTGGCGGATCTCGGGTAGGGGTCCCGAATTGTGCGTCTAAGGCGGATGGTAACAGGAGGCGGGGGACACGATGTTTACCCAGGTTCGGGCCCTCTCGATGGAGGTAATACCCTACTTCCTGCTTGATTGATCTTGATGATATGAGTATTACAAGAGTTGATCTACCACGAGATCGTAGAGGCTAAACCCTAGAAGCTAGCCTATGGTATGATTGTTGTTGTCCTACGGACTAAACCCTCTAGTTTATATAGACACCAGAGGGGGCTAGGGTTACACAGAGTCGGTTACAAGGGAGGAGATCTACATATCCTTATTGCCAAGATTGCCTTCCACGCCAAGGAGAGTCCCATCCGAACACGGGACGAAGTCTTCAATCTTGTATCTTCATAGTCCAACAATCCGGCCAAAGGATATAGTCCGGCTGTCCGAGGACCCCCTAATGCAGGACTCCCTCAACCCCCTACCCGAGATCCGCCGGTTTTGACACCGACACTGTGCTTCCTAGCAACAAAGTCTCTCTTATCATAACATTGATTCTTTGATTGTGGGTTATCAAGATCAACAACAGGTTCAATTTCTACGTCATTATTGCTAGGTTGAGCATCAACATGAACATCATCATTAACATTATCATTGGGTTCATGTTCATTACTAGATTGTGTTTCAGCATCAGGAATAGAAATATCATTGGGATTCTCAGGTGTCTCAGCAACAGGTTCACTAGAAGCATGCAAAGTCCTATCATTTTTCTTTTTATTCTTTTTAGAAGGACTAGGTGCATCTACATCATTTCTTTGAGAATTCTGCTCAATTCTCTTAGGGTGGCCCTCAGGATACAAAGGTTCCCAAGTCACTTTACCTCCTCTAGTTACAACTCTAACAGCAAAGTCATTATTCTTACTATTCAATTCATTGAGCAAATCATTCTGAGCTTTAAGTACTTGTTCTACTTGAGTGGTAACCATAGAAGCATGTTTACTAATGAGTTTAAGTTCACCTTTAACTCTAGACATATAATCACTCAAGTGTTCAATAATATAAGCATTGCGTTTTAATTCTCTACCAAAATAAGCATTGAAGTTTTCTTGCTTAACCATAAAGTTATCAAACCCATCCAAACATTGGCTAGCAAACTTAGTAGGAGAGATTTCAGCTTTATCATATCTATAGAGAGAATTTACCTTTACTACCTGTGTCGGGTTATCAAGACCATGTGTTTCTTCAACAGGCGATAAATTAAGACCATGTATTTCTTCAATAGGAGGTAAATTCTTAACTTCTTCAACTTTTATACCTTTTTCCTTCATATATTTCTTTGCCTCTTGCATATCTTCGGGACTGAGAAATAGAATACCCCTTTTCTTCAGAGTTGGCTTAGGAAGTGTCCAATTATTTTCATTGGTCAACATATTATTCAATAGAATTTTAGCTTGATCAACTGTTATTTCCCTGAAAACACAACCAGCACAACTATCCAGGTGGTCTCTGGAAGCATCAGTTAGTCCATTATAAAAGATATCAAGTATTTCATTTTTCTTGAGAGGATGATCAGGCAAAGCATTAAGTAATTGGAGAAGCCTCCCCAAGCTTGTGGGAGACTCTCTTCTTCAATTTGCACAAAATTATATATTTCCCTTAAAGCAGCTTGTTTCTTATGAGCAGGGACATATTTAGCAGAGAAGTAATAAATCATATCCTGGGGAATATGCACACAACCAGGATCAAGAGAATTAAACCATATCTTAGCATCACCCTTTAATGAGAATGGAAATATTTTAAGGATATAATAGTAGCGAGTTTTCTCATCATTAGTGAACAGGGTGGCTATATCATTTAATTTAGTAAGATGTGCCACAACAGTTTCAGATTCATAGCCATAAAAAGGATCAGATTCAACCAATGTAATTATATCAGGATCAACAGAGAATTCGTAATCCTTATCAGTAGCAAAGATAGGTGAAGTAGCATAAGCAGGGTCATATTTCATTCTAGCATTTAGAGATTTTTGTTTCTGCTTAGCTAATAATTGCTTAAGATCACTTCTATCATTGCAAGCAAGAAAGTCTCTAGCAGCTTCTTCATCCATAACATAACCCTCAGGCACAACAGGTAATTCATATCTAGGGGGAGAGTCTTCATCATCACATTCATCAATATTATAAGTTTCAATAATTTCATTCTCTCTGGCCCTAGCAAGTTGTTCATCAAGAAACTCACCAAGTGGCACAATAGTATCAAGCATAGAAGTAGTTTCATCATAATTATCATGCATAGCAGAAGTGGCATCATCAATAACATGCGACATATCAGAATTAATAGCAGAAGCAGGTTTAGGTGTCGCAAGCTTACTCAAAATAGAAGGTGAATCAAGTGCAGAGCTAGATGGCAGATCCTTACCTCCCCTCGTAGTTGAGGGATAAATTTTAGTTTTCTCGTCTTGCAAGTTCTTCATAGTGACCAGCAGATATAAATCCCAAGTGACTCAAAGAATAGAGCTATGCTCCCCAGCAACGGCGCCAGAAAATAGTCTTGATAACCCACAAGTATAGGGGATCGCAACAGTTTTCGAGGGTAGAGTATTCAACCCAAATTTTTTGATTCGACACAAGGGGAGCCAAAGAATATTCTCAAGTATTAGAAGTTGAGTTGTCAATTCAACCACACCTGGATAACTTAGTATCTGCAGCAAAGTATTTAGTAGCAAAGTAGTATGGAAGTAACGATAACAGTGGCAAAAGTAACAGTGATAGTTTTGTAGTAATTGTAACAGTGGCAACGGTAATATGTGAAAAGCTCGTAGGCATTGGATTGGTGATGGAGAATTATGCCGGATGCGATTATTCATGCAACAATTATAACATAGGGTGACACAGAACTAGCTCCAATTCATCAATGTAATGTAGGCATGTATTCCGAATATAGTCATACGTGCTTATGGAAAAGAACTTGCATGGCATCTTTTGTCCAACCCTCCTGTGGCAGCGGGTTCTTAGCGGAAACTAAGGGATATTAAGGCCTCATTTTAATAGAGTACCGGACCAAAGCATTAACACATAGTGAATACATGAACTCCTCAAACTACGGTCATCACCGGGAGTGGTCCCGATTATTGTCACTTCGGGGTTGCCGGATCATAACACATAGTAGGTGACTATAGACTTGCAAGATAGGATCAAGAACTCACATATATTCATGAAAACATAATAGGTTCAGATCTAAAATCATGGCACTCGGGCCCTAGTGACAAGCATTAAGCATAGCAAAGTCATAGCAACATCAATCTCAGAACATAGTGGATACTAGGGATCAAACCCTAATAAAACTAACTCGATTACATGAAAATCTCATACAACCCATCACCGTCCAGCAAGCCTACGATGGAATTACTCACGCACGGCGGTGAGCATCATGAAATTGGTGATGGAGGATGGTTGATGATGACGATGGCAACGAATTCCCCTCTCCGGAGCCCCGAACGGACTCCAGATCAGCCCTCCCGAGAGAGATTAGGGCTTGGCGGCGGCTCCGTATCGTAAAACGCGTGAATCCTTCTCTCTGATTTTTTTCTCCCCGAACACGAATATATAGAGTTGGAGTTGAGGTCGGTGGAGCTCCAGGGGGCCCATGAGGCAGGGGGCCGCGCCCAGGGGGGCAGGCACCCCCCACCCTCGTGGACAGGGTGTGGGTCCCCTGGCCTTGATTCTTTCGCCAGTATTCTTTAATATTTCCAAAAATAATCTCCGTGAAGTTTCAGGTCATTCCGAGAACTTTTGTTTCTGCACAAAAATAATACCATGGCGGGTTAGTTCCATTCAAATCATGCAAGTTAGAGTCCAAAACAAGGGCAAAAGTGTTTGGAAAATTAGATACGACGGAGACGTATCACTGCATGTAGCTTGGCCGACATATGATGCATCAATGAAATTAATCTTAATGGCTCCAACTAGTAACCTCACTAGACATGAAACCCTGAGAACCAAACTCGGTCCTAGAGGCCACGGGGTCAGGGATCCCATGTACACCGGGCATCCAAAGAGTTTAATACTCGCCCCCTGTGTGAACGGGGTCGGGAGGCTCGTGCACATGATATGTCCAAAGAGATTTCTCTGGACCTCATGGGCACAGGATTACCAGAGAGGGATACGAGGACGACTTCTTCGGAGGATTTTGATCGTATTCTTTCGAAATCAACCATGTATACTTCATTCATGGTATGGAACTTTTCTTCATATAAAACTCAATGCAGTTGATGCTTCGTGGGAATCTGTCGATACCAAATCTTACAACATATCTTCATTTTTGTGGCTTCATCCTTGAATCTATCTAATATTCTTAGTGCTGAAAAAATGAGCAATTTACCGAATTATTTTATTGACAAGAATACTAGATAAAGCATGACTAATATAGCATAGATAAAACAAGTCATGCAATTCGGCAGAGAGAAGGTAAATAACATCTTCATATATGAACTGTAACTAAACACATCTAGAGCAAACAGTATAGCAAGTTGCATATATGAAACAGAGTCTAACATATTTAGGGCAAACACTAGAACAAGGAACTGTAGCAGGGTCTCTAGTAGAAAGAGGAAGAACGCGTACGGGACAACAGCAACAGAAGCGCTGGACTTGGGGTCGGTGTCCTCGCCAGCCATGTCGTCGAGGAGGTTGTCGACGTCGGGGAAGAAGTCGTCGTCGGGGAAGTAGTCATCGGAGTCCAGGGCGTCCGTGACGAAGAAGCCAGTAGTCGCGCGAGCGCTCCCCAAAAACCTTATCACCCTTCTCCCGTACAGGACACAAAAGGTGCGGTTTCGGAGGCCTACTGTCCCGACCTACGGTGCACACCGCAAGCCGGGATGGGGAAGATCGTAGCAGTAGCTCAGTGGTCAGGAACTTGGAAGCGAGAGGATTGTGTTGTTTTGGTGCATCTCTCTGGGAGGAGCGACCTCCCTTTTATAGGCGCAAGAGAAGGAGGCGAGAGGCTGCGCCTGGAGCTGAAGAGAACAAGGGAGACGAAACGACTAGGCAGCAGGCGAAGAGGTGCGCCGTTCGTATTAAATCTCCACTACAGCAAAAACGTTTCAGCTTCCGCGTGACCTTTCGTATACCCATCGTGCGTGGCAAAAATTTAGACATCGGCTCGGCTCATTCCCACAACTCGCGGCGCGGTGTGGCGTGTCGTGATGAGGCGTGGCGTGGCGTGGCGAGGCAGGCGGCGGAGGAGGAGCGCGCGTGGATGTCCCTCTTGTTATCATCCTCATACATGTGGAGAAAGAGCCTCCCTTATAAAGAGGTCCAACTCCCTCTCAACTAGCAATGTGGGACTAAAATTTAGTTCCACCTCTTGCCTTGCACGAATGGGCTGCGTGGGCCTCTAGGATTTATTAGGAATTTCTGAAACTGCTATTGGGCTAGGCCCACAATAGAGAAAATTCCAGCAATCCCCCACCAGATCCCAGAGGCACACAAAATTTGCCTTTGGTTCCTAAACACTGTTTTATATACCAGTACTGCAGTGAGACTCTTAATTTGAACTTCCACCTAGAACTCTATGCTACACTAGTAAGCAACTTGAACAGTGGACTGGGCCTTGAACTGCAAGTTTTCTGCGAATCTAGCTTCACATAAAGCCTTGACCGATACGTGGCTACCGTGGGTCTTCCCCGCGGGTGGAGCTTATGCGTCATACTCCGTGACCTTTGATGAGTTACTAGAGAGAACCCTACTCTCATAGATTGCGAAGTTTGACAATCAGACTCATATAGGTGTGTTCTTCAAAAGATGTTCTGCAGGACAACATCTCTGCTTGAATGAGCCACTTAGAACACATTAAGATATACATCAACCTGCCATGCAGATTAGGAGAGTATTGCATCTTCATGGAGTGGTATTGTTAGTAGTAAGGATACTCTCCTCTCAGTTGATCAACAGCTTGTCTTCCACATCTAATTCAGGGGATCTCCGCTCACAAAGAATAGGTTACCACTATGAACAACTCATATTGTGGGTCTCATACCCATCTCCCTCGATGCATTATCTATCACATTACGTGATAGTCCCTTAGTAAAAGGATCTGCCGGATTTTTAGACGTTTGGATATAATCCAATGCAATAACTCTGGAGTTTCTCATTTTCCTGACAGACTTTAACCTTCTCTGAACGTGTCTTGATGACTTCAAGTTATCCTTTGAGCTGCTCACTTTCGTGATCACAGTTTGATTGTCGCAGTTAATAAGGATACCCGGTACAGGTTTCTCAACAACCGGCAAGTCATTCAAGAGCCGGCGAAGCCAATCTGCTTCGACTGTAGCTGTATCTAGTGATGTGAGCTCTGCTTCCATTGTTGACCTTGTTAAGATGGTCTCCTTGCAAGACTTCCAAGAAACAACTCCACCTCCATGAGTGAATACATATCCGCTCGTGGCCTTTATCTCATCAGCATCTGAGATCCAGTTTGAGTCACTACAACCTTCAAGCACCTTTGGGTGCCCAGTGTAGTGAATTCCATAACTCGCAGTGCCTTTCAAGTAACGCAAAACTCTCTCTAGAGCTTTCCAATGCACATCTCCTGGTTTTGAGACAAACCGACTCAATTTGCTAACAGCAAAAGAGATGTCAGGTCTTGTAGCACTGGCTAAGTACATAAGCGAGCCAATAATCTGAGAATACTTCAATTGATCTCTAGCAATTCTTCGATTCTTTCGAAGCAGCACTCTAGCATCATATGGTGTTGGAGAGGGCTTGCAGTCACTATAGCCAAAGCGACTCAAGATCTTTTCCACATAGTGAGATTGAAGCAATGTAATCCCACCATCATCGTCTCTCAACAACTTGATGTTCAGAATAACATCAGCCACTCCTAAATCCTTCATCTCAAAACAACGAGATAGGAAATTCTTGACCTCCTTAATAACATTCAGATTTGTTCTGAAAATCAGTATGTCATCAACATACAAGCAAAGGATAACTCCCTCGCCCCCACCATGGCGATAGTACACACATTTGTCAGCTTCGTTTACAACAAAGCCTGCAGCTGTTAAGGTTCTTTCAAACTTCTCATGCCACTGTTTGGGTGCTTGCTTGAGTCCATACAAAGACTTCAGTTACTTGCACACTTTTCCTTCCTGGCCATCTAGTACAAACCCATCTGGTTGTTCCATATAAATTTCCTCGTCCAACTCTCCATTTAGGAAAGCAGTCTTAACATCCATTTGATGAACGAGAAGACCATGCAAGGCAGCTAGTGAAAGTAGAACTCGAATAGTGGTCAGTCGAGCCACAGGTGAGTAAGTATCAAAGAAGTCTTCACCTTCCTTTTGGGTATAACCCTTAGCCATGAGCCGAGCCTTGTACTTTTCAATAGTACCATCAGGTCTAAGCTTCTTCTTGAATACCCATTTACATCCTATAGGTTTGCACCCATAAGGACGACCAAGTTTCATCTCGCTACGAACCGCTTCCTTCCAGTAGTCAGCATCTTCAGATGCATAGGCCTCTGAAATAGAACTGGGAGTGTCATCTATGAGATACACAAGAAAATCATCACCAAAGGACTTTGCAGTCCTCTGTCTCTTGCTCCTAGTAGGAACTTCATTGTTCTCCTCCACAGGACTTTCAAAGTGTTCCATCGAAATGGCAGGTTCAGTAATTGTAACTGGTTCTTGATTCGATGAACTAGGCATCTCCTGATTAGATGAGGTAGCCATATCCTTCATGGGAAAGATAACTTCAAAGAAAGTTGCATCATTCGACTCCATGATCGTAGATAAGAGAGTTTTAACCTTTTCTTCTCCCATTCCTCGAATGGAGTTATCTCTTTGTTCTTTGTGGGAACATGGTTTAGGACATGACATGCCGCCAATATCGCCTCCCCCACCATGCCTTGGAGAGACCCGATGTGTCTAACATGGCGTTAACCAAATTAGTTAGAGTACGGTTCTTTCTTTCGGCCACCCCATTTGACTGAGGTGAATAGGGAGGTGTCCTCTCATGGATTATACCATGTTCCTCACAAAAAGCATCAAATTCATTGGGAAAATACTCTCCACCACAGGCGGACATAAGCCTCTTGATTTTTCGATCAAGTTGGTTTTCCACTTCAACTTTATAGTTCTTGAAAAAGTTCAAAGCCTCATCCTTAGATTTCAGAAGATACACACGGCAGTATCTAGTGGAGTCATCAATTAACGTCATGAAATATTTCTTTCCACCTTTTGTCAAAACACCATTCATTTCACATAGATCTGAATGTATGAGCTCTAGTAGTGGTGCAAGATTTCTCGTTTCCGCAGTCGTGTGAGACTTACGAGGTTGCTTAGCTTGCACACAAACTTGACACTTAGATCCCTTGACAGTGGTGAAACTAGGGATTAAGTTCAACTTCGCTAGTCGCGACATGCAACCAAAGTTAACATGACAAAGACGTGAATGCCACACATTTGATTCACTATTGTTGCAAACATGATTAACAACTTTATTGCAAATGTCTGATAAGGATAAACGAAACAGGCCTCCTGACTCATAGCCTTTACCAACAAAGGTTCCATACTTGGATATTACAAATTTATTTGACTCAAAGACAAGCTTGTAGCCATCTCTACACAGAAGAGATCCGCTAACAAGATTTTTATTGACGGAGGGGACATAATGCACGTTCTTCAGCCGCACGATCTCCCCTGAAGTAAACTTCAGATCGACCGTGCCAACACCACGAACAGAAGCACTTGAACCGTTGCCCATCAGCATGGTTGAAGTCCCTGCGGTCTGATAAGACGAAAACATGGAAATATCACCGCATACATGCACATTAGCACCCGTGTCAATCAACCAATCAGGAGAATGATATACTGAAAGAATAGTGGGAAATATACCATACCCAGCATCCTTCATGTCATTGTCTCCAATGACAACATTAGCGGTCTTGCCGTGTGACAGCCTGGTTTTTGCCCTCTCTCATTTGCTTGATTTTCATTTGGAGTCAATTTAAAATTTGGAATTTTTTGAATCCTTTCATATGGACTTAAACACTTGGGTACCCTTGGCTTTCACCCAAGTGCTCCATTTCCCCCTCTAATCATCATTTCCCTTCTGATCCACCCCAAAATAATCTTTGGAATATTTTTCTTAAATGAAAAATATTCATTTTTCTTCCAAAAACCCTATCTAGATCAATATGCTCCAAAGCAACCCCAATTTTTATGGCCCAAAATCTGAGAAGATTCACAAATATTCTTTGAACCATAGGGCACCTTCCTGAGCAAAAATATTTCATCAATTTTTGGAACATTTTTGCTACAGAAAATATTTTCTGTTCTGGACAGAAATGGTGGTTTCTACAGCAACTACCATTTTACTTGCTCCATTGTGCCTGAGTTTTCTTGTGCCTTTTCACCTTAGTAACTCTTGGCTAACCTCCAAAGCACAGCCTCTAACTCCCAGTCGTTTGACCACAATAACTGCTCAAAGTTACTGACCAGAAACTTACCTGGAATGTAAAAACTTCTCTGCTGCACCTAGATCCAAACCAAATCATGGTAACACTCAAAACTACCACGAACAACATGCCAGACATGAAGTTTGGGCTTAGATCGACATGAGGTCATAGTTCACGTGGTGACCGCGTTCGTCCAGGCGTGCTGGCATGCTGCCGACGCGCTCTGCAACGCGCCCGAGCCTCTGTTGCTTGCGTGCTCGCTTCCCCGCCTACCTAAGTGTGCCAAACCTCGCCACCATCATCGTATCAACGTCATTAACTCCTCCCTGGCACTCGCCGACGCCAGAGCTCACTGCAGCGAGCACGGGCACCGTCCGGCCAATGCCACAGTGCGCTCTACACTGTGCTCGTCGCCTTCCTCTTGATCCTGTACTCGTCCTCGTTCACCCACAGTCTCAGCGTGAGCTGCGTCGCCTTCTCCCCCTCTCACTGATGCCGCTCGTCATCGGGCGCAGTGTCCAGGTGTCGCCGGCGGAGCCCCGATCCACCCCCGACGCTCGCCTGTAAAAGGATCCACCCCCAGCCTCCTCGAGCACCATCCAGCACTCCCACACACCCCACAAGCACGTAGGAAGCCGTAGCCCGGCCGGGAAGGCCTCAGGCCACCGTCCCTGAGCTCGAGCTCGCCGGCGATCCCCTCTGGTCGCTGCGGTAGCTCCAGCCCCTCCTAGGCCAGGGCGATCCTTCCAGGGCCTCCGCCTCTCTCCGGTGAAGCCGTTCCGCCCCTCTGGAGCCCCTAGAGTTGCCTCTGCTCGCCGTCTTGTTCATCTCCGACGACCGTCGTGTTCTACCTCCGCTTGCGAGGTTGATTCCAACGCCGTCCGACCGCCCCTAGCTACACTACGGGTACGGGTAGGTGCGCCTCAACCACCTCTTGCCATCCCTCCCTCTCGTTTTGGCCAAGGAGTCCTCATCGCCGGCGAGAGCTCCGGCGGAGCTGCGACTCCCTTGGTTTCCTTCTCCCCCTCCCTCTAACCTGACTAGCGGGGCCCGCTAGTCAGCCACTCTGTATGCTCGTGAAGCGGTACGAGTGGTGGCATCCTGGGCCTTTACGCCTTCGATGTCACCCCCCAGTATGTTTATTTTTTTTCAAATTCATTTGAATTTACAGAACACTTCAAACAGTCATAACTCTTCAACCATAAGTCCAAATGAATTGATTCCTTTTGCATTTTGTTCTTTGCAAAGAAATCTAGCAGCTCACCAAAGATGAGATTTTTCTGAGCTGTTTAGAATTTATGGTGATTTTCAGAAGTGTTCTTGTTATTTTCTTTTTGTGTTTAAAATTATTTTGAGAGGGTGAGGCTTGTCTTGAGGATCACCAGAAGGCTTGTGAACCTCATCTTCACTAAGGCAAGCCACAACAACATTTTCATGGTATCATTTCAATATTTGTGATTTTCTTACTTGAATGAAATGATTAATCCATGCATTTAAATAACTATTGTGTTATTTATATTATGTTAAATGTTGTTTGTTATTATGCTTGATTTAAAGAATGTTGAAACTATCTTAGTTGGTAGAGCAAAGTTAAGATCTATTTGTGGTGATGATAGAAATGATTTTGTTATGCATGTTAGTAATTATTTAAAGTTATTTTCTTGCCTTAAATAAAATGATAAAAATTTGCTAGAAAATATTCTGTTAAGTACTTGTTTAGTCATTTTACTTGACTTACAGAATGTTTGAACCTAACTTGGATGGTCAAGAAATTAGGATTTGGTTGTGGTATAATCTTTGCTATGCATGTGAGAAATTAATCGGAGTTACTTTCTTGCTTGAGAAAATAATAAAACTTGCTGCAAAAATATTTTTGGTTGATATGTGAGTGATCTTGATCAGCCAAGTAATATGAGTTGTTGATGTTTATGCTTAATGTGAATATGGATGACATTGGTCTTTTTCATTATTAAGGGATGCATGTGTAGTTTTGCATTTCATGGCATGTTATGACACCGGTCATTTTCATTTTAAGTTGAACCTGAATATAACTCAACTTGAAAATGCCGTTGACTGGGTCATGGTGCCACTGAATCGAGTTTTTCCCAGTACAAACACATTTGCCTTTGTGGGAAGGCCTTGATTCGGTCCATTGACATTGCCTCTGGTCGGTGCCTCCAACTAGGGAAGGTTACGTCGTGCTTACCCTGGCCCAGTAAGTAGGCATAACCTTGTGTGCCCATTGTTGAGATTATGGTACCGGGTCCTCGAGTGGGATCGTTGACGGTGGTCGTTGTGTCTTTGGTAGACACGGGGCCACCCAGGACTAGCCCGTTGGGTGATTGGGTCGGAGTGGCCGGGAGAGTGTCATGGCAATGGAAGGGTTTTGTCGGAATGTCGTTGGTCCACCCGGATGGGAGTGCGAGGCCATGGGTTCCATGGTGTGGGTACAGTGTGCTACCTCTGCAGAGTGTATAATCTATCGATAGTCGAGTCCACGGTCACGGACACCTCGTAGTAGGTCCCACCATGAGTCAATGTTTAATAATTTGCACACTAAGCTATGAACTTTGCATTGTTGAGGATGGCAGAAAGGCCATCGAGATATTTGGGACCAGATATTGGTCGTGGTTGTGATCGCCGTAAGGATCACGAGTTACTCTTGTAAGACCACATTGGTGGTTTGTTTGTGATCCGAGAACGATTACGGTTGGTAAGTTGTCCCGAGGGACGTTCGAGCATGATCACAGCATGTTGGACATATAGTGTTGCATTATTATAATTTGTTAAGTATCATGATATTGTTTGCCATTATGATTATACCTGTTGTGAGCTTGCAAGTACATTCAATGTACTGACCTGGCGTGTCATGCCAGATTTCAGGAAAGTCTCGTTGGAGAGGAGCGCTGCTCGAGTCTAGAACGTGCCCACATCGGTGTCCCTGTGATATGGAGCTTCCGCTACGACGTTATTCCGCTGCCGCATGGTTGTTCTAATCGAGGCCCCTTTATGTTCACTAAACAATGTACATATCTTTCAGCTGCACTGGGTGTGCCGCTTGGCCTCGACACCTGTTGTAATATAAACTCTGTTCCGCTAGCATCAATAAAGCGGTTGTTTTCTATACCAAGATGTTGTGTGTTGCCAGAAGACATGGTCTCTGGGCTGGCAATGCATGGTAAACCGGTCGCTCTGAGCCGGGGTGCCACAACGCTTGGTATCAGAGCCACGCTAAATGTAGGCCATGCTAGACTACGACGTGTTAACTGGATGTTAGATACGAGTTTAAGTTGAGTGCCGGTAGCAATTGTAGCTGGTTGTTGCATTGCATGCATTTGGTTTATATTTTTATGCTAACCTGCTAATGGTTGTGGGTGTAGATGGCTCTGGTGCCGTATCCGTGCCAGTTGCAGCTGATGCCGTACACGTCACCACACCTCCTTCGCAACGTGTGGCGTCGGCTGTATCCTCTCGGAGATGACCCAGTCTATCGTGTGTACCAGGGGCGTCTAGCTGATTCAGTGTATGAGTATCACACAGTGGTCACTCTGTGCACTTGTTCCGATTCCAGCTCTTACACTCGTACTTCTCGGAGCGGATATGCCTCCACCACTTCTCAGGCTGTCCAGTTTGCTGCATTCGAGGTCCTTGTCGAGCTTCGCTACAACGAGGTCCAAATGCAGAACCACCTAGGTTTCTATTACTACCCATCTCTGCACGACAACGTCGTGTCCGTTTCCCTATCATTGATCCGGAGTCTGATAGTGTTGCTAGCCACCTTGCTCGTTATTCATTGCTAGCTATCTTATGATCCACGAGCTGGCTCGAGAGCTGACTCGTGCCCATACTGCTTTAGCCGCTGCTTTAGTCACTACTAGATCTGCCACTACTCCATCTTCTCTGGGATTTACCCCTTATATTCCAGTCAGTTCTAGTTCCCCTATTTCGCCGGTTACTCCTCCGAGTAGCACGGGCGTCTTAGCCATGAACCCTCTCAGTACTCCTGCCGAGTGGGTTTCACTTCTCACTACTCCTGTAGCCCCGATGCTTCATCCTACCCCTGCCCCTGAGGGAGAGCCCTCGAGGCAGCGCCGTCGTGTTACCTTTAATCCGGAGGTTTCCGTTAACCACGTCAGTTCGGGATCCGAGACCGCTTCAGGGGAGGACATCGCAGCACCAGCAGAGCAGTAGTATCTTTGAGTATTCGCAGTCGTCTAGATGATGTACGGATGTATTCGTATGAGTCAAGATGTTTCGTTGCATGTATGAGAGTAGTTGAACCAGGCATGTTGTTTACCTTTCATGTATGAGTCTATGTATAATTATGTTGGGACTTTATTCGCCGGATTTTCTTCGCTCTTTTGTTTTCTTCCAGGATTTGTCGCTGGCTTTTCCCCAATTTTATTCTTGGATGTTTCTCATCTCGATTGCGTTGTCTTGGGAAAAATCCACAATAGGATGACGCGGGGAGGCAGCAGTAGCAACATTCATGAGGGAACTCCTGTTCGTTGTTCCGCATGACAGGCAGGACATTCTCCCGAGCCGTACGTTCCGCCACCACCTCCACCGCCTAATCCGCCCTCCATCGAGCAAATTCTGCGTATGTTTAAGGAAAGAAGGAACAATGATCTGATTGAAATATTAAGAAGTGTGCAAACTATGGTTGGACAGAATGGAAATTAGAACGGTCATCACTCCAAGCTATCAGATTTTCAAAGGACCAAGGCACCCAGTTTCAATCAGATTGTTGACCCATTGGATGCAGATGATTGGTTGCGTACCATTGAGAAAAAGCTTGAGATTACTCGTACGGAAGAAAATGATAAAGTTCCATTTGCAACTCATTACCTTGAAGGCGCAGCTGCCATATGGTGGGAAAATGCAAAAGCCATGTGGCCTGTTGATGAAGAAATCACCTGGTAAAAGTTTAAGGATCAGTTCCGGAAATATCATATCCCTACTAGAATTATGAAGACCAAGCAGCGTGAATTTCACGCACTCGTCCAAGGAAATCAGTTTGTGGGTGAATATTTGCAAAAATTCAATCATCTGACCATTACTCTCTTTATGACGTGGCCACCGAAGAAAGGAAGATTGACAGATTTCTTGGGGGCCTAAATCCGCAACTCAGGTGTACTCTCAGTATGCTTGATTTCCCAGATTTCCAAACTCTGGTGAACAAGGCTTTCATTGCTGAACGGGAGCACAATCTTATATCAGATAATAGGCCTGTTAACAACAAGAACAAGCGTAAGTTTGAGCCAAAGAAGGATGGGCAACCAGTGCAAAAGGCTCGTACCTGGCAGTAGACTCAGGTGGAATACAAGCCAAATTGGCAGCAGAATGTTAACAAGACCACCACTCAAGTCAAGAATGTCGTGACCAACCCAATGCATGAGGAGCGTCAGCGCAATAATTCTTGCTTCAGTTGTGGGCAGAACGTACATTATGCCAGACAATGCCCCAAGAACAACAAGGCGAATGCCCTAATCAGTCCACAAGTCAACTTTATGGAATCATGGCCGACCCAGCCAAACTTCACTGGGCACGTGCATCATATCTCCGCCGATGAAGCTCAAGAGAAGCCAGAAGTCGTCCTTGGTATGTTTTCTGTTAATGACATACCTGCCGTAATTTTATTTGACTCTGGGGCTTCCCATTCTTTTATTTCTTGGAGTTTTGCTGCCCAAAACCAATTTCCTTGTACACTTTTGGGCAAAAATATGCTGGTACAAACCCCGGGATCTATAATCAAGAGCAATCTGGTCTGCCATGATCTAGAAATCAATATCAATGGAGCCTACTTTCCAACCTCTCTGATACTCATTGAGTCTGAAAATTTGGATATTATATTGGGTATGAATTGGCTGACCAAATATCAAGTTTGCATAAACTGCGCAACCCGAGAAGTCACTTTGACCAGTCTGAATGGGCAGTCTACAAATTCTATGCTCGCAAGAATATACCCAAGCAAGAATTAGTTTGCACAGCTGTGGCTGAATTGGAATTTATTCCTGTGGTCAGCGAGTACCCTGATGTATTTCCAGAAGAACTGCCAGGCATGCCACCAGACCGGGAGCTGGAATTTGCAATAGATCTTGTGCCTGGAACTGCATCGTTATACAAGAAGTATTACCGGATGCCCTCATCAGAATTAGTGGAGCTAAATAAACAGCTTGATGAATTGCTCCAGAAAGGATATATTCGTCCCATCTCTTCACCATGGGGATCACCTGCTATTTTCGTGGATAAAAAGGATGGCAGTCTCCGCATGTGTGTAGATTACCGCCAGCTGAATGAGGTCACCATCAAAAATAAATATCCGATGCCAAGGATTGATGGTCTATTTGACCATCTCAGTGGGGCCAAAGTATTCTCTAAGATCGATTTACGGACCGGTTATCATCAACTCAAGATTAAAAAGGAGGATATTCCTAAGACCGCATTCACTACTCGGTACGGTCTTTATGAATATACCATAATGTCCTTTGGTCTCACCAATGCCCCTGCTTTATTCATACATATGATGAACAAAGTATTCATGGACTTCCTCGACAAATTCGTGGTAGTCTTCATCGATGACATCCTCATTTACTCCAAGGGTGAACAAGAGCACTAGGATCACCTCTGAGCAGTGCTACAACGACTCCACGACCATCAACTATATGCCAAATTTAGTAAATGTGAATTTTGGCTCAAACAAGTTGGGTTTCTCGGACATGTACTATCCGCCGAAGGTATAGCCGTGAACCCGAGCAAAGAAAAGGATGTGCTCGAGTGGGTGCCACCACGACTGTGACGCAGATCCGGAGTTTTCTCGGATTACCTGGATATTACCATCGTTTTATTGAAGGGTTTTCCAAGATTTCTAAACCCATGATGGAGCTACTCAAAAAGGATAAGAAGTTTGAATGGACGGAGGACTGTGAGAAAAGTTTTAATGAGCTAAAGATACGGCTGACGGCCGCACCTGTATTGACTCTTCCAGACATTTATCGCAGTTTTGATGTGTATTGTGACACCTCCAGGCAAGGCATTGGTTGCGTACTTATGCAAGACAGCAAGGTAGTAGCACATGCATCGTGACAGCTACGACCTCACGAGGGAAATTATCCTACTCATGATTTGGAATTGGCTGCGGTGGTTCATGCGCTAAAAATTTGGAGACACTACCTCATAGGAAAATGGTGCCAAATTTTTACCGACCACAAGTCTCAAATACATCTTCACTCAACCAGATTTAAACCTCCGCCAACGAAGATGGCTAGAGTTGGTCAAGGATTATGACCTTGGAATAAATTACCACCCGGGTAAGGCCAACGTGGTTGCCGATGCACTCAGTCTAAAGCCCGTCAGCTTAAATGTCATATTGAAATCATTGCCTCCCGAACTACAAGAGGAGATCGCTCAGCTCAACCTGGTCATAGTGGATGCTGGCCTCGCTAATATTTTGGAAGTTACCCCCACACTTGAGGAAGAGATCCGCAAGGCCCAGGCAGCTGACATCAATCTGCAAAGATATGCCAAGGGCCAAATGTCAGAGCAGACCCCAGATTTCTCCAAGGACAAATTCGGTACCCTCCGATTCCATGGACGGATTTGTGTACCCAATCAACCGGACTTAAGGAAGAAAATCATGTCAGAAGCACACGAATCCTCATATTCCATTCACCCGGGAGGTACAAAAATGTATGAAGACCTTAGACAAATATTTTGGTGGGATGGAATGAAGAAAGACATTGCCTATTTTGTAGCTTGTTGCGACATATGCAACAAGGTGAAGGCAGAGCATCAGAAGCCAGCCGGACTCCTCCAACCGCTGCCGGTTTCACAATGGAAATGGGATGACGTTTGTATGGATTTCGTTATGGGATTGCCTAAGACTTAGCGAGGCAATGATGCAATCTGGGTTATAGTGGACACCCTAACCAAGGTCGCTCACTTCATTCTGATCAGCACCAGATACAGAGCAAATCAACTTGCACAGCTGTATGTATCCAGGATAGTCATTCTGCACGGAGTACCCCGAACTATCACTTCCGACCGAGGTTCCCTGTTTACCTCCGCTTTTTGGTCACGTCTCCATCAAGCCTTGGGGACAACACTGAAATATAGTACTGCTTATCATCCTCAGATGGATGGATAGACAGAACGGATAAAAATACTCAAATATATGTTGTGTGCCTGTGCTTTAGCACAAGGACCTAAATGGGAAGACTGCTTGCCATATGCCGAGTTTTCCTATAACAACAGCTTCCAGACCAGTCTGAAAATGTCACCGTATGAAGCTCTGTATGGCCGTAAGTGCCGCACTCCTTTAAATTGGTCTCAAACTGGAGATAGCCGTATCTTTAGAACAGATCTCATGATGGAAGCTGAGAAACAAGTTAAGGAAATAAGAGACAGATTGCAATTGGCCAAATCTCGCCAGAAAAGTATTATGATGCAAAGCACCGGCAGGTCAGTTTTGAACTCAGAGAACACGTATACCTCCGAGTTACTCCTATGAAAGGAGTCAAGAAATTTCAGACCCGTGGAAAGTTGGCACCCAGATTTATTGGACCATTCCCGATTATGTCTTGAGTGGGTACTGTTGCCTATCAACTGGAACTACCCGCTGAATTGGCAGACATGCACAACGTGTTTCATGTTTCACAATTGAGGCGATGCATATCCCCGCCTGAGAAAAGGACTGCTATGGCTGAGGTAGAATTGGCAAATGATTTAGCTTATGAAGAGAGACCGTTTAGAATTTTGGATCAGATGGAAAGGGTCACTCGCAGTAAAGTAAGGAAATTTTACAAAGTTCAGTGGGAGCATCACACAAAGTCAGAATCAACTTGGGACCGGGAAGAATTTCTGCAGTCACATTATCCAGAGTGGTTTCCCCAAGCAACCGAATCTCGAGGACGAGATTCGTTCTAAGTGGGGGAGGTTTGTGACAACCTGGTTTTTGCCCTCTCTCATTTGCTTGATTTTCATTTGGAGTCAATTTAAAATTTGGAATTTTTTGAATCCTTTCATATGGACTTAAACACTTGGGTACCCTTGGCTTTCACCCAAGTGCTCCATTTCCCCCTGTAATCATCATTTCCCTTCTGATCCACCCCAAAATAATCTTTGGAATATTTTTCTTAAATGAAAAATATTCATTTTCATCCAAAAACCCTATCTAGATCAATATGCTCCAAAGCAACCCCAATTTTTATGGCCCAGAAAAATCTGAGAAAATTCGCAAATATTCTTTGAACCATAGGGCTCCTTCCTGAGAAAAAATATTTCATCACTTTTTGGAACATTTTTGCTACAGAAAATATTTTCTGTTCTGGACAGAAATGGTGGTTTCTACAGCAACTACCATTTTACTTGCTCCATTGTGCCTGGGTTTTCTTGTGCCTTTTCACCTTAGTAACTGAGTGAGTCCTAGATTAGGGGGTGTTCGGGTAGCCGGACTATACCTTCGCCGGACTCCTGGACTATGAAGATACAAGATTGAAGACTTCGTCCCGTGTCCGGAAGGGACTTTCCTTGGCGTGGAAGGCAAGCTAGGCGATGCGGATATTCAAGATCTCCTGCCAATGTAACCGACTCTGTGTAATGCTAACCCTATCCGGTGTCTATATAAACCGTAGGGTTGTAGTCCATAGGACAGAATCATCATACACAATCATACCATAGGCTAGCTTCTAGGGTTTAGCCTCCTTGATCTCGTGGTAGATCTGCTCTTGTACTACCCATATCATCAATATTAATCAAGAAGGAGTAGGGTATTACCTCCATCGAGAGGGCCCGAACCTGGGTAAAAACATCGTGTCCCTTGTCTCTTGTTACCATCCGGCCTTGACGCACAGTTCGGGACCCCCTACCCGAGATCCGCCGGTTTTGACACCGACATTGGTGCTTTCATTGAGAGTTCCTCTGTGTCGTCACCTTTAGGCCTGATGGCTCCTTTGATCATCAACGACGATGACGTCCAGGGTGAGACCTTTTTCCCCGGACAGATCTTCGTCTTCGGCGGCTTCGCTCTATAGGCCAATTCGCTTGGTCATCTGGAGCAGATCGAAAGCTACGCCCCTGGCCATCAAGTCAGGTTTGGAAGCTTAAACTACACGGCTGAAATCCGCGGAGATCTGTTCTTCGATGGGTTCGAGCCACAGCCAAGCGCGTCGCGCTACCTTGAAGGGCATGATCTAGCTCTGCCTCCGAACAGTGTCCTGGAAGCCGCACACGCACCGGTTCCGACCCTAGACTCGGAGCCTGTTACACCGATCGAGGATGAACGGTTGGACGTCACCTCGGGGGCTGCGATCTCAAAGGCAATCGAGCCAAACGCCAGCCCCGCACTCCGCATGACCCGTGACTCCGAGGGTCCGGACTCCGAACCCCCCGTGCCCCTACCAATCGAATCCGATTGGGCACCTATAGTGGAGTTCACGGCCGCGGACATCTTTCAACACTCGCCTCTTGGCGACGTCTTGAACTCTCTCAAGTCTCTCTCTTTACCACAAGAGCCCTGGCCGGATTACGGTCAGCAAGGATGGGATACGGACGATGAAGAAATTCAAAGCCCACCCACCACCCACTTTATAGCCACCGTCGACAACCTTAATGACGTGCTCAACTTCGACTCCGCAGACATCGACAGCATGGATGACGATGCAGGAGACATCGATGAACCAACGCTCATAGGGCATTGGAAAGCCACCGCACCTCACGAAGTGTACATGGTGGACACCCCTAAAGGAAATGACAACGAGGAAAAAGGGGATGGAACGGGAGATAGACCCCCTGGAAAACAATAAAAGCGTCGGCATAAACGCCGACCCAAGCCCCGCCTCGATAAAAACCCAGCCATAGAGCAGGACAAGCCGGTAGACGACGAGCAGGCCTTGGACCAGCCGTCCGAACAGGGCAACACGGATAGATAAACCGAAACTCCCTCCCCCGGCGAAAATGGCATTCCGGACAACCTTACGCCGGATAAATCCATGGAGAAGAAGAGTCTCCACAAGAGGCTCGTTGCAACTGCACGCAACCTGAAAAAGCAGAAGCGGAAGCTAAAGACAGCGGAAGATGCACTCCGTATTAGATGGAATAAAGTAATCAACACCGCAGATAAATACGGCGACGATCGCCATACTAAAAGCTATCCAAAGAGAAAGCTACTGCCCGAATTCGACGAAGAGGCTCTAGAGCCCTCGCATTCAAAAAATAAGAAAGCCATACGGTCGGATAGACGACCCCATAAGGCGGCAAGTGGCACCGTACTTAAATCGGTATGCGACCCACCTAAGGATTCGCATCATGGCCCAGCCAGGTCCATTTACGGGCCAAGAAAGCAAGCTCTTGTAAGCAATGCAAAAAAGCCATCATCAGAATCCGGCACACCCAAATACAGGGGCGTTGCACATCCCCTATGTTTCACCGATGAGGTTCTGGACCACGAATTTCCCGAAGGATTCAAACCCGTCAACATAGAGGCGTATGATGGAACGACAGACCCCGGAGTCTGGATTGAGGACTACATCCTCCACATACATATGGCTAGAGGAGATGATCTCCACGCCATTAAATATTTACCCCTTAAGCTTAAAGGGCCAGCCCGGCACTGGCTTAAAAGCCTCCCCAAAAACACAATCGGAAGTTGGGAAGAGCTCGATGATGCTTTCCGAGCAAATTTTCAAGGGACCTATGTCCGCCCTCCAGATGCAGACGATCTTAGTCACATAACTCAACAGCCCGGAGAATCAGCTCGGCAGTTCTGGAATAGATTCCTCACTAAAAAGAATCAGATAGTCGACTGTCCGGACGCCGAAGCCCTAGCAGCTTTCAGGCATAATGTCCGAGACGAATGGCTCGCCAGACACCTCGGCCAGGAAAAGCCAAGAACAATGGCCGCACTCACAAGCCTCATGACCCGCTTTTGCGCAGGAGAGGACAGCTGGTTGGCAAGATGCAGCCCCAGCGACCCAAGTACATCCGAAACTAGGGATGGAAACGGAAAAACGCGACACAACAAGGATTGTCGCCGAATTAAAGAAAAAAGTCCGAAGAGCAAGGCAGCCAATGCCGGATTCAAAAGCTCGCGACAAAATCAGACAAAACCACCCCTCCAGGATAATAGGGATGATCCGTCCAACTTAAATAGAATCTTGGACAGGATATGTCAGATACACAGTACTCCGGGGAAGCCTGCTAACCATACCCACAGAGATTGTTGGGTTTTCAAACAATCCGGCAGACTCAATGCCGAACACAAGGGGCTCGACACACCAAGTGAAGACGAGGACGAGCCCTAGAGGCAGAGTACCAGGAAACAAAAGAACTTCCCACAAGAAGTAAAAACAGTGAACTTACTTCACATAACAAAACGTGTGGCACCCATAAAGGTACGCACAACACGACCTATCCCCAAGGGGTCCCGCCACTGGTTATTAAAACCAATCACCTTCGATCAGCTAGACTATTCTAGAAATATCAAGAACGCAGGCTGGACCGCCCTGATACTCGATCCAATAGTTGGTGGATCCCAGTTTACAAATGTCCTTATGGACGGCGGCAGTGGACTAAACCTGATATATCAGGATACAATCAATCACATGGGGATAAACCCAGCAAGAATCCGCCGCAGCAAAACCTCCTTTCAAGGGGTAGCCCCTGGTCCGGACACCCATTGTATGGGTTTTCTCCGGCTCGAAGTTATATTCGGCTCTGCCGATAACTTCCGTCGCGAAAAGCTGACCTTCTATGTCGTCCCGTTCTTAAGTCGCTATCAAGCACTACTGGGACACGAAGCTTTCTCTCGCTTTAACGCAATACCGCATTATGCATCTCTCACGCTTAAGATGCCCGGTCCACGAGGCATCATCTCTTTGAAGGGGAAGCATTAGAGTGCGCCTCCCCCAAGCGGAGGACTGTGCGACCGCTTAGACAGCCGCACAATAAAATGGCCTCACCAGCCAAAAAACTTTTCGATATAGGTCATTAAAGGCCACGAACGCGGAATAGATGAGTTCGGTACAAATCCATCATTAATGCAGGCTTAGAGGCCATATACCCCCGTACTAGGGGCTACGCGTAGAGACAATAAAGCTCAATTTTATATTTTACTTTATACTTCATTTATTTTAAAAACCTTTTGTTCGGCACGACCCGTTTTCAATGTTGTTCCTCTCTTTTTCAGATGAACGTCGTGTGGCGCCCGTCCAGGATACGGCACAACGGAGACACAGGCGCAGACGTGCAGTAGGGGCCCGTCTTAAAGGATTCTTTTTAGATTAAGACCCTGCGTAAACCTTTTTTACTGTCTCTTGTTGCAACACATCCCCTGGTCGATATAACCAAGGAGGAGACTGGCGTCTTGGCATGTGGCCACGTCAGAATTTTTCGCACGTACCTGGACACTAGGGGCTTTTTTTAGCAAAGAGTGTTGTTTCGCCCGCACTCATAAAGACCGAACACCTTAGGGAGTGTTCGGCGTCGCGAGTTTTGGCATTATATGCATCAGCTCCGAATCATGTCTTTGGTCAAATGTTGGGTTGCCCGGCTCCTGAGTTCGGCTACCTTACGTTCCGCCCTATCGGCTAAGGTAGCACCAGGAGAACTACTGCGATTGTGCCCCGGTTCGGCCGAGCGAGCACCTCAGTAGAGAAAGCCGAAAACTGACTGTCATGATGTAGCGTGAGACTGGTCAGCCACTCGATGACATATTGTAATCTATCGGATTCCTCCGCTTTAACGAAGGGCCGCTTCCCGGTCAGGCACATACGCGCCCCGAACTCGGGTGAGCGCAGTCGCCACTAATGGGCTACCTAAATAGTCCCACTGTCAAGCTCCTATGGCTAAGTGAATGTGTTAAAGCATTATAGTCCGGTTGCCTGGCCCGCTGCGCTATCACCTCCTTTGTAGGACCAAGACGTTGGGTTAAGTGTGAAAATGCGTCTTCTGCGAGCACCTCCGCACTATGTGCGTGGGGGTTGAAGCCAACGACTGCAATCTTTCAGATTATATATATATATATATATATATATATATATATATATATATATATATATATATATATATATATATATATATATATATATATATATATATATATTAAACGGCCGCACAAGAGGTGTTCACAATACTTGAAGGCACAAGTATAAAAAGGCCACTACAGGTTATCAAAATATTACTTCATCATTACATATGCTATAATAACATAGCATCCTTCGAGCACTGCATCTCTATTACACGAGCGCCTTCAAGGACTTCCTGAAAATAGTGCTCAGAGGACACTCGGCTTTTATCCGAATCTCGAGACGCAATAACGGTGGTCTCCATCTCTGCCCAGTATGTCTTGACATGGGCAAGAGTCATCCTTGCACCCTCTATACACGCCGACCTCTTCATTGCATTAATGCGCGGCACTGCGTCAAGGAATTGCTGCACCAAGCTGAAATAACTCCTCGGCTCCGACCTCCCCGGCCACAAATGACCCATGACGTACTTCATGGCGAGTCCGGACAACCTATTCAGTTCGGCCCATTGAGCCAAACGATCGTCCACTACCGGTGGACGCTCTGGATTGTGAAATTGCGACCAGAACAGTTTTTCCACTTCACGATCTTTCAGATCTCGGAAGTGTTCGGTCGCATCAGCAGCACTCGCCACCAAATCCAGATAGGTGTCCTCCACACTCCACATCCGGTCCAACAGAGCAAACTTTGGATCGCAAAATTTTCTCCGCGGCATGAAGGGCTTTCCAGCCGCAATCTGTTTGGCCTGGCGCAGCTCCTCCTTCGCATCTCTCATCGCAGAGCGCGCGTCCTTGGCATCAGCAACAGCCTTCCCTAGGACCGCCTGTCTCTCCTGATCTTCTTTCTCAAGAAGTCTGCAACGGTCTGCAGTGCTCTTTAAGTTTTCGGCCATACTGGCCATCTCTTCCTTGCTTCGGCAATGAGCAGCATGTTCGGCTCTCAGCTCTTCAAAGGCCTTCTTGGCAGCCGCATCACTTTCCCTGGCTTGATCTTTAGCTCGGGCAAGTTCTGCCCTAAGACTCTCCACGACGGCCGCACCATCTGCATCAAGCACACATCGTAAGACACTGGCATAAAACTCTTCTTACCTAATGCCGCCAAAGGAATCACATACCTTGAGCCTCATCCAACCGCTTGTTGACAAGCGCGATGTCGGCATCTGCCACGTCCAGTTGCCGCTTTAGTTCGGCAAAACAAGCCGTTCAGCTTGATTCCGGACACCCTGCAGCCTACATTAAAAGGCGACATTTTAGACCTGGATTATGATCCTCCGCGTGTCGTCATTTCTTGGCAACACGCAGAGTCTCAGGGGCTACTATCTACATAGGGCGCATCTTATTTACATGCAACTGACAAAAGTACACATTATCTAATGTACCTCAAAACCCGCCAGTAAACTCTCAACGGCCACACGCAATCCGCTCTCTGCGGACGAAACCCTTTCAATCACGGTGCCCATTAATGCATGGTGCTCCTCTGAAATAGAAGCTCGCCCTAGCAGAACCTTTAGCTCCTCCGGCCGAGCACCAGACGGTGCCGGACTTGTCCCATGACCTCTTTCAAAGGCCGGACGCGGAGAACCTCGGGGGGCCCCATAGTGATCTTCCGCCCCTGCCGGACTCGGAGAAACCCTCCGTGACGACACCTCAGGGTCGCCTGCCTCATTGGGCGGTACAGCAGAAGGAGGCGTCCCGCTCTCCATCATCTCCGGAAGAAGATCCCCCGAAGACGAGCTCTGCTGAGAAGGGTTGAGGTCCGAACTACAAGGTAAAAATTCGGTTAAAACTTCTCAGATATAAATCATGGATTTCTCTCATCCCTCAAAAGGAAAAATCTTTCTCTACTCATGGCTCGCTGGAGGGCTGATCTCCTTGAGTACGCAGTCCGGCCGTGGAACTCCCCGGCGTCAGCCCCTCTGACGAGGATATTTCCCCCTGCTTTGATACCATGGTCTTCGGGTCGTTAGAGGCGGCTCTCTTCTTTCCCTTAGGAGAGGAATCGTCGGTTCCTCCCTTCTGAGTAGCCTCCTTTGAGGAGGTCGTAGTTTCCTTGTCCTCCCTCTTACTTCCCTCCAAAGGCACTACCTCCAGCATCCTAACTAGCACGGGATCCGGACTAGTTTCGGGAAGGGGAGCCAGACACCTGATCAGCTTCGCCTTCGCTATCCACTCCTGTTTAAAAGGACAGCTCTTTTAAGGGCAAGTTTATGATAATTATGCGGATTGAAGTTCCGGGCACGAGGTTACTTACTCGAGTATCCGGGCGATTGCGGCTTAGGCCTGCGTCCTCGGTCAAACCCGGACACACTTCTTGTGATCCGAAGAACAGTTTATACATCTCCGCGGGCGTCGCGCTCATAAAATCCCGGAGAACTCGTGGTCCCTCTGGATTGAACTCCCACAGGTGAAGGGGGCGACGTTTGCCGGGCAGTGTCCGGCGAATCAGCATGACCTGCGTCACCTTGACCAGGTTGAGGTCTCCTTCCAAGAGATCCTTAATGCGGCCCTGCAGCAGGGGTACGTCTTTGGGCAAACCCCAATCTAACCTTTTGTTGATCCACGACGCTAGCCGTGGTGGGGGACCCGAGCGAAAGGCAGGAGGCGCCACCCATGTGGTGCCCCGGGGAGCGGTGATATAAAACCACTCTCGTTGCCACAAGCCCAGCTCCTCTTGAAAAGAGCCCTCGGGCCATGGAGCATCGGCATTTTTTCTTATAACAGCGCCTTCGCACTCTGTGTGCCGTCCCTCGATCATCTTCGGCTCCACTGCGAAATTCATGAGCCATAATCCGAAGTGAGGGGTAACACGGAGGAACGCTTCACACACGACGATAAATGAGGAGATATGGAGGATGGACTTCGGAGCTAAATCATGAAATTCCAGCCCGTAATAAAACAATAGTCCTCTCACGAAGGGATCCAGGGGGAAGCCTAACCCTCGGAGGAAGTGAGACATGAACACCACGCTCTCACCGGGCTGGGGACTGGGAATAACCTGTCCTTGAGCAGGCAACCTATGCGAAATCTCGCCGGTCAGGAACCTAGCCTCCCTCAACCTTAATATGTCCTCCTCCGTGACGGAGGAAGGCGTCCATCGACCTTGAAGGTCAGAACCGGACATTGTCGAAGGTCCGAAGCGCCTGGAATCTGGGGCCTGGGGTGCTGGAACTCGAGGCGACAGGCGAACTCGTTTGAGATTAAGAAAAGAAGTAGGGCCTTGGTCTCTTTATAGGAGGTTGAATACCAAGAGCCCTCCCCGTAACCGTCTTGGACTCGCCTTTAATCGAGGGGACGTGCTAACGGGCGTGGTTGGGTTATCCACGTCTGTATTGATGAGAATCCCGTTAAAAGGTGCACACGATCTCTGCTTTGACAAGACGTGCCAAGGAAACCGTCTCGCTGAACATGCTGAGGTGGAAAAGTGAAAACAATTTGTGTAAAGAGCTTGGCCGCAGTGTGATGACGCACTGCGGAATATGTCAGCAGATTTGATTTGTGTTAATATTATTCTCTCTATGGCAATATGTGGAAACTTATTTTGCAGAGCCGGACACTATTTTTGGTGTTTACAATCTTCTATGAAGGACTTGGAGGAGTAACCCGCCTTGCAATGCCGAAGACAATCTGCGCGCCGGACTCGTCGTCATTGAAGCCTGGTTCAGGGGCTACTGAGGGAGTCCTGGATTAGAGGGTGTTCGGGTAGCCGGACTATACCTTCGCCGGACTCCTGGACTATGAAGATACAAGATTGAAGACTTCGTCCCGTGTCCGGAAGGGACTTTCCTTGGCATGGAAGGCAAGCTAGGCGATACGGATATTCAAGATCTCCTGCCAATGTAACCGACTCTGTGTAACCCTAACCCTATCCGGTGTCTATATAAACCGGAAGGATGTAGTCCGTAGGACAGAATCATCATACACAATCATACCGTAGGCTAGCTTCTAGGGTTTAGCCTCCTTGATCTCGTGGTAGATCTGCTCTTGTACTACCCATATCATCAATATTAATCAAGCAGGAGGTGGGTATTACCTCCATCGAGAGGGCCCGAACCTGGGTAAAAACATCGTGTCCCTTGTCTCCTGTTACCATCCGGCCTTGACGCACAGTTCGGGACCCCCTACCCGAGATCCGCCGGTTTTGACACCGACAGTAACTCTTGGCTAACCTCCAAAGCACAACCTCTAACTCCCAGCCGTTTGACCACAGTAACTGCTCAAAGTTACTGACCAGAAACTTACCTGGCATAGAGAGAATAATATTAACACAAATCATGGTAACACTCAAAACTACCACGAACAACATGCCAGACATGAAGTTTGGGCTTAGGTCGGCATAAGGTCATAGTTCACGCGGTGACCGCGTTCGTCTAGGCGTGCTGGCATGCTGCCGACGTGCTCTGCGACGCGCCCGAGCCTCTGTTGCTCGCGTGCTCGCTTCCCCGCCTGCCTAAGCGTGCCAAACCTCACCACCATCATCGTCTCAACGTCATTAACTCCTCCCTGGCGCTCGCCGACGCTGGAGCTCGCCACAGCGAGCACGGGCACGGTCCGGCCAACGCCACAGTGCGATCTGCACTATGCTCGTCGCCTTCCTCTTGATCATGTACTCATCCTCGTTCGCCCACAGTCCCCGCGTGAGCTGTGTCGCCTTCTCCCCCTCTCACTGACGCCGCTCATCACCGGGCGTAGTGTCCAGGTGTCGCCGGTGGAGCAGCGATCCACCCCCGATGCTCGCCTATAAAAGGATCCACCCACAGCCTCCTCGAGCACCATCCAACACTCCCACCCACCCCACAAGCGCGTATGAAGCCGTAGCCCGGCCGGGCAGGCCTCAGGCCACCGTCCCCGAGCTCGAGCTCGCCGGCGATCCCCTCTGACCGCCGCGTTAGCTCCAGCCCCTCCCAGGCCAGGGCGATCCTTCCATGGCCTCTGCCTCTCTCCGGTGAAGTCGTTCTGCCCCTGTGGAGCCCCTGGAGTTGCCTCTGCTCGCCGTCTTCTTCATCTCCGGCGACCACCGTGTTCTGCCTCCGCTTGCGAGGTTGATTCCGACGCCGTCCGACCTCCCCTAGATATGCTACGGGTACGAGCCGGTGCGCCTCAACCCCCTCTTGCCATCCCTCCCTCTCGTTTTGGCCAGGGAGTCCTCGTCGTCGGCGAGAGCTCCGGCGGAGCTGCGACTCCCTCTGTTTCCTTCTCCCCTCCCTCCAACCTGACTAGCGGGGCTCACTAGTCAGCCACTCTGTATGCGCGCGAAGCGGTACGAGTGGTGGCGCCCTGGGCCTTTACGACTTCGACGTCACTCCCAGTCTGTTTATTTTTATTCAAATTCATTTGAATTTACAGAACACTTCAAACATTCATAACTCTTCAACCATAAGTCCAAATGAATTGATTCTTTTTGCATTGTGTTCTTTGCAAAGAAATCTAGCAGCTCACCAAAGATGAGATTTTTATGAGCTGTTTAGAATTTCTGGTGATTTTCAGAAGTGTTCTTGATGTTTTCTTTTTGTGTTTAAAATTATTTTCAGAGGGTGAGGCTTGTCTTGAGGATCACCAGAAGGCTTGTGAACCTCATCTGCACTAAGGCAAGCCACATCAACATTTTCATGGTGTCATTTCAATATTTGTGATTTTCTTACTTGAATGAAATGATTAATCCATGCATTTAAATAACTATTGTGTTATTTATATTCTGTTAAATGTTGTTAGTTATTATGCTTGATTTACATAATGTTGAAAGTAGCTTAGTTGGTAGAGCAAAGTTAAGATCTATTTGTACTGATGATAGAAATGATTTTGTTATGCATGTTAGTAATTACTTAAAGTTATTCTCTTGCCTTAAATAAAATGATAAAAATTTGCTAGAAAATATTCTGTTAAGTACTTGTTTAGTCATTTTACTTGACTTACAGAATGTTTGAACCTAACTTGGATGGTAAAGAAATTAGGATTTGGTTGTGGTATAATCTTTGTTATGCATGTGAGAAATTAATCGGAGTTACTTTCTTGCTTGACAAAATAATAAAACTTGCTGCAAAAATATTTTTGGTTGATATGTGAGTGATCTTGATCAGCCAATTAATATGAGTTGTTGATGTTTATGCTTAATGTGAATATGGGTGACATTGGTCTTTTTCATTATTAAGGGATGCATGTGTAGTTTTGCATTTCCTGGCATGTTATGACACCGGTCATTTTCATTTTAAGTCGAACCTGAATATAACTCAACTTGAATATACCGTTGACTGGGTCATGGTGTCGTTGAATCGAGTTTTTCCCAGTGCAACCACATTTAACTTTGTGGGAAGGCCTTGATTCGGTCCATTGACATTGCCTCTGGTCGGTGCCTCCAACTAGGGAAGGTTACGTCGTGCTTACCCTGGCCCGGTAAGCAGGCATAACCTTGTGTGCCCGTTGTTGAGATTATGGTACCGGGTCCCCGAGTGGGATCGTTTTGGCCACGACGGTATTCGTTGTGTCTTTGGTAGACACGGGGCCACCCAGGACTAGCCTGTTGGGTGATTGGGTCGGAGTGGCCGGGAGAGTGTCATGGCAATGGAAGGGTTTTGTCGGAATGCCGTTGGTCCACCCGAATGGGAGTGCGAGGCCAGGGGTTCCGTGGTGTGGGTACAGTGTGCTACCTCTGCAGAGTGTATAATCTATCGATAGCCAAGTCCACGGTCACGGACACCTCGTAGTAGGTCCCACCATGAGTCAACGTTTAATAATTTGCACACTAAGCTATGAACTTTGCATTGTTGAGGATGGCAGAAAGGCCATCGAGATATTCGAGACCAGATATTGGTCGTGGTTGTCATCGCCGTAAGGATCACGAGTTATTCTTATAAGACCATGTTGGTGGTTTGTTTGTGATCCGAGAACGATCACGGTTGGTAAGTTGTCCCGAGGGACGTTCGAGCATGATCACAGCATGTTGGACATATAGTGTTGCATTATTATAATTTGTTAAGTATCATGATATTGTTTGCCATTATGATTATGCCTGTTGTGAGCTTGCAAGTACATTCAATGTACTGACCTGGCGTGTCATATTGTTCAGCCGCACCGGTGTGCCGCTTGGCCTCGACAGGTGTTGTAATATAAACTCTGTTCCGCTAGCATCAATAAAGCGGTTGTTTTCTGTACCAAGATGTTATGTGTTGCCAGAAGACATGGTCTCTGGGCTGGCAATGCATGGTAAACCGGTCGCTCTGAGCCATGGTGCCACAACGCTTGGTATCAGAGCCGCGCTGACTGTAGGCCACGCTAGACTACGACGTGTTAACTGGACATTAGATACGAGTTTAAGTTGAGTGCCGGTAGAAATCGTAGCTGGTTGTTGCATTGCATGCATTTGGTTTATATTTGTATGCTAACCTGCTAATGGTTGTGGGTGTAGATGGCTCTGGTGCCGTATCCGTGCCAGTTGCAGCTGATGCCGTACACGTCACTGCACCTCCTTCGCAACATGTGATGTCGATTGTATCCTCTCGGAGACGACCCAGTCTATCGTGTGTACCGGGAGCCTCTAGCTGATTCAGTGTATGAGTATCACGTAGTGATCACTCTGCGCACTAGTTCCGATTCCATGACGGGTTATCGGATCCAAAACCTGACCCGATAGCTTAACGGCGTTCCGTTACGGTGGATGCCACGTGTCGGTCACCCTTGACGAAAGCACTTCTGTGACGCGGGATTTATTATCATGGAAGTGGACACTTCCGTGATGATAATTTTGGTAATGTCATGGAACACTTCTACGACAGCACAGGTATGACTATCTTGATTCTGTCATAAAATCGTCATGGATGTACATGCATGACAAAAAACGCGACCTACTATGACAAACATGTATCATCACGGAAGTGTATTTTTTGTAGTGCTTGCCGTGCGTATCTGTGGTGACAATGGGATATCACGTGACTCACTTGATGTATGTTTTGGTGATCAGCTTGCGGGTTCCGCCCATGATCCTATGCATAGGGGTTGACACACATTTTCGTCTTGACTCTTCGTTAGAAACTTTGGGGCTCTCTTTGAGGTTCTATGTGTTGGTTGAATAGATGAATCTGAGATTGTGTGATGCATATCGTATAATCATACCCACGGATACTTGAGGTGACATTGGATTATCTAGGTGACATTAGGGTTTTGGTTGATTTGTTTCTTAAGGTGTTATTCTAGTACGAACTCTAGGGTTGTTTGTGACACTTATAGGAATAACCCAACGGATTGATTGGAAAGAATAACTTTGAGGTGGTTTCGTACCCTACCATAATCTCTTTGTTTGTTCTCTGCTATTAGTGGCTTTGGAGTGACTCTTTGTTGCATGTTGAGGGGTAGTTATGTGATCCAATTATGTTATTATTGTTGAGAGAACTTGCACTAGTGAAAGTATGTACCCTAGGCCTTGTTTCCTAGCATTGCAATACCGTTTACGCTCACTTTTATCATTAGTTACCTTGCTGTTTTTATTATTTCAGATTACAAAAACCTAAATCTACCATCCATATTGCACTTGTTTCACCATCTCTTCGCCGAACTAGTGCACCTATACAGTTTACCATTGTATTGGGTGTGTTGGGGACACAAGAGACTCTTTGTTATTTGGTTGCAGGGTTGCTTGGGAGAGACCATCTTCATCCTACGCCTCCCACAGATTGATAAACTTAGGTCATCCACTTGAGGGAAATTTGCTACTGTCCTACAAACCTCTGCACTTGGAGGCCCAACAACGTCTAAAAGAAGAAGGTTATGTAGTAGACATCAAGCTCTTTTCTGGCACCATCGCCGGGGAGGCTAGGTAAGCAACACTCACACCCCGTCAACTAAGCTAGTTTCTGGCGCCATTGCCGGGGAGGTGCGCGCTTGAAGGTATATCTTTAGATCTTGCAATTGAATCTTTTAGTTTCTTGTTTTATCACTAGTTTAGTTTGTAAAAGAAAACTACAAAAATGTAATTGAGGGTGCCTCATATGCTTCATCTTTTTAATGTCTTCCGTGAAAATAAGGATACCGATAATTATGCTCAAGTGCTAGAAGAAGAATGCATTAGAATGTTTGGCACTAAATCTTTGTATGATGAGCATGATTGCAATGTTGTTAGTATGAATTCCTTGAATATCCATGATGCTAATGATATGCAAAGCCACAAGCTTGGGGGAAGCTATGTTTAATGAAGATGATGTTTTTGAGAATATATTTGCTGCAATTAATGTTTGTCCCAAGCTTGGGGATGCTAGGTTTAATGAAGATGATATTTTTAGTCTCCCAAGTTTTGATATGCAAATTTATAATAATGATAGCATGCCTCCTACTTATGATGATTATATTGATGAAAGTGGGTTTGGAAGAGTGTCAACTTTAGGAAGTAATGATCCCACTATTTTGGAGGATGTTGAATCTTATAATATTTATGAAAGTGGATTTGGAGAGGTTATGACTTTATTTAGTGATGTATCCACTATTTTGGAACAGGTTCCAATTGATTATGATGAGAACAAAGTTGCTACTTATGATGATTATTGTGATGAAACTTATGCTATAAGAAGTAGTGATGATTATATTTATAAAACTTGTCATGATTATGATTCCCCTTTTTCTGAACATTACTCTTTTAATGTGTAAACAATTTATAGTATTCAAGTCTCTTATGATACTCCCACTATTCCGAATGAGAAGAATTTTGCTTATGTGGAGAGTAGTAAAATTTCTATGCAAGTAGATCCTGAAAAGAATGATTTAGTTGCTGGTTATATTTTTGAATTCATTCATGATGCTACTAAAAGTTATTATGAGGGAGGAATGTATGCTTGTAGGAATTGCAATAATATCAAGTTTCCTCTCTATGTGCTTAAAATCTTGAAGTTATGCTTGTTTTACCTTCCTATGCAAGTTGATTCTTGTTCCCATAAGTTGTTTGCTCACAAATTCCCTATGCATAGGAAGTGGGTTAGACTTAAATATGCTAGTCATATTATTCATGATGCTCTCTTTATGTTTCAATTCTTATCTTTTATGTGAGCATCATTGAAATCGTCATGCCTAGCTAGGGGCGTTAAACGTTAGCGCTTGTTGGGAGGCAACCCAATTTTATTTTAGTTTCTTTCTTTTTGGTTATGTTTAGGAATAAATAATCCATATATCTTCTTTTTAGATGTGGTTTTATGTTTTAATTAGTGTTTGTGCCAAGTAGAACCTTTGGGAAGACTTGGGTGAAGTCTTTATGATCATGCTGTAAAAAACAGAAACTTTAGCGCTCACGAGATTAGCTAAAACTTTTTACTGGAGAGTGCTATTTAGTTGATTATTTTTGCATTTTATTACTAGCCAAATTCCTCAGTCCCACCAATTTAGTTTAGGATTTTTGGAGTTGAAGAAGTTTGCGTTAGTTACAGATTACTACAGACTGTTCTGTTTTTGACAGATTCTGTTTTTCATGTGTTGTTTGCTTATTTTGATGAATCTATGGCTAGTAAAATAGTTTATAAACCATAGATAAGTTGGAATGAAGTAGGTATAACACCAATATAAATAAAGAATGAGTTCATTACAGTAAGGTGAAGTGGTGTTTTCTTTTCTTTCGCTAACGGAGCTCACGAGTTTTCTGTTAACTTTTGTGTTGTGAAGTTTTCAAGTTTTGGGTAAAGATTCGATGGACTATGGAATAAGGAGTGGAAAGAGCTTAAGCTTGGGGATGCCCAAGGCACCCCAAGGTAATATTCAAGGATAACCAAGCGTCTAATCTTGGGGATGCCCCGGATGGCATCCCCTCTTTCGTCTTTGTTCATCGGTAACTTTACTTGGAGCTATATTTTTATTCACCACATGATATGTGTTTTGCTTGGAGCGTCATTTTTTTCTTTTGTATTGCTTGCTGTTTGAATAAAGTATCAAGATCTGAAATTCTTAAAATGGGAGAGTCTTCACATAGTTGCATAATTATTCGACTACTCATTGATCTTCACTTATATCTTTCAGAGTAGTTTGTTGTTTGCTCTAGTGCTTCACTTATATCTTTTAAAGCACGGTGGTGGTTTTATTTTGAAGAAATAGATGAACTCTCATGCTTCACTTATATTATTTTGAGAGTCTTAAATAGCATGGTAATTTGCTTAATCCTAATATGCTAGGTATTCAAGACTAGTAAAAACTTTCTTATGAGTGTGTTGAATACTAAGAGAAGTTTGATGCTTGATGATTGTTTTGAGATATGGAGGTAGTGATATTAAAGTTGTGCTAGTTGAGTAGTTGTAAATTTGAGAAATACTTGTGTTAAAGTTTGCAAGTCCTGTAGCATGCACGTATGGTAAACGTTATGTAACAAATTTGAAACATGAGGAGTTCTTTGATTGTCTTCCTTATGAGTGGCGGTCGGGGACGAGCGATGGTCTTTTCCTACCAATCTATCCCCCTAGGAGCATGCGCGTAGTGCTTGGTTTTTGATGACTTGTAGATTTTTGCAATAAGTATGTGAGTTCTTTATGACTAATGTTGAGTCCATGGATTATACGCACTCTCACCTTTCCACCATTGCTAGCCTCTTCGGTACCGTGCATTGCCCTTTCTCACATTGAGAGTTGGTGCAAACTTCGCCGGTGCATCCAAACCCCGTGATATGATACGCTCTTTCACACATAAACCTCCTTATATCTTACTCAAAACAACCACCATACCTACCTATTATGGCATTCCATAGCCATTCCGAGATATATTGTCATGCAACTTTCCACCATCCAGTTTATCATGACACGTTCATCATTGTCATATTTCTTAGCATGATCATGCAGTTGACATAGTATTTGTGGCAAATCCACCGTTCATAATTATTTACATGTCACTCTTGGTTCATTGCATATCCCGGTACACCCCGGAGGCATTCATATAGAGTCATAGTTTGTTCTAGTATCGAGTTGTAATCATTGAGTTGTAAATAAATAGAAGTGTGATGATCATCATTTTCTAGAGCATTGTCCCAAGTGAGGAATAAAAAAAAGAGAGAGAAAGGCCATATAAAAAGAGAAGGCCCAAAAAATGAGAGAAAAAGAGAGGAGGGACAATGTTACTATCCTTTTACCACACTTGTGTTTCAAAGTAGCACCATAATCTTCATGATAGAGAGTCTTTTGTTTTGTCACTTTCATATACTAGTGGGAATTTTTCATTATAGAACTTGGCTTGTATATTCCAACAATGGGCCTCCTCAAGTGCCCTAGGTCTTTGTGAGCAAGAAAGTTGGATGCACACCCACTTAGTTTCTTTTGTTGAGCTTTCATATGTCTATAGCTCTAGTGCATCCATTGCATGGCAATCCCTACTCCTTGCATTAAGATCAATCGATGGGCATCTCCATAGCTCATTGATTAGCCTCGTTGATGTGAGACCTTCTCCTTTTTTGTCTTGGCTTCTCATTGATTAGCCACATAACCCCCATCATCATATTCTATTCCACCCATAGTGTGATGTCCATGGCTCGCGCTCATGTATTGCGTGAAGGTTGAAAAAGTTTGAGATTACTAAAGTATGAAACAATTGCTTGGCTTGTCATCGGGGTTGTGCATGATGAGAGCATTCTTGTGTGACGAAGATGGAGCATGACTAAACTATATGATTTTGTATGGATGAACTTTCTTTGGCCATGCTATTTTGAGAGGACATAATTGCTTAGTTAGTATGCTTTAAGTATTATTACTTTTATGTCAATATGAACTTTTATCTTGAATCTTTCGGATCTGAATATTCATACCACAATTAAGAAGAATTACATTGAAATTTTGCCAAGTAGCATTCCACATCAAAAATTCTGTTTTTATCATTTACCTACTCAAGGACGAGCAGGAATTAAGCTTGGGGATGCTAATACGTCTCCAACGTATCTATAATTTGTTATTGTTCCATGCTATTATATTATCCATCTTGGATGTTTATGGGCTTTATTAAACACTTCTATATTATTTTTGGGACTAACCTATTGACCCAGAGCCCAGTGCCAGTTCTTGTTTTTCCCTTGTTTCGGTGTTTCAAAGATAAGGAATATCAAATGGAGTCGAAACGGAATGAAACCTTCTGGAGAAGTTATTTTTGGAAGGAAAGCAACCCGGGAGACTTGGAGTCCACGTCAAGAAAGCAACGAGGAAGGCACGAGGCAGGGGGCGCGCCCACCCCCCCTGGGCACGCCCTCCACCCTCATGGGCACCTCGTGGCTCCCCCAACATATTTCTTCCGCCTATATATATCCATATACCCTAAAATGATCGGGGAATAGAATAGATCGGGAGTTCCACTGCCGCAAGCCTCTGTAGCCACCAAAACCCAATCGGAGCCCTGTTCCGGCACCCTGCCAGAGGGGGGGGGAACCCTCACCGGTGGCCATCTTCATCATCCCGGCGCTCTCCATCATGAGGAGGGAGTAGTTCACCCTCGGGCTGAGGGTATGTACCAGTAGCTATGTGTTCAATCTCTGTCTCTCGTGTTCTTGATTTGGCACGATCTTGATGTATCGTGAGCTTTGCTATTATAGTTGGATCTTATGTTGCTTCTCCCCCTCTACTCTCTTCTAATGGATTGAGTTTTCCTTTGAATTAATCTTATCGGATTGAGTCTTTAATGATTTGAGAACACTTGATGTATGTCTTCACTACAAAAAAAAGACACATACGTGACATTTTGGGCCGAACGAATTTTTTTCTGTCATACATATGACGATACTTGTGACAAAACCCGGTATCATCATAGATGTGGTGGGATCCTACTTCTATGACAAAAAATCATGACAGAAAATGGGCTTTTCGTCCTGGGCGGGCCGGAGACGCAGCTGCATGACATTCTTTGGGCCGTCCATGACGGAAAAGACCATGGTAGAAGCGAGGGCGAGGAAAATTTCGGGGAGTTCCCGGTTATGGTGGGAGGTCGGGGGCCGAGCGATGCGCGTTTCTCTCATAGATGTACGCGCGTGTGTGCGAGGCGTTGGCTCTAACTGAACCCGAGCGAGGAGTTGGGCTCTAACTGAACCCGAGCGATTGCACTACAGGCTACGCGTTACTGAACCCGAGCGATCGATCGATGGCTGTTAACTGAACCCAATCGAGCGATTCCTTTGCTACTGCTGCTAACTGAAGTCGATCGATGCTGCCTCTGGGATGAACAGTGAGCGTTGCGGGGGGGGTGGATGAACAGTGAGCGGTGGCATTGCCTCTGGATGAACAGGACCACGTGGTGTGGTGGAGGGTTGGATGAACAGTAGACGGTGGAGGGGTGCCCGTGGAGGGGTGGTTGAACAGGACCCCGTGGTGTAGAGGGCTAGATGAACAGTAGACGGTGGAGTGGTGGTTGAACAGTAGCTGGTGGAGTAGCGTGCGGTGGATGCTGGATGAACAGGAGCCCGTTGAGGCTGGAGGAGGTCGACGGTAGCCCGTGGAGGCTGGAGGAGGTCAACGGTGGAGATGAACATTATCCCGTGGAGTCCCGTTTTGCAGTACGCCACACCCCTCCCGATGAACAGGACCCCCGTTTCAACCGTAGTAGGTCCGTTTCGTCCGTTTTGCGGTACGCCACACCCCTCCCGATCAACAGGACCCCCGTTTTGATCGTAGGAGGTCCGTTTCGTTCGTTTTGTGGTACGCCACACCCCTCTCGATCAACAGGACCCCCATTTCGACCGTAGGAGGTCCGTTTCGTCCGTTTTGCGGTACGCCAGACCCCTCTGGATGAATAGGATCCCGTTTCGAACGTGGCCGGTCAAACACAAGGCCGTTTCCTCTGTTGTGCGGTACACCAGGCCTTGTTTCCATCGCCTGTTCCGTCCAAGCCCTCCCGATGAACACGACCACACATTCCGTCCGACCCAGCTGGTTGGCTCCCACGCGTTCCGTTGCCTCCCCATGAACACGACGCATTTCGTTGCCTCCCCATGAACACGAGGATTCCGTTGCCTCCCCATGAACACGACGATGTTGTTTCTCCGTTCCGACCCAGCCATGTACACGAGCCCTGGCCGTACGTATGCGCAAGTAGGCGTTCGAGACCCCGCCCGTATGTACACATACGTGGCCGTATTTTCTTTCTTGCACCCTGGTCGCTGTACGTACGTGTACATGCTACGTGCGCGCCTCTACTACGACACGTGTGCGCCTCTACATCGACCAGTATGTACGTACACATTCGCAACCAGAATGACAACACTATGTACGCTTCGACCAGGTGGGTCCCGACTGTCAGGCACTTCCTTGCGTGCGAAGATGTAGCTGGTGGGTCCCAGCAGTCAGGGGGGCGAATCGTTTTATTTTTTTTGCCCGGACGCACTTCCTTGCGTGCAAAGGTGTAGCTGGTGGGTCCCAGCAGTCAGGGGGGAAACTTTTTTTCGCGAAATACGGTGGCCCGTCCGGTGGGTCCCCGCTATCTGGTGGAGGAATAATTATTTTGCATGTAATAAGGAAGCACTTCCTTGCCGCGGCCGTGGACCCAGCTGTCAGCCTCTCCATGTACAGTCCACATCCGATGGAAGCCGTTCCTTGACCATGTTGACCACGCCACGCCGAGAGCACTAGGGCGGTGGACGACGGCGAGGCCTAGGAAGGGGACAACACGGAGCCGGGGAAGACGCGACAGTGGATGCCGGCGGGTTCACTGGTTCGCTGCGGTGTGAGGCTGTCGTCGCCGCAGAATAACAGGGGGTGTGGGTGAGTAGAGGGATGGCCTGGCCAGCGGTGGGAGTAGTAGGGGGCGGTGAGGCCTCCGCCGCATCGCAGCAGGCCATGGGAGGCAGGAGCACGAGGCACGACCGACGCTGGTTTGGGCGGTTGGAGCAAGAAGACCAGAGGTTGAAGAAGCACTACGGCCGTTGGATGGACATCGTACGGTCAGTGGAGCTAGAATCGTGCATATTGACTAAGTTGACAAAGCCATCGGTCCCTGTCAACTTAGTAGGCCCACAAGTCAGCCTGCCACTATACTGGCTCCCAGCTAATAGGGGGAGTATTCATTTTTTTTGTGCGTAATAAGGAGGCACTTCCTTGCGTGCGAAGATATAGCTGGTGGGTCCGAGCTGTCAACGACGGTAATGTTTTTTTCGCGAAATACAGAGGCCCTTTCGGTGGGTCCCTGATGTCAGGTGGAGGTATCATTATTTTGCGCGTAATAAGGAGGCATTTCCTTGCGTGCGGCCGTGGACCCAGCTGTCGGCCTCTCCACATACAGTCCACTTCAGATGCATGTCGGTCGTTGACCACGTCGACCAGGCCGCGCCGAGAGCACCAGGGCGGTGGACGACGGCTAGGCCTAGGAAGGGAACGACACGGAGGCGGGGAAGACTCGGCAGTTGTTTCCCACGCGGAGGGGAGTACGACTGTACGAGGGTTTACTGGTTCGTCTGCCGTCGACGGAGAATAACAGTAGGTGTGGGTGAGTAGAGGGATGGCTAGGCCAGCGATGGGAGTAAAGTGGGGTGGTGAGGCCTGTGCGGCAGCAGAGCCGGCCGCGGGGAGGAGGGAGCAGGCAGTCCCGCCGGCGCTTGTTTGAGCGGCTGGAGCAGGAAGAGCAGAGATTGAAGAAGCACGACGGCCGTTGGATGGACATCGCACGGTCACTGGAGCTAGAATCGTTCATATTGACTAAGTTGACAAAGCCCTCCGTCCCCGTCAACTTAGTAGGCCCACAAGTCGGCCTCCCACCATGGTGGGTCCCAGCTAGCAGGGGGAGTATTCATTTTTCTGTGTGTAATAAGGAGGCACTTCTAGTGGGTCCGAGTTGACAGCGGGGGGAACGTTTTTTTCGCGAAATACGGTGGTCTGTCCGGTGGGTCCCAGCAGTCAGGGGCAAACGTTTTTTTGTGAAATACGGTGGCCCATCAGGTGGGTCCCAGCAGTCAGGGGGGAAACGTTTTTTCCGCGAAATACTGGTGGCCCATCCAGTGGGTCCCTGCTGTCAGGTGGAGGAATAATTATTTTGTGCGTAATAAGGAGGCACTTCCTTGCGGCTGCCGTGGACCCAGCTGTCAGCCTCTCCACGTACAGTACTCTTCCGATGGAAGTCAGTCGTTGACCACATTGACCACGCCGCGCCGAGAGCACCACGGCAGTGGACGACGGCGAGGCCTAGGAAGGGGACGACGCGGAGCCGGGGAAGACGCGGTAGTGGATGCCCACGCGGAGAGGAGTACGAGGGTTCACTGGTTCGGCTGCGGTGTGAGGCTGCCATCGCTGCAGAATAACAGGGGAGTGGGTGAGTGGAGTGATGGCCTAGCCAGCGATGGGAGTAGTATGGGGACGGTGAGGCCTCCGCGGCAGCACAGCCGGCCACGGGAGGCAGGAGCATGCGGCACGACCGGCGCTGCTTTGGACGGCTGGGGCTAGAAGACCAGAGGTTGAAGAAGCACTACGGCCGTTGGATGGAGATCGTTGACCACGCCGCGCCTAGAGCACCAGGGCGGTGGACGACGGCGAGGCCTACAAAGGGAACGACACGGAGCCGGGGAAGACACGGCAGTGACTGCCCACGCGGTGGAGAGTATGAGGGTTGACTGGTTCGGCTGCCATTGCCAGAAAATAACAGGAGGTGTGGGTGAGTAAAGGGATAGTCAGGCCAGGGATGCGAGTATGATGGGGCCGTGAGGCCTGCCCGGCAGCACTGCCAGCCACGGGAGGCGGGAGCATGCGGTTCCGGCGGTGCTGGTTTGGGCAGCTGGGGCAGGAAGATCAGAGACTGAAGAAGCACGATTGCCGTTAGATTGACATCTAACGGTTTAACGCTGGTAGAGTCGATTGTTGACTAAGTTTATTTTTTGAGAAACCTTGTGTACACATGAACTTAGTAGGCCCACAAGTCAGCCTCCCAATCTGTGGCAAACAACATAAAGCCCATTTGCTATTTTTTATAATTTGCAGCCCATTTGCTAATTCTTAAGTAATTTATTACAGCCCATTTTCTACCGAGGACCACGGTCAAAAAGTTCAACCTTATTTTCCATATTTCGGTGGCATCCGAACTGTTGTAATCCCGAAATGATAAACATTTTTTTAAGAACTTATTAATTTGCCAAAAAAATCATTTTGTTTTTGTAAGCAAATAAGACGTGGGACAATTGAGTTGGTTTAAGGGAAAACCAGTGGTAAAAAAATCAGTGCTGGGTGGGAAAAAACAACAAAAATAAGGATGTAAATATGAAAAGGGAATTTTATGTGTTTTCAATATAATGATACATGTATATGAACTAGTAAAACTATAGGTAGATATTAGAAAACGGATGTAGGACATGCGTTTCAAGAGGAAAATAGAGCTAGGCTGTGTGTTTGATTCAGTAAAAAAACTGCCTGCGGATGTTGTAAGAAAAAATATAACTAACGCTGGCGGGCCAGAGGCCAGTAGATACCTGCTGGATCTTTGTGCCCCGTTGTCGCCATGGGCTGGGCCTGTTAAAAACAAAACCAACCCTAGGCAGTCTACAGCCCAGTTGAAACTTGCTCGACCTGAAAAAACAATATACGTGCTCAATCAACGAGATAATTCTGCAAGTACAGACTGATAACTGGGATGCAGCATGAGTATTGTTTTTTATCATGATAATAAGTGCATGCACTTGTTTCGAAAAAATTGGAGAACTGGGAATTCGAACGGCGGGTGCTTATGCTACCCATCAAATAAAAATTAGGTGCCTGAAAATTCATTTCGAAACAAATGATTCAGCTTTATATCCACGTCGACCCTCGGCATGATGGTTGGAAGCAAATGCAAGTTCATACCAAAAGATCGTTAACATTACCAACTTGCGGACGACAAGGTAGTACAACTACCAATACCAAACTAACTTATAATCTTTTTACTCCTGGCCCTAGTGTTTGTTTGGTCGAAAATATGGCAGAGGACCAGCTCCCGCTCCTTCTCTTACTCCAGGTCCCCGAGGTGGTACTGGTGCATCATCCAGATGGTCCTCTGCTGGTCGAAGTTCTTGTTGGTGTGCAGCACCAGAACCTTTTTTGTTGCCCGTCTGCCGGCCGTTGATCATCGGCAAGGTATTGCCGGTCTTGTGCCACATCGCGTGCATGCCGCACTCTGACTGTATCTTGGGACGCGTACACGTGCCCCTTTTGAAAGCCCTGGAATTGCGCTGGAAGAAATGCTTCCTTAGGCCACTCAGTGTGATACCTGAAGTATTGTGGAATACAGGTTTTAGTGTACCTAGTTGGCATTTTCATAACATCTTTGGCATGTTGCAGTCACTTGTTTCACTTTTTATTATCTGTCAAATTGTAATTGCTTCACCAGGTCTGCGTCTAAAAAGAAAAATAGAGCTATAAACAAAGGAATATGTGTGTGCAAGTAGACGGCCGATCGGTGTCTTACCTGGAAGTTTCTCAGGTTGGGTGTAGCATATGCCGTGCTCGCTGTCGATGGTTGGTGTGAACAAATCGATGAGAGACTGAAATCTCGCGCTGTCAGCACTCACTTTGGCCTCAAGGTGCTCGATCAGCACCTGATCTGTGGTATCGAACTTGACGCCAGCCGGTAGCACCGGCCAATCCTTCTTCAACTTGCATCGATAATTCCAGTTATATGGTACTCAATGTATGATCAATCGACTGTTTTAAGTGAATGATGAAAGATTTCGACAGATAAGTGGTATTCCAAATCTGAAGTCCAGAATACCCGAACACGCCGCCGGGATTCTTGTGTCACCTCACGCGCAGCGTGTTGTCACGTCAATTCAATGTTTGGACATGATGAATAATTTGACCGACGTATACTAGTACTGCTACTGGACTACTTACTAGTCGTATTTAGTGTCACAATTTATACATAG
This sequence comes from Aegilops umbellulata, assembly GCA_032464435.1. NCBI lineage: Eukaryota > Viridiplantae > Streptophyta > Magnoliopsida > Poales > Poaceae > Aegilops > Aegilops umbellulata. The sequence goes on along the minus strand of CP136056.1, from coordinate 336,697,750 downwards.
GTTTAACTAACAAGTACGCACTTGAAGCCTAACTGATATATATATATACTAGATCATGAATGCGCGCGTTGCCGCGCCCGTAAATATTTGATAGATTGATAAGAACTTCCCAAAAAAAGTGAATATACAAAACATGAGAGATCATTTTTGCATAAATTGACAAATGTATCAAAGGAAAGAAATTTAACCAGTTTGTTGTGAAGTAGTGTGGAAGAGAAGATTGGGTGCGTGTTAACATCCATCTAGAAACCTATCTTCCTCACAACAAGCTTTCGCCTTGCTTAATAGCCGCTAAAAATATGTGATTGAAAAAACAGACATACTTCTTAATAAAAAAATAGAAGAGATTGTATAATACTTGAACTAAGTCTTGCCAATGTAGGTAGTACAAAAATGCTTGAAAAATGCGGATGTTGCTAGGCCGGTACCATTGCCAAAGGGAAGTGTAGCACTTGGTCATCCAACAGGGGAAGATTACGATGGAGCCTCATGCTAGGCCTACTAACCGAAAGCTTTTCCCTCGTAGTGGCCCATAGTGGGTGTTGGCCCAGTTCATAAGAAGATGCCCAGATTGTTCTGTGGAGCAGCAGCCCAATCACACGTGGGCCTGCTAGCTGGCGTGAAGTTACGCAGCGAGAAGCCGAGCTAGTGGTGCGGAAGGACTCGGGAGATCTAGTACGTCCATTAGTAAAACGAACGGCTTAAGACACCTAATCACTGTGTGAGGCTGTAGCTAGCTATGTTTTACTGTTTAGTAATATATGGCTTCTGCACAGCATCTCCATCATCATTATCAGTACATCCTACGCAGGTGAGTTAGGATGCACTTGATCCCAGGAAGGTATCTATCCTTCAAACCAGAGGAGTGCTTCAAACTAACAATAGTACATAATATCCAACAAAAGAGGGCCGTGCTACACCAGCAGAATACATGGCTCAGTCTAGATATCAGCACGAATCAAGTTGTGCATATTTGCTGTTGGCATGAACCACATCGCCGCATGTCGGGTTCGCAAAAGCCATCCATCGCATGGAAGCTTGATGCCTTTCACACACTGAAGATTATCTAGCAACAAGCTATGTCGATGAATCTCTGGATATGGTGATTCATGAAACCCATGGTATGATGTGTAAACATAGCCCCCCTCGCGAATGGAAGTTGCATAGCATAGTAATCATCGCCGGTGATATGATCGATGATTGGTTGGATGATCGGATAATTGAGCCCGAGGAACAAGGAGTGGTTGCCGAGGCTGTAAACCCGCCTCCAGTTGAATACGCCTGGCCCAATGGAGCTGGGATCTTTCTCGAACACAAAGTAGCCATAGCCATCAATGTCATGAACGCCCCGCACATTGTACTGCATGTGGTTTGATGTAATGGTTTGGTCAATTTGGTACGTGCGAATGAGCATCAAATGACCGCCGTCAGCTGAACGAGCGATAAACCACCACCCATCGGCTGGTATGATTCCAGGTCCTGGAATCATGAAGGCCAGCGCATTTGCATCTGCTGCAACAATTCAAATTGGAGACCAAAAGGACAAAAATAAACAATCATGTTCAGAGTATGTGTGGACTTAAGATTATTATAACAGTGACACATATCATAGACAGAGAATTGCAATGCCGTGGTCATAATCATACCCCAAGTTAAAAAATAAGCCAATGGCTTTCATATTCTAGCAATATGTCATGGTTCAAACATCATGTAACAATGAGAGGAAAACAACTATTACAGCGCCTACTCATATTCTACCATAGCACTTACTACTACTGTTCTCGTATCAACTCTAAGCAATAACATGTGTTGTTATAAAAATCTTGTAAGCGAGAATAACATATAGCAATCATGATGTTATGCTCATAATATGTATTCTAACAATCATTAGATGCCAATTGTTCTCATATCAACTCTAACAATAACATGTGTGGTCATTAAAATGTAGGAAATGAGAGGAACATATAGCAATGATGTGGTTATAGACATGCTATGCATTCTAAATTTTTAACAAATGAACAGGCAGTCGTATTCATAAGGTAAAGATGAGATGAGATAGAACAATTACATGACGATAGATTCCACCAGTAGAGGCAGCCAATCAGTGCGTCGACCGCGTAAACGATGCCATCGTGCACTATAGCATCAGACAGAAATGTTGCCTCGACAGGATTGATGATGAGCCATAACCATGTATGGCGACCGGATTCCAGATAGACTAATCCCATGTTGAACAAGGCAATGAGCTTGTAATCCATGTAGTCTTCTGATGGTGTGGGCACTTCGCAGATTTCAACTTTCTGCAAATAGAGGTCGAGCCAAAAGCTTGACGCGTCTCGTGCGTAGTAGGCAGGAGTGTCCGACGGGCCGCGAGGCTCGATGGAGGCGGTATCCAACGATGGAAGGGTGATCTCTCGCTGGGTGTACATATCCACGAGACGCCACGGACTACCAATGTGCTAGATGAGGACGATCCAGTTGGCCTTCATGCCCGCCCAGTAGTGGCCGCGCATGAAGGACAAGTGGACGGGTAGTGGTAGCATGTCGAGGGGCACCACGGCAACCTCCGTAGGATCGTCAAGTCGGTGTCTGGGCCACCTGTGAGGATCGGGCATCAGCAAGCAGGGTGTCTTGAAAAGAGCCGGCCGGTTGCAGACGAGTAGACAATACAAAGACACCAAGCATGCGGCCAGACGGACGGTGCTGAGTAGGTCCATAACTACAGATCTGCTCCAAGAGAACATCGGGGAGGGAATTCCAATCGCGGCTCTGCGTGTCAGTCGGTTCTGCCATTGGGGTTTTCAGTGCCTGCGAGCCAGCGGGGAAGTGGATTCGGGCGGGCGAGCAAAGAAGCTTCTCCTCGTGTGGCCGAGCAGTGAGCGGGGGGATATGGTACGCGCGAGCTACCAAGGAAGATGGCGCGGGCGGGCGAGCAGTGAGCGGGGGTAAATGGTGTGCGGTCGACGATGGGGAAGAGAGGAGGAAGAAGAAGAGAGGAGGAAGAAGAGTGGAAGATGGGTAAGAAAGTGCATTCAATCTCAATTCTACTAGTACTACTACCAGGATATACCGTCCTTCGGAGTGTAAATAGTTACACCGATGACATGTGGGTCTACCACAACAGGGCCCATATGTTAGTTAATGGAGGATAGAGGTGCGTAGGCGTATTTGCGGAAGCGTGCTCTACTGGCAAACATGAGGGCAGTACTGGGTAAGGCTGATTTAGTAACACCAACACGCTGGTTCAGCTTATTAATTACGTGTCCCATCTGCTCCAGCGTGTATTGTCACTTCACTGTGAAGACTAGTTGAATAGTTCTCTCTGACCGAGATGGGGAATAATGGATCGCGAGGACTTCCTTTCTACAGTATCCCTATGCCTCTACGCTCACTTCACTCATTTTGCTCCGTACCTAGTCACTTGTTGAAATCTATAGAAAGACAAATACTCCGTATTTGGGAACAAAGGGAGGCTTTTACTCCGTACTATTTGGGAACAGAGGGAGTATCACCATATGGAGGGAACAGAGGAAGCTTGAAATATGAACATGTCAATGGGAGGGAGTAAGCCCCATGCATGCATGCATGCATGCAACATGCAACACTCACACGTACACATGGACGCACGCAACACTCACGCACCCATGTGGCGCACATCACACGGCGCAACACACACACTCACGCTCAAGTGCTCAACCTACTCCCTACGTCCATGAAAGACTGTACATTTAGAGATTTACACATTGATCAGGGCATAATTAACGCCCAAAAGTAGCAGACTTATGTGTGCATGCGACCATTGAGATAAGAAGATTAAATGAAGGCCGTTGCATGCTGTAATTAAGGATAGACATGTAGCCTATACCTACAGCACAAGTTGGTGCATTAGTCAATCAATATCGATTTAGATTAAAGGCTAAATGCATTGGAAGTGTAGATGTAAATCATGTACTACACTCTTTGTTTTATAGCCGATGTGCACTCTTTGTTGGAAGACCGAGGGAGGACACGTGCATGCACTCACATACACAGCCATGGCGGTTCGCGCGCAAGGGTAGGACTCGTGTCGCGCCTGCGTAAAGTTTTGTTTAACTGATTTCTTTGCTCTGCCAACTGACAGATGGGACCCAGAAACCAGGTGACAATTTAACCAGTCAACAAAGTGCCACGTTGACTATGTGGCCGGTCAGTAGGGTGCAATACGGTGATCTACGATGAGCTAGTGATCGTATAATCGCTGCAAAACTATATATAGTGACCATAAAAAGCGTATTGTTACATACGTTGACCAACAGTGTATTTTTCTCGTTTCAAATTAAGCCATATTAATCAGAAAGGACGCAGTATGGACTACTACTACTAGTACTAGTACTGCTTTGATGTGTCCCGTCAACTCGCCGAACGAGGAGAAGCTTGCTTACTACGCCTCTCCCTCGCCCACGCGCGCGGTGGTTCGCAGGACGAGGAAAGGGTTTTGACTATAGCGCCCTCTCCCTCTCGCTCTCCCTCTCGCTCTCCCTCGCCCTCGCCCTCGCGGTGGACGTGCAGCAGTTCAATCGGTGTCAGATTGCCAGAAGCATATTATACTGTAGTATCATCATTGTTGGACCTTCCGAAGAGGCGAAGAGCCAAGTGCAAGGTTCACACGAGTATGAACTGTTGAACCTCCCGAAGAGGCAAAGAGCCAAGCACAAGGTTTTATAGGAGTTGTCGTCCTAGTAGGAGTGTACTACAACTATAGCGTACGATGCTACTTTATGATGCCGCCACGTCATGTATATTCAAAGCCGTGCCACCTTTTTTTCTCAAAGAGCGTGTTGGAGCCCATGCAACAACCACACAAGTTGCACGTACACATAACACATTTACTAGCAATAAATTCTAAAGGACAAATGCCAGTATGCCACACAAGTTCATCTCCAATTCATGTGATAAATTTGTGCACGACTAGTCTACATATATTCACAGCGCTACCGTTCACAATTACCGTACTCCACTTACACGTTATAGATGGGCTACATGTCCTCCTCCTGGTTCCAGTCCCAGGTGTTCTTCATGGATGGCACGATCCAAAGCGGTGGGCAACGGGAATCATTGTCGCAGCTTTCTAGTCCGGTTCCACACGATGGAGACTCATCCAAGCTGAAGCGGCATAAGTCAGGGATAGCGTGTCCCAGCATGTCGTTCATCCAGCGGTGCGCACTGAAGACACCACCATGCTTCATGAATGGCAGGCCTTCCGTGTCATGCACGGAAGGTGGCATCCGCTTCACAATGGGGTAGCTGTCCCTGATGAAAAGCGAGTACTCTCCAAGAGTGTTCCTCGGCACCCACGTAGCATCACGGGGGTCGAACTCGGCGTCGTTCATCTGGTACACGTGGCATCCCAGATCTGGACACATGGTGACGTACATAGTCAGGTCCATGCATAATAATGTTGTGCACAAATATGGCGGTCAGTATTACTGTGCAGCAAATAGTACTACTCCGGTATAGAGGAAGTAAAATAACCGGCTGATTATATATAGCCACTCTTGGCTACATGGATGAGATAGTAAGACATGGAAAAACAAAAATGGTGGCAGCTAGTGGGTTCAAGTCTTCAAGGGCCTAGCTAGCTATACGCGTCCTCCAAGGTAAAAAGTACTCCTACTAGTACTACAAAGTATACTACTAGTACAACAATGAAAGAGAAGGCGAGAGGGTTAAAAAATGGAATACCTGGGTAGATGGTGACGGTCCGATCGTGGTAGATTGTGTGACCATGTTGAACATCAGTGGTACCATGGGTAACGACTGCTAAGATAGTTGATCCCAATATGCCAAAGTCAGCTACAAGGTTCCAGGTTAGACCGAATCGCGGATGCAAATGCACATCCAGGATCGGTGATCTTATTTTGATCGGGGGATGACTGGTCCCTGCAAAATAATGGAGTACCGTTAGGGATGCAAATGATGGTTTGTGCATTCCATTTGTAATATCCCGTACCGTAGGATGGCAACCAGATGAAACAAGTCCCCTGGCTTGTCACCGCGAAGATGCGGCCTAGATGGCGCACGGCGTCTTCGAACGTGTAGGGGTACAAATCTGCCGCCGCCAACATGCATCAGCCTCTGCCGTTACTGCCTCTTGCATTGATGGCAATCCTTATGTCAAACACCATGATGAGATAGTAATCATCGTAGTCGCGTCGCTTTGTCGGCGGGTCCGCAATTGCTATCTTCTTCAATCCCATGTAGGCATCATCATACGTATTCTTTCCCAGCCAGTCCGGAAGGCCGATCCCAATGGTGGAGAAGGGGTCTACCGGAACGGCCGCACTGTTGTGGATGTTGTGCAAAATCATGGTGGTATCCGGCCGAAGGTATGCAAGCCAATCTTTGTTGGCACCGACCCAGACCTATATATAAGATGGTGGGCAGCGGAGAAATTATGGGATGGAAATGGAATAACTAAGTACTACATGATCAAACTCCATTACTGACTTGCTCATCGGACAAAATCCGACTACCTCTCAACGTCGGCAACTCTAGCGGAGTCAACATGCAACCATGGCCAGGGAGCGGTGGACTGTTTGAAGGATTGTCCCATAGAAGAACCTTCTCCTCGAGGACGCATGGAAGACCAACAAGCATGGCCTTTTACCAAGCCTGTTTAAGCAGCGTCTTGAAAAAGTTGGTGCAGGAAGCACCGAGTCTTGCGGCGGTGAGGACGTCGGAGCGGCGTGCGATTTATCCCAGAGGATCATCGTCCAAGGTCTCCCAGCCCCGACGAGGAGGAGAACCGCCTGGCGAATCCATGGGAGCAGCGACAAACTGCCTTCTCTTCAGGGGAGGGGAACTGGCGAGGAGGAGATAAGAGCGTAGTAACCGCAGGGCCTCATCCCTTCCAATTGTAGATCGTTCCTCAGCGAAGGGATGATGCTATTATTTACTACTAGTACTAGCATTATGGAACGTTATGGGATTGCATTATACTGTAAATAATAGCACAAGTAAGAAATTTTTGGCACTAGGTAGTAGTTTTTGGCGTGGATTAAGAAATTTTGGGTATGTTTTTGCCATTTTTTGTACACGCCAACTAGTGTCAAAAAACATCTTACATTATGTGACGGAGGAGTACGTACTCGTACTGTAGCAGTACTAGTACTACTTTTCTCAACTAGTAGTGCGATGTATTGTACTTCTAGTCTAGTATAGTATAGTGCACCAATTTTGAACTCTTGAATCTCAGGGCCAAGGAGCTACAGTTGGAAGTGGAGGGTACTACTGTTCTCTAGAACCATCGCTGTACTATCAATGCAGGGGCAGTACACCTGCGTAGTGGCCTAGTGGGTACTCTCGGTGCTCTATTCAGCCGCTCCTCTCACGTAGCTGGCCTACTCAGCCGTTCCTCTCATGCACACACTAGCAGCCTATTTATCACCAACGGTTACTGCGGGGGCAGAACATTTGAGTTATTTGATACAGCGAGACTAGGCTTTTCGCTTCCATTTGTGGAGGTGTAATGGATCTCGTCGAACTTTGTTAGTAGTTCCTTCTTTATGAATGAGATGAAGCAAAGCTTTTGCCTCCGTTTCAAAAAAAACACGTCAAGAGGAATTTCTTTTATAGTAGAGCCAATAATGGAGTGAAGTCCATGCGTGCAACGCCATAAGCTACAGAGTAGTAGTAGAGCACTTTACGTACAAAGCCATATTGCACAGTTCCCAATGCCCCACCAGGCTTTTCCGGCTCCTTGGGCTTAATCGGGAGGAGCTAGTTTAAATATGCTACTAGCTGATGAGGAATCTGCAAGCGAGGTGCGGCTAGGGCGAGCACGCGAGCCACGGGATGCTGGGAAGGAAAACCTGTTCACGTGGCTAGGTTGTCCAGTGCACCCAGATTGTGGGGCCGCACGTCCGTTTGACTTCAAAACTCAAACTACCCGTGTAAAATATTGGCTCGCAGCGAAGTGTAGTAGTACTATTTTTTTTAAAAGGCCGCCGTGCGTTCGGCCGGGATCGAACCCACAAAACGAGGTATACACTCTCGCGACCACTAGTAGTACTCGTTGGAGTACAACGCAACCTAGAAACGCCTTTTGTCGCTAGTAGTACGTACATTGTTCCTTACAAGAAACCCCTAAGAGCATGGTTAATAGTATAGCCAGCTGCTGGCTCTAAGCCAGTGCCATGTCATCTACAGCCCATCTTATAGCCAACATGTACAATAATAGATCAAAAGAGTGTACTACTTTTTTATTATGTGGCCCACTTCTCATTCTCACAAAGTGCCTAGGAGCACGTGCTAGAGCTGGCTCTTCACGAAGAGCCCGCTTACCTTCTCTCACCTCTTCTCTTTCCTCCAACTAAGCAAAAATATACTAGTATATTTCTTATAGCCCGCTGACTCAGCTCTATTGTACTTTCTCTAATAATGCAAGAAACCACTAAAATGCCAAGAAACTACTACCACTTGCATACGTGGCAGACTTAAGATAAGACTACCTTATCAACCATTGTACATGCTCTTGCCAACAAATATCCTCGAGTGACCTCCTACCTCCGGCTCGTCCACCTAGTCATCCTCGACCATGGGACACAGCTACCGCCGCCGGCAGAAGGCGAGGTCAAAACCACCGGGGTGCGGAGCCCATGTTGCGGCAGCTAAGATGCCAGCTCCGTCTGGCGCTCGCGGCCGCTAGCTAGCCAAGATAGCTCCGTCCAGCTGCTTGTCTGCAAGATTTGCTAGCTAGATTGGCACGGCAGCGCGGCGGCTTGCTCGCGCACGCCACGCTAAGGCCAGCCATCTGGCTTGAGCGAAGGCCAGCCCGGCGGCTTTCTCACTCGTGAGTCACGCTCGGGCCAACCCGCCAACCCGTGCGGAGGCCAGCACGGCGTCCGGCCCGTCCGGCGGAGCGGCGGCCAACTCGCTCATCACCGGCGCCACCAACGAACACGCATCAGTACTGTTTGAAGTAATGTTCAGGAAAAATAATGATTTGAGGGGGAATAACAGGATAGAAGGTCAGATGTGGGTCCCTCGTGTCAACGGTCAAACAAAATGTGTTGGTTTAAGCTGCCTCGTCAGCACGGACGTGTGGGCCAACCCTGTCATAAATGGGTTTAAACGAACCTAATCGGTAGGAGTACTAGGTAGTTTTTGGCGTGGATTAAGAAATTTTGGGTATGTTTTTGCTATTTTTTGTATAATAGATTCTTCCTAGGGCTGGTTGAAAGTGGTTGTTTTTTGTTAAGTACTCTACATATTGTAAGTAGGAGTGAAAGTTAAGCTTTGGAAGCCAATAAGCAAGGCTAGTTACATAGTGCATATGTGTACATGATTGAAAGTAAATATCAACCATGAGTGACTAATATCTTGATGGAGAACTCGAAACTATGGAATACTAGGAAAAAATGCATGGTTGGAAATACTAGCAATGTTCATGTCTGTTGCGACGAATCATAATTAGAATAATACTTATTCACAAACTTGGTACAAAACAATCTAATTTTGTCACTAGAGATATATTATGTTTCAATTAGAATATATTCCTTGGGCTGTTTTGGTGAGGTCAGGGAGGGATGTGGTTGGTTTTAAGATACTAATTATGGGTTTTTCTGCAAATTGGTAGACAAGTGGGATGTTGGTGAGGAAAGGCAACAACTTACCTCAGATCGCTAGATGTAGATATAATGGTCAGAAACTACGGACGGCAGACACACCAGCATCACCAACTTAGTCTTGTGTAGGAGTACTAGCAAGATCCGTGCATTGCACGGAACATCAAGATGAATTTTTTTATAAAACACTTGTTGTGATTGACCCTTGCGGGAGTAATCCCATGTGTAAAAACTAATGATATCTCGAGAAATATGAGATAAGGTGAAGAGGAGTGGGGTGTGGTGGTGGTTGGTGGTCGGACTGAGCGGAGGCATGGGGATTGACGACGCCTGCAGCGGCCACCAGGCCAGTTTGTTCCAGAGGCTTCCTTTCTTAATTGCTCAACAATGAGGTTTGTTGGAGATAAGGATGAACGAGGGAAGGCCTTGTCTGCAAATGTGGAGAGGGGTGCGGGTATCTTTTAGTTTAATTTCCATCCGTCAGATATAGATCGGACGGTCTATATTGCAAGATGGCACACGTACCATCATCACCAACTCGGTTTTTTATAAGAGAAGAAATATAAGTATGGAGATACAAACGTATTATCGATACTTGCTTCCGTAAACTAGCATCTACATTATATTCAACGCCTCGGCATGTGGGGCAAGAGCACAATGACTTCTCGATTGTGTAAAACAAAGATTTTCCCGTCGCCGACAAGGAGGGGGTGACGGCGACGCGCTTTTTGGCTTGCTCTAGTCCAAGTAGTCATACTAGGTGGTCTAAGCACGTGTAGATTTATTCTTTTTCACGTCTCGTGTTCGCCGTACTGCCATGACTGTTGATGAATAGACGGTAAGTTATTCATGGGGAAACCCTTGTTGAGCGTGTTTGCGAGAGAGAGAGAGAGAGAGAGAGAGAGAGAGAGAGAGAGTGCGTGTGTGATATGTTAGAGATTGAGGCAATGATAACAGATTCTTTGTGTCTATGTGTGTGGAGGATAGAGAGAGACATGTACATGGGGCTTTGTGTTGTGTAATGTGGAGACACATATACATAATTAGAGAGTAGTGTGTGAGATACACATGCGGACATGAGGAGAGATGAGGATCCAGATAAATGGGTGTCTGTGCGTGTCTGTGTGTGTTTGTGCACGCGTTTGTGTGTGAGAGGGAGAGAGTGTATGTGGAGTAGAGAGACCACTGATGATGTAAACCTAGTATAAGGGAAGGGGGAATGGTGTGACATGTGTAGTACCGAGATAGCACGGGTGCGGGCAGGGGGAGCAGACTATTTGGAAGAGACATCTGTGTGTGTGTGGGAGAGGGGTGTGAGAGCGACAGAAAGAGAGAGCTAGCGACGAAGAGAGAGAGAGAGAGAGAGAGAGAGAGAGAGAGAGAGAGAGAGAGAGAGAGAGAGAGAGAGGGCGAGAGGGGACGTTTGTGTCCATAAATGGCGTATAGATAGGGAGACAATGTTGATGTTGTCCGAAATTGGCCTATGAACGGAGACGCAAGGGAAACGAGTCATCGTGTGTGTGATAGGGACTTCATGAGAGATCTAGAATAGATGGTGTAGAGAACAATGTGTGAAATCGAGAACGATTATACATTAGGGAGCTATGCAAAGAGTCACGACATATATGTATACAGGGAAGGAGCTGGGGCGGGTCCGCATGTGGGAGAGATAGAAAGAGGAGAGTGGTGCACAAGGAGACAAAGTATGCTTGTTTGCAGTGGGGGTGGTGTGTGAGGTGAGTGCGCGAGAACCACATAACTAGGGAGATAGACGTTTGGGGGCGACATTTTGTGTGTATGGGAAATATACACTCTACATAGTGCGTGTGCTTGGGTAAGAGAGATAGCGGGAGACCTGGAGAGTGAGGGAAGAGATGTGTGCATGCCCGAGAGACAAAGTGATAGAGACCTATGTTGGGGTCTGGACTTTACAAGAGAGAGGGGTGTTAATGTGCTCGTGTGTTGGTGTTTGGGGGAGAGAACGACTTCTCTATGTGTGTGTGTGGTGGTGGGGGGGTTGACTTCAGATAAAGAGTGAGGTGTCTATATTTGAGGGACTTTAGCGTAATTGAGATATTGTGCACCCATGGTTGATCAATTTGTTTCACAGTTTCTACTATGAGATAACGATACTTTTGAACATGCGTGATATACCTTGATGTACCAGAATTACAAACCTAAGACTAGAATTTTGGAATTCGACTCCATCATTAGCTTTTGTAATTCATTTAAACGGAGGTACATATTTTAAGCCGGGATTTCGTGATTTCAAATTCATATATCAAACCTAGAGATATACACATACGGGCATGTTCAAAATTTATAATCATCCACTTTATTCATACACATACACATTTTTTCTTTTGTCATCATATTTAGGATAAACACATTTGGAATTTCATTTGAATTGGACCGTATGATGGTATTTGCTTGTAGTAGCTCAATGATCCATATTTGAATTGAATGGACAATCTAAGTTTCAAGTTGGAGACATTGATTTTTCAAAACAAACAAATTGTCGGCCATGATATCATAGTCGGCCGTACGAGAGCAGAATACTTATAATTTTAGGTGCCAAAAGCTTTCAAACTTCCCGCTCACATCGAAATATCACGCGCCCGAAAGTTTAGCCCTGCGATATTCCTGTTTTACCCCTACCACATGAACGGAAAAGGGCTGCTTTGGTAACTCCATGGTTTTCCCCTCTTTGCCCCCAACATTCTTCCCCAGAGCCCCTCCCCTTCCCCTCCCCGACCCCCCAACCACGGCAAGCCGCCGAATCTAGTCCTCCGCCGCAGCGGTGGATCTCACACCCCGCCGGATCTACCTTCCACACCTTGGAACCCCCAACTGCCAACTCACCACTTCACCGGAGCCGCTTCAGCGGCTGGCTTGTCCACCGCCCAGATCTCCTTGACCGCCATCATGGTCCACCGCACCGGATCTGCTTAACCAGCGCCCTCGTCCACCACAGCATAGGCCCTTCACTGACTCCCTTGTCCGCCCCTTCGCTGGCCCTTCATACAAGCCCTCGTCCATCGCAACAGATCCGCCTCATCGAAAGCACTGTACAACACGCCCGTCGAAGCCTTCGTCCACTGCACCGGACCTGCTCCACGGACGCCATATTCAACTCCACCGGCCCTGCTTTACCGACGCCGCAGCCTCGTCAGGTTATTTCAATTTGTACTCCTTCGGTTTTTCTCTTTATCGTGCAACTGTTCACTTACCACAGATGAGCTCTCTTGTATGTCGACAGGCACCGCAACCGTAGCACCGGAGCCGCTTCAGCGACGGCGACAGCTGGCCCAAACTCAACCGCAACACGAGCACCATCGAAGATCCTTAGCTATCAATTATGACAACGATACCCATACGCCGCCGAGAATCAGGTACTATTATCCAACGGCCGGCGCCTACATTCACTTTCCTAGCATAAGCACCGCACCTTTGAATTTCTTCATGGCATCATTCAGTTTTTCATGAGACGCTTATTCTTCTTGCACCTATAGGGCCATACTTCTGGCAGTGAACATGTTACATGTGCTAAATTACATACCAGTGCACATATAGTTAATATGATTTAGTTTTGTTCGGATGCCACCTGTTGGTTCCATCAGACTGCTTAATGTTCTCTATGCTTAATTACACATCAGCAAACTAGCATGTGATTCCACTGCTTTTTGTTCGTTTTACCCTACATTTTCTGATGCTAGCTATTACATCACTGCTCTGAGCCTCTGTTCATTACTTGTTTGTGTGTTCTTGATCTTCCCAAGTTGCATGACTAATTTGATGCTTCTATTAATTATGGAGCTGCCAACCCCATCAAGCAAAATATTTGTTCTTTTGGGGCTGGCACCTCGAACAAGCATAAAAATAGAGGGAAGCAGATATATTGTCGTGTATGCACACACCCTTCTTTCATTAGTTTAGATGAACCATTGATGATCAATTCGGACAAGTGCATGCGATTAAAATTAATTTTACCTAAATAGATGGTGCAGAATAAACTACAACAACTAGATTTGCAACCACGGGATGCTGACGATATCTTCAAAGAACATTGCAACAACAGCTAGGCTTCATAGCAACATATGGTAAGCCAGTGTGTTTTAGTACATGCGAAATGTAATGCGAGTGGGCTGCTTTCTTGGCTTGTGCCCTCAATGTGTAATCCTACCGAATTACAAATAGTTCAGTTGTCTGCTTTGCTGTATTGCTTGATTCGAATGCTTATTTGTTGTTACGCTATACCTGAGTTGGCCAATATGTCAGCAGTGTCTGCTGTACTATCGTAAAGAAATGCATGCCTATTTCATTTGAGTCCTTAACTTTTCCTCTCAACTTCATCACAAGATTGTCTTTGTAGTTTATATGAGGCCACACTCTTAAGTGCTTTCTTAGATTATTTCAACTTCTTAGATGCCTTGGCAACTTAAATATAGCGGTTGTACACTCCCTTTCAACTAGGGATGTCAACTGGGTCCCGTTTAATCCTGATTAAAGTCCACTAGTGGTATGATAGTTCAAAAGAGTTTTTGTTTTTTGAGGAAAATGAACTAGGGAGGTAGCAAAAACTAACTAGATGGGACTAGCGGATGTCGTTTATTTGCCACTTACATCCCTAGTTTCATCTTACCATTTTAATTTCTTTTCGGCTGATGCTGCTTCAAACCATTTAAATATAGTTTGCCATGCTCGGCAATAATTCGTCCGTCGTTTACCATGTAAGCTTACTGCCTGGATCATACGATAACTATCTCTTACTGATGTGCAGCGGAAACCTTTCAGGATGTCGTTCACACTAGGACACAATGTACAACCCCAGAATCTGTTTGTGGAAGCAGTGCGCCATCCATGTTACCAGATGGTAGCAGTTCAGAGGCAACACCACCGGAGAGCAGTCTGAGCACAGATATTATAGTGCTTGAGGCTCTACTAGAGGCAGAAAGAGATGGTGTGGCTGCCATGAATGAGGTAATATTTATCTTGAGGCTGGAAATTACGGAATTAGCGGCACGCATTATGCAAGCAACCCAAGAATTGGAGGAAGTAAGAATGTTGCATTTGAAGACGGAGGAGGTCCTGCTGTTTCTGCTATCTGAAGCCCAGGGTAATCCCGGTTCTTCTTTAGATACCAGTTGAAATTGTCATTAGATTATTGTACTTGCATATTGTGTCATGTCTCTGAATGGATTATGTTGCAAGACCCCCTATGTTGTCCATGTGTTGTAATGATCCAAATTTTTTAGGTGAGGTAATCCTCAGTATTTGTATGATTGACATAAGGTGAACTGTTTTTCGTGTGAGCATATTGTATTGGATGAAATAAATGTTTGACTCAGAGTGTATCCAACCTACTGAATTCGAAGATCACGGCATTTCTAAATCATAATCATATATAAAGGTGCAATAAATCTTTGTTGTGGTTTTGAAGAAATAAATAACAAAACGTATAATTATCTGTGGATATTCGTAATAGAATACAAATTGGATTTGAATTTAGTTTGCCAGGTCCCAGGGCAAACGTGAATGCTAATTCTCCCAAGTTTTGAACGAAGCGGCTAAACACCCACTATAATTTGTGGGCTGCCCGAAGCAAGTGTTTGCGAGATGGAAATTACTGTCTAGCCCTGACACTTGACATCCTTATCGACCGGATTTACACTGATGTCGATCGGGGTAGACTAGTAACTTCAATCAGATGTGACACGACGGCCTCTGAGCCCATTCAGACACGGTGGGCGCCAAACGTGGGCGGCAAAACACATTTGATTCAAGCCCATCCGAAAGACATGTGTCTCTTCCTCCATTTCCCCATTCATACACGGTGGACGGCAAAACAAACTCTCCTCGTCCGAAATCAATGTAGGCTAATATTTTAAATAGGGGCAGATGTGTAACTTCCATCAGACGTGACACAGCCGCCCTACCTGTCAGCCTCGTTCATACACCGTGGGCGCCAACTGTGGGCGGCAAAACACCCTCTCCTCGCCCGAAATAGTTACCAGTAAATATTTGGGAGATGCGAGATTACTGTCCGAAATTTTAAATGGGGGATAAGTTCGTAACTTTCCCCCATTTCAGAGAAGCGCGTCCCAAAGTTTGAGACCCCCCTCCCCTCCATTTCCCCATTCATACACCGTCAGCGGCACGACAACCTCCGCACTGCGGCCAGCCTCCTCCGTCCACCACCCCATCCTCCACCTTGTCGAAGCCGCTACCCCTACCTTGTCGTCCACTGCAAGAGATGGATGTCTCTCATCCATGGCGCTGGACCAGGATCCTTTCATCGCCTCCTCTCGCTTCATCGGCGCCGTCGTCCACCTTGCCGTTGCCGCTCCTACGACCGCCTCGTCCACGGCAACAGGATATATCCCCCGACCCGGCCGTCTGCCGTCTAAAGTCTTCTTCCCCGCCGCCGACAGCCATCGCACCTGCAGCACCCTCAACGTATCAACATAGGCCTACACGGCGTCGCAAGGGAGGTGGTACTCTTCCATATGTGCTTAAGTTATTGATCTCACCCGGAAAATAGATCGTAATTTGTTTACTGTACTTTTCTTGTCCGTACCAAATCGTAGTGGCTAGTTGAAAGCAAACATTGGTTGCGAAGTAGCTTTGTCCGGTTTGCACCTTCAGATCCGCCATGGCACGAGCACTATACTCGTAAAGCTTATGGTTTCCCCCCTTTATATTCACTACCATCATCGTAGGTGCTTCGTGTCGTCCTAGCACTGCTCCTCAAGACCTCAACCCAAAGCTTACATGTTGAAATATGAATCTGATATGATGCTCATATCACTAAAATAGAGAACGTTTAATTGGTGACCTAATGTTCCTATATTCGTTTCGAAAAGCATGTGCGCCACCCACTGGTCCAGCTAGTTCTACTTTCCTGATTTTTCTCTTGATTCTTAGGGTTTCCCGCTTTTATCTACTCTACTATGATCTGCGTAGGTGCTTTCTGTCGTACTAGCATTACTCCACCCTTCAAGCTAAACAACACAACACTCAGAATTCAAAAGCTTAGTTCTTCAAATATGATTGTGATATGATACTGATATTAGTTAACCAACACATTTAATTGGTTAGCTAAGGGTCCCACTTGAGTTTCCAAATGCATGTCGCGACATATAGAGAGACATCATAATTGCATTTCTTTGTCACTTGTTGCCCGTACTTTCTTGTCCATACCAAATCTTAGTTGTTATTTCAAAGCAAACATCGGTTGCTAACTACCCTTTGCGCGGTTTGCAGCTTCAGATCTGCCATCCCACTGCCACGGTCAACACTGTACTCATCATGCTTATGTTTTCCCCATTTTATGATGACCACAATCAGCCTACGTGGTTCGTGTCGTAATAGCACTGCTCCACCCATCGAGCTAAACAAGCTTAGTTGTACAAATTCATATCTGATATTATTGTTGATATTAGTAAAACTGAGAGATGTTTAATTGGTTAGCTAAATGTTCCTACTTTAGTTTCGAAATGCATGTGAGCCACATATGGAGAGACCGGAAAGAATAATATTTCTCTGTGCGCTCTGGTTCATCATGGGTGGCCAACCGACATTGTATTGAAAGACTTGTAATATCTTCAATCTGCTTGCTCTTCTGCTCTTCTTTAAGATGATACTCTTCTCTTGCGGTTGACTGGTCAGGTCAAGTTGTTCTCCCTTAGTATATTTTGAATCTGTCAGGTCAGGTCGACTTGTTCTTCTTTACTATATGTTGAAGCTATCATCTGCGAAGTGTCATCACTTCTAGAGCTCTCATATTTTGAGTAGTAGGCCACATTCACAACAAATTACAGCATGCATGACATCTTTTAAAAGAATTGCAGAGATAGCACAAAGGGGTTTACAGGGAGGCAGTATTGGATTAGAATCACTTCTGCATTACAAAGAAAATCTCACTTGTTTTTATGTTTTCATGCATGTCAGATATTGAACATTATCAAAATGAATATGAGAATGGGCGCACGAGAGGAATATTGCGGGACGATCCACTGGTTAACAAACTTGGCATGGTGGAGGATGGCCTATCTTATTCACCCATCAAGGTTCTTGCTCTAACTTTGCAAAGTTGTATTGGTCGCACATATTTTGCATCTGACCTCTTGCATTACTTCTACTTTGATACACCATCTGCTTAGTTTAAGCATCATATATGAGTATGTGCCATACCTATCCATTTTCTATACCTATTCCATCTGTCGTCACACTATGTTTTTCCAGTCAAATGTTGTTCTTTCGTAATAGATGTCCAAAAAGAAGAGGATGAGTGCAGATCGTCAAGGAGTACAAACTAGGTATTTGGAAAAGGTAGTGATACCTGTTAAATCAGATATATCAACAGCCACAGAAAACACGGGGCCTATTGTACCACACTTTACCCCTACTCCAGTGGTCAAACCCCTATTAGAACTGCTGGGAGCCCAGCGTCAGGTACTGTCTATGATATCAATTCAAAATTTGAACTCCTAAATTTATGCTTGTGCCTTACCTTCTCTCTTGTATGAAGACTAATTTCAGATGAATCTCCTTGCTCAAAGGATCATACGATCTCAAAAAAATAATGGGCTCTGCATTGCTCTTGTCAGTACCTCTCTCCCTTTTGCCTTGTAACGATGTACTTAATTAATTGCTATTTGATTATGTATCATCAGTCTGCACCTGAGCTTCATTATCCTCTGTTTCTTCCAATATTATTTGATCTATATTTACTCTTTGCAAAATATAGAATAATGGCAACGCTTATAAAGAATTTTCTTTGGGGAATATATTGAATTATCCTTCCATCAACATGGAGAAGGGCTTTGTCCAGCCCGTGTTAACATGTAATGTAAGTTCATCCTTCTCAAGCCTTCAAACTTTGTTCTAGTATAGATTTGGATAGGCATCATTTCCTCCACTGCTGTTTGCTTTGTTGTTTACATCTGATTGGATCTTTGCAACAACTACCAGTTTCAAATTATAGTTGTAAAAACATGTTCCTTATGCAGAACAGATCCATTTATTTGCTTATATAATTGTGAAACCTGTTACGTGTCTCCTTGTTTCTCTTTCAGACTTTTATCTCTTATGCCAGGCAGAACTTTAGGGAAGATAGTGAGTGAAACCATCTTGAGGACAGCGAGATGACCCCAAGGTCCTGTCTTGATGAAGACAGTGAGTTGAAGCTACTCACCGGCAGGTGTGAGACAACCTCTGTGCAGTCATTGCCTCAATCAGTTTGACTTCTTCAGTCTCAACTTAAAGCAGAAAGGCTTGCTTCAGCTCAGCTCCGACTTGAAGTCAAAGATGCAATGAAGATGTCAGAGGACTGCCGTGCGCACCATCATGCCTTAAATCTAGTGTTGATGCATCTATTGTTGACACAACTGAGGTCTACTCAGCTTCTTCAGCTGTTTGGGGGGCCCGACCTCGCCAGGCCTAGTGCCTTCTGAAGTTCCCTCAGTTTTGTATATTCTTTTGTCGGCGTGTTTATTTGCACTGGTGGCGAACTTTGATGCCCAGTGGATGTAATATATGTGATAGCCATGATAGCCTAGCGTAAGTTGCTTGCTTATTTATTTCCTTGTTGTCTTGTTTATTTGTTTGCTTGTAGTCATTGCAGTTTTTTTTCCACGGTTTGCTAGTGGCTGCAATAACCTATTTTTAAAACTAGGCCACAATAACCATGGGCTAATATTTACTGTAGTGACAGTGGGCCTCCTATGGGCCGTAGAAACGGTGGGCCTTCTACGGGCCGTAGAAACAGTGGGCCTTCTACGGGCTGTAGAAACAATGGGCCTTCTACGGGCCGTAGAAACAATGGGCCTTCTACGGGCCGTATCATCAATGGGCCTTATACGAGCAGTATGATCGATTGGCCAAACATGGGCCAATAACAGGCCGCATTATGGTCGTAAACGGGCTAGAGTTGGAATCGTCCGTTCATGGGCCGACCATAACGGGCCATCGTTAATAGGCCGTATTTGATGACGCTATGAAAACGGTCCAACGTATTAGCGGACCACAAACGGGCCGACTATAACCACGGGCTGAATTTGGCCCACAAGCAGAAAATGACAGTAACGGGCCATAATTAAACGAATGCTGGAAATGAGCCCAAGAATAAATGGGCTCTGAGAAAGCCGAAAGATAACATGGGCTGGAAATGGCCCAATGGAATAACGGGCCGTTAATGGGTATAAAGTGATACACTGTTCATTATGGGTCAGTTTCACCACGGGCCGTTAATGGGTGTAAAGTGATACACTGTTCATTACGGGCTAGTTTCACCACGGGCCGTTAATAGGCCAAGAGTTACATAGGGCCTCATATGGGCCGAAAGACGTCATGGGCCATACATGGGCCAGAAGTGAAAACGGGCTGGAATCATATTGGGTGGCCCAGATGACGCTACTGGGCCTAATTCGGATAGGGCGTAACGGGCCTTGGGTTAGGGGGCTGTAAATGGGCTATATGCGAACAAGCCGTTAACAGGCTTTACATGGGCCGGCCCACCACCTTTTGACCAAGTCAAACGGGCCGGCCTTTTCACAGGAATGGGCCTCTGTTGGGTCGTGCCATGTGTCGACATATCATAGGCGCCTTCTGTCCAATGAGTGGATGACATCTGTCCCAACGATGAGCCGACACGTGTTTCCTCCAGCCAATGATGATTTTACACGTGGAAATCCCCATTGGTCGGGGCTGTTAACGGGTTATCGGATCCAAAACCCGACCCGATAGCTTAACAGCGTTCCGTTACGGTGGATGCCACGTGTCGGTCACCCTTGACGAATGCACTTCTGTGACGCGGGATTTATCGTCATGGAAGTGGACACTTCCGTGATGATAATTTTGGTAATGTCATGGAACACTTCTACGACAGCACATGTATGACTATCTTGATTCTGTTATAAAATCGGCATGGATGTACATGCATGACAAAAAAGGCGACCTACTGTGACAAACATGTATCATCACAGAAGTGTATTTTTTTGTAGTGCTTGTCGTGCGTATCTGTGGTGACAATGGGATATCACGTGATTCACTTGATGTATGTTTTGGTGATCAACTTGCGGGTTCCGCCCATGAACCTATGCATAGGGGTTGGCACACGTTTTCATCTTGACTCTCCATTAGAAACTTTGGGGCACTCTTTGAGGTTCTATGTGTTGGTTGAATAGATGAATCTGAGATTGTGTGATGCATATCATATAATCATACCCACGGATACTTGAGGTGACATTGGAGTATCTAGGTGACATTAGGGTTTTGGTTAATTTGTGTCTTAAGGTGTTATTCTAGTACGAACTCTAGGGCTGTTTGTGACACTTATAGGAATAACCCAACAGATTGATTGGAAAGAATAACTTTGAGGTGGTTTCGTACCCTACCATAATCTCTTCGTTTGTTCTCTGCTATTAGTGACTTTGGAGTGACTCTTTGTTGCATGTTGAGGGATAGTTATGTGATCCAATTACGTTATTATTGTTGAGAGAACTTGCACTAGTGAAAGTATGAACCCTAGGCCTTGTTTCCTAGCAATGCAATACCGTTTACGCTCACTTTTATCATTAGTTACCTTGCTTTTTGTATTATTTCAGATTACAAAACCTATATCTACCATCCATATTGCACTTGTTTCACCATCTCTTCATCGAACTAGTGCACCTATACAACTTACCATTGTATTGGGTGTGTTGGGGACACAAGAGACTCTTTGTTATTTGGTTGCAGGGTTGCTTGAGAGATACCATCTTCATCCTACGCCTCCCACGGATTGATAAACCTTAGGTCATCCACTTGAGGGAAATTTGCTACTGTCCTACAAACCTCTGCACTTGGAGGCCCAACAACGTCTGCAAGAAGAAGGTTACGTAGTAGACATCAGCGGGGGATACGATGTTTACCCAGGTTCGAGCCCTCTCGATGGAGGTAATATCCTACTTCCTGCTTGATTGATCTTGATAATATGAGTATTACAAGAGTTGGTCTACCACGAGATCGTGTAGGCTAAACCCTAGAAGCTAGCCTATGACTATGATTGTTCTTGTCCTACGGACTAAACCCTCCGGTTTATATAAACACCGGAGGGGGCTAGGGTTACATAGAGTCGGTTAAAAGGGAGGAGATCTACATATCCGAATTGCCAAGCTTGCCTTCCACGCCAAGGAGAGTCCCATCCGGACACGGGACGAAGCCTTCAATCTTGTATCTTCACAGTCCAACAGTCCGGCCAAAGTATATAGTCCGACAGTCCGAGGACCCCCTAATCCAGGACTCCCTCAGTAGCCCCTGAACCAGGCTTCAATGACGATGAGCCCGGCGCGCAGATTGACTTCGGCATTGCAAGGCGGGTTCCTCCTCCGAATACTCCATAGAAGATTTTGAACAAAAGGATCGTGTCCGGCTCTGCAAAATGAATTCCAGATACCACCGTAGAGAGTATAATATCCCACAAATCTAATCTGTTGACACATTTCGCAGCATGACACCATGCCACGGCCCGGTCATTATTCAAACCGTTTTTCTCAACCAGCTACTGCACATATTGCGAGGCGGTTTTCTTGGCACGTCTTGTCAAAGCAGAGATCATGTCCCCTTATCACGGGATTCTCATCAATACGGGTGTGGGTAACCCAACCGTGCCATAAATTACGGTGCTTGGGGAATAAGCGGGTTTACCAGGCAAGTGGGGAGGCGCAGAATCCCTGCTGCCTTTATAAGGGGATAAGGACTCCCTTTCGCACCCACGCTTTCTTCTTCCCGATCCATTCCCCTCCGCCTGAGCTCCAGCACCCAAGCGTTCATCTTCTCTGCCCACAAAGGCCTTCCGAAAATGTCCGGATCCGGAGCAGGAGGCAAGTGGATGGCCTCTACCATCTGGGATAAGGATATCAAAAAGCTTCGGGAGGTTGGGTATCTGGCCAAGAAAATCAGCCACCGTCTCCCGACGGCGGGATAGATCGTCCCTACTCCGGAACCCCATTAGAGGGTTGTATTCCTCCCTCACTTTGTCTGCAGGCTAGGGTTTCCCCTCCACCCGTTCGTTCGCGGCATCATGTATTATTATGGGATCGATCTTCACGATCTGTCCCCTAATTCCTTCCTCAACATCTCGACATTCATTGTCGTGTGCAAGGCTTTTCTCCGCATCTCGCCACACTTCGGCTTATGGCTGAAGATTTTTAATGTGAAGCCCAAGGTAGTGGGCGGCGAGCACGCCGAGTACGGGGGCGCTATGGTGAGCAAAATGCCCAACGTCACATGGCCAACAGGCACCTTTAACGATTCCATCAAGGAATGGCAACAGCAGTGGTTTTACATCACCGAGCCGCGCGGCACGGAATGGGCCACTACTCCCGAGTTTCGATCCGATGCCCCTCTGCGGCTTACATCCTGGATCTGATTATCCGGCTATGGCCCACCAAGCCGATTCCAAGCAGCTACTTCGGGCTCATGAAGCGGCTTGTGAGTGCCTGCCCTCGACTTGATATCATCAAGCGGTCGGTCTGTATAGAGGGTGCGCGAATGGCCTTCACCCGCGCAAAGGTGCACTGGGGGAAGATGGATGCTGAAAAGCTAATGACCGAAGGACCGCCAGAGGGGAAGGAGCACCGCAAACCCGAATTATATTATGAGAGTGTCCTGAAAGGATCCTACCTTGCAGCGGAGCTATGTACCAAGGACATTATATTTCCATGAATGCAAATCATGTTGTCCTTTGTAATGTCTGAACAAGGTCATTTATATTATTTATTGCATGTTATATAAAAGTTTATCCTCCTACGCGGCCGTTTTATATATTAATCCTGAGAGTTGGCCAGTCGTCGGCTTTTGCCCCCACGTAAGAAGTACGGGGGTGTTCGGGATAGACCTGATCACTCTTTATCCCAGTTTTGGGTCCTTCGAAGGAGGTGTTCAGCACAACGAACCAGGCAATCAGACTATAGGTCTTTATCGCTCTCACTTAGCCATAGGAGCTTTAGGAAGGTAGCCGCAGCCCCTGTGTAACGCCCCAGATGTAACTTGCCATATTTGTAATCCAACTCTTGCCATTTTTCGGCATTGTGATATGATATTTCCTCCGTGGTTGGGTTCTCTCCGTGTTGCATTTTTGTTCATGTCATGCATTTCATATCATGTCATCATGTGCATCGCATTCGCATACGTGTTCGTCTCATAAATCCGAGCATTCTTCCCGTTGTCCGTTTTGCAATCCGGCGCTCCTATGTCTCCCGGCGTCCCCTTTTACATTTCTTCGTGAGCGGGTATTAAACATTCTCGGAATAGACCGAGGTTTGACATGTGGCCTCGGTATAGCACCGGTAGACCGCCTGTCAAGTTTCGGGTCAATCGGAGTTCGTTTGAAACTCCCACGGTTAACCGGGTAACCGTGAAGGCCTCGTGTGTGTTGCGGCCCAACACCCCTTCAAACAGCCCAATAACCCATCTAAGTCACTCCCATGTCCTCCGCCGTTCGATCACGATCGCGTGGCCGAAAACCGCACTCCATTTGGAGCTTCCTAGCCCCCTCTAGCTATAAATATGTGCCCCTCCTCCAAATCCGGGTCCAAACCACCCTAACACTAGACGAAATCCGCCCCGCCGCCGCCGGACGTGTCCGGGCCGCGCCGGACGCCGTCCGCCGCCGCGCCAGCCAGTCCGCGCCTGCCACGTGGCGCCCGCACTGCCCCCGCCGCCGCGGCCCGCTCGGCCCGTCGCCGGCCCCCGCGGGCCCGGGCGCCGCCGCCCCACGCCGCCCCGCGCCCGCGCGCCCGCCGCCGCCGCCGTTCCCCGCCGTCGCCCGCGCCGCCGCCGCCAAGCTCGCCGGCCGCCGCCCGGCTTCGCCGCCCGCGCCCGCGCGCCCGCCACCGCGCCGATCCCCGCCGCCACCGCCCGGCTCCGCGCCGCCCGGCGCCGGATCCGGCCTCCCCCGAGCCGCAGCCTCCTCCTCCGGCGACCTCCCCGGCGGATCCGGCGAGATACGCCCGGTGAACCTCGGGCCGCGTGCCGCCAGGGTTGACTTTCCCCGAGCCCAAATTTTCTCTAAGTCTGGAAATTTCATCATCATCCTCACATGTTCGCCATGCCATAACTTTGCATCCATAGCTCCGTTCCGCGCGTATAATATGTCAAATTGTTCGTCTCGAAGAGCACATCATTTTGTTACATTGCATCATTTTCATTTGAAGTCATCTTGATGCCCGGAATGCTGTTATAAGAGGGCTAGTTGATGTTAGTTGCTGGATCTTATCTGAACATGCACTTTTGTCATTTTTGCCATGATTGATGTGTACCTCCTATGAAGTTGAGTCCTACATGAGTTTTGAAATATGACATGTTAACTATACAGAGAATTTTTCCATGTATTTTTGTGATCTACGTGGTGACTAGCACAAGCATGCAAACTAGGTCACTTGATGTTGCTGATTTCAGAGACTTAGTGATTTCACTAAGTCCCTGACTGCTGTTATTTTTATGCCATGTGTTCATGTTGTTTCCGAGAGAGATATACATAATTTGAGCATCATCAGTAAGGGAGTTTTGAACTTGAGTATTTTCTCTATCCATCCATGCCTTTTTCTGCAATTATGGAGTGCCATAGCTTGAGTCAATCGAGCTCTACTTTTTCTTCAAAATGTTGCTGGCAGATTGTTTACGTGTTATTCGATTTTGTCAAGCTTGGTGTAGTTGATCCTTGCATGCTATGATGTTATTCTTGCCATTTATTATTACTATGCCATGTCCTCTTGATGTATGTATGCTTATTTTATCATGCAATGCTCTGTAGTGAGTGCATCGAGCTCACGAACATGTCTACTCGTTATCTGTTTTTGGCATGTCCAGTTTTCTGCTAAGTCTGTAACCTGTAACGAAACTTGCTTGATTGACATAGGTGTAATCATATTTTCTGATCCCTTTTGGCTTATGGTCAGTAAGAGACTTTTGTCAAGCGCTATGAGTAGATTCATGACATTCCTTTCTTTGCTATGTTCTGAACCTTTAGCATGTTCTTACGTTGCTCTGAACATGCCATCCTGATGTTAGTTTTCTGATATGTTGTTAATTTCACCAAGTCTGAGAACTTGTTATCGGTTGCACTTTTGCCATGCTTGTTTGGACCTGTTATGATGAGATTTAGCCGTAGATCAGTGTTCATCTTTTGTCAAGTATCTTGTGTAGATTACTGTCATATGCTTTGTTGCCATGTTTGGGTGCAGTAGCTTAATTAATTGTTGCTTGCTCAGTAGCATCATGCTGTTTATGGCAGATTCGTGTCATTCTTGTATTGCTTGCCATTTGCAAACCGTGCATCCGATTCCGGTGAACTTTATATCGATTTCAACCGAAATCACCTCATCTATCCAGTGGCATGCTTGGTTTGCCAAGATTATGCCCTGTTCATCCTTGTCCTTCCGGAGCATGCATACGCATTGCATATCACCTCTCACATGTCATGCCATGTTTTGCATCATATTGCTTGCGCATTGCATCGTGGTTGATTTTGGTTCCTTTGCTTGTTCTCTTGTCTTGGGTAGAGCCGGGAGACGAGTACGTGAACGAGGATTCCGTTGAGAACGCTTTCGAGGACCAAGCTTTCGACAACTCTGAGACTCTTGCAGGCAAGATGACCATACCCTCGAAATCACTTCTATCTTTGCTTGCTAGATTGCTCGCTCTTTTGCTATGCCTATGCTGCGATACCTACCACTTGCTATATCATGCCTCCTATATTGCCATGTCAGCCCCTAACCATCCATGTCCTAGCAAACCGTTGTTTGGCTATGTTACTGCTTTGCTCAGCCCCTCTTATAGCGTTGCTAGTTGCAGGTGAAGATGAAGTTTGTTCCTTGTTGGAACATGGACTTGTTGTTCCTTGTTGGAACATGTTTTACTTGTTGGGATATCACAATACCGCTTATTTAATTAATGCATCTATATACTTGGTAAAGGGTGGAAGGCTCGGCCTTATGCCTGGTGTTTTGTTCCACTCTTGCCACCCTAGTTTCCGTCATACCGGTGTTATGTTCCCGGAGTTTGCGTTCCTTACACGGTTGGGTGATTTATGGGACCCCCTTGACAGTTCGCCTTGAATAAGACTTTTCCAGCAAGGCCCAACATTGGTTTTACCATTTGCCACCTAAGCCTTTTCCCTTGGGTTCTGCAGACTCAAGGGTCATCTTTATTTTTAACCCCCGGGCCAGTTCTCCTTCGATTGCTGGTCCAACCTAGAGCACCGTGCGGGACCGTCCCTTGGCAACTTGGGTTATGTTGGTACCTGTACGCTTCGCTTATCCGGATGTGCCCTGAGACCGAGATATGTGCAGCTCCTATCAGGATTTGTCGGCACAATCGGGCGGCTTTGCTGGACTTGTTTTATTATTGTCGAGATGTCTTGTAGTCCGGGATTCTGAGACTGATCGGTTCTTCCCGGTAGAAGGAATATCCTTCGTTGACCGTGAGAGCTTATAATGGGCTAAGTTGGGACACCCCTGCAGGGTATTATCTTTCGAAAGCCGTGCCCGCGGTTATGAGGCAGATGGGAATTTGTTGATGTCCGGTTGTAGAAAACCTGAAGTTGACCTTAACTAAAACACATCAACCGCGTGTGTAACCGTGATGGTCTCTTCTCGGCGGGGTCCGGGAAGTAAACACGGTTGTTGGAGTGATGTCTGACGTAGGTCGTTTCAGGATCACTTCTTGATCACTTCTAGCTTCTCGACCGTGCTTTGCCTTCTCTTCTCGCTCTCTTTTGCGCTGTAGCCACCATATGCTAGTCGCTTGCTGCAGCTCCACCTCACAAACCCCCTTTCCCACCTTTAAGCTTAAATAGTCTTGATCTCGCGGGTGTGAGATTGCTGAGTCCCCGTGACTCACAGATATTATCACCACAGTTGCAGGTACCAACGATGTCAGTGCAGATGACGCGACCGAGCTCACTTGGGAGTTCGACAAGGAACGTGGCCGTTACTATGTTTCTTTTCCAGATGATCAGTAGTGGAGCCCAGTTGGGTGATCCGGGGATCTGTTTAGCATTTGGGGTAGTCTTCTTTCATTTTGGTACCGTAGTCGGACCTTGAGTGTAATCTGTATGATGGATGTTATTTATGTACTTGTGTGAAGTGGCGATTGTAAGCCAACTATGTATCTTTTCCCTCTATTTATTATATGGATTGTGCGAAGATTACCTCATTTGCGACATTGCTTTCAATGCGGTTATGCCTCTAAGTCGTGCCTCGACACGTGTGAGATATAGCCGCATCGAGGGCGTTACACCCTGGTGTTCGGAAGACGGCACAAGGGGCTCAATAAGCACCTGACCGGAAGAAAAAACCGATCCATCGCACGCTGCATTGGTTATGGCATTATGCGGGAGAAATCCTTAAAGATTTTACAACCTCTCGAATAGCTGACCAGCTCTCGCCGTATCATGACAGTCAGTTTTCGGCTTTCTCTACTGAGGTGCTCGTCCGGAAGAACCGGGACACAATCACAGTAGTTCTCCCAGTGCTACCTTAGCCGATATAGCGGAATGTAAGGTACCAAAACGTGGGAGCCGGGCAAACCCAACTATTGACCCAAGACATGACTCGGAGTTGATGCATATAATGCTATAGGTTCGGGGTGCCAAACTTCTGTGAAGGTGTTCGGACTTTATTGTCGTATTATGGGTAAAACGAAGCCCCTAGCATATTTGAAGGCATATCGAGGTGTACGGATGCCACTTGACAGAAGAACTTTAATAAGAAATAACAGCAAATAAGCGTCATATGAATCCATATGTTGTATTTGAATAGTATGTCGATGCGTATAAGTACAGGTAATGTGACAAAAAGGAAATATGACTGTGGCACCTGCTGAGACCAGGGGGAAGAAGCTGTGTGCGGATCCGGAGTATAGTCGGATGGTCATCGTGGGGAATATCTAAGGATTCCCTTGCGTGTTCGAGTTGCCTCCATATCGCCCGTCCTGGTCGGCGCAAAGGTGAACCTGCGAAGAAAATGTAAGAAATGTTTGCGTGCCGGAGAGCGGTTGAGCCGCTGAGTGTGGCCTGTCCTGGCCTTCGCCAGAGTGTTTAATTGAGCTCTGGACAAGCCGGGCTATCCTGCCGTGAAGTAGTTCGGAGTCCTTTGACGGTGTCCGGGAGCCTGGCCGTCGACTCGAGGTTCGGCTGCAAGGTGTTTCCCGTTGCTTCTGCTGTTAAGGAAGCGGTGTACTTGTTGGTGCCGAGTTCGTCCTTGCCATTAATCTGATGACGCCACGTGGACCGGGCATTTTGAGCTTACGATAGGCATAATGTGGCACCGCGTTGAATTGAGCAAACGCGGTTCGTCCGAGCAGTGCCTGATAATCACTACGGAAAGGGACGATTTCAAAGATTAACTCTTCTGTACGGTAATTGTTTGGTGATCCGAAGACTACCTCAAGGGCGATGGAGCCTGTACAGCTGGCTTCCACACCTGGTATAATGCCTCTGAAAGTGGCTTTAGTGGGTTTGATCACCGAATGATCGATGCCCATCTTGCACACTGCGTCCTGGTAAAGCAGGTTTAGACTGCTGCCTCCGTCCATAAGGACTCGTGTGAGGTGGAACCCGTCAATTATTGGGTCGAGGACTAGTGCGGCTGGATTTCTCTGATTGGTGTTAACCGAATGATCCATGCGGTTGAAGGTGACCGGCCCTAGTTTATATTGTGAGACGACTAGTTCCATTAAGTCGGCATCCCTAAGGGTGCGTATCCGGTCCGGGTTGGGAAGTTGGGTGGTGTTTACCACGTATATATCGTATGATGAGGTGGCAGTCCAGCGCCCTGTGGGCGGTGGTTCGTGTTTGTCTCCTGCATCGTCGTCCATACCATCTATGTCTTCGGAGCCGAAATCGAGCATGTTGGTTAAGTTGTCGACAGTGGCTATTAAGTGGGTGGTGGGTGGGGAAGAATTTCTTCGTCGTCCGCTTCCCAATCAAGCCAGACATAGTTCGGCCAGGGGTCTCCAGACAAGGAGAGAGACCTTAATGAATTTAGCACGTCGCCCAGTGGCGAGTGCTGAAAGATATCTGCGGAGGAAAACTCCATGATCGGTGCCCAATCAGATTCGATAGGCACGGACGCAGGCGGTTCGGAGCCCGTGGCTGGGGATGAATCCAGGTGTCCGGCAACACGGGTTTCATAGGTCGTGAGGTCAGTATTCGGCTCTATCGCTGCTGAGTGTGCGGCCTCCGTGGCGGGGTCCATCCACCCATCCTCGGACGGCGCAATCTGCTCCGGATTGAAAGCCGGAGTAGCTGCAGGTGGGATCTCCCGAACACTGTCCGTCGGCAGAGCTAAGTCATGCCCGTCGTGACTGTGCGGCGCACCTGACATGGGCTCGAATCCGTCAAAGATCAAGTCTTCGCGGATGTCGGCAGTATAGTTTAAGCTTCCAAACCTAACCCGATGGCCAAGGGCGTAGCTTTCGATCTGCTCCAGATGGCCAAGCGAGTTGGCCCGCAATACGAAGCCGCCGAATACGAAGATCTGTCCGGGGAGGAAAGCCTCGCCCCGGATCGCATCGTTGTCAATGATCGAAGGAGCCATCAAGCCTTATGGTGACGGCACAGTGGAACTCTCAATGAAAGCACCAATGTCAGTGTCAAAACTGGCGGATCTCGGGTAGGGGGTCCCGAACTGTGCGTCTAAGGCGGATGGTAACAGGAGGCGGGGGACATGATGTTTACCCAGGTTTGGGCCCTCTCGATGGAGGTAATACCCTACTTCCTGCTTGATTGATCTTGATGATATGAGTATTACAAGAGTTGATATACCACGAGATCGTGTAGGCTAAACCCTAGAAGCTAGCCTATGATTATGATTGTTCTTGTCCTACGGACTAAACCCTCCGGTTTATATAGACACCGGAGGGGGCTAGGGTTACACAGAGTCGGTTACAAGGGAGGATATCTACATATCCTAATTGCCAAGCTTGCCTTCCACGCCAAGGAGAGTCCCATCCGGACACGGGACGAAGTCTTCAATTGTATCTTCACAGTCCAACAGTCCGGCCAAAGTATATAGTCCGGCAGTCCGAGGACCCCCAAATCCAGGACTCCCTCACTTGGCCTCGAGTGCATCCCACATATCTTTTCCATTATCAATTGACGCATAAACATCAACTATGTTCTCACCAAGAACACTCAAGAGAGCAGCCTTAAACAGAGTATCCATTTTCTGAAAAGCTTGTGCCTGTTGAGCATCAAGCTCTCCTTTAGGTTTGCCAAGAGTGGTGTCATAGCAACTCAGGGTTTGAAACCATAAGATTGCTCTCACGTGCCACCTCTTATAGTGGATACCCTCAAACATAGGAGGTCTCATGGAAGCAGCAAAACCACTTGGGGTAAATTGCCTATAATAAGGTTTTTGGATTGTTGAAAAAATAAGCAATTTACCGAATGATTTTATTGATAGAAATACTAGATAAAGCATGACTAATATAGCAGAGTTAAAACAAGTCATGCAATTCGACAGAGAGAAGGTAAATAGCATCTTTGTATATGAACTGTAACTAAACACATCTAGAGCAAACAGTATAGCAAGTTGCATATATGAAACAGAGTCTAACATATCTAGGGAAAACACTAGAACAAGGAACTATAGCAGGGTCTCTAGTAGAAAGAGGAAGAACGCGTACGGGATAGCAGCAGCAGAAGCGCTAGACTTGGGGTCGGTGTCCTCGCCAGCCATGTCATCGAGGAGTTTGTCGACGTCGGGGAAGAAGTCGTCGTCGGGGAAGTAGTCGTCGGAGTCCGGGGCGTCCGTGACGAAGAAGCCAGTAGTCGCGCGAAGCGCTCCCCAAAAACCTTATCACCCTTCTCCCGTACAGGACACAAAACGTGTGATTTCGGAGGCCTACTGTCCCGACCTGCGGTGCACGCCACAAGCCGGGATGGGGAAGATTGTAGCAGTAGCTCAGTGGTCAGGAACTTGGAGGCAAGAGGATACCTCCCTTTTATAGGCGCAAGAGAAGGAGGTAAGAGGCTACGCCGGGAGCTGAAGATTTAGACATCGGTGATGACCCACAAGTATAGGGGATCTATCGTAGTCCTTTTGATAAGTAAGAGTGTCGAATCCAACGAGGAGCAGAAGGAAATGATAAGCGGTTTTCAGCAAGGTATTCTCTGCAAGCACTGAAATTATAGGTAACAGATAGTTTTGTGATAAGATAATTTGTAAGGAGTAGAAAGTAACAAAAGTAAATAAAGTGCAGCAAGGTGGCCCAATCCTTTTTTTAGCAAAGGACAAGGCTGGACAAACTTTTATATAGAGAGAAGCGCTCCCGAGGACACATGGGAATTATCGTCAAGCTAGTTTTCATTATGTTCATATGATTCGTGTTCGGTACTTTGATAATTTGATATGTGAGTGGACCGATGCTTGGGTGCTGCCCTTACTTGGACAAACATCCCACTTATGATTAACTCCTATTGCAAGCATCCGCAACTACAAAAGAAGTATTAAGATAAACCTAACCATAGCATGAAACATATGGATCCAAATCAGCCCCTTACGAAGCAACACATAAACTAGGGTTTAAGCTTCTGTCACTCTAGCAACCCATCATCTACTTATTACTTCCCAATGCCTTCCTCTAGGCCCAAATAATGGTGAAGTTTCATGTAGTCGACGTTCACATAACACCACTAGAGGAGAGACAACATACATCTCATCAAAATATCGAACGAATACCAAATTCACATGACTACTAATAGCAAGACTTCTCCCATGTCCTCAGGAACAAACGTAACTACTCACAAAGCATATTCATGTTCATAATCAGAGGGGTATTAATATGCATAAAGGATCTGAACATATAATCTTCTACCAAATAAACCAACTAGCATCAACTACAAGGAGTAATCAACACTACTAGCAACCTACAAGTACCAATCCCAGACTTAGAGACAAGAATTGGATACAAGAGATGTACTAGGGTTTGAGAGGAGTTGGTGCTGGTGAAGATGTTGATGGAGATTGGCCCCCTCCCGATGAGAGGAGCGTTGGTGATGACGATGGCGATGATTTCCCCCTCCCGGAGGGAAGTGTCCCCGGCAGAACAGCTCCGCCAGACCCTAGATTGGTTCCGCCAAGGTTCCGCCTCGTGGCGGCGGAGTCTCGTCCCGAAAGCTTGCTTATGATTTTTTCTTCGGACGAAAGACTTCATATAGCAGAAGATGGGCACCGGAGGGCCAACAGGGGGCCCACGAGGCAGGGGGCGTGCCCCCCACCCTCGTGGCCAGGGTGTGAGCCCCCTCTGGTATTTCTTCCGCTCAATATTTTTCATTATTTCCAAAAATAACTTCCATGGAGTTTCAGGACTTTTGGAGTTGTGCAGAATAGGTCTCTAATATTTTCTCCTTTTCCAGCCCAGAATTCCAGCTGTCGGCATTCTCCCTCTTTATGTAATCCTTGTAAAATAAGAGAGAATAGGCATAAGTATTGTGACATAATGTGTAATAACAGCCCATAATGCAATAAATATCGATATAAAAGCATGATGCAAAATGGACGTATCAACTCCCCCAAGCTTAGACCTCGCTTGTCCTCAAGCGGAAGCTGATAACGATAAATATGTCCACATGTTTAGAAGTAGAGGTGTCGATAAAATAAAATATGGACATGAGGGCATCATGATTATTCTCATAACAGCAACATATATGGATAATGTCATATGATTTCTTATGCTCAAGTAATAATCTATTCACAATGTCAAGTATGAATCAGAAACTTCATTGAGAACCAACAAACTATAATCTCAGTCATTGAAGCAATTGCAATCATAACATCAGAAAGAGTCTATGTCAGAGCTTTTCAGCAAGTCCACATACTCAACTATCATTTAATCTTTCACAATTGTTAACACTCACGCAATACTTGTGGTTACGGAGTTTTAATCGGACACAGAGAAAGATAGGGGCTTATAGTTTTGCCTCCCAACCTTTTACCTCAAGGGTAATGTCAACAATAATAGTTCATGCTAACTTACATCCAATTAGATATATATGTCTAGATCTTTCCAACACACTGTGCTTGCCAAAGGATAAAATATAAAAAGGAAAGGTGAAGATCACGATGATTCTTGCATAAGGTAGAAGATAGAAGTAAAAGATAGGCCCTTCGCAGAGGGAAGCAGAGGTTGTCATGGGCTTTCAGGGTTGGATGCACAAAATCTTAATGCGAAAGAACGTCACTTTATATTGCCACTTGTGATATGGACCTTTATTATGCAGTCCGTCGCTTTTATTTCTTCCACATCACAAGATCGTATAAAGCTTATTTCCTCCACACTAATCAATCATACATATTTAGAGAGCAATTTTTATTACTTGCACCGATGACAACTTACTTGATGGATCTTACTCAATCCATAGGTAGATATGGTGGACTCTCATGGCAAAACTAGGTTTAAGGGTTTTTGGAAGCACAAGTAGTATCTCTACTTGGTGCAAAGAATTTGGCTAGCATGAGGGGGAAAAGGCAAGCTCAACATGTTGGATGATCCATAACAATATACTTTATTTCGGATATAAGAAAACATAACCCATTACGTTGTCTTCCTTGTCCAACATCAACTCTTTAGCATGTCATATTTTAATGAGTGCTCACAATCATAAAAGATGTCCAAGATAGTATATTTATATGTGAAACCTCTCTTTCTTTATTACTTCCTATTAATTGCAATGATGACCAATGTTTGTCAACTCTCAACAACTTTTAATCATCATACTCTTTCTATGTGAAGTCATTACTCTCCATAAGAACAATATGATCTCTTTATTCTTTCTCTTTTCTTTAATTCCCTCGAGATCATAGCAAGATAATCAAGCCCTTGACTCAACACTAATCTTTATTATATATAGCTCACGGACTCGATTACATAGAGGGGTCATAAAGCAAAACTCAAAACTAAATCATACCAAACTTTTATTCTACTAGATCAAGATAATACTAAAAAGGATCAAACTAAGAAAAACGGTAAAGATAGGAGATGTGGTGGTGATACAATACCGGGGCACCTCCCCCAAGCTTGGCAGTTGCCAAGGGGAGTGCCCATACCCATATGATTATATCTCCCTTGCTAGTGAAGAATACGGAGGTGATGATGGATAGTCGCACA
This sequence comes from Aegilops umbellulata, assembly GCA_032464435.1. Classification (NCBI taxonomy): domain Eukaryota; kingdom Viridiplantae; phylum Streptophyta; class Magnoliopsida; order Poales; family Poaceae; genus Aegilops; species Aegilops umbellulata. Next base: position 336,662,990 of record CP136056.1, on the reverse strand, counting down.
TCGAGCGTAAGAGGTCCTCCAACTTTTATTCTACTAGATCAAGATAATACTAAAAAGGATCGAACTAAGAAAAACGGTAAAGATAGGAGATGTGGTGGTGATACAATACCGGGGCACCTCCCCCAAGCTTGGCAGTTGCCAAGGGGAGTGCCCATACCCATATGATTATATCTCCCTTGCTAGTGAAGAATACGGAGGTGATGATGGATAGTCGCACATCGAGCGTAAGAGGTCCTCCAACTTGCGGATAATGCCTTTGAGTGCGGTGATATGCTCCTTCAACAAAATATTTTCATGTGTGAGATAATTGTTTTGTATACGAGCTAACTCAATCATCTTGAAAGCTTCGATCTCAGTTGGGGTAAGAAGAATGTGATCAAGTTGAAGGATGTCTTCTGCTGCCGGAGCTTGATCCTCCGTGGCCTTCTTGATCCCTTCATCCTTGTTGATCTCCATGGGTTCTTCCCTCTTTATCTCTATCTTCATTAGCCAAGCATCATTGTCACCATTGCTGGAGGAGGGGGACAACATGATGCCCCGCCTTGACAACCCTGACAGAAAACAGCTCGAAACAAGAATAGAGGATAATTGCGTGATACGGTGGTCAGAACATTCGGGAGATTATATAATGATTTTTTACCGACCAAAATACGTAACGTGCAAGAAAACGGGGTCCGGAGAGCGCACGAGGTGCCCACGAGGCAGTGGGGCGTGCCCTCCACCCTCGTGGAGGCCTCGTGTCCTTCCCGGACTGCTTCTTATTTTTCTATTTTTCTAAATATTCCAAAACAGAGAAAAATTGCCATTAGAACTATTTTGGAGTCGGTTTACTTACTGTACCACATACCTATTCCTTTTTGGAGTCTGAAACATTCTAGAAAGTGTCTCTTATGTATTCCTCCGGGGTTACGGTTTCAATAACGTTGGTTTCGACATTTATAGGATTACCTGAGATATAGTGTTTGATTCTTTGACCGTTCACCACCTTCGGATTTGTGCCTTCGAAGTTGTTAATTTTTATGGCACCGAAACGATAGATCTCCTCGATAACGTAAGGACCTTCCCATTTAGAGAGAAGTTTTCCTGCAAAAAATCTTAAACGAGAGTTGTATAGCAATACATAATCACCTACATTAAACTCACGCTTTTGTATTCTTTTGTCATGCCATCTTTTAACTTTTTCTTTAAACAACTTGGCATTCTCATAGGCTTGGGTTCTCCATTCATCAAGTGAGCTAATGTCAAATAACCTCTTCTCATCGGCAAGTTTAAAATCATAGTTGAGCTCTTTAATGGCCCAATATGCCTTATGTTCTAGTTCGAGAGGTAAGTGACATGCTTTTCCATAAACCATTTTATACGGAGACATACCCATAGGATTTTTATATGCCGTTCTATAGGCCCATAATGCATCATCAAGTTTCTTGGACCAATTCTTTCTAGATCTATTAACAGTCTTTTGCAAAATTAATTTGAGCTCTCTATTACTCAATTCTACTTGACCACTAGACTGTGGGTGATAAGGAGATGCAATTCTATGATTAACATCATACTTAGCAAGCATTTTACGAAAAGCACCATGAATACAATGTGAACCACCATCAGTCATTAAATATCTAGGGACTCCAATCCTCGGAAAAATAACTTCTTTAAGCATATTAATAGAAGTGTTATGATCAGCACTACTAGTTGGAATAGCTTCTACCCACTTAGTAACGTAATCAACAACAACTAAAATATGTGTATATCCATTAGAGGCAGGAAACGGTCCCATGTAATCAAAGCCCCAAACATCAAATGGTTCAATAACAAGTGAATAATTCATAGACATTTCTTGACGTCTACTAATATTACCAATTCTTTGACATTCATCACAAGATAAGACAAACTTATGGGCATCCTTGAAGAGAGTAGGCCAATAAAAACCGGATTGCAATACCTTATGTGCAGTTCTATCCCCAGCGTGGTGTCCTCCATAAGCCTCGAAGTGGCACTTGCGTAGGATCTGTTCCTGTTCATGATCAGGCACACAACATCTAACAACACCATCTACTCCTTCTTTATAAAGATGTGGGTCATCCTAGAACTAATGTCTCAAATCATAGAAAAACTTTTTCTTTTGCTGGTATGTGAAACTAGGTGGTATGAATTTAGCAACAATATAATTAGCATAATCAGCATACCATGGAGCAGTTCGAGAATCATTTATGACATTTAATTGTTCATCAGGAAAGCTATCATCAATAGGTAGTGGGTCATCAAGAACATTTTCTAACCTAGACAAGTTGTCTGCAACGGGGTTCTCAGCTCCCTTTCTATCAATAATATGCAAATCAAATTCTTGTAGCAAGAGAACCCATCTAATAAGCCTAGGTTTAGCATCTTTCTTTTCCATAAGATATTTAATAGCAGCATGATTAGTGTGAATAGTTACTTTAGAATCAACAATATAAGGTTTGAACTTACCACAAGCAAATACAACTGCTAAAAATTATTTTTCAGTAGTAGCATAATTTCTCTAGGCATTGTCTAGAGTTTTACTAGCATATTGAATAACATTTAATTTCTTATCAACTCTTTGCCCTAGAACAGCACCTACAGCATAATCACTAACATCACACATAATTTCAAAGGGTAAATTCCAATCAGGTGGCTGAACGATAGGTGCAGGAATCAATGCTTTCTTAAGTATTTTAAATGCTTCTACACAATCATCATAATAGATTAGTCACAGGCCGAGAAATTTTTGAGAAGTCCTTAATGAACCTCCTATAAAATCCAGCGTGACCAAGGAAACTTCTTATACCTTTGATGTCCTTGGGACATGGCATCTTTTCAATAGCATCAACTTTAGCTTTATCAACTTCAATACCTCTTACAGAAATTTTATGCCCCAAGACAATGCCTTCATTAACCATAAAGTGGCACTTTCCCAGTTCAAGACAAGATTAGTTTCTTCACATCTCTGCAAAACTCGATCAAGGTTGCTCAAGCAATCATCAAAAGAGGATCCATAGACGGAGAAATCATCCATGAAAACCTCGCAAATATTTTCACAAAAATCAGAGAATATAGCCATCATGCATCTTTGAAAGGTAGCAGGTGCATTACATAAACCAAAAGGCATACGTCTATAAGCAAAAGTACCGAAAGGGCAAGTGAAAGTGTCCTTAGCTTGATCATCAGCTGACACAGGTATTTGAGAGAAACTAGAATAACCATCTAGAAAGAAAAAATGTGTATGTTTGGATAATCTTTCTAGCATTTGATTAATAAAAGGTAAGTGGTAATGATCTTTTTAGTAGCTTTATTTAATTTGTAGAAAACAATTACCATCCTATAACCTGTAATAATTCTTTGCGAAATCAATTCATCTTTATCATTAGGAACGACAGTAATACCTCCCTTCTTAGGGACACAATGGACATGACTTACCCACAGACTATCAACAACGGGATAGATTATACCTGCCTCAAGGTGCTTTAGTATTTCCTTTCTTACCACTTTTTTCATTTTAGGATTCAGCCGTCGTTGATGATCAATAACTGGTTTGGCATCTTTGTCCAAATTTATTTTGTGTTGGCATAGAGTGAGACTAATGCCCTTAAGATAATCAAGAGTATATCCAATAGCAGCACGATGCTTCTTCAGAGTTTTCAATAATTTTTCTTCCTCCTTCTCTGAAAGGTTAGCACTAATAATAACAGGGTATATCTTCTTTTCATCAAGATAAGCATATTTAAGAGTATCAGGTAATGGTTTAAGCTCAAACACGGGATCACCCTTGGGTGGAGGAGGATCCCCTAGAATTTCAATAGGCAAGTTGTGTTTCAGAATAGGTCCCTGTTTAAAGAACACTTCATCTATTTCCCTTCTTTCATTCATAAACATATCATTTTCATGGTCTAGCAAATATTGTTCTAAAGGATCACTAGGAGGTATGGCAATAGAAGCAAGACCAATAATTTCATCTTTGCTAGGAAGTTCCTCTTCACGGTGTTGTCTATGAAATTTAGAGAAGTTGAACTCATGAGACATATCACCTAAACCAATAGTAACAACACCCTTTTCGCAGTCTATCCTAGCATTAACAGTGTTTAAGAAGGGTCTACCAAATATAATGGGACAAAAGCTATCTTGTGGGGAACCTAGATCGAGAAAATCAGCCGGATATTTAGTTTTCCCACATAAGACTTAGACATCTCTAACAATTCCCATGGGTGAAATAGTATCTCTATTGGCAAGCTTAATTGTAACATCAATTTATTCTAACTCGGTAGGTGCAACATCATGCAAAATTTCTTTGTATAAGTCAGTAGGTATTGCACTAGCACTAGCACCCATATCACACAAGCCATGATAACAATGATCTCCTATTTTAACAGAATAACAGGCATGCCTACCACAGGTGTATGTTTATCTTTAGCACAAGGTTTAGCAATTCTAGCAGTTTCATCACATAAATAAATAACATGCCCATCAATATTATCAGCCAAGAGATCTTTAACAATAGCAATATTAGGTTCAACTTTAACTTGCTCAGGAGGTGTATAAGTTCTAATATTGCTTTTACGAACCACAGTTGAAGCTTTAGCATGATCCATTATTCTAACAGGGAAAGGTGGTTTCTCAACATAGGCAGTAGGAACAATAGGATCATTATAAGTGATAGTCTTTTCTTCAACTTTAATAGGTGCAACTACTTTTACTTCTATGGGAGGATGATATTTAAACCACTTCTCCTTAGAGAGATCAACATGAGTAGCAAATATTCACAGAAAGAAGCTACTATCTCAGAGTCAAGTCCATATTTAGTGCTAAATTTACGAAAAACATCGGTATCCATAAAAGATTTAACACAATAAAACTTAGGTGTCATACCTGACTCCTTACCTTCGTCGAGATCCCAATCTTCAGAGTTGCGTTTAATTCTTTCCAATAAATCCCATTTGAATTCAATAGTCTTCATCATAAAAGAGCCAGCACAAGAAGTATCGAGCACGGTGCGATTGTTATCAGAAAGCCGAGCATAAAAAATTTGAATAATTATTTCTCTTGAGAGCTCATGATTGGGGCATGAATATAACATTGAATTAAGCCTCCCCCAAGCTTGAGCGATGCTTTCTCCTTCGCGAGGCCAAAAATTACATATATAATTACGATCACGATGAACAAGATGCATAGGATAAAACTTCTGATGAAATTCCAATTTCAATCGTTTGTAGTTCCATGATCCCATATCATCACATAGCCTATACCATGCCAATGCATCTCCCTTCAAGGATAAAGGGAAAACCTTCTTCTTGATAACATCATCGGGCATACCTGCAAGCTTAAATAATCCACAAACTTCATCCACATATATTAGGTGATCATCAGGATGTAATGTTCCATCTCCTGCAAAAGGATTAGCTAGCAGTTTTTCTATCATACCCGAAGGAATTTCAAAGTAGACATTTTCATTTTTAGTAGGTTCAGTAGGTTGAGGGGCAACTCTTTGCTCTACTGGTCGGGGTGAAGATACCCCGAACAAGCCCCTCAGAGGATTACTTTCCATAGTAACAATTGACAGTAAATTTCAGCACACTATATATATTTTTTCTTACCAAATTCCACCTACCAAAGGCGCTTCACTCCCCGGCAACGGAGCCAGAAAAGAGTCTTGATGACCCACAAGTATAGGGGATCTATCACAGTCCTTTTGATAAGTAAGAGTGTCAAACCCAACGAGGAGCAGAAGGAAATGATAAGCGGTTTTCAGCAAGGTATTCTCTGCAAGCACTGAAATTATAGGTAACAGATAGTTTTGTGATAAGATAATTTGTAAGGAGTAACAAGTAACAAAAGTAAATAAAGTGCAGCAAGGTGGCCCAATCCTTTTTGTGGCAAAGGACAAGCTTGGACAAACTTTTATATAGAGAGAAGCGCTCCCGAGGACACATGGGAATTATCGTCAAGCTAGTTTTCATCACGTTCATATGATTCGCGTTCGGTACTTTGATAATTTGATATGTGGGTGGACCAGTGCTTGGGTGCTGCCCTTACTTGGACAAACATCCCACTTATGATTAACTCCTATTGCAAGCATCCGCAACTACAAAAGAAGTATTAAGGTAAACCTAACCATAGCATGAAACATATGGATCCAAATCAGCCCCTTACGAAGCAACGCATAAACTAGGGTTTAAGCTTCTGTCACTCTAGCAACCCATCATCTACTTATTACTTCCCAATGCCTTCCTCTAGGCCCAAATAATGGTGAAGTGTCATGTAGTCGACGTTCACATAAGACCACTAGGGAGACAACATACATCTCATCAAAATATCAAACGAATACCAAATTCACATGACTACTAATAGCAAGACTTCTCTCATGTCCTCAGGAACAAACGTAACAACTCACAAAGCATATTCATGTTCATAATCAGAGGGGTATTAATATGCATAAAGGATCTGAACATATGATCTTCCACCAAATAAACGAACTAGCATCAACTACAAGGAGTAATCAACACTACTAGCAACCTACAAGTACCAATCCCAGACTTAGAGACAAGAATTGGATACAAGAGATAAACTAGGGTTTGAGAGGAGATGGTGCTGGTGAAGATGTTGATGGAGATTGGCCCCCTCCCGATGAGAGGAGCGTTGGTGATGACGATGGCGATGATTTCCCCCTCCCGGAGGGAAGTGTCCCCGGCAGAACAGCTCCGCCAGAGCCCTAGATTGGTTCCGCTAAGGCTCCGCCTCGTGGTGGCGGAGTCTCGTCCCAAAAGCTTGCTTATGATTTTTTCTTCGGTTGAAAGACTTCATATAGCAGAAGATGGGCACCGGAGGGCCAACAGGGGGGCCACGAGGCAGGGGGCGCGCCCCCACCCTCGTGGCCAGGGTGTGGGCCCCCTCTGGTATTTCTTCCGCTCAGTATTTTCATTATTTCCAAAAATAACTTCTGTGGAGTTTCAGGACTTTTGGAGTTGTGCAGAATAGGTCTCTAATATTTGCTCCTTTTCCAGCCCAGAATTCCAGCTGCCGGCATTCTCCCTCTTTATGTAATCCTTGTAAAATAAGAGAGAATAGGCATAAGTATTGTGACATAATGTGTAATAACAGCCCATAATGCAATAAATATCGATATAAAAGCATGATGCAAAATGGACGTATCAATCGACTCAGCTAATTCCCGCAACCTGCGGTGCGGCGCGGAGTGACGAGGCGAGGCGAGGCGAGGCGTGGCGTGGCGAGGCGGGCGGCGGAGGAAGAGCGCGCGTGGATGTCCCTCTTGTTCTCATCCTTATACATGTGGAGAAAGAGCCTCCCTTATAAAGAGGTCCAACTCCCTCTAAACTAGCAATGTGGGACTAAACTTTAGTTCCACCTCTTGCCTTGCACAAATGGGCTGCGTGGGCCTCTAGGATTTATTTGGAATTTTTGAAACTGCTATTGGGCTAGGCCCAAAATAGACAAAATTCCAGCACTTAGCACACCACCTATGGATTATTCCTTCAAATATATCCCAATGAAACGTTAGTTCATAAGATTGTCATTAATTATCAAAACCACACTTAGGGGCTACATGCACTTTCAGCGAGGTAAGCATCAAATGAGCAGTTTGGAGGTGGGTTTTTAGGTAAAATTTGGTTGATGAAATGGGATGGATAATGTAGGTTCTTGCATTATCCCACACTTTCATACAAGCACATTGACCCCTCTTAATAATGTGGTTGTCCTATGACTCAAAAGAAACCAAAACAAAACTTCTAGTCTTTAGAAAAAAATACACCTTTTTATTTTCAAAGTGGGGGGTCAACCATCTCCATATAAATATTCCTCGAGAGACCAATGACCTGATATAAACTTAGTAATCATCATTCTCTAACCACATTGTCATCACACTGGACTAAATGTGATTTCACCGCCATTACAACCCGCGACCGTCGGTGTTGCGACCAACCATCGTCGGTGATTCGAGAGGAGACAACCAGTGCTTCGAGTGGCTATGACCTCGCTTACAGTGAGGCGACGCCGGTGCCGAGCTTTTTTTACGTGTGAGCCACGTATGGGTGGGGGGCAGGGGATTGAGCTGCAGGGTGGAAGGAGATTTTTTTTCCTGATGCACTCATGATGGAAGGGTCCAATCCCACGCTCCCACATGTTTCTACTGCAACATGGAGGACAAGTTTGTATGGGATCAAACAGTTGTGCAACATCCAATCAGACGGCATGCACGACAACCGGTTGCTTGCTTAGATCGGGTGACTAATGTGTAATGTCATCCTAATAAAATACTTTCTTAGGGAATATTCAAAGCAGACCCTCAAATCACCAGCAAACGTATGGACCGCGTTAACCGGACGCAGTTTGCCATCCAACGCCGTCCCACATCGGTCTGCAGACCAGTTGGGGTGTTCGTTTTCTCGCAAACCGGAACCAAACTAGGGGGGCTTTGCGGGAGTGTGGACCACCGCGACGTAAGACATCGACGCCCACGGCCCACTCAAAACCATATCCGAACCCCGTGTGTCTATCCATGTCCCCTTCTCTACATCTGGTTCCTCCCTCTCTACCGCTGTTGTTGTACCACCCTGGCTGCCCGCCAAGCCCTTGCCGGACCTCCACGATCTCCAACGCTCCACTCGGTCGCCACACCATCGGTCCACACCTCTCGTCCATCCACCCAGCAGGTACCAGCTGCCACTGTGGGGGTCACCATGCCCGGCAAGTGTTTGATGAAATGCTCGTGCAAATTTTTTGTCCCTTCTTTGAAGCAATGGATTCGAACATAGAATAGATGTACGAGCACTACGTTGAGTCATCTGACGAGGAGGATTATGCGGATGAAACATCGATGATGCAGGCGGTCTTTACAGACGCGAAGTGTGTGGAAGTGCATGTCTCAATTTCAAGGGATCGATCAAGGGTCATCACATGACCTTTGGATTTGGCAACGGTATCCATGTTTGGACTAAAGGACAAGCTCCTCCTTGCAACTACACTGTCAATGTGTAGCATTAGAACATGGACTATTATCTGATTAATGGCATCTATCCTCTATGGACTACATTCGTTAAGACCATCTTTGAGCCAGTTGGTCAAAAAAGAGCTCACTTTAACCAAAGATAAGAAGCTAGAAAGGATGTGGAGAAGGCATTTGGAGTGCTTCATATATGTTTTGCAGTTGTTCGTGGACCTGCTAAACAATGAGACCCCGAGATCTCATGGGAGATGATGACATATATGATCATGCACGACATGATTATGGAGGATGAGGGCGCATATGTTGCCGGAGGTCTGAAATTTGAGAACATGGGTGATCCTATCCAACTTCCACATCATAATCCGGTCATGTTTAATAAGTTTGTTCAAATGTGTCAACAAGTTCGGCACCGAGCAACTTATGAGCAGTTCAAGGAAAACTTGATTGAGCATCTATAGGCGGTTAAAGGGACGACTAGAACATATGAAAGCTGAATTCAAGTTTAAACTATTTAATTTGAAAAGTTAGTTGGACTGTAATATTTAAATTATAACCAATGTAGCATTTGAATATTTTCACTCATCAAAGATTTGATATGCTATTATTTGAGTTTGCGTACTTAAAAAAATAGAGCCCGACGTTTAGATAATATGGTTGGATGAAGCTTCCGGATCACTGTCCGTGAACCCAGTCCGCGGATAAATACAAGTTTTTAGGGTCGGTGTGAGAGACACCCTTGTGGAAGACATTATAACTTTAGTCCCGTGTTAGTGCAAAGTAGGCGTAAATCGATTTCCCGCCTTCAGCCCCACAGCCGCCGGAGCAACCTACTACTTCCCCGGATAAGATAACATCATCGGCACTGACACAGGACGGGGCTGCAACCCGAACTCCTCCCATCCTGGTCTCCAGCCATGGCCACCGCTACCTCCCCGCTCCTCTCCCTCTCTTCCCTCTCGGCCTCCCTCCCCTCCCCCTCTCGGGCACCCGCCTCCCTCTCCCTTCGCGCCGTCGCCCCACAGGCCCGCCTGTCGACCTCCTACGCCGCCTTCCCCATCGGTACCGCACTTCCCTTCTCCCGTTCGAGTTTACTCAAGAAAATTATGTTTATTCATCAGTGACCGAGAATGCTTTCGTCAGGTGGGTTCGGAGCCTCGCCGTCAACGGGAAGGTTGAGGAGGAGGGGGCTGCAGGTGGTGTGCGCCGCCGAGCCGCCCAAGACTGGAAGACAGCCGGACTCTGTGAAGAAGAGGGAGCGTCAGAATGACAGACACCGCATCCGCAACCATGCCCGCAAGGCCGAGATGCGCACCCGGATGAAGAAGGTATACAATGCCTAACGGTGGGCGTATCCCTTTTTCCATCCTTTAACTTTTGCCACTTAATTTACACTGCGCGCCTTGGTGAAAATAGGGAATCGGTGCTTTGAGATAAGCACGTGTTGCTGTGTATGGGGGAATTTTGAGGGGAGGGGGGTAGAGTAGACTATATACTGCAAATTAACGGAGTTTAGGAATTTGTAAAATGTGTGTTGATTTCTCCACTTGAAATACATTTTGGTGTTGCACTCTGTCATTCTGACATGCCTTATTGTCAATGTAGATGGATTTGATGCAGTGTTAATCTACAAACGGATTAAATTTTGATTGTATCAGACGACTGGTTAATTGGATATTGCAAGTTAATTTATTATTGGAATATTGCCCACAAAACATCCGAAGAAGGTGACAAAAGTAACAAACCACCAAATTTAGTTTCTGTGGTGTACTTCATCTGAATAATACTCCCTCCGTCCCATAATATAAGAGCGTTTTTTACACTAGTATAGGTGTAGGGCGTAGGTGTTATGACGCTCAAACGGATGTAGCGTCAACTAATCCCGGACGGAGGGAGTAGTAGTTATCGGTACGAGGATGGTTTCATCTGTACAAAACATTCAGTTTTTTTAATGTAGCAATCAATCCCAGAAGTTTTCTTTATATGAGATCAAATGCCCTAAGCTTTTCCTCTTTGATTAGGTTTTCAGAGCCCTTGAAAAGCTTAGGAAGAAAGCAGATGCCCAGCCTGAAGAAATCATTGAAATAGAGAAAATGATCTCCGAGGCATACAAAGCCATCGACAAGACAGTGAAGGTTGGCGCCATGCACAGGAATACTGGAGATCATCGCAAGTCCAGGCTTGCAAGGAGGAAGAAGGCCATTGAGATAATCCGTGGTTGGTATGTTCCGAATGCTGAACCTGCTGCAGCTGCCTAGTTTCTGGGGGAGTCATCATCGTAAATTGCAGCAGTTTTTCTTTCTTCACATCTTGCCAATTTTGGACAGCATATGTTATTGAACGAGCTCAATAGACTGCCAGGTCTTCCCCATGGCAAGTGTTCTGGTACTGGCTACTGTGTTTATGTGCTTGCTATGCTCTGACACAGAATTGGGCCATTGCTTGTCTTACATTCCCTCTGTTGTAAAACTTCAAACTGAAATATACCTGTTGTATGGTGTATGCAGATATCTTCAGCTAGAGATAATATGTTCAGTATGAATGCTTTCTCTCCTTACCTTCTCCCATTGTGAAATGGATATGCATCTCTCACAGCTGTTTTCTTTTGTACTCTAATGAGAAAATACGACCCTGGAAAAGACATATAATCCTTCCTGAGTGATGTATTGCTCTAGGCCTGTTACTACGAAGCTTTCTTATGAGATGGTTTTAAGATTCCCTTGGTTTGATACCATTTTCATATCTTTACAGATATGCCCCTAGTGAACTTGTTTTAGACACAGTATATTTTAGATTTTCCTACCTTGACCTCCTCTGTTTTAAACATTCGCACAAGATTGATTATCAAGAGATGACATTTGACTGTTGGTTCTGTAAAACCCACCTCTTAGGAGGATTGTAACCGTACCCCTATCTTTTGAATGCAATGAAATGCAAAGGTCATTTGTTTTTTCTCTAAAAAAAGAGATGACGTTTCTCTTAACTGGAGCAACCTGAGACTGGTTCAATACTGTTTACGTAATTTCAACGCGTTCTCGTTCGAAAAGTATTAGTAGTAGTATTAGTCGTGGTAGTACTAGATGATACTAGTAAGAGTAACAGTAGTAATACAAACACATCATATCAAACATGATATTTGCATTATTACTGTGCTAGGTAGCATGATATCTTTGACCCACTCTATTCAGTGATTTAAACGCTCTTGGCTTGGTCGTGCTAACTGCTAACATATCTCGAGGTTCACAGGTTTGCATTTGTCCTCCTAGCGTCTGCAACACTGACCTGGCGATGATTCTATTTGATCATTAGTCAACATAATGGAATAAAACCCTTTTGATCTTGAAAAAAAAAACATGCGCTCAGGTGCCTAAGAGCTTCCACCTCGCCCAAGCCGAGGAGGTGGCGGTGGAGCACCTTGCGGCGGAGGCACAGTTGGAGGCAGAGCAAGCGGGCACCGCTGCCTTCGCAACGCTTGTCGCTGATCCAGGCCTCGTGGCCGAAAACCAGGCCATCCTCGACTCTCTCTATCCGAGAGGGAGGTGGCTTATCCACCTCTTCGACATGAGGCGGGAACAGATCTTTGCGGACAATAAGGAGGAGGAGGAGGAGATGCCGGAGATTTGCCCACCGCCAATGACCACGAGGCCGGCGGCTCCGGCAAGGGGGCATCGACGTCTTCTTGAACTAGGAGTAGGAAGTTTAGTTCTCTTTACAATCTTTGTATGACGGCCGTTGCGTTGCATGGAATTGATGGTTAAAAAATGGGTGGTGTGTTTGCGGACATGGACAAATGAGGGCCGGCCCGCTCCTGTCCGTAGACATATAGGGGTCAGATTTGTTCATTGAGGCTGTAGATGCTTTAAAAGAACTTCGCCGTTGGATTCTTGGAAACTTTTGTGCCGTTGGATTGACATCCCATAATTTTGGTTTATCTTCCACCTCGAGCTTAAATCCTAATCCCCAAACCCGAACCCATCAAGGTTCTTCCTCCTCTGGCGTCCCCGGCTCGAGGTTGGTGCTGTCTAATCTCAAGGGGGAGGGGGCTCATTCAAAATCGAATGATCCAGATATTTATGGTGACTATATGTTCCGAACTCTGTAGTAGCAGTTTCTAAATCACAGACGAAATATATCATGCATTTTGCATAACTTCATCCTACCAAGTAGCAAATGCAGCTTGAAAGGACATTTCTTCCATCTCTCAGCATTATGTCAGATGAGCTTAGAAGGAAGAAGTATCGATAATCTTGCTACTGATTTGCCTGATTACACAGGCAAGGTCAAGCAATTTGCATACCTTCATGACACTGATCAGGGATGCGGCACTGGAGTGAGCACCGAGCATCACCCGTCCACACATTAACTGTTGTTAGAAAGTTAAATGACTTGCCAAGGGAAAAAAACACTAGGACAAACAGATCATCAATGATAATCAACGAAGCTTGTGCGCCGAAGCTGCTATAAATGTTTACATAGCAGCACATATACGAATTATCTATCTTAGACCTAATAACCTGCTAGGCACAAAAAGGGGACAAAATTTGCAGGTTAAAATCTTCTCAAGCCTGAGAGATTGTCCTATAAACTAGGTCAAGTTTTCATGACAATATATAGCTATACATAGCTGTGCAAAAGAATCTGGCTGTGCCAGTTCTGACACTTTTAATTCATTTGTAATATTCTTGAGTCTCTAGTGAAGGGTGGCGCGGCCAGCTCTTCCTATGCTGTTACGCCTTATCCCCTCAAGGATTGAGAGATCATCATGCAATGTGAATGGTGCACTGAAAAGAGAGTTGCGGACATCCGGTTAGAAGCTCGAACTGCTAATATGGACAGAAGTATGAAAATAAGAAGATACATACCCATTGAACTCGAAATGGGCAAACTTTGAGTCGTCTGAAATCTCAATTTCCACCCTTGCTTTCCTAGATGTCTGCTTAAAGAAAAAATGGCATTAAATACACTTGCACGTATCTTTTTGCTCGTGATCGTCAGTGTTTTATGTAACTACATATCTGAGGGAAAGACATTCCTAGCACCGCGTAGGAATACCATACAATTTATAGTAGCGCCATTCACTACTGTTTGTTCTAATCTATGTTGCTATGCTACGTTAGGTCAGCAATTATAAACATGGGAATGCCAGAGTGCAAGTTGAGTACAAGGGTGATCTAAATACAGTTATATGTTACAGCTTAGTTGCAACTGGCTGGGTTAAGCATCTCTGACAGTTGCAGCGCAAGAAAATAAAATACCTTGACCAATACGAATGGAAGGCGGATGCCATTAACATTCTCTGCTGAGCTTTCCAGTGTTTGGTTACGTAACTTGATGTTTTGGAGATCATCAAACTTTAAACGAACAAGAAAGAATCATCAGGAGATATCAAATACACCAGTATATATACAATACTACCTCCATCCCAAAATATAAGATATTTTTGCAGTTCAATTTTAACTGCAAAAACGTCTTATATTTTGGGACGGAGGTAGTAGTAAGAGACAACAAAACCAAAGAAAAGTTGTTCATATTGTAAGCAACTTACCTGTTTTTCGATTTCCTGGAGGAGTGCCTTCTTGTTCCTAATCTTGTTGACAAGTTCTTTACGAACTTCCTATAAAAAATATGGTAGCAATCAACTCATAATCATACAGGAATGGATTGCTGTGCATCTAACCTGCAAAGTAAGCACAAAAACTGACCTCAAGCTTCTTTATTTTTTCATATCTGTAATTTGAAAGGCCCATCCACCGTATCTCCTTTTTTTCTTTTGCAATAACACGAAGTGCAATGAGAACGTTGAAAGCATCATACACTCTCCGCCTAATATTCTTCTCATCAAACTACAAAGATAAATTTGTTTTCTTTTAGCACAATTACAGATATGATTTTGTTTCTCCCGCGAAAAACGAATAAATATATGATTTTGTTTTTTGCAGTTCGATGAGAAATGGACTTGAAAGTTCTCGGTGTGATGTTGACATTTAGCTTTTGGTTTCAGTGTTGTAGTGTTTGCTGTAACTTAATCGTCCAGTTTTCTGCTAGGTTGTTGTGTTCCAACGTCATAGTTGCAAAGACAGTAAGGTGGCGGTGCTGGTTAGAGGTTCTAAAACGTGTGGATGTTTGTAATAAGCTTTCTGGAACCATGACATTTGGCGGGCCGACACTCTTTGTATCAGTTCCATACTTCCATGCTAAACGAAATTAGGAGCCATGCTTCTTAATTCAATTTTTTTATAAGTATATGCGAAAAGGGAACAGAGAAGTCTATATTATACAAATAATAGGAACAAACCCCTTGACCAATATGTGCCATGGACTTCAGCTCTGAATAAATTTCATCTGCAACCTGTAATAGAAAGTAGCTGGTTGAGGTAGTTAATGACTCAAGTGGGGAGAAAGTAAATCAGTTCCCAAGCATATATCTTTGAGAGGCGTGTTATGTATCAGCAAAAATGGCATGGCAGCAACGTAATACAAGTATTGATTTTTATGCCTTTCAGCATTTAAATGGCAGGATAATTATTTTGCATTGGCATTCAGGATGCTCTTTGTGCTTCATAAGCAGACTTACAGGTCAGATAAAGCCATCCAAAATTACAGCCAAACTCCATTGATATTTAAACATGGCATTTGGGAGTGATTTATCATGGCCAATCAATGGAGGATACACGTGTTTGAGCTTTGGAGAATACCTCATTGTATGTTGTTCTTCCTTTGGCTTCAACTTTCTCACAAACTGCAAAATCATGTCAAATGCTCATCAGGTCAAAGTACCTGTGTGTTAGCAATTCAAGTTTACATTCATGACAGAAAAACATCTCTCATCAAAAAGGTTACAGCGAAACATCTAGTACAAGGGTATAACCCCTCTTTTGCACATCTATGACCTCACGAAATTACTATCAACGCAACTTCCTCTGACCTAGAACCAGTGTACACCAAAAAGTAACCGCAATGAGCAATGAGCATTGCTATATACTGATACATCATTTGTAATGTCACCCAACATACCATGCTCTAAATCCCAGCATGGCATCAAGCTAACCAACAACGTTTTCTTCCAACCTGACGTGCTTTGTTGTGCCGCTTCTGCAGATGGACTTCGACATCCTCATGCGTATACGCTGGAACAACCTATCTAACTCAGTGCACAGACATACATCAACCTTGGTCTGCTCAGATAAACATTCACTACTTGTAAAATGGTTTGGCAGCCCCCTACCGTGATAGTATTGGTGGCAACAATACTCCAGCATAATACCGTGGAGGAACTACAGCTGACCATTACCACACAAGAGCACAACAGAATACACCACAACAACCAAAAATCAGACAATTGGGGTCTCAACCACCGAACGCCCAGCCTGGGAACCCTCGCCCTCCCCCTCCCAGTCGCTCCCGCGAGCGATGCGGAGGGGAAACCCTAGCCGCCGGCCTTAGGGCCCTCCTCCTCCCCACCTCTCCCCTTGCCGGCGCCGGTCGCGTTGACGGGCGAAGCCCGGTCAGCAGCGGCGGCTGCGAGGCCTCTCGTCCCCCGCTCAATGATAGCCGACGCGGGTCGGTGTGGTCGGGCGGCGCTAGCAGAGGGTGCGGCAGCGGCTGGCGCTGGCGGGGCCGATGACTGGCGGCAGCGTGATGGGCTTTGTGGTGCCCCCGGCGTGTTGCGCCCCGGAGTTGTGGCGACAGCCACAGTCGAGAATGACGTGGGCCCCCCTTCGGCGTGCGCGGGGGGAGTGGGCTGGCTCCCGGGGCTTCCCCGTTTGCCCTTGGAGCGGATCTGAAGACGGAGGCCCTCCCTTGAGCTTCTTCTTGCCTCGTCGGTCGGCGCTTGCGGCCTCCTCTAGCGGTTGGTGGGGCTGAGGGTCTGGTAGGGATGGATTGGGGGAAACCCTTGGCCGGTTGCTGCAGCCACGATGCAGGAGGCGCTCCACCGTCGTTCTCCTTCTTGAGGGCGGCACTGCGATCCTACCCTCACCATCTCCTTCCCATCCCAGGTGAAAGCCCAAAATCTCCGGATTGGGTGGTGACGGCGCTCTGGCGTCATTTTCTTCTTGAAGGCACCACCTTGGCACAACGGAGTGGTGGTCGAGGCTTCAGCACGGGATGTGGTATGTCGGATATTTTCATTGGTGTTCCCGCTCAGCTGCTTGCAGTTGAAGTTGATGCCTGCGAGCGGCGGTGGTGATGTTGGGGCGCTGCGTGGTGCGGTGGCCGTGCTTGTTGTCCTCTCCCCGGCAACCAGATGGTCCTGGTCATGCGAGCTCAGGGGTGAGCGACTCTGCCTGTCGATGGCGTCCAGGACTAAAGGGGGCCTTCTTCGAAGGTAGAGGAGGATGGCGGACCGACAATAGCTGGCCTCTAGGGAGTTGACGGAGCGTGGCAATCCTCCTGCAGCGGCGGGCCACTACCTCACATCGTGTGCTCGTCTTGTTCGCCAAGCGCCTCGATGCTCAAGCTTGCGCTTGGTGCATTTGTTACTTGTTAGTGGCTCCTTTGCTATCATGTATCTTTGCCGTTTGTGTTTCTTCTTTTTTCTCTTTTTTTTGCTCTTTTGTTTTGACTTGTATGAACTTGTGATGCGGTGGTTGTTTTATAATACAAAGAAGGGGGAAATCCTTATTCGTCAACTGCCAAGAAAGATCGCTCCCAGCTGGCAATGTTGCAACAGCCGAACATCCAGCCGTCTGCTTGCAGCCGCTGAATGACCAGCGGGGAAAGCCGCCGTTCCTAGAGTCATGCTCGCAGCCGCCGACCGCCCAACCGGGAAAGACGTCGAACTCCCCTCAAGTCGCCTACTTCCAGCGGCTGAGATCTCAAGCTCTGCACACAACCGCCTTTGACTTTCCCCTCTCCGCCTCGGTGCTGTCTTTTCCTTGTCCATACGGCCAGCGCAACGGTAAAAGAATCTCGTGCCCTTAGAGCCGCAACGCGATGGGAACACATGGCACGATTGACTTCACCTGGGCCGAGGCACGCAAGGCATGGTCAACACCGGCTGACCAATGGGGAAAGGAGGAAAACAAACTCTGGATTGCTGTGGGCTCTCAAAATTGTTGCCTTGAGGGCAACTCCAACGCACGACCCCAAACAGACGTCCGTTTTGTCCGCTTTTCGTCCATTTGGGGGTGGCAATGGGGCGGCGTCCGCCTGGATTTGTGGATGCGCCGGCCGTGCGCCCAACGCGTGGCCGCATTTCGGCCGCCAGAGACCATTTATACTAAAATCTACCATAGCAAATAGTTCAAATCAAACATAGCAAATAGTTCCACATCCGAAATAGTTTTACAACCCAATTAAAACAAAAACAATATCGAATAGTCTTACAACCCAATCGAAATTTGTTTCCATGAAAAAAAATTAAACTGATAGATCTACTGTCGCGAATATGAGTCCACATGTGCTCAACCAAGTCATCCTGAAGTTGCACATGAGTCTGCCAATCACGCATTTCACAATGAAATTGGACAAACTGTTGAAAAGTTGCAGGAGGTAGCTGCTCAGGCTCAACATTTTCACCCTCGAAACCAAACCCTTGGTCGTAGATGCTATCACCACGCTCATCCTCCACGATCATGTTGTGCATGATCACACAAGCAGTCATCACCTCCCAAAGCTTCTGAGTGCTCCATGTCAATGCAGGGTTTCGAACGATACACCATCGAGATTGAAGCACACGAAAAGTACAATCCACATCCTTCCTAGCACTCCCCTGCATTTGGGCAAATCTTTGTCTCTTCTCTCCTTGCGGATTGGGTATGGTCTTCACAAGAGTTGACCACTGAGGATAGATACCATCAACTAGGTAATATCCTTGCTGTAATGGTGGCCATTGTTCTCAAAGTTGACCTCTGGGGAGTGGCCTTCTGCAAGCCTTGCAAACGCTGGAGAACGCTGAAGCACGTTGATATCATTGTGAGAACCATCCATGCCGAAGAAAGAATGTCATATCCACAGATCTTGTGAAGCCACCGCTTCAAGTATGATAGTGGCACCTTTCAAATGCCCCTTGTACCGCCCCTGCCAAGCAAATGGACAGTTCTTCCACTTCCGGTGCATACAATCTATACTACCAAGCATGCCCGGAAAGCCCTTATTGGCATTGATCGCCAACAACCTCTCTGTATCAGCGGCAGGTGGCTCTCTCAGGTACTCAGGGCCGAACACTGCCAGCACGGCCTTGCCGAAATTGTACATTGAGAGGAGACATATGGACTCACTCGTACGCACATACTCATCCATGAGATCACCGGGAATTCCATATGCAACCATGCGGATAGCCGCAGTGCATTTCTGGTAAGAAGAGAAGCCAAGCTTGCCAAGGACATCCTCTTTGCACTCAAAGTATGGGTCATATCCTACCACTCCCTCCCGAATACGATTGAACACATGTCTCCTCATTCGGAATCAACGACGAAATTGATGTGGTTTGAAGAGTGCAGCATTCTCAAAGTAATCGGCATAGAGAATGGTGTGGCCTTTCTCCCTATTGCCGTTCAAGGACGGAGCATGGCCGGGGATTGATCTCCTGAACCGAGGCCGCTTCCTACTAATGTGGTCATGGACGACCAATGTAGCCACCACAAGCTCTTCATCATCCGATGAGCAAATGAAGTTGTGAAAGAAATAATAAACCCTACTATTCATTGTACCTTGTGAGCAAAGCGCCGAACGCCTCGGGGTCGTGGTGGAGACGTGGCCAGAAAGTGCACGCCGTGCTCCCCTCGCAGGCAACAAAGCAAGGTTTGGGTCGGTGGTGATGGTGGGCGCTCTGCCGCAATGCACGCCCTGCCGGAAGTTGTTGCGTTGACGGGCGACGCCAACGGCCATAGCTTCTCTCACGCCGGCAACAAGGAACCACGAACGCCGGCAAAAAGCTTACCGGGACGCGGGTGTGGGACGGCTATGGCATGGCGTGGCCGTGGTTCGGACGGCCTTGGTGGAAGGCGACACGGCCGGGAACGAGGGTGGCGGCAGCGATGGCGCGGGAAGGGGGGGGAGGGCGGAGGGAGGGCGAAGGAAGAGAAAAGGGGCGGTTGTGCCACCGGCAGGCGGGCCAGGGGGAGAACAAGGCACGCGCCCCACCCGTCCCCGCGCGTCCGTTTAGCCGCAAACGCGGTCCAAAGTTGGGCCGGGAATGGGTCGAAAGTGGACTGAAAACGGACATTGGTTCGTTTGCTCACGCGCGTTGGGCCGTCTGCTGTCCGTTTACCCCCAAACGAACGCGGACGGACCATTTGGGGTCGGGGTCGCGCGTTGGAGTTGCCCTGAATCGACCATATCGCTCCACCACTTGCCAACAGCCCCCCCCCCCCCCCCCCCAATCAGCAGATCACTCCACAAAGCACAGCACATTGACCAAGTCAAATTGTGGACTGAATCTCAACTGGAAGACACCAATTGATTGAGAGAGCTCCTGCACCTTCTAACCTAAATTGGCCATTCTAGAATTCAGTTGGGATAAACAAAGCAATATTCTCCGACAAAATCCCTCGACAAATGGAACCTACACGAAGATTGGAATCTGCTACAGCAATAGCCAGAGCAAAGAAAGCATTGGAATCCCACACATCGTCTATGAAGAACACCAAGCCCCGCATCAAATCGCCCAAACTAGTTCCTTCCAGAAACGTTCCACAAATATCCCAGCAATATATGCGCGACGAACCACCCTAGTTAATTAGCAAACACTCAAGCTTTAACCATGGCGCATAATCTGACCTATTTTGCTGTACTCGCGGAGCCCCCAACCGGTGATCCTCGGTGCCGCAGCCTTCTCCTTCTTCCTATCTTTATCCGGGTCAACAGCCTCCTTCCTTTGGACCGCATTACCGCCGCTGCATCAATCAAGAAACCCCCAAAAAAATCCCCTCCCGTAAAGCCTCGATACGAAGGATTTGATCAAGGAACCGAGAGCAAGGATGGGATGGTGGTTACCGTTCGGGAAGCGGGGGGACACTGGAAGCTTCGAGAATGTGCACGCCGGTCAGGTCCAGTGCGGCGGGAGCGGCCGCAGCAGCTCCGCCGCGGGGAGGCGCCATTGCGGTTCGAGTGATGTTTCGGCTGGCCAGAGAGGGGGGAAGAGAGAGGTCGTGTAAAAGTCGTTTTTTTCACCCTTTACCAGAGTAGTAACTTTCAAGGAGGAGAGGACAGGTCGTGGACATTTATTACCTGTTCACACCTACAAATTTCAGGAAAAACGGAATTTATGAGGGTTGAAATCCTACCAAATTAGAAATAATACCAAAAACAATACAAAATCCACTTGATTCAAATAGGCCCTTAAAACATACGAAACTACTTTGGGAACCACAGCGCTCGGCCGATTCATGCACGATGCATAATTTGACGATGTTCTACCGTGTGCCTTCTCACACCAATGGCTAGATTAACAACATCGCCCATAAATCATGCAGCCTACGTCGTGTGTATAACATCGTTCTAAAACGTACAGTGTGATAATATTGAAAGCATAAACTTGGTTCTAAAACATATTCTTTTTGTTATTTGAAAAAAAAAAGAATCTGTTTAGGACACATCTAGATGTGACATAAGTATGTTACAGCTAATTTGATGTCCACTTTATTTGAGGTCTATTTCTTTTTTAGTTTTTTTTCTTGTTGCTGCATTATATACTTATGAAAGCTTAGATGTGACATTCTTAAAAAATATTTATATGTGAATTAGACAAACGGAAAAACCTATTCTATTTGTTTCATTTCACTTTTCATATTAGAAAATCTATTATATGAAGGAAAATTATGAAGTGTTGTTTAGACTAGTTTTTTTTTGAGCATCAGTACAGACACAAGCGCTCATATACATGCGCATACACTCACCCCTATGAACGCACACACGCACACCCTACACCGTAGGCGCCTCGTCGTCGACGGGAACGTCTCCTCCCACTGAAAGCGCATCGCCGGAAATCCTGAAATAAATCCAAGAATAATGCGAGCACCAGGATTTGAACCCTGGCGGGTTGGGGATACCACTGTCCACCTAACCAACTCAACCACAGGCTGATTCGCGTTGTTTAGACTAGTTAATGGTGATGCCCTGCCTCATAAGTGCCATAAATCTCGTGCATGCATTGCCTCACTATGCCTCCACCTCTGGCTTCTAATACACAATGAAAGAAAAAGTAGGAAAGTAATAATACACAATTAGATGTAAATTAAAAGCGGTAGAAGTACTTGTAGAAAACTATATATGCATATGACCCACACACTTGGTAATCTTTCATGCGTAGAAGCATTTCAAGCATCCAGCTCCCTACATAACGATGGACCATATTAGTGTTGAAGGGCACTATAGAAATTAGATCCTATTACCTAGTACTACCCATGAGTCGAGTCCCCGTAACCCCTTGAGCCGTGCCCCTTCCAGGGCGATTGGGGGCGCGGGGGGGGGGGGGGGGGGAGTGGGGCTAGCCCCCCTACCGCCACCTCCCTCCTCCTCGCCCCTCGTCGTCCCCAATGGCAGATGCAGGGTAAGCCCGTACACCACCGGTGATGGGAATGGCGGGGATATGGTCGTGTTGTTGCTACCTGGAGGGGTAGGAGGCGCGAGATCCTCCTCCTCCTCCTCCGGTTGTTTATCCAGGCGACAATCATGGGATGCTGAGTCGGCAGGGGGTGTAGCTGGTCAGCAGAGTGACGGAGTTCTGGATTAGGGGGTGCTCGGCATGTTAGTTGCCCATCCTTTGGGTTGGGCTAGGGACCCCCCCTAAGCCTATCCCTGGCGGGCCTCGTTCGTTTGGTCCAGAAGCATTAAGAAGGAATGACGCGGACACTTGGCATATGCTCCAAGACGTAGACATAGTACTCGGCACGTTTTCCCCTTAGATACGACCAACCATGTGTAAACCCTAGGTACCCCGGTGTCTATATAAACTGAGGTGCCGGAGGCGTAGAGGGAAGATTCATTCACATCTGATCTCGTGGTAGATCACCTTGATGTGGAACGAAGCATGAAAATCAAAAAAATCCTACGAACACCCAGATCAAATCTAGAAGATGCATAGCAACGAGAGGGGAGTGTGTCTACATACCCTTGTAGACCGAAAGCGGAAGCGTAAAAACATGGTTGATGTAGTCGTACTCTTCACGATCCAATCACGATCCAAACCGATCTAGCGCCGAACGAACGACACCTCCGAGTTTAGCATACGTGCAGCTCGATGACGTCTCCTCCTCCTTGATCCAGCAAGCGAAGGGGGAGAAGTAGATGGGATCACAACCAGCACGACGGTGTGGTGGTGGTTGTGATGCACCGGAGGGCTTTGCCAAGCCAAACTGGAAGGAGGTGATGGGAGAGAAGGGAAGGGGTACGGCTGCCCTCCCACCCCCACTATATATAGGGGCAACGGGGGAGGGGTCGGCGGCCCTAGGGGGTATAGCTTGCCCCCCAAGCCAAGGGGGGCATCTAGGGTTCCCCCAACCCTAGGCGCATGGGCCAAGGAGGAGTGGTGCCCAGCCCACCAGGGCCTGGTGCACCCTCCTTTGCTGCCCATGTGGCCCTTCAGGGCTGGTTGGTCCCTCCGGTGGACCCCCGGAACCCTTCGGTGCCACCCGGTGGACCCCCAAATTTTTTCGGGAACCCGAACAAATTATTCCCATATATAAATCTTTACCTCAGGGTCATTTCGGAACTCCTCATGACGTCTGGGATCTTATCCGGGACTCCAAACAACCTTCGGTCACCAATGCAAATATCCCAATACTACTCTAGCGTCATCGAACGTTATGCGTGCGACCCTACGTGTTCGAGAATCATGTAGACATGACCGAGACACCTCTCCGGTCAATAACCAATAGCGGGACCTAGATGCCCATATTGGTTCCTACATATTCCACGAAAATCTTTATTGGTTGAACCACGATGTCGAGGATTCGGTTAATCCCATATTCAATTCCCTTTAATTTGTTTGGCGGTATGTTACTTGCCTGAGATTCGATCGTCGGTATTTCCATACCTAGCAATCTCGTTACCGGCAAGTCACTTTACTCGTTCCATAATAAAGATCCCGTGACTAAACTCATTAGTCACATGAAGCTTCTTATGATGTTGTATTACCGAGAGGGCCCGGAGATATCTCTGTCACACGGAGTTGCAAATCCCAATCTCGATCCATGCAACCCAACAAGTACCTTCGGAGATATATGTAGAGCACCTTTATGATAACCCAGTTACAAAGTAGCGTTTGATAGCACAAAAGTATTCCTCCGGTATCCGGGAGTGGCATGATCTCATGGTCTAAGGAACCGATACTTGACATGAAGAAAGTTGTAGCAAATAACTAAACAATTTGATGCTAAGCATATGATTGGGTTTGTCCATCACACCTTTCTCCTAATGATGTGGCCCCGTTCTCAAATGACAACTCATTTCTGTGGTTAGAAAACCTTAACCATCTTTGATCAACAAGCTAGTCCAGTAGAGGCTTACTAGGGACACAATGTAGTTTATGTATTCACACATGTATTTAAGTTTCCGGTCAATTCAATTCTAGCATGAATAATAAACATTTATCATGAACAAGAAATATGATAATAACCATTTTATTATTGCCTCTAGGGCATATTTCCAACAGTCTCCCACTTGCACTAGAGCTAATAATCTAGTTTACACCGTAATGAGTCTAACACCCATGGAGTCTTGGTGTTAATCATGTTTTGCTCGTGGAAGAGGTTTAGTCAACGGGTCTGCTACATTCAGATCTGTATGTACTTTGCAAAGTTCTATGTCTCCATCCTTAATGTAATTACAAATGAAGTTGAAGTGATGCTTGATGTGCTTGGTATTCTTGTAAAACCTATGTTGCAATTCCTCCAGTGTTGTCACAAAAGATAGTCATTGGATCCGTTGCACTAGGTACAACTCCTAGATCGGATATGAACTCCTTAATCTTGACTCCTTCTTGTGCTACTTCTGAAGCATCTATATATTCTGCTTCACATGTAGATCATGCTACGACGCTTTGCTTGGAACTGCACCAGCTGACTGCTCTAGCATTCAGAATAAATATGTATCCGGTTTGTGACTTCGAGTCATCCGGATCAGTGTCAAAGCTAGCATCTACGTAACCCTTTACGATAAGCTCTTTGTCACCTCGATAAATGAGAAACATATTCTTAGTCCTCTTTAGGTACTTCAGGCTATTTTTGACCGCTGTCCAGTGATCTACTCCTGGATCACTTTGGTATCTACCTGCCAGACTTATGGCAAGGCACACATCAGGTTTGGTACACAACATGTCATACATTATAGAGCCTATGGCTGAGGCATAGGGGACGAATTTCATCCTTTCCCTCTCTTCTGCCCTGGTCGGGCTTTGAGTCTTACTCAACTTCATACCTTGCGACGCAGGCAAGAACCCCTTCTTTGACTGGTCCATTTTGAATTTCTTCAAAATCTTATCAAGGTATGTGCTTTGTGAAAGTCCTATCAGGCGTCTTGATCTATCTCTATAGATCTTAATGCCCAAATATGTTAGTGATACGTCTCCAATGTATCTATAATTTTTTATTGTCCCATGATGTTATATTATCATTCTTGGATGTTTTACAATCATTTTATAGCAACTTTATATCGTTTTTTGGGACTAACCTATTGGCATAGTGCCCAGTGCCAGTTGCTGTTTTTTTGCTTGTTTTTTACTTTGCAGAAAATCAATACCAAACGGAGTCCAAATGCAGCAAAACTTTTTGGTGATTTTTCTAGACCAGAAGACACAAGTTGGGCCAAGGAAGTACCATAGGGGTGCGCCCTGGTGGGTTGTGCCCACCTCGGTGGCCTCCCGCGCCGCCTCTTTGCTCTATAAATACCCCAATATTCCAGAAACCCTAGGGGAGTCGACGAAAAACAATTTCAGCCGCCGCAAGTTTCAAAAACCACAGATCCAATCTAGACACCATCATAGAGGGGTTCATCATCCTCATTGATGCCTCTTCGATGATGCGTGAGTAGTTTATTGTAGACCTACGGGTCCGTAGTTAGTAGCTAGATGGCTTCCTCTCTCTCTCTCTCTCTCTCTCTTGATTCTCAATACAATGGTCTTTTGGAGATCTATTTGATGTAACTCTTTTTGCGGTGTGTTTGTTGGGATCCGATGAACTTTGAGTTTATGATCAGATCTATGTTTTTATCCATTAAAGTTATTCGAGTCTTTTGATCTCTTATATGCATGATTACTTATAGCCTCGCATTTCTTCCTCGAATCTTTGGTTTAGTTAGGCCGACTAGATCGATTTTTCTTGCCATGGGAAGAGGTGCTTTGTGATGGGTTCGATCTTACGGTGGCCAATCCCAGTGACAGAAGGGGAAATGACACGTATGTATCGTTGCTATTAAGGATAACAAGATGGGATCTATTCCTACATGAATATATCTTGTCTACATCATGTCATCGTTCTTATTGCATTACTCCGTTTCTCCATGAACTTAATACACTAGATGCATGCTGGATAGCGGTCGATGTGTGGAGTAATAGTAGTAGATGCAGGCAGGAGTTGGTCTACTAATCTTGGACGTGGTGCCTATATAATGATCATTGCCTGGTTATCGTTGTGATTATTTGAAGTTCTATCAATTGCCCAACAATAATCTGTTTACCCACCATATGCTATTTTTCTCGAGAGAAGCCACTAGTGAATTCTATGGCTCCCGGTTCTCTTCTTTATCATATTTGCCTTCGAGATCTATTTTATTTGCTTTTATTTTCAGATCTATTAATCCAAAAACCCAAAAAATATCTTGCTAATTTTTTTTATTTTATCTTGTGTTCCCGCAAGATCTATTTATCCAATCTACTACAATTTTATCTATCATTTTACCCGGGAGGGATCGACAACCCCTCTTCTACGTCGGGTTGCAAGTATTTGTTCTTTGTGTGCAGGTGTCATTCACGTAGTGTTGCGTGGTTCTCCCACTAGTTCGATAACCTTGGTCTCATCACTGAGGGAAATACCTACCGTAGCTATGTTGCATCATCCCTTCCTCTTTGGGGAAATACCGATGTAGTTCAAGCCGCATCGGTAAGCAACTTCATCCGGGTCTTTCATTGAAAAACTATTGTTCAAATAACCCTTATGCTTTCCAGAAATTGTATATCATTTCCAATCAATAATATGTCATCCACATACAGTATTAGAAATGCTACAGAGCTCCCACTCACTTTCTTGTAAATACAAGCTTCTCCATAAGTTTTAATAAAATCAAAAGCTTTGATCACCTCATCAAAGCGTATATTCTAACTCCGAGATGCTTGCAATAGTCCATAGATGGATCGCTGGATCTTGCATACCTTCACAGGTACAACGACGTGCTATATAAACAGTTTTTAATAACCCCTTTCCGCGACGGCGTTTGGAACCATCGCCAAGTGAGTGTGGGCGATAGGGGGTCCTTCCCACACGACCCAGAAACCGTCGGGGATAGGCCCTCCTGGCTCACTGGCTGGGGCAAAATGAGCTCGTGTGCGATCTAGCAGGGCATCGAAACCCAATTGTTTCTGTTTGTATGTACAACCCACACGGTGAATCCCAGAAAATCATTTCCGTTCGTATGTATATCCCACACAGTTCTTTGTGTGGAAACGTTTGTGCAAGGTGGCCTAACGCAAACAGTTCACTGCCGGAGGTCGTGTGTGATTGTTAGTTGATCGAACACGCCTACTT
Organism: Aegilops umbellulata; assembly: GCA_032464435.1. Lineage (NCBI taxonomy): Eukaryota > Viridiplantae > Streptophyta > Magnoliopsida > Poales > Poaceae > Aegilops > Aegilops umbellulata. Next base: position 336,635,339 of record CP136056.1, on the reverse strand, counting down.
TCTAGAAACCATGCGGGTTGTTTGAGTTAATCGCCCATGGTGCTGTCTAAGTAACCGTCTACAATAGAAACCCCCAATAAGCAGGGTAATTAGCCTATTATTTATAATCCATGTACTAATCAAATTGATATTTCTTATAAAACACACCAGATATTTCATCGTATAACAGTAACCAGGATTTCATAATCGAATTACATCAGATATCTTCGGCACTCAGTTACGCCATTACACAACAGCACCAAGTTTCACATGCAACATCAAAAACCTTTAGAAAGTAGCATCATACACGGTAAATAGACAGATGAATCTCATCCAGGAAACCGCAGAAGCGGAAGGCAAATATTGAGCCTTCAGTGATGTTGAATGTCCTTGCAATTTGGGCCAGTGACTATGGATAATTGCCCGCCCAACCTTCGTGGTCTTCAGCAAGACTTCAATATTGTATCGTGGGTGTTGAATGAATACCTTCCTCGCTTCTTGACCATGCAGGTGGTTTGAGAGGTAATCATCGGTGAACTGCTTTGTAAAGTACTGAAAACAAAGATATGCATAAATCCCTGTTATAAATTTTGAAATGGTGCAAGGGGTAAAAACAAGGTAAAAGAGTTAGTACCATCCTATAGTTGACTGATATCTTCTTCATTGTGCAAACAAAGATCTTGCTATTATTCGTCGCAAGTTTCTTCATCCTAACACTCTTTCCGAGTTTCTTGACTTGACTAATATTCATGGACATCTCATTTCCCCATATGCAAAATGGGTCGAACAGTGGGTCTAAGCCTCTGTCAGCAGGACCTACATGTGCAAGACCAAATTGGAAGAAACCTAAATATTAGAATGATTCCTGCAACTACACAATAATGTGCTATTAGCCAAAGGTCCATGCTTGAACCAACCTCGATAGTAAACCACAATGTCTCCCATTGTTTCCCTGCAACACACATAAGGAAGATCTTGATCAGGTGAACTAAGAGTTGCCATACTATCGGTAGAATATGTATTGAGTACAGCCAAATTTGATTGGTGTCACATGCATAACAATACAAAATTGTACCCACAGCAAATGAAAATCAAATTGCAGAACTGAACCAAACATGTCGGTGTACTAGAGTAGGGGTACCCTAGTATCCCAAACTTGTGCACGGGCAGTCGCAGCACCCCACGGCAAGGCTTGCCGGGTGACCGCCAAGGGCCTCCATGGTTCCTTTGGAGCCATTCAAGAACAAAGTATTCAAGCCAAGGAGACAAGGCCCCGGCAAGAGGAGCTTGCCGGGAAGGCCACTCAAGGCACAAGACCCCGGCAAGAGGAGCTTGCCGGGAAGACCAACCAAGGCATCTCAAGGAACTTGCCGCGACGCGCCATTCGTCCCGGCAAGGCCCGGTGAGCGGCAAGCTCCCGGACGCGACAAGACAACGACCACAGCAAGGCGTTTGCCGCGGCAAGACTACCACTCCATACCCACACTCCAACACATCCACCAACGTGTCGCTCTGGGACTCTTCCAGGCGTACGTGGCGGGAGGCTGTGCAGCCAGCGGTACGCGGTGGCAAGCGGCGCTGACAAGATTGCCATCGTGGCGAGCGGTGGCGCCCCTGATGGTCCCTTTTTGCACTGTTTAGGCGACGCAGATGGGCATTTAATGCCCTTGTCCCCTGCCGTCAGGGTTAGGTATGATACGCTATACAGGTAGCTGTACCAACCACAACACCTTTCCATTTTTATCCTTGTATACGTTGCCACCTGTCGGTGACCCCTTGAGCATATAAAAGGAGGCCCATGCGCAACGTAGGAGGGAGGAACAGAAAAACACTCACGCTCGGTCTCGTTAGCTGCTGGTGTGTACTGTAGCACTCGGCGCTCCCGAGCAAGAACTCAATACAAACCACAATGCAGGAGTAGGGTTTTACGCATCCATGCGGACCGAACCTGGGTAAACTGCTCATTTGCTCTACCTCGATCCGCTCTTCGTGCGATCTCCGGCCCCGCCGAACCGAAAGGGGCTCGGTCCGCCGGTCCCCATAGGTGCTCGTGGATCAGTTTCCCCGACAAGACAGTTAAATGGACAGCAGACCAAATGAACCAAAATAGTTAATTGAGAACGACATTGCAGAATAGAAACATGTACTAGAAGCTAAGACAATTAACAAAACAAAGAATGCTTGAGAATAATACTACAAATGTAGCAATTTTTGGACCAAAGTGTTAACTGAACATTTCAGAGGACCAAACTGTTAACTGAACATCAGATTGCATATTAATATTACAGAGGACAAATCAATAGAAGGTAGTGGCGGTGGCCTTGAGAAAATAACACAAACTGTATTTTAAAGTAGACAAGTGCATGGCGGTGTCTATGGTGGCCTCGAAGACGAGGTGCTCCTCCAAGATCTGGCGGTCGGCACGCATGGCAGCTATAGCGACCTCGTGTGCACGTGCGGCCGCATGCTACTGAGCTCCATGTTATACTGCATGCAAAATGGCTGTGGGCGGCGCTTAATTGGAGGAGGGGGACAGTGATTTCGGCTGAAGGTGTAGCGCCGTCGGTCGGGGCATGTGGGACGGGAAAGGAGGAGGATGGTGTGGTTCGAGTGTGGATTACCTGACCATATCGACGAGACCGCGCAACAAGAAGGGTCGGCGACGAGGAGGCCGCGCAGCAAGAAGAAGGGTCGGCGGCGAGGAGGCCGCGCAGCAAGAAGAAGGGTCGCTGACTGCTACCTCTTGAGCATGAGCATGCATTTGTTTTCCCTTGAAGAGGAAAGGGTGATGCAACAAAGTAGCGTAAGTATTTCCCTCAGTTTTTGGGAACCAAGGTATCAATCCAATAGGAGACTACACGCAAATCCCTAGTACCTACACAAACAAATAAGAACCTTGCAACCAACACCATAAAGGGATTGCCAATCCCTTCACGACCCCTTGCAAAAGTGAGATCTGATAGAGAAAATAAGATAAATATTTTTGGTATTTTTGTTGTATAGATTGAGAAGTAAAGATTGCAAAATAAACGATGATAGAAATAGCACGTTGACGGGAGATTAATATAATGGAAAATAGACCCGGGGGCCATAGGTTTCACTAGTGGCTTCTCTCAAGATAGCATATTTTACGGTGGGTGAACAAATTACTGTCGAGCAATTGATAGAAAAGTGCATAGTTATGAGAATATCTAGGCATGATCATGTATATAGGCATCACGTCTGTGTCAAGTAGACCGAAACGATTCTGCATCTACTACTATTACTCCACACATCGGCCGCTATCCAGCATGCATCTAGAGTATTAAGTTCAGAAGAACAAAGTAACGCATTAGGCAAGATGACATGACGTAGAGGGATAAACTCAAGCAATATGATATAAACCCCATCTTTTTATCCTTGATGGCAACAATACAATATGTGCCTTGCTGCCCCTACTGTCACTGGGAAAGGACACCGCAAGATTGAACCCAGAGCTATACACTTCTCCCATTGCAAGAAAGATCAATCTAGTAGCCCAAACCAAACTGATAATTCGAAGAGACTTGCAAAGATATCAAATAATGCATAAAAGAATTCAGAGAAGAATCAAATATTGTTCATAGATAATCTTGATCATAAACCCACAATTCATCGGATCTCGACAAACACACCGCAAAAAGTATTAAATCGAATAGATCTCCAAGAAGATCGAGGAGAACTTTGTATTGAGATCCAAAGATAAAGAAGAAGCCATCTAGCTAATAACTATGGACCCTAAGGTCTGTGGTAAACTACTCACACATCATCGGAGAGGCCATGGTGTTGATGAAGAAGCCCTCTGTGATCGATTCCCCCTCCGGCGGAGTGCTAGAAAAGGCCCCAAGATGGGATCTCACGGGCACAGAACGTTGCGGCGGTGGAAATAGGGTTTTGTGGTGCTCTTGGATGTTTTCAGGGTATATGAGTATATATAGGCGAAAGAAGTAGGTCGGTGGAGCTGCAAGGGGCCCACGAGGGTGGGGGGCGCGCCCACCCCCTGGGGCACGCCTCCCTGCCTCGTGGCTTCCTCGCTGCTTCCTTGACATCCACTCCAAGTCTCCTGGATTGCGTTGTTCCAAAAACGATCCTCGCGAAGATTTCATTCCGTTTGATATTCCTTTTCTGCGAAACACTAAAAGAGGCAAAAAAACATCAATTTGCACTCGGCCTTCGGTTAATAGGTTAGTCCCAAAAATAATATAAAAAGGTATAATAAAGCCCATTAAACATCCAAAACAGATAATATAATAGCATGGAACAATAAAAAATTATAGATACGTTGGAGACGTATCAAGCATCCCCAAGCTTAATTCCTGCTCGTCCTCGAGTAGGTAAATGATAAAAACAGAATTTTTGATGTGGAATGCTACCTAACATACTTTTCAATGTAATTTTCTTTATTGTGGCATGAATGTTCAGATCCGAAATATTCAAGATAAAAGTTTAATATTGACATAAAAATGATAATACTTCAAGTATACTAACTAAGCAATTATGTCTTCTCAAAATAACATGGCCAAAGAAAGTTCATCCCTACAAAATCATATAGTTTGGTCATGCTCCATTTTCGTCACACAAAAATGCTCTCATCATGCACAACCCTGATGACAAGCCAAGCAATTGTTTCATACTTTAGTATTTCTCAAACCTTTTCAACTTTCACGCAATACATGAGCGTGAGCCATGAATATATCACTATGGGTGGAATAGAATATAATGATGGGGGTTGTGTGGAGAAGACCAAAAAGGAGAAAGTCTCACATTGACGCGGCTAATCAACGGGCTTGGGAGATGCCCGTCAATTGATGTCAATGCAAGGAGTAGGGATTGCCATGCAACGGATGCACTAGAGCTATAAATGTATGAAAGCTCAACAAAAGAAACTAAGTGGGTGTGCATCCAACTTGCTTGCTCACGAAGACCTAGGGCATTTGAGGAAGCCCATTGTTGGAATATACAAGCCAAGTTCTATGATGAAAAATTCCCACTAGTATATGAAAGTGACAAAATAAGAGACTCTCTATCATAAAGATCTTGGTGCTACTTTGAAGCACAAGTGTGGAAAAAGGATAGTAACATTGTCCCTTTTATTCTTTTTCTTTTTTTGGGCCTTCCTTTTTTTTATTTGGACTTTCTCTTTTTTTCATGGGACAATGCTCTATTAATGATGATCATCACACTTCTATTTATTTACAACTCAATGATTATAACTCGATACTAGAACAAAATATGACTCTACATGGATGCCTCCGGCGGTGTACCGGAATAGGCAATGGATCAATAGTGACATGTATGATAAATTATGCATGGTGGCTTTACCACAAATACGATGTCAACTACATGATCATGCAAGGCAATATGAAAATGATGAAGCGTGTCATAATAAATGAAATAGTGGAAAGTTGCATGGCAAAATATCTCGGAATGGCTATGGAAATGCCATAATAGGTAGGTATGGTGGCTGTTTTGAGGAAGATATAAGGAGGTTTATGTGTGATAGAGCGTATCATATGATGGGGTTTGGATGCACCGGCGAAGTTTGCACCAACTCTCAAGGTGAGCAAGGGCAATACATGGTACCGAAGAGGCTAGCAATGATGGAAAGGTGAGAGTGTGTATAATCCATGGACTAAACATTAGTCATAAAGAACTCACATACTTATTGCAAAAATCTAAAGGTCATAAAAAACCAAGAACTACACGCATGCTCCTAGGGGGATAGATTGGTAGGAAAAGACCATCGCTCATCCCCGACCGCCACTCATAAGGATGATAATCAAAGAATACCTCATGTTTCAAATTTGTTACACAACGGTTACCATACGTGCATGCTACGGAACTTGCAAACTTTAACACAAGTATTTCTCAAATTCACTATTACTCAACTAGCACAACTTTAATATTACCATCTTCATATCTCAAAACAATCATCAAGTATCAAACTTCTCATAGTATTCAATGCACTCTATATGAAAGTTTTTATTATACCCATCTTGGATGCCTATCATATTAGGACCAATTTTATAACCAAACCAAATCACCATGCTGTTCTAAGGAACTCTCAAAATAATATAAGTGAATAATGAGAGATCAATAATTTCTATAAAATAAAACCACCACCGTGCTCTAAAAGATATAAGCGAAGCACTAGAGCAAAATTATCTAGCTCAAAAGATATAAGTGAAGCACATAGAGTACTCTAATAAATTCTGATTCATGTGTGTCTCTCCAAAAGGTGTGTACAGAAAGGATGATTGTGGTAAACTAAAAATCAAAGACTCAAATCATACAAGACGCTCCAAGCAAAACGCATATCATCTGGTGAATACAAATATAGTCTCAAGTAAAGTTACTGATAGACGAAGACAAAAGAGGGGATGCCTTCCGGGGCATCCCCAAGCTTAGGATTTTAGGTGTCCTTGGATTTTACCTTGGGGTGCCTTGTGTATCCCCAATCTTAGGCTCTTGCCACTCCTTATTCCATAATCCATCAAATCTTTACCCAAAACTTGAAAACTTCACAACACAAAACTCAACGGAAAATCTCATGAGCTCCGTTAGTGTAAGAAAACAAACCACCACATTAAGGTACTGTAATTAACTCATTATTTATTTATATTGGTGTTAAACCTACTATATTCCAACTTCTCTATGGTTCATACCCCGCGATACTAGCCATAGATTCATCAAAATAAGCAAACAACACACGAAAAACAGAATCTGTCAAAAACAGAACAGTCTGTAGTAATCTGTATCAAACGTATACTTCTGGAACTCCAAAAATTCTGAAATAAATTGGTGGACGTGAGGAATTTATCTATTAATCATCTGCAAAAAGAATCTACCTAAAAGCACTCTCCAGTAAAAAACGGCAGCTAATCTCGTGAGCGCTAAAGTTTCTGTTTTTTACAGCAAGATCAAATAATTATCACCCAAGAAGGTCCTATAGGTTTTACTTGGCACAAACACTAATTAAAACATAAAACCAAATCTAACCAGAGGCTAGATGAATTATTTATTATTAAACAGGAGAAAAAAGTAAGAAATAAAATAAAATTGGGTTGCCTCCCAACAAGCGGTATCGTTTAACGCCCCTAGCTAGGCATAAAAACAAGATTAGATCTAGGTATTATCATCTTTGGTTGGCAATCCATAAGTGGCTCTCATAATAGATTCATAAGGTCATTTAATTTTATTCCTAGGAAAGTGTTCCATGCCTTTCCTTAATGGAAATTGGAACCTAATATTTCCTTCCTTCATATCAATGATTGCACCAATCATTCTAAGGAAAGGTCTACCAAGAATAATAGGACATGTAGGATTGCAATCTATATCAAGAACAATAAAATCTACGGGCACATAATTCCTATTTGCGACAATAAGAACATCATTAATCTTTCCCATAGGTTTCTTAATGGTGGAATCCGTAAGATGCAAATTTAAAGAACAATCATCAAATTCACGGAAACCTAACACATCACACAAAGTTTTAGGAATTGTGGAAACACTAGCACCCAAATCACACAAAGCATAGTATTTATGATCTTTAATCTTAATTTTAATAGTAGGTTCCACTCATCATAAAGTTTTCTAGGGATAGAAACTTCTAATTCAAGTTTTTCTTCATAAGATTGCATTAAAGCATCAACGATGTGTTTAGTAAAGGCTTTATTTTGATCATAAGCATGCGGAGAATTTAACACGGATTGCAACAAGGAAATACAATCTATCAAATAGAAATTATAATAATTAAATTCCTTGAGATCCAAAATAGTGGGTTCATTGCTATGTAAAGTTTTAACCTCTTCAATCCCACTTTTACCAATTTTTGCATCAAGATCTAAAAACTCTAAATCATTGGGACGTCTTTTAACTAAAGTTGAGTCATCTCCAGTCCCATCTTTATCAAGATTCACACTAGAAAACAAGTATTTAATAGGGGACACATCAATCACTTTTAGATCTTCATCATTATTATCATGAAAACTAGAAGAACGCGCTTTCACAAAGCAATCTTTTTTAGCACGCATCCTAGCGGTTCTTTCTTTGCACTCATCAATGGAAATTATCATGGCTTTGAGAGACTCATTGATATCATGCTTAGGTGGAATAGATCTAAGTTTCAAAGAATCAACATCAAGAGAAATTCTATCCACGTTCCTAGTTAACTCATCAATCTTAGGCAATTTTTCTTCATGCAAAGCATTGAAATTCTTTTGTGAAGTCATAAATTCTTTAACACTAATCTCAAAATCAGAGGGCATATTATTAAAATTTACATAAGATTTGTTGTAGGAATTACCATAATTATTAGAGGAATTACTAGGGAACGGCCTAGAATTAAAATTTCCTCTATACACGTTGTTACCAAAATTGTTCCTACCAACAAAATTCACATCCATAGATTCATTATTATTCTCAATCAAAGTGGACAAAGGCATATCATTAGGATCGGAAGAAACACTCTTATTAGCAAAAAATTTCATAAGTTCATCCATCTTTCCACTCAAAACATTAATCTCTTCAATTGCATGAACCTTTTTACTAGTAGATCTTTCGGTGTGCCATTGAGAATAATTAACCATAATATTATCTAGGAGTTTAGTAGCTTCTCCTAGAGTGATTTCCATAAAAGTGCCTCCTGCGGCCGAATCTAAAAGATTTCTAGAAGCAAATTTCAATCCGGCATAAAAGTTTTGTATAATCATCCATAAATTCAAACCATGTGTAGGGCAATTACATATCATTAATTTCATCCTCTCCCAATCTTGTGCAACATGCTCATGATCAAGTTGCTTAAAATTCATAATATCGTTTCTAAGAGAGATGATCTTAGCAGGAGGAAAATATTTAGAGATAAAAGCATCTTTGCACTTATTCCATGAATCAATACTATTTTTAGGCAAAGAAGAGAACCAAGTTTTAGCATGATCTCTAAGCAAAAATGGAAATAGCTTCAATTTAACAATATCATTATCCACATCTTTCTTATTTTGCATATCACACAAATCAACAAAGTTGTTTAGATGGGAAGCGACATCTTCACTAGGAAGACCGGAAAATTGATCTTTCATGACAAGATTCAACAAAGCAGCATTAATTTCACAAGATTCAACATCGGTAATAGGAGCAATCAAAGTGCTAATAAAATCATTGTTGTTGGTATAGGAAAAGTCACACAATTTAGTATTGTCTTGAGTCATTATGACAAGCAATCAATCCAACACACAAGCACACAAGAAGCAAGCGAAAAGAGGCGAACGGAAAAGGGCGAACAAAACGGCAAGGGTGAACTGGGGGAGAGGAAAACGAGAGGCATGGCAAATAATGTAATGCGAGGGATAAGAGTTTGTGATGGGTACTTGGTATGTCTTGACTTGTGCGAGATCTCCCCGGCAACGGCACCAGAAATTGGCTAGTTGACGGGAGATCAACTCTTGACTTGACTTGGTGCAAATCTCCCAGGCAACGGCGCCAGAAATCCTTCTTGCTACCTCTTAAGCATGCGTTGGTTTTCCCTTGAAGAGGAAAGGGTGATGCAGCAAAGTAGCGTAAGTATTTCCCTCAGTTTTTTTAGAACAAAGGTATCAATCCCATAGGAGACTACACGCAAATCCCTAGTATCTGCACAAACAAATAAGAACCTTGCAACAAACGCGATAAAGGGGTTGTCAATCCCTTCACGGCCCCTTGCAAAAGTGAGATCTGATAGAGAAAATAAGATAAATATTTTTTGTATTTTTGTTGTATAGATTGAAAAGTAAAGATTGCAAAATAAAGGTGACAGAAATAGCACGTTGACGGGAGATTAATATAACGGAAAATAGACCCGTGGGCCATAGGTTTCACTAGTGGCTTCTCTCAAGATAGCATATTTTATGGTGGGTGAACAAATTACTGTCGAGCAATTGATAGAAAAGTGCATAGTTATGAGAATATCTAGGCATGATCATGTACATAGTCATCAGACCGAAACGATTCTGCATCTACTACTGTTACTCCACACATCGACCGCTATCCAGCATGCATCTAGAGTATTAAGTTCATAAGAACAGAGTAACGCATTAGGCAAGATGACATGATGTAGAGGAATAAACTCAAGCAATATGATATAAACCCCATCTTTTTATCCTCGATGGCAACAATACAATACGTGCCTTGCTGCCCTACTGTCACTGGGAAAGGACACCGCAAGATTGAACCCAAGGCTAAGCACTTCTCCCATTGCAAGAAAGATCAATCTAGTAGGCCAAACCAAACTGATAATTCGAAGAGACTTGCAAAGATATCAAATCATGCATAAAAGAATTGAAAGAAGAATCAAATATTGTTCATAGATAATCTTGATCATAAACCCACAATTCATCGGATCTCGACAAACACACCGCAAAAAGTATTACATCGAATAGATCTCCAAGAAGATAGAGGAGAACTTTGTATTGAGATCCAAAGAGAGATAAGAAGCCATCTAGCTAATAACTATGGACCCGAAGGTCTGTGGTAAATTACTCACACATCATCGGATAGGCCATGGTGTTGATGTAGAAGCCCTCCGTGATCGATTCCCCCTCCAGCAGAGCGCCGGAAAAGGCCCCAAGATGGGATCTCACGGGTACAGAAGGTTGCGTCGGTGGAAATAGAGTTTCGTGGTGCTCCTGGATGTTTTTAGAGTATATGAGTATATATAGGCGAAAGAAGTAGGTCGGTGGAGCTGCAAGGGGCCGACGAGGGTGGAGGGCGCGCCCACCCTCCTGGGGCGCGCCTCCCTGCCTCGTGGCTTCCTCGCCGCTGCCTTGACGTCCACTCCAAGTCTCCTGGATTGCGTTTGTTCCGAAAATGATCCTCGCGAAGGTTTCATTCCGTTTGGATTCCGTTTGATATTCCTTTTCTGCGAAACACTAAAATAGGAAAAAAATAGCAATTTGCACCGAGCCTTCGGTTAATAGGTTAGTCCCAAAACAATATAAAAAGGTATAATAAAGCCCATTAAACATCCAAAACAGATAATATAATAGCATGGAACAATCAAAAAATATAGATACGTTGGAGACGTATGACCGACGAGGAGGTGGCGCGGCAAGAAGAAGGGTCGATGGCGAGGAGCCGGCGCTGCAAGAAGAAGGGTAGCCGGCGAGGAGGCGAGGCTTCAAGAAGAAGGGTCGCCGGCGAGGAGGCTGAGCTGCTGATATGTCTCCAACGTATCTATAATTTTTGATTGCTCCATGCTATATTATCTACTGTTTTGGACAATATTGGGCTTTATTATCCACTTTTATATTATTTTTGGGACTAACCTATTAACCGGAGGCCCAGCCCAGAATTGCTGTTTTTGCCTATTTTAGAGTTTCGAGGAAAAGGAATATCAAACGGAGTCCAAACGGAATGAAACCTTCGAGAACGTGATTTTCTCACCGAACATGATCCAGGGGACGTGGACCCTACGTCAAGAAACGAAAGAGGAAGGCACGAGGTAGGAGGGCGCGCCCACCCCCCAGGGCGCACCCTCCACCCTCGTGGGCCCCCTGTTGTTCCACCGACGTACTCCTTCCTCCTATATATACCTACATACCCCCAAACGATCAGATACGGAGCCAGAAACCTAATTCCACCGCCGCAACCTTCTGTACCCACGAGATCCCATCTTGGGGCCTATTTAGGAGCTCCGCCGAAGGGGGCATCCATCACAGAGGGCTTCTACATCATCACCATAGCCTCTCTGATGAAGTGTGAGTAGTTTATTTTAGATCTTCGGGTCCATAGTTAGTAGCTAGATGGCTTCTTCTCTCTTTTTGGGTCTGAATACAATGTTCTCCCCCTCTCTCGTGGAGATCTATTCGATGTAATCTTCTTTTTGCGGTGTGTTTGTTGAGATCGATGAATTGTGGGTTTATGATCAAGATTATCTACGAACAATATTTAAATCTTCTCTGAATTCTTTTATGTATGATTGGTTATCTTTGCAAGTCTCTTCGAATTACTAGTTTGGTTTGGCCTACTAGATTGGTTTTTCTTGCAATGGGAGAAGTGCTTAGCTTTGGGTTCAATCTTGCGGTGTCCTTTCCGAGTGACAGTAGGGGCAGCAAGGCACGTATTGTATTGTTGCCATCGAGGATAACAAGATGGGATTTTTTATCATATTGCATGAATTTATCCCTCTACATCATGTCATCTTGCTTAAGACGTTACTCTGTTTTCTTGAACTTAATACTCTAGATGCATGCTGGATAGTGGTCGATGAGTGGAGTAATAGTAGTAGATGCAGGCAGGAGTCGGTCTACTTGTCTCGGACGTGATGCCTGTATACATGATCATACCTAGATATTCTCATAACTATGCTCAATTCTATCAATTGCTCAACAGTAATTCGTTCACCCACCGTAAAATACTTATGCTCTTGTGTAGGATCGGAAGTATGTCTAGAGGGGGGGTGATTAGACTACTTGACCAAATAACAACTTAACCTTTTCCCAATTTTAGTTCTTGGCAGATTTTAGCTATTTTAGGACAAGTCAAGCAATCATCACACAATTCAAGCAAGCATGCAAAGAGTATATAGGCAGCGGAAAGTAAAGCATGCAACTTGCAAGAATGTAAAGGGAAGGGTTTGGAGAATTCAAACGCTATTGGAGACACGGATGTTTTTCCCGTGGTTCAGATAGGTGGTGCTATCCTACATCCACGTTAGTGGAGACTTCAACCCACGAAGGGTAACGGCTGCGCAAGTCCACGGAGGGCTCCACCCACGAAGGGTCCACGAAGAAGCAACCTTGTCTATCCCACCATGGCCATCGCCCACGAAGGACTTGCCTCACTAGCGGTAGATCTTCACGAAGTAGGCGATCTCCTTGCCCTTACAAACTCCTTGGTTCAACTCCACAATCTTGTCGGAGGCTCCCAAGTGACACCTAGCCAATCTAGGAGACACCACTCTCCAAGAAGTAACAAATGGTGTGTTGATGATGAACTCCTTGCTCTTGTGCTTCAAATGATAGTCTCCCCAACACTCAACTCTCTCTCATAGGATTTGGATTTGGTGGAAAGAAGATTTGAGTGGAAAGCAACTTGGGAAAGGCTAGAGATCAAGATTCATATGGTAGGAATGGAATATCTTGGTCTCAACACATGAGTAGGTGGTTCTCTCTCAGAACATATGAGTTGGAAGTCTAGATGTGTTCTGATGGCTCTCTCCACGAATGAAGAGGAGGTGGAGGGGTATATATAGCCTCCACTTAAAATCCAACTGTTACACACAATATACCAATCTCGGTGGGACCGAATCAACAAACTCGGTCGGACCGAAATGGTAAACCTAGTGACCGTTAGAGATTTTCGGTGGGACTGACATGCATCTTGGTAGGACCGTTGTGGTTAGGGTTTGGGCATAACGTAATCTCGGTGAGACCGATTACACAAACTCGGTGAGACCGATTTGGTAATTAGCTAACCAGAGAGTTGGTCAGGCAAACTCGGTGGGACCGATTTGCTCTTTCGGTGAGACCGAAAAGTTACAAAAGGGAAACAGAGAGTTTGCATTGCAATCTCGGTGGGACCGATCCGCTCTTTCGGTGAGACCGAAAAGTTACGAAAGGGAAACAGAGAGGTTGCAATCCCATCTCGGTGAGACCGAGATCCCTATCGGTGAAACCGATTTGCTAGGGTTTGGCAGTGACTTATGACATATGAAAAACTCGGTGGCGCCGGATAGAAAGAGTCGGTAGGACTGAGTTTGGCTTAGGGTTTAGGTCATATGTGGATATGGGAAAGTAGTTGAGGATTTTGGAGCATATCATTAAGCACATAAGGCAAAGAGCTCATTAAGCAACACCTCATCCCTCCTTGATAGTATTGGCTTTTCCTATAGACTCAATGTGATCTTGGATCACTAAAATGTAAAATGAAGAGTCTTGAGCATTTGAGCTTGAGCCAATCCTTTATCCTTAGCATTTTGAGGGTTCCACTTTCACCATCCATGCCATGCCAATCATTGAGCTTTCTTGAAATAATTTTCTTGGAATTGCATTAGCTCAGTGAGCTATATGTTGTTATAAATTACCAAAACCACCTAGGGATAGTTGCACTTTCAATCTCCCCCTTTTTGGTAATTGATGACAACATATAGATCAAAGCTTCGACAGATGATAATAAGAATGAATTACATCGTCGCTTTGAGAAGTATGTGATAAGTAAGAGCTCCCCCTAAATTTGTGCATATTTAAAATTTTGCTTTGGACTGCAAATGCACAAAGAGTTAGAGTCATGGGTTACTCTTCCATGTCACATACATCTTGGTGGAGCGCTCAAAATGATAAATAGTGAAATACATGCACTCATCACCAAGGTAAAGGTGAATGACCACATAAGATAGATAAGATATATCAAGCATGCATAAATGTAGCTTATGATCAAACACATGATCATCAATGTCTCACAAGCATATCAAAGTATCTCAACCAAAAGCAAATAATGTATCAAAGACCATCAAATAACACGAGAGAGAAAAGCAACACACTCTCTCTCGAAGCCTATGATCTATACATCTTCTCCCCCTTTGGCAACAAGTTACCAAAAAGTTCCTAGAAAATGCATAGTGCTATATTGACACTCAGGCTTGATCTTCAGGAGGTGGTGGAGTCCGGATTACTCCAAGGACGAAAGCTTCTGTTGATGCTGATGGAGTTGGAGCTGAAGTGGATGCTGGAGCAGGTTGGGTTGATGCTGCGGCTGGAGCTGAGGCGGTTGCTCTCGTGTCAGGAACTGGCACTGCACTGGACCTCTGAGCTCGTGGAACTCTAGCAAATGCATCTGTAGTTGTCTTCCCTCTCCTCTCCTGCATGTCATCCTGGAGCTGCTCCACTGCTGTCTGTATCTCTGTCACCTTGATATCCAAGTCATAGAACTTCTGTTCTACGATCCTCTCTAAGCTCGCCTGGTTCTGAGTTAGGTTGGCCAAACCTTTCTCAATGCGCAGGGTGGATGCAATCAGGTAACTGAGCTGCTCTTGCTTGGTCTTCAAGAAGTATTCTGATGCCTCCTCTTGAGTTGGCATCCTAGCAGCTTTCTCCTTTCTAGCCTTCTCCTTTTGTGCTTGGGCATGGGCTGAAGATGGTTCATCCATGTTCATCACAACTTCATTGTCTTCAAACTCAGGATGAATAGGAAGATGTTCCTTATCCAAAAGATATATGCCAGTGCCCATCTTGGAGTTGATTAGTTCTTGGATCTGAGGAGCATATCCACAGCTTCTCTTCTGGTCTGCTGCTGTCCTCTTGATTGTCTCTATCATCAGGCTCATGACCTTGAACTTCTGAGGCACATCAAAGATATGAAGTAGGTTGATAGCATGGCCTCTGACCATCTTGTGATCTCCAGACTTTGGTAGCAGAGTGTGCCTTAAGATCCAGTTGATTGTTGGCAATCCTGACAGAAGATAATGTACAGATCCATACTTGAAAGTTTCAAGTGCCTTATCAGGGATCTCCTTGTACATGTTGATCATTGAGTTGTGGTCCATCTTCTTCTTGGAATAGACATCCAAGTCATCTTCACTTTCTTCTGGGGCATTGATCAGTTGAGCCCATTCTGCAAGAGTTGATTGGTACCTCGTACCTTCAGACATCCAGACAATCCTCCCATTGGGGTAAAAGTGTGATGTGGAGTAGAACTGCATGATAAGTTCCTCGTTCCACTTTGTGAGCTTTTGCCCAACAAAGTCTGCTACTCCACAAGCCTTGAAGCTGTCCTCCACTCCTGGGAAGTGCTCTTCATTGTCCTTTATGTATTGCCAATCGACCCATTTCATGTCACAGACAATTGGCTTCTTGTCTAACAGGACTGTCTCATAGAAGTCCTGCTGTTCCTTAGTGTGGAACCTGTAGTCTACAGCAGTTCTTCTCCTGGTAGCATAGGGATCTTCTGCTCTCCATTTTCTCAATCCAGAGTCTCTCCTGATATTCATATCCTCAGCCACAGGATGAGCATCATTGTGGTCTGGGATCTTGGGCTTCAATTTCCTCAAAACTTGTCCTTCTTCTTCTTCAGCAACATTAGGCACTGGGGCCTTGTTCTTCTCAGCAGCTGGAATATTTCTTGTATTCCTCTTGGGTTTTTGCTTTTGAGCTGTCTTAGGGGCTTCCTTGGGCTTGGATGTAGCTGCCCCTGATCTAATGGCATCACCCATCAGCTTGGGTGCCTTGGGTGCTGGTGCAGCACCTTCCTCTTCCTCTTCTTCTTCATCAGAATCTTTTCTCATAGAGGGCATGCCAATGACTCTGGCAATGGTGGTTCTTGCTCTCTTCTTTTTCTTGCTCTGGCCAATATTTTCTCCTTCAGATTCCATAGTGAACTTCATTGTTTCCTCAAGCACAGCCTTCCTAGGCTTAGAGGTTGGAACTCTTCTAGCAGGTGCTTTCTTGTGCATTCCTAGTTTGGTGGCTGCAGCTGAGCCATATTCTTTCTTCAGCACAACTCTCTTGGAGGTTGCCTCGTCCTCTGCCACATAGTCTTCATCTTATGAATCTGAAGTTCTTTTCCTTCTCTGTCTGGTGGCAGCCTTTGGCAGATTGCTTGGAGTGCTCCTGCTGCCATCATCTGAGGAACTTGAGGGGCTAGTGCCCTCACTCATATGCACAGGCTGTTCTGACAGATTCTGACTGTCACTCTGGTCTGACATGTTGAACAAGCTGACTGCTGACCCTGTGAATAGTTTATAGATGAGGTAGAATGGATGAGCATCACAAAAAGCAGAGATTTTTGCAAAAGAATGATTCAAAAACTTAGTTTTAGTTTCCCACAGAAAGCATTTCGGATCTAGCAATTTCTAAACTCGGTGATACCGAAGCAGCATTTGGAACCTAAACTAGTGATCTCGGTCAGACCGAGTCACAGTTCGGTGGCACCGAGACTGCTAGGGTTTCACAAAATTCAAAAATCGGTCACACCGATTAGTTACACTCGGTCAGACCGAGTTTCACTTGTGCAATGGCATAGGCCAAATCGGTGGGACCGAGTTTTTCAACTCGGTGGGTCCGAGATGGTTTCGGCGGAAACCTAACCCTAAAATTTTCGAATCAAACCTAATCTACGAGTTCTTTGACTGGATAGAAGTTTATCAAACGTGGCAAGAATCATTATGATCACAATGTGCTAGGAATCGGATTGGGAATAGCACAAAGATCGAGTCCATACCCTAGTTCGGCGGAGACTCGCTACGGCGGCAACGACGGAGGTGATTTCCGTTGACGGTGACGGAGACCAGCGACTGGAGGCTGCTGGCGGCGAGAAGACGATCCGGAGACCACGTCGGCGGAGCGAGCTATGGCGCGGGCGAAGGGGTTCGGAGAAATTTCCAAATTTTTGCCCATGTCTATATATAGCCCGACCCTGTCGGTGTGACCGAGTGGAATGACTCGGTGGCACCGAGATGCAAAACTGTATACAGTTATTGCAACTCGGTGTGACCGAATAGTTCAAGTCGGTTGCACCGAGATTGAAAACATAGATCAACTTGATGATCTCGGTAGGACCGAAAGGGGGGTATCGGTCAGACCGAGAATCACAAAGAGGTTTTGGAAGTTTAAGTCTATGACGAATCGGGGACTCCGAGTGCTCCTCACACAGAGTGGTTCGAATTTGACTTGATCAATTTTGTGATGTAGCATGAATATTATTTGAGACGAGAAAAGCATAGATAGCTAGAGGAGGTTCTTAGGCATTCTTGTCCATCCACTTGGCAAAAGAAAAGATAAATCCAAACAATCAAAACAACAAGTGGATGTCCTCGAATGAGTAAAATATGCAACCAGCATGCTCACACAATAAAATGGCAATATAAATATGTGACAAAGCATGCACAATCAATTCTAGCATCTATCAAGCAATTGGCGATGACTAGGTCATCTATATATGAGTATATTGACTTAGGAGTCAAATGAGAGCATTTGATCATAGGTCATACTCATTGTTTAAGCTCAAGTGGGGTTACCACTTTTACATAAAGCATTGTTGTGTTCACATCATTAGAGTTGCTTTAGCTCAAATCTTAGAGTAAAGCTCCCCCTAGACGTGATATCCCCCCTAAGAGGGATGAACTAACCTTGGGTTTTGTCGATGATGACTTCATGTAGATGTTGAAGATGTGGATGCTCAATATTGATGTAGATCACTTGGAGCTATCCTTTTGAGTGAATTGCACTTTCAATACCTACATGGGTTAGTCCCACAAGGAACAAGCAAGTATATCCATAGACACAGAGTGATGCACATACAAGAAGATGTCTATGAAAGCTTTTAGATTACCTTGTCCCTTGACTTACCAACAAAAGGGTTTGTGACTCCTTGAACTAGTGCAAGATGTGGAAGTTGATTGCACTTGTTCTTGCCAAAATGATAAGAATGAAGTATGTTGGCGGAGTCACCCTCAAGAACTCTCTAGTTCTTCTTCTTTTGGATCCACACCATCTTGATGGGAATCCTTGGAGTTGTAGTCGTACTTGATGAAGTGGAACTTGAAGTAGTCTTGGGAATCCACTTGACTAAGGTCTTAGGAGCTTCTTCAAATGCATCTGTTTCCTCTTGAAGCTTGCCCTTGCCTTTTTGCTTGTAGTCTTGTGGTGGAAGATCATCTTGAGTTTGTGTCCCCTTGAAAGAAGTTGGATCATACTTCTCTTGTTGAGGAACAAACTTTGTCTTGGGGTATTGATCTTCTTCCCACTCAACTCCATTGGCATTGAACTTTCGTTCAAAACCAACACCTTGATTCTTCCGGTGCCTTCCTTGCTTGCGTACAATCTCCTCGAATTGCTTACTTCCGGCAAGGCTTTTGTACACTCCTTTCTCTATGATTTCCTTCAATATGCTATTTTCTTGCTCAAGTGTAACTTGGCTAAGAGAATGATTAGTGGAATCAAGAGAACTACTAGAAGCAACAATATTGGATTTAACGTGATCATTGTTACTACTAGAGGAAGAATCTTTCTTGTTTTTGTTATTAGACTTGACTTGAGGCATGTAAGTGGATAAGAGTAAACGTTTGGCAATGTAAGAAGAACTTTTCTTGCGGAGATCATCATTGATTGCCTTTAAAAGCTCATGCTCTTGCTCAAGATTGAGCTTTTCAAAGCGTAACTTTTCATGAGACCTTAAAAGTTCTCGATGATCTTCGAAGATAGTTTCATGAGCTAGCTTAAGAGTGTTTAGTTCTTTAGTTAAAGCCTCAATTTTCTCCTTATCATTGTCATTCGTTTTAGCATGATTAATTGATGTTTCATCATAGGATTCATCACTAGAGTTGTCAACAAGTAAATCATCACCGCCTAACAAGTCATCTTCATCACTATTGAAATCAACATACTCAGGGTGAGTTACCTTAGGACCTTTGGCCATGAAGCATCTTCCAATTCCTTCATTGGGTGAATCGAATATGTCGTAGGAGTTGGTTGACACAAGTGCTAGTCCGGCAACACCTTCATCTTGAGTATATTCGGAGTCGGAGTGATAACTTCTCTCGGAGTGGTTGTCGGAGTCGGAGCCGGATACCCATTCACCAACATGAGCTTGATGTCTTCGTTTTGTGTAGCTCCTTAATGATTTTTCCTTCCTTTCCGAATCCTTGCTTCTCCGTGAGTGTCTTCGTTCATAACGATCATCTCTATTCCTTCTCTCTCGTGATGGTGATTCCTCTCTTTTGCTTCTTCTTTTTGGAGAATCTTCTCTTCTTTTGTAGGGAGCCGTACACTCATTGGAATAGTGTCCGGGTCTTCCACAATTGTAGCAGTTTCGCTCTCGACTAGAAGATCTTTTGATATTGTAGGACATTGACTTGGAGCTTCTATCTTTGCTTCTACTCTTGTAGAACTTGTTGAAGTTCTTCACCATTAAGCTCAATTCTTCATTGAAGTTTTGTTTCTCACTTGATGATGTGGGGGCTTCACATGAGGCTTTATAAGCACCACTTGATTTGTTGTGAAGTTCCTCTTTGTCCTTGAGCGACATCTCATGAGCAACAATTCTTCCAACGACTTCCGTTGGCTTGAGATTTTTGTAATTGGGCATCATTTGGACCAAAGTACACACGGTATCATATTTTCCATCCAAGGCTCTTAGGATCTTCTTGATGATGAATCTGTCGGTCATCTCTTCACTCCCTAAGCCGGCAATCTCATTTGTGATGAGAGCAAGCCTAGAGTACATTTCAGCGACACCTTCACCATCCTTCATTTTGAACTTGTCAAGTTGACTTTGAAGCACATCCAATTTAGATTCCTTGACGGAGTCGGTACCTTCGTGCATATCAATCAAAGTATCCCAAATTTCCTTTGCATTCTCAAGACGGCTGATTTTGTTGAATTCTTCCGGGCACAATCCATTGAAGAGAATATCACAAGCTTGAGCGTTGTATTGTAGCATCTTCAACTCATCCGCGGTAGCTTCACGGTTTGGTTCTTTCCCTTCGAAGAAGTCACCTTGCAAACCAACACACACAATTGCCCAAACGGCAGGGTTATGTCCAAGAATATGCATTTTCATTTTATGCTTCCAACTAGCAAAGTTAGTGCCATCAAAGTAAGGACCTCTACGGTGATAATTTCCCTCACTAGACGCCATACTCTCCTAGGTTGTGAAACCAAGGCTATGACCACCAAAAGCTATGGGAATCAAAGCAAATGGAGACCAAAGCTCTGATACCACTTGTAGGATCGGAAGTATGTCTAGAGGGGGGGGGGGGTGATTAGACTACTTGACCAAATAAAAACTTAACCTTTTCCCAATTTTAGTTCTTGGCAGATATTAGCTATTTTAGGACAAGTCAAGCAATCATCACACAATTCAAGCAAGCATGCAAAGAGTATATAGGCAGCGGAAAGTAAAGCATGCAACTTGCAAGAATGTAAAGGGAAGGGTTTGGAGAATTCAAACGCTATTGGAGACACAGATGTTTTTCCCATGGTTCGGATAGGTGGTGCTATCCTACATCCACGTTAGTGGAGACTTCAACCCACGAAGGGTAACGGTTGCGCGAGTCCATGGAGGGCTCCACCCATGAAGGGTCCACAAAGAAGCAACCTTGTCTATCCCACCATGGCCATCGCCCACGAAGGACTTGCCTCACTAGCGGTAGATCTTCACGAAGGAGGCGATCTCCTTGCCCTTACAAACTCCTTGGTTCAACTCCACAATCTTGTCGGAGGCTCCCAAGTGACACCTAGCCAATCTAGGAGACACCACTCTCCAAGAAGTAACAAATGGTGTGTTGATGATGAACTCCTTGCTCTTGTGCTTCAAATGATAGTCTCCCCAACACTCAACTCTCTCTCATAGGATTTGGATTTGGTGGAAAGAAGATTTGAGTGGAAAGCAACTTGGGAAAGGCTAGAGATCAAGATTCATATGGCAGGAATGGAATATCTTGGTCTCAACACATGAGTAGGTGGTTCTCTCTCAGAACATATGAGTTGGAAGTGTAGATGTGTTCTGATGGCTCTCTCCACGAATGAAGAGGAGGTGGAGGGGTATATATAGCCTCCACTTAAAATCCAACCGTTACACACAATCTACCAATCTCGATGGGACCGAATCAACAAACTCGGTCGGACCGAAATGGTAAACCTAGTGACCGTTAGAGATTTTCGGTGGGACTGACATGCATCTCGGTAGGACCGATGTGGTTAGGGTTTGGGCATAACGTAATCTCAGTGAGACCGATTACACAAACTCGGTGAGACCGATTTGGTAATTAGCTAACCAGAGAGTTGGTTAGGCAAACTCGGTGGGACCGATTTGCTCTTTCGGTGAGACCGAAAAGTTACAAAAGGGAAACAAAGAGTTTGCATTGCAATCTCGGTGGGACCGATCCGCTCTTTCGGTGAGACCGAAAAGTTACAAAAGGGAAACAGAGAGGTTGCAATCCCATCTCGGTGAGACCGAGATCCCTATCGGTGAAACCGATTTGCTAGGGTTTGGCAGTGACTTATGACATGTGAAAAACTCGGTGGCGCCGGATAGAAAGAGTCGGTAGGACCGAGTTTGGCTTAGGGTTTAGGTCATATGTGGATATGGGAAAGTAGTTGAGGATTTTGGAGCATATCATTAAGCACATAAGGCAAAGAGCTCATTAAGCAACAGCTCATCCCTCCTTGATAGTATTGGCTTTTCCTATAGACTCAATGTGATCTTGGATCACTAAAATGTAAAATGAAGAGTCTTGAGCATTTGAGCTTGAGCCAATCCTTTGTCCTTAGCATTTTGAGGGTTCCACTTTCACCATCCATGCCATGCCAATCATTGAGCTTTCCTGAAATAATTGTCTTGGAATCGCATTAGCTCAGTGAGCTATATGTTGTTATAAATTACCAAAACCACCTAGGGATAGTTGCACTTTCATCTTGAGAGAAGCCACTAGTGAAACCTATGGCCCCCGGGTCTATCTTCATCATATTAATCTTCCAACACTTAGTTATTTCCTTTGCTTTTTTACTTTGCTTTTATTTTACTTTGCATCTCTATCATAAAGATACGAAAAATATTATCCTATCATATCTATCAGATCTCACTCTCGTAAGTGACCGTGAAGGGATTGACAACCCCTTATCGCGTTAATTGCGAGGAGTTATTTGTTTTGTGCAGGTACGAGGGACTCGCGCGGAGCCTCCTACTGGATTGATACCTTGGTTCTCAAAAACTGAGGGAAATACTTACGCTACTGTGCTACATCACCTTTCCTCTTCAAGGAAATCCAACACAGTGCTCAAGAGGTAGCAAGAAGAATTTCTGGGGCCGTTGCTGGGGAGTCTATGCAAAAGTCAACATACCAAGTACCCATGACAATCCCTTATCTCCCGCATTACATTATTTTCCATTTGCCTCTCGTTCTCCTCTCCCCCACTTCACCCTTGCCGTTTTATTCGCCCTCTCTTTTCCGTCTGCCTCTTTTTGCCCGTCTTTTGTTTGCTCGTGTGTTGGATTGCTTGTTTGTCACGATGGCTCAAGATAATATCAAATTATGTGACTTTACCAATACCAACAATAATGATTTCCTTAGCACTCCGATGGCTCCTCTTACAAATACTGAATCTTGTGAAATCAATGCTGCTTTGTTGAATCTTGTCATGAAAGATCAATTCGCCGGCCTTCCTAGAGAAGATGCTGCTAGTCATCTAAATAGCTTCGTTGACTTGTGTGATATGCAAAAGAAGAAATTGTTGATAATGATATTGTTAAATTGAAGCTATTTCCTTTTTCGCTTAGAGATCGTGCTAAAGCTTGGTTTTCGTCTTTGCCTAAAAATAGTATTGATTCTTGGAACAAGTGTAAACATGCTTTTATCTCTAAGTATTTTCCTCCCACTAAGATCATCTCTCTTAGAAACGATAGTATGAATTTTAAGCAACTTGTTCATGAACATGTTGCACAAGCTTGGGAGAGGATGAAATTAATGATACGTAATTGCCCTACTCATGATTTGAATTTGTGGATGATTATACAAAAAATTTATGCTGGATTGAATTTTGCTTCTAGAAATCTTTTGGATTCGGCCGCGGGAGGCACTTTTATGGAAATCACTTTAGTAGAAGCTACCAAACTCCTAGATAATATTATGGTTAATTATTCTCAATGGCACACTGAAAGATCTACTAATAAAAAAGTTCATGCGATAGAAGAAATCAATGTTTTGAGTGGAAAGATGGATGAACTTATGAAATTATTTGCTACTAAGAGTGTTTCTTCTGATCCTAATGATATTCCTTCATCTACTTTGATTGAGAATAATAATGAATCTATGGATGTGAATTTTGTTGGTAGGAATAATTTTGGTAACAACGCGTATAGAGGAAACTTTAATTCTAGGCCTTATCCTAGTAATTCCTCTAATAATTATGGAAATTCCTACAACAACTCTTATGGAAATTTTAATAAGATGCCCTCTGAATTTGAGACTAGTGTTAAAGAGTTTATGAATTCGCAAAATAATTTTAATGCCTTGCTTGAAGAGAAATTGCTTAAAGTTGATGAATTGGCTAGGAACATTGATAGAATTTCTCTTGATGTTGATTCTTTAAAGCTTAGATCTATTCCTCCTAAGCATGATATCAATGAGTCTCTCAAAGCCATGAGAATTTCCATTGATGAGTGCAAAGAAAGAACCGCTAGGATGCGTGCTACGAAAGATGCCTTTATTAAAGCATGTTCTTCAAATTTCTATGAAAATAAAGATGAAGATCTAAAAGTTATTGATGTGTCCCCTATTAAATCTTTGTTTTGCAATATGAATCTTGATAATGATGGGACTGAATGTGATCCACCTCTACCTAGAAGGCGTTCCAAGAATTCGGAGTTTTTAGATCTTGATGCTAAAATTGATAAAAGTGGGATTGAAGAAATCAAAACCCTAGATGTTGCTAAACCCACTATTTTGGATTTCAAGGAATTTAATTACGAAAATTTCTCTTTGATTGATTGTATTTCCTTGTTGCAATCCGTGCTAAATTCTCCTCATGCTTATAGTCAAAATAAAGCATTTACTAAACATATCGTTGATGCCTTGATGCAATCTTATGAAGAAAAGCTTGAGTTGGAAGTTTCTATCCCTAGAAAACTTTATGATGAGTGGGAACCTACTATTAAAATTAATATTAAGGATCATGATTTCTATGCTTTATGTGATTTGGGTGCTAGTGTTTCCACTATTCCCAAAACTTTGTGCGATTTGCTAGATTTCCGTGATTTTGATGATTGTTCTCTAAACTTGCACCTTGCGGATTCCACTATTAAGGAACCTATGGGAAGAATTAATGATGTTCTTATTGTTGCAAATAGGAATTATGTGCCTGTAGATTTTATCGTTCTTGATATAGATTGCATTCCTTCATGTACTATTATTCTTGGTAGACCTTTCCTTAGAACGATTGGTGCAATTATTGATATGAAGGAAGGGAATATTAGATTCCAATTTCCATTAAAGAAAGGCATGGAACACTTCCCAAGGAAGAAAATAAAATTACCATATGAATCTATCATGAGATCCACTTATGGATTACCTACCAAAGATGACAATACCTAGATCTATCCTTGCTTTTATGCCTAGCTAGGGGCGTTAAACGATAGCGCTTGTTGGGAGGCAACCCAATTTTATTTTTAGTTTTTTTGCTTTTGCTTCTGTTTAGGAATAAATATTTGTTCTATCCTCTGGTTAGATGTGTTTTTATGTTTTAATTAGTGTTTGTGCCAAGTTAAACCTATAGGATCTTCTTGGATGATAGTTATTTGATCTTGCTGTAATTTCCAGAAACTTTCTGTTCATGCAAACAATTGTTAAAAATCACCAGAACGTGATAAAATAGTGATTCAAATTGCTGCTGATTAATAAACAAATTTCCTAGGTCGTCCTATTTTGGCTGATGTTTTGGAGTTACAGAAGTTTGCGTTAGTTACAGATTACTACAGAGTGTTCTGTTTTTGACAAATTCTGTTTTTCGTGTGTTGTTTGCTTATTTTGATGAATCTATGGCTATTAAAATAGTTTATAAACCATAGAGAAGTTGGAATACAGTAGTTTTAACACCAATATAAATAAATAATGAGTTCATTATAGTACCTTGAAGTGGTCTTTTGTTTTCTTTTGCTAACGGAGCTCACGAGATTTCTGTTAAGTTTTGTGTTGTGAAGTTTTCAAGTTTTGGGTGAAATCTTTTGATGGATTATGGAACAAGGAGTGGCAAGAGCCTAAGCTTGGCGATGCCCATGGCACCCCCAAGATAATATAAGGACACCAAAAAGCCAAAGATTGGGGATGCCCCGGAAGGCATCCCCTCTTTCGTCTACTTCCATCGGTAACTTTACTTGGAGCTATATTTTTATTCACCACATGATATGTGTTTTGCTTGGAGTGTCTTGTATGATTTGAGTGTTTGCTTTTTAGTTTATCACATTCATCCTTGCTGTGCACACCTTTTGAGAGAGCCATACATGATTTGAAATTTGTTAGAATACTCTATGTGCTTCACTTATATCTTTTGAGCTATATAGTTTTGCTCTAGTGCTTCACTTAGATCTTTTAGAGCACGGTGGTGGATTTGTTTTATAGAAACTATTGATCTCTCATGATTCACTTAGATTATTATGATAGTCTTAAATAGCATGGTAATTTGCTTAAATAATCCTAATATGCTTGGTATTCAAGATTTGTAAAACTTTCTTATGAGTGTGTTGAATACTATGAGAAGTTTGATGCTTGATAATTGTTTTGAGAGATGAAGATGGTGATATTAGAGTCATGCTAGTTGAGTAGTTGTGAATTTGAGAAATACTTGTGTTAAAGTTTGTGATTCCCATAGCATGCACGTATGGTGAACCGTTATGTGATGAAGTCGGAGCATGATTTATTTATTGATTGTCTTCCTTATGAGTGGCGGTTGGGGACGAGCGATGGTATTTTCCTACCAATCTATCCCCCTAGGAGCATGCGCGTAATACTTTGCTTTGATAACTTGTAGATTTTTGCAATAAGTATATGAGTTCTTCATGACTAATGTTGAGTCCATGGATTATACGCACTTTTCTTCCTTCCACCATTGCTAGCCTCTCTAATACCGCGCACTTTTCGCCGGTATCATACACCCACCATATACCTTCCTCAAAACAGCCACCATATCTACCCATCATGGCATTTCCATAGCCATTCCGAGATATATTGCCATGCAACTTTCTACCATTCCGTTTATTATGACACGCTCCATCATTGTCATATTGCTTAGCATGATCATGTAGTTGACATCGTATTTGTGGCAAAGCCACCATTCATAATTATTTCATACATGTCACTCTTGATTCATTGCATATCCCGGTACACCGCTGGAGGCATTCATATAGAGTCATATTTTGTTCTAGTATCGAGTTGTAATTATTGAGTTGTAAGAAAATAAAAGTGTGATGATCATCATTTTTAGAGCATTGTCCCAAGTGAGGAAAAGGATGATGGAGACTATGATTCCCCCACAAGTCGGGATGAGACTCTGGACGAAAAAAAGAGGCCATAAAAAAGAGAAAAGGCCCAAATAAAAAAATATGAGAGAAAAAGAGAGAAGGGACAATGTTACTATCCTTTTACCACACTTGTGCTTCAAAGTAGCACCATGATCTTCATGATAGAGAGTCTCTCATTTTGTCACTTTCATATACTAGTGGGAATTTTTCATTATAGAAGTTGGCTTGTATATTCCAATGATGGGCTTCCTCAAAATGCCCTAGGTCTTCGTGAGCAAGCGAGTTGGATGCACACCCACTTAGTTTCTTTTGTTGAGCTTTCATATGCTTATAGCTCTAGTGCATCTGTTGCATGGCAATCCCTACTCACTCACATTGATATCTATTGATGGGCATCTCCATAGCCCGTTGATACGCCTAGTTGATGTGATACTATCTTCCCCTTTTTTGTCTTCTCCACAACCACCATTCTATTCCACATATAGTGCTATATCCATGACTCACGCTCATGTATTGCGTGAAGATTGAAAAAGTTTTGAGAATGTCAAAAGTATGAAACAATTGCTTGGCTTGTCATCGGGGTTGTGCATGATTTAAATACTTTGTGTGGTAAAGATAGAGCATAGCCAGACTATATGATTTTGTAGGGATAACTTTCTTTGGCCATGTTATTTGAGAAGACATGATTGTTTTGTTAGTATGCTTGAAGTATTATTATTTTTATGTCAATATTAAACTTTTGTCTTGAATATTTCGGATCTGAATGTTCACACCACAATTAAGAAGAATTACATTGAAATTATGCCAAGTAGCACTCCGCATCAAAAATTATCTTTTTTATCATTTACCTACTCGAGGACGAGCATGAATTAAGCTTGGGGATGCCTGATCGTCTCCAACGTATCTATAATTTTTGATTGGTCCATGCTATATTATCTACTGTTTTGGACAATATTGGGCTTTATTATCCACTTTTATATTATTTTTGGGACTAACCTATTAACCGGAGGCCCAACCCAGAATTGGTGTTTTTTTGCCTATTTCAGAGTTTCGAAGAAAAGGAATATCAAACGGAGTCCAAACGGAATGAAACCTTCGGGAACGTGATTTTCTCACCGAACATGATCCAGGAGACTTGGACCCTACGTCAAGAAACAAAAGAGGAAGGCACGAGGTAGGGGGGCGCCCCCACCCCCCAGGGTGCGCCCTCCACCCTCGTGGGCCCCCTGTTGCTCCATCGACGTACTCCTTCGTCATATATATACCTACGTACCCCCAAACGATTAGATACGGAGCCAAAAACCTAATTCCACCGCCGCAACCTTCTGTACCCACGAGATCCCATCTTGGGGCCTGTTCTGGAGCTCCGCCGGAAGGGGAATCGATCACGAAGGGCTT
Organism: Aegilops umbellulata; assembly: GCA_032464435.1. NCBI lineage: Eukaryota > Viridiplantae > Streptophyta > Magnoliopsida > Poales > Poaceae > Aegilops > Aegilops umbellulata. The sequence goes on along the minus strand of CP136056.1, from coordinate 336,606,965 downwards.
CTACATCAACACCATAGCCCCTCCGATGAAGTGTGAGTAGTTTACCTCAGACCTTCGGGTCAATAGTTAGTAGCTAGATGGTTTCTTCTCTCTTTTTGGATCTCAATACAATGTTCTCCCCCTCTCTCGTGGAGATCTATTCGATGTAATCTTCTTTTTGTGGTGTGTTTGTTGAGACTGATGAATTGTGGGTTTATGATCAAGATTATCTACGAACAATACTTGAATCTTCTCTGAATTCTTTTATGTATGATTGGTTATCTTTGCAAGTCTCTTCGAATTATCAGTTTGGTTTGGCCTACTAGATTGATTTTTCTTGCAGTGGGAGAAGTGCTTAGCTTTGGGTTCAATCTTGCGGTGGCAAAAGAATTTCACTCGGTGCCGCGAGAAACTGGCACACAAGTGTGGTTCAAGCAGGGGCGGTGGACTGTAGACAACAAAGCTTCCGGCGTAAGCCAGACAAGACGGTGCACCAAGATATTTTATATCGCATCCCACATGATTCTTTCTAGTAAACTATTTGTGGTATACCTGATTTTTTAATTATGTTTTGAAAGACAAAATGGTGTTACGGAGGGAAAGGATGGTGTTTGAATTCCTAGAACATTTACGTACAGTGAACATGCAACTAGTACATGAGTGTCATGTTTAAATTTGGAATTATTCCGAGTTCGTTTGGCATTTTTAGGCATTAATTGAGTTTCTGGGCATTTAATGTGCATAATTCAAATTTGAATTACAAGCACATGCTCTAGTGCATCAAAGTTTGTTGAAAAATCACATGTGTGTCTTTGGGTGAATTTATAGGTCCCATGCAAGAAATGGGAATGAAATTCAAACATCTGGGCGTCGTGGCTCGGCCGGAAAGATTGAGAAACTTGGTTTTTTAATTCCTGTAAATCCAAAACATGCCTGAAAATCATGAAACATGGCATGGTGTCATGACATGGCACCAACATGCTGGGGTAATTTTTTTGGCCGAATTTGGACAAGCTTTGGTGTAAGCTTCTTGCAAACCAGAGCTTCCCTCAAGAAGGCTCGTGGTTCCGAAAGGGAACGTGTCACCTCTGTGTGTGAAATGACATACGTACACTGCTTTCTCCCGCCTTAATTTTTTTACCCAGGCAGATTAGACCAAATAGAAGTATCACGCTAAATTTTGGAATTATTCCGGGTTTGCTTGGCATTTTTTATACATTAATTGAGTTTCTAGGCATTTAATATGCATAATTCAAATTTGAACTACAAGCACATGCTCCAGTGCACCAAAGTTGGTTGAAAAATCACATGTGTGTCCTTGGGTGAATTTCTAGGTCCCATGCAAGAAATGGAAATGAAATTCAAACATATGAGCGTCATGGCTCAGCCAAAAAGATTGAGAAACTTGATTTTTTAATTCCCGTAAATCCAAAACACGCCTGAAAATCATGAAACTTGGCATGGTGTCATGACACAGCACCAACATGCTGCGGTAATTTTTTTGGCCGAATTGGGACAAGCTTTGGTGTAATCTTCTTGCAAACCGGAGCTTCCCTCAAGAAGGTTCGTGGTTCCGAGAGGGAACATGTCACCTCCGCGTGCGAAACGACATACGTACACTGCCTTCTCCCGCCTTAATTTTTTTACACAGGCAGATTAGACCACATAGAAGTATCGTGCTAAATGTTGGAATTATTCCAGGTTCGTTTGGCCTTTTTTATACATTAATTGAGTTTCTGGGCATTTAATGTGCATAATTCAATTTTGAACTACAAGCACATGCTCTAGTGCACCTGGTTGAAAAAATCATATGTGTGTCCCTGGGTGAATTTTAGGTCCCATGCAAGAAATGGGAATAAAATTCAAACATCTGGGCGTCGTGGCTCAGCCGGAAAGATTGAGAAACTTGGTTTTTTAATTCCTGTAAATCCAAAACATGCCTGAGAATCATGAAACTTGGCATGGTGTCATCACATGGCACCAACATGCTGTGGTAATTTTTCTGTCCGATTTGCGAAGGTCCACACATTAACAATCAACAAAGTCATTTTGGAACAAGTGCTGTCACGTTACAAATCAGAAACACAAGTATTATTGAAACCGTGGGCGTTCTACTTACCAATTACGTGCTGCCACGCATCCCCTTTTTTATTGGCTAGGAGGTGTGATAACCCACAAGTATAGGGGATCGCAACAGTTTTCGAGGGTAGAGTATTCAACCCAAATTTATTGATTCGACACAAGGGGAGCCAAAGAATATTCTCAAGTATTTGCAGTTGAGTTGTCAATTCAACCACACCTGGATAACTTAGTATCTGCAGCAAAGTATTTAGTAGCAAAGTAATATGGAAGTAACGGTAACGGTAGCAAAAGTAATATTTTTGGGTTTTGTAGTGATTGTAACAGTAGCAATGGAAAAGTAAATAAGCGAAGAACAATATGTGAAAAGCTCGTAGGCATTGGATCGGTGATGGAGAATTATGCCGGATGCGGTTCATCATGTAACAATCATAACATAGGGTGACACAGAACTAGCTCCAATTCATCAATGTAATATAGGCATGTATTTTGAATATAGTCATACGTGCTTATGGAAAAGAACTTGTATGACATCTTTTGTCCTACCCTCCCGTGGCAGAGGGGTCCTAGCGGAAACTAAGGGATATTAAGGCCTCCTTTTAATAGAGTACCAGACCAAAGCATTAAGACATAGTGAATACATGAACTCCTGAAACTATGGTCATCACCGGAAGTGGTCCCGATTATTGTCACTTCGGGGTTGCCGGATCATAACACATAGTAGGTGACTATAGACTTGCAAGATAGGATCAAGAACTCACATATATTCATGAAAACATAATAGGTTCAGATCTGAAATCATGGCACTCGGGCCCTAGTGACAAGCATTAAGCATAGCAAAGTCATAGCAACATCAATTTTAATATTTTCTAAAAATAAGTTCTGTGGAGTTTCAGGTCATTCCGAGAACTTTTGTTTCTGCACATAAATAACACCATGGCAATTATGCTAAAAACAACATCAGTTCGGGTTAGTTCCATTCAAATCATGCAAGTTAGAGTCCAAAACAAGGGCAAAAGTGTTTGGAAAAGTAGATACGATGGAGACGTATCAACTCCCCCAAGCTTAAACCTTTGCTTGTCCTCAAGCAATTCAGTTGATAAACTAAAAGTGATAACGAAAAACTTTTACAAAATCTGTTTGCTCTTGTTGTTGTAAATATGTAAAGCCAACATTCAAGTTTTCAGCAAAGATAATGAACTAACCATATTCTCAATAACACTTAGGTCTCATGTTTACTCATATCAATGGCATAATCAACTAGCGAGCAATAATAATAAATCTCGGATGACAACACTTTCTCAAAACAATCATAATATGATATAACAAGATGGTATCTCGCTAGCCCTTTCTGAGACCGCAAAACATAAATGCAGAGCACCTTTAAAGATCAAGGACTGACTAAACATTGTAATTCATGGTAAAAGAGATCCAGTCATAGTCATACCCAATATAAATTAATAGTAATGGATGCAAATGACAGCGGTGCTCTCCAGCTGGTGCTTTTTAATAAGAGGGTGATGACTCAACATAAAAGTAAATAGATAGGCCCTTCGCATAGGGAAGTAGGGAGTTGTAGAGGTGCCAGAGCTTGATTTTGAAATAGAGATAAATAATATTTTGAGCGGCATACTTTCATTTTCAACATAACAACCAAGAGATGGCGATATCTTCCATGCTACACACATTATAGGCGGTTCCCAAACAGAATGGTAAAGTTTATACTCCCCCTCCACCAACAAGCATCAATCCATGGATTGCTCGAAACAACGAGTGCCTCCAACTAACAACAATCCTAGGGGAGCTTTGTTTGCAATTATTTTGATTTGATTTGCATAAGCACGGGACTGGGCATCCCGGTGACCAGCCATTTTCTCGTGAGTGAGGAGCGGAGTCCACTCCTCTTGAGAATAACCCACCTAACATGGAAGATACGGACAACCCTAGTTGATACATGAGCTATTCGAGCATACAAAACAGAATTTCATTTGAAGGTTTGGAGTTTGGCACATATAGGAAGGTATGGTGGACTCATATGGAATAACTTTGGGGTTTAAGGGATTGGATGCACAAGCAGTATTCCCGCTTAGTACAAGTGAAGGCTAGCAAAAGACTGGGAAGCGACAAACTAGAGAGCGACAACAGTCATGAACATGCATTAAAATTAATAAACATTGAGTGCAAGCATGAGTAGGATATAATCCACCATGAACATAAATATCGTGAAGGCTATGTTGATTTTTTTCAACTACATGTGTGAACATGTGCCAAGTCAAGTCACTTGAATCATTCAAAGGAGGATACCATCCTATCATACCACATCACAACCATTTTAATAGCATGTTGGCACACAAGGTAAACCATTATAAACTCCTAGCTAATTAAGCATGGCATAAGCAACTATAATCTCTAATTGTCATTGCAAACATGTTTATTCATAATAGGCTGAATCAGGAACGATGAACTAATCATATTTACAAAAACAAGAGAGGTCGAGTTCATACCAGCTTCTCCCATCTTCAATCAGTCCATCATATATCATCACAATTGCCTTTCAATTGCACGACCGAACAATGTGAATAATAATAATAGTGCATGTGCATTGGACTAAGCTGGAATCTACGAGCATTCAATAAACAGGAGAAGACAAGGCAATATGGGCTCTTGGTTAAATCAACAATAATGCATATAACAACCACTTCAACAATTTAATCATGGTCTTCTCCTATCGACCCGCAAAGAAAAGAAAAGAAATAAAACTATTTACACGGGAAAGCTCCCAACAAGCAAAAGAAGAACGGGAAATCTTTTTGGGTTTTATTTTTAATTATTACTACTACAGCAAGAAAGTAAACTAGCTTAAAGCTACAACTAATATTTTTTGGTTTTTCTTAAGGTTTTTCAAACACACAAGAAGAAAGCATAAAAAAAGAAAATAAACTAGCATGGATAATACAATGAAAGAGTATGAGCACCGACATCTAGCAATGAGTGTGTAAACATAAATGTAATGTCGGTGAGAAATACGTACTCCCCCAAGCTTAGACTTTTGGCCTAAGTTGGTTTATTGCCACGGCTGGCCTGGCGGATATCCATAGTTGTAGTTGGGGTCGTACTGAGATGATGTAGACTCTGATTGCCACTGGTTGGCAATCATCTCCGGATCCCACTAGTAATTAGACTGTCGTGGAGGATCAACTTGTGGTTCTGACTCTGGCTCTATGGCTGATGTAGGGTTCCGGTAGGCGTGAATGCCCGCCAGCGGAACGAGATACTGGCCTGCAGATAAATCAAACAAGGAAGGAGCAGGCAAGGTAATAGTCTCAGGATGATGTTTATCAAAGAACAATTTGTATTTAAGCTCCCTTTCCCTATTCTTTACAATAAAATCATGCGCTACCATACTCTTATAATCTAAATAAACAGTAGACAGCAGTTTTTCTTCTTTTTCATAGTGCCTAATAGGTATGTTATAGTATGCAGCAAGGCGTGAAGTATAGACACCTCCAAAGATGGGGCCCTTTGTATGGTTGAGATTTAACCGTTTGGCAATAATAGCACCCATACTAACAGAGTCATCACGGAATAAACCATGGAACAAAATAATAATATCAGGAACACTAAGGTTTCCATAGTTTCTGCGACCAATTAAGCAACTACTAGCAAATATTGGAAAGTAGCGTAAACCAGGAAAATGTATGCTAGTGATTCTTGCATTAGAAACCTTCCTAGTTTCCCCTACAGTAATAGTATCAATAAACCCGTCCACATCTTACGATGTGGTTCCTCTAAGCTACCCTCAAAAGGTATTTTACAAACCCTGCAAAATTCATATAGTGACATCTTCTTAACCACATCATATAAATGAAACTCTACTGAAGGAGGTGATTCCTTAGGATAATAGTAGAAGTTTTGCACAAAAGTATTGGTGAGTAAGAGATACTGTTCCCTTTGGTCGTGGAGGAAGTCGGTGAGGCCTCCGCGGTGCAAGGCAGATTATATTTGGGCCTCTCTGCTTCTTCACTTTGCTTTTCCTTCGAGCTTCGGCTCGATGAGCCCCTCAAAAATCTCTTCATTATTTTCTTTATATTTCTAAAATTTTTAGTAACTTCAAATAAAATTGAACCAAACTCAACAAAATTGATAGCAACTACTCATACAAGTGCCTAGAGCCTATATCATGCATTTAGAACTACTTGGAACCATATAAATTTGACATGCAAGCTCAAGAACATGGTCACCTAGGCAGCACAAATTTGCAATGAATAAAGCACTATGACAAAAACTAATTGGACCATTGGAGGAGTCACATACCAAGGAACAATCCCCCAAAGCAGTTTTGTGAGAGGTGCTTTGAGCAAGGAGATCAAAAATCGCAGCAAAATGAGCTAGAACTCGTGCTTGAGCTGGTTGGTGATTTTTTTGGGAGGAAGAAGAAGTGTGTGGGTGCAGGAATAAGTGGAGGGGAGCCACCGTGGGCCCACGAGGTAGGGGGGCGCGCCCTGGACCCTCGTGGCCAAGTGCTTGCTCCCCATGCTGTGTTCTCAGTGCCAGATATTCTCAAATGTTCCAAAAAAAATCATATTTCAATTTCGGGGCATTTGGAGAACTTTTATTTTCGGGGTATTTTTATATTGCACGGATAATTCAGAAAACAGACGGAAAAATACTATTTTTACTTTATTTATTCTAAATAATAGAAAGTAAAACGAGGGTATAGAAGGTGGTGCTTTCTAACTTCATCCATCTCATGCTCATCAAAAGGAATCCACTAACAAGGTTGATCAAGTCTTGTTGACAAACTCATTCCGACTAACATGGAACCGGAGAAATTTCGAATAACACTATGTTACCTCAACGGGGATATGCACATCCCCAATAATAAGAGTATCATATCTCTTTTTTACAGTAGGAAGAGTAAATTCAAAACCTCCAAAATAATCAATGGAATTTTTCCAATAGAGTTGATACTATGAACTTGAGGTTGTTTCCTCGGAAAGTGTACCGTATGCTCATTGCCATTAACATGAAAAGTGACATTGCCTTTTTTGCAATCAATAACAGCCCCTGCACTATTCAAAAAGGGTCTTCCAAGAATAATAGACATACTATCATCCGCGGGGATATCAAGAATAACAAAGTTTGTTATAATAATAACATTTGCAACCACAACAGGCACATCCTCACAAATACCGACAGGTATAGCAGTTGATTTATCATCCATTTGCAAAGATATTTAAGTAGGTGTCAACTTATTCAAATCAAGTCTACAATATAAATAGAGAGGCATAACACTAACACCGGCTCCAAGATCACATAAAGCAGTTTTAACATAGTTTCTTTTAATGGAGCATGGTATAGTGGGTACTCCTGGATCTCCAAGTTTCTTTGGTATTCCACCCTTAAAAGTATAATTAGCAAGCATGGTGGAAATTTCAGCTTCCGGCATCTTTCTTTTATTAGTGACAATTTCTTTCATATATTTAGCATAAGGATTCATTTCGAGCATATCAGTTAAACGCATACGCAAAAAGATAGGTCTAATCATTTCAGCAAAGCGCTCAAAATCCTCATCATCCTTTTTGTTGGATGGTTTAGGAGGAAAAGGCATGGGTTTCTGAACCCATGGCTCTCTTTCTTTACCGTGCTTCCTAGCAACAAAGTCTCTCTTATCATAACATTGATTCTTTGATTGTGGGTTATCAAGATCAACAGCAGGTTCAGTTTCTACATCATTATCATTGCTAGGTTGAGCATCATCATGGACATCATTATCCATATTATCACTAGGTTCATGTTCATTACCAGATTGTGTTTCAGCATCAGAGATAGAGATATCATTGGGATTCTCAGGTGTGTCTACAATAGGTTCGCTAGAAGCATGCAAAGTCCTATCATTTTTCTTTTTCTTCTTTTTAGAAGGACTAGGTGCATCAATATTATTTCTCTGAGAATCTTGCTCAATTCTCTTAGGATGGCCTTCAGGATACAAAGGTTCCTGAGTCATTTTACTAGTTCTAGTAGCCACTCTAACAGCATAGTCGTTATTCTTATTATTCAATTCATTGAGCAAATCATTCTGAGCTTTAAGTACTTGTTCTACTTGAGTGGTAACCATAGAAGCATGTTTACTAATGAGTTTAAGTTCACCTTTAACTCTATACATATAATCACCCAAGTGTTCAATCATATAAGCATTTTGTTTTAGTTGTCTACCAAAATAAGCATTAAAATTTTCTTGCTTAACCATAAAGTTATCAAATTCAACCAAGCATTGGCTAGCAAATTTAGTTGGAGGGATTTCAGCTTTATCATATCTATAGAGAGAATTTACCTTTACTACCTGTGTCGGGTTATCAAGACCATGAGTTTCTTCAATAGGTGATGGATTAAGATCATATATTTCTTCAACGTCCAGTAAATTAAGACCATGTATTTCTTCAATAGGAGGTAAATTCTTATCATCTTCGGCTTTAATACCTTTTTCTTTCATAGATTTCTTTGCCTCTTGCATATCTTCAGGACTAAGAAATAGAACACCCCTCTTCTTTGGAGTTGGCTTAAGAGTTGGTTTAGGAGTTGGTTTAGGAAGCGTCCAATTATTTTCATAAGTCAACATATTATTCAATAGAATTTCAGCTTCATCCGGTGTTCTTTCCCTGAAAACAGAACCAACACAACTATCCAGGTGGTCTCTGGAAGCATCAGTTAGTCCATTATAAAAGATATCAAGTATTTCATTTTTATTAAGTGGATGATCAGGCAAAGCATTAAGTAATTGGAGAAGCCTCCCCCAAGCTTGTGAGACTCTCTTCTTCAATTTGCATAAAATTATATATATATCCCTTAAAGCAGCTTGTTTCTTATGAGCAGGGAAATATTTAGTAGAGAAGTAATAAATCATATCCTAGGGACTACGCACACAACCAGGATCAAGAGAATTAAACCATATCTTAGCATCACCCTTTAATGAGAATGGAAATATTTTAAGGATATAAAAGTAGCGAGTTCTCTCATCATTAGTGAACAGGGTGGCTATATCATTTAATTTAGTAAGATGTGCCACAACAGTTTCAGATTCACAGCCATAAAAAGGATCAGATTCAACCAAAGTAATTATATCAGGATCAATTGAGAATTCATAATCCTTATCAGTAACAAATATAGGTAAAGTAGCATAAGCAGGATCATATTTCATTCTAGCATTCAGAGTTTTTTGTTTCAACTTAGCTTATAATTTCTTAAGATCACTTCTATCATTGCAAGCAAGAAAGTCTCTTTTAGTTTCTTCATCCATAACATAGCCCTCAGGCACAACAGGCAATTCATATCTATTGGGAGAGCCTTCATCATCACTTTCATCAATATTATCAGTTTCAATAATTTCATTCTCTCTGGCCCTAGCAAGTTGTTCATCAAGAAATTCACCAAGTGGCACAGTAGTATCAAGCATAGAAGTAGTTTCATCATAAGTATCATGCATAGCAGAAGTTGCATCATCAATAACATGCGACATATCAGAATTAATAGCAGAAGCAGGTTTAGGTGTCGCAAGCTTACTCAAAACAGAAGGTGAATCAAGTGCAGAGCTAGATGGCAGGTCTTTACCTCCCCTCGTAGTTGAGGGATAAATTTTTGTTTTCTCGTCTTTCAAGTTCCTCATAGTGACCAGCAGATATAAATCCCAAGTGACTCAAAGAATAGAGCTATGCTCCCCGACAACGGCGGCAGAAAATAGTCTTGATAACCCACAAGTATAGGGGATCGCAACAGTTTTCGAGGGTAGAGTATTCAACCCAAATTTATTGATTCGACACAAGGGGAGCCAAACAATATTCTCAAGTATTAGCAGTTGAGTTGTTAATTCAACCACACCTGGATAACTTAGTATCTGCAGCAAAGTATTTAGTAGCAAAGTAATATGGAAGTAACGGTAACGGTAGCAAAAGTAATATTTTTGGGTTTTGTAGTGATTGTAACAGTAGCAACGGAAAAGTAAATAAGCGAAGAACAATATGTGAAAAGCTCGTAGGCATTGGATCGGTGATGGAGAATTATGCCGGTGCGGTTCATCATGTAACAATCATAACATAGGGTGACACAGAACTAGCTCCAATTCATCAATGTAATGTAGGCATGTATTCCGAATATAGTCATACGTGCTTATGGAAAAGAACTTGTATGACATCTTTTGTCCTACCCTCCTGTGGCAGCGGGGTCCTAGCGGAAACTAAGGGATATTAAGGCCTCCTTTTAATAGAGTACCGGACCAAAGCATTAGCACATAGTGAATACATGAACTCCTCAAACTATGGTCATCACCGGGAGTGGTCCCGATTATTGTCACTTCGGGGTTGCCGGATCATAAAACATAGTAGGTGACTATAGACTTGCAAGATAGGATCAAGAACTCACATATATTCATGAAAACATAATAGGTTCAGACCCGAAATCATGGCACACAAGGTAAACCATTATCAACTCCTAGCTAATTAAGCATGGCATAAGCAACTATAATCTCTAATTGTCATTGCAAACATGTTTATTCATAATAGGCTGAATCAGGAACGATGAACTAATCATATTTACAAAAACAAGAGAGGTTGAGTTCATACCAGCTTCTCCCATCTTCAATCTGTCCATCATATATCATCATAATTGCCTTTCACTTGCACGACCGAACGATCTGAAATCATGGCACTCGGGCCCTAGTGACAAGCATTAAGCATAGCAAAGTCATACACTAAAAAAAAGACACATCTGTGACATTTTGGGCCGAACGAAATTTTGTTTCTGTCATACATATGACACTTCTATGACGATAATTGTGACAAAACCCGGTATCATCATAGATGTGATGGGCTCTTACTTCTATGACAAAAAATCATGACAAAAAATGGGCTTTTCGTCCTGGGCGGGCCGGAGACACAGCTGCATGACATTCTTTGGGCCGTCCATGACGGAAAAAACCGCGGTAGAAGCGAGGGCGAGGAAAATTTCGGGGAGTTCCCAGTTACGATGGGAGGTCGGGGCCGAGCGATGCGCGTTTCTCTTGTACACGTACGCGCGTGTGTGCGAGGCGTTGGCTCTAACTGAACCCGAGCGAGGCGTTGGGCTCTAACTGAACCCGAGCGATTGCACTGCAGGCTACGCGTTACTGAGCCCGAGCGATCGATCGATGGCTGTTAACTGAACCTGATCGAGCGATTCCTTCGCTACTGCTGCTAACTGAAGCCGATCGATGGGATGAACAGTGAGCGTTGCAGGGGGGGGGGGGTTGGATGAACAGTGTGCGGTGGCGTTGCCTCTGGATGAACATGACCCCGTGGTGTGGTGGAGGGCTGGATGAACAGTAGACGATGGAGGGGTGCCGGTGGAGGGGTGGTTGCACAGGACCCCGTGGTGTGGAGGGCTGGATGAACAGTAGACGGTGGAAGGGTGCCCGTGGAGGGGTGGTTGAACAGGACCCCATGGTGTGGAGGGCTGGATGAACAATAGACGGTGGAGGGGTGGTTGATCAGTAGCCGATGGAGTAGCGCGCGGTGAAGGCTGGATGAACAGGAGCCCGTGGAGGCTGGAGGAGGTCGACGGTAGCCCATGGAGGCTGGAGGAGGTCGGCGGTGGAGATGAACAGTATCCCATGGAGTCCTGTTTTGCGGTACGCCACACCCCTCCCGATGAACAGGACCCTTGTTTCGACCGTAGCGCTCCAACACAAGTCTGTTTCGTCCGTTTTGCGGTACGCCACACCCCTCCCGATCAACCGGACCCCCGTTTTGACCGTAGGAGGTCCGTTTCGTCCGTTTTGCAGTACGCCACACCCCTCCCGATCAACAGGACCCCCGTTTCGACCGTAGGAGGTCTGTTTCCTGCATTTTGCGGTACGCTAGACCCCTCCCGATGAACAGGATCCCGTTTTGAACATGGCCGGTCGAACACAAGGCCGTTTCCTCCGTTCTGCGGTACGCCAGGCCTCGTTTCCATCGCCTGTTTTGTCCAAGCCCTCCCGATGAACACGACCACGCATTCCGTTCTGACCCAGCCGGTTGGCTCCCACGCGTTCCGTTGCCTCCCAATGAACACGACGCATTCCGCTGCCTCCCCATGAACACGACGCATTCCGTTGCTTCCCCATGAAGACGACGACGACGTTGTTTCTCTGTTCCGACCCAACCATGTACACGAGCCCTGGCCGTACGTATGCGCGAGTAGGCGTTCAAGACCCCGCCCGTATGTACACATACGTGGCCGTATTTTCTTTCTTGCACCCTGGCCGTTGTACGTACGTGTACATGCTACGTGCGCGCCTCTACTACGACACGTACGTGCCTCTACTATGATACGTGCGCGCCTCTACATCCACTAGTATATATGTACGTACACGTTCGCGACCAAAATGACAACGCTACGTACGCTTCGACCAGGTGGGTCCCGACTGTCAGGCACTTCCTTGCATGCGAAGATGTAGCTGGTGGGTCCCAGCAGTCAGGGGGGCGAATCATTTTGTTTTTTTTTTGCCCGGACGCACTTCCTTGCGTGCGAAGGTGTAGCTGGTGGGTCCCAGCAGTCAGGGGGGAAACGTTTTTTTCGCGAAATACGGTGGCCCGTCTGGTGGGTCCCCGCTGTCAGGTGGAGGAATAATTATTTTGCGCGTAATAAGGAGGCACTTCCTTGCTGCGGCCGTGGACCCAGCTATCAGCGTCTCCACGCACAGTACTCTTCCGATGGAAGTCGGCCGTTGACCACATTGACCACGCCGCGCCGAGAGCACCACTGCGGTGGACGACGGCGAGGCCTAGGAAGGGGACGACACGGAGGCCGGGAAGACTCGATAGTTGTTTCCCACGCGGAGGGGAGTACGACTGTACGAGGGTTTACTGGTTCATCTGCCGTCGCCGGAGAATAACAGCAGGTGTGGGTGAGTAGAGGGATGGCTAGGCCAGCGATGGGAGTACAGTGGGGAGGTGAGGCCTGCACGGCAGCACAGCTGGCCGTGGGGAGGAGGGAGCAGGCTGTCCCGCCGACGCTTGTTTGAGCTGCTGGAGCAGGAAGAGCAGAGATTGAAGAAGCACGACGGCCGTTGGATGGACATCCAACAGTTAGTGCTTGTGTGTCAACCCTTTTTTAGGAAAGCCTCAAATCTGTGGAAAACAGCATACAACCCATCTGCCATGATTTCTAATATTTACAGCCCATTTGCTAATTCTTAAGGTTTTTTTGGAGCCCATATTCTTTTTGTTAGCATTACAACCCATATTGTGGCCACGGTTAAAAAATTATACGAAATTTTGCATATTTCGGTGCGGTCCGAACTGCATTTAATCCCAAAATTTTGGCTCACATTCAAACTGATTTAAAAAATAAATGTATATCAATATAAAATCCAACAAATTCTCCACGCATAAAAATTAATGTAATTTAAAATCTTGAAATGAAAAAAAAGATATTTGAAACTAATTGCCTGTTTGATGTGTTTTAAAAATGTACATCCCATTTCTCATTACTGATGGGCCATTTTCTTGGCCAGACGAATGAAAGCTCTCCTCATCTTGAAAGATTTGCAGCCCAACAGGCCTGACAAAGCGACTTACTTGGCAAATCACAAAAAACTGGCTGTGGCCGTGGACTCAGCTGTCAGCCTCTCCACGTACAGTACTCTTCCGATGGAAGTCGTTCCTTGACCACGTTGACCACGCCGCGCAGAGAGCACCACGGTGGTGGACGACGGCGAGGCCTAGGATGGGGACGACGCGACAGTGGAAGCCCGCGCAGAGAGGAGTACGAGGGTTCGCTGGTTCGGCTGCCGTCGCCGCAGGGCCTGGCCAGCGGTGTGAATAGTAGGGGCGGTGAGGCCTCTGCGGCAGCACAACCGGCCACGGGAGGCAGGAGCATGCGGCACGACCGACGCTGCTTTGGGCGGCTTGAGCAAGAAGACCTGAGGTTGAAGAAGCACTAAGGTCGTTGGATGGACATCGTACGGTCACTGGAGCTAGAATCATTCATATTGACTAAGTTGACAAACCCCTTCGTCCCCGTCAACTTAGTAGGCCCATAAGTCAGCCTCCCACCAAGGTGGGTCCCAGCTAGCCGGGGGAGCATTCATTTTTTATGCATAATAAGGAGGCACTTATGGTGGGTCCGAGCTGACAGCGGGGGGAACGTTTTTTTTGTGAAATACGGTGGCCCGTCCGGTGGGTCCCAGCAGTCAGGGGGAAACAATTTTTTTCGCAAAATACTGGTGGCCCGTCCGGTGGGTCTCCGCTGTCAGGTGGAGGAATAATTATTTTCCGCGTAATAAGGAGGCACTTCCTTGCGGCTGCCGTGGACCCAGCTGTCAGCCTCTCCACGTACAGTACTCTTCCGATGGAAGTCGGTCATCGACCACATTGACCACGCTGCGCTGAGGGCACCACGGCGGTGGACGATGGCGAGGCCTAGGAAGGGGACAACGCGGAGCCGGGCAAGACGCGGCAGTGGATGCCCACGCAGAGAGGAGTATGAGCATTCACTAGTTCGGCTGCGGTGTGAGGCTGCCGTCGCCGCAGAATAACAGGGGGCGTGGGTGAGTGGAGGGATGGCCTGGCCAGTGGTGGGAGTAGTATGGGGGCGGTGAGGCCTCCGCGGTAGCACAGCTGGCCACGGGAGGCAGGAGCAGGCGGCATGACCGGCGCTGCTTTGGGCGGCTGGAGCAAGAAGCCAGAGGTTGAAGAAGCACTATGGTCGTTGGATGGACATCATACAGTCACTGGAGTATTGACTAAGTTGACAAAGCCCTCCGTCCCCGTCAACTTAGTAGGCCCACAAGTCAGCCCAACAATATGGTGGGTCCCAGCTAGCAGGGGGTATTCATTTTTTTGGGCGTAATAAGGAGGAACTTCCTTGTGTGCGAAGATATAGCTGGTGGGTCCGACCTGTCAGCGGGGGGAATGTTTTTTTCGCGAAATACAGAGGCCCTTCCTGTGGGTCCTAGCTGTCAGGTGGAGGAATCATTATTTAGCGCATAATAAGGAGGAATTTCCTTGCGTGCGGCCGTGGACCCAGCTATCAGCCTCTCCACGTACAGTCCACTTCCGATGGATGTCGTTCATTGACCACGTTGACCAGGCCGCGCCGAGAGCACCAGGGCGGTGGACGACGGCGAGGCCTAGGAAGGGAACGACACAGAGCCAGGAAATACTCGGCAGTTGTTTCCCACACGGAGGAGTACGAGGGTTTACTGGTTCGTCTGCCGTCGCCGGAGAATAACAACATGTGTGGGTGAGTAGAGGGATGGCTAGGCCAGCAATGGGAGTACGGTGGGGCCGTGAGGCCGGCGCGGCAGCATAGCCGGCCGCGGGAGGAGGGAGCAGGCAGTCCTGCCGGTGCTTGTTTGAGCGGCTGGAGCATGAAGAGCGGAGATTGAAGAAGCACGATAGCCGTTGGATGGACATCCAACAGTCACTGCTCTCGTGTGTTGACTAAGTTGATAGGGCGTTGCGTGTGTGTCAACCTTTTTTTATGAAAGCATACGCGTCAACCTGTAGTAGGTGCACAAGTCAGCCTGAAATCTGTGGAAAACAGCATACAACCCATCTGCCATTATTTCTAATAATGTGCAACCCATTTGCTAATTCTTAAGAATTTTTTGGAGCCCATCTTCTTTTTGTTAGCATCACACCCCATATTGTGGCCACGGTTAAAAAGTATACGAAATTTTGCATATTTCAGTGCGGTCAACTGTTTTTAATCCATAAATATCGATTCACATTCAAACTATTTTGAAAAATAATTTATATAAATATAAAATCCAAATAATTGTCCACGCATAAAAATCAATGGAATTTAAGATCTTGTAATGAAAAAAATTGAAACTAATTCCCGGTTTGATGTGTTTTAAAAATGTACAACCCATTTCCGGGCAAACCGAATGAAACTCTCCTCGTCTTGAAAGATTTGCAGCCCAGCAGGGCCGATAAAGCAAGTAGGCCTTGTTTGGGTATTTCTTTTTAAAAAATAGAACTGGGCTAGCCATTTTCAGCAAGAAAAAAACACAACTGGGCTCATGATGTGGTAAACATAAACAAAACCCTGGCTAGACGGGCCATAGCCCCCGCACAACCCCGTTATTACCCTGATCCGTCGCTAAAACTAGTATAAATAACAATTGCTTGTTCCTAAAAAAAAACTGCGCGACTTGCTGGGTCCCTGGTGTCAGCCGCTCGTAGTGTAATTCTCTCGTTTATTGACTACGTTGACAATGGCGTGAGCCCCAGATGTCCAACCATTAGGAGGAACCATATTTTTGGGATTGTACTATAGAGGCACTTGCTTGCGTACTGCCATGACGCTGGTGGGTCCCTACTGTCATCCTCTCCATGTACAGTCATCTCCTTGTTCCTCTCGGTTGTTGACGAGGTTGACAACGCAAGAGGGCGGTGCACCACGCACGGTGAGCGAACCAAGGCCGCAAGGCGGAGGACGACGGCGAGGTCTCGGACGGAACGAACAAGAGCCATTGAAGATGCGCCGGTCCAGTCACAGGCGGAGGGGAGTACGAGGGTTGACTGGTTCGGGCGCGGGTGCGTGTTGGGGCTGACATCGCCGGAGAGTAACAGGACGTGTGGGGGAATAGAGGAAGGGACTGGCCAACGTTGGAGGGTACGTACGGTAGGGCGGCGGAGGCGCAGCCAGCCATGGGAGGCGGGATCAGGCGGAGCCGACGGGGTGGTTTGGTTTGGGCGGCTGGAGGAAGAAGAAGACAAGAGATAGAAGATATACGACAGATGTTGGATGTCAATCCAACGGCTGGTAGGCAGAATCGTTTGTTGACTGGCTAGTAAGTCGACACCACCTTGGATAGGCTATTTCCTCGCGGATCCCAAATGTCAAAATCTGAATCTGTCACGGTCATGCAGCCTTTCCTATGAAAATTTACAGCCCATTTGATGTGCTAGTTTGAAATAAGTTTGTGGGTGCTGGTGGGGGCTAATCACTTGGCTTCTGTAATGCACAGTGAGCTCAAGTAGCCGGCGAGAGTGATGTTATTTCCCTTGGTTTGGATTTGTTACAATATTTCACTCTAAATTAAACGAATGGCAAGCCATTTGCCTTGTTTCAAAGAAAATATGACAGTCACAACCGAGTTGAAAAGGGCAGGAACATCTAAATCCAGCTTACAAACTGTACAAAAGCACGAGGGTTAATTGTTCATCAGGTTTACAAAAAAAATAGATTGAAAAGGGCAACAACATCTAACTCCAGCACTGTTTTCGTCAGTCATAGTCAAATGGATCGGTCAGGTGCATAGAATGAATATCCTGGGTCGTAAAATTTACTGGATTATGACCACAATATGTTGTAAGTAGAAGCCCGGCATGTTCAGAAGCTCTTTTGCCCACCTGAAACTCCTTTTTTTGCTCTTCAACATACCCATCCGTCAAAACCATGCTGTTGATAAACTTAAGCCTGATGGACAATAGTAACCTCGCATTCAGCAGGAAGAATGTGACAAATCTTGTGTTTGCACGGTTGGCTACATATCATTCTAGCATTATTTTCTTCAATCGAATCTCATGAGAAGTGAGAAAATCCCGATGCTTACGAATCCACCGATTGGTTATAACTTTCTTACCCCGTCCCATTGCCTAAATATACATGAAGATTGAAAACAGTTAAGGTGTAAAAGAAGAGTGTCGAAAGAGCAACAACTGAACGGTTAATTCTAGTACACTATATGCGGGCTTCCAATGTGCGTGAAATTATCACCTTTATATACAACTTCTCCAGACATGGAAAACATTGTAGCAAGCCAATAATCTTGTTCAGATCAAAACTATTCATTTGGATATATAAGATCTTGACAGAATCCAGCACCATTGATAGGCCATCCATGGAGAAACTCTTCATTGAGCATAGAACATAATATTAGTACAAAATGTGTACTCCTAGATGATATATAAATTATGCGCAAAAATTTAAAATGCAGCTTATGGTTACAAGTGTAGATGATAATATAAAGTACCTGAAGAACTGTGGAGCCAAACACCATATTGAAATGAGCACAGAGATCATGTATTACACCCAAGGTCTCCAGTTTAGGCGCAGAGAGGACAGTTATTTGCAACGGTGAATAACTAGAATCAAGGATCAACCTTTGAAGTGAAGGGGTATCTTGGATGATGAGCTACCTTCCGTCAAAAGAAATTCCAATTCTTACAAGGTTAGGCGACTTTATTTGGAGACAACCGATTCTAACTGTGAAAACAAGCACCAAGCACTCCAGCGCAGGGCAATTGGAGTGGATGATGCTGTGCAATGAGGCCTCCGATATACGAACCCGCACAAGTGAAAGTTTCTTGAGAAATGGGAGTCGAAGATTTAGTACCAGATTGTCTGGTAGGTACTACTGTGCAAAGGTGGCGGTGTGGAGAGAGGACGAAAACCGCGAGATGGACATCGGTGCTGAGGGCACAAGTTCATGGCGTTCGGTATGTGGTATGTGATTTCCAGGGGAATAGTAGAACCCAAGCAGCTGTAGTTCTGTGAATTCAGGGGATTTCAGCCAGGCGTCCACCGTGCAGGGCATGGTATGCTTGCTCAGGTAGCATGGCGGGATGCAGAGGCTTTGAACGGAGCCCTGGTGGGAGGAGATGATGGCTTTGGGGATTTCAAAATCATTGAAGAGAGATAGCTGACGACAGTCGAGATTAAGGGGCACGACGCGCCATAGAGGGCGCCATCGAATTGAGAGGACTTGGGTGCGGCAGCAATCCTTGGTGGGGAGAAGCGAGATGATCTCCCCAAGGAGGGCATCCGGGAGATCGTTGATGCGGTCCACCCGAGATTCTACGGGTTCCTGGGATCCGGTGGGGGCGGGGTCGCCGCTTCTCCCCGCGCTGCCGGGTGCGGGATCTACAATAGGTGTCGCCGCTGGCGGGAGCCTCATCTTCTTGGCGCTGGGGTCAGCCGACTCCATTTTCCTCGAGGGCGTCGCGTCGCGCTCACGGATTTGAGCAGAGTAACGAATGACGAGCCTAGTTGTAGTGCGAGCGAGGAAGAAGGGGAGCTGGGGGTTTTCTGTAGGAGTGAGGTAGAAGGGGAGTTGGGGTTTTCTGTAGGAGTGAGGTGAGGAATTTGGGGGTACGAGTGGAGCGAGCTGACGTGAGGTGGGTGGGAGCGAGGAGGAAGAAGAGCACCCAAGTTTTTTTGTGTGTGCTGGGTGTGGGCAGCGCCTCTCATTCAGTAAATATATGGGCTTTTGAATTAATTTTACTATTTACTAGTGTGGATGGGCTGTTTAGTCTTGGGACCCGAGAAAAAAATACTACTAGTACAGTGGAGACACTCTACAGCTACCCAGAAAAACAATTACTACTAGTACAGTGCAGACACTCTACCGCTTCTGGCTCCTCCTAGGTTATTGAAACGTCTCCCTCTACTGAATGCCGTTATACTTTTGTTCACCGACATGCAGGCCATGCAGCGCGCAGGCCCAAATGCCATCCACTAAATTAGAAGGCAGTTGTCGGGGGATATCGGCCTCCACGAGCACCTATGGGGACGGAGCCCCTTGTCGGTTCGGCGGGAGGCGGAGGTTGCATGAAGAGCAGATCGAGGCGGCACACACACACAACGATTTTACCCAGCTTTGGGCCGCACGGATGCGTAAAACCCTACTGCTGCATGTCTGGTTGATTCGAGTTCTTGCTCTGGAGCGCAAGAAGCTACAGTAAGTTGGAGCTGGACGTAGACGAGGGTCTACTGGGTGTCCTCCCTCTCCCTCCTTCGGTCCCCCCTACGTGCGCATGGGCCTCCTTTTATATGCTAAGGGGTTTTCCACAGGTAGCGACGCAGGTGAGGGTAAAAATGGCAAGGAACTGTGCGAACAGTGGCCGCACAGTGCTATCGCACCTAACTCTGACGGCGGGGGACAAAGGCATTAAATGCCCGTCTGGATCGCCTGAACAGTGCCGAGGCGGACCGTTAGGGGCGCCTCCGCTTGCCACGGGGGCGACTCCGCCAACGTCGCATGCCACGCGCGTGCCCCAGGCTGCACGGCGCCCCGCCACGTGTCTCTGGGGAAACTCCAGAGTGACGCGTGGGCAGGTGAGCTGGAGCGCACGCCTGAGGTGGTGGTTCGCCGCGGCAAGTGGCTTGCCGCGGTGGTTGTCTTGCCGCACCTGAGAGCTTGCCGCTCGTCAGGCCTTGCCGGGGCGCGCGGCGCGCCGCGGCGGGCTTCTCTTGGGGTGCCTTGGTTTGGCCGTCCCGGCGAGCTCCTCCCGCCGGGGCCTTGGTGCTTCGGCTTAGTCGTCCTGGCAAGCTCCTCTTGCCGGGGCCTTGTCGCCTTGGCCCGGCAAGCTCCTCTTGCCGGACCTCGCCTTCTTGGCCCGGCAAGCTCCTCTTGCCGGGGCTTGGTCTTCTAGGCTCGATCACTTGGCCTCCGTCCGGCCCAGAAAGGGCCGTGGAGACTCTTGTCGCTCCCCTGGCAAGCCTTGCCGCGGGACGCTACTACTGCCCGTGCACAAGTTCAGGGTACTAAGGTACCCCTACTTTAGTACACCGACAGGAGCCCCCGGGTCTGGGCCATACACGGTGCCGAGCGTTGTTGGGCCAGGCCCTAACAGTGCACGGGCACGCGTGGCCTGGGTTGCGCTGCTCCTTAACTCCGTGCCCGTCGCGCCCTCCCCAAGTGGCGCGCGCTTATCGCGGCGTCGTGGGGGGGGGGGGGGCGAGGCGTGCGAGACGTGCGTGATGTGGGTGGCGTGCGCGGGGCTTGAGGCCCGCAGGCATGCGTCACGTCGGGCACGATTCCTTTATTTGGAAAGGCAAAACGTCCGCCCCCACTTTCGAGTGGGGGGGAGAGGTCGCCTCATCTGTCGCCTCGGCCCTGCTCGCCCGCCACGCGTCCTCCATGCGCTTGGGGTTGCGGTGGTGGAGGCAGGAAGCCGGGCCGACGTGGGTCGAAGTAGAGGGTCGGCCCCGTCGCCTGCCCTTCTTCTGCTTTGATTGGTTGGGCGGGGCGGCCGAGCCCCCGCTCCGCCCCTTTATAAGGAGCGGAAGGGGATGACGAGGGTCCGCACTCCTTCCTTCTTTCTTCTCTTAGAGCCCTGGTCCCCTCTCCCCAACTGTCATGGAGGAAGGGAACCCTGGTCCTTCTTCGGTGGCGGCAAGGGTTGCCGCCAGGCAGCGCGCCCCTCCTCCCCTTGCACCCGCGGCGGCGGAGCCAACCGTAAGGGGAAGGGGGAGGGGGCGAGGTCGTGGACGAGGCCGTGGACGGGGCCGAGGCGCTCGAGGCGGGCGGGGCGGCGCGCCGGCCTCGCCTCCGCCGGCGGCTCCGTTTCCCCCGGCGGTTCATCTCGGGGACGACCCCTACGAGTTCATCATCAGGCTGCGCCGGGCGCCTCGCCGTCGCCTCCGCCTCCCGGCTCCCTTCACGGACGTCTTGGAGGCGGAACAACACGAGACGCTGAGACTGCGCATGAGGGGCTGCGGGATCAGTGGTACGCGAGTCCACGTCGAATCCCGAGCCCCCCGCGTGGTGTGTCTTGGCCGAGGGTGGAAGACATTCGCCCGGATCCATAGCTTGATGGAGGGGTTCACCCTCCATTTTAAGCTGATGGAGGGTGATCTCCTCTCCGTCAAGGCCTTCGGGGACCTCGGCACCCGGGCCCGGTGCTGCGTGAATAGCACCTCCGACAGCGAAGGCTCCTCCTCGAGCGAGAGTGACGAGGAGGGGAGCGACAGCGACGACGAGGGGAGCGGCCGCCGGGATGACGGGTCCGACTAGGTGCCGGTCGCAGCTCCGCGTGGCACCGGCGGCCCCCATCGTCCGCGTCGCTGGCGCCGTGAACTCCCCGGGGTCGTCTCCTTGGGCGGCTGGCGTAGGGAGGCTGCGGAAGAGGAAGAGGGCGGGCGGCAAGGCCGCTGCCTCGTCTTCTAGCTCCGCCCCAGACGCCGTCACCACCCCTGCTCGCGGCGACGACCACTGGGGTCTTCTCTCCGTCCCGGCAAGCTCCTCTTGCCGGGGCTTCGTCTTCTCGGGCGGCCAGAGTGGCGAGGCTGCGGAAGAGGCTGGCGGCAAGGCCGTCAACTCGGAGTACGAGGTCTAGATTCCCTCGACAGCGTGTTGACGTCCCGCAGCCTCCTTCTCGAGCCCCGCTTCCGGCGTCGCCGTCTCCATCCGGCCTCCGGAGCCCCGGGGCGGAGCCCCGGATGTTCTCTTGGCGTCTTCTGCCACCCGTAGCTCGTCTAGGCGCCCCTTTTGCCCTTCTCGCCTCCTTGTCCTACCTCCTGAGGAGAGAGACAAGAAAGGGATTACGGGCACCTTATCTCTTTTTATCTTGTAAGCCCTCGGGCCTTAGTTGTGTTTAAATCTTGTAATCCCATCTTTCATGTTTTTCATTCTCTCTGAGCTGTACCTGAGTGGAATGTTTTTAATGAAAAGGTAGTGTTTGCCGGACTATTTGTCTTGCGGGTACATCCCGCGGCAAGGAGCGAACCCTTTGCATCGTTAAGATAGACACTTCCCTGCCCGGCAACGGACCCTGTCGTCTCCCCGCGCCCCTTGGCCCTCCTCACGCTCTTGGCGGAGGCAGGGAGAAGGCGGGTTCTGGCCGCTTGCCTCCTCCTCTTGCCGCCGCGGCTACTATCAGAAGCGGGCCCCGGGAACGCGCTCCGGGGTTTGTCGCTTAAGAGAGCACGACAGCTTTTAGGAGGAGGCAAGGTTTTCGCATTCCGCAGCTCACGAGAGAATGCATGATGAGGGATGTAAAGACTTATCTGAGATTGCAGCCCCCGGCAACTCTGGCTTGCCGGGGCGCGGGTGCTGGCTCGCCCTTCTCCCCTTCTTCGTCCTTGAGCGGCTCGGCAAGGGTATGCAACTCCTGCGAGCCAAAGGGAAATGACGGGAAAAAGACGCGGACTCGACCTCTAAGCTAGGGGTTAGCGATTGTTAGGCACTATCAACCCTAACCAAGGACGAGACTCGACTCAGCATGCATGCTAAAACTTGGGGGCGCCAGCGCTTCATTGCTGCCAGGGTCTGCGCCTGGCTTTGTACAAAGGATTACATGCAACTGCGGCAAGACTTTTGTACAAAGAGTTGGTTGCCGGACGGGGTCCGACAACCGCGCCTTACGGGTAAAACTTGCGAAGATGCTCAATGTTCCAGGAATTGCTCACCGGAGTACCATCTTCAGTCTCGAGGCGGACGGCGCCGGGCCTCGTGACTCGTTTCACCCGGTAAGGGCCTTCCCACTTCGGCGTCAACTTGTTGTGTATCTTGGCCGACTGAACGCGCCGAAGAACAAGGTCGCCTTCCTCGAGGCTCCTGGCTTAACTTTGCGGCTATGATAGCGACGCAAAGCTTGCTGGTAGCGAGCGGATCGCACAACAGCCTGGAGACGATCCTCCTCGAGGAGCAGTGCGTCATCTTCACGCGACCGCTCTTGCTCAAGCTCATCATAAGCGAGCACTCGAGGTGACCCGTATACGAGTTCCGTGGGGGTAACTGCTTCTGCTCCATAGATTAGAGCAAATGGTGTCTGGCCGGTGGCTCGATTTGGCGTCGTTCTGACCGACCAAAGAACCGCCGGCAGCTCCTCGATCCAGTTCCGTCCGCGCTTGAGCAGCTTGTCAAAACTTCTGGTCTTGAGCCCGCGCAGTACCTCGGCGTTGGCCCTTTCCGCTTGACCGTTGCTCCGGGGATGAGCAACAGAAGCGAAGCAGACCTTGGTGCCGAGGTTTTGGGTGTATTGCATGAAAGCGTGGCTTGTGAACTGCGTACCGTTGTCGGTGATGATCCTGTTGGGGATCCCGAAGCAGCAAACAATTGACCTGAAGAATTTGATCGCGGACTGGGCAGTCACCTTCCTCACCGGCTCCACTTCTGGCCACTTTGTGAACTTGTCGATGGCAACGAACAAGTACTCAAAGCCCCCGACGGCTCGGGGGAAGGGGCCGAGGATATCGAGCCCCCAGACCGAGAAGGGCCAGGACAAAGGGATCATCTGGAGAGCTTGAGCTGGCTGGTGTATCTTCTTGGAATGGAACTGGCACGCGTCACACTTGGTTACTTGTGCAGTTGCATCCTGGAGGGCTGTGGGCCAGAAGAAACCTTGCCGGAACGCTTTGCCGGCAAGTGCTCTGGCGCCAATGTGGTGTCCACATATGCCTCCGTGTATCTCCGCAAACAGCTTCTGTCCGTCTTCCCGGTGAATGCACTTCAATTTCACCCCATTGCGTCCTCTTCTGTACAGTGCGCCGTCGATGAACTGGTACATACTGGACTGCCGGGCTACTCTTTCCGCTTCTTCTTGTTCTTTGGGAAGTTCTCCTGTCTGGAGGAAACGGACGATCTGCTGTGCCCACGTCGGAGCCTGTGGCTCGACGACGAGGACTAAAGGCATGTCGGCGGCTGCGGGAACATCAGCTTCTACGGTGAGGACTTGGGGCTCAGCCGGAGCTTGACGTTCCCCGGCAAGCTTGCCGGGGCATGACTTGCCGGGAGCGCCTGCTTCGTTGGGACAAACCCTGGGGCTTGCCGGAGCGGGCAGCTCCTCAACACTCTTGGCGTCGATCTTGGGGACTCTCTTGGCGGCGGCTTCGGGAAGCTCTGCCGGGAGATAGTCACCGGAGACCGATTTTGTCTTCTTGCTTGGCCCAGTCGATGGTGTCACGGATGACTGAGTCAGCTTGAGCACAAAAGTCCCTGGTTCCACAGGTAGCTTTAGTGCGGCGCATTTTGACAGGCCGTCGGCGATGTCGTTCTCTGCTCTTGGAACGTATTCCATTTGCAGGCTGTCAAAGCGCTCTTCCAGCTTCCACACTTCATCAACGTAAGCTTCCATCAACGGGCACTGGTAATCCTTGTTCACTTGGCGGACGACGAGCTGCGAGTCACCCCTGACAATGAGCTTCTTGATCCCAAGTTCCGCCGCGATCCTGAGACTGGCGAGCAAACCTTCATACTCTGCCGTATTGTTGGTTGCTTGCTCCTTGGGAAAGTGCATCTGGACGATGTACTTGAGGTGCTCTCCGGTGGGCGCGATGAGCAGCACGCCGGCACCGGCGCCTTCCAGCGAAAAGGCACTATCAAAGTACATCAGCCACTCTTTGGTTGCTTCCTTGCCGGGGATGCTCGTCTCTGGAATTTCTTCGTCCGGTGTCGGCGTCCACTCTACTATGAACTCTGCCAATGCTCTGCTCTGGATGGTCGATGTGCTCTCGAACTTGAGGCCAAAGCTTGACAGTTCTAGTGCCCACTCGACAATCCTGCCTGTTGCTTCGGGATTCTGCAGTATCCTCTTAAGCGGAAAGCGAGTGACCGATGTGATCTCGTGTGCTTGGAAGTAATGGCGCAGCTTCCTCGAGGCCATGAGGAGGCCGAAGAGCAATTTCTGCACACCAGAGTACCTCGACCTAGCCCCCTGCAGGAGGGAACTGACGAAGTAAACTGGGCGCTGCACCATCCTCTTCTTCTGCACTTTCCCTTGCGCTTGCGCGAATTCGCCTTTGCCGGGGCCAGAGCTTGTCGGGGAAGCCCCCTGCTTGTCGCCGGACGCGCTTGCCGTGGTTGCGGGCTCGTCATCAGCTTCCCTCTCCGCTACTAACGCAGCACTAACCACTTGATTGGTTGCCGCTAGGTAGAGCAGCAACTTCTCTTGCGGTCTAGGCGCGACAAGTATAGGAGCGGAGGACAGGTATTTCTTTAAGTCTTGCAGCGCAGCCTCCGCTTCCGGAGTCCATTTTACTGGACCTGCCTTTTTCAAGATTTTGAAAAACGGCAGGGCGCGTTCCGCAGACCTGGAAATAAACCTGCTGAGAGCCGCCACACATCCGGCAAGTCTTCGCACGTCCTTGACACGCGTTGGTGCTTCAATCTGCTCGATGGCCTTGATCTTGTCGGGGTTGGCTTCGATCCCACGCTGAGACACGAAGAACCCGAGAAGCTTGCCGGAGGGAACTCCGAACACGCACTTCTCGGGGTTGAGCTTGAGGCTGATCTTGCGCAAGTTCGCAAAGGTTTCTTCCAAGTCTTGAACCAAGGTTGCCTTGTCTCTGCTCTTGACTACAATGTCGTCCATGTAGGCCTCCACATTTCTGTGGATCTGTGGCTCGAAAGCAGTGTGGACAACCCTCGCAAACGTCGAGCCTGCGTTCTTCAGTCCAAAAGGCATCCGCACAAAACAGTACGTGCCGCATGGAGTGATGAACGCAGTCTTCTCTTCGTCTTCTTCAGCCATGAAGACCTGGTGGTACCCAGAGTAGGCGTCAAGGAATGAAAGCAGGTCGCACCCGGCCGTGGAGTCAACAATCTGGTCGATGCGCGGCAAGGGGAATGGATCTTTAGGGCAAGCTCTGTTGACATCGGTGAAATCGATGCAAAGCCTCCACTTCCCATTTGCTTTGCGCACGACGACAGGATTGGCCAACCACGTCGGATGGAGCACGCCTCTGACGAGGCCTGCCGCTTCCAACTTCCTGATCTCCTCCGCGATAAACTCTTGGCGCTCCACCGCTTGTTTCCTGACCTTTTGCTTGACGGGCCGCGCATGAGGACAGACGGCAAGGTGGTGCTCAGTCACTTCCCTGGGAACGCCGGGGATGTCGGATGGTTGCCAGGCAAACACATCGACATTCGCCAGCAGGAAAGCAACGAGCGCGCCTTCCTGTTTGGGGTCGAGAGTGGCACTGATGGTGAAGGTACCACCAGTGCCGTCCTCCTTGGCGGGCACCTTCTTGGTCGCTGGTGGAGCAGCCGTCGTCTCCTTGTGTTTACCGGCGGGGCTCGATGGTGCGTCCTCAACGGCAGCGCAACGCTTCGAAGAGGCGCGCTTGCCGGAGTGGGCACCAGAGCATTCGCCGGGCTTGGCCTTCTTGCCGGCGGGGCTCGATGGCACGTCCTCGACGACAGCGCAGCACTCCGAAGAGGCGCGCTTGCCGGAGTGGGCGCCAGAGCATTCGCCAGACTTGGTCTTCATGCCGGCGGGGCTCGATGGCACGTCCTCGACGGCAGCGCAGCACTCCGAAGAGGCGCGCTTGACGGAGTGGGCGCCAGAGCACTTGCCGGACTTCTTCCTTCCCCCGGAAGCTCCAGCGGCAGGTGGGCCGCGAGCCGTTGCTGCTGTTGCGTCCCGGTATATTTGGTCGGCGCAGATAAGGGAATCCTTCTTGTCGCCGGGGACATAAATGACGCTTATCGGGCCAGGCATCTTGAGCATGTTATACGCGTAGTGAGAGGCCGCCATGAACTTGGCGAGCGCTGGTCGGCCGAGGATCCCGTTGTAAGGCAACGGAAAGTCGGCGACATCAAAGGTGACCTTCTCAGTCATGAAATTCAGCTCGCTGCCAAATGTTACCGGCAGCGTGATCTTTCCCTTCGGCTTGCTCCTTCCCAGGTTGATTCCTTGGAATGTGCCAGTTTCTTCGAGCTCGCTGTCGGGAACTTGGAGTCTCCGGAGAACAGCAGAGGAGATCAGATTCAAGCCGGCCCCGCCGTCAACTAGCATCTTAGTGACCTTGAGGTTGCGGATTGTTGGGGAAACCAACATCGGCAAGCACCCGACCGCGGTTGTGCGATCAGGGTGGTCCTCAATGTCGAAGATGATAGGCGTGCTGGACCATCTCAGGGGTCTGCGTGACTCGACGGGTGGCTCCGCTGCATTGACCTCCCGCACCCACCGTTTAAGCTGGTGGTGGGAAGCGTGCAGGGAGGCACCGCCGTCCACACACAAGACCTCAGTGGCTTTCTGAAACTCCTGCTCGCTGGTCTCGGGGTCTTCCATGTCTTCGTCGTCGTCATCGTCTTCGTCCTTGTCGCGTCCCGGGGGAGGTCTATCTGCTTGCCGCTGCTTGTCCTTGCCGCGGCGCTCTCCCGGGCCGGGACGCTTCGTGCCGGATCCCCCGCCGCCTGCTTGGGCTCTCTCCTTGTCGCGTCGTGCGTACTCGGCCTTCTGCAGGTCGACGAGTCGCTCGACTTGCTTGCAACTCTGGAGGTCGTGGCCCCTGGTATGGTGGATCTTGTAGTACTTCTTGTCGGTACCGTCCCGCTTATCGGTAGCAGCCACCGCCCGGCAGTTGGCGCACCCGACAACCTCCTTGCCGGGGCCTCCCGCCTAGGCTTTCTTGGCGGAGCCCTCGCTGCCGGACTTCTCGACAACCAGTACCTCTGGGTTTTTCTTCTTTTTGCCGTTCCGCCGCCGGCCTCTCCTTGCCGGGGCGATACCTTCACCGTCGGATTCTCCTTCTCCAACACTTTCTCCGGGGAGCTTCCTCCCCTCCTCAGCGCGTGCACACTTGTCGGCCAGGGCGTAAAGCTCGCTAACCTCCTTGATTTTGCACATCGCCATCTCCTCCCGCATCCTGCGGTTGCGCACGTTCTGATGGAACGCGCTGATCACCGCGGCGGGGTGGACGTCTGGGATGTTGTAGTGCACACGGCTGAACCTCTGGATGAACTTGCGCAAAGGCTCCCCCTCCTTCTGAACAAGCAGATGAAGGTCGCTCGCCTGGCCATGGGGTTTGTGGCCGCCCGTGAAGGCGCCAACGAACTGATGGCATAGATCTGGCCAGGAGGAGATGGAGCCGTCCGGCAAGTGCATGAGCCAGGATCTGACGTTGGGCTTGAGTACCAGCGGGAAGTAGTTGGCAAGGATCTTATCGTCCCGTCCCCCGGCAGCCTGCACCGCAATGGTGTAGATGCTGAGGAACTCAGACGGATGCGACTTGTCGTCGTACTTCTCGGACACGTCGGGCTTGAAGTTCTTTGTGCTGGGCCACTGGACTTGCCGCAGCTCGCGGGTGAACGCGGGGCAGCCTACCGAATACGGCAGTTCGCCTGGTTCCCCCGGTGCGTGCATGTTTCCAGAGGGCTCAACGCGCTGGTCTGATTGACGCCGCGCCTCTCTTCTGCGCTCGATGCGGGTTCGGGCGTCTTCTTCCCTTCGTTCGTGAAGGACTTGGCGTTGGTCGCGCCGAGTTCGCGGGTTCGACGACGCGGTGGAGTCGTTGTCGAGGTGAGCCCGGCGAGTCGGCGACCGCGGCTTCTGGGGCGGGGAGTGCACGGTGGTCGCACCCCCGCCATTCTTGGCGCCATCGGTTCTCGCCTGGGTGACTGGCCGCGGCTGCGACGCGCTGTGCTGCCGCGGAGTGTCGCCGTTGGCGAAACCGATGAGGCTCTGGATGGTTGCCCTCCAGTCGTCGAGCTTGTCCGCCGTCGGAGGGTAGTCTAGGAGTAGCTGAGCTCGCGCGAGAGCTTCCACTGGGGTGGCGGGCAGAGGCGGCGAACGACGCGAGGAGCGGGATGTGCTCGAACTCCTAACCATGTTAGAAGGAGCAGCACCCGGTCCAGGCAGCCGCGCGACGCTCGTTCCGGCCCGCTGGATCGCATGCTGGTCCTGAGCGCCTTGGGACCCACCAGCACGGTCTGGGTCCAGCGAGCGTATGGTACCATGGGTACCATGACGCTACTGGTTTCGCGCCTCCTAAGAGGGGCGTGGGGCGAGCTCGGACGTCGCGGGACCAAGAACTGGTTCGACGGCGCCCGTTCCTCCGCCGGCGTCCTCCCCACCACCCGTCCGCTCCATGGGCGGTGGGTTCGACGCTGACGGACCGGTCACCTCCGTAGCTTTCTTCTTCGGCGCCATGCCGGCGCAAACAATGTGAGTCTGGCTCGCGCGGACGCCGGATCTGGTTCACACAACCTCGACGCACCCCCTACCTGGCGCGCCAAAGATGTCGGGGGATATCGGCCTCCACGAGCACCTATGGGGACGGAGCCCCTTGTCGGTTCGGCGGGGGGCAGAGGTTGTACGAAGAGCAGATCGAGGCGACACACACAAACAACGATTTTACCCAGCTTCGGGCCACACGGATGTGTAAAACCCTACTGCTGCATGTCTGGTTGATTCGAGTTCTTGCTCTGGAGCGCAAGAAGCTACAGTAAGTTGGAGCTGGACGTAGACGAGGGTCTACTGGGTGTCCTCCCTCTCCCTCCTTCGGTCCCCCCCTACGTGCGCATGGGCCTCCTTTTATATGCTAAGGGGTTTTCCACAGGTAGCGACGCAGGTGAGGGTAAAAATGGCAAGGAACTGTGCGAACAATGGCCGCACAGTGCTATCGCACCTAACTCTGACGGCGGGGGACAAAGGCATTAAATGCCCGTCTGGATCGCCTGAACAGTGCCGAGGCAGACCGTTAGGGGCGCCTCCGCTTGCCACGGGGGCGACTCTGCCAACGTCGCATGCCACGCGCGTGCCCTAGGCTGCGCGGCGCCCCGCCACGTGTCTTTGGGGAAACTCCAGAGTGACGCGTGGGCAGGTGAGCTGGAGCGCACGCCTGAGGTGGTGGTTCGCCGCGGCAAGTGGCTTGCCGCGGTGGTTGTCTTGCCGCACCTGAGAGCTTGCCGCTCGTCAGGCCTTGCCGGGGCGCGCGGCGCGCCGCGGCGGGCTTCTCTTGGGGTGCCTTGGTTTGGCCATCCCGGCGAGCTCCTCCCGCCGGGGCCTTGGTGCTTCGGCTTAGTCGTCCCGGCAAGCTCCTCTTGCCGGGGCCTTGTCGCCTTGTCCTGGCAAGCTCCTCTTGCCGGACCTCGCCTTCTTGGCCCGGCAAGCTCCTCTTGCCGGGGCTTGGTCTTCTAGGCTCGATCACTTGGCCTCCGTCCGGCCCAGAAAGGGCCGTGGAGACTCTTGTCGCTCCCTTGGCAAGCCTTGCCGCGGGACGCTACTACTGCCCGTGCACAAGTTCGGGGTACTAAGGTACCCCTACTTTAGTACACCGACAACAGTATGCAGGCGGAGAGTCACCCCGGTCATAGCGCGGCAGTAACGAGCCGTCGTATCACAAAACCCCACCTCCCCGCAGTCTAAGTTTGACGGATGAAGCAACCATCATTTCACTCTTCGCTGAATCCCCTTCTCCCTCACCGTCTTCAAGAAAGGCAACACTCGCATCTGCCACTGTTCTTCTCTCCGAACGAAGGGAAGGTAAGCGGATCCGTGATGTTAGCAGTAACCGATCCTGACTCTCTTTTTTGTTTCACTGTCATTGCGATTGTGTTTTCCTTTCAGTGGTCTCCTAGTATTCGTCAGTTTCATGATGGACCAAGGAGAACCAGGCAAAGATCTGCCGATATTGGAGCAGACGCGGGAGGCTGATCCCCACGATACAGAGAGTTCCAAGAAGATGGAGGCAACCACCAAGGCGACCCCAGATACTGAGATGGTCAATGCCCCGTTTGAGGTTACATCCCCCGTGGCAGTGCAGGAGCAGTTTTCCCCCTTCGAGGATGTGTCCCCCCCCGCTGAGCTGCCCAAGGTGATTTCCTTCTTTGCCGGTCTCGAGGAAGAAGGGGTCGGAGGCCCTCCCGAGCCGGCGCTCTCTCGGAGAGAACAACACGACCGCCGATCGGGACGCGCGGGTAGCCGTTGGTCTCCTCCCTCTCCGCCGACGACAGCGTGAACGATGCACATACACCCCTGCCCCGGTCGAGGTTGTCCGGCCGGATTTGTGACCAGCCGTGAGCTGAGAGAGAGTGTGGCCACCTATGTGTTGCTTAGATCTGGAGAGCATGAGAGAGTGAACGAGAGGAACCCTAGTAAAGCAAGTGCTAAGGCTCCTGCTTTTATATATAGTGGAGTGATTTTGTTGTACCAGCTTCAAAAAATGCACTCCTACGTGTACCCGCGAGTGGGTGTGAGAGAACTAGTGCGTGCGTGCACCGCTTCCCTTCGTGAGAGTACAATATACTATGCCCAAAGAACGTTCGCCGCAAGAGTAATAGTATAAGTGTGTGACTTGTGAGCTAAAATAAAATGTGCGCGCCGTCTTTTGGTTTTTAGAAGTTCTGAGGGTAGGGTGTGAAGAGCACATATGTGCGTGACGTCTACCTGCAGATAGACGGTGGGTGCGATGTGCGAGTCTGCAAGAGGACTTGGGAGAGTCGTGACCCATGAGGGTGCGTGTGCGTGAGAGAGAGGGGGGCACGTATCAATGCAATGCATGTGTCCGTAAATCATTATCCGACAAACGTTCGCCACAAGCCTTTTCCTGACGGACGCCGTAAGAACCGTTAGATCGGCATCCGACAATGTCAGTTTTGCCATGTCATTTAACAGAACAGCCACCCTCCTACACACAAATCTTCCACGTGAGTGTTAGCAACTGCCGTATGCTCCCTCCGTTCCGAAATGCAGTGCATATAGCTTTATTGAAAATTCAAACCTCACAAACTTTTACCGAGTTTTCGTGTACCAAATTGCACATGTAGAATACAATATATATATATATATATATATATATATATATATATATATATATATATATATATATATATATATATCATTTCATTCATCTTCAAGAGGTAACTATAAAGATGGGTGAGGAGTCTACAAAGAAAGACCATCGTATCACCCGCAGCAATTTCAAGCATCCTTTAGTGTCGTGGAATATCATAGGAACTCTATATGATATGATTTTTATAGGATTTTTTCCTTTAGAACCAATTGGTTCATAGGAATAGATTCATATACTCCACATTTCAAAGGAAATAAACATGATATCATTTCTATAGCTTTAGAGCCACTTGGTTCATATGAATGGATTCCTATACTCCCTTAATTTCAAAGGAAAATAAACATTATCGTATATTCAATAGAAAAGTTCCTATGATATGAACCAAATTACATATCTTTTCTAATCCCTCCTCATAGGAATTGAGATACATGTCATCTCTAGATTCAATATAAAAGTTCCTATGATGTGAACCAAATGACATCTCTTTTCCAATCCCTACTCATAGGAATTGAGATGCTCCATGTCATCTCTTTCCCTACAACTTCCATGTATACATCTTCTATTCCTAAATAGATAGTACAACCCACTAGTAGCTTTTTTCCAAAACATGCAACTATGGCACAAGAACTATATAGTGTGCCAATAACTTTGTAAGATGGTCGCTGGATGAAGCTAACCCGACAGTGTAGAGATAGGCAAATCCGAGCACTACTAGCCGTTGGATATCATCAACATTCCACCAGATCTGCCACATGTACAATTTAGAAGACTCCATGGTTGAACTTAAGCATAATGCACAAACCTCAAAACACAAGCACTTCTCCTTTGTTCTAGAATCTTCTGTATCATAATTGATTATTTTTTCTAATGAATTGCCATTATTTGTTTTTTACTTTATGATTTACAATGCACAACCCCATGAATCTTAACATCTTTATAAAACTAATTGATTTTGAATGAGATGAACTATAAGAACTAAACGAACATCTACATCATGCATATATGACTCGAAGCTTTACATGCTATAGTGTGTATTTATTCATAATTTGGTTTCGAATCTCATGCGTTCAATACATGTGTACCTTATTAGTTTTGAGTAGAGTAGCAAATTTCACGCGGCCCCGGGTATATCAAAATGCAGGGCCCATGCATTTTTGCCTTTCGGTCGAACCTACGTCCACAATTTTTTGTACGTACTATATCTCCACTGGTCCCCGAACCCAAAATGCTGCCTCGTTCCCGTAAAACCAAGCGGCCCACACATATTTAAGGCGTCGACTCGAACCCGTTTACTACGACATGGCCCCGCATGCCGTAGTACTCCTACAAACCCTACCGCCGCACTCATCATCCGTTTTCTTCAAGAGAACGAGGGAGAAGCCGATTTGTAGTGGAGGCGCTTTCAAAAAAAGTATCTGTAGTGGAGACCCCTACCCTAGGGTGCCCTAGGTAGCTGCCGCACGCATCATTGTTTTCTCTTTTCTTTATGCTCTTGCGCCCTAGAGTGAAATGATGGTTGCTTCGTCCGTCCAGCTTAATGCGGGGAAGGTGGGTCTTTGTTATTTGACCCCTCATTGCTCATTTTCTACTACTGGGGCGCTATGACTGGGGTGCCTCCAATTCCAACCGCTACTCCGAACTGTAATTTGGTGCATCACACGTGGAACAAGACGGTGGATGAGCCACATGTCGGCCAAAGGGGTCCTGTTAAGTGTGTCGCCGTTTCATGTGCGGACTGACCCTGCTTGAGTTGCTACGCCAACACGACAGGAGCAGCCTACCACTTGGTTTTGCTCCTTGGTGAATCCCGACTATATTGATCTAAAAAGATACGTGCTAAACTACCCTCTCCATCTCGGTTTTTTTATTTTTAGGCGTCTCGGTTTATAGGGCCTGCACGTAGTTCTAGGTCATCCATTTGACTAACTAAATATGAGTTACTATGTCACAAAAAGTATATCATTGGATTCTTAAGCGGATGTAGTTGTATTTAAAAGTCGAGGGCGGGGCTTTTCCTGTGCGGTAGGCGGCGGGGCAGTTCTGCCTAGTCGGTTCGACAAAGACGCGAGAAGACGAGGGAGTAGGCTGCTGCAAACGTAGGGCTGTGTGATTTGACAGCGAGTTACTGCTGGATAGGTGGGCCCCATGGTTTGACTTGCCATTATCATTTTAACTGCGATGCTACGACCGGTGTGAGTCTCCCGATTCCTGACCACCTCCATATAGGTGCCTCTCCCAATGCTCCACCATGTAGTAGAGGCTGGCTCTTGCATGAGAGCCCACTTCTCCACTTTTTCCTTGCCTCTCTTCCCTCCACATATGCAAAAATGCCATGTAAAGCGCACTATTGTACTTACTTGCTCCTACAGGTGCTTAAGCTTGCCACATAGGCATAAAGTTTGATGTGGCAAGTTAATCAAGAAGAGAGAGACTAGTTTGGTGACCCAAGGAAGAAATGGTGCTAAGCGCGTGTACCTAGGTGAAAAGACAATTTTGAGTCTATAGCTAATTAAATGAAGCAAACTTAGCAACACCATTTCATTAGAAGAGGTCACTCCTTGGCAAATGCAATAAATATTAGTACTCCCTGTGTCCCATAATATAAGAACGTTTTTGGCACTACAATAGTGTAAAAAACGTTCTTATATTATGGGACGGAGGGAGTACGAAGAAAGAGATAGAGAGAAGTAAAAAAGTACACTTATAGCCAACCTTATAGCCAACCTTATAGCCAAAACCTTATTGTAGTATGAGTGACTAAGTGATGACTATGTATGACATGCCAACATCAGATAGCCTAACGCACCGTGTTAAATCTCCAAGGGCGCGACCGCACGAGCGACGCGACGGTCGTGGTAGGCGCGACCATGATATGGGCTGCTGGCAGCCCTTGGATCTGAGATCAAACGGTCGCATGATAAGTTGCTGAAAATTTACAGAATAACCCTCCAGGATAGGATATTCACCCATAGGTCTAGAATCATGCCATGCAACCATTCGATCTCAGATCCAAGGGCTCTCGGAAGCCCGTATCATGGGAGAATGGAAAGCCACTACCCTACCGTTCGCACGCTAGCAGTTCGCTCCTACTCATCCCCGCACGTCCTGCAATACTATGGCGGTTCGCTCCTAGTCGTCCCGTCCATTCACATTACGGCAGTTCCACTAATCCTAACCCTCCTCCCAAATCCACGGCGTCCCAAATCTCCCCGATCGGCGGTGAGTACAAGGTTAGAACCATCACCGGCGATGAGTTCGACGTCATCTACACCCGTTCTTCCGTGATGGTGAAAGGATGCCTTTCTTGCTTCAGACGCATGTTCGAAGACTCAGATGATGAGTGGGTCACTGGGCTAGATGTTGAGTACACCATAGTCCTGGGACGAGAGAAGGATCTAAAGGACGAAGAGAGGAAGAAGCCCGCCGTGATCCAGGTTTGCGTGCATGACTTATGCTTGGTCTACCACATATGCCATGCCGACGTTGAGTGCCAGGATTTTAAGGACTTCCTCGAGAGCAACCTAGTCAAATTCGTTACTGTAGACTTTGGTAACGACAAAGAAGTCCTGCTCGGATAGGCCTCGTTGTAGGCAACACCTTCGACCTCCAGAAGAATCGGCTGGTGTCCTCTCGTCGGCCTTCAATGCTGACCTTGGCAGGAGCCATGGTTCATCCTTCGTACGGTAAACTGGAGAAACCTCCATACACGTTTCATAGTCATGCATGGCAGCGGAATGTACTAGATATAGACCACATCCACTACACTGCAATGGATGGCTACCTTTGCTTCAATATCTACAAGGGTTGGATGAAGAGCAACAGCCAAGTGTGCGGTTCAAGCAAAGAAGTATCGGCCAAGAGGAATAGGGACAAGGACGAAGTCGAGGACGTGGATGAGGACTCCGAGTAAGGTGGCAGTGTCGTTGCTCATGGTGGTTCTAAACTTCTAATGCAATGTCTACCGGATTAGTTGCATAGTTTAATTTCAGGTGTGCTTACTTTAATTTGAGGGGTGTGTTGTGCTGACCCCTAGCAGAACTATGTTATGTTTCTTCTCGTTAATTTAACTCTTCAGTATGTACATACTACTAGTATTTCTTTAATATAATTTAGCACCCCAATTAAGCACGTACTAGCTTCTTAAATAGTACTATATACATAATTTGGCGACGAGCGCTCTCTATATGTACCACCTTTTTTTTAATTTCAATTTTTTCTCCATGGCGCAATCCATCCATAGTACTACTGTACAAAAGTATACATTTTTTAAAAGGCTAGAGTACTGTTCATCACATATATAGCCAGTTAAATTCTCAACCTAGAACGACGTGCATGCCATGTAGTAAACCGATACGGAGGAAGTATAGTAAAAATGAGGTTATTTTACCGAGCGATCGGCGGGGGAGCATGGCCTGTCATGCGGTCCCACGTGTCATGATGTACCAAGGCGATGCGCGTGTCCCTTTTGAGGCAGAAGCAATACTACGTGGTTTGAGATGATGGCGAACCGAAGTGTGAAATAATGGTTGCTTCGTCCGTCTGGGAAGGTGCGGCATTGTGATTTCACGTCTCATTGCTCATTACTACTACTAGGCCGGTACGAGTGGGGTGCGTCCCCCTGCTGTTCTGCACTGTTATTTGGTGCTTGACACATCGACCCGGTTGCTATATGTCCCACATGTCGGCGACAGGAAGTACATAATCCATGAAAGGGAGCGTCGACGGAGGAGTATACTACATAATTCATGAAAGGGAGCGACTTAGTTTTGGAAAAATATGTTTTTACAGAGTACGTACCCACTAGGGTTTATAGAGCTCATCTAAAAAACATTCGTTTTTCCGTTTGATAAGTCTCAATTCTACTATACTACTAGTAGTACCATTACATGTTGGATTTCGAGGTGCGTTAGATCACCCGACCCAAGCAGTGTCAAGAGGAAACTAACCAATGCATGTACAAGTTCATGGAAATTTAGTGGTCATTCATGCATTCGTTCTAATTAATGCCTTGGTAAACATAACTTCTTGAGAAAAACGAGCGTACTAATTACTTGTGCAAACTACGAAATTAATTCGACCACTCACCGTCTACCTTGGTTGGAGAGATTTTGAAATTGAGACATAAACTGGAAAGCAGGGAGTAGTAACTTTTGTCTTGATTACTATTTGTGGCCTTGTACAGATGCAAAATGTATTTTTTTATAATGGCCTTGTATAAGTAAATGGAGGGAGTACTAACCAAAGTACGTAGTAGGGACGAGGAGTAAACAGCGGGAGTAGTAAAATTTTCTCCTCGTGCTGCGAGCCACCGCACGTGTGGGCGAGGGAGCGGGCGTAAAGGCGTACAGTAGAGTAGTAGTAGTAGTAGTAGTAGTACTCGTAAGCAAGCTTCACCTCATCCTGCGAGCCACCGCGCCCGTGGGCAGGGGAGACAGCGTACTAAGCAAGCTTCTTCTCGTTCTGCGAGTTGACGGGACACATCAAAAGTACTCCAGTGTATAGAGCCTTGCCTCTAAGGTAGGCCCCACATGGTTTGCCTCTTTTTTTAATTTAACATAATGCGTCAAGTCGCAATTTGTTTGTTCACCCGTGGTAGACGATCCTCCCTCCACCAAGTGGACAACCAGTACACGTGCCAAATTACCACGTGGGCTGCCTTTTTCGTACAGAAATGAGCTCCACCGTGTACCCGCGCGGGTGTGGTTGGGAAAGAGACGGGAGTACGTGCGCCGTGCGTGCACCTCTTCTCTTCGTGCACGTTCCCCACCTACGTGCGTGTGTGTGTGTGTGAGAGAGAGAGAGATACAAACCTAGACATAATGCGCCGTCCATCCCTATGCCTCCGCCTAGTCCGACCACCAGTCACCACCACGCCCCACTCCTCCTCACCTTCCTCCATTTTTATATACAA
Organism: Aegilops umbellulata; assembly: GCA_032464435.1. Lineage (NCBI taxonomy): Eukaryota > Viridiplantae > Streptophyta > Magnoliopsida > Poales > Poaceae > Aegilops > Aegilops umbellulata. Next base: position 336,568,729 of record CP136056.1, on the reverse strand, counting down.
GGGGCCACTATCAAAATTACATTTGCAGATATACAAGGCCACTAACACTAATCGATGCAATATTAATGGTGTTTGCCTTGTGGTACTAACAAAGGAGGACATTAATTATCCCTTGCATGCATGTGGGAGTTTGTAAAAAAATGCATCTTGATGTTCCGTGCAATGCACGGGCATCTTGCTAGTCCATGAAAACAACACATGGCAAAATTCCACAGCGAACGAGGGATTTGAATCTGTTGGGAGGGGCTGTTTGGATCTTGCCCGAGGTAGCCAAAATATTGGCGATGTAACGCCCTCGATGCGGCTATATCTCCCACGTGTCGAAGAACGACTTAGAGGCATAACCGCATTGAAAGCAATGTCGCAAGTGAGGTAATCTTCACACAACCCATGTAATACATAAGGGAAAGAGATACATAGTTGGCTTACAATCGCCACTTCACACAATAAAATGAGTAAAGCATTACATCATACAGATACAATCAAGGTCCGACTACGGAACCAAAATAAAAGAAGACTACCCCAAATGCTACACAGATCCCCGATCGTCCCGACTGGGCTGCACTACTGATCAACTAAAATGAAACAACACAATGAACAAGATCTTCATCGGGCTCCTCCTTGAGCTCGGATGCGTCACCTGCACGGTTTCATCGGCACCTGCAAACTGGTTTTGGAAGTATCTGTGAGTCACGGGGACTCAGCAATCTCACACCCGCGAGATCAAGACTATTTAAGCTTATGGGTAGGATAGGGTAGTGAGGTGGAGCTGCAGCAAGCGACTAGCATATATGGTGGCTACAACGCAAAAAGAGAGCGAGAAGAGAAGCAAAGCAAGGTCGAACAACTATGATCAAGAAGTGATCCTGAAACTACTTACGTCAAGCATAACTCCAACACCGTGTTCACTTCCCGGACCCCGCCGAGAAGAGACAATCACGGTTACACACGCGGTTGATGTATTTTAATTAAGATCAACTTCGGGTTTACTACAACCAGACATTAACAAATTCCCATCTGCCACATAACCGCGGGCACGGCTTTCGAAAGTTCAAACCCTGCAGGGGTGTCCCAACTTAGCCCATTTTAAGCTCTCGCGATCAACGAAGGATATTCCTTCTCCCCGGGAAGACCCGATCAGTCTCGGAATCCCGGCTACAAGACATTTCGACAGTAATAAAACAAGTCCAGCAAGACCGCCCGATGCGCCGACATCCGGATAGGAGCTGCACATATCTCGGCCTTAGGGCAACACCGGATGAACACTACGTACGGCAACCAACGATACCCCAAGTTGCCTAGGGGTGGCACCGCAAGTGGCTCTGGTTTGGACCAACACTTAGACAAGCATTGGCCCGGGGGCTAAATAAAGATGACCCTTGGGTTAATTACTCCCAAGGGAAAAGTAGGTGGTGGTGAGGCAAATGGTAAAACCAATGTTGGGCCTTGCTGGAAAAGTATTATTCAAAGCGAACTGTCAAGGGGGTCCCATAAATCACCCGACCACGTTAGGGACACAAAATCCGGGAACATAACACCGATATGACGGAAACTAGGGCGGCAAGAGTGGAACAAAACACCAGGCATAAGGCCGAGCCTTCCACCCTTTACCAAGTATATAGATGCATTAATTAAATAAGATATATTGTGGTATCCCAACAAGTAAACATGTTCCAATCAAGGAACAACATCTCCATGTTCCAACAAGTAACAAACTTCATCTTCACCTGCAACTAACAACGCTATAAGAGGGGCTGAGCAAAGCGGTAACGTAGCCAAACAACGGTTTGCTAGGACAAGGTGGGTTAGAGGCTTGGTTTAACAATATGGGAGGCATGATAAGCAAGTGGTAGGTATCACAGCATAGGCATAGCAAAAGAGCGAGCAACTAGCAAGCAAAGATAGAAGTGATTTCGAGGGTATGGTCATCTTGCCTGAAATCCCGCAAGGAAGAAGAACGAGTCCATGAAGAAGACAAACGGACATAGACAAACGGATCCTCACAATCGCAACGTTATCGGAACTAACCCGAAGAAGCAACACCGGAAAGAAGCAAACAACAAAGTAAACAACCACCACATAAACATGGCATGATATGCGAGATGTGGTATGCAATGCATATGCATGCTTCGGAAGGAAAAAGATGAACCGGGCATAATCTTGGCAAACCAAGTATGCCACTGGAAAGAAGAGATGATTTCGGTTGAAATCGATATAAAGATCACCGGAATCGGATGCACGGTTTGCAAATGACAAGCAAAACAAGAATGACAGGATCCTGCCCTAAACAGCATGAAGCTACTTAGCATGCAACAAGAAATTAAGCTACTGCACCCAAACGTACCAACAAAGCATATGACAGTGAACTACTAAAGATTCTTGACAAAAGATGAACACTGAGCTACGGCTAAATCACACCACAACAGGTTCAAACAAGCATGGCAAAAGTGCAAAAGATAACAGGTTCACAGACTTGGTGAAAATAACATGCCAGAAATTATCATCAGGATGACATGTTTAGAGCAAGGAAACAACATGCTAGAGGAACACAATATGGCAAGGAAAGGCATGGCATGAATGTAATCAAAGCATAGAACAAAAGTCCCTTACTGACCATAAGCCAAAAGGGATCAGAAAATATAATAACACCCATGTCAATTAAGCAAGTTTCGTTACAGATTTCAGACTTAGCAGAAAACTGGACATGTCAAAACAGATGACAAGTAGGCATGTTTACGAGCTCGATGCACTCACTACAGAGCATTACATGATAATCTAAGAATACATGCATCAAGAAGACATGGAATAGAAGCTATACACGGCAAGAACAATAACATAGTATGCACGGATCAACTACAACAACCTTGGAGAAATTGAATAACATGTAAACAATCTGCCAGTAATATTTTATAGCAAAAGTAGAGCTCGATTGACTCAAGCTATTGCACTCCATGATTACAAACAAAGGCATGGATGGATATAGCACATTCATATGATCAAAACATCCTTACTGATCATGCTCAAAAGAGGCATAGATCTCTCTGAATCAACATGAACACATGGCATAAAAATAACAGCAGGAATAACTTAGTGAAAATACGAAGTCCCTGAAATCAGCAACATTAAGATCCCTAGTTTGCATGCTTGTGCTAGTCACCACAAAGATCACAAAAATACATGGCATAAATCTATGGAAAGATGGCATGACATATTACAAAACACATGTAGGATTCAAGTTCATAGGCTGCACACATCAATCATGGCAAAAATGACAAAAGTGCATGTTCTGAAACAGATCTGAAACTAACAGCATATAGCCCTCTTCTAACAGAATTTCGGGCATCAAGATGAGCTCAAATGAAAATGATGCAATAAGACGAAATGATGTACTCATCGAGGCGAACAATTTGACGTATTACACGCACGAAACGGAGCCACGGATGCAGAGTTATCATGCGATGAACATGGCATGAAAATATGCAGATCCGGGGACTTAGCAGAAAAATGGACCTCGGGGAAAGTCAACTCGGGTGGTGGATCTCGCCGGAATCTCACTGGAGTTGACGGGAGAAGGTCGTGGGGGCGCCGGACGAGGTCAGGGGCAGCAGGGAAGGACGGAGGAGGCCGGCGTGGGGCGGATCTGGCCCGGCTCGGCCGGATCCGGGCGGAGGGCGGAGCAGGGAGGCCGGGGACGGTGAGCTCGGCCGGCTCCGGCGAGCTTGAAGGCGCGGCGGCCATGGAGGCTGGCGAGGAGGCGGGCGGCTGAGGCGGCGGGGTCGGCGAGGTGCCGAGAGGCACGGGAGGCGGCGGGGCGCGGCACCCCGGCGGCGGCGCGACGCTCGGGAGGCGGCGCAGAGGAGCCGCGGGAGCGGACGGCCGGCGGCGTGGTCGGGCGGCGCGGGGCGCGGGCGCGCGCGGGCGGCGGCGGCGGCGGACCGGGCCGGGCGGGCCCCACCTAGGCCCGGCGGGCTGGCGGCGCGGGGAGAGAGAGGAGGCGACAAGTGGCGGCGCGCGATAGGCTGGTGCGGCGGCGCGGGTGACGTGTCGCCCCGGGATTGGTCCGGGCGATGTGGCGGCGGGGTGGACGCGTCCGCCGGCGAGACGGACATGTCCGGCGGCGCGATGGGAGCGGGGCTAGGGTTTGGACTGCGCGAAAATCCGAGGAGGGACACATATTTATAGGTGGAAGGAGCTAGGAAGCTCCAATTGGAGAGCGGTTTTCGGCCACGCGATCGTGATCGAATGACCGAGAGGATGGAGGGGGTTAGGATGGGTTTTGGGCCAAAATGGAGGGGTGTTGGGCTGCAAAGAGAGAGGGCTTATCGGTTACCCAGTTAACCGTTGGAGTATCAAACGACCTCCGAATGACCCGAAACTTGACAGGCGGTCTACCGGTGCTATACCAAGGCCGCTTGGAAAATCACGGTCCATTCCGAGAAAGTTTAATACCCGCTCACAGAAAAAGGTAAAGGGGACGCCGGGGAACATAGGAGTGCCGGATTGCAAAACGGACAACGGGGAAAATGCTCGGATGCATGAGACGAACACGTATGCAAATGCGATGCACATGGTGACATGATATGGAATGCAGATGATGACATGGCAAAGAGCAACACACAAGCACATGACATGGCAACGACGGCGAATAACTAGCGGACACCTAGCGCATCGAACCCGGGGCGTTACAGGCGACCCTTTTGTCCACTGGTGCCTTTGCCACCGATGAACGAGGAATGACTCGGGTGCTCATGCTGTCATGCATCCTCCAGTGCACACGTTGGAGACGAGCTCGCATGAGATGTGTTTTTTGTCCCACAACGCCGCCCGAGACGCCCCAGACCGACCGACGACCCGCAAATTATGCCATCCAACCGTAGCCGCACACATTATGACAACAACTCAACCAACCGGACGAAATTCACGCAAACACGTAGACAAACTGATATTTCATATAAACAACGACGGAAATCATATAAAATACCAGATTTTCATACAAACATGACGGATTTCATTACATTCAAATGAACTACGCGGTGCTAGTTCTGGACAGCACAGGTATATAATACCTAGTCTAAATGGTCGCCCGCCGATTTATTTGTGTTCCTCATGTCCGGCAGCACGATCACCGGACTGCCGGGAGCCCCGAAGGTATATGCTTCAGCACAAAGGACGGCTCGCTTCCCCACTGCCCAACTGATATCATTGGCTAGTGCCGAAGATGATGGTGGCCGGCACCGGTTCGAGTTCATCACAGGCCACTACTTCGCCATGGCCGGCACCGACTCGAGTTCATCCTAACATTCCCCTCTTCCGTGGAGCCCATGCGGGGTCGACGAAGGTCCTCGCAACAAAAGGATCCGGCAAGACACCTGCTGTGTACGCCGGCGTCGCCTCCGCGGTGTCCTCCATGGGACCCAAGCGGCGGCGGCCTCCCGTGTTCTACTTCTCCTCGATGATGGCGGCGGACGCGGAGGCGCTGGCCACCGACTCGTCGCTCTCCGGGCACCCGGCTTCTGTCGCTGCTTGCATGGCCCGGCCGCCGGCATGGGAGTCTCGGCCACAGAAACGGGAGACGCGGTACGAGGCGGTGATGTGGACGGCAGCAACGACACCCGTGCGCCGCTCCTCGTCGAGCTGGCCTGGAGCGGCGAGTTGCTGAACCGCGCGCCGGCTTGGGGCGACAACTGGCTCCGTTTAAATAGGAGATTAAATAGACGGCGGACGGGAGGAGCTTGGCCGGTGTTGTGTTTATCGTCGGCCCGGTCATGAACAAACGTGTGTCCAGAGTGAGTTTCTCGGCTTCCACACGGGCGGGTTTCATGGAGGCGTTTGAATGCGGCACGGAGGCATGTTCATCCGGGCGTGCCGCGAGTGGCGCCCTCGACTCTGACCTAGGACACCGCACCGTTCTTCCACTGACGTGTGCGCTCTTTGGGAGCATGGCCTGCATGTCAGTGACCCAACGCAGGCAGCGCACAACAGAGGAACCTTTGGTGGGTCAGGGCGGTCAGAAGCGGGCATTTCATAAACCGATGATTGTTCATTGAGTGTGACGTCATCTTTTTCATGTAGATAAGCCTACTATGTTGATAGCCCGTTTGATACATTGTGATTCATAAAGACCGTTGCAAACATCAATGTTCTGCTTATCACAGATAAGATTGATTAATACCCATAACAATCCATGTCCTTAACAAAGGGTGCATGCACGTATAGGTTGAGCACGTGTCTTGCGTCATGTGTTGTGTGCATGCAGGCATGCAAGTGTTGCGTGCGTGCAAGGGTACGTATCAGTGTTGCATGCATGGGTGCATACGTGCGTGTGTTCGTGAGTGCATATGTACGTGTCAGTGTTGCATGCCAGCATGCGTGCGTGTGTACGTATCAGTGTTGCATGCCTACATGCGTGTGTGTCTTGCGTGCGAGCATGTGTATGTGAGGGGTGAGGCTACACGTCAGTCGACTGACTTTTTCATCTTTGGTCATTAGATTTTCCAGCCGTTGGATACGAAATCAAGGGCCTCTAGTTTATCATCAAACTCCACCCCCCTGAGCTGCCAGCCACCACCGGCCGAACCGCCAGCCCCCACCGCCCGCGGCTTGCCCGCCCTTCCCAAAACCACTCCCCACCGCCGGTCCGCCACCGCACCGGCCATCCCTCTACCCCCCTGCCGATCTTTTTCTCCAGGGATCCCCACCCCACCGCCCAATGAACGCCCCCAACCGCCGATGACTGCCAACCAGAGGTCTCACGACTTTGAATACCCACCGACCACTAATTTATTACCATTTCTGTCCTTCATATATGCGCTGACGGGTGGGCCCTATGGTAATGTGCGCTGCTGAATGTGGACTATTTGACTGGTCAATTGATCGTGTTATCAACAAATTACGGAGCTGTATGGTGAGCCAGTGACCGTATGATCACCCTAAAATGTACTCCTATTTTATTAACACAGTACAGACTCAAACTACCATTTCTTTCTTTCATATACGGGCTGACAGGTGGGCCCCACGGTTACGCGCCCCGATGGTGCAACACTAGTTGCGCCGCGTGGAACGTTTGACTGGTCAATTGATTGTGTCATCAACAAAATACAGAGTTGTACGGGTGATCCAGTGACCGTATAATCATGATATGTATTTGTTTAACACGGTATAGACACAAGGGCTCATATATACGCGCAAGCACTCACCGCTATAAGCGCACACATGCGAACCCTACCCCTATGAGCACCTTCGAGAGAGTGGGCCAGCATATATGATCTTGAGATTTTACGAAGTCACCATAGGTGCCTCGTAGTCGAGTGGAACGTCTCCTCCCACTAAACGTACATCGCCGGAAAATACTGAAATTAACACAAGATAAATGCGAGCACCGGGACTTTAACTTTGGTGGGCTCGAGAAACCACTGTCCTCTAACCATCCAACCACATGTTGGTTAGCACGACAAAATGTATGTGGTGACCGTGATGAGCTTATTTTGAAGTCCAGTGACCATATCATGCTTTCACTTCAAATACAATGACCGTAAGTGTCGTCAACAAAATAAGGAGCACACATTAAATGCAAAGTCCGTGAGTGTCATCAACAAAATATGGAGACGTATCGTGAGCTAGATACCGTTGTACTATTGTATATGCTTATTTTCTTAGTGGCCGATTGCGTGTGTGGTGTGGTGGGCACATCATTTCTAGCTGTGGTGGGTCAACATGAAGACTCATGGGTCGGTTCCATCTTGCGCCACATATAGGTTGGACCGAGATGTGTTATACGAAGACCCATGTGGAGGACTCGGCGTACAACATGAAGCTACCAGAGTCGCGGAGGACTATATCCCCACTGGTGATAAGCCGACTATATATGATTTGTAACCCTAGGCCCTTAGTATGTTATACAAGCTTGGGGGCTAGTTCGTCGATAGTATACACACACGCACAATGCCTGGTATTCACATGTACTTTGTACACACCCCTATCACTAATATACAGTACCAGGAGTAGGCTCTTTCTTTAAGTGCAATTTAATTCTAGCATGTGCATGTGTTTATTTCATATTATCGATCCATAGAGTGAGAGCGGTTTGAAATACAGGCAATGGATGCTTTTGCAATTCATATATAAACATTAATTAGTGCACTCCATGTTGTTAGTGTGAAGCACTTTATACATTTGTCACTTGCATGGATACATTCCAAATTGCTAGCTACGAAATAGAATACATGTCGAATTCAACATAAAGGGGGTTTCGAAGATTCGAATTCATAGGAAGTGCATTCATCTATTTGAACCCGGGATAGTCGCATTTGTAAATCAGATGTAAAAGGGGGCATCAATCTTTGTTGTGAGTTTGAACATGCTATATATATTCATACGCATATCTAACTTTTTTTCGCAACCAAGGAGATTATATCTGGAACCATGCATGAACTGAGGCAAGTTGCATATTTTTTAATATATACTCATGTACAATGTATATTCAAATGTACCCCCTCCATTCCAAAATAATCGTAGCTTTAGGATTTTCAAGAGTAAAGATTTGCGAAGTTTGACAAATCCTAAAAGTTCAATTCAAGAGAACCGAAAACATTAATTCTTCTGCTCCCAAATATTGAACGAAGCGCCAAATAGGCCTCTGGTCACACGAAACCGCGCGAGACTAATGTTTTGGTGGTAGGAAATTACTGTCCTGACTCTGGCCCATGTAGCCTATCGGCCCGATGTCCAAAGGTCTAAACCTGGGTAGGTTTGTAACTTCACCAAGACGCCAGAGAAGCATTCATACACCATGGGCGCCTACCCATGTGCTCGGCCGAAATCTATCCCGCCCACATTTGGGACACCTGACATGACTGTCCTACCCCCAACCCGCAATATGTCCGAAATTTTAGATGGGGGCAAAGTTTGTAACTTTCCCCAAATTTCAAAGAAGCGCGTCTCAAACCAAAACATTGTTCCCCCTTAGTTCCCCGCCTCCCTTCGTTTCCCCATTCATACTCCGTGGGCGCGAAAACGCCCTCTCCACCAGCCGCGAAACCCCAGCCTCCTCTGTCCTCCACCCCATAGCGGCCAATCCACTGCCGCCCTCCTCCATCACGCCGGAGTCGGTACCCCAACATCGTCGTCCAACGCAATCGCAACCGCAACGCCCTCAAGGACTTAGCAGCTGAAGCCGAGGCAGAGCTGCCTCCACGACGCCAACGCCGACGTGCGCCGTACCAGAACCACTCCAACCACGCCATCCTGCACCTCACTGCTGCGGCTCCACTATCGCAACCTTCCACTGCACCGGAGCTGTTCCGGCTACGCCGTCGTTCGCCGCCTCGGATCTACTTCCCCACCGTCGATAGACGGCCACCGCACCACACTCAACAACTTGGCCATGGGTTCGTCCAAGGCTGCAACGTCCTCCACAACTTCTGGTTTCCGGCGAACAACAAGAAGATCGTCGGAAAAACAGAATAAGGACACAGCACTGCCAGCAGAAAGAGGTACTCCTCTTCCCTTATTCGTGCAAATCTTACGTCTCCGCTCACACCGTATTCATCCCACGAAAGAAACTAGTTGAGCGCTTCTTACTGCATCTTCTTCGTGATACTAAATGCACAAGGTTTCCTCCCTTTTACTATTTCACCTTTGCTAGAGGTCAGTAGCCCCCCTGGATTTCAATTCAGGGTCAGTCAAACCGCAATTAAAAGAAGCAGCACCCGCTTAGGCGCGCGGAGCACCTAGTCCGCTGATACGTCTCGAACGTATCTATAATTTTTGATTGCTCCATGCTATATTATCTACTGTTTTGGACCATATTGGGCTTTATTTTCCACTTTTATATTACTTTTGGGACTAACCTATTAACCGGAGGCCCAACCTAGAATTGTTGTTTTTTTGCCTATTTCAGTGTTTCAAAGAAACGGAATATCAAACGGAGTCCAAACGGAATGAAACCTTCGAGAACGTGATTTTCTCAACAAATATGGTCCAGGAAACTTGGACCCCCCGTCAAGAAAGGAGGGAGGCGGCCACGAGGGTGGAGGGCACCCCCCTAGGGCGCGCCCCCTGCCTCGTGGGCCCCTCAAAGCTCCACCGACGTACTCCTTCCTCCTATATATACCTACGTACCCCCAAACGATCAGATATGGAGCCAAAAACCTAATTCCACCGCCGCAACATTCTGTACCCACGAGATCCCATCTTGGGGCCTGTTCCGGAGCTCCACCGGAAGGGAATCCACCATGGAGGGCTTCTACATCATCACCATAGCCCCTCCGATGATGTGTGAGTAGTTTACCTCAGACCTTCGGGTCCATAGTTAGTAGCTAGATGGCTTCTTCTCTCTTTTTGGATCTCAATACAATGTTTTCCCCTCTCTCGTGGAGACCTATTCGATGTAATCTTCTTTTTGCAGTGTGTTTGTTGAGATCGATGAATTGTGGGTTTATGATCAAGTTTATCTATGAACAATATTTGAATCTTCTCTGAATTCTTTTATGTATGATTGGTTATCTTTGCAAGTCTCTTCGAATTTTCAGTTTGGTTTGGCCTACTAGATTGGTTTTTCTTGCAATGGGAGAAGTGCTTAGCTTTGGGTTCAATCTTTCGGTGTCCTTTCCCAGTGACAGTAGGGGCAGTAAGGCACGTATTGTATTGTTGCCATCAAGGATAAGAAGATGGGGTATTTATGATATTGCATGAATTTATTCCTCTACATCATGTCATCTTGCTTAAGGCGTTACTCTATTTTCTTGAACTTAATACTCTAGATGCATGCTGGATAGCGGTCGATGAGTGGAGTAATAGTAGTAGATGCAGGCAGGAGACGGTCTACTTGTCTCGGACGTGATGCCTATATACATGACCATACCTAGATATTCTCATAACTATGCTCAATTATGTCAATTGCTCAACAGTAATTTGTTCACCCACCGTAGAATACTTATGCTCTTGAGAGAAGCCACTAGTGAACTCTATGGCCCCTGGGTCTATTCTCATCATATCAATCTCCATCACTTTATTATTGCTTTGCTTTTTTACTTTACCTTTTATTTTACTTTGCATCTTTATATAAAAAATACCAAAAAATTTATCTATCATCTCTATCAGCTCTCACTCTCGTAAGTGACCCTGAAGGGATTGACAACCCCTAATCGCGTTGGTTGCGTTGAGCTATTTCTTTTGTGTAGGTACGAGGGACTCGCGCGTAGCCTCCTACTGGATTGATACCTTGGTTCTCAAAAACCGAGGGAAATACTTACTCTACTCTGCTGCATCACCCTTTCCTCTTCAAGGAAATCCAACGCAGTGCTCAAGAGGTAGCAGGAAGATTTTTGGCGCCGTTGCCGGGGAGGTCTATGCAAAAGTCAACATACGAAGTACCCATCACAATCCCTTATCTCTCGCATTACATTATTTGCCATTTGCCTCTCGTTTCCCTCTCCCCCACTTCACCCTTGCCGTTTTATTCGCCCTCTCTTTTCTGTTCGCCTTGATGTCTTTCTTGGCTCGTTTTCTCGCTTGGTTGAAATAGTTGAGTATTTATTCCTAAACAGAGAAGCTAATATCTATGGATCCTCACCCGCTTTCCAATCTTTTTAAGAGATCCAATTATGATGAACCAATTCCTAGTGATTTGGATGCACCAGATTATCTTTATAAGCTTTTGCCTGAAATTCATAAATCTGAAAATTGTGATGAAGTGCTTCACGATAGATCTTTGAATAAAAAGCATGATTTCAATGATTTTATTATAAATTCTATTGATGTAAATTATGCTAGTAATATGCAAAACCCTAAGCTTGGGGATGCTAGTTTTGCTATGTCCGATAGTCATGATTGGGGGGATTCTTCTTATGATCTTGAAAATTTATTTAAACCCCATGATGAATATAAGATTGATTATAGTGTTTGCGATAATATTGAAAGTGGGTTTGGAAGAGTGTCAACTTTAGATCCCACATATTTGGATAATATTCAATCTTATGAAATTTTTGATAAAAGTGGGCTTGGAGAAATCATGACTTTAGTTAATGATAATCCCAATATCTTGGAAGAGTGTCAACTTCACATGCATGTGGATCGTGTTGAGAATATGTTATGTGATAGCTATATTGTTGAATTTTATTATGATCCTACATGTAATTATTATGAGAGAGGAAAATATGGTTATAGAAATTTTCATGTTACTAAATTACCTCTCGTTATGTTGAGATTGCTATTGTTCCTTTCCGCTTCCTTGCATATGCTAGTTTTGCTTGCTATGATAATTTGTTTTTCTATAAGATGCCTATGCATAGGAAGTATGTTAGACTTAGATGTGTTTGTCACATGTTTTATGATGCTCTCTTTGTGCTTCAATTTTTGTCTTTCATGTGAGCATTATTAAAATTATCAATGCCTAGCTAAAAGGCTTTAAAGAAAAGCGCTTGTTGGGAGACAACCCAATATATTTCCTTTCCGTCGTTGAATAAATAATCCATCTACATTCTGTTTACATGTGGTTTTATCTTTTAATTAGTGTTTGCGCCAAGTTAAACCTATAGGATCTTCTTGGATGATAGTTATTTGATCTTGCTGTAATTTCCAGAAACTTTCTGTTCACGAAAATTTTTATTAAAAATCACCAGAACGTGATAAAATAGTGATTACAATTGCTGATGATCAATAAAAAAATTTCATAGGTCGTCCTAATTTGGCTGATTTTTGGAGTTCCAGAAGTTTGCATTAGTTACAGATTACTACAGACTATTCTGTTTTGAACAGATTCTGTTTTTCGTGTGTTGTTTGCTTAGTTTGATGAATCTATGGCTAGTAAAATAGTTTATAAACCATAGAGAAGTTGGAATATAGTAGGTTTAACACCAATATAAATAAAGAATTAGTTAATTGCAGTACCTTGAAGTGGTCTTTTGTTTTATTTCGCTAACGGAGCTCACAAGATTTCTGTTGAGTTTTGTGTTGTGAAGTTTTCAAGTTTTGGGTGAAATCTTTTGATGGATTATGGAACAAGGAGTGGCAAGATCCTAAGCTTGGGGATTCCCATGGCAACCCCAAGATAATCCAAGGACACCAAAAAGTCAAAGCTTGGGGATGCCCCGGAAGGCATCCCCTCTTTCATCTACTTCCATCGGTAATTTTACTTGGAGCTATATTTTTACTCACCACATGATATGTGTTTTGCTTGGAGCGTCTTGTATGATTTGAGTCTTTGTCTTTTAGTTTACCACAATCATCCTTGCTGTACACACCTTTTGAGAGAGCCATACATGAATAGAATTTGATAGAATACTCTATGTGCTTCACTTATATCTTTTGAGCTTTATAGTTTTGAAGGAAATATGCCCTAGAGGCAATAATAAAGTTATTATTTATTTCCTTATATCATGATAAATGTTTATTATTCATGCTAGAATTGTATTAACCGGAAACATAATACATGTGTGTATACATAGACAAACAGAGTGTCACTAGTATGCCTCTACTTGACTAGCTTGTTAATCAAAGATGGTTATGTTTCCTAACCATGGACAAAGAGTTGTTATTTGATTAACGTGATCACATCATTAGTTGAATGATATGATTGACATGACCCATTCCGTTAGCTTAGCACACGATCGTTTCGTATGTTGCTATTGCTTTCTTCATGACTTATACATGTTCCTATGACTATGAGATTATGCAACTCCCGTTTACCGGAGGAACACTTTGTGTGCTACCAAACGTCACAACGTAACTGGGTGATTATAAAGGTGCTCTAGAGGTGTCTCCAAAGGTACTTGTTGGGTTGGCGTATTTCGAGATTAGGATTTGTCACTCCGAATGTCGGATAGGTATCTCTGGGCCCTCTCGGTAATGCACATCACTTAAGCCTTGCAAGCATTGCAACTAATGAGTTAGTTGCGGGATGATGTATTACGGAACGAGTAAAGAGACTTGCCGGTAATGAGATTGAACTAGGTATTGGATACCGACGATCGAATCTCGGGCAAGTAACATACCGATGACAAAGGGAACAACGTATGTTGTTATGCGGTCTGACCGATAAAGATCTTCGTAGAATATGTAGGAACCAATATGGGCATCCAGGTCCCGCTATTGGTTATTGACCGGAGACGTGTCTCGGTCATGTCTACATTGTTCTCGAACCGTAGGGTCCGCACGCTTAACGTTACGACGATAGTTATTATGAGTTTATGTATTTTGATGTACCGAAGGTTGTTTGGAGTCTCGGATGTGATCATGGACATGACGAGGAGTCCCGAAATGGTCGAGACATAAAGATTGATATATTGGAAGCCTATATTTGGACATCGGAATCGTTCCGGGTGAAATCTGGACTTTACAGAAGTACCGGGGGGTTACCGGAACCCCCCGGGGGTTATTGGGCCTACATGGGCCATAAGGGAGAAGAGGAGGGCCGGCCAGGGCAGGCCGCGCGCCCCCTCCCCCTAGTCCGAATAGGACAAGGAAGGGGGGGGGGGCGGCGCCCCCCTTTCCTCTTCCCCTTCCCCCTTTCCTTCTCCAACAAGGCAAGAGGGGGGGGGGAGTCCTACTCCCGGTTGGAGTAGGACTCCTCCAGGCGCACCCCAAGGGGGCCGGCCGCACCTCCCCTCCCTCCTTTATATACAGGGCCAGGGGGGCACCCTAGTACACACAAGTTGATCTTCGTGATCGTTCCTTAGCCGTGTGCGGTGCCCCCCTCCACGATATTACACCTCGGTCATATTTTAGTGGTGCTTAGGCGAAGCCCTGCGACGGTTGAACATCAAGATCGTCACCACGCCGTCGTGCTGACGGAACTCCTCCCCGAAGCTTTGCTGGATCGGAGCCCGGGGAGCGTCATCGAGCTGAACGTGTGCCAAGAACTCGGAGGTGCCGGAGTAACGGTACTTGGATCGGTTGGACCAGGAAGACGTACGACTACTTCCTCTTCGTTGCATCAACGCTTCCGCTTCGGTCTACGAGGGTACGTAGACAACACTCTCCCCTCTCATTGTTGTGCATCACCATGATCTTGCGTGTGCGTAGGAATTTTTTTGAAATTACTACGTTCCCCAACAGTGGCATCGGAGCCAGGTTTTATGGTTTGATGTTATATGCACGAGTAGAACACAAGTGAGTTGTGGGCGATATAAGTCATACTGCTTACCAGCATGTCATACTTTGGTTCGGCGGTATTGTTGGATGAAGCGGCCCGGACCGACATTACGCGTACGCTTACGCGAGACTGGTTCTACCGCCGTGCTTTGCACACAGGTGGCTAGCGGGTGTCAGCTCCAACTTTAGTTGAGCCGAGTGTGACTACGCCCGGTCCTTGCGAAGGTTAAAACAGCACCAACTTGACAAACTATCGTTGTGGTTTTGATGCGTAGGTGAGATTGGTTCTTGCTTAAGCCCGTAGCGGCCACGTAAAACTTGCAACAACAAAGTAGAGGACGTCTAACTTGTTTTTGCAGGGCATGTTGTGATGTGATATGGTCAAGACATGATGTGAAATTTTATTGTATGAGATGATCATGTTTTGTAACCGAGTTATCGGCAACTGGCAGGAGCCATATGGTTGTCGCTTTATTGTATGCAATGCGATCGCCCTGTAATGCTTTACTTTATAACTAAGCGGTAGCGATAGTCGTAGAAGCATAAGATTGGCGAGATGACAACAATGCTACAATGGAGATCAAGGTGTCGCGCCGGTGACGATGGCAATCATGAAGGTGCTTCGGAGATGGAGATCACAAGCACAAGATGATGATGGCCATATCATATCACTTATATTGATTGCATGTGATGTTTATCTTTTATGCATCTTATCTTGCTTTGATTGACGGTAGCATTTTAAGATGATCTCTCACTAATTATCAAGAAGTGTTCTCCCTGAGTATGCACCGTTGCCAAAGTTCGTCGTGCCCAGACACCACGTGATGATCGGGTGTGATAAGCTCTACGTCCATCTACAACGGGTGCAAGCCAATTTTGCACACGCAGAATACTCGGGTTAAACTTGACGAGCCTAGCATATGCAGATATGGCCTCCGAACACGGAGACCGAAAGGTCGAGCGTGAATCATATAGTAGATATGATCAACATAGTGATGTTCACCATTGAAAACTAATCCATTTCACGTGATGATCGGTTATGGTTTAGTTGATTTGGATCACGTGATCACTTAGAGGATTAGAGGGATGTCTATCTAAGTGGGAGTTCTTAAGTAATATGATTAATTGAACTTAAATTTATCATGAACTTAGTACCTGATAGTATCTTGCTTGTCTATGTTGATTGTAGATAGATGGACCGTGCTGTTGTTCCGTTGAATTTTAATGCATTCATTGAGAAACCAAAGTTGAAAGATGATGGTAGCAACTACGCGGACTGGGTCCGTAACTTGAGGATTATCCTCATTGCTGCACAGAAAAGTTACGTCCTGGAAGCACCGCTGGGTGCCAGGCCTGCTGCTGATGCAACTGACGACGTTAAGAACATCTGGCAGAGCAAAGCTGATGACTACTCAATAGTTCAGTGTGCCATGCTTTACGGCTTAGAACCGGGACTTCAACGACGTTTTGAACGTCATGGAGCATATGAGATGTTCTAGGAGTTGAAGTTAATATTTCAAGCAAATGCCCGGATTGAGAGATATGAAGTCTCCAATAAGTTATATAGCTGCAAGATGGAGGAGAATAGTTCTGTCAGTGAGCATGTACTCAAGATGTCTGGGTATAATAATCACTTGATTCAACTGGGAGTTAATCTTCCGGATGATAGTGTAATTGACAGAATTCTCCAATCACTGCCACCAAGCTACAAGAGCTTCGTGATGAACTATAACATGCAAGGGATGGATAAGACGATTCCGGAGCTCTTCGCAATGCTAAAGGCTGCGGAGGTAGAAATCAAGAAGGAGCATCAAGTGTTGATGGTCAATAAGACCACTAGTTTCAAGAAAAAGGGCAAAGGGAAGGGAAAGGGGAACTTCAAGAAGAACAGCAAGCAAGTTGCTGATCAGGAGAAGAAACCCAAGTCTGGACCTAAGCCTGAAACTGAGTGCTTCTACTGCAAGCAGACTGGTCACTAAAAGCGGAACTGCCCCAAGTATTTGGCGGATAAGAAGGATGGCAAGGTGAACAAAGGTATATGTGATATACATGTTATTGATGTGTACCTTACTAGAGCTTGCAGTAGCACCTGGGTATTTGATACTGGTTCTGTTGCTAATATTTGCAACTCGAAACAGGGACTACGGATTAAGCGAACACTGGCACAGGACGAGGTGACGATGCGCGTGGGAAATGGTTCCAAAGTCGATGTGATCGCGGTCGGCACGCTACCTCTACATCTACCTTCGGGATTAGTATTAGACCTAAATAATTGTTATTTGGTGCCAGCGTTGAGCATGAACATTATATCTGGATCTTGTTTGATGCGAGACGGTTATTCATTTAAATCAGAGAATAATGGTTGTTCTATTTATATCAGTAATATCTTTTATGGTCATGCACCCTTGAAGAGTGGTCTATTTTTGATGAATCTCGATAGTAGTGATACACATATTCATAATGTTGAAGCCAAAAAATGCAGAGTTGATAATGATAGTGCAACTTATTTGTGGCACTGCCGTTTAGGTCATATTGGTGTAAAGCGCATGAAGAAACTCCATACTGATGGACTTTTGGAACCACTTGATTATGAATCACTTGGTACTTGCGAACCGTGCCTCATGGGCAAGATGACTAAAACGCCGTTCTCTGGTACTATGGAGAGAGCAACAAATTTGTTGGAAATCATACATACAGATGTATGTGGTCCGATGAATGTTGAGGCTCGTGGCGGATATCGTTATTTTCTCACCTTCACAGATGATTTAAGCAGATATGGGTATATCTACTTAATGAAGCATAAGTCTGAAACATTTGAAAAGTTCAAAGAATTTTAGAGTGAAGTTGAAAATCATCGTAACAAGAAAATAAAGTTTCTACGATCTGATCGTGGAGGAGAATATTTGAGTTACGAGTTTGGTCTACATTTGAAACAATGCGGAATAGTTTCGCAACTCACGCCACCCGGAACACCACAGCGTAATGGTGTGTCCGAACGTCGTAATCGTACTTTACTTGATATGGTGCGATCTATGATGTCTCTTACAGATTTACCGCTATCGTTTTGGGGTTATGCTTTAGAGACGGCCACATTCACATTAAATAGGGCACCATCGAAATCTGTTGAGACGACACCTTATGAACTGTGGTTTGGCAAGAAACCAAAGTTGTCGTTTCTTAAAGTTTGGGGCTGCGATGCTTATGTGAAAAAGCTTCAACCTGATAAGCTCGAACCCAAATCGGAGAAATGTGTCTTCATAGGATACCCAAAGGAGACTGTTGGGTACACCTTCTATCACAGATCCGAAGGCAAGACATTTGTTGCTAAGAATGGATCCTTTCTAGAGAAGGAGTTTCTCTCGAAAGAAGTGAGTGGGAGGAAAGTAGAACTTGATGAGGTAACTGTACCTGCTCCCTTATTGGAAAGTAGCACATCACAAGAACCGGTTTCTGTGACGTCTGAACCAATTAGTGAGGAAGTTGATGATGATGATCATAGAACTTCAGATCAAATTACTACAGAACCTCGTAGATCAACCAGAATAAGATCTGCACCAGAGTGGTACGGCAATCCTGTTCTAGAAGTCATGCTACTAGATCATGATGAACCTACAAACTATGAAGAAGCGATGGTGAGCCCAGATTCTGCAAAATGGCTTGAAGCCATGAAATCTGAGATGGGATCCATGTATGAGAACAAAGTGTGGACTTTGGTTGACTTGCCTGATGATCGGCAAGCAATTGAGAATAAATGGATCTTCAAGAAGAAGCCTGACGCTGACGGTAATATTACTGTCTACAAAGCTCGACTTGTTGCAAAAGGGTTTCGACAAGTTCAAGGGATTGACTACGATGAGACCTTCTCACCCGTAGCGATGCTTAAGTCTGTCCAAATCATGTTAGCAATTGCCGCATTTTATGATTATGAAATTTGGCAAATGGATGTAAAAACTGCATTCCTGAATGGGTTTCTAGAGGAAGAGTTGTATATGATGCAACCAGAAGGTTTTATCGATCCAAAGGGAGCTAACAAAGTGTGCAAGCTCCAGCGATCCATTTATGGACTGGTGCAAGCCTCTCGGAGTTGGAATAAACGCTTTGATAGTGTGATCAAAGCATTTGGGTTTATACAGACTTTTGGAGAAGCCTGCATTTACAAGAAAGTGAGTGGGAGCTCTGTAGCATTTCTAATATTATATGTGGACGACATATTATTGATTGGAAATGATATAGAATTTCTGGATAGCATAAAATACTTGAATAAGAGTTTTTCAATGAAAGACCTCGGTGAAGCTGCTTACATATTGGGCATTAAGATCTATAGAGATAGATCAAGACGCTTAATTGGACTTTCACAAAGCACATACCTTGACAAAGTTTGAAGAAGTTCAAAATGGATCAAGCAAAGAAAGGGTTCTTGCCTGTATTGCAAGGTGTGAAGTTGAGTAAGATTCAATGCCCGACCACTTCAGAAGATAGAGAGAAAATGAAAGATGTTCCCTATGCTTCAGCCATAGGCTCTATCATGTATGCAATGCTGTGTACCAGACCTGATGTGTGCCTTGCTATAAGTTTAGCAGGGAGGTACCAAAGTAATCCAGGAGTGGATCACTGGACAGCGGTCAAGAACGTCCTGATGTACCTGAAAAGGACTAAGGATGCGTTTCTCGTATATGGAGGTGACAAAGAGCTCATCGTAAATGGTTACGTTGATGCAAGCTTTGACACTAATCCGGACGATTCTAAATCGCAAACCGGATACGTGTTTACATTAAACGGTGGAGCTGTCAGTTGGTGCAGTTCTAAACAAAGCGTCGTGGCAGGATCTACGTGTGAAGCGGAATACATAGCTGCTTCGGAAGCAACAAATGAAGGAGTCTGGTTGAAGGAGTTCATATCCGATCTAGGTGTCATACCTAGTGCATCGGGTCCAATGAAAATCTTTTGTGACAATACTGGAGCGATTGCCTTAGCGAAGGAATCCAGATTTCACAAGAGAACCAAGCACATCAAGAGACGCTTCAATTCCATCTGGGATCTAGTCCAGGTGGTAGACATAGAGATTTGCAAGATACATACGAATCTGAATGTTGTAGACCCGTTGACTAAGCCTCCTCCACGAGCAAAACATGATCAACACCAAGACTCCATGGGTGTTAGAATCATTACTGTGTAATCTAGATTATTGACTCTAGTGCAAGTGGGAGACTGAAGGAAATATGCCCTAGAGGCAATAATAAAGTTATTATTTATTTCCTTATATCATGATAAATGTTTATTATTCATGCTAGAATTGTATTAACCGGAAACATAATTGTCGGTGTACTAGAGTAGGGGTACCCTAGTATCCCGAACTAGTGCACGGGCAGTCGCAGCACCCCGCGGCAAGGCTTGCCGGGTGATCGCCAAGGACCTCCATGGTTCCTTTGGACCCATTCAAGAACAAAGTATTCAAGCCACGGAGACAAGGCCCCGGCAAGAGGAGCTTGCCGGGAAGGCCACTCAAGGCACAAGACCCCGGCAGGAGGAGCTTGCCGGGAAGGCCAACCAAGGCATCTCAAGGAACTTGCCGCGACGCGCCATGCGTCCCGACAAGGCCTGGTGAGCAGCGAGCTCCCGGACGCGACAAGACAACGACCGCGGCAAGGCGCTTGCCGCGGCAGGCTACCACTCCTTACCCAAGCTCCAGCACATTCACCAACGTGTCGCTCTGGGACTCTTCCAGGCGTACGTGGCGGAAGGCTGTGCAGCCAGCGGTATGCGGTGGCAAGAGGCGCTGACAAGATTGCCATCGTGGCGAACGGTGGTGTCCCTAGCGGTCCCTTTTTGCACTGTTTAGGCGACGCAGATAGGCATTTAATGCCCTTGTCCCCTGCCGTCAGGGTTAGGTATGATACACTGTACAGGTAGCTGTACCAACCGCAGCACCTTTCCATTTTTACCCTTGTCTACGTTGCCACCTGTCGGTGACCCCTTGAGCATATAAAAGGAGGCCCATGCGCAATGTAGAGAGGGGGACGAACAGTAGAACACTCACGCTCGGTCTCGTTAGCTGCTGGTGTGTACTGTAGCATTCAGCGCTCCCGAGCAAGAATTCAATACAAACCACAATGCAGGAGTAGGGTTTTACGCATCCAGGCGGCCCGAACCTGGGTAAACTGCTCGTGTGCTTCGCCTCGATCTGCTCTTCGTGCGATATCCGCCCCCCGCCGAACCGAAAGGGGCTCGGTCCCCATAGGTGCTCGTGGATCAGTTTCCCCGACATCTTTGGCGCGCCAGGGGAACCTACTCCTCCGCCTCCTCGCGCCGGAGGTGGGCCAGGCTTTGACTTCTCCGCGCTCAGCTCCGACGAGGAAGAACAAGAGTAAGATTCTTGTTGTACTTGCATTTCTTCGATTCTTGCTGTTTTGTCTTGTATCTCATTTACTTTACTCTGAACTTATTCCTTTTTAGGACTCTGGCCCAGAGAGCGGCAAAGAGAGCCAAGGTCCCGTTGATCATCATCGAGGACGAACCTACCGTGACAGCAGGGGGTGCGCCCGAGACAACCTTGACGGACCCGGCAACTGTTCTTCAGAGCAGCCCCCAGCGCAGCCCCCAGCGTAAGTATATGGTTTGCTTCCCGCTGTTAGGCGCGCATGGATACTCTTTGTTTGCTGATATCTGACTGTTGGTTCATGTAGGAGCAGAGCAGCCCCACCAGGAGCGTCCGGAGACCGCCCCCGACATACCATCTGCTTCGACTACACCGCCAAGGGAGAGTTCTCCGGCAAGGGAGAATCCTCCGACAAGGGAGAGCTCTCCGGCAAGGGAGGAGTCTCCGACAAGGGACAGCACCAGCGGCCCCCCGGCGGCGGAGACCACAACTACAGAGCCTGGTACAGGTAAACCTCTTGCTTCGAAACTTCCCTTGGGTTCTTCTTCGTTTGATCTTCTTTTTGGATATTTGCTTGACTTTTCTTCCTTTTCCGGCCGTCAGACCCATCTGCTGCGGAGCCGATGGAGACCGAGGTTGCTGTCGATGACGCCGCTGCCACCGAAGAAGCGGCCGGCGCTGATGATCCCGCCGGCGAAGAGGCCGCCAAGGCTGCCACCGCAGCAGTTGACGAGGGGTCTGGCGATCGCACTGACGGCCCTGAGACCGCAGGAGCGCCAGGCGCTACGCCGACCGCCGACCCTTCCGCCGCTGCCGCAGCGTCAGGCTCCGAAGATCCCCAGCCAGGCGTCTACTTGAAGGTCGGCGATGGCGTCTTCATCAACCTCCCCTGGGCGTCAACGTCCAGGGCTCCGGTCGAAGGAGAAAGCTTCGATAGAGAGGTGCTCGCCTCCGCTGGGCTGATGCTGGTTGACGCGCCAAGCAGCAGCAGCGGCGAGCCCGAGGAGGAGCGGCTGCTGCGGAAGCTGTTGTCGCTCTACCGCGCTCGGCAAGCCAAGCTGGAATCCCGCGAGACGCTTGCCGCTAAGGCGGGAGTAGACATTGAGAAGCGCGCGGAGGAGCTCCGAGGTCTCAACCAGGCAGTTCTCCGGTCCCTGGCGGAGGAGCGGGAGCAGCTCGCTGAGGCGCAGAAGGCTTTCCTCCTCGAGAAGGCTGACGTTGAAGAGCAGCATCGGCTTGCCACTGAGAAGCTATCTGCACAGGAGGGCGAGCTGCCGCAGCGGAAGATCAACCTCGATAGCCACGAGGAGGAACTTGCCGCGCGCGAGCGAACAATCGGCGGAGCTCTCAAGGAGGCAGAGGACGCTGTCGCAGCTGCCGAGGCCGCCAAGAAGGAGCTGGATACGAAGGTGGCGTAGCTGGAGGCCGATCTCAAGGCGAGCGGCGAGGAGCTTGCCGCGCTCAAGCGTGAGCGGGAGAAGGACGCCTATAGCCACTCAGAGCTGCAGGTCCGTCTCACCGAGAAGGGCAAGGAGCTCAGCGCCGCCAAGGACTCCAACGCAGATCTTGAGTTGAAGCTGACCACTTTGACCAAGACGCTGGACGGCGCCAGGGAGCAGGAGGTGGCCTTGAAGAAGGAGATCAAGGCCGACAAGGCGCTGCTGGAGAGTGTTGCTGCCACCCAGAACTCTTTTAGGGAGACTGTGGAGCACTGGACGGAGAGTCTTGTGAATGCTGCCGCAGACATTGACAGGGAGCTGGCGCAGCTGGGGATGGAGGATCTCGGGTATCCCTCCGATGAGAACCTCCAATCCAGCACCAAGCTCACCTTGTTCTTCAAAGGCGTGGTGACGGCCCTCCAGCGACTCCGGGAGAGGATCCCAAAGTAGCTGGCCGACGAGTCGCACAAGATCTGCGCGGGAGCTCTTCAAAAGGTGTTGGTGAAGGTGGCCTTCCGCAACCCGGGCCTCAACCTCACCAACGTCCTCAAGACCCTGCCGCCGGATGCTGATCTGGAGGCGCTCAAGGCCCTTGTCGCACCCATTGCGGACAAGGTGAGCGGGATCAAGAGGGTTGAGGGCGGTCGTGTAGACTAGGCCGCCCGTTTTCTTCTTTTCTTGTCGCTGCTGGTCATGTTATGAAAACAATCTATTAGAGTCGCGACAAGCTATCTTATAATATAACTCTATTTTGGGTAGTGATTGCAATTTTATTTCCTTTACTTGATTCTTTCCTTTGTATGTTTTTGCCCTACGCTTTTAGGGAACTTGACGACGCATGCACCTTAGCCGCGAGCGCTGAGTGCGGGACGTCAGCAGCCTGCTGGCGGTGCCGTTACCGACAAGAAACCTTGTCGCAACTAGTCGCAACTCACTTAAGTTGTTGAGCGGACTCGAAACAAAGTAAGGGCGCAACTAGCCACGAGCTGGTTCCTCCGCGCACTGGTTTTCCATACAAAGCATGGTCGTTCAAGGAAGATAACTTAAAAATTAAAAAAAATCCGATTGCTCAAGCTTTGGCAACTTAGCTTTTCTGTTGTTTGCTTTCCGGTAAGGCGAAACTTTCTTGAACGACGTCTGGTCCATACCATTATCTTCTCCTCCCCCCCGGCAAACTTGTGGGCGAGGGAACCTTCCTTTTCTTGAGAAAAAAGAAAGAAGAGAAAATAAAGATATGGAGCCTTATGGCTCATTATTGCTTACCGGGGGTTGGCGCTGCACAAAGTGCCAGATAACTCATGCAAAAAATTAAAAGCATGAAATTGACAAGATGTGCGGAGCACATGAGCTTTATTTATGCACAAGGTCTGCGCCTGGCTTTGTACAAAGGATTACATGCAACAGCGGCAAGACTTGTACAAAAGGTGGTTGCCGGAACAGGGTCCGGCAACCGTGCCTTACGGGTAAAACTTACGAAGATGCTCAATGTTCCAGGAGTTGCTCACCGGAATGCCATCTTCGGTCTCAAGGCGGACAGCGCCAGGCCTAGTGACTCGTTTCACCCGGTAAGGGCGTTCCCACTTCGGCGTCAACTTGTTGGAACTCTTGGCGGACTGAACGCGCCGAAGAACAAGGTCGCCTTCCTCGAGACTTCTGGCGTTAACTTTGCGGCTATGGTAGCGGCGGAAAGCTTGCTGGTAGCGAGCAGCTCATACAGCAGCCTGAAGACGGTCTTCCTCAAGGAGCAGCGCGTCATCTTGTCACAGCTGCTCTTGCTCAAGCTCATCATAAGCGAGCACTCGAGGTGACCCGTATACGAGTTCCGTGGGGAAAACTGCCTCTGCTCCATAGACTAGAGCTAAAGGTGTCTGGCCAGTGGCTCGATTTGGCGTCGTCCTGATCGACCAAAGAACCACCGGCAGCTCCTCGATCCAGTTTCTTCCGCACTCGCGCAGCCTGTCGAAAGTCCTGGTCTTGAGCCCGCGCAGCACTTCAGCATTTGCCCTCTCCGCTTGACCGTTGCTTCTGGGGTGAGCAACAGAAGCGAAGCAGACCTTGGCGCCAAGATATTGGACGTACTGCATGAAGGTGCGGCTCGTGAATTGTGTACCGTTGTCGGTGATGATCCTGTTAGGGATCCCAAAGCGGCAAACAATCGACCTGAAGAACTTGACTGCTGACTGTGCTGTCACCTTCCTCACTACTTCCACTTCCGGCCACTTTGTGAACTTGTCGATTGCAACGTACAAGTACTCAAAGCCCCCGACTGCTCGGGGGAAGGGGCCGAGGATGTCGAGCCCCCAGACCAAAAATGGCCAGGATAAAGGGATCGCCTGGAGAGCTTGAGCTGGCTGGTGTATCTGCTTGGAATGGAAGCACGCTTCACACTTGGTTACTTGTGCAGTTGCATCCTGGAGGGCTGTTGGAGCCATTTTACAAGCAGCGGCTGGAAGTACCTTCGTGCGCGGGTGCGCTCGCATCTCCGTTGACCAGAAGAGGTAGTAGTACTCCCTCAGATCCCCGCGGCAAGCTTGGGGGGAAATATTGCCCGCTCCTTTCGCAGCGCCGCGAGCCGCTGCGCCTCGGCCGACTTCACGACCTTCCCCTTATCGGCTTTCGGAGCCATGGCGGAAATGGTGAGGGAGGTCGACGGCGTTGGTGGTGCTGGTGGCGATGGAGGGCGGAGCGCTGCTCTCTTTCGGCTTTGGGAAGAAGGGGAGTGGCGGAGATTTTCGAGGATGGAATAGCAACGGGCGGATGGGCGAACTGCCCCTGTTTCCCCTGCTTATAAGGAGGGAGGGGCGGACGTTCCGCCTTTCCGAATAAAGAAACCACCGACGATCTCTCCCACGATGCCGCAATCAACGCGTGCCGTTCGGGGAGGGCGCGGTGGATACGGAGAAAGATATGGCGTAACCCAGGCCGCGCGTGCCCGTGCCCTGTTTTGGGCTTGGCCCAACAGTGCTCGGCACCGTGTATGGCCCAGGCCCGGGGGCTCCTGTCGGTGTACTAGAGTAGGGGTACCCTAGTATCTTGAACTTGTGCACGGGCAGTCGCAGCACCCCGCGGCAAGGCTTGCCGGGTGACCGCCAAGGACCTCCATGGTTCCTTTGGAGCCATTCAAGAACAAAGTATTCAAGCCAAGGAGACAAGGCCCTGGCAAGAGGAGCTTGCCAGGAAGGCCACTCAAGGCACAAGACCCCGGCAAGAGGAGCTTGCCGGGAAGGCCAACCAAGGCCTTCGGGTCTGGGCCATACACAGTGCCGAGCGCTGTTGGGCCAGGCCCAAAACAGGGCACGGGCATGCGCGGCCTGGGTTACGCCGTATCTTTCTCCGTATCCACCGCGCCCTCCCCGAACGGCACGCGTTGATTGCGGCGTCGTGGGAGAGATCGTGAGTGGTTTCTTTATTCGGAAAGGCGGAACGTCCGCCCCCTCCCTCCTTATAAGCAGGGGAAACAGGGGCAGTTTGCCCATCCGCCCGTTGCTATTCCATCCTCGAAAATCTCCGCCACTCCCCTTCTTCCCAAAGCCGAAAGAGAGCAGCGCTCCGCCCCCCATCGCCACCAGCACCACCAACGCCGTCGACCTCCCTCACCATTTCCGCCATGGCTCCGAAAGCCGATAAGGGGAAGGTCGTGAAGTCGGCCGAGGCGCAGCGGCTCGCGGCGCTGCGAAAGGAGCGAGCAATCTTCCCCCCCAAGCTTGTCGCAGGGGATCTGAGGGAGTACCACTACCTCTTCTGGTCGACGGAGACGCGGGCGCACCCGCGCACGAAGGTACTTCCAGCCACTGCATGGAAAATGGCTCCAACTGGATACCCCTTTTTCGCCTTGTTCTTCTACTGCGGGCTCTGCCCACCTTTTTCTGAGTTCTTCTGCAATATTATGAACACCTACGGGCTCCGCCTCCTTGACTTCACCCCCAATTCTGTCCTGACCATGGCAGTTTTCGCACATCTCTGCGAAAACTTTGTCGGAGTCCATCCAAATGTAGCCCTTTTTCGCCACTTCTTTACGCCCCGAGTTGAGAAAGGAGAGCCTTTATCCGGCGGAATCGCCTGGATCTCAAAAGCCGGCAAGAAGGACGCATATCTGGAGGGAGAGCTCCGCAGCAAGTGGGAGGAATGGAGAGCAGACTGGTGCTGGATTGCCGAGGAGGACCCGCAGCCGTTTACCACTGGCGCCAAACTCCAGTTGCCGCAGCAGCGTGAGGTGCTCCCGCGGCAACAGAACTTGCCACGGTGGAGCGTGTCGTACGGCGCGGCGGGGGTTGACTCGTCTGCCGCTCTGCTACGTCCCCGGCCTTGCGGAGACGCCTTCTTGGTGGAGCTGGGGGCTCTGCTTGTGGAGCCGGGGGCTCTGCTTGTGGAGCCGGGGGCTCTGCTTGCGGCAAGCTGCCCGAAGATGAAGAGGAAGAGGAGCCGATCTCCAACGAGCCGCTCGTATCCTCGGCGGGCTCGCTCAACTCGACGTCTTGCCCGGTAGGCTCCTCCTCGCCGGCAAGCCCCTCTCGCTCGGCAAGGCTTGCCGCCTCTGCTGCCTCTGCCTACTCCACGGTGAATCCAAACTCGCCCGCGGCTGCGGCTGCCGCCGCCTCTTCCAGCCTAGTGGCGATGCGCTTCATCTCCTCATCGGTGGTGTCCCGGGTGAGGCCTTTCTGCTCGTCGGAGCGGATCGGCACTTCTACCAAGCCGTCGAAGAACGCCTGCACGACGTCGTCTGCAGGCTCTTGCCAAGATGGGTCAATTCCATGCGAGTTGCACAGTGGCATCATTGCACGGATGCGGTCGAGCACGGAGTTGTTGCACAATGGAACGACACCCCTCAGCAACCTGAACACTTTGGGATGTTGAGGGTCCCATTTGAACAGCTCCTGGAGCATCGCGTTGAGCTCCAGAACAGTGAAGTTGAAGTTGAGGCCCGGACGCAGTCTCATGATGTCCGCCGCATTCTTGAATTCCCAGGCGGGTCTCCCCCTCTCCTGCAGGGGGGCGATGCGGCGGCGAAGGAAATCTGCGCCAACTGCGCCTACAGTGAGCCCGGCAAGCCTGAGGCGTTGGATCCGGGCGACAGCAATCTTCAGCTTGTCATCTTCCAGGGCCACGTTGCTCCAATCGCTGCCGCGCACTACTGGAGTTTGGCGCCGGGCGGTAAACGGCTGCGGGTCCTCCTCGACAATCTAGCACCAGTCTGCTCTCCATTCCTCCCACTTGGGTGAACTTCTCGTGTGCTTCGCCTCGATCTGCTCTTCGTGCGATCTCTGCCCCCCGCCAAACCGAAAGGGGCTCGGTGCCCATAGGTGCTCGTGGATCAGTTTCCCCGACAATAATACATGTGTGAATACATACACAAACAGAGTGTCACTAGTATGCCTCTACTTGACTAGCTTGTTAATCAAAGATGGTTATGTTTCCTAACCATGGACAAAGAGTTGTTATTTGATTAACGGGATCACATCATTAGTTGAATGATCTGATTGACATGACCCGTTCCGTTAGCTTAGCACACGATCGTTTCGTATGTTGCTATTGCTTTCTTCATGACTTATACATGTTCCTATGACTATGAGATTATGCAACTCCCGTTTACCGGAGGAACACTTTGTGTGCTACCAAACGTCACAACGTAACTGGGTGATTATAAAGGTGCTCTACAGGTGTCTCCAAAGGTACTTGTTGGGTTGGCGTATTTCGAGATTAGGATTTGTCACTCCGAATGTCGGAGAGGTATCTCTGGGCCCTCTCGGTAATGCACATCACTTAAGCCTTGCATGCATTGCAACTAATGAGTTAGTTGCGGGATGATGTATTACGGAACGAGTAAAGAGACTTGCCGGTAACGAGATTGAACTAGGTATTGGATACCGACGATCAAATCTCGGGGAAGTAACATACCAATGACAAAGGGAACAACGTATGTTGTTATGCGGTCTGACCGATAAAGATCTTCGTAGAATATGTAGGAACCAATATGGGCATCCAGGTCCCGCTATTGGTTATTGACCGGAGACGTGTCTCGGTCATGTCTACATTGTTCTCGAACCGTAGGGTCCGCACGCTTAACGTTACGATGACAGTTATTATGAGTTTATGTATTTTGATGTACCTAAGGTTGTTCGGAGTCCCGGATGTGATCATGGACATGACGAGGAGTCTCGAAATGTTCGAGACATAAAGATCGATATATTGGAAGCCTATATTTGGACATCGGAATCGTTCCGGGTGAAATCTGGATTTTACAGAAGTACCGGGGGGTTACCGGAACCCCCCGGGGGTTATTGGGCCTACATGGGCCATAAGGGAGAAGAGGAGGGCCGGCCAGGGCAGGCCGCGCGCCCCCTCCCCCCCAAGTCCGAATAGGACAAGGAAGGGGGGGGGGCGGCGCCCCCCTTTCCTCTTCCCCTTCCCCCTTTCCTTCTCCAACAAGGCAAGAGGGGGGAGTCCTACTCCCGGTGGGAGTAGGACTCCTCCAGGCGCACCCCAAGGGGGCCGGCCGCACCTCCCCCTCCCTCCTTTATATACGGGGGCAGGGGGGCACCCTAGTACACACAAGTTGATCTTCGTGATCGTTCCTTAGCCATGTGCGGTGCCCCCCTCCACGATATTACACCTCGGTCACATTGTAGCGGTGCTTAGGCGAAGCCCTGCGATGGTTGAACATCAAGATCGTCACCACGCCGTCATGCTGACGGAACTCCTCCCCGAAGCTTTGCTGGATCGGAGCCCGGGGAGCGTCATCGAGCTGAACGTGTGCCAAGAACTCGGAGGTGCCGGAGTAACGGTACTTGGATCAGTTGGACCGGGAAGACGTACGACTACTTCCTCTTCGTTGCATCAACGCTTCCGCTTCGGTCTACGAGGGTACGTAGACAACACTCTCCCCTCTCGTTGCTATGCATCACCATGATCTTGCGTGTGCGTAGGATTTTTTTTTGAAATTACTACGTTCCCCAACAAGTTTTGCTCTATGTGCTTCACTTATATCTTTTGAGCTTTATAGTTTTGCTCTAGTGCTTCACTTATATATTTTAGAGCACGGTGGTGGATTTGTTTTATAGAAACTATTGATCTCTCATGCCTCACTTAGATTATTTTGAGAGTTTTAAATAGCATGGTAATTTGCTTAATAATAATAATATGCTTGGTGTTCAAGATTTGTAAAACTTTCTTTTGAGTGCGTTGAATACTAAGAAAAGTTTGATGCTTGATAATTGTTTTGAGATATGGAGGTGATAATATCAAAGTCGTGCTAGTTGAGTAGTTGTGAATTTGAGAAATGCTTGTGTTGAAGTTTGCAAGTCCCGTAGCATGCACGTATGGTAAACGTTATGTAACAAATTTGAAACATGAGGTGTTATTTGATTGTCCTCCTTATGAGTGGCGGTCAGGGATGAGCGATGGTCTTTTCCTACCAATCTATCCCCCTAGGAGCATGCGCATAGTGCTTTGGTTTTTTATGGCTTGTAGATTTTTGCAATAAGTATATGAGTTCTTTATGACTAATGTTGAGTTCATGGATTATACGCACTCTCACCCTTCCATCTTTGCTAGCCTTTTTGGTACCGTGCATTGCCCTTTCTCCCATTGAGAGTTGGTGCAAACTTCGCCGGTGCATCCAAACCCCGTGATATGATACGCTCTTTCACACATAAACCTCCTTATATCTTCCTCAAAACAGCCATCATACGTACCTATTATGGCATTTCCATAGCCATTCCGAGATATATTGCCATGCAACTTTCCACCATACCATTCGTCATTGTCATATTGCTTAGCATGATCATGTAGTTGACATAGTATTTGTTGCAAAGCCACCGTTCATAATTCTTTCATACACGTCACCCTTGATTCATTGCATATCCCGGTACACCGCCGGAGGAATTCATATAGATTCATACTTTGTTCTAGTATCGAGTTGTAATCATTGAGTTGTAAATAAATAGAAGTGTGATGATCATCATTCAATAGAGCACTGTCCCAAAAAAGAGAAAGGCCAAAGAAAAAAAAGAAGGCCCAAAAAAATATAAAAGGGGCAATGCTACTATCCTTTTTTTCCACACTTGTGCTTCAAAGTAGCACCATAATCTTCATGATAGAGATTCTCTTGTTTTGTCATTTTCATATACTAGTGGGAATTTTTCATTATAGAACTTGGCTTGTATATTCCAATGATGGGCTTCCTCAAATGCCCTAGGTCTTCGTGAGCAAGCAAGTTGGATGCACACCCATTTAGTTTCTTTTGTTGAGCTTTCATACATTTATAGCTCTAGTGCATCCGTTGCATGGCAATCCCTACTCCTTGCATTAACATCAATCGATGGGCATCTCCATAGCCCGTTGATTAGCCTCGTTGATGTGAGACTTTCTCCTTTTTTGTCTTCTCCACATAACCCCCATCATCATATTCTATTCCACCCATAGTGCTATATCCATGGCTCACGCTCATGTATTGCGTGAAGGTTTATAAAGTTTGAGATTATTAAAGTACGAAACAATTGCTTGGCTTGTCAACGGGGTTGTGCATGATGAGAGCATTCTTGTGTGACAAAAATGGAGCATGACTAAACTATATGATTTTGTAGGGATGAACTTTCTTTAGCCATGTTATTTTGAGAAGACATAATTGCTTAGTTAGTATGCTTGAAGTATTATTATTTTTATGTCAATATGAACTTTTGTCTTGAATCTTTCGGATCTGAATATTCATACCACAGTTAAGAAGAATTACATTGAAATTATGCCAAGTAGCACTCCGCATCAAAAATTCTCTTTTTATCATTTACCTACTCGAGGACGAGCAGGAATTAAGCTTGGGGATGCCTGATACGTCTCCAATGTATCTATAATTTTGTGATTGCTCCATGCTATATTATCTACTGTTTTGGACCATATTGGGCTTTTTTCCACTTTTATATTACTTTTGGGACTAACCTATTAACCGGAGGCCCAGCCTAGAATTGCTGTTTTTTGCCTATTTCAGTGTTTCGAAGAAACGAAATATCAAACTGAGTCCAAACGGAGTGAAACCTTCGGGAACGTGATTTTCTCAACAAATATGATCCAGAAGACTTGGACCCTCCGTCAAGAAAGGAGGGAGTCGGCCACGAGGGTGGAGGGCGCGCCCCTGCCTCGTGGGCCCCTCAAAGCTCCATTGACGTACTCCTTCCTCCTATATATACCTACGTACCCCCAAACGATCAGATACGGAGCCAAAAACCTAATTCCACCACCGCAACCTTCTGTACCCACGAGATCCCATCTTGGGGCCTGTTCCGGAGCTCCGACGGAAGGGGAATCCACCATGGAGGGCTTCTACATCATCACCATAGCCCCTCCGACGAGGTGTGAGTAGTTTACCTCAGACCTTCGGGTCCATAGTTAGTAGCTAGATGGCTTCTTCTCTCTTTTTGGATCTCAATACAATGTTCTCTCCCTCTCCCGTGGAGATCTATTTGATGTAATCTTCTTTTTGTGGTGTGTTTGTTGAGACCGATGAATTGTGGGTTTATGATCAAGTTTATCTATGAACAATATTTGAATCTTCTCTGAATTCTTTTATGTATGATTGGTTATCTTTGCAAGTCTCTTCGAATTTTCAGTTTGGTTTTTATTGCAATCGGAGAAGTGCTTAGCTTTGGGTTCAATCTTGCGGTGTCCTTTCCCAGTGACCGTGAAGGGATTGACAACCCCTAATCGCGTTGGTTGCGTTGAGCTATTTTGTTTTGTGTAGGTACGGGGACTCGCGCGTAGCCTCCTAGTGGATTGATAGCTTGGTTCTCAAAAACTGAGGGAAATACTTACTCTACTCTGCTGCATCACCCTTTCCTCTTCAAGGAAATCCAACGCAGTGCTCAAGAGGAAGCATCCACCTGTTCCCCGGGGAAGCGGCGCATCGGTGTCTATCATAGGGGTGTGGGGCACAGGAGCTGCTTGCGCCCGATCTGGAGGTCGGCGGGGCTTGAATGGATGGCCGGGGGGGTGCCAAGGACGGCGGTGCGGTGAGGTCGAGGGGAGGGCGCAGGCAGGGGAGGAATACTGGGCCGGTGGTCGCTGGCGTTTCGAGGAAGATCGTCAACACTGACTGGCTGGAGGTAGATGAAGGCGATCTGCCCGTTCTTTGTACATCGGACGGTGCAGAAAAAATGGACTGACCTATTTGCTTTGAGTCGACTGTTATTTTCATAGAATCATGTAGTAATTTAGTGTGCCATGCATGTTTTAGAGCTATCATATGTCTCCCGTCATTTATTTCTCACCGACATGCTATCTGCTACCTTTACACTGTACTAATTGTGCACACACTTCACCCGTACTCACACTATTGTTTTTTTATGCATGGGTATTTCAGACTCTGACGCAGTGTTGATGAATGCAGAAAAGAAAAGACAGAAGTCGCTCCAGTGTAATTCGAAGATAAGCACTAAGCGTTCCAGCGCTCTAACGGGTGCAGTGTCAGAAGTTGGAGACAGTAAACGTAGCTCTGCAGTTGATGATCTCAATTGCCACACACAACCATCCCAGGTGCTTGCTTTAACTTCGTGCTGTCAAATGTGGTTGCATGTTGCATATGGTGTCTAGCTTGTATTGCTTCCAATTTGGTTAAATTGCATCTGCTTACTTTACACATTATACCTTTGATAATGACACGCCTTCCTGTTTTTGATACATACTACATATGTCTATTAACCATCTTCGTACATCAAACTAATGCTCTTTTGTATCCCTCGTCAATCACTTATGATGGGATAGTCACCCGAGTGGGTTACTGTGAGACGCCCTACTCGTTTGAAGAGTGCAGTGTCATCCTCCCCACATGATTCTCAAGAAACAGCAAGGCTAAATGAAGATAGTCAACATAGCTCTCTAGTTGATCACCGCAATTCCCCCACACCACCATCGCAGGTGCTTGCTCTTACTTGGCAGTGTGATATGTGGTCTAGCTTGTGATGTCTAGCTTGTATTGCTTCTAACTTTGTTGAATTGCATCTGCTTACTTCACACCTATGATGTCTAGCTTGTATTGCTTCTAACTTTGTTGAATTGCATCTACTTACTTTACACATAATGCCTGTGAATATGACATGTGTTCCTGTTTCTACATCAGACTACTATTCTTGCATATCCCACATCAGTCACTTATGATAAGGCACCTTTAAGTCGCCACTGTGATATTGGTTGTGTCTTGCATATGATTTCTAGCATGTACTGCTTCTAATTTGTTGAAACGCCATACAGTTTGAACTTGGCAGAGTGATATTGGTTGCATCTTTCATATGGTGTCTAGCTTGCGGTGCTTCTAATTTGTTGAAATGTCTTCTGCTTAGTTACCACATCATAGGTGTGAATATGTCACACCATCCTGTTTTTCATACATATTCCATCCTCGCATCATGTGTTTGCCTTTCATCCGAGTAGTGTTCGTCAGTATCATGCATGAATGAGTTCTGAAGAGCGAATTTTATTCCTTTTTCTTATCGGTTTGACTTCACAATGCAAAATCATTACAGCTGAAGGAAATTAGTCCGGCAGTGGATGATGGTGGTCCTTCGGAGCAACTCAAACAGGGGCTCTCTACAGATTCTACTCCGCCATCCTCCCAACAAGATTCGCAACACAACACAAGGCTGGACAGTCAACATAGCTGTGTAGATGATGAGCACATCTCCCCTACTCCACCATCACAGGTGCTTGCTCTAACTTGACACTATTATATGTGGTTGCATGTTGCGTATGATGTCTAGCTTGTATTGCTTCTAACTTGAATTGCATCTGCTTACTTTACACATAATGCCTGTGAATATGACACGTGTTCCTGTTTCTAGAACATACGTGTGCATGATGAGCACATCTCCCCTACTCCACCATCACAGGTGCTTGCTCTTACTTAGAACTGTTATACGTGGTTGCGTTTTCCGTATGATGTCTAGTTTGTATTGCTTCTGATTATGTTGAATTGCATCTGCATAGCATACAACTTATACCTGCAACGATCACTTACCCATAAGACACATTTAACTTGGGACTGTGATGTAGGTTGCATCTTGCATTGTCTTCTAGCTTGTACTGCTTCTAATTTCTTGAAATGGCACTTACGACGAGACACTTTTTACCTGATAGAGTGATATTGGTTGCATGTTCATATGGTGCCTTGCTTTCATTTCTTCTAATTTTGTTGAAATGCCATCCGCTTACTGTTTTTTCATGCATATTCCATCCTCCTATCGTACATGTGAATATGAAATGCTGTCTTTTTTTGCATATATTCCATCCTCCTATGATGCGCTTGACTTACATCAAAGTAGTGTTCGTCTGTATCATGCATCAACCAGTTATGCAGAGCTAATTTTATTCATCTTCTTGTGGTTTTGACTTCATAAGGCAATATCAGTAAATAGGAAGGAAAAGAGTAAGTTAGGGGATGTTGGTGGTCATCTGCACCAATGCAAACAGAGACTCTCTAGATTTGCCACTGCTACTGCTAATGAAGTTGAAGTCCCAAGTCTACATGATGAGTTCCGTACTCCACCATCGCAGGTGCTTGCTCTAAGTTGACAGTGTGATAATTGGTTTCATGTTGCATATGTTTCTAGCCTGTATTTCTTCTATTTTGATTAAATTGCACCTGCCGAGTTTATATGTTATACATGTGCATATGACATGGCTTTCTGTGTCTAGAATACACTGCATCTATCTATCATACCATGTTCTTACATCAAAGTACTGCTGTTGTGTATCCCGCATCAGTCACTCATGATTGGACGCTTTTAACATGGCAGTTTGATAGTGGTTGCATCTTGCATTGATTTCTACGTTGTACTGCTTCTAATTTTTCGAATTGCCACTTATGACAAGACACTTTTAACTTGGCAGAGTAATATTGGTTGCATCTTTCATATGGTGTCTAGCTTGCATTACTTCTATTTTCTTGAAAATCCTTCTGCTTAGTTTGCACATCGTAGCTGTGAATATGTCATGCCGTCCTATTTTTCTTACATATTCCATCCTCATACGGTTGTCTTACATCAAAGTATTGCTTGTATGTATCATGCATCAATGAGTTCTGAAGAGTGATTTTATTCTTTTGTGTTGTGAGTATAGCTTGACATGGCAAAGTCAAAAAAGAGCAAGGAAAACAATATAGTAGGGAGTGTTGTTACTCGTCGGGTGAAACGGAAAAGGCTCTGTCGTCGAGATTCTGCCGGTACTTATAGTGCAGTAGAAGGTCCAAGTCCACCGGCTAAATCTACAAACACAGTATCACCTGCTCCATCGGCTGCAACATCCGCTTCAACTGCACCAGCATCTCAACCAGTTACTCGTTCGTTTACTCCGGAACTGGCCAGTTCCCAAGCTGCCTTCACACCTAACACTACTTCCGAAGCACTACTGACACAACAGGACTTGGCACGATCAGATGAACCTCATGAGCATCAACACCAAGACGGTACCTGACCGAGTCAAGTTGCAGTTGCATGCTCCTTTATATGTACTCTCACAGTTTGATGTACACTAACACTTTCCATATTCGTTGTTGAACTAGCACCACGGCGCAAGCGGAAACAGACATCAGGGATAATGCTTGACAGATTAACAAAATCTAAAGGAGGAAGAATGGAGATCCATTTTAAGGCAGGTTTAAAAAGGCCACGTGATGCTACAGAGTCAGCCAAGTTAGTATCAGAGGCAACCGTTGCCGTTAGGTGTCATGCACGTATCCTCCCAATGTGGATCCAGCAAAGGAATGAGAAAGACAATACCCAGTTTAACACCTTCCTTGACCATTTATCCGTAAGTAATGTTATTCATCGCAATTAGTAATATTGTCTTACTCTGTCCCATACTTTCTAGCTTCCTCCTAATAAGACTCACATTCTTTTTTCAACAGATGAGGTTCAAGTTGGATTCGAAAGATGATGCAACTAAACAAGCATGCACTCATGTTTTCCAGTCTGCTCTGCGACAGTATCGGTACCTCCTTAGAAAATCTCACTTTGAAGGCAAGGCTAACAATGAAATCGCCCAAACATCTCCAGTGGAATATATTATAGATGAAGACTGGACAGCCCTCGTTAAACACAGGTCTGATCCAAAGTATCAGGTAGGCTACATGTATTTGATCAGACCACATATTGAACTTGTATTTGTGTATGTGCCTTACAAGTGTATCTTCTTCTAGGCTAACTGTTTGAAGAACAAAACCAACTGTTCTAAAGTGAAATTCCAACAGACAACAGGATCTCCTAGCTATATTGCACACTGCGAGGCTCTTGTAAATAGCTGCTACTTCCTTCTTTTTTTTGTGCCATATTATTGTATCTATATTGACTTGTTCCGAATACAGACGAGAGCCCGTGCGGACCAAAAAGAACCTGAACCGAATGCAGTGCAAATCTTCAAGGATTGCTACACCAGCAAGATGAAGGGCATGAGCACACCAGTTCAAGCCGCTGTTGTAAGTCCTTACTCCTCCTGCCTTGAACTGGTTGGTACTGTGATGTATTCATTTAACTACTTGGTTTGCAGCTAATATCAGTTACTCTTGTCGGCGTTCTGGGAACGGGGGTCCCCAGACTTGCCTGCCTGCGGCCTGCGGCGTGGCTCAAACGGGGGCCCAGCGCGGCCCATCTTCATCAACATAAGACTCAAGACCCTCGCGAGGGGCCAAGCCTCGCGGGGCGGACGACACAGCGCTTCCTCAGGCGCGGCCTCCCCAGGCTGGCTCACGAGGAGGCGGAGAGATCAAGGCGGGGTACCTCGCGAGGTGCCCATGACGCAAGCCATGACGATCGAGGGTGCCAGGCGGGCGCCAGCCCGCGCAGCGTCCCCCTTTCCTCTTTGGTGCAAAGGGGGCAAGCGCAGGCGAGAGGATCAAGCAAAGGCACCCATTTCGGTGCAACGAGACCAAGACCAGTCCAACGGTGGGAACAAGGTCACCATGGAGCCCAGAACGGCGTAACCACAGGGCTTTTGGCAGGCGAGGACCAACTTTAGTCAGGATAAGTGTACCAGATGTTCCCCTTCGAATTGGCCAATTGTTGGCGCCCTTCCCGCTCAATATTTGGGAAGAGGCCCAGGGCCTTTGCCTATAAATAGGACTAGCCGTCCCCAGGGTAGAGGCATCTAGCAATCAGGCACGTTGGATCGACGATTGGGTATCTAGAATCCAAGCAAGCAGAGAACAAGTAGAAAAAGAGAGAGAAGGGCGGCTGAACTCCTCCCAGCAGTTCATCGTCCTAGCCAAGAACAGGCCCTCGCGAGGCCGTTCTCCCTTGTACTGTTCATCATCATCATCAGCCCAAGAGGCAATCCACACACCACACTGGAGTAGGGTATTACACCACATCGGTGGCCCGAACCAGTATAAACTCTGTGTCTCTTGTGCTGTTCTTTCTGTAGTTTAGATCCTTGCGAGACGGAGAGGTAGAGGGCACAATCTCCGCACGCACCCCAGTGTTCGAACCTTAAGGGTCTGCCGGAACCCGTGATCCGACATTTGGCGCGCCAGGTAGGGGTGCGCCGGAATCTGTCTTCCACCGCTCCGCTCTCCACTGTCGCATCCATGTCTGACGCTCGTCGGGCCCGCGCCGAGCGCCGGGCCGCCATCGCTTCCCGCGTCGCCCAGACGGCTCCCGTCGGTGGGCGTCCTCGTCGTTCCCCTTCGCTCGCCGTCAACGCCACCACCGGCCCGGCGGGGAACGAGCAGCAGGCATCGTCCGTGCGGCAAGACGGCCGCACCGCTACTCCATCGCTCACCCCCGCCGGCTCTTCATCCCGGGCGCTCCGCGCACCCTTGGAGGCTCGAGCTGCTCTCATCGCAGCAAACGAGCTCCTGCGCTACCGTCTCGTCGACGATGTCTACGAAGAGTGGCTCGACTGCGTCACCGAGCTCGTCCGCGCCGCAGGGGGCTCTCCTACGCCGTCCGCTCCGCTGCGCCGCACCCCGCCCCGCGCGGGCAATGAAGCTCCGGGGGCGTACCAACCGCCTCCTCTCCAAGAAGACGCCATGGCTCCAAGGCGCGCGGCCCCTGGGCGGAACCCGCTCCGTCAGGAGCCAGCCCAGCAAGATCGGAGCTCGCAAGAAGTCCCTCGGCCGCAAGAGGCTGCCCGGGCGCTTCCTGCACCGGCTCGCCGTGACCCTGCTCCAGCTCCGGCACGTCAAGACCCCGCGCTACTCCCAGCTGCAGCGCAAGGGGACCCGCAAGGCCAAGCTCTCCCTCAACCGAAGCCTCCCGTGGCCACCGCAGGCTGCCGCGCCTACACCACCGAGCTGCGTAGCGTCGCGTGGCCCGGCAAGTTCAAGCCAGACCTGCCTTCTCGCTACGACGGCACAACTGATCCCGCAGAGTCCCTCCAGCTCTACGAGCTGGGCATCAAAGCTGCTAGCGGGGATAAAAAGGTCATGGCGAACTGGTTCCCCATGGCGCTGAAGGAAGGAGCTCGCACCTGGCTCCTGAATCTGGCTCCAGGCACGATCTCCTCCTGGGACCAGATGCGCACCCGCTTCATCGCCAACTTCCAAGGTACTCGCGACCGGCCGCCCGCCGTGAGCGACATGTGCCGCATCAAGCAGCAACCTGGGGAGACCCTGCAAAAGTACATCCAGCACTTCAACAATGCACGCCTCAAGATCCCCAAGGTGTCCGAGGAAGCCATCATCTCGGCCTTCTCCGATGGCGAGTGCGACGTCAAGATGAAGGAGGAGCTGGCGATGCATGAAGACCTCTGCACCTCCCTGGAACTGTTCAACTTGGCGACCAAGTGCACCAGGGATGAGGAGGGACGTCTCTCCCTCCCCGAGCTGCCCGCCGCAGACCCAAAAGAGAAGAAGCCCAAGGCCAAGGACGTGAAGCGCAAGGGGCTGCCGTACTCGCAGCAGAACCGGACACCAAGCGGGGCAAGGATCTGCCCGAATCCTCCAGGGGCAGCCGGTACTGTGTGTACCACGACCTCCACACCCACAACACCAACGAATGTCAAGAACTCCGCGCCGTGCGAGAAGGAAGGATCGGCCGTCGCCCTGACCACGCTGACTGGGGCTACGGCCGAGGAGGAGGAAGAAACCCAGGACGCTGGGAAGATCGCGGCCCGCGCCAAGGGTGGTGCGACCAACCTCGCGAGGACCGCTGGGGGGACCTGCCTCGCGAGGAGGACTGGAGGGATCAGCCTCGTGAGGATTGCCCTCATGGCAACGCAGGCCTCCCTCCGCTGCCGCCTCAGCCAAGGAGGAACGAAGACCGCCATCAAGACGAGGGGGCGGGGGCTTCCAAGAGCCGCGCGCAATCGCCTGCATCCTGGGCGGAGCTCAAGCCCCAGCCTCTCAACGCATCTTCAAGCAGTTTGCCCGTGAAGTGAATGCAGTCCTCCCCAAGCTCGAAGCAACGCGCCCCCTCAGGTGGTCGGCGTGCGCCATCACGTTCAGCTCAGCAGATCAGCTCAAGTGTGCAGCCACAGCCGGGGTCCTCCCGATGCTTTGCTCCCCAGTCATCAGCAACGTACTGGTCACCAGGACCCTCATCGATGTTGGAGCAGGGCTCAACGTCCTGTCCGTGGAAACATTCAACAACCATCAAGTGCCCTATGACCAGCTTCAGCCAACCAAGCCTTTCTCCGGAGTCACCGATGGTTCCACAATCCCGATCGGGCAGGTCCGCCTCCCTATCACCTCCCGTGGCCACCGCAGCAACTACCGCAACGAGCTCATCGACTTTGACGTCGCCCACATCCGCCTGCCGTACAACACCATACTCGGGTACCCAGCGCTGGCCAAGTTCATGGCCGTGACTCACCATGGCTACAATGTCCTCAAGATGCCTGGGAGTGGCGGCGTCATCACGGTGCCATGTGAGGAGAAGGATGCAGTGTGTTCCCTGGAGCGAGCCTTTCAGGCCGCGTCGCTAGAAGACCCAGATCGCGGAAGCAGGAGGCTTCCCGAGACCACCCCCAAGAAGAAGAAGACGTCGTCAGGCTCAGCCCCTCAGGAGGCAAGCCCTTCGGGGCCCGTGCCTTCCCAAGGGGACCCTCCTTCCATCGCATAGGAAAGCGCGCCCGGTGCCCTCCTCAGTCAGGGCTCGGGGGCTCTCACCTGGAGGGCCACCGACCTAGCCAGGGTCACGAGGGAGGCGCTTGGGCACCATGTGGAGACGTGTTTCGAAGCACGTTTCCCTCGAGTAGGAGCCAGGCAAGGAAGGTCAGACCAGCAGGAGTTCGTTAACAAGGCCACTCAAGAGCTACAGGAGTCAAGGATCATGAGAGGTTGCCGTCGTCCACCAGCTGTGGCTCCACATCCAGGCGAGGATGGTGGGCTGCGCGTCTGCGTCGACATACCAGGGCTCAATCAGATTGCCACGACAGAGCGCCTCTGGCCCTCACAAGTGGGGCGCTGCGGGGGTCCACCCCACAGCTATGTTCGCATGCCTTACGGCTTGCCAAACATGGCTGCGGCGTACCAGGGCCTCATGAGGAGCATCATGGAGGCTCAGGAAGACAGGCGTTTCGCGGCCCTGGCGGAGATGGAGACATCTCGCGAGGGGCCACCAGTGCCTCCGGAGCCTCCCGAGGCCCCAGGGCCTGGGGGCTCGTGA
This sequence comes from Aegilops umbellulata, assembly GCA_032464435.1. Lineage (NCBI taxonomy): Eukaryota > Viridiplantae > Streptophyta > Magnoliopsida > Poales > Poaceae > Aegilops > Aegilops umbellulata. The sequence goes on along the minus strand of CP136056.1, from coordinate 336,527,243 downwards.
GGATCGGCTTCCGCAGCCCACCGAGTCTGCTGCACCAACACCACTTCGCCGTCAACATCTTCAGGTGACATCTTTCAAGCTTCATTCCCAGCTGGGAGCGCCCTCCCAGGGTTGCATCACTCCCAGGCCGCGTGGGTCCGTCCCTGCGGCGTGTATCCCTTTTTATTTTTCGGTCGTTAGTTTGCCTTGTTGGGGGCGCCCCTCGGGCTGCATCATCCCCAAGCCGCTCGGGCTAGGCCCAGCGGCGTGTATCTCCCTCGCGTTTATTTCCAACTATGCGTTCGCCTATCATGCTTGAGTACTTGATGCCTGTCCACGGCACCTCTTCTTCTTCTCCATGTCGACCACTTGCACGTTAAAGGGGGGGTGCCTAAGCATCGCGACTCAAGGCTCTTACTGGCTCTCCAGCCCTCACCCTCTGGCCTTGTCCACGGCATCGCGACCTGGCATACCAGCGACGGCTGAGACAAGCTCGAGGGCTGGGACCCGAGGACGTAGAGTGCCGGCATCTAACCGAATTTTGCAGGAACACGTCTCAAGATACGACCCAGTGCCAGGCGCAACCCGCCTAGAGGTAGGGCCTCGTGAGTCCCGCGCTGGCTCACTGGTGCCTAGATACACCTCACCTGCCCCAACTAGCAAGCTCTTGAGCGACTAACGATCGACTAATAACTGTCATGGCAGCCCCTTCTTCTTTCTGTGATGAGTCTGCAGGATCCTTGGAGGGAATTGCGCTAGCTGAGGCCCTCACGGAGTCCCCTTCACCCTCGCCCGCGCGAACCGCTTGCACGTTAAAGGGGGGGCTGAGCATCGCGACTCAGGGTTCTTACTGGCTCTCCAGCCCTCACCCTCTGGCCTTGTCCACGGCATCGCGACCTGGCATACCAGCGACGGCTGAGACCAGCTCGGGGGCTGGGACCCGAGGACGTAGAGCAGAAAGGGGAGCAGAGGCGAGGGAGAAGAGGCGCGCGAGGACCACGCCGAGCAACTTCGTTCCAACTACCCCACGGACCCGACGATGCGCTGGGGGCGACCCCCGATTCTCCAGATAAGTCACCATCCAAAGCACTGGCTATCGTGGCGCTACCCCGCACCTAATGCAATTCCGTACTAGCGACGTTGCTTCCCTTTCTCACCAAGCGACAGCTGCTTGGGCGCCAAAGGGGACCTCCTAAGCATCGCGACTCAGGGGCTCTTACCGGACCCCGGGTCGCTCACCTCCTGGCCTTGACCACGACATCGCGACCTGGCATACCAGCGACGGCTGACGCCGCCTTGGGACCGGGACCTGTCGACGCAGAGCACCAAGCCCTCGCGAGGTGTGAAAGGGAGGACTGAACTACGACGGAATTGACGGCTCGCACGGATCCATAGCAGGAGTTACATATTAACAACAAGAATCACAGCCACCTTACAAGCCCCTATTGGGCACAATGTGATTCCTCGCAGGGAACAGATCCTAAGGGGTGATAGCTACACGCGCCCCTGCAAAAGACGCCATCATCAACAGTGGGCCATCAAGCACCAGCACCAACCCCATCCAGATCAGGGTCGGCGACGGCCAAGTGAGCCCGCCCTGCTCCGAGAGCGGCGCTGGCTCGTGGGCTTGTAGCTGTCGTCGCTCGTCTCCGGAGTCGCGGAGATTTCCCTGGAGTCGCTGGATCCTCCAGCGCTTCCATCGCTTGCGGAGCTGTTTGGAGAGCGGTCGGCGGGCCTAGCCCTTGCCGTGGCAGGGTCCTGGCCGCCTCCCCCGGGGCAGCACTCCAGCCGGCGCCCGATCGCGTCGAAGACCTTGAAGAACATCACCGAAGCGCCATCGTACTCCAGGTGGATCGTGAGGGCGCTCCTCGCCCTGCAACCCCGAGCGATTTCGCCCTAGCCGCGAGTCATGAAGACCTCGCCCGAGGCAGTGATCGCGACCTCTGCCTCGGTCGCGGGAGTGCTGCAGTCGGCGTGCTGCAGCCATAGCTCCAGGAGTCTTCCCTGCGGGAAGACGGAGGCGAAGAAGGGAGGAAAGAGAATCCAAGTTCGAGGAGGCATGGCGGCATGGAGCACGAGCTCGTGGGAGGAGCCCTCGGCGTGGACTCTGGGAGGAACGACCCACACCTTCGTGACCCGTCGGCGCTGGCGACGGCGCTGGCCGCGGGTACCGACACCGCCCCCCTCAAGGCCCTCGACGCGGGCATACAAGGGAAGCGGGAACCCCAGCGGAGGCCGCTCGTACCAAGGCCTCGGCGCCACCTGATGGCCTTCCTTGTCGCGGTCGCGGAGAGCAGGTCGCTTCTTCGGCGGGAGAGGGTCCGGTCCCTCTCGAGGAGCCTTTCCCTTTTCAGCCGCAGAGAACCGGCGAATTGGATCCATCACGCCAAGACGGAGCAAGAATTGGGGAAAAGTAGAAAACGAGAAGAGATGGACTGGGAGGGCATGCGCGGTGCCATACTTATAGCCGGCGGAGGCCAACCGTCGACCTCCACGATCACAGGTAATCATGACACGATTCGCATGCAGGGACTTGTCCAATCCGTGCGGTCACCAAGGCGTCGTGGGGAAGCGGAGACGCCCACGTCCAATCAACCGCCACGCGGCGCCCAAGGCCGCAGGCTGTTAGGGCCCGCGGCGCTTCGCCCTTGCCCTTTCGCCTCCCGGCACGGCCAAGTCCATGCGCGCCTTGGGCCCAGGGGCTACTGTCGGCGTTCTGGGAACGGGGGTCCCCAGACTTGCCTGCCTGCGGCCTGCGGCGTGGCTCAAATGGGGGCCCAGCGCGGCCCATCTTCATCAACATAAGACTCAAGACCCTCGCGAGGGGCCAAGCCTCGCGGGGCGGACGACACAATGCTTCCTCAGGCGCGGCCTCCTCAGGCTGGCTCACGAGGAGGCGGAGAGATCAAGGCGGGGTACCTCGCGAGGTGCCCATGACGCAAGCCATGACGATCGAGGGTGCCAGGCGGGCGCCAGCCCGCGCAGCGTCCCCCTTTCCTCTTTGGTGCAAAGGGGGCAAGCGCAGGCAAGATGATCAAGCAAAGGCACCCATTTCGGTGCAACGAGACCAAGACCAGTCCAACGATGGGAAGAAGGTCACCATGGAGCCCAGAGCGGCGTCACCACAGGGCTTTTGGCAGGCGAGGACCAACTTTAGTCAGGATAAGTGTACCAGATGTTCCCCTTCGAATTGGCCAATTGTTGGCGCCCTTCCCACTCAATATTTGGGAAGAGGCCCAGGGCCTTTGCCTATAAATAGGATTAGCCGTCCCTAGGGTAGAGGCATCTAGCAATCAGGCACGCCGGATCGACGATTGGGTATCTAGAATCTGAGCAAGCAGAGAACAAGTAGAAAAAGAGAGAGAAGGGCGGCTGAACTCCTCCCAGCAATTCATCGTCCTAGCCAAGAACAGGCCCTCGCGAGGCCGTTCTCCCTTGTACTGTTCATCATCATCATCAGCCCAAGAGGCAATCCACACACCACACTGGAGTAGGGTATTACACCAACATCGGTGGCCTGAACCAGTATAAACTCTGTGTCTCTTGTGCTGTTCTTTCTGTAGTTTAGATCCTTGCGAGACGGAGAGGTAGAGGGCACAATCTCCGCACGCACCCCAGAGTTCGAACCTTAAGGGTCTGCCGGAACCCGTGATCCGACAACTCTGTTCACTTTTATTCACAGTTGTCTTAACGTATAATTTCACCTTACATGGTTTAAAAGATATGAAGGATATTCTTTTGGTCTTGATTTGTAATCTAGTTGTTATGTTCACGTGCGCACACAATGATAAAATAGGCTGTTTGTTTTATATCTGTTTGCCCATGATATGAATGATGTCATACTATGTTCATCCTACTTTAAACCATGTCTCTTTATCCTTAGATGTCAACGAATGTGAGGAAATAGACAATACAGTAGGCATGCTACATGGACATATGTTCCGAAAGTGATTTTATTATGTAGTTGGCACTACAATACATGCTAATGTATTACAGTAGTTCACCAAAATAAGTTATGTATAAACGTCTAACCTACTTTGTTTGTTTTTGTCTCACTAGTAACTTATCTGGTACACTAATCTAGAAGTTCAAACTTTCAGGAAGCTATGGAACAAATGATTGAACAACCACAACCACCTGAAGGTGACGAGGCTACTACAGGCACAATGTCACCTCTTGATGCAGTGCATCAGTATCTCTCCACTAACAGTGCAAAAAGCACCTTCCTGCGTAATTCTAGGTTGGTTGTCAAGGTAACCTCATCCAAATCGCCTACTGAACAAAATCTTCCTGCTAGACAAAGTGATATATCTATGCTCCAGACACAAGTCCAATCCCTAATGGACGTCGTTTTGGAAACAAGAATAGTGGTCTACAAATGTCATCAAGATATGAATGGTTTTGAAACTAGACTATTTAGTTGACAAATGTCGAATGGTTTTGAAACTTTATGCCAACAGGCCTTTTGTTGTATGGTTGGAATTTATTTTGTTGTGATACAATATTTATGATGCTGCCTCAGGCTGCAGTAATTACGACGCTATTTTTGTATAGTAATGTATTCGGCCGAAAGCTTCGTAGGAGCCCAACATGCCAACATTCGTCGGGCCCATTCCAATTGGGATAAAAACGATTACGGACCGAAATTGGCATGTAGCCCACTAAAAATATCTGGGCCTAAATTAGCATAAGCTTTCATATTTTTCTGGTAGGCCTGTGCCCATAGTGGGCCTTTAACATGCCTAAACATAATTTGGGCCCTCAGTAAAAATAGGCCGTTTACAGGTGTAAATATCTCGAGCCCATAAAAAACATGGGCCTTTAATAGACCGAAAGTGAGTTTGGGCCCTGATTGTGCCAAATAACCCACTGGACTTAGCAGGCCGAAATGGTGGCCCATTTACGATGCGGATCTTTGACAGGCCTAAATTCGGACGGGACGTAAATGCGCCAACCTAATACACGGGCCTTTAACAGGCCGGAACTTCGGTCGGGCTAGATTATCGTCATTTTATATGGGCCGTTAATGGGCCTGATATGACGTTGGGCCACATATGGCCCATGGTTTACGTCCGGCGTTAACAGGCCGAAAATGACAACAGGCCGAAAGTGGCCCAAAGCTATAGTGGGCCTCTAACAGGCCGAATGTCAGACATGGCCGAATATGACCCAAATCCTTCATGGTTGTTTATGGGCCGAAAGTTTTGATGGCCTGTAAATGGGCCCAAATGAAGCCGAACCTTTAATAGGCCGGAAATACACCGGGCCGTAATTCGGCCCAATTACTTAGCGGACTGTTAACGGGCCAGAAGTGACCATGGGCCGCATTGATGAAAAGTTTAGGACAGGTCGTTGACGGGCCGATTTGACAGAGAACGTTGGGCCTTTAGCTGGGCCGACCCATTATGGTCTGCAGAATCTTGTGGGCCTTTAGCTGGGCCGGCCCATTGTGGTCCGCAAAATCTTGTGGGCCTTTAGCTGGGCCGACCCATTATGGTCTGCAAAATCGTGTGGGCCTTTAGCTGGGCCGGCCCATTATGGTCCGCTAAATTTTGTGGGCCTTTAGCTGGGCCGGCCCATTATGGTCCGCTAAATCTTATGGGCCTTCGGTTGGGACGGCCCATTTAAACTTTGTGGGCCACTTTTGGGCCGGTCCACGTGTCACCATATCATAGGCCCATCTCGACCGTTGGATGAGTGACACCTGTGCCAATGCGGAGCTGACGCGTGGATCCGTCAGCCAATGAGAATTTTACATGTGGAAAATCGGCATTGATCGTGGCTGTTAACGGGTTATCGGATCCAAAATCCGACCCGATAGCTTAACGGCGTTCCGTTACGGTGGATGCCACGTGCCGGTCACCCTTGACGAAAGCACTTCTGTGACGCGCGATTTATCATCATTGAAGTGGACACTTCCGTGATGATAATTTTGGCAATGTCATGGAACACTTCTATGACAACACAGGTATGACTATCTTGATTTTGTCATAAATTTGTCATGGATGTACATGCATGACAGAAAACGCGACCTACTGTGACAAACACGTATGATCACGGAAGTGTATTTTTTTGTAGTGATAGCAACATCAATCTCAGAACATAGTGGATACTAGGGATCCAACCCTAACAAAACTAACTCGGTTACATGATAAATCTCATCCAACCCATACAGCAAGCCTACGATGGAATTACTCACGCACGGCGGTGAGCATCATGAAATTGGTGATGAAGGATGGTTGATGTTGACGACGACGATGGATTCCCCTCTTCGAAGCCCCGAACAGACTCCAGATCAGCCCTCCCGAGAGAGTTTAGGGCTTGGCGGTGGCTCCGTATCGTAAAACGCGATGAATCCTTCTCTCTGATTTTTTCCCCGAACACGAATATATGGAGTTGGAGTTGAGGTCGGTGGAGCAACAGGGGGCCCACGAGGCAGGGGGCGCGCCCCCACCCTCGTGGACAGGTGGTGGGCCCCCTGGCCTTGATTCTTTCGCCAATACTTTTAATATTTTCCAAAAATAAGTTCCGTGGAGTTTCAGGTCATTCCGAGAACTTTTGTTTCTGCACATAAATAACACCATGTTAATTCTGCTGAAAACAGCATCAGTCCGGGTTAGTTCCATTCAAATCATGCAAGTTAGAGTCCAGAACAAGGGCAAAAGTGTTTGGAAAAGTAGATACGACAAAGACGTATCAACTCCCCCAATCTTAAACCTTTTCTTGTCCTCAAGCAATTCAGTAGATAAACTGAAAGTGATAAAGAAAAACTTTTACAAACTCTGTTTGCTCTTGTTGTTGTAAATATGTAAAGCCAACATTCAAGTTTTCAGCAAAGATTATGAACTAACCATATTCGCAATAACACTTAGGTCTCATGTTTACTCATATCAATGGCATAATCAACTAGCGAGCAATAATAATAAATCTCGGATGACAACACTTTCTCAAAACAATCATAATATGATATAACAAGATGGTATCTCGCTAGCCCTTTCTGAGACCGCAAAACATAAATGCAGAGCACCTTTAAAGATCAAGGACTGACTAAACATTGTAATTCATGGTAAAAGAGATCCAGTCATAGTCATACCCAATATAAATTAATAGTAATGGATGCAAATGACAGCGGTGCTCTCCAGCTGGTGCTTTTTAATAAGAGGGTGATGACTCAACATAAAAGTAAATAGATAGGCCCTTTGCAGAGGGAAGTAGGGATTTGTAGAGGTGCCAGAGCTCGATTTTGAAATAGAGATAAATAATATTTTGAGCGGCATACTTTCATTGTCAACATAACAACCAAGACATGGTGATATCTTCCATGCTACACACATTATAGGCGGTTCCCAAACAGAATGGTAAAGTTTATACTCCCCCCACACCAACAAGCATCAATCCATGCCTTGCTCGAAACAACGAGTGCCTCCAACTAACAACAGTCCCGGGGGAGTTTTGTTTGCAATTATTTTGATTTGATTTGCATAAAGCACGGGACTAGGCATCCCGGTGACCAACCATTTTCTTGTGAGAGGAGCGGAGTCCACTCCTCTTGAGAATAACCCGCCTAACATGGAAGATACGGACATCCCTAGTTGATACATGAGCTATTCGAGCATACGAAACATAATTTCATTTGAAGGTTTGGAGTTTGGCACATACAAATTTACTTGGAACGGCAGGTAGATACCGCATATAGGAAGGTATGGTGGACTCATATGGAATTACTTTGGGGTTTAAGGGATTGGATGCACAAACAGTATTCCCGCTTAGTACAAGTGAAGGCTAGAAAAAGACTAGGAAGCGACCAACTAGAGAGCGACAACAGTCATGAACATGCATTAAATTTAATAAACATTGAGTGCAAGCATGAGTAGGATATAATCTACCATGAACATAAATATCGTGAAGGCTATCTTGATTTGTTTCAACTACATGTGTGAACATGTGCCAAGTCAAGTCACTTGAATCATTCGAAGGAGGATACCATCCTATCATACCACATCACAACCATTTTAATAGTATGTTGGCACACAAGGTAAACCATTATAAACTCCTAGCTAATTAAGCATGGCATAAGCAACTATAATCTCTAATTATCATTGCAAACATGTTTATTCATAATAGGCTGAATCAGGAACGATGAACTAATCATATTTACAAAAACAAGAGAGGTCGAGTTCATACCAGCTTCTCCCATCTTCAATCAGTCCATCATATATCGTCGTAATTGCCTTTCACTTGCACGACCGAACGATGTGAATAATAATAATAATAATAATAATAATAATAATAATAATAATAATAATAATAATAATAATAATAATAATAATAATAATAATAATAATAGTGCACATGCATTGGACTAAGCTGGAATCTGCGAGCATTCAATAAACAGGAGAAGACAAGGCAATATGGGCTCTTGGTTAAATCAACAATAATGCATATAACAACCACTTCAACAATTTAATCATGTTCTTCTCCTATCGACCCCCAAAGAAAAGAAAAGAAATAAAACTATTTACACGGGAAAGCTCCCAACAAGCAAAAGAAGAACGGGAAATCTTTTTGGGTTTTCTTTTTAATTATTACTACTACAGCAAGAAAGTAAACTAGCTTAAAGCTACAACTATTTTTTTGGTTTTTCTTAAGGTTTTTCAAACACACAAGAAGAAAGCATAAAAAAGGAAAATAAACTAGCATGGACAATACAATGAAAGAGTATGAGCACCGATATCTAGCAATGAGTGTGTAAACATAAATGTAATGTCGGTGAGAAATACGTACTCCCCCAAGCTTAGGCTTTTGGCCTAAGTTGGTTTATTGCCACGGCTGGCCTGGTGGATATCCATAGTTGTAGTTGGGGTCGTACTGAGATGAAGAAGACTCTGATTGCCACTGGTTGGCAATCATCTCCGGATCCCACTGGTAATTAGACTGTCGTGGAGGATCAAATTGTGGTTCCGACTCTGGCTCTGTGGATGATGTATGGTTCCGGTAGGCGTGAATGGCCGCCAGCGGAACAAGATACTGGCCTGCAAATAAATCAAACAAGGAAGGAGCAGGCAAGGTAATAGTCTCAGGATGATGTTTATCAAAGAACAATTTATATTTAAGCTCCCTTTCCCTATTCTTTACAATAAAATCATGCGCTACCATACTCTTATAATCTAAATAAACAGTAGGCAACAATTTTTCTTCATAATAGGCTGAATCAGTAACGATGAACTAATCAAATTTACAAAAACGAGGTCGAGTTCATACCAGCTTCTCCCATCTTCAATTAGTCCATCATATATCGTCATAATTGCCTTTCACTTGCACGACCGAACGATCTGAAATCATGGCACTCGGGCCCTAGTGACAAGCATTAAGCATAGCAAAGTCATAGCAACATCAATCTTAGAACATAGTGGATACTAGGTATCAAACCCTAACAAAACTAACTCGATTACATGATAAATCTCATCCAACCCATCACCGTCCAGCAAGCCTATGGTGGAATTACTCACGCACGGCGGGAGCATGATGAAATTGGTGATGGAGGATGGTTGATGATGACGACGGCGACGGATTCCCCTCTCGGGAGCCCCGAACGGACTCCAGATCAGCCCTCCTGTGAGAGTTTAGGGCTTGGCGGCGGCTCCGTATTTAAAACGCGATGAATCCTTCTCTCTGATTTTTTCTCCCCGAACACGAATATATGGAGTTGGAGTTGAGGTCGGTGGAGCAACAGGGGGCCCACGAGGCAGGGGGCGCGCCCCCACCCTCGTGGACAGGTGGCGGGCCCCCTGGCCTTGATTCTTTCACCAATATTTTTAATATTTTCCAAAAATAAGTGCTGTGGAGTTTCCGGTCATTCCGAGAACTTTTGTTTCTGCACATAAATAACACCATGTTAATTCTGCTGAAAACAACATCGGTCCAGGTTAGTTCCATTCGAATCATGCAAGTTAGAGTCCAAAACAAGGGCAAAAGTGTTTGGAAAAGTAGATACGATGGAGACGTATGAAGGTGTCGTGCGATCAGACCCCTGCACTTGCTCATTGGGAGGAGAGCCCTTTGATCTCTACCCGCCGTGCACCTCCCTCCAAATGTCTCCCTTAATGGCGCTCGAGCCCCTGTTCTACGGCGTGGCTATATGTCTCACTGGACTGAGATTTAAGAGAGAAAAATGAAAATCTGAAAAGAAAGTTTTTCACGGATCTTAATGTAAGATCCGACGAACCTATGTAGCATCGACTGTGACTTATAGCAAGCACGATGAATATTAGGACGATGACATTCAATAATAATTGTCTTATATATTTAGGAACATAATTAAGAAAAGCCACATGCGGCAATGCCCGAAATACACAATGGCAAAAGAAGAAGGAAGACAACGATCTGGCTCGCTGATCTCTACCCCTTGAACTTGTCGAAAACCCTTTGAGATGAGTCGAGCTGTATAGATGGTGACATTACCATCAGCGTCTATCTTCTTCTTGAAGATCCATTTGTTCTCAATGGCATGCCAGTCATCGGATAAGTCTACCAAAGTCCATACTTGGTTCGCATACATGGATCCTATCTCGGATTTCATTGCGCCGGGCCATTTGTCGGAATGTGGGCTCACCATTGCTTCTTCATAGTTTGTAGGTTCTTCTTGTCCAACAAGTTAACTTCCAAGACAGCATTACCATACCATTCAGGTGCGGAACGTGTCGTGGTCAACCTATGAAGTTCAGTAGTAGCTTGATCTGAAGTTTCATGATCATCATCATTAGCTTCCTCTCCGATTGGTGTAGGCATCATGGGAACTGATTTCTGTGATGTGCTACTTTCCCATTTGAGAGGAGGTACAATTACCTCATCAAGCAATACTTTCTTCCCACTCACTTCTTTCGAGAGAAACTCCTTCTCTAGAAAGGACCCATTCTTGGTAACAAAGATCTTTCCCTAGGAACTCTGATAGAAGGTATACCCAATAGTCTCTTTTGGGTATCCTATGAAGACACACTTTTCCACTATGGGTTCGAGTTTATCAGGCTGAAGCCTCTTGACATAAGCGTCGCATCCCCAAACCTTAATAAATGATAGCTTAGGTTTCTTGCCAAACCATAATTCATAGGGTCTCGTCTCAACGGATTTAGACGATGCCCTATTTAAAGTGAATGCGACTGTCTTTAGTGCATAACCCCAAAATGATAGTGATGTTGGGTAACACAGTATTTCAAAAAAAATCCTACGATCACGCAAGATCTATCTAGGAGAAGCATAGCTACGAGCGGGCAGAGTGTGTCCACGTACCCTTGTAGACTGAAAGCGGAAGCGTTAAGTAACAAGCTTTATGTAGTCGGACGTCTTCGCGATCCAACCGATCAAGTACTGAACGCACGGCACCTCCGCGATATGCACAGTTCAGCTCGGTGACGTCCCTCGAACTTCTAGATCCAGCCGAGGTCGAGAGAGAGTTTCCTCAGCATGACGGCGTGTTGACGGTGATGATGAAGTTACCGACGCAGGGCTTCGCCTGAGCACTGCGACAATATGACCGAGGTGGAAATATGTGGAGGGGGGCACCGCACACGGCTAAGAATCAACTTGTGTGTTTATAGGGTGCCCCCTCCTCCGTATATAAAGGAGGGGAGGAGGGGGATGGCCGGCCTCATGGTGCGCCCCCAAAGGGGAATTCCTACTCCTACTAGGAGTAGGTTTCCCCCCTTTCCTAGTCCAACTAGGAGGGGGAAGGAAGGGGAAGAGGGGAAGAAGGAAAGGGGGGCCGGCCCCCTCCCCAATTCGGATTGGGCTTTGGGGGTGCGCCCCACCTCTTGGCCGCCTCCTCTCTCTTCCACTAAAGCCCATGTAGGCCCATTAAGCCCCCGGGGGGTTCTGGTAACCCCCTGGTACTCCGGTAATTGCCCGAACTCATCCGAAACCATTCTGGTGTCCAAACATAACCTTCCAATATATCAATCTTCATGTCTCGACCATTTCGAGACTCCTCGTCATGTCCGTGATCACATCTGGGACTCCAAACTACCTTTGGTACATCAAAACGTATAAACTCATAATACTGATTGGCATCGAACGTTAAGCATGCGAACCCTACGGGTTCGAGAACTATGTAGACATGACCGAGACTCATCTCCGGTCAATAACCAATAGTGGAACCTGGATGCTCATACTAGTTCCTACATATTCTACGAAGATCTTTATCGGTCAAACCGCATAACAACATACATTGTTCCCTTTGTCATCGGTATGTTACTTGCCCAAGATTCGATCGTCGGTATCATCATACCTAGTTCAATCTCGTTACCGGCAAGTCTCTTTACTCGTTCCGTAATGCATCATCCTGTAACTAACTCATTAGTCACATTGCTTGCAAGGCTTATAGTGATGTGCATTGCCGAGAGGGCCCAGAGATACCTCTCCGACAATCGGAGTGACAAATCCTAATCTCGATCTATGCCATCTCAACAAACACCATTGGAGACACCTGTAGAGCATCTTTATAATCACCCAGTTACGTTGTGACGTTTGATATTACACTTAGTGTTCCTCCGGTATTCGGGAGTTGCATAATCTCATAGTCATAGGAACATGTATAAGTTATGAGGAAAGCAATAGCAATAAACTAAACGATCATAGTGCTAAGCTAACGGATGGGTCAAGTCAATCACATCATTCTCTAATGATGTGATCCTGTTCATCAAATGACAACTCATGTCTATGGTTAGGAAACTTAACCATCTTTGATTAACGAGCTATTCAAGTAGAGGCATACTAGTGACACTCTGTTTGTCTATGTATTCGCACATGTACTAAGTTTCCGGTTAATACAATTCTAGCACGAATAATAAACATTTATCGTGATATAAGGAAATATAAATAACAACTTTATTATTGCCTCTAGGGCATATTTCCTCCAGTCTCCCACTTGCACTAGAGTCGATAATCTAGATTACACAGTAATGATTCTAACACCCATGGAGTCGTGGTGCTGATCATGTTTTGCTCGTGAGAGAGGCTTAGTCAATGGGTCTGCAAAATTCAGATCTGTATGTATCTTGCAAATCTCTATGTCTCCCTCCTTGACTTGATCACGGATGGAATTGAAGCATCTCTTGATGTGCTTGGTTCTCTTGTGAAATCTGGATTCCTTTGCCAAGGCAATTGCACCAGTATTGTCACAAAAGATTTTCATTGGACCCGATGCACTAGGTATGACACCTAGATTGGATATGAACTCCTTCATCCAGACTCCTTCATTTGCTGCTTCTGAAGCAGCTATGTACTCCGCTTCACACGTAGATTCTGCCACAACGCTCTGCTTGGAACTGCACCAACTGACAGCTCCACCATTCAATAAAAATACGTATCCGGTTTGTGACTTAGAGTCATCCGGATCAGTGTCAAAGCTTGCATTGACGTAACCGTTTACGACGAGCTCTTTGTCACCTCCATAAACGAGAAACATATCCTTAGTCCTTTTCAGGTATTTCAGGATGTTCTTGACCGTTGTCCACTGATCCACTCCTGGATTACTTTGGTACCTCCATGCTAAACTAATAGCAAGGCACACATCAGGTCTGGTACACAACATTGCATACATGATAGAACCTATGGCTGAAGCATAGGGAATGACTTTCATTTTCTCTCTATCTTCTACAGTGGTCGGGCATTGAGTCTGACTCAACTTCACACCTTGTAACGTAGGCAAGAACCCTTTCTTTGCTTGATCCATTTTGAACTTCTTCAAAACTTTATCAAGGTATGTGCTTTGTGAAAGTCCATTAAGCGTCTTGATCTATCTCCATAGATCTTGATGCCTAATATATAAGCAGCTACACCGAGGTCTTTCATTGAAAAATTCTTATTCAAGTATCCTTTTATGCTATTCAGAAATTCAGTATCATTTTCGATCAACAATATGTCATCCACATATAATATCAGAAATGCTATAGAGCTCCCACTCACTTTCTTGTAAATACAGGCTTCTCCAAAAGTCTTTATAAAACCATATGTTTTGATCACACTATCAAAGCGTATATTCCAACTCCGAGAGGCTTGCACTAGTCCATAAATCGATCGCTGGAGCTTGCACACTTTGTTAGCACCTTTTGGATCGACAAAACCATCCGGTTGCATCATATACAACTCTTCTTTAATATATCCATTAAGGAATGCAGTTTTGACATCCATTTGACAAATTTCATAATCATAAAATGCAGCAATTGCTAACATGTGTAAGTGCATCTAGTGCCCCTTAGTGATTTTGGTGTATTGAAGACTTATAGGTTAAGGGACTAATATGTTTATGAGTGTACACAGGTTTATAAGTCTATAAGGAATTTGGTATTTACAGAGAAACTCGACCCCTAAAAATGAAGTTCTTCGACTGAAGACTTTGTATTTCTGAAGGCTTTCTGAAAACTTTGAAAGTGAAGAAATTGGTGTGACCCTAAAGACTTGGTATTCATTCTAGGAACATGGAGCGTAAAGACTTTTGTTTTCGTAGTTTCATTTTCTCTTTCTTGAGTCATAGGAAACACCGTACTATTAAAGGGGGTCGAGGAAATACTAAGGAAAAATTTCCTTGTGATGCTCAACTCAGAATCCTACACATACCAATCCCTTCGAGTGAGTCCATTGGAAATATCATACAATTCAGTCAATTTCTTCAGTGACAGAGACGAAGTTCTTCTGGTCTCTGAGGAATTTGTTCTGACTAACGAGTTAGGACTTTGCCAGTGTGGATTGCCTACACAGTGAGGAACATGATAGCCCTGAGGAAATTCAGCCTCAAATATCCGACCGTTGTTGTGCTACGCGCCAGCTGTCCCAAAATATCTACCCACCTAACGGTCATATCTTTGAAGGGCATTTATGTCTTATCATGTCGGGCTGCTCCCTAGGCTATAAATAGCCACCCCCTACAACCACTAGCTGGTTGGCTGCTCCGAGAGAAACATACACTTGTCATTTGAGAGCATCCCATCCTCGGAGGACTTTGAGCGAAAATCATCAAGTGAGGAAACCCAAACCCAAACACCTACAAACCCAAAGTGATTGAGCATCACTAAAGAGATTGATCCTGTGTGGATCTAACGCTTGTTACCTTTGAAGATCGTGCATCTTCCAGACGATTAGGCGTCATGGTCTAGAGCATCCAAGAGGAAATTGTGGATCGCCGAGTGACCGAGTTTGTGAAGGTTTGGAAGTCACCTGAAGACTTACCACGAGTGATTGGGTGAGGTCTGTGGGACCTTAGCTCAAGGAGAATACGGTGAGGACTGTGTGTCCTCAGTTTTAAATACCTAGCCGCTCCAACCGGACGTACAACTGTCACAATAGTTGGAACTGGTCTACCAAATCATTGTATTCACCAAGCTCACTGGTTCTATTTCCTCAACTCTTTCATTTCTCATTACTGTGTTGTGTGCCTGTTCATATCTGTTTGAAGACTTTGACTGAAGACTTTCTCAATTTCCTCAGTTCAATTTCTTCAGTCTGTTTGTCTTCATCTTGTGTTATCCTGTGTTTACGCTTTTGTACTCTGTGCTTGTCTTCATTTCATCATGATGACCATGCTTATGTTCTGTTATGTTTACATCTGAGTACTTATTCCGTTGCAAGTAGTTCTTCGCTTAGGAATTTCCTCACCCTAAAATTCCTTAGTGAAGAATTCATAAAAATCGCCTATTCACCCCCTCTAGTCGATATAACGCACTTTCAATTGGTATCAGAGCAAGGTACTCCCTTGTTCTGTGTGATTTTGGTTTAACCGCCTGAATTTTTAGTTATGTCGACCGCAGGTATGATCAAGGTCTCTGTTGGGTGTCCTACCTTCGATGGGACGGACTACCCCTACTGGAAGAATAAGATGTGAATGCATCTTGAGGCAATTGATAACGATCTCTAGTATGTTGTGGAAAATGGTGTTCCCTCTGTCACACCTTCTGTGAATGTTGCTGATGTGAAGAGATTCAAACAACTCGATTCTCAAGTGAAGAACATCATATGTGGCCATCTGAGCAAAGGGCAGTATGGAAGAGTGAGTGCTTTGGAAACTGCTAAGCTTATCCGGGATAGGCTGTCCAAAGTCAATGAAGGAGTCTCAACACAGCGTGACTCTCGAGTTGACATTTTTCGCAATCTCTTCAACCGCTTCAAAAGACTCGACATTTGAAATGTTCAACAAACCTTCGATCGCCTCACTGACATCCCAAATGAGCTTCAAGCACTTGGTGCCACTGACATCACCGACCATGAGGTGGTGAAGAAATTGCTGAGATCACTTGATTCCTCATTTGATACTTTGGCACTAATGATACAAGAACGCAGAGATTACAAGTCACTTGATCCCGCTGATCTCGAGAGGCTAAACACTCATGAGTTCCAGCTTGCCGAGAAGAGAGATCTCTATGGTTCGAGCTATGGCAGATCACGTGCCCTGAAGGCCAATGTTGTCTCTGAATCTGAAGGTGAAGATTCTGGTAGTAGCCTTGGTGATCCTGAAGAACTGAGACAGGAGCTAGCACTACTCGTGAAGAAATTCCAGAAGTTCTCAAGACGTGGTCGCTTTGGAAAATCCTCAAGGAGCAATGATTCCTCATCAAGTGACTACAAGAAGAGGCTATGCCACAAATGAAACCTGGTCACTACATTCAAGATTGTCCTCAGTGGGAGAAGGAATCAAAGAAGAATAAATACAAGGATTACAGTTCTGATGACTCAAAGAAGAAGAAGAAATCTTCAAAGTCTTCTTCATCAAAATCCTCGAAGTCTTCATCTCACAAGAAGAGTAGCTCCAAGAAGGCTCGAGCATTCATTGGCAAGGAAATGGACTCTGAGGCTGAATCTGAGGAACACGAGGAAGAGGAGGCATCTGAGGAGTCTGAGTCCGATGTGGCGAGCCTAGCTCTCGCTACTGCATTCATCAGCAAGTCCATCTTCAACTCTGAAGAAAATGGCTTCATCAACAAGGCTGATGAAGGCAATGATGACTACGCTCCCACCTATTGCTTCATGGCAAAGGGTGCCAAGGTACTCAAATATACCTCCTCTGAATCAAGTGAGGATGAATCTGATGAAAACCTCAAGCCCAGCTATTCTAAACTTGCTAAGATTGCTGTGAAACAACAAAATGCTTTTGAAAAGGTTCAAAA
Source organism: Aegilops umbellulata (assembly GCA_032464435.1). Taxonomy (NCBI): domain Eukaryota; kingdom Viridiplantae; phylum Streptophyta; class Magnoliopsida; order Poales; family Poaceae; genus Aegilops; species Aegilops umbellulata. Next base: position 336,510,114 of record CP136056.1, on the reverse strand, counting down.
CATGCTAGACAAAAATGATGATATGTTGGGTGAAGAAATGGATCGCACTAAAACCTTGACTGAAAATCTTCAAAGACTTCAGTCTAGGTTTGACAACCTTCAAAGTCATCATAACACTCTCTTATCTGATCATGAGAAGCTTTCTTATGAATTTCTTCAAAGAAAGCAAGATCTTGAAAAGCTAAGAGTGAGTTATGAAGATCTTCAGAAGGAGCGCGATTCATCACTTGCTCAACAAATCAACACTACTCAGGAAGAATTTGTTCCTCCATGTTTGAAGTGCATTGAACGTGAATCTGCTAATTCTTCACCTGAATGTTCAAATGCTTCTAATGCTACAAATTCTTCACCTGTCTTTGCTATCACTAATTCCTCACCTGAGGACATTTCTAGTATCACTGATGATGCAGGGCTGAAGGAATTGTACATGACAGGCATGTACAAAAGCCTCAAAGGGCATCAGACTCTTTGTGATGTGCTTAAAAAGCAGATCCTTAACAGGAACCCTAGGAAAGAGGGTATTGCCTTTGAGAGGAAAATCAATGCCGATGGAACATATTGGAAGCCTGAGCAGTACCCCAAAACCTCATGGGTTGGTGCAAAGCGACCTCGAGTAGATCCATCTACTTTATCTGGCTTTACATGTGAAAATCCTCATTCTTCTGATGAGTCATTTGACTCCAACTATAAACTGTTCAAAAATCAGAATTGTGAAGTATTTGCTAGATATGTTGGCACTAACTACAGGAATGGTTCCCTATGAAGAAAATCTGGGTTCCCAAAAGGTGCCTTGAAAATTTCAGGTAAATGTCATCATGACACCACCTGTGAAGAATAGGAACCCCAGATCAAATTCTTCATATGGACCAAATTCTTCATATGGATCCAAGTCCTAATTCGGACCAAATTCCTCACGTGTATCAAATTCCTCAAAAGGATCAAAGTCCTCATATGAGCATCATCGTGCTAACACCTCTGTTTTGCAGGGAAGAGCTAAGGGCTATGAATATGAGCATTATTCTTCTAATCATGATGTTCAGAAGTCCTCGAAGAATTTCTTTGCTTATTCATATGCTTATCCTAACTGCTCTTATGTGAAACAAAATGGACTGGCTTCTATGCCACCTTTCTCGTATGGAGCTCGCAGAGTGATGAACTCTTTGCCACCCCTTCAGATGTGGGTGGTGAAGAAATGGAACTAATCTCTTATGCAGGGTCAGGTCTCCAGACGTGCTTAAGCGTCTGAAGAATTTGCTGGAGACCTGAAAATGCCTGAAAGGACGCATTCTAATCATGAAGAAATGAACTTTCATTTCTCACGTCCTCATGCTGCTTTATCTGTTCTATTGCTTGATGAAATTGATGTCATATTCTTCACTGATGAAGTATATGAGTTCGTAAGTTGCACTAATTCATCTATAGGATGATCAACCCAAAGCCAATGAGTGGGTCCTCGATAGTGGATGTACAAAACACATGACTGGTGACAAGAATCTATTGATGGATGTTCCCTTATCTCCATCGCATCTGAAGCATATCGTCTTCGCTGACAAAGGAGAAAGTCAGGTATTGGGTCTAGGTAAGGTTGCGATCTCAAAGGATCGACACACGAACAAAGTCATGCTTGTCGGGTCCTTAGGATACAACCTCATGTATGTCTCAATGCTTTGTGATCTTGATATGGTTGTTGTCTTTGGCAAGTATCGTTGTGTTGTGATCATGGAAGCTGACAATTCCAAAGTCTTTGAAGGCTTTAGAAGAGGAGACTTGTATATTGTTGATTTCTCTACATGACCTCAACCAGCCGTATGTCTACTTGCAAAAGCTTCAGAAGGCTGGCTATGGCATCGATGACTTGGTCATGCTGGCATGAGGAATCTGCACACACTCACGAAGAAGAAGCATGTCATTGGCATTGAGAATGTGAAATTCCTCAAGGATCACTTATGCGGAGCCTGTGAAGTTGGAAAGATGACCAAGGCCAAACATCCAGCGAAGACAAACATGACTACCACTCGACCATTTGAATTGCTTCACATGGATCTCTTTGGTTCTAATCATTATTCTGCAGTTACAAATGATGCATCTCTATATGGCTTTGTTATTATTGATGATTACTCTCGTTACACATGGGTGCATATTTTCACTTACAAATATGAGGTGCAGGAAGTCTTCAAATGATTTTCTTCGAGGGCTTCAACCAACTTTGGTGTGAAGATCAAGCACATCAGAAGTGACAATGGAACTGAGTTCAAGAATTCTGGTCTTGATGACTATCTTGATGAACTTGGCGTTACTCATGAGTTATCTGCTCCTTATACTCCTCAGCAGAATGGCGTCGTGGAGTGCAAGAACAGGACTCTTGTTGAGATGGCTCGCATTATGCTTGATGAATACAAGACGCCTCGTCGTTTCTAGATTGAGGCAATTGATACTGCGTGCCACATCTTCAACAAGGTATATCTTCACAAATTATTCAAGAAGACTGCTTATGAACTCCTCACTGACAAGAAACCCAATGTGAGTTATTTCAAAGTCTTCGGTGCTAAATGTTGGATTAGAGATCCTCATCACAACTCTAAATTTGCACCGAAAGCACATGAAGCTTTTATGCTTGGTTACGGAAAGGACTTGCACACCTACAGAGTCTTCAACAACGTTCTTCACAAAGTTGTTGAAATTGTAGATGTGCGGTTCGATGAAACTAATGGCTCGCAAAGAGAGCACCTACCTTCTGTGTTAGATGAACAGTCACCTGAGGAAACTATCAAGTTCAAGGCTACTGAGGGTCATTCCTACCAAAGAATCTGTTGAAGAAATCATTCCAGAACGTGAAGAACGTCATGCTGATGCGCCTGAAAAAACTGGTGCTGAAGAAAATGCTGATCAAATTCCTCAACGACAACCCGCTCATCCTCATGTTGCAAACGAAGTGCAAATTGAGAAAATCATCGACGACATCAACATTCCAGGTCCTCTCTGTAGCGACCCGACCTCAGATGGTCAAGTCTCTGTGCTCCGGTGTCATCCCTGGATCAGTAATGCTGACACCACACAGTACTTCGAAGGATTTATAACAGAGTAGCAATCACACACTTATTACATCGATGTCTCAAAGAGAACTTATTAAAATAAATATGGCTTAAGGCCATCTAATAACGATAATAGCGGAAGACTTGGAAGATAAGTGAGTCCTTCAACTCCAACGGCATCACTGAGTATAGAACCACGACCTAAAAGCACCTTACTCGTCGTCTAAAAATTCTGCAACATGAAAGTTGCAGCCCGAGAACGGGTCGGCACATGGAATATGCTGGCAATGTAACGCATAGAGAGTAATGAATGACAAGCCTATTCTACATGCATATATGGCTGGTGGAAAAGCTCTATGGTTACAGTTTTGCGTAAAGCCAGTTTTTCCCTACGGCAAAGGAATAGATTTTATTTAACTATCAGGGTGGTTGAAACATCGAGAATGGTTGACAGCATTCCGATCCCAATTAAGTGAACAATTATAAACCCAACAATATAAATTAAAGTAACATGATGAGATTCACATGATATTCAAGAACTAGATACTCAATATGTCCATAACCGGGGACACGGCTAATCATGATTAGTTTGTACACTCTGCAGAGGTTTGCGCACTTTTCCCCACAAGACTCGATCGCCTCCGTTGGTTTCTCGCACTACATGATGTTTGAGAGACGGATGACCGAGACATAGTCTTTCAGAAGCGCTCACACCTTACGTTGTGATAGACCGTACCAACCTACATCCCCTACATCTGCTAGTCTACCACTGTAAGAGTTCGCACGACTTAGTCAGCTATGCCAGAGCCCATAATGGCTTGTGGCTGCACACGAAAGTTACTAGCATGAATGATCTTATGATCCCTTTGAGTATGGGTGGCGGTCCGAAGAAAAACAGGCAAGTCCTGATAGAAACCAGGTGCCTCAATCCACCTAGATGTGTATTTAAGTTGCCACCTTAAGTAAACCATTAAAATTAACAAACTCACATCTGTCATGGATATCACTCACCCAATCCACGTCTACTAGCATAGCATGGCATAATAAGCAAACGTAGAAGTAACTCCCAAAGGTTTCATAAGTAAAGCAGGTGATAGGTACTACCTCATCTACTTCCCAACCCACAATTTAATTAGATCCTAATCATGCAGTGTTTGAAGATTGATCTAATGCAATAAAATTGGGTAGTAGAAAAGGTATGATCAAAGTGTTACTTGCCTTGCTGAGGATCCTCGAAACCTAGAGCTTCGAAAAAACAGGCGGCGCACTCCGGGTGATCTATCGCAGACAAACAACAAGCATAAAATAAGTACTCATCTAATGCACAGGTGAAACTCGATTAAAAGATCAAACCAGAAAGTTCAACTTAAGAACTCCGGTTGCAAAAGAAAACAAAAATGAACGGAAAACAAACGGCGGAAGAAACAACTTGGTTCTAGAAATTTGAATCTAGGTCAAATTTTACAGTAGCAAAAACTTGTTTAAGTTGATTAGACGGAACGACGGTTTCGAAACGAAACTCCAGGCGTTTGAATCACCTGATTCCGATAAACGAGCGAGAAGATAAACTAGAACGAAGATCGGATCTGAGATCGCGATCGCGGAATAAATCTGACGAGAAGAAAAAGAAGAACGGTTGAACGAACGGATGTTCGTTAACCTAGAAGAGTCTGGTGATCACGTTCGTTAGAACGAACGGTCCGACGAACGGTCTCGAGGCAACTAAATCGGAAAAGAAAACGAATCCGATCTAGGGTTTCGGAAAAGAAAACCGAACGAAAAACCGATCTAGAAAACGAATCGGAAGAGAAGAAAAGAATCGGAATGGTTTATAAGAAAAACCGAACCGAGGGAAGAAAAAGAGACGCGGCGCGGCTACCTCGGCGAGGTTCCGGCGAGGGGCTCCAACAAACGGCGGCGGGGGGCGGCGGCGGCAAGGTGCGGTGGCGGCGGTGTAGGGCGGCGGTGGCGGCGGTGGCAAGGTGCGGCGACGGCGGGTGAGGGGCGCGGGGTGGGGCGCGGCTTGGGGCTTGGGGTTTGATGATTTAGAGGGGGGGTGTGGGGGTATTTATATAGGGGAGGGGGGATTACTTGGGGTAGGGGGCAAGGAATAAGAATAGGAGTAGGAAAGATCTAGAAACAAAAACGGAATAAACGGAAGTAGGAAAAAAGTCCTACTAGGACTTCCAAAAGGAGCGGCGGCGGCAGCCTCCTGCGCCTGGCGCGCGGCGCGCGGGGCTTGGCTTCCTGGCCGGCCGGCGCGCGCGGGACTTTTTTTTAATTGGTTTCTCGCGCGGAAAAACACAGAAAAGAAAATCTACCGCACTCCAAAACTAATAAAGTAAATTTTCCCCAACTCCTAAAAATGAGTCGAACAAAATGAACTTTTCTCCGAGCCTAAAATGCAATTTTGAAAAATACGCATTTTCCCTATCCAAATAAAAGGCAAACAAACTCCGACAAAACCAATGATCCCTTTCTTTCAAAATTTGAGAAAACTCAAATGTGAAAATAACGAAATCTCCAACTCTCTCCGAGGGTCCTTGAGTTGCGTGAAATTTCTAGGATCGGCCAAAATGCAAGAAAATATGATATGCATGATGATCTAATGTATAACATTCCAAATTGAAAATTTGGGATGTTACAAACCTACCCCCCTTAAGATGAATCTCGTCCTCGAGATTCGGGTTGGCTAGAAAATAGGTGAGGGTGGTCCTTGAGCAAATCTTCTTCTCTCTCCCAGGTGGCTTCATCCTCTGAGTGGTGGTTCCACTGAACTTTGCAAAACTTGATAACCTTGCTGCGGGTAACTCTGCTGGCATACTCGAGAATCTTGACTGGCTTTTCTTCATACGTTAAGTCATCCTTTAACTGAATTGCTTCAAGCGGCACTGTATCTCTTAGCGGTACCTCCGCCATTTCGGCGTGTGTCGGGGAAACAGATCCACGAGCACCTATGGGGACCGAGCCCCTTTTCGGTTCGGCGGGGGGCGGAGGTCGCACGAAGAGCGGATCGAGGCGAAGCACACGAGCAGTTTACCCAGCTTCGGGCCGCATGGATGCGTAAAACCCTACTGCTGCATTGTGGATTGTATTGAGTTCTTGCTCGGGAGCGCTGAGTGCTACAGTACACACCAGCAGCTAACGAGACCGAGCGTGAGAGTTCTACTGTTCTTCCCCCTCCTACGTTGCGCATGGGCCTCCTTTTATATGCTCAAGGGGTCACCAACAGATGGCAACGTAGACAAGGGTAAAAATGGAAAGGTGCTGCGGTTGGTACAGCTACCTGTACAGTGTATCATACCTAACCCTGACGGCAGGGGACAAGGGCATTAAATGCCCGTCTGCGTCGCCCAAACAGTGCAGAAAGGGACCGTCAGGGACGCCACCGTTCGCCACGATGGCGATCTTGTCAGCGCCGTTTGCCACCGCGTACTCTTGGCTGCACAGCCTCCCACCACGTACGCCTGGGAGAGTCCCACAACGACACATTGGTGGATGTGCTGGAGCGTGGGCACGGAGTGGTAGCCTGCCGCGGCAAACGCCTTGCCGCGGTCGTTGTCTTGTCGCGTCCGGAAGCTTGTCGCTCACCAGGCCTCGCCGGGACGCGTGGCGCGTCGCGGCAAGTTCCTTGAGATGCCTTGGTTGGCCTTCCCGGCAAGCTCCTCTTGCCGGGGTCTTGTGTCTTGAGTGGCCTTCCCGGCAAGCTCCTCTTGCCGGGGCCTTGTCTCCTCGGCTTGAATACTTTGTTCTTGAATGGCTCCAAAGGAACCATGGAGGTCCTTGGCGGTCACCCGGCAAGCCTTGCCGCGGGGTGCTGCTACTGCCCGTGCACAAGTTCGGGATACTAGGGTACCCCTACTCTAGTACACCGACAGGAGCCCCCGGGCCTGGGCCATACACGGTGCCAAGCATTGTTGGGCCAGGCCCAAAACAGGGCACGAGCACGCGCGGCCTGGGTCACGCCGTATCTTTCTCCGTATCCACCGCGCCCTCCCCGAACGGCACGCGTTGATTGCGGCGTCGTGGGCGAGATCGTGGGTGGTTTCTTTATTCGGAAAAGCAGAACGTTCGCCCCCTCCCTCCTTATAAGCAGGGGAAATAGGGGCAGTTCGCCCATCCGCCCGTTGCTACTCCCGCCTCGAAAATCTCCGCCGCTCCCCTTCTTCCCAATGCCGAAAGAGAGCAGCGCTCCGCCCCCCATCGCCACCAGCACCACCAACGCCGTCGACCTCCCTCACCGCTTCCGCCATGGCTCCGAAAGCCGATAAGGGGAAGGTTGTGAAGTCGGCCGAGGCGCAGCGGCTCGCGGCGCTGCGAAAGGAGCGGGCCATCTTCCCCCCCCCCCCCTCCCAAGCTTGCCGCGAGGGACCTGAAGGAGTACTACTATCTCTTCTGGTCGACGGAGACGCGGGCGCACCCGCGCACGAAGGTACTTCCAGCCGACTCTTGGCAAATGGCTCCAACTGGATAGCCCTTCTTCGCTTTGTTCTTCTACTGCGGGCTCTGCCCGCCTTTCTCTGAATTTTTTGTGACATCATGAACACCTACGGGCTCCGCCTCCTTGACTTCACCCCCAATGCTGTCCTGACCATGGCAGTTTTCGCACATCTCTGCGAAAACTTTGTCGGAGTCCATCCAAATGTAGCCCTTTTCCGCCACTTCTTTTCGCCTCGAGTTGAGAAAGGAGAGCCTTTATCCAGCGGAATCGCCTGGATCTCAAAAGCCGGCAAGAAGGACGCTTATCTGGAGGGAGAGTTCCGCAACAAGTGGGAGGAGTGGAGAGCAGACTGGTGTTGGATTGTTGAGGAGAATCCGCAGCCGTTTACCGCCCGGCACCAAACTCCAGTAGTGCGCAGCAGCGACTGGAGCAACGTGGCCCCGGAAGACGACAGGCTGAAGATTGCCGTCGCCCGGATCCTATGCCTCAGGCTTGCCGGGCTCACTGTAGGCGCCGTTGGCGTAGATTTCCTTCGCCGCCGCATCGCCCCCCTGCAGGAGAGGGGGAGACCCGCCTGGGAGTTCAAGAATGCGGCGGATATCATGAGGCTCCGTCCGGGGCTAAACTACAACTTCACTGTTCTGGAGCTCAATGCGATGCTCCAGGAGCTGTTCAAGTACGACCCTCAGCATTCCGAGGTGTTCAGGTTGCCGAGGGGCGTCGTTCCACTGTGCAACAACTCCTCGCTCAGCCGCATCCGTGCAATGATGCCGCTGTGCGACTCGCATGGAATTGACCCAACTTGGCAAGAGCCTGCAGACGACGTCGTGCAGGCGTTCTTTGATGGCTTGGTAGAAGCGCCGATCCACCCCGACGAGCAGAAGGGCCTCACTCGCGACACCACCGATGAGGAGGTGAAGCTCATCGCCACTAGGCTGGAAGAGGCGGCGGCAGCCGCAGACGCGGGCGATTTTGGATTCACCGTGGAGGAGGCAGAGGCAGCAGAGGCGGCAAGCCTTGCCGAGCGAGAGGGACTTGCCGGCGAGGAAGAGCCTGCCGGGCATGATGTCGAGGAGGGCGAGCCCGCTGAGGATACGAGCGGCTCGTTGGAGATCGGCTCCTCTTCCTCTGCATCTTCAGGCAGCTTACCGCAAGCAGAGCCCCCGGCTCCACAAGCAGAGCCCCCGGCTCCACCAAGAAGGCGCCTCCGCAAGGCCGGGGACGTGGCGGAGCGGCAGACGAGTCAACCCCCGCCGCGCCGCACGACACGCTCCACCGCGGCAAGTTCTGTTGCCGCGGGAGCACCTCCCGCTGCTGCGGCAACTGGAGCGGGGTCCTCCTGGTCCGCCGCTCTAGCTCCCGCCAAGCGGCCAAGGGATCCTACTCCTCCACCTCCTCGCGCCGGAGGCGAGCCAGGCTTTGACTTCTCCGTGCTCAGCTCCGACAAGGAAGAAGAAGAGTAAGATTCTTGCTGTACTTGTATTTCTTTAATTCTTGCTGTCTTGTCTTGTATCTCATTTGCCTTACTCTGAACATGTTCCTTTTCAGGACTCTGGCCCAGAGAGCGGCAAAGAGAGCCAAGGTCCCGTTGATCATCATCGAGGATGAACCCACCGTGACAGCAGGGGGTGCGCCCGAAGCAACATTGATGGACCCGGCAACTGATCTTCAGAGCAGCCCCCAGCGCAGCCCCCAGCGTAAGTATATGGTTTGCTTCCCGCTGTTAGGCGCGCATGGATACTCTTTGTGGCTGATATCTGACTGTTGGTTTGTGTAGGAGCAGAGCAGCCCCACCAGGAGCGTCCGGAGACCGCCCCCGACATGCCCTCTGCTTCGACTACACCGCCAAGGGAGAGTTCTCCGGCAAAGGAGAATCCTCCGACAAGGGAGAGCCCTCCGGCAAGGGAGGAGTCTCCGGCAAGGGAGAAGTCTCCGGCAAGGGACAGCACCAGCGGCCCCCCGGTGGTTGAGACCACAACTGCAGAGCCCGGTACAGGTAATCCTCTTGCTTCGAAACTTCCCTTGGGTTCTTCTTCGTTTGATCTTCTTTTTGGATATTCGCTTGACTTTTCCTCCTTTTTCCGGCCATCAGACCCATCTACCGTGGAGCCGATGGAGACCGAGGTTGTTGTCGGTGACGCCGCTGCCACCGAAGAAGCGGTCGGCGCTGATGACCTCGCCGGCGAAGAGGCCGCCAAGGCTGCCGCCGCAGCAGCTGACGAGGGGTCTGGCGATCGCACTGATCGCCCTGAGGCCACAGGAGCGCCAGGCGCTACGCCGACCGCTGATCCGTCCGCCGCTGCCGCAGCGTCAGGCTCCGAAGAGCCCCAGCCAGGCGTCTACTTGAAAGCCGGCGATGGCATCTTCATCAAACTCCCCTGGGCGTTGACGTCCAAGGCACCGGTCGAAGGAGAAAGCTTTGACGGAGAGGTGCTCGCCTCCGCTGGGCTAACGCACCAAGCAGCAGCAGCGACGAGCCCGAGGAGGAGCGGCTGCTGCGGAAGCTGTTGTCGCTCTACCGCGCTCGGCAAGCCAAACTGGAATCCTGCGAGGCGCTTGTCGCGAAGGTGGGAGCAGACATTGAGAAGCACGTGGAGGAGCACCGAAGTGCCAACTTGGCAGCTCTCCGATCTCTGGCGGAGGAGCGGGAGCAGCTTGCAGAGGCGCAGAAGGCCTTCCTCCTCGAGAAGGCTGACATCAAAGAACAGCAGCGGCTCGCCGCTGAGAAGCTGTCTGCGCAGGAGGGCGAGCTGGCGCAGCGGAAGATCAACCTTGACGCCCACGAGGAGGATCTTACCGCGCGCGAGCAAACACTCCGCGGAGCTCTCAAGGAAGCAGAGGACGCTGCCGCAGCTGCCGAGGCCACCAAGAAGGAGATGGAGATGAAGGTGGCGCAGCTGGAGGCCGATCTCAAGGCGAGCGGCGAGGAGCTTGCCGTGCTCAAGCGTGAGCGGGTGAAGGACGCCTACAGCTTAGCAGAACTGCAGGTCCAAATCTCCGAGAAGGGCAAGGAGCTCAGCGCCGCCAAGGACTCCAACGCAGATCTTGAGTTGAAGCTGACCACTTTGACCAAGATGCTGGACGGCGCCAGGGAGCAGGAGGCCGCCTTGAAGAAGGAGATCCAGGCCGACAAGGCGCTGCTGGAGAGTGTTGCCGCCACCCAGAATGCTTTTAGGGAGACTGTGGAGCAGTGGACGGAGGGTCTTGTGAATGCTGCCGCAGACATTGACAAGGAGCTGGCGCAGGTGGGGATGGAGGATCTCGGGTATCCCTCCGATGAGAACCTCCAATCCAGCGCCAAGCTCACTTTGTTCTTCAAAGGCGTGGTGACGGCCCTTCAGCGACTCCGGGAGAGGATCCCAAAGCAGCTGGCCGACGAGTCGCGCAAGATCTGCGCGGGAGCTCTTCAAAAGGTGTTGGTGAAGGTGGCCTACCGCAACCCGGGCCTCAACCTCACCAACGTCCTCAAGTCCCTGCCGTCGCACCCATTGTGGACAAGGTGAGCGGAATCAAGAGGGTTGAGGGCGATCGTGTAGACTAGGCCGCCCGTTTTCTTCTTTTCTTGTCGCTGTTGATCATGTTACGAAAACAATTCTATTACAGCCGCGACAAGCTATCTTGTAATATAACTTTATTTTGGGTAGTGATTGCAATGTTATTTCCTTTACTTGATTCCTTCCTTTGTATGTTTCTGCCCTACACTTTTAGGGAACTTGCCGGCGCAGGCACCTTTGCCGCGAGCGCTGAGTGCGGGACGTCAGCAGCCTGCTGGCGGTGCCGTTGCCGACAAGAAACCTTGTCGCAACTAGTCGCAGCTCACTTAAGTTGTTGAGCGGACTCGAAACAAAGTAAGGGCGCAACTAGCCACGAGTTGGTTCCTCCGCGCACAGGTTTTCCATACAAAGCATGGTCGTTCAAGGAAGATAACTTAAAAATTTAAAAAATCTGATTGCTCAAACTTTGGCAACTTAGCTTTTCTGTTGTTTGCTTTCCGGCAAGGCGTAACTTTCTTGAACGACGCCTGGTCCACACCATTATCTTCTCCTTCCCCCACGGCAAACTTGTGGGCGAGGGAACCTTCCTTTCCTTGAGAAAGAAAAAGAAAGAAGAGAAAATAAAGATATGGAGCCTTATGGCTCGTTATTGCTTACCGGGGGTTGGCGCTGCACAAAGTGTCAGATAACTCATGCAAAAAAAATAAAAAGCATGAAATTGACAAGATGTGCGGAGCACATGAGCTTTATTTATGCACAGGGTCTGCGCCTGGCTTTGTACAAAGGATTACATGCAACAGCGGCAAGACTTGTACAAAAGGTGGTTGCCGGAACAGGGTCCGACAACCGCGCCTTACGGGTTAAACTTACGAAGATGCTCAATGTTCCAGGAGTTGCTCACCGGAATGCCATCTTCGGTCTCAAGGCAGACAACGCCAGGCCTAGTGACTCGTTTCACCCGGTAAGGGCCTTCCCACTTCAGCGTCAACTTGTTGGAATTCTTGGCAGACTGAACGCGCCGAAGAACAAGGTCGCCTTCCTCGAGACTTCTGGCCTTAACTTTGCGGCTGTGGTAGCGGCGCAAAGCTTGCTGGTAGCAAGCAGCTCGTACAGCAGCCTGAAGACGGTCCTCCTCAAGGAGCAGCGCGTCATCTTCTCGCAGCTGCTCTTGCTCAAGCTCATCATAAGTGAGCACTCGAGGCGACCCGTATACGAGTTCCGTGGGGAGAACTGCCTCTGCTGCATAGACTAGAGCGAAAGGTGTCTGGCCAGTGGCTCGATTTGGCGTCGTCCTGATCGACCAAAGAACCACCAACAGCTCCTCGATCCAGTTTCTTCCGCACTTGTGCAGCCTGTCGAAAGTCCTGGTCTTGAGTCCATGCAGCACTTCAGCATTTGCCCTCTCCGCTTGACCGTTGCTTCTGGGGTGAGCAACAGAAGCGAAGCAGACCTTGGCGCCAAGATCTTGGACGTACTGCATGAAGGTGCGGCTCGTGAATTGCATACCGTTGTCGGTGATGATCCTGTTAGGGATTCCGAAGCGGTAAACAATCGACCTAAAGAACTTGACTGCTGACTATGCTGTCACCTTCCTCACTGCTTCCACTTCCGGCCACTTTATGAACTTGTCGATTGCAACGTACAAGAACTCAAAGCCCCCGACTGCTCGGGGGAAGGGGCCGAGGATGTCGAGCCCCCAGACCAAAAATGGCCAGGATAAAGGGATCGTCTGAAGAGCTTGAGCTGGCTGGTGTATCTGCTTGGAATGGAACTGGCACGCTTCACACTTGGTTACTTGTGCAGTTGCATCCTGGAGGGCTGTCGGCCAAAAGAAACCTTGCTGGAATGCTTTGCCGGCAAGTGCTCTTGCACCAATGTGGTGACCACATATGCCTCCATGTATCTCCGCCAACAGCTGTTGTCCGTCTTCCCGGTGAATACACTTCAATTTCACACCGTTGAGTCTTCTTCTATACAGTGTGTTGTCGACAAACTGGTACATACTTGACTGCCGGGCTACTCTTTCCGCTTCTTCTTGCTCTTCGAGAAGTTCTCCTGTCTGAAGGAAACGGACAATCTGCTGTGCCCATGTTGGAGCTTGCGGCTCGACAACAAGGACCAAAGGCACATCTGCTGCTGTGGGAAAATCCGCTTCTACGGCGAGAACCTGCGGCTCAGCCGGAGCTTGACGTTCCCCGGCAAGCTTACCGGAGCAAAACTTGTCGTGAGCGTCTGCTTCAACGGAACAAACCCTGAGGTTTGCCGGAACAGACTGCTCCCCAGCACTCTTGTCGTTGATCTTGGGGACCTTCTTGGCGGCGGCTTCGGGAAGCTCTGCCGGAAGATAGTCGCCAGAAATCAAGTTTCTCTTCTTGCTCTGTCCAGTTGATGGCGTTACAGACGGTTGAGTCAGCTTGAGCACAAAGATCCCTGGTTCCACAGGTAACTTAAGTGCTGCGCACTTTGACAGGCCATCGACAATGTCGTTCTGAGCTCTTGGAACATGTTCCATCTGTAGGCCGACAAAGTGCTCTTCTAGCTTTCTCACATCATCAACGTAGGCTTCCATCAACGGACTCTGATAAGTCTTATTCACTTGGCGGACGACAAGCTGCGAGTCACCCCTGACATTGAGCTTCTTGATCCCAAGGTTAGCCGCGATCCTGAGACCGGCAAGCAAACCTTCATACTCTGCAGTATTGTTCGTTGCTTGCTCCTTGGGAAAGTGCATCTGGACTATGTACTTGAGGTGCTCTCCGGTGGGTGCGACAAGCAGCACACCAGCCCCGGCGCCTTGCAGCGAGAAGGCACCATCAAAGTACATCAGCCACTCTTTGCTTGCTTCCTTGACAGGGATGCTCGTCTCTGGAATTTCTTCATCTGGTGTTGGCGTCCACTCTGCTATGAATTCTGCCAATGCTCTGCTTTGGATTGTTGAAGTGCTCTCAAACTTGAGGCCAAAGCTTGACTGTTCCAGTGCCCACTCAACAATCCTGCCTGTTGCTTCTGGATTCTGCAGTATCCTCTTCAGCGGAAAGCGAGTGACAACTGTGATCTCATGTGCTTGGAAGTAATGGCGCAGCTTTCTTGAGGCCATAAGAAGGCCGAAAAGCAATTTCTGCACACCAGAGTACCTTGATCTAGCCCCCTGCAAAAGGGAACTGACAAAGTAAACTGGGCGCTGCACCATTCTCTTCTGTATCTTCTCACACGCCTGCGCAGACCCATCTTTGTCGGGACCAGAGCTTGTCGGGGAAGCCCCCTGCTTGTCGCTGGATGTGCTTGCCGGGGTTGCTGGCTCATCATCTGCCTCCCTCTCCGCTACTAACGCAGCACTAACCACTTGATTGGTTGCCGCCAGATATAGCAGCAACTTCTCTTGTGGCTTAGGTGCGACAAGTATTGGAGTGGAGGACAGGTATCTCTTCAAGTCTTGCAGCGCAGCCTCCGCTTCCCGAGTCCATTTCATTGGTCCTGCCTTTTTCAATATTTTGAAAAACAGCAGGGCGCGCTCAGCAGACTTGGAGATAAACCTATTGAGAGCTGCCACACAACCGGCAAGTCTTCGTACATCCTTGACGCGCTTTGGTGCTTCAATCTGCTCGACGGCCTTGATCTTGTCGGGATTGGCTTCAATTCCCCGCTGAGACATGAAGAACCCGAGAAGCTTGCCGGAAGGAACGCCAAACACACACTTCTCGGGGTTGAGCTTGAGGCTGATCTTGCGCAGATTTGCAAAAGTCTCTTCTAGATCTTGAATCAGAGTTGCTTTGTCCTTGCCCTTGACCACTATGTCATCCATGTAGGCTTCCACATTTCTGTGTATTTGTGGCTCAAAAGCGGTATGGACTACCCTTGCAAATGTTGAACCAGCATTCTTTAAACTGAAAGGCATCTGTATGAAACAGTACATGCCACATGGAGTGATGAATGCGGTTTTCTCCTCGTCCTCTTCTGCCATGAAGATCTGATGGTATCCTGAGTATGCGTCAAGAAATGAAAGCAAGTCACATCCGGCCGTGGAGTCAACAATCTGGTCAATGCGCGGCAAGGGAAATGGGTCTTTGGGACAAGCTTTATTAACATCGGTAAAGTCGATACAAAGCCTCCATTTCCCGTTTGCCTTGCGCACGACTACAGGATTGGCCAACCACGTAGGATGGAGCACTCCTCTGACAAGGCCTGCTGCTTCCAACTTCTTGATCTCTTCTGTGATGAATTCTTGGCGCTCCACTGCTTGCTTCCTGACTTTCTGCTTGACGGGCCGCGCATGAGGACAGACGGCAAGGTGGTGCTCAATTACTTTCCTGGGAACACCGGGGATATCAGACGGTTGCCACGCACACACGTCGACGTTCGCCCGCAGGAAAGCAATGAGCGCGCTTTCCTATTTAGGGTCGAGAGTGGCACTGATGGTGAAGGTACCACCAGTGCCGTCCTCCTTGGCGGACACCTTCTTGGTCTCTGGCGGAGCTGCCATTGTCTTCTTACACTTGCCGGTGGAGCTCGATGGTGCGTCCTCGACGGTAGCGCAGCACTCCGAAGAGGTGCGCTTGCCGGAGTGGGCATCAAAACTCTTGCCGGACTTGGTCTTTTTCTTCCCCCCAGATGTCGGGGAAACTGATCCGTGATCACCTATGGGGACCGAGCCCCTTTTCGGTTCGGCAGGGGGCGGAGGTCGCACGAAGAGCGGATCGAGGCGGAGCACACGAGCAGTTTACCCAGCTTCGGGCCGCATGGATGCATAAAACCCTACTGCTGCATTGTGGATTGTATTGAGTTCTTGCTCGGGAGCGCTGAGTGCTACAGTACACACCAGCAGCTAACGAGACCGAGCATGAGAGTTCTATTGTTCATCCCCCTCCTACGTTGCGCACGGGCCTCCTTTTATATGCTCAAGGGGTCACCAACAGATGGCAACGTAGACAAGGGTAAAAATGGAAAGGTGCTGCGGTTGGTACAGCTACCTGTACAGTGTATCATACCTAACCCTGACGGCAGGGGACAAGGGCATTAAATGCCCGTCTGTGTCGCCCAAACAGTGCAGAAAGGGACCGTCAGGGACGCCACCGTTTGCCACGATGGCGATCTTGTCAGCGCCGTTTGCCATCGCGTACTCTTGGCTGCACAGCCTCCCGCCACGTACGCCTGGGAGAGTCCCAGAGCGACACGTTGGTGGATGTGCTGGAGCATGGGCACGGAGTGGTAGCCTGCCGCGGCAAACGCCTTGCCGCGGTCATTGTCTTGTCGCGTCCGGAAGCTTGTCGCTCACCAGGCCTCGCCAGGATGCGTGGCGCATCGCGGCAAGTTCCTTGAGATGCCTTGGTTGGCCTTCCCAGCAATCTCCTCTTGCCGGGGTCTTGTGTCTTGAGTGGCCTACCCGGCAAGCTCCTCTTGCCGGGGCCTTGTCTCCTCGGCTTGAATACTTTGTTCTTGAATGGCTCCAAAGGAACCATGGAGGTCCTTGGCGGTCACCCGGCAAGCCTTGCTGCGGGGTGCTGCGACTGCCCGTGCACAAGTTCGGGATACTAGGGTACCCCTACTCTAGTACACCGACAGCGTGACATTTCTTCAGCTGAGAAACATGGAATACATCATGAACTCCTGACAGTCCCTCTGGCAATTCCTACTTATAAGCGACTTCTCCCATACGTTGCAAAATCTTATACGGTCCAACGAAACGCGGTGCTAACTTTCCCTTAACTCCAAAACACTTCACTCCTCGAAGTGGGGATACTCGAAGATAAACTCTGTCTCCAGTTTCGTAAACTGTCTCCTTGCGCTTAGAATCTGCGTAGCTCTTCTGCCTTGATTGGGCTACCTTGAGCCTATCGCGAATCAACTTAACTTTCCGTTCAGACTCCTTGATCAGATCGGGTCCAAAGAACTGACGGTCTCCAACTTCGTCCCATGACAACGGTGTCCTGCACCTCCTTCCGTATAAAGCTTCGAAAGGTGCCATCTTCAAACTGGTTTGGTAACTGTTGTTATAAGAAAACTCCGCATACGACAAGTTATCGTCCCAACTAGATCCATAATCTAGTGCACAAGCTCTCAGCATATCTTCCAAAATCTGATTGACTCTCTCAGTCTGTCCATCCGTCTGTGGGTGAAAAGCTGTACTGAACTCTAGTCTGGTTCCCAAAGTTTCGTGCAACTGATTCCAAAACTTTGAGGTAAATTGGGTTCCTCTATCTGATACGATACTCCTCGGAACTCCATGCAAACAAATGATCCTGGTCATGTATATCTTTGCCAACTTAGCACTGGTGTAAGTGGTCTTAACTGGGATGAAATGTGCTACCTTCGTCAAACGATCAACTACTACCCATATCGAGTCATAGCCTGCTTTTGTCCTGGGTAGTCCTGTGATAAAATCCATGCCTATCTTATCCCACTTCCATTGGGGTATCGGCAATGGTTGTAACAATCCGGCTGGCTTCTGATGTTCGGCCTTCACTCTATGACACACATCACAAACTGCTACATATGCTGCAATATCCTTCTTCATTCCGGTCCACCATAATGTTTCCTTCAAATCCAAATACATCTTGGTATTTCCTGGGTGAATCGAATAGGGTGAATCATGTGCGCAGAATCAACTTCCTGATCTCCGGGTCATTGGGCACATAAACACGGTCCTCAAACCATAGGGTATCGTGCTCGTCCTCACGAAATCCCTTTGCTTTTCCTTCACTCATTTTCTTCTTTATGTCTGCAATCTCCTTGTCAGATTTCTGAGCTTCTCTGATTTTATCCATCAATGTTGACTGAATCTCCAATGCTGCTACATAGCCTCTCGGAACTATTTCCAAACATAGCTCACGAAGATCCTCGGCTAACTCCTTTGGTATTTCTCCCGTCATCAATGTATTGACATGGCTCTTACGGCTCAATGCGTCGGCTACTACATTAGCTTTTCCTGGATGGTAATGCAATCTCATATCGTAATCCTTGATGAGCTCCAACCATCTCCTTTGCCTGAGGTTCAACTCCTTCTGCGTGAAAATGTACTTCAAACTCTTGTGATCCGTATATACCTCACAATGATTTCCAATGAGGAAATGTCTCCATGTCTTCAACGCATGCACTACGGCTGCTAACTCCAATCATGCGTAGCATAATTCAATTCGTGAGGTTTCAGTTGTCGTGAGGCATACGAAACAACTCTTCCTTCCTGCATAAGCACTGCTCCAAGTCCTCGACGTGAAGCGTCGCAATACACCTCATAATCCTTGGTCTGATCGGGCAAAATCAACACTTGTGAGGAAACCAATCGTTTCTTCAACTCCTGAAAACTGGCCTCACATTCCTCAGTCCAATTGAACTTAGTGTCCTTCTTCAACAATTCAGTCATAGGCTTTGCGATCTTTGAGAAATTCTCAATGAATCTCCGGTAGTATCCTGCGAGTCCAAGGAAACTCCGGATCTCTCCAACTGTTGTTGGTGCTTCCCATTCGGTTACGGTCTCAACCTTGGTGGGGTCAACTGCTATACCCTCTCCGGATATAACATGTCCAAGAAATCCAACTTCCTTCAACCAAAACTCACATTTGCTGAATTTGGCATATAACTGATGTTCCCTTAGTTTCTCCAAAACCAAACGCAAATGTTCCTTATGCTCTTCTTCATTCTTTGAGAAAATCAGAATGTCATCAATCAACACTACGACGAACTTATCCAAAAACTCCATAAATACCTTGTTCATCAGGTTCATGAAATAGGCAGGTGCGTTAGTCAGTCCAAATGACATAACGGTATACTCATACAATCCGTATCTCGTGGTAAAAGCTGTCTTGGGTATGTCATGCTCTCGAATCTTCAACTGATGGTACCCTGATCGCAAATCGATCTTGGAAAACACTTTAGCTCCTTGCAAACAATCAAACAGATCATTAATCATTGGCAGTGGGTACTTGTTATTGATAGTTACTGCATTCAATCCACGGTAATCAACAACCATCCTTAATGATCCATCCTTCTTGTCCACAAGAAGTACGGGTGATCCCCAAGGCGAAGAACTTGGGCAAATATAACCTTTATCCAATAACTCCTTGATTTGCTTCTTAATTTCCACCAAATCTTGTGCGGGCATCCTGTACGGTCTCTTCGATATTGGCCCAGTGCCTGGCAAAAGCTCAATCAAAAACTCAATGTCTCTATCCGGTGGCATGCCTGGCAATTCTTCAGGAAACACATCAGGAAAATCCTTCACCACTGGTACTTCCTCCTGTACGACTCCTGATAAAGAATTTACTTGTGTCCTGTTGGGCGCATGTCGAGATACATACTTGATTCTTCTTCCTTCGGGCATTGTGAGCAAAATTGTCTTACTGGCACATTCAATGTTCCCTTCATACTTTGACAACCAATCCATGCCTAATATCACATCCAATCCTTGAGATTCCAATACTATTAGGTCTGAGGGAAACACATAGTTACCAATCCTTAATGGTAACCGATCACACCATCGATTAGCCATATATTCTGCTCCAGGCGAGGTTACTAACATGGGTGACCTAAGGGCTTGGGTTGGCAGGTTATACTTGTCCACAAATCCCCTTGATATGTATGAATGTGATGCACCAGTATCAAAAAGAACGAGTGCAGTAAATGACTTAACCAAAAACTTACTGATTACTGCATCAGGCTGAGCTTCAACCTCCTCCACGCTAACGTGGTTCACCTGTCCCCTGTTGAAAGGGTTTGGCTTCTTCCCAGAGCTTCCATTGCCATTCTGCCCTTCAGGACATTCATTGGCGTAATGTCCGGTCTTGGAACACTTGAAACAGGTGACTTGACTCAGATCTCTCTTGGCTGGGGTTGATGGGGTGGTACGGTTCTGGCCATTGCTTCCTCCATTCCCATTACCATTCTTGTGGCCATTATGGCTGTGCGAGCTACCTCCTCCATGGGTATGCTGAAACTGAACTCCCGGTTTAGGGGTAAAACGGGGCTTCTGCTGGGCTCCAGAGTTATACTTCCCCTGTCCATACTTCCTCTTGCGGTTCTCAATCTGCTGTTGCTTCCCTTCAATCATGATGGCACGATCTACCAACTCCTGGTAGTTGTTGAAACTTGCTACCATCAACTGCATGCTTAGCTCATCATTCAGGCCTTCTAGAAACTTCTCCTGCTTAGCTGCATCCATAGCAACGTCATCTGGGGCATAACGTGCTAACTTGCTGAAGTCGTCAACGTACTGGCCAACTGTCCTTCCTCCTTGGCGTAAGTTGCGAAACTCACGCTTCTTCATGGCCATAGCTCCTGTTGAAACATGGGCAGTGCGGAAAGCTTGCTGAAATTGATCCCATGTGACGGTGTCAACTGGGTAAGTGGCTGTGAAATTCTCCCACCATGCTGCCGCGGGTCCGTCAAGCTGATGTGCGGCAAACTTCACTTTCTCAATATCTGTGCATCATGCAGTGGTCAACTCCCTTCCTATCTTGCGGAGCCAATCGTCTGCTACTATCGGCTCGGTGCTACTGGAAAACACCGGCGGATTTAGCCTAAGGAAACGGTCTAGGTGATCAACAAGTGGCGGCGGCGGAGGGTTGTTGTTGTTGTGGTGGTGGTTCTGCTGATTCTGGACTAACAACTGCATCAATTGGTTCTGCTGCGGGATCAACTGAGTGAGCTCCGGTGGGAACCCATTGTCACGTCTCGGAGGCATCTGAGGGTTTAGAAAATATGAGAATTAAGAATAGAATAAGGTCTAAGAGAAAACACTACCCAAATGCACATGAGACAAATTCACACAAAATCACTTCATTCAATCAAACAAGGGCTTACAAACGGTCTAGAACTATCGCAAAAGTGCATGGACTATAATGTTTACATGGAGGAAATAATGCTACTAATATATGGTGGTCATCTACTAATTTGAATCGACGGAAGACTCCATGATGTCCGCTCCAGCTTCATCTTCAAAGTTGGGTTCACTTGGATCCGAATCGGTGTCGTCGATGATGATGTAGTTGCTCGGGCATGCGACGTACTTGTCTTCATTCTTGGATGCTAACCTCTCCTTGAGTTCTTCAATCTCCTGCTTGAGATCAACATTGTGCCTTGCTAGAGCTACGATCTCGTTCATGTAGTCCTTGCGTGTACCCTTTAGTTCTCCTTCTAGCTCGATGATCCTTGCCTTTGCATTCTTCAACTCTATCATATCATTACACATCTGGTTCTCTTGGCGTCGAATGTGCTGGTTTAACTCCTGGATGAAAGCTGCAATGGTTCTATCCTTCTTGGTGTTGACTATCTCCCATTGTTCATCTCGGCGTCCGCAAATCTGGTAGATAGTGTCCTTGAGGTCTTCTTGATAAAATTCTCCAATGCGTCCCATGGTGATGTGAGCTGCCATGCTCTTTCCCAGACTCCAGGTTGGTGCACTGAAAACACTATCTATGGGCTTCGTGATTGGCGCGAATGTCCTTCCCGGAACGTGAGCTTGAATCTTCCAGCACTCCTCTTCAGGCAGAGTTGCGTTGAAGGTCCCGATGAAGCTTGGTAGTCCAATGTTCAGGTACTTGGTGACTTCCTTCAAGTGAAATCCAAAAGGTGTGCCTTCATCCGGTTGAGCGTACTTGATCTTCGCGTCCGTCATCCTAAAAGAGTAGAAAAGATGAGGAGTTAGAAAATGAGAGGAGAATAGTGATCTATGGCTTTAACTTAGTGGTCGTGTCCTACAGTCAGCGTGTGCTCTGATACCATCTCTGTAGCGACCCGACCTCAGATGGGCAAGTCTCTGTGCTCCGGTGTCATCCCTGGATCAGTAATGCTGACACCACACAGTACTTCGAAGGATTTATAACAGAGTAGCAATCACACACTTATTACATCGATGTCTCAAAGAGAACTTATTACAATAAATATGGCTTAAGGCCATCTAATAACGATAACAGCGGAAGACTTGGAAGATAAGTGAGTCCATCAACTCCAACGGCATCACTGAGTATAGAACCACGACCTAAAAGCACCTTACTCGTCGTTTGAAAATTCTGCAACATGAAAGTTGCAGCCCGAGAACGGGTCAGCACATGGAATATGCTGGCAATGTAACACATAGAGAGTAATGAATGACAAACCTATTCTACATGCATATATGGCTGGTGGAAAAGCTCTATGGTTACAGTTTTGCGTAAAGCCAGTTTTTCCCTACTGCAAAGGAATAGATTTTATTTAACTATCAGGGTGGTTGAAACATCGAGAATGGTTGACAGCATTCTGATCCCAATTAAGTGAACAATTATAAACCCAACAATATTAATTAAAGTAACATGATGAGATTCACATGATATTCAAGAACTAGATACTCAAGATGTCCATAACCGGGGACACGGCTAATCATGATTAGTTTGTACACTCTGCAGAGGTTTGCGCACTTTTCCCCACAAGACTCGATCGCCTCCGTTGGTTTCTCGCACTACATGATGTTTGAGAGACGGATGACCGAGACATAGTCTTTCAGAAGCGCTCACACCTTACATTGTGATAGACCGTACCAACCTACATCCCCTACATCTGCTAGTCTACCACTGTAAGAGTTCGCACGACTTAGTCAGCTATGCCAGAGCCCATAATGGCTTGTGGCTGCACACGGAAGTTACTAGCATGAATGATCTTATGATCCCTTTGAGCCTGGGTGGCGGTCCGAAGAAAAACAGGCAAGTCCTGATAGAAACCACCCAGATGTGTATTTAAGTTGCCACCTTAAGTAAACCATTAAAATTAACAAACTCACATCTGTCATGGATATCACTCACCCAATCCACGTCTACTAGCATAGCATGGCATAATAAGCAAACGTAGAAGTAACTCCCAAATGTTTCATAAGTAAAACAGGTGATAGGTACTACCTCATCTACTTCCCAACCCACAATTTAATTAGATCCTAATCATGCAGTGTTTGACGATTGATCTAATGCAATAAAACTGGGTAGTAGAAAAGGTATGATCAAAGTGTTACTTGCCTTGCCGATGATCCGCGAAACCTAGAGCTTCGAAAAAACAGGCGGCGCACTCCGGGTGATCTATCGCAGACAAACAACAAGCATACAATAAGTACTCATCTAATGCATAGGTAAAACTCGATTAAAAGATCGAACCAGAAAGTTCAACTTAAGAACTCTGGTTGCAAAAGAAAACGAAAACGAACGGAAAACAAACGGCGGAAGAAATAACTTGGTTCTAGCAATTTGAATCTAGGTCAAACTTTACAGTAGCAAAAACTTGTTTAAGTTCATTAGACGGAACGACGGTTTCGAAACAAAACTCCAGGCGCTTGAATCACCTGATTCCGATAAACGAGCGAGAAGATAAACTAGAACGAAGATCAGATCTGAGATCGCGATCGCGGAATAAATCCGACGAGAAGAAAAAGAAGAACGGTTGAACGAACGGACGTTCGTTAACCTTGAAGAATCCAGTGATCACGTTCGTTAGAACGACCGGTCCGGCGAACGGTCTCGAGGCAACTAAATCGGAAAAGAAAACGAATCCGATCTAGGGTTTCGGAAAAGAAAACTGAACAAAAAACCGATCTAGAAAACGAATCGGAAGAGAAGAAAAGAATCGGAACGGTTTATAAGAAAAACCGAACCGAGGGAAGAAAAAGAGATGCGGCGCGGCTACCTCGGCGAGGTTCCGGTGAGGGGCTCCGGCGAACGGCGGTGGGGGGCGGCGGCGGTGTAGGGCGGTGGCGGCGGCGGTGGCAAGGTGCGGCGGCGGCGGGTGAGGGGCGCGGGGTGAGGCGCGGCTTGGGGCTTGGGGTTTGATGATTTAGAGGGGGGTGTGTGGGGGTATTTATATTGGGGAGGGGGGATTACTTGGGGTAGGGGGCAAGGAATAAGAATAGGAGTAGGAAAGATCTAGAAACAAAAACGGAATAAACGGAAGCAGGACAAAAGTCCTACTAGGACTTCCAAAAGGAGCGGCGGCGGCGGCCTCCTGCGCCTGGCGCGCGGCGCGCGGGGCTTGGCCTCCTGGCCGGCCGGCTGGGCCTTTGGCCCAGGGCGCGCGGGACTTTTTTTAATTGGTTTCGCACGCGGAAAAACACAGAAAAGGAAATCTACCGGACTCCAAAACTAATAAAGTAAAATTTCCCCAACTCCTAAAAATGAGTCGAACAAAATGAACTTTTCTCCGGGCCTAAAATGCAATTTTGAAAAATACGCATTTTTCCCTATCCAAATAAAAGGCAAACAAACTCCGACAAAACCAATGATCCCTTTCTTTCAAAATTTGAGAAAACTCAAATATGAAAATAACGAAATCTCCAACTCTCTCCGAGGGTCCTTGAGTTGCGTGAAATTTCTAGGATCGGCCAAAATGCAAGAAAATATGATATGCATGATGATCTAATGTATAACATTCCGAATTGAAAATTTGGGATGTTACACTCTCACACGCTCAAGAGATTCACATTTATCTAACTTTTGTGGGCACTATGCTTTCGTCTCTATCACACAGCGCAATAAGGTAGATGAAGCATTTCTAGAGCCTGAGTGGATTCAAGCTATGCAAGAAGAATTACATCAGTTCGAGCTCAACAACGTCTGGGAACTGGTCAATCATCCAGATCCTCGCAAGCACAATATCATTGGCACAAAGTGGATCTACTGAAACAAGCAAGATGAAAATGGCCATGTGGTGAGGAATAAGGCACGGCTTGTAGCTCAAGGCTACACACAGGTTGAAGGAATTGATATCAATGAAACTTTTGCACCTGTTGCTAGACTTGAGGCTATTCGCATATTACTTGCTTATGCTAACCATCATGATATCACTCTATATCGAATGGATGTGAAAAGTGCATTCCTCAATGGTAAGCTTGAGGTAGAAGTATATGTTGCTCAACCCCCAGGTTTTGAAGATCCAAAGCATCCTGACAAAGTCTTCAGACTCAATAAGGCCCTGTATGGCCTCAAGCAGGCCCCTCGGGCATGGTATGATACTTTGAAGGAATTCCTCATGAAGAAAGGCTTCAAACCTGGTCACTTGACCCTACTCTTTCCACTAAATCTTATGATGGTTAATTGTTTGTGTGCCAAATTTATGTTGATGATATTATCTTTGGTTGTACTGACCAACATTACAGTGATGAATTTGCCTATATGATGAGTGAAGAATATCAAATGTCTATGCTGGGAGAATTGAAATTCTTCTTAGGTCTTCAAATTCGTCAACAAGGCAATGGCATATTCATATATCAGGAGAAATACCTCAAGGACGTATTGAGGAAATTCGACATGCAAGATTGCAAAGGGGTCAAAATTCCAATGCCCATAAATGGCCATCTATGCACTAATGAAAATGGTATTGACTTCGATCAAAAGGGCTCGGCTCTTTATTGTATTTATGTGCATATAGGCCAGATATTATGCTTAGTGTTTGCATGTGTGTCCGATTTCAAGCTACACCAAAGGAATCACACCATAAGGCTGTGAATCATATTCTTCGATATCTAGCTCACACCAACACTTGGATTATGGTACCCCAAGGGCTCGGCTTTTGATTTCATTGGATATTCAGACTCTGACTATGCTGGTGATCGTGTGGACCGCAAGTCAACATCAAGAACATGCCATTTCCTCAAACGTTCATTGGTCTGTTGGTCCTCGAAGAAACAGAACTGCGTATCACTGTCTACTTCTAAAGCTGAGTACATTGCTGCTGGTTCCTGCTGTGCTCAATTGCTTTGGATGAAGCAAACTCTCAAGAACTACGGCGTCAACATGAAGAATGTGCCTCTCTACTATGACAATGAGAGTGCAATCAAGATTGCTCACAACCCAATTCAGCACTCGAAGACTAAGCACATTCAAATTCGTCATCATTTTCTTCGTGATCATGTGTGGAAGGGCGACATCTCTATTGACCATGTACGGACTGAAGAACAGCTAGCCGATATCTTCACAAAGCCTTTGGATGAGAAGAGATTTAGCAAGTTGTGGTGCGAGCTAAATATCCTAGAATCTTCGAATGTTCTTTGAAAAGGACACTCATCCTAACACTTATGCAAAATTGATGACTTAGATGTGCAACACGCGAAGAAACATTTTTCTTCAATCAATGAAGACTAACACTCTAAGTGTGAATAAATTAATGAATAATTTGATTCTCAGAGCCCTATGACAATTGTACGCGGTGTCTGAAATCATCATTCTTACACGATGGGTTACGTGCTACCTCTTGAGCACTGCGTTGGTTTTCCCTTGAAGAGGAAAGGGTGATGCAGTAAACTGGCGTAAGTATTTCCCTCAGTTTTTGAGAACCAAGGTAT
This sequence comes from Aegilops umbellulata, assembly GCA_032464435.1. Taxonomy (NCBI): domain Eukaryota; kingdom Viridiplantae; phylum Streptophyta; class Magnoliopsida; order Poales; family Poaceae; genus Aegilops; species Aegilops umbellulata. Next base: position 336,483,864 of record CP136056.1, on the reverse strand, counting down.
CAGTCCAGTAGGAGGCCACGCGTGAGTACCACATACCTACACAAACAAATAAGAACCTCGCAACCAACGCGATAAAGGCGTTGTCAATCCCTTCACGCTCACTTACGAGAGTGAGATCTGATAGAGATGATAAGATAATATTTTTGGCATTTTTATGATAGAGACTAAAAGTAAAGAAAGCAAAATAAATGGCGCCAGAAATAGCTCATTGACGGGAGATTAATATGATGGAAAATAGACCCGGGGCCATTCACTAGTGGCCTCTCAATATAGTATAAGTATTACGGTGGGTAAACAAATTAGTGTCGAGCAATTGCTAGAATTGAGCATAGTTATGAGAATATCTAGGTATAATCATATATATAGGCATCACGTCCGTGACAAGTAGACCGAAATGATTCTGCATCTACTACTATTACTCCACACATCGACCGCTATCCAACATGCATCTAGGGTATTAAGTTCATAAGAACAGAGTAACGCTTTAAGCAAGATGACATGATGTAGAGGGATAAACTCATGCAATATGATATAAACCTCATATTTTTATCCTCGGTGGCAACAATACAATACGTGCCTTGTTGCCCCTGCTGTCACTGGGAAAGGACACCGCAAGATTGAACCCAAAGCTAAGCACTTCTCCCATTGCAAGAAAGATCAATCTAGTAGGCCAAACCAAACTGATAATTCGAAGAGAGTTGCAAAGATAACCAATCATACATAAAAGAATTCAGTGGAGATTCAAATATTGTTCATAGATAATCTGGTTCATAAACCCACAATTCATCGAATCTCGACAAACACACCGCAAAAAGAAGAGTTACATCAAATAGATCTCCAAGAGAATCGAGGAGAACTTTGTATTGAGATCCAAAGAGAGAGAAGAAGCCATCTAGCTAATAACTATGGACCCGAAGGTCTGAGGTAAACTACTCACACATCATCGGAGAGGCAATGGTGTTGATGTAGAAGCCCTCCGTGATCAATGCCCCCTCCGGCGGAGCGTCGGAAAAAGCCCCAAGATTGGATCTCACGGGTACAGATGGTTGTGGCAGTGGAATTAGGTTTTCGTGGTGCCCCTCGATGGTTTGGGGGTACGTAGGTATATATAGGAGGAAGAAGTAGGTCGGTGGAGCCACGAGGGGCCCACGAGAGTGGAGGGCACGCCCTGGGGGAGTAGGCGCGCCCCTACCTCATGGCTTCCTCGTCTGTTGCTTGACGTCCACTCCAAGTCCTCTGGATCACGTTTGTTCCGAAAATCACGTTCCGGAAGGTTTCATTCCGTTTGGACTCCGTTTGATATTCTTTTTTCCGCGAAACACTGAAATAGGCAAAAAAAAACAACAATTTGGGCTGGGCCTCCGGTTAATAGGTTAGTCCCAAAAATAATATAAAAGTGTATAATAAATGCCTGTTCGGCAACGGACCGCTCCGGCTACTCCGCTCCGCCCAGCGCTGAAATGCGAAGCAACGGAATGGCAGCTCCGTAAAAATGAACTGCGCGCCGCTCCGCTCCACCACTTCAGCTCCGCAGAGTTGGAAGCGGGAGTGTTTCTGAACGGGCCCTAAAGCCCATTAAACATCCAAAACAGAATATAATATAGCATGGAACAATAAAAAATTATACATACATTGGAGACGTATCAAGCATCCCCAAGCTTAATTCCTGCTCGTCCTCGAGTAGGTAAATGATAAAAACAGAACTTTTGAGGTGGAATGCTACTTATTATAATTTTCAATGTAATTCTCTTACTTGTGGTATGGATATTCAGATCTGAAAGATTCAAGATAAAAGTTTAATATTGACATAAAAGTAATAATACTTCAAGCATACTAACTAAGCAATTAGGTCTTCTCAAAATAACATGGCTAGAGAAAGTTCATCCCTAAAAAATCATATAGTTTGGTCATGCTCCATTTTCGTCACATAAGAATGTTCTCATCATGCACAACCCCGATGACAAGCCAATCAATTGTTTCATACTTTAGTAATCTCAAACTTTTTTCAACTTTCACGCAATACATGAGCGTGAGCCATGGATATAGCACTATGGGTGGAATAGAATATAATGATGGGGGTTATGTGGAGAAGACAAAAAATGAGAAAGTCTCACATTGACGCGGCTAATCAACAAGCTAGGGAGATGCCCATCGATTGATGTCAATGCAAGGAGTAGGGATTGCCATGCAACGGATGCACTAGAGCTATAAAATGCATGAAAGCTCAACAAAAAGAAACTAAGTGGGTGTGCATCCAACTTGCTTGCTCACGAAGACCTAGGGCATTTGAGGAAGCCCATTGTTGGAATATACAAGCCAAGTTCTATAATGAAAAATTCCCACTAGTATATGAAAGTGACAAAACATGAGACTCTCTATCATAAAGATCATGGTGCTACTTTGAAGCACAAGTATGGAAAAAAAGGATAGTAACATTGTCCCTTTTTATTCTTTTTTTTATTTTGTGGCCTTTCCTTTTTTTTATTCGGCCTTTCTCTTTTTTCTCTTTTTTTGGGACAATGCTCTATGAATGATGATCATCACACTTGTATTCATTTACAACTCAATGATTACAACTCGATACTAAACACAAGGTATGACTCTATATGAATGCCTCCGGCGGTGTACCGGGATGGGCAATGAATCAAGAGTGACATGTATGAAAAATATGCATGATGGCTTTGCCACAAATACGATGTCAACTACATGATCATGCAAGGCAATATGACAATGATGAAACGTGTCATGATAAACGGAACGGTGGAAAGTTGCATGGCAATATATCTCGGAATGGCTATGGAAATGCCATAATAGGTAGGTATGGTGGTTGTTTTGAGGAAGATATAAGGAGGTTTATGTGTGATAGAGCGTATCGTATCACGGGGTTTGGCTGCACCGGCAAAGTTTGCACCAACTCTCAAGGTGAGAAAGGGCAATGCACGGTACCGAAGAGGCTAGCAATGTTGGAAGGGTGAGAGTGCATATAATCCATGGACTCAACATTAGTCATAAAGAACTCACATACTTATTGCAAAAATCTACAAGTCATCAAAAACCAAGCACCACGCTCATGCTCCTAGGGGGATACATTGGTAGGAAAAGACCATCGCTCGTCCCCGACCGCCACTCATAAGGAGGACAATCAAAGAACACCTCATGTTTCAAATTTGTTACACAACGTTTACCATACGTGCATGCTATGGGACTTGCAAACTTCAACACAAGTATTTCTCAAATTCACAACTACTCAACTAGCACAACTTTAATATCACTACCTCCATATCTCAAAACAATCATCAAGCATCAAACTTTTCTTAGTATTCAACGCACTTATAAGAAAGTTTTAATAATCTTGGATACCTACCATATTAGGACTACCTTCTCAATTTAAGAAAATTACCATGCTGTTTTGTAGGACTCTCAAAATGATATAAGTGAAGCATGAGAGAACAATAGTTTCTATAAAACCACTACTAGGGAAAAGCCTAGCAGCAGCGCGGGTTTTAGGCCTATCAATAGCGCGGGGTGATGCGCTACTGATAAGGCGCTACAGCTAACGTATAGCAGTAGCGTGCCTCCTCCCACGCTACTGCTAAATCGACTTAGTAGTAGCGAGTTCCCGGAGGAGCGCTACTGGTAATTAGTAGTAGCGCTTCTCCCTGCCCGCGCTGCTACTATTATTTCGTATTTTATTTCTTTTTTATTTCATGTTGTATTCGTACACCTTTACACAAGTTTTCATACAATAGGAATTTAGAAATTGTTCTTACATCATAATGAGTTATTACATCACGGGGTGAAAGAACCGTGGACTAGTTTCCAGTGGATGGACATCCACTTGAAACTAATCCGCGGTTCTTTCACCCAATGATATAATAAATATCATCATCATCATATCATTAAAAACTTATCATCATCATCATCATCATATCATTGGTCACTTGTCGTAATCACAAGTACTCCTCACATCTTCAACTCTAACACATAGTAACACATAATAAACATACTGTACCTCATAGGACCTACTACATTCTCTTAGGACCTACTATATTCTCTAAGGTAAAATAGCAAAAAACAAGATAGCCCCTGGCTCTCCATTATGGAGAATGCAAATTATCCTGTCTCCAATTCTTGCCTTTCGCTTAATGTTGCTTCCAAGAACCTCCTTACGAATGTCCAAACATTTTTTCCACTCTTTGTTTAGCATGTGTTCACCGGTTTCAGAAATTCAATATGCACAGGTGAGATCCGTAGGATGACCTGGCTGTAGGTTCAGAACTTCAAGGCGACCATTGTAATACATCAGATGAGGCACACAATCCATCGGGATTTTCTGTTGAAAAACATAGTAATAACTTCATAGTTAGCAATGATGTACTAGTTTTAGAAGTATGCAAAAGATGCACGGATGTCGTAATAGTAAAAAATCTTACCAGGGTATCTCCATAGAAGTTATCATGGTTCAACACGTGCACTAGTGGCACGTATTCACCATAATTTGGAGGAGTTCGATAATAGGTATTATAATTCTCAAAAAAAGTACAATAAGCAATCAGATGATTTTTCTCCTTATAAGTTCATTCGGAGCCATCAGTGTAGTGGGTTTTGTCTACCATCTTCTGCACATTCTTTGAAGATTCAAAATAAGCTGTCAATGGAAATAAGTTGTCAACTATTTTGAAATAAACAATATAAATTAGTTAATAACTATGTTTGAGAAACTCACATTGTGGTAGAATCGGAAGCGTATCAACAAGGACCCAAATGTCCATATTGTCTTGCTCGATGTCAAGATCACCAAGATCCATGGTGACAATCATACCCTCATAAAAACCATACATTTTGCAAAGTGCTTCCCAATTTTGGCAACCAAAATGGGTTACGCTCTGAGAATTGTACAGATTTACTTCAAAATCGATATCATGATGGGTCCTTAGGTGTATTTTCTTTGTTTGAAAATTTTCATGGTCTTCAAAACCCATCCTCTCCAAGACATAGCGTCTTGCATAGTCGAATTGTAAAATATGAAAATTAGACGTTGAAATAGTTGAAGTCATGCTTAATTTCGAAAAAAAAACACTTGTCGTTGTTGCGTACCGTTTCAACATCGAAGGTCTCCTCGAGCTTAATGCTGAAGCGCCGATCTTCATCCAGCTCAACGAACCTGTCGCACATACCTCGATCATCATGGCACCAGCTGCACTCCCCCGGGAGACTGTCGTCGTCCGAGTACGACATTTCCAACATTCATAATTCAAAGATTAAACTTGTACACATTCTAGCACAACTCATGCCAGAATTCACGGAAAAATCCGGCATGACCTTTGCTAAAAAAGGACATATCGAGCGCCTGAAATTTGCCGGAACGGAAATTAATCAACACTTCGGCAAAACATAGGCCACTCGGAGGTGTAACCAAAACATGAAATAATTGCTCAAACTAAAAAATAACACCAAATATGGCATGTTCAACTAGTTCTATTAATTCAACTAGTTCTTACTGAATATAAACTTAGTATAAAAAGAAAAAAACTAGTTCTTTCTAAAAATGAAGTAGTTCAACTAGTTATTAATATACTTACTATACTAGTTCAACTAAAACTTAACTAGTTCAACTAAAACTAAACTAGTTCTATTAATTTAACTAGTTCTTACTAAATATAAACTTAGTATAAAAAGAAAAAAAACTAGTTCTTTCTAAAAATGAAGTAGTTCAACTAGTTATTAATTTACTTACTATACTAGTTCGACTAAAACTTAACTAGTTCAACTAAAACTAAACTAATTCTATTAATTCAACTAGTTCTTACTAAATATAAACTTACTATAAATAGAAAGAAACTAGCACATCTACTACTACTAATTAACATCTAACTACTACATCTACTACTAATTAACATCTACTACTGCTAATTATACAACTAGTTTACCATCACTACTAGTAATTAATATCCACTACTTCTAAAAATCATTATCTATGAACCCTAAATTAACATCTACTACTACTAGAATGATCTACTAACTAAGCAAAGAGAGAGGGGGTGGGGGAGGGGTGGGGGGCTTATAGAGGGAGAGACGGTGGCGGGGAGGTGCTCGGCGACGGAGGGGTGGCGAGGGCGGGCTCGGGATCGGGAGGCGGCGGTCCTGGGCGGCGGGCTTGGTCGAGGGCAGCTACGGTGAAGTCGAGGGCGGCGACAGTGTGGTCGAGAGCGGCGGCGGTGAGGTTGAGGGCGGGCGGCGGCGGCGGCGGTGAGGGCAGGCGCGCTTGGGCTCGGGCGGCGGCGACAGGAGTAGGAACAGGCCGGTGGCGGGGAAAGGAGGACTTAGCGAAATTTTGATGCGGGGGGTGGTTAACTCGAACTAGCAGTAGCGCACGTACAGAAACGCGCTATAGCTAACTTATCTACAGCGCGTTTTAGAGAAAACTGCTACTGCTAATGGAAGCAGTTATTTCTTTTGTTTAGTAAAAACATCAAAAATATACATTGGTCATCATTGATCTTTTTGTGTATAATCTAAATAGTCAACATGAATCCTCACTGTACCTGTATAGGTACAGGCGAGGATTCATATTGCAACCACAAATCATACACATATAGTTCAGTGAAGACCAAGTGCTCGAGATAGGTTGAGAAGCAACATATTTAAGGTGGTAAACACCTGGTTCGCTTAGCGGTATGGGACTAAACTTAATTAGTTGCGTTGATACTTAGCAGTAGCGAGTTTTGAGAAAAACCGCTGCTACTAAGTTCTTTAGCAGTAGCGCGTCCAAGGGAAGGGCGCTATTACTATATCTAGCCTGGAGGCAACACCGTGGCAATTATAGTAGTAGCGCTCTTTTCACCTAGAGCGCTACTGCTACTCAGTCATTAGCAGCGCTCTTTTCTAAAGCTCGTTGATGCTAATTAGCAGTAGCGCCTATTTTTAGACCGCGCTTGCCGGGGTCTTGACAAGGGTCTTGCCGTGGCGCTTGTTGTCATCCCCGGCAAGGCTCTTGCCGGGGGCCTTGTGGTTTTCCTTGGCTGGGATCCCGCCAAGGATCATCTTCTAAAGTGTGTATCTGGTCTTGAACGTCTTCACAAAGATCTTCATATCATTACGGGGATGCCTCCCGAATCCTTGCCCCATGGGGGTAGTGGACTCAAGGGTGACCCGCTCCGTAGGTGTGGGGCGAGGCTGCCACGGCAAGGGTCTTGCTGGGTTTGCTAAAACCACCTCCCGGCAAGGATCTTGCCGGGGAGGGGGGGGGGGCTTCGTCCCCTTTGCTCTTTGTGGTCTTGGCGTCATCCTGCTCCTCTTTGACTTTGGCCTCACCTCGTATCTACCTCCCTTGCCGGGCTTGGTGCGGCGGCGCCCGTGGCTCAGACTGCCTGTGCACAGTCATAGGGGTACAAAAGGTGTACCCCCTCTTTTTGTACACCGATAGGAGCCCCCGGGCCTGGGCCACACATGAGCGCTACGCGTTGTTGGGCCAGGCCCAAGAACGGTGCACGGGCAGGCAGGGCGGTTTTTACCGTGGTAAGTTTCTTCGTGCGCTACGCCTCCCATGCTTCCAGCGCGTGGCGCGGCGTGGGCGTGACGTGGGTGGCATGCATGGGGCTGAGCTCCGCATGCATGCGTCACGTCGTAGTAAAGGAGGCGGTTCGCGCCTTCCCCATAAACGGAGGGGGGCGTGGAGGCGCGGTCCATTTACTGGACGGGGCCGAGGCGTGGTCTTCGAGGCGTCCACTCCCCACGATCACGGGGTGGGGAGAGGTCGCCTCATCCGTCGCCTCGGTTCTGCACGCCTGCCACGCGGCTTCCATGCGCTTGGGGTGGCGAACGGTGGAGGCGGGAAACCGGTCCGTCGTGGGCCAAGGCAGCGGGTCGGTCCCAGTTCCCTGCGCCTTCTGCGTCTTGATTGGCTGAGCGGGGCGGCCGAGCCCCCACCCCGTTCCTTTATAAGGAGCGGGAGGGGGAGGACGGCGGCCCGCATTCTTTCATCTCTTCTTTCCTTCAGCTTCTGCTCCCCTCCCTCTCATTCGCCATGGAGAAAGGGAACCCTGGTCCATCAACGATGGCGACGAGGGTCGCCGCCAGACAACGCGTCCCTCCATCTCCCGCACCTATGGTGGCAGAGCTAGCCGTAAGGGGAAGAGGGAGGGGGCGAGGCCGTGGGCGAGGTCGAGGGCGATGTCGAGGTGCTCGGGGAAGAGGTGGACGGGGCGGCGCGCCGGCCTCGCCTCCGCCAGCGGTTCCTCTTCCCATGGCGGGCCACGTTGGGGACGACCCTTGTGAGTTCTTTGTCAGGCTGCGGCGGCCGCCTCGCCGTCGTCTTCGTCTCCCGACTCCATTTGCAAGTGAGATGGAGTTGGACCCGCCCGAGACACCGAGGCTACACATGAGGGGTTGTGGAATCAGTGGTACGCGAGTCCGCGTCGACTTCCCAGCCCCTAATGTGATGTATCTTGGTCGAGGGTGGAAGACGTTCGCCCGTATCCACCATCTGACGGAAGGGCTCACCCTCCATTTTAAGCTGATGGAGGGTGGTCTCCTCTCCGTCAAGGTCTTCGGGTGCTTCGGGACTCGGGCAAGGTGCTGCGTGGAGAGCTCCTCTGATAGCGAAGACTCCTCCTCGAGCGAGAGTGACGAGGAGGACAGCGACAGCGACGACGAGGGTAGCAGGCGGCAGGATGACAGGTCCGACTAGGTGTCGGGCGTCGCTCCGTGCGGCACCGGCGATCCCATCATCCGTGTCGCCGGCTCCTTGAACATCTCGGGGTCGTCTCCTTGGGCGGCTGGCGTAGGGAGGCTGCGGAAGAGGAAGAGGGCGGGTGGCAAGGCTGTCAACTCGGAGTACGTGGGCATGACGCCTTCGACGCGTGCTTACGTCCTGCCGCCTCGTCTTCGAGCTCTGCCTCCGGCGCTGCCATCACCATCCAGCCTTCGGACGACCGCCGAGATGTTCTCTTGGTGTCTTCTGCCACCCGTTGCTTGCCTAGGTGCCCCTTTTGCCCTTCTCGCCTCCTTGACCTACCTCCTGAAGAGAGGGACAAGAAAGGGATTACGGGCACCTTATCTTTTTTTTAGTTTGTAAGCCTTCGGGCCTTAGCTGAATTTAAAGCTTGTAATCCCATCATTCATGTTTTTCATTCTCCATGAACTGTACCTGAGTGGAATGTTTTTAATGAAAAAAGGGGATGCTTGTCGGGTCACTTGTCTTGCAGGTGGAACCCACGTCAAGGGGCAAAACCCTTGATATCTCTAAGATAGACACTTCCTTGCCCGGCAGCAGGCCCTGCCGTCTTTCCACGTCGCTCGACCTTTCTCACGCTTTCGGCGAAGGCAGGGATGAGGCGGGTTCAGGCTCCTCGTTTCGTCCCTTTGCTGCCGCGACTACGACCAAACCTGGCCCCAGGAACGAGCCCTAGGGCCTAGAGTTAGGGGAGCACGGTAGCTTTAGGAAGAAACGAGGTTTCGCATACCTCAGTCCATAAGAGAATGCATGATAAGGGATGAAAAACTTATCTGAGATTGCAGCCCCCGGCAACTCTGGTTTGCCGTGGGTGAATCTTTGTACTTGCAGTTCCCGGCAACACTGGATTGCCGGGGTCCGGATGCTGGTCCGTCCCTCTTCTTCCCCTTCTTTTCTTATCCTCAAGTGATCCGGCAAGGATGTCCGAGCTCTGCGAACCAAAGGAGACAAAAGAACGGAAAAGAGACGCACACTCGACCTCTAAGCTAGGGGCTAGCCGCCGCTAAGCACTATCAACCCTAACCAAGGACGAGACTCAATCTAGCATGCATGCTATAACTTAGGGCGCCAGCGCTTTATTTATGCTTAGGGTCTGCGCCTGGCTTTGTACAAAGGGTTACATGCATCATCGGCAATCCTTGTACAAAAGGTGGCTTGCCGGGAGGCCCGACAAGCCGCGCCTTATGGGTAAAACTTGCGAAGGTGCTCGATGTTCCAGGAGTTACTCACCGGAACGGCATATTCGGTCTCCAGGCAGACTGCGCCGGGCCTGGTGACTCGTTTTACCCGATAAGGGCCTTCCCACTTTGGCGTCAACTTGTTTGAATTCTTGGCTGATTGAACGCGCCGAAGAACAAGGTCGCCTTCCTCAAGGCTTCGGGCATGAACCTTGCGGCTATGGTAGCGGTGCAAGGCTTGCTGGTAGCGTGCTGCTCTCATAGCCGCCCGAAGACGATCTTCCTCAAGGAGCAGTGCGTCGTCTTGCCGCAGTTGCTCTTGCTCAAGCTCATCATAAGCGAGCACTCGAGGTGACCGTATATGAGTTCAGTGGGGATAACTGCTTCTGCCCCGTATACCAGGGCAAAGGGTGTCTGGCCAGTGGCTCGATTTGGTGTCGTCCTGATTGACCAAAGAACCATCGGCAACTCATCAATCCAGCACCTTCCGCTCTTGTGCAGCCATTGTCGGTGATGATCCGGTTGGGTACACCGTAACGGCACACTAGCCCCTTGAAGAACTTGACGGCCGACTGAGCTGTGACCTTCCTCACCGCCTCCACTTCTGGCCACTTTGTGAACTTGTCGATGGCTACGTACAAGTACTCAAAGCCCCCGACAGCGCGGGGGAAGGGGCCCAGTATGTCGAGCCCCTAGACCGAGAAGGGCCAGGAGAGAGGAATGGTTTGAAGGGCTTGAGCTGGTTGATGAAGCTTTCTTGAATGGAACTGACACGCATCACACCTGGTGACGAGTGTCGTTGCATCCTGGAGGGCGGTGAGCCAGAACAAACCCTGCCGGAATGCCTTGCCGGCAAGGGCTCTCGACCCAATGTGGGATCCACATATGCCTCCATGTATCTCTGCCAACAGCTCCAGTCCTTCCTCTCGAGGGATGCACTTCAATTTCACACCGTTCGATCTCTTCCTGTATAGGACGTCATCGACGAACTGGTACATGGCAGAGCGACGGGCTACTTTTTCCGCTTCTTCCTGCTCCTCAGGAAGCTCCCCTGTCTGGAGGAATCAGACGGTATGCTACGCCCACACTGGAGCCTGAGGCTCGACGGCGAGGACTATAGGCATTTCCTCCGCTATAGGGGCGGCCGTCTCGACGACAAGAGCTTGGCGTCCTGCCGGAGCTAGCCGTCCCGTGGCGGGTTCAGTGTCCTCGGCAACATCCTTGCCGGCGGCTCCGGGGAGCTCGGTAGGAAAGTACCTGCCTGGTCCTGATTACCTTCTCTTGTTCTGCTCTGTTGATGGATCAACGGATGGCTGAGTTAGCTGAAGCGCAAAGGTACCTGGTTCCACAGGTAGCTTGAGGGCAGCGCGCTTCGACAGGTAATCAGCGATATCATTCTCCGTTTGGGGAACGTATTCAGCCTGGATACCGTCGAAGCACTCTTCCAGCTTTCTCACTTCATCAACGTAGGCCTTCATCAACGGGCTCTGGTAATCCTTATTGACTTGCTTGAAGACAAGCTGCGAGTCGCCCCTGACGATGAGCTTTTTGATTCCGAGGTCCGCCGCGATCCTAAGACCGGCAAGAAGCCCTTCGTACTCTGCCGTGTTGTTTGTTGACACCTCTTTGGGGAAGTGCATCTGGATCACGTACTTGAGGTGCTCTCCGGTGGGGGCGACGAGCAGTACGCTAGCCCCGGCACCTTGGAGGGAGAAAGCCCCATCAAAGTACATAATCCAATCGCAACTTGCCTCCTTGTCGGGGAGAGCAGTCTCTTGGGCTTCTTCGTCAGGTGTGGCGGTCCATTCTGCAATGAACTCTGCCCGGACTCGGCTCTGGATCGTCGAGGTACTTTCGAACTTGAGGCCAAAGCTGGACAGCTCTAGTGCCCATTCCACAATCCTCCCCGTTGCATCTGGGTTGTGCAGTATCCGCTGCAGGGGGAGGCGAGTGACGACAGTGATCTCGTGTGCCTGGAAGTAGTGACGCAGCTTCCTCGAGGCCATGAGAAGGCCGAAGAGTAGTTTCTGCACACCGGAGTACCTCGACCTAGCCCCCTGCAAGAGGGAGCTAATGAAGTAGACCGGGCGCTGCATCACTTTCTTCTTTGGCGGCACCTCGACCAACCGTGTCGCCTCCGCACTGGTAGCGTCGGGCTCTGTTGCTGCCATTATCTCGTCGTTGACCTCCTCTGCGCCACTAGCGCGGCGCTGACCACCTGGTTCATTGCCGCTAAGTATAGCAACAACGGCTCCTGGGGCCTGGGCGCAACTAGTGTTAGTGCGGAGGAGAGGTACTTCTTCAAATCTTGTAATGACGCTTCAGCTTCTGGTGTCCACTCCACCGGGCCCGCCTTTTTCAGGATCTTGAAAAAGGGAAGGGCGCGCTCGGCGGACTTGGATATGAATCTGCCCAGGGCAGCGACGCAACCGGCGAGCCGGCGCACATCCTTGATCCGCTTGGGTGCTTCAATCTGCTCTATAGCTTTGATCTTGTCCGGGTTGGCCTCTATTCCCCGCTGCGACACAAAGAACCCAAGAAGCTTGCCGGACGGGACGCCAAAGACGCACTTCTCAGGGTTCAGCTTGAGGTTGATCTTGTGCAGATTTGCAAACGTCTCCCGCAAATCTGATATGAGGGTGGCCCTGGCCTTGGTTTTGACCACGATGTCGTCCATATAAGCCTCCATATTTCTATGGAGCTGGGGCTCAAAACCAATCTGGACCGCCCTCGCAAACGTCGATCCAGCACTCTTCAACCCAAAAGGCATCCGTATGAAACAATACGTACCACATGGGGTGATGAATGCTGTTTTCTCCTCGTCTTCTTTTGTCATGAAGATCTGGTGGTAGCCGGAGTAGGCATCGAGGAATGACAGCAGATCACACCCAGCCGTGGAGTCAACAATCTGGTCGATGCGCGGCAACGGGAAGGGGTCTTTAGGACAAGCCTTATTGATATCTGTGTAATCAATACACAGCCTACACTTCCCATTCGCCTTGCGCACTACGACCGGATTGGCCAACCACGTCGGATGGAGCACTCCTCTTACCAAACCCGCTGCCTCCAGTTTCCGGATTTCTTCTGTGATGAACTCCTGTCGTTCCAAAGCTTGCTTTCTGACTTTCTGCTTGACGGGCCGCGCATGAGGACAGACATCAAGGTGGTGCTCAATCAACTCCCTGGGAATGCCGGGGATGTCGGAAGCTTGCCATGCAAACACATCGACATTCGCCCGCAGGAAGGTGACGGGCGCGTCTTCCTATTTGTCGTCAAGGGTGGAGCTTATGGTGAAAGCTCCTCCCGTTTCGTCCTTGTTGACGGAAACCTTCTTGATTCCCGGCGGCGTGGCCCTGGTCCTCTTGCTTCCGCCGGCGGAGCTCTCTGGCACGTCCTTGACGACAGCGCTGCACTCCGAAGAGGTGCGCTTGCCGGAGTGGGTGTCCGAGGTCTCATCGGCCTTCTTTTTCTTTTCCCCCCGGGGTCCCGGTAGCAGGAGCGAGCGCCCCAGCAGCGGCAGCTGCTACGACTGCTTGCTGGTACACTTGGTCAGCGCAAATCAGGGCATCCTTCTTGTCGGAGGGGATGGTGATGATCGTCACGGGCCCTGGCATCTTCAGGGTCTTGTAGGCATAGTGTGACGCCGCCATGAACTTGGCCAGCGCGGGGCGGCCAAGGATCCCGTTGTAGGGCAAGGGGATCTTGGCAACATCAAACACAATCCTCTCCGTCCTGAAGTTCAGGTCGCTCCCAAAAGTCACGGGCAACGTGACCTTTCCCTTGGGTTGGCTTCTCCCCGGGCTGACCCCTTGAAACGTGCCCGTTTCTTCGAGGTCTCCATAAGGGATCTGCAGCTTCTCGATCACGGCAGGCGAGATTAAGTTCAGACCGGCCCCGCCATCCACTAATATTTTTGTCGCCTTGAGGTTGCGTATTGTCGGTGAAACCAACAACGGCAAGCACCCGACCGCAGTAGTGCGATCAGGGTGGTCCACAGAGTCAAAAATGATAGGAGTGCTGGACCACTTCAGCGGCCTCCGGGCATCGAGCGACGTCTCTGCTGCTGTAATCTCTCGCGCCCACTGTTTAAGCTGGCGCCGAGAGGCATGCAGCGAAGCGCCGCCGTCAATGCACATGGCCTCTGTAGCTTTCTGAAACTCTTGGTCGCCGGACTCGTCGTCCTCTTCGTGATCGTCATCTTCTGGCTTCCTGTCACGGCCCCGGGTGGGCCTCTCTTGTTGCTTATCCTTGCCGCGACAGCCCGCCTGGCCGTCGCGTTTCTTGCCGGATCCCTCAGCACCGTCTTGGCCCTTCTCCTTGTCCCGCCTCTCGTATTCTGCTCTCTGCTTCTCAGCGAGGAGCTCAACCTGCCGGTAGTCTTGGAGAGCATGGCCTTTGGTGCGATGGATCTTGCAGTATCGCTTGTCGGAGTTGCCTGGCTTCTCGGCCACCGCCAAGGCCTGACAGGCGACACATCCGGCAACTTCCTTGTCGGGGTCACCTGCCTTGGTCTTCTTGGCGGAGCCGGTGTCGTCAGACTCCTCGACGGCAAGCACAACTTTCCCTTTGCGCTTCCTGTTGCAGCGCCGGCCTTTCTTTGCCGGGGCGTTGGTATCCTCTTCGGAGGAGTCGGTTTCCACGCCGGCGTCTTCGCCGGGGTACTTCCTCCCCTCCTCGGCCCGGGCACACTTGTCCGTGAGAACATAGAGCTCCACGACATCTTTCACCTTGTTCATCGCCAACTCTTCGCGCATCTTGCGGTTCCGAATCGTTCTGATGGAACGCGCTGATGATGGCGGCGGGGTGAACATCTGGGATGTTGTACTGTACTCGGCTGAACCTCTGGATGTACTTGCGAAGACTCTCGCCTTCCTTCTGGGGAATGACGTGGAGGTCACTCGCTTGGCCATGAGCTTGGTGACCGCCAGTGAAGGCGCGCACAAACTCATGGCACAAATCCGACCAGGAGGAAATGGAGTCTACCGGCAAGTGCATCAACCATGACATGGCGTTGGGTTTAAGAGCCAACGGGAAGTAATTTGCAAGCACCTTATCGTCATGAGCTCCTGCAGCCTGCATCGCGATGGTGTAGATGCTGAGGAACTCGCATGGGTGGGTCTTGCCGCCGTACTTGTCGCCCACGGCAGGTTTGAAAGTGCGGTGAGTGGGCCACTGGAACTGCCGCAGCTCACGGGTAAAAGCCGGGCAGCCTGCCTCGTAAGGCAGGTCCCCAGGGCTCCCAGATGCCGGGTGGTCCACAGCAGGCCCTGCTCGCCTATCTGACTGATGGCGCGCTCCGCGCCGGCGCTCGATGGTGGTCCGAGCATCTTCATGCTCCCGATCCCGAAGGACCCGGCGTTGGTCCTGGCGGGCCCGCGGGTCGGACGACGCGATGGAGATTTCGTCGCCCGCAACGTCGCGACGGGCTGGTGTCCGTGGCACCGGGCGAGGAGGAGGCGAGTGCACCGTGGTCGCGGCGCCGCTAGCCTTCCTACCACTGGTACGCGGGACTCCGTCGGAACATCGACCCGGGGGCTCCTTCGGGGTCGGCTCATCTTTGTTGGCCACCGCAACAAGGCTTCGGATGGTGGCTCTCCATTCGTCGAGTTTCCCTGTAGTGGGAGGAAAGTCGAGGAGCAACTGTGCGTGCGGCAGGGCTTCTGCTGGCGTCGGTGGCAGCGAAACCTGCACGGATCGCGACGCGCTTCGACTTCTGACCATGTCAGAAGGAGCTCTAGCACGACCGCGCGGTCGCACGCCGTCTTCACCAGCGCCTGGCGAGCGGGCAGGTCTTCTACATCCCGGGAGTGGCGCTCAGGGCTTTTCCCGTGGCGACGCCTGGGGTCTTCGGGGTGATCACGCCGCTCGTCGCGCGCCGCTTGAGAGGAGTGCGGCGTCGGCGCTGGAGTGGGAGCCCTGGAGGCCCTCGCGCCGCCAGCGGGCGGGGCAGCAGCGACCTCGGAAGGTCCCGTGACACCCGCGGATGACCCGGCCCCGTCTTTGTATTTGGCGGCGTGCGGCCCGTTACCGGGCGCACGAACATCGCCGCCTCCCAAACTCCGGCTGCTGGGACGGTGTTGGTGTTCGCGAACAGCCCCCCGGGTCCTTTCGGTGACCTGTCCGCTGCTCGCCCGCGTCGGGACGGGATGCCCGGCGTCCGACGGGCCAACCGCCACCGTCGTCTTCTTCTTGGGCGCCATGACGATGAAAAAGCGTCGAACTAGCTGCTAAAGCCGATTCTCACAACTGCGCAGCCCCTGCCTGGCGCGCCAAAGATGTCGGTGGGAAACGACACCTATGGGATCACGAGAATCCCTTTCTACGGTTGCAGAGTGCAGGGGTCGTGAGAAGAGCGGATCGAGCAGGCAGTACACGATTCCTTTATCCAGGTTCGGGCCGCGGAGATGCGTAAAACCCTACTCCTGCTTTGGTGGATTATATGCTTGTGTTCTTGAGCTAGCTATGGGGCGTGAGGAGCTCCAAAAAGCCGAATCCTCCTCCTGGTCGCCTGGGGCCTCCTTTTATAGGGAAAGGGGCTGCCACAGTGGCACACAGGAGGTGGAAAGGGGCTGCCACAGTGGCACACAGGAGGTGGAAAGGGTACAGTGGCGCGAGGTTATCCCTCGCATTACATGACAAGGCGCATTTAATGCGCCTTGCTTAGGTGTCCCTGCTTTATCGGGGGCGGGGGAGAGCCCCGTCTCATCCGTCGCCGCTCTCTCCTGTGTCGACACGCGCCCTGGCCAGCGCTGCCTGTGGTGCCATGTAGGCGGGCAGGCAGCCGGGGTGGCGCGGTGGTAGGCCTCCACGAGGATCTGCATGCCGCCACGCAGGTGCCTGCCCAGCTGGTTTGGGTCGGCAGCTGCATGCGAACGGTGGTGGAGGCGCGACTGGTGGGGGTCCGATGGTGGCCCCGCGGGTGTCCTCAGCAAGGGTCTTGCCGCGGCCCCGGCAAGGGTCTTGCCGGGGTCTCGACAAGGGTCTTGCCGTGGCGCTTGCTGTCATCCCCGGCAAGGCTCTTGCCGGGGGCCTTGTGGTTTTCCTTGGCTTGGATCCCGCCAAGGATCATCTTCTAAAGTGTGTATCTGGTCTTGAACGTCTTCACAAAGATCTTCATATCACTACGGGGAAGCCTCCTGAATCCTTGCCCCATGGGGGTAGTGGACTCAAGGGTGACCCACTCCGTAGGTGTGGGGCGAGGCTGCCACTACAAGGGTCTTGCCGGGTTTGCTAAAACCACCTCCCAGCAAGGATCTTGCCGGGGAGGGGGGGCCCGCTTCGTCCCCTTTGCTCTTTGTGGTCTTGGCATCGTCCTGCTCCTCTTTGACTTTGGCCTCACCTTGGTTCTACCTCCCTTGCCGGGCTTGGTGCGGCGGCGCCCGTGGCTCAGACTGCCCGTGCACAGTCATAGGGGTACAAAAGGTGTACCCCCTCTTTTTGTACACCGACAGCGCTGCTGCTAAGATTCTGTGTATAAGGTTTTCCCTAGTAGTGAACAAAACCACCACCGTGCTCTAAAAGATATAAGTGAAGCACTAGAGCAAAAACTATATAGCTCAAAAGATATAAGTGAAGCACATATAGTATTCTACTAAATTCTGATTAATGTGTGTCTCTCTCAAAAGGTGTGTACAGCAAAGTTGATTGTGGTAAACTAAAAACCAAGACTCAAATCATACAAGACGCTCCAAGCAAAACACTTATCATGTGGTGAATAAAAATATAGCTCCAAGTAAAGTTATCGATGGACGAAGACGAAAGAGGCGATGCCTTCCGGGGCATCCCCAAGCTTTGCCTTTTTGGTGTCCTTAGATTTACCTTGGGGTGCCTTGGGCATCCCCAATCTTAGGCTCTTGCCACTCCTTATTCCATAATCCATCAAATCTTTACCCAAAACTTGAAAACTTCACAACACAAAACTTAACAGAAAATCTCGTGAGCTCCGTTAGCGAAAGAAAACAAAACACCACTTCAAGGTACTGTAATGAACACATTATTTATTTATATTGGTGTTAAACCTACTGTATTCCATCTCTTCTATGGTTTATAAACTATTTTACTAGCCATAGATTCATCAAAATAAGCAAACAACACACGAAAAACAAAATCTGTCAAAAACAGAACAGTCTGTAGTAATCTATAACTAACGCAAACTTATGGTACTCAGAAAAATCCACCAAAATATTAAGACCTAGATAATGTGTTTATTGATCTACTGCAATTGGAATCAGTATTTTATCACGCTCTGGTGATTTTAAACAATTGTTTTCGTGAACAGAAAGTTTCTGGAATTTTCAGCAAGATCAAATAACTGTCATCCAAGAAGATCCTATAGGTTTAACTTGGCACAAACACTAATTGAAACACAAAAACAAATCTAACGAGAGGCTAGATCAGATATTTATTCCTAAACATAACCAAAAAGCAAAAAAATCTAAAAATAAAATTGGGTTGCCTCCCAACAAGCGCTATCGTTTAACGCCCCTAGCTAGGCATAAAAGCGAGGATAGATCTAGGTATGGCCATCTTTGGTGTTGGGAAAGAAAAGAGAAAAAATATTATCTATAGCATTTATCTTTCTATTTTGATAAAGCACGTGGCCATTAATGGTGGAAGAAAGATTATGCACTCTATGGAAATTCGCATCTAAGCTAGTTTTCATCTCTTTGATAATTTCGTTTTGGTAAAAGCACAAAAGAGAGGTGGATTCAACTTTCTCACTCATAGGGTGCCGAAATATAGTTTTCATATTTTCATAGGTATCTATGGGATCCCCCTCAAGAAAACCCTCTTCAAAAATAGAATCTAAAACTTGCTTGAAAGAAGCGGGCAACCCAACATAAAAGCTTTTTAGGTAAACCTCAATTTGATATTGGGGCACATAGCTAGCTCGGATCCTTAGAAGCCTATCCCACACATCTTTCAAAGGCTCATCAAGTAAATAACGAAAAATTCCGGGATCATCTTCATCGAAATTATTCAAACCCTCATTGACAATCCCGGTAGGTCTTTCCATAGCATCATTGTTTATGAGCTTAGAGAGGACAGAGGGACTATCCAAAGTATTAAAACCATGAAAAGAGCCCTTGGACCCTTTTGATTTGGCCTTGGCACAATAAAGGTAGAGGGAAACAGGCAAATGGAAAGAGGGGGCAAGTAAAACAGCAAGGGTGAAGTGGGGGAGATCAAAACAAGAGGCAAATGGCAAATAATGTAATGAGAGGGATAAGATTTTGTGATGGGTACTTGGTATGTCTTGACTTGTGCATAGAATCCCCGGCAACGGCGCCAGAAATCCTTCTTGCTACCTCTTGAGCACTGCGTTGGTTTTCCCTTGAAGAGGAAAGGGTGATGCAGTAAAGTAGCGCAAGTATTTCCCTCAATTTTTGAGAACCAAGGTATCAATCCAGTAGGAGGCCACGCGCGAGTCCCACGTACCTACACAAACAAATAAGAACCTCGCAACCAACACGATAAAGGGGTTGTCAATCCCTTCACGGGCACTTATGAGAGTGAGATCTGATAGAGATGATAAGATAATATTTATGGTATTTTTATGATAAAGACTAAAAGTAAAGAAAGCAAAATAAACGGCGCCAGAAATAGCTCGTTGACGGGAGATTAATATGATGGAAAATAGACCCGGGGCCCATAGGTTTCACTAGTGGCTTCTCTCAAGATAGTATAAGTATTACGGTGGGTAAAGAAATTAGTGTCGAGCAATTGATAGAATTGAGCATAGTTATGAGAATATCTAGGTATGATCATGTATATAGGCATCACGTCCGTGACAAGTAGACCGAAACGATTCTGCATCTACTACTATTACTCCACGCATCGACCACAATCCAGCATGCATCTAGAGTATTAAGTTCATAAGAACAGAGTAACGCTTTAAGCAAGATGACATGATGTAGAGGGATAAACTCATGCAATATGATATAAACCCCGTCTTTTTATTATCGATGGCAACAATACAATACGTGCCTTGCTGCCGCTGCTGTCAATGGGAAAGACACCACAAGATTGAACCCAAAGCTAAGCACTTCTCCCATTGGAAGAAAGATCAATCTAGTAGGCCAAACCAAACTGATAATTCGAAGAGAGTTGCAAAGATAACCAATCATACATAAAAGAATTCAGTGGAGATTCAAATATTGTTCATAGATAATCTGGATCATAAACCCACAATTCATCGGATCTCGACAAACACACTGCAAAAAGAAGAGTTACATCAAATAGATCTCCAAGAGAATCGAGGAGAACATTGTATTGAGATCCAAAGAGAGAGAAGAAACCATCCAGCTAATAACTATAGACCCGAAGGTCTGAGGTAAACTACTCACACATCATCGAAGAGGCTATGGTGTTGATGTAGAAGCCCTCCATGATCAATGCCCCCTCTGGCAGAGCGCCGGAAAAGGCCCCAAGATGGGATCTCACAGGTACAGAAGGTTGCGGCGGTGAAATTAGGTTTTCATGGTGCCCCTCGATGGTTTGAGGGTACGTAGGTATATATAGGAGGAAGAAGTAGGTCGGTGGAGCCACGAGGGGCCCACAAGGGTGGAGGGCGCGCCCTGGGGGGGGGGGGGTAGGCGCGCCCCCATACCTTGTGGCTTCCTCGTCTGTTGATTGAAGTCCACTCCAAGTCCTCTGGATCACGTTTGTTCCGAAAATCACATTCCCGAAGGTTTCATTCCGTTTGGACTCCGTTTGATATTGTTTTTCTGCGGAACACTGAAATAGGCAAAAAAGCAACAATTTGGGCTGGGCCTCCGGTAATAGGTTAGTCCAAAAAATAATGTAAAAGTGTATATTAAAGCCCATTAAACATCCAAAACAGAATATAATATAGCATGGAACAATAAAAAAATTATAGATACGTTGGAGACGTATCATTACGCCACCACCAAAAGTTGAAAATCTTCAATTGAGTTTTTCCTCAGTTTTGAAATTCCTCAGTTGTTCATTTTCTTCAACTTTGCATTGTCTTCACCATTTCCGTCGTTGTTCTTCATTGGCTATATATATGAGTTTATGTCCTCTACAACATTCACTTATTGCTAATTCTTCAAGTTGCTTTTTCTGCTAAGTGAATGTGATCGGACCCTTCCACCTCTATGCTAAACTTAACCCTGTCTATTCACAAATTCTTCATGTGCGTTCTATTTGAAACTCGTTCAAAATCTTCACTGTGTCCTTGTCAGCTAAAGAATTTGCGAACGGTACTTTAAAACCTATCTTATCTATATTTTTGGCTTTGCCGCTCAAACCGTTCCACATCCCACGATAATAGTTATCTATTCATCCACGATCTCACACGATCGCCACCTCTCAGTATGTGGGTGACACATGTCAAGCGAATGAGAAGGTCCAGGGGCACGTTCGTCCAATTTCTTCGGGCGAACAATTTTTCACCTTAACTATAAATACCCCTCCCCTTCCTCACTTCACTTCTACTCTGCTCGACCTCTCCCTCGCTCAAGCTTCCCAAAACCTAGCGTCGCCGCTACTTCCATCATCTCCGGTGAGGAAGATCTTCACTGCCTCGACCTCATCGCCATCGTACTCACTCCTATTGCGGATTTCTTCACTCCACCGCTGCCTTTTGCTGTCTTCCTCCATGTTAGGGCGTGGTAGATCTGAACTGACGAACTTCACAACTACACTTCCCAGTTCGTCGTGTTCTTCATCAAGGGTAATTAGAAGTAACTTTTACTGCCCTCTTTGATTCGAATGTTTTCTACAAAATCTTCAAAGGTGTTTATTCTTCAAATCTTCACACACTAAACACCTCACATGTCATCTGTTCTTGATCTGTTTCTCTAAGCAACATTTTTCTTCAAGATTCCTCAATTGTGTGGATTTTCGATCTGTACAACTCCGGAACCTAAGACAAAGAACGCTTAGTGAAATTCTTCAAGACTCATCTGGTCAAATTCCTCAAACTTCTTCTTTTTGAAAAACCTCTGAGAACGCATATGACCTCTCCAAATTCTTCGCAACTATACTCTGTTCACAGGTACACATGTCCGCTGCTGAATCACTAGGTTCTTATCAACCTAACTCATTTGCAGCATTCCTTGAAGAAAAGTTGCACACCTCTTCAGAAAATTCAGTTGTTCATATTCCTCAGCTGAAGAAAATGGCTGACGGTAAGAAGCCACAGAAAGGAGGAAAAAGGCCTGAGGTCAACACAACGTTTGAGATCCCTGATGACATCTATGCTAGGTACTGCACACCCCCTGAGGAGGATAAAAATCAGCGCAAGGTGCGCATTCAAAAGATTGAGAGGAGATGGGAACGGGAATGGAGGGAGTACAGATATGTTACTCCCAAGTATATGAAGAAATTCGCTCTAAATCCTCCATGCCCAAGACCTCCATTGGCACCTGGCTAAGAAGCTGATCCCACCAGCCTCAAGCGTGGTGAGGACTATCCTGATGAATGGGCCAAGCGCCAGGCCAAGCTAGCCAAAATGGCTAAGGAAGCAGTAAGGAAATTTAATGAAGACTCTGCTGCTGCTACCACTGCTGAGGCCTCTGCTGTCAAGCCAAAGAAGGCCATGGCAAATAAGCCTGCTCATAAGCCAAGTGCTTCATCTTCTTCACCATACAGATGTGACAGAATAGCCCAGGTGCGACCGAAGACTTCACGGAGGTAGAAATGGTTTTTCTTCACTGCATTGTGTGTAGCAGTCATGTTGTGAAGAAAAGAACCAAACTAACGCTTAACCCATTTGTTGTTTTGATCCACCTTCTGGTGAAGACTAAGAAGCAGATCACGGTGAGTCATCACTCTTGAAGCAAATGGGTCTCAAGGAGGATTTTGACTGGTCTGCTCCTCCACCGAAGAAATACAAGAAGGTCAAGGTTCCTTCCTTGGTGGCCAGCTCATATTCTTCATCACACGAAACCGATGAACATGAAGACTTGGACGACACTGTGGCAGGCCCTACAACAACAAACGACCCCAAAAACGCTGGCGCTCCTCCATCATCTTGATATTTTTCAGGGGCGTTAGTCCTCATTTTTGATCCTTTTGGTCATTCGATGACAAAGGGGGAGAAATTTGAGTTAGTCTTCAAGCGGGTCTACATATATGGGCGTTTTTTGCTAAGCTACAACTCTCGTTCTTTTGATGACTTTGTTGGATCGAGTTGTAAACTTAAACCCGGTGGTGGTCTGATACTTTTGATGTGTTCTTTTGCATGCTTATTCCTCATATATGTTAATGCACACATGCTGAATTACATTAGTCACCATATTTCATCATGCATTTCAAATTCTTCATATTATATGTCAAATGCGTCTATGGATTACAAGATATAGGGGGAGATCTCCATGATTCTACTCTTCAAGTGTGCATTGCTTCAAAAGCAAATTCCTCACTATGCACATCTTCAGAGGGAGTTCTTCTATATCTTGTAATCAAATTCCTCAATATCAGTAATTACACTTCATATATTTATCCCCGTTGAAAACTTAACCTATATTGTCATCAATCACCAAAAAGGGGGAGATTGTAAGTGCATCTAGTGCCCCTTAGTGATTTTGGTGTATTGAAGACTTATAGGTTAAGGGACTAATATATTTATGAGTGTACACATGTCTATAAGTCTATGAGGAGTTTGATATTTACAGAGAAATTCGACCCCTAAAAATGAAGTTCCTCGACTGAAGACTTTGTATTTGTGAAGACTTTATGAAGACTTTGAAAGTGAAGAAATTGGTGTGACCCTGAAGACTTGGTATTCATTCGAGGAACATGGAGCGTGAAGACTTTTGTTTTCGTAGTTTTATTTTCTCTTTCTTGAGTCATAGGAAACACCGTACTGTTAAAGGGGATCGAGGAAATACTAAGGAAAATTTTCCATGTGATGCTCAACTCAAAATCCTACACCTACCAATCCCTTCGACTGAAGCCATTGGAAATCTCATACATTTTAGTCAATTTCTTCAGTGACAGAGACGAATTTCTTCTCGTCTCTGAGGAACTTGTTCTGACTGACGAGTTAGGAATTCGCTAGTGTGGATTGCCTACACAGTGAGGAACATGATAGCCCTGAGGAAATTGAGCCTCACATATCCGACCGTTGCTGTGCTACGCGCCAGCTGTCCCAAAATATCTACCCACCTAACGGTCATATCTTTGAAGGGCATTTAGGTCTTATCATGTCGGGCTGCTCCCTAGGCTATAAATACCCGCCCCCTACAACCACTAGCTGGTTGGCTGCTCCGAGAGAAACTGACACTTGTCATTTGAGAGCATCCCATCTTCCGAGGACTTTGAGCGAAAATCATCAAGTGAGGAAACCCAAACAGAAACACCTACAGACCCAAAGTGATTGAGCATCACTGAAGAGATTGATCATGCGTGGATCCGACGCTTGTTACCTTTGAAGACTGTGCATCTTCCAGACGGTTAGGCGTCATGGTCTAGAGAATCCAAGAGGAAATTGTGGATCGCTGAGTGACTGAGTTTGTGAAGGTTTGGAACTCACCTGAAGACTTACCACGAGTGATTGGCGAGGTCTGTGTGACCTTAGCTCAAGGAGAATACAGTGAGGACTATGTGTCCTCAGTTTTAAATACCTAGCCGCTCCAACCTGACGTACAACTGTCACAACAGTTGGAACTGGTCTACCAAATCATTGTCTTCACCAAGCTCACTGGTTCTATTTCCTCAACTCTTTCATTTCCTCATTACTGTGTTGTGTGCCTGTTCATATCTGTTTGAAGACTTTGACTAAAGACTTTCTCAATTTCCTCAGTTCAATTTCTTCAGTCTGTTTGTCTTCATCCTGTGTTATCCTGTGTTTACGCTTTCTGTACTCTGTGCTTGTCTTCATTTCATCATGATGACCATGCTTATGTCCTGTTATGTTTACATCTGAGTACTTATTCCGCTGCAAGTAGTTCTTCACTTAGGAATTTTCTCATCCTGAAATTCCTCAGTGAAGAATTCATAAAAATCGCCTATTCACCCCCTCTAGTCGATATAACGCACTTTCAACATGATTCGGACGGACTTAAGCATCGCTACGGGTGACAAGGTCTCATCGTAGTCAACTCCTTGAACTTGTCGAAAACCTTTCACAACAAGTCAAGCTTTGTAGATAGTAATATTACTGTCAGCGTCAGTCTTCTTGAAGATCCATTTATTCTCTATGGCTTGCCAGTCATCAGGCAATCCAACCAAAGTCCATACTTTGTTCTCATACATGGATCCCATCTTAGATTTCATGGCCTCAAGCCATTTGGCGGAATCTGGGTTCATCATCGCTTCCTCACAGTTCGTAGGTTCGTCGTGGTCAAGTAACATGACCTCCAGAACAGGATTATCGTACCACTCTGGTGCGGATCTTACTCTGGTTGACCTACAAGATTCGGTAGTAACTTGATCAGAAGATTCATGATCATCATCATTAGCTTCCTCACTTACCGGTGTAGGAATCACTGGAACTAATTTCTGTGATGAACTACTTTCCAATAAGGGAGCAGGTATAGTTACCTCATCAAGTTCTACTTTCCTCCCACTCACTTATTTCGAGAAAAACTCCTTCTCTAGAAAGGATCCATTCTTAGCAACGAATATCTTGCCTTCGGATCTGTGATAGAAGGTGTACCCAACAGTCTCCTTTGGGTATCCTATGAAGACACATTTCTCGAATTTGGGTTCGAGCTTATCAGGTTGAAGCTTTTTCACATAAGCATCGTAACCCCAAACTTTAAGAAACGACAACTTGGGCTTCTTGCCAAACCACAATTCATATGGTGTCGTCTCAACGGATTTAGATGGTGCCCTATTTAACGTGAATGCAGCCGTCTCTAAAGCATAGCCCCAAAACGATAGCGGTGAATCAGTAAGAGACATCATAGATCGCACCATATCTAATAAAGTACGATTACGACGTTTGGACACACCATTACGTTGTGGTGTTTCGGGTGGCGTGAGTTGCGAAACTATTCCGCATTGTTTCAAATGAAGACCAAACACGTAACTCAAATATTCTCCTCCATGATCAGATCATAGAAACTTTATTTTCTTGTTACGATGATCTTCCACTTCACTCGGAAATTCTTTGAACTTTTCAAATGTTTCAGACTTATGTTTCATTAAGTAGATACCCATATCTGCTCAAATCATCTGTGAAGATCAAAAAATAACGATACCTGTCGGTGGGAAGTCTGCCTCCACCAACACCTATGGGGACCGAGCCCCTTTCTTGGTTCGGCGGGGGGCGGAGGTCGCACGAAGAGCGGATCGAGGCGGTGCACACGAGGGGTTTACCCAGCTTCGGGCCGCACGGATGCGTAAAACCCTACTGCTGCTTTGTGGTTTGGTATTGTGTTCTTGCTCGAGAGCGTGTGGTGCTACAGTACACGCGAGCTGCTGGCGAGACCAAGCGTGAATGGCCTCCTTTTTCCCCCTGTTGCGCATGGGGCCTCCTTTTATATGTGCAAGGGGTTACCCACAGGTGGCAACGTAGGCGGGGGTAAAACTGGAAATGTTGTGTTGGGTACAGCTGTTTGCACAGTGCTATCATACCTAACTCTGACGGCAGGGGACAAGGGCATTAAATGCCCGTCCGCATCGCCCAGACGGTGCAGAAAAGGGGCCGTCTGGAGCGCCACCTTTTGCCACGATGGCTACTCTATCAGTGTTGTTTTGCCACCGCATGCCCCTGGCTGCCCAGCCTCTCGCCACGTACGCTTGGAATGGCCCCAGAGCGACGCATGGGTGGATGAGCTGGAGCGCAGGCGCGGGGTGGTGACTTGCCGCGGCAAACGCCTTGCCGCGGTGGGTGCCTTGTCGTGCCCGGGAGCTTGTCGCTCACCGGTCCTTGCCGGGACGCGGGGCGCGTCGCAGCAAGTATCTTGTCGTGCCTCGGTCGGCCTTCCCAGCAAGCTCCTCTTGCCGGGGTCTTGTGCTTCGAGTGGTCGTCCCGGCAAGCTCCTCTTGCCGGGGCCTTGCTCTCTTCGGGTGGCCTTCCCGGCAGGCTCCTCCTGCCGGGGCCTTGGCTCAAATACTTTGTTCTTGGATGGCCCAAAAGGGACCACGGAGAGTTTTGGCGATCGCCTGGCAAGCCTTGCCGCAGGGTGCTACGACTGCCCGTGCACAAGTTTGGGGGACTAAGGTACCCCTACTTTAGTACACCGACAGGAGCCCCCGGGCCTGGGCCATACACGGTGCCGAGCGCTGTTGGGCCAGGCCCAAAACAGTGCACGGGCACGCGTGGCCTGGGTCACGCTGCATCTGCTTCTGCGTCCACCACGTCCTCCCCGAACGGCACGCGTCGAACTCGGCATCATGGGGAGAGGCGTGCGTGACGTGGGCGGCGTGCGCGGGGCTGAGCCCCGCGGGCGTGCGTCACGTCGCAGGTGAGTTGTTTATTCGGAAAGGCGAAACGCCCCCTCTCTTCCCCCTTATAAGCAGGGGAAACAGGGGCAGTCCGCCCACCCGCCAGTTGCGATTCCTCGAAAACCTCCGCCACTTCCCAAGAGAAGCAGCGCTCCGCCCCTTCCGCCGCCACCAGTGCTACCGATGCCGTCGACCTCCCTCCCTCTTTCCGCCATGGCCCCGAAGGGCGACAAGGGGAAAGGGAAGGCCGTGAAGTCGGCCGAGGCGCAGCGGCTTGAGGCGTTGCGAAAGGAGCAGGCGACCTTCCCTCCTGAGCTCGACGCGTTGGTTCTGAGGGAGGAATACTACCTCTTCTGGTCGACAGGGACGCGAGCGCACCCGCGCATGAGGGTTCTTCCCGCCGCCGCCCAGAAGGAGTATCCGACCGGGTATCCCTTCTTCGCTCTGTTTTTCTATTGCGGGCTCTGCCCGCCCTTCTCTGAATTTTTCTGCGACATCATGAACACCTACGGGTTCCATCTCCTTGATTTCACCCCCAATGTTGTCCTGACCATGGCAATTTTCGCACATCTTTGCGAAAATTTCTTCGGAGTCTTTCCAAACGTAGCTCTCTTCCGCCACTTCTTCACGCCTCGAGTAGAGAGAGGAGAGCCCCTCTCCGGCGGGATCGCCTGGATCTCGAAGCTCGGCAAGAAGGATGCTTATCTGGAGGGAGAGCTCCGCAGCAAATGGGAGGAATGGAGAGCAAACTGGTGCCTGATCGTCGAGGAGAACCCGCAGCCATTCACTGTCGTGCGCCAAACTCCTGTGGTGCGCGGCAGGGATTGGAGCGACGTGGCCCCAGACGACGACAAGCTGCAGATTGCCGTCACCCGGATCCTGCGGCTCAGGTGTGCCGGGCTCACAGTTGGCGCCGTTGGCGCATATTTCCTCCGCCGCCACATTGCTCCCCTGCAGGAGAAAGGGAGACCCGCCTGGGAGTTCCAGAATGCGGCGGACATCATGAGGCTGCGCCCTGGCCTCAACTTCAATTTCACCGTCTTGGAGCTTGACGGGACGCTCAGGGAGCTGTTCAAGCACGACCCCGAGCACCCCGAATGGTTCAAGCTGCCGCGAGACATCGTCCCGCTGTGCAACAATTCGTAGCTCAGCCGCATCCTTGCAATGATGCCGCTGTGCGACTCGCACGGGATCGACTCCACTTGGCAGGAGCCCGCCGACGATGTCGTGCGGGCGTTCTTCGATGACTTGGTGGAGAGGCCAGTCGACGCCGACGAGCAGAAGGGCCTCACCCGAGACACCACCGACGCGGAGTTGGCACGCATCGCCTCCAGGATGGAAGAGGCGGCGGTAGCTGCGGCCGCGGGCGAGTTCGGCTTCACATTGGCGGAGGCGGACGCAGCGGAGGCGGAAAGCCTTGCCGACCGAGCGGAGTTTGCCGGCGAGGAAGAGCTTGCCGGGCACGGCGCAGGGGCGGACGAGTCCACCGAGGGCACGAGCGACTTGCCGGAGGCTGATGCCTCTTCCTCCCGGCCTTCGGGCAGCTCGTCGCAAGCGGAGCCCCCGGCTCAACCACGGAGGCGTCTCCGCAAGGCCGGAGAGGTGGTACGGCAAGAGAGCCAACAGCCGCAGCGCCGCGTGATGCGCTCCGCTGTTTTAGCAGGAGCGGGGTCTTCGCAGGCCGCTGCTTCTGCTTCTGCCGCCCCTCGCGCCACGGCGGCGGCCGGGGCAGAGCCGTCTCGGGCTAGCGCCACCACTGCCTCCGCCAAGCGGCCGAGGGAGCCTACTCCTCCGCCTCCTCGCGCCAGAAGCGGGCCAGTCTTCGACTTCTCCGCGCTTAGCTCCGACGAGGAAGAGGGAGAGGAGTAAGATCCCCGCTGTTCTTGTGTTTCTTCAATTCTTGTAGTTGTGTCTCGCATCTCATTTGCTTTCCTCTGAATTTGCCCCTTTTCAGGACTCTGGCTCAGAGGGCGGCAAAGAGAGCCAAGGTCCCGGTGGTCATCCTCGACGACGAGCCCACCGTGACGGCAGGGGGTGCACCTGAGATGACCTTGTCGGAGCCGCCAACTGATCCTCTGAGCAGCCCCCGGCGCAGCCCCCAGCGTAAGCATATGGCTTGCTTTCCGCCGTTGGGCGCGCCCGGGTACCCTTCGTTTTTCTTGACATCTGGCTGACGACTTGCGTAGGAGCAGAGCAGCCCCACCAAGAGCGTCCGGAGACCGCCCCTGATGCGCCACCCGCTACAGCCACACCGCCAAGGGGGAGTTCCCCGGCGAGGGAGGAATCTCCGGCAAGGGAGCAGTCCCCGGCAAGGGAGCAGTCTCCGGCGAGGGAGCAGTCCCCGGCAAGGGAGCAGTCTCCGGCGACGGACGGCACCGGCGACCCCTTGGTGACGGAGACTGTGACTGCAGACCCTGGCCAAGGTAACCTTCTTGCCTCGAAACTCCC
This sequence comes from Aegilops umbellulata, assembly GCA_032464435.1. Taxonomy (NCBI): domain Eukaryota; kingdom Viridiplantae; phylum Streptophyta; class Magnoliopsida; order Poales; family Poaceae; genus Aegilops; species Aegilops umbellulata. The sequence goes on along the minus strand of CP136056.1, from coordinate 336,454,140 downwards.
CTGGGGTCCTTCTTCTTTGGATAGTTTCTTGACTTCTCCCCCTCTTTCGGCCTTCAGACCCGCCCGCCATGGACCCGATGGAGACCGAGGTCGTCGTCGAGGAGGACGTGCGCGGCCGTACCGACGACGTGGCCGCCACCGGGGCGGCGGACGGTGCTGAAGATCCGGCCGGCGAAGAGGCCGCCAAGGCTGCCGCAGCAGCCGCGGGCGAGGGGGTCGGTGATCGTACTGACGGCCCTGGGGCCGCAGGAGCACCAGCGCTGCACCGACCGCCGATCTCGCCTCCGCAGCAGCGTCGGGCCCAGAGGAGCCCCAGCCAGGCGCCTACCTGAAGGCCGGCGATGATATCTTCATCAAGCTCCCCTGGGAGTCGACTTCCAGGGCGCCGGTCGAGGGGGAGACCTTGGATGGAGAGGTGCTCGCCTCCGCCGGGCTGACGCTGGTTGATGCACCAGGCAGCAGTGGCGGCGAGCCTAAGGAGGAGCGGCTGCTCCGGAAGCTGGTGTCACTCTACCACGCCCAACAAGCCCAGGTGGAACGCCGGGAAGCGCTTGTCGCTAAGGCGGGAGTAGACACGGAGAAGCGCGCCGGGGAGCTCCGGGAGCTCAACCAGGAGGCCCTCCGATCCTTGGCGGAGGAGCGAAGGCAGCTCGACGAGGCGCGGACGGCCTTCATCCTCGAGAAGGCAGAGGCCGAAGAGCAGCAAAGGCTTGCCGCCGCGGGGCTAGCCGTGCGGGAGGGCGAGCTGGCACAGCAGAAAGCCAGCCTCGCCAGCCACGAGGAGGAGGTCACCGCGCGCGAGCAAGCGCTCAGCGGAGCCCTCAAGGAGGCGCAAGATGCTGCCGCGGCCGCCGAGGCTGCTAAGAAGGCGCTGGAGGCGAAGGTGGCGCAGCTTGACACTGATCTCAAGGCGAGCGGTGAGGAGCTCGCCGCGCTCAAACAGGAGCGCGAGAAGGGTGCCCACACCCTCGGCAAGCTGCAGGGCCGCTTCGCCGAGAAGATCAAGGAGCTTGATGCCGCCAAGGACTCCAACGCTGATCTCAAGATGAAGCTGGACACCTTGTCCAAGGCGCTGGACAGCGCCAAGGAGCAAGAGGTGACCTTGCGGAAGGAGGTCGCGGACAACGAGGCGCTGTTGGAGAGCGCCGCAGTCACCCAGAACGAATTCAGGGCAATGGTGGAGCAGTGGACGGAGGGTCTGGTGGACATCGCCGCCTCCATCGACAAGGAGCTGTCGCTGCTGGGGATGGAGGGTCACGAGTATCCCTCCGACGCGAATCTCCCACCCAGCGCCAAGCTCACTTCGTTCTTCAAAGGCGTGACGGCGGCCCTTCAGCATCTCCGGAACGCGATCCCAGAGCAGCTGGCCGGCGAGACACGCGATGCCATCGCCGGAGCCCTCGAGAAGGTGCTGGTGAAGATCGTCTTCCGCAACCCAGGCCTCAAGCTCACCAACGTCCTCAGGTCCCTGCCGGCAGACGTTGACCTCGAGGAGATCAGGGCCCTCGTCGCGCCCATCATGGAAAGGGTGGCCGGGATCAAGAGGATCGAGGGCGACCGCGTGGATTAGGCCGCCTGCCCTTTTCTTTTCTTGTCGCCGCTGGTCGAGTTATGAAAACAATTCATTAGGGCTGCGACAAGTTATCTTGTAATATAACTTTATCTTAGGTAGTGATTGCACTGTTCTCTCCTCTACTTGATTCCGTGCTTTGTATGTTTTTGCCCTACGCTTTTGGGGACTTCCGGCATAGGCCTCCACCTTGCCGCGGGCTCTGAGTGCGGGACATCAGCAGCCCGCCAGCGGTGCCATTACCGGCAAGAAACCTTGCCGCGGCTAGCTGCAGCTCACTTAAATTGTTGAGCAGGCTCAAAACAAAGTAAGTGTTGCGACTGCAGTCGCAGCATACTTAAGCTGCCGAGCGAGCTCGAAACAAAGTAAGGATGCCACTCTGGTTGTAGCACACTTAAGTCATTGAGCGGACTCGAAACGAAGTAAGGGCGCAACTAGCCACGAGCCGGTCCCTTCGCGCACAGGTTTTCCATACAAAGTACGGTCGTTCGAGGAAAATAACCTCAAAATTTTAAAAACTCGATTGCTCAAACTTTGGCAACTTAGCTTTTCCGTGGCTTGCTGCCCGGCAAGGTCGCTTTCCGGCAAGGCGAAACATGGGGCTCGCCGTTGCTTACTGGGGGTCGGTGCTGCACAGAGTGTCATATAATGCATGCAAAGGATAAAGAGCAAGAGATCGACAAGGTGCGCGGAGCACATGAACTCAATCTGCGCACAGGGTCTGTGCCTGGCTCTGTACAATGGATCACATGCAACAGCGCAAGACTTTGTACAGAAGGGTGGTTGCCGGACGGGGTCCGACAACCGCGCCTTACGGGCGAAACTTACGAAGATGCCCAACGTTCCAGGAGTTGCTCACCGGAGTGGTATCTTCAGTCTCAAGGCGGACAGCGCCAGGCCTAGCGACTTGTTTCACCCGGTAAGGGCCTTCCCACTTCCTCGGAACTCCTGGCACTAACTTTGCGGCTGAAAAGCAGCGCAAAGCTTGCTGGTAGCGAGCAGCTCCCACAGCGGCCTGAAGACGGTCCTCCTCGAGGAGCAGCGCGCCATCTCGTCGCAGCTGCTCTCGCTCGAGCTCAGCGTGAGCGAGCACTCGAGGTGGCCTGTATGCGAGATCCGTGGGGCTAACTGTCCCCGCTCCATGGAATGGGGCGAGAGGCTGCCTGGTCATACCAGGGCTTACCTGCGCCGAGAGGTGTCGGCGTATGTTCAGATGCCGTGGCACCATGAGCTGGCTCGGTGGCGCCCGTTCCGCCGCCGGTGCCGTCCCCACTACCCGCTTGCTCCAGGGGCGGTGGGTTCGACGCGGACGGACCAGCCACCTCAGGAACCTTCTTCTTTGGTGGCATGTCGATGAAGATGATGGAGATCTAGCCTGTGCAGACGCCGGATCAGGTTCGCACAACTTCGACGCCCCCTACCTGGCGCGCCAAAGATGTCGGTGGGAAATCTGCCTCCACCAACACCTATGGGGACCGAGCCCCTTTCTTGGTTCGGCGGGGGGCGGAGGTCGCACGAAGAGCGGATCGAGGCGGTGCATACGAGGGGTTTACCCAGCTTCGGGCCGCACGGATGCGTAAAACCCTACTGCTGCTTTGTGGTTTGGTATTGTGTTCTTGCTCGAGAGCGTGTGGTGCTACAGTACACGCGAGCTGCTGGCGAGACCGAGCATGAATGGCCTCCTTTTTCCCCCTGTTGCGCATGGGGCCTCCTTTTATATGTGCAAGGGGTTACCCACAGGTGGCAACGTAGGCGGGGGTAAAACTGGAAACGCTGTGTTGGGTACAGCTGTTTGCACAGTGCTATCATACCTAACTCTGACGGCAGGGGACAAGGGCATTAAATGCCCGTCCGCATCGCCCAGACGGTGCAGAAAAGGGGCCGTCTAGAGCGCCACCGTTTGCCACGATGGCTACTCTGTCAGCGTTGCTTTGCCACCGCATGCCCCTGGCTACCCAGCCTCTCGCCACGTACGCCTGGAATGGCCCCAGAGCGACGCGTGGGTGGATGAGCTGGAGCGCAGGCGCGGGGTGGTGACTTGCCGCGGCAAACGCCTTGCCGCGGTGGGTGCCTTGTCACGCCCGGGAGCTTGTCGCTCACCGGTCCTTGCCGGGACGCGGGGCGCGTCGCAGCAAGTATCTTGTCGTGCCTCGGTCGGCCTTCCCAGCAAGCTCCTCTTTGCCAGGGTCTTGTGCTTCGAGCGGTCGTCCCGGCAAGCTCCTCTTGCCGGGGCCTTGCTCTCTTCGGGTGGCCTTCCCGGCAAGCTCCTCCTGCCGGGGCCTTGGCTCAAATACTTTGTTCTTGGATGGCCCAAAAGGGGACCACGGAGAGTTTTGGCGATCGCCTGGCAAGCCTTGCCGCGGGGTGCTACGACTGCTCGTGCACAAGTTCGGGGGACTAAGGTACCCCTACTTTAGTACACCTGGCAAGCCTTGCCACGGGGTGCTACGACTGCCCGTGCACAAGTCCGTGCTATTGTTTCCAACAAGTATGTTGCTCGCTCCATTGCTCCGGGGAACAGAGTCTTAGTCACCTTGCCCATGAGGCATGGTTCGCAAGCATCTAGTGATTCATAATCAAGTGATTCCAAAAGCCCATCAGCATGGACTTTCTTCATGCGCTTTACACCAATATGACCTAAACGACAGTGCCACAAATAAGTTGCACTATCATTATTAAACTTATATCTTTTGGCTTCAATACTATGAATATGTGTATCACTACTATCAAGATTTAGTAAAAATAGACCACTCATCAAGGGTGCATGACCATAAAATATATTACTCATATAAATAGAACAACCATTATTCTCTGATTCAAATGAATAACCGTCTCGCATCAAACAAGATCCAGATATAATGTTCATGCTTAACGCTGGCACCAAATAACAATTATTCAGGTCTAAAACTAATCCCGAAGGTAGATGTAGAGGTAGCGTGCCGACGACGATCACATCGACTTTGGAACCATTTCCCACGCGCATCGTCACCTCGTCCTTAGCCAATCTTCGCTTAATCCGTAGCCCGTGTTTTGAGTTGTAGATATTAGCAACAGAACCAGTATCAAATACCCAGGCGCTACTGCGAGCATTAGTAAGGTACACATCAATAACGTGTATATCAAATATACCTTTCACTTTGCCATCCTTCTTCTCCACCAAATACTTGGGGTAGTTCCGCTTCCAGTGACCAGTCCCTTTGCAGAAGAAACACTCAGTCTCAGGCTTAGGTCCAGACTTGGGCTTCTTCACTTGAGCAGCAACTTGTTTGCCTTTCTTCTTGAAGTTCCCCTTCTTCCCTTTGCCCTTCTTCTTGAAACTAGTGGTCTTATTGACCATCAACACTTGATGTTCCTTCTTGATTTCTACCTCCGCAACCTTTAGCATTGCGAAGAGCTCGGGAATCGTCTTATCCATCCCTTGCATATTATAGTTCATCACAAAGCTCTTGTAGCTTGGTGGCAGTGATTGAAGAACTCTGTCAATGACACTATCAACTGGAAGATTAACTCCCAGTTGAGTCAAGTGATTGTGGTACCCAGACATTCTGAGTATATGTTCACTGACAGTACTATTCTCCTCCATTTTGCAGCTATAGAACTTATTGGAGACTTCATATCTCTCAATCCGGGCATTTGCTTGAAATATTAACTTCAACTCCTGGAACATCTCATATGCTCCATGACGTTCAAAATATTGTTGAAGTCCCGGTTCTAAGCCGTAAAGCATGGCACACTGAACTATCGAGTAGTCATCAGCTTTGCTCTGCTAGATGTTCATAACATCTGGCGTTGCTCCTGCAGTGGGTTTGGCACCTAGCGGTGCTTCCAGGACGCAATTCTTCTGTGCAACAATGAGGATAATCCTCAAGTTACGGACCCAGTCCCTGTAATTGCTACCATCATCTTTCAACTCCGCTTTCTCTAGGAACGCATTAAAATTCAACGAAACAATAGCACGGACCATTTAACTACAACAATATAGACATGCAAAATACTATCAGGTACTAAGTTCATGATAAATTAAAGTTCAATTAATCATATTAATTAAGCACTCCCACTTAGATAGACATCCCCATCTAAGTGATCACGTGATCCATATCAACTAAACCATGTCCGATCATCACGTGAGATGGAGTAGTTTTCAATGGTGAAAATGACTATGTTGATCATATCTCCTATATGATTCACGCTCGACCTTTCGGTCTCAGTGTTCCGAGGCCATATCTGCATTTGCTAGGCTCATCAAGTTTAACCCGAGTATTCTGCATGTGCAAAACTGGCTTGCACCCGTAGTATGTGAACGTAGAGCTTATCACACCCGATCATCACGTGGTGTCTCGGCACGACGAACTGTTACAACAGTGCATACTCAGGGAGAACACTTATACCTTGAAATTTAGTGAGAGATCATCTTATAATGCTACCGCCGTACTAAGCAAAATAAGATGCATAAAGGATAAACATCACATGCAATCAATATAAGTGATATGATATGGCCATCATCATCTTGTGCCTTTGATCCCCATCTCCAAAGCACTGTCATGATCACCATCGTCACCGGCTTGACACCTTGATCTCCATTGAAGCATCCTTGTCGTCTCGCCGACTATTGCTTCTACGACTATCGCTACCGCTCAGTGATAAAGTAAAGCAATTACATGGCGATTGCATTTCATACAAGAAAGCGACAACCATATGGCTCCTGCCAGTTGCCGGTAATTGTGTTACAAAACATGATCATCTCATACAACAATTTATATGATCACGTCTTGACCATATCACATCACAACATGCCCTGCAAAAACAAGTTAGCGTCCTCCACTTTGTTGTTGCAAGTTTTACGTGGCTGCTATGGGCTTAGCAAGAACCGTTCTTACCTACGCATCAAAACCACAACGATTTTTCATCAAGTTTGTTGTTTTAACCTTCAACAAGGACCAGGCGTAGTCACACTCGATTCAACTAAAGTTGGAGAAACAGACACCCACTAGCCACCTGTGTGCGAAGCACGATGGTAGAACCAGACTCATGAACGCGGTCATGTAATGTCGGTCTGGGCCGCTTCATCCAACAATACCGTCGAATCAAAGTATGACATGCTGGTAAAAAGTATGACTATTATCGCCCACAACTCTTTGTGTTCTACTCATGCATATAACATCTACGCATAAACCTGGCTCTGATACCACTATTGGGTAACGTAGTCTTTCAAAAAAATTCCTACGATCACGCAAGATGTATCTAGGAGAAGCATAGCAACGAGCGGGCAGAGTGTATCCACGTACCCTCGTAGACCGAAAGCGGAAGCGTTAAGTAACACAGTTGATGTATTCAAACGTCTTCGTGATCCAACCGATCAAGTACCGAACACACGACACCTCCGCGATCTGCACACGTTCAGCTCGGTGACTTCCCTCGAACTTCTAGATCCAGCTGAGGTCGAGGGAGAGTTTCGTCAGCACGATGGCGTGTTGACGATGATGATGAAGTTACTGACGCAGGGCTTCACCTAAGCACTACGACAATATGACTGAGGTGGAAATATGTGGAGGGGGCACCGCACATGGCTAAGAATCAACTTGTGTGTCTATGGGGTGCCCCCCTCCCCGGTATATAAAGGAGGGGAGGAGGGGGCAGGCTGGCCTCATGGTGCGCCCCCAAAGGTGGATTCCTACTCCTACTAGGAGTAGGTTTCCCCCCTTTCCTAGTCCAACTAGGAGGGGGAAGGAAGGGGAAGAGGGGAAGAAGGAAAGGGGGGTCGGCCCCCCTTCCCAATTTGGAGTGGGCTTGGGGGGCGCGCCCCACCTCTTGGCCGCCTCCTGTCTCTTCCACTAAAGCCCATTAGGCCCATTAAGCCCCCGGGGGGTTCTGGTAACCCCCCCGGTACTCCGGTAAATGCACGAACTCATTTGAGAGCATTCCGTTGTGCAAACATAACCTTCCAATATATCAATCTTCATGTCTCGACCATTTCGAGATTCCTCGTCATGTCTGTGATCACATCCGGGACACCGAACTACCTTCGGTACATCGAAACACATATACTCATAATACCGATCGTCATCGAACGTTAAGCATGCGGACCCTACGGGTTCGAGAACTATGTAGACATGATCGAGACTCATCTCTGATCAATAACCAACAGCGGAACCTGGATGCTCATATTGGTTCCTACATATTCTACGAAGATCTTTATCGGTCAAACCGCATAACAACATATGTTGTTCCCTTTGTCATTGGTATGTTACTTGCCCGAGATTCGATCGTCGGTATCATCATACCTACTTCAATCACGTTACCGGCAAGTCTCTTTACTCGTTCCATAATGCATCATCCCTTAACTAACTCATTAGTCACATTGCTTGCAAGGCTTATAGTGATGTGCATTACCGAGAGGGCCCAGAGATACCTCTCCGACAATCGGAGTGACAAGTCCTAATCTCGATCTATGCCAACTCAGCAAACACCATCGGAGACACCTACAGAGCATCTTTATAATCACCCAGTTACATTGTGACGTTTGATAGCACACTAGGTGTTCCTCCGGCATTCAGGAGTTGCATAATCTCATAGTCATAGGAACATGTATAAGTTATGAAGAAAGCAAAAGCAATAAACTAAACGATCATAGTGCTAAGCTAACGCATGGGTCAAGTCAATCACATCATTCTCTAATGATGTGATCCCGTTCATCAAATGACAACTCATGTCTATGGTTAGGAAATTTAACCATCTTTGATTAACGAGCTAGTCAAGTAGAGGCTTACTAGTGACACTCTGTTTGTCTATGTATTCAGACATGTACTAAGTTTCCGGTTAATACAATTCTAGCATGAATAATAAACATTTATCATGATATAAGGAAATATAAATAACAACTTTATTATTGCTCCTAGGGCATATTTCCTTCAAGTGGCAAACCGGTAGTAGACATCATAGAACGCGCCATATCCAATAGAGTACAATTACGACGTTCGTCCAGGTGGCCCGAGTTGTGAAACAATTCCATACTGTCTTAAATGTGTGCCAAACTCGTAACTCATATATTCACCTCCACAATCAGATTGTAGAAACTTTATTTTCTTGTTACGATGATACTCCACTTCATTATGAAATTCTTTGAACTTTTCAAATATTTCAGACTTGTGTTTCATTAAGTAAATATACCCATATTTACTCAAATCGTCCATGGAGGTAATAAAATAACGATATCCACCGCGTGCTTCAACACTCACCGAACCGCATAGATCAGTATGTAATATTTCCAACATGTAACTTGCCCGCTCCATTTTACCGGAAAACGGGGTTTTAGTCATCTTGCCCATGAGGCACGGTTCATATGTTTCAAATGACTCATAATCAAGTGATTCCAAAGGTCCATCAGCATGGAGTTTCTTCATGCGTTTTACACCAATATGCAATTCCCTTTGTCTGGCGATATGTTACTTGACCGAGATTCGATCGTCGGTATCTCCATACCTAGTTCAATCTCGCTACCGGCAAATCTCTTTACTCATTCCATAATACAAGATCCCATGACAAAACTCATTAGTCACATGAAGCTTCTTACTATGTTCTATTACCGAGAGGGCCCAGAGATATATCTCCATCACACGGAGTGACAAATCCTAGTCTCGACCCATGCAACCCAACAAGTACCTTCGAAGATACCTGTAGATCACCTTTATGCACACCCAGTTACGAAGTGACGTTTGATAGCACACATAGTATTCCTCCGGTATCCAGGAGTGGCATGATCTCATGGCCTAAGGAAGTGATGCTGGCATGAAGAGAAGCTGTAGAAAATAACTAAACGATATGATGCTAAGCTTATTGTCGGGTTTGTCCATCACATCATTCTCCTAATGATGTGATAGAGGCTAGGGTGTCCCGTCTTTCGATGAGATGGTGGCTATCGTTTTTGGTGGAGTAGACTTTGACGATCCGACTACAAAGGTGTGAAGACTTCGCGCCTTAGAAATCACTAAACCAATTCCAAGAGGTTATTGACCACGCCAGAGCTCGATCAACCTGGCCATGAGGGTCTGTTTCCTGCATGCAAACAAAGAACAAGCTAGAAACTGAAATTGAAATTTGGGTATTACAAATATAAGAGGAAAGCTTTACTAATGAAGGTGGGGTTCTCTGACGTCTTTGTGTGGTCGTAGAACACAAACGAATCGAAGTACGCAAAGTTGGAGCTATGACAAACTTTTAATCTAAACAAAACCCAAATTGTAAACAGTGCCTTAAGGACTATATTTGTAGGGGGAAAGAGAGGGGATTTTGTCCCCCTGGCAAGGTGGGACTAAAACATCTCCTGAGTCGTTTCCCCTGCAATACGGACTCTAAAAAATAGCCTATAAGTAGTATTTCGAAATTAAATGGGTCTAGCCCGAAAATAAGGTGGCACAGCACCTATATGAAGCTATGGATGAAATTTATGAGATGTCATCTTGTATATTTCGTCCATATCCTTGTACGTCATCATGGTGGCTCCAAAGTGCTGAAAACTCCACCAGAAACTCCGTTCTTGTTCCCCTTGTGCATGCCATCATCTCCATGCTTGATCATGCTCCAATATTCATCCCTGTTGTCCAATCTAGGCCCTTCATTTGTAAGAAAAACAAACGCAACCAATTTAGGCAGCATCATATTCTCATGAACATTAGAATCGTTACCAAGCACCGGAAGTACTTGGTAATTTAATTCATGCACGAGCTCGAGTAATTGGTCCATATAAGAAACAACAGGGATTGTGGGTGTAAATGTGGTAGTGATGTCCTCATCATTGATACGTCTCCAACGTATCTATAATTTTTTATTGTTCCATGCTATTATATTATATGTTTGGATGTTTTATATGCATTAATATGCTATTTTATATTATTTTTGGGACTAACTTATTAACCCAGAGCCTAGTGCCAGTTTTCTGTTTTTTCCTTGTTTTTGAGTTTTACAGAAAAGGACTATTAAACGGAGTCCAAACGGAATAAAACTTTACGATGATTTTTCTTGGACCAGAAGACACGCACGGGACTTGGAAAGGAAGGTAGAAGAGTCTTGAGGGCTCCACAAGCCCTCAGCATGCACCATAGGGGGGCGCCCCCGGCGTGTGGGCCCCACGAGACTCCTCCAACCCTAATCTCTGGCCTATAAATTCAGAAATATTCCGGAAGGACCAGAAGCGTCCAACAAAATACTTTTCCTCCGCCGTAACCTTATGTACCCATGAGATCCCATCTTGGGACCTTTTTCGGCGCCCTGCCGGAGGGGGATTCGATCACGAAGGGCTTCTACATCAACTCTATTGCCCTTCTGATGAAGCGTGAGTAGTTTACCACAGACCTGCGGGTCCACAGCTAGTAGCTAGATGGCTTATTCTCTCTCTTTGACCTTCAATACCATGCTCTCCTCGATGTTCTTCAAGATCTATCTGGTGTAATATTCTTTTGTGGTGTGCTTGTCGAGATCCAATGAATTTTGGATGTATGATCAGATTATCTATGAATATTATTCGAATCTTCTCTGAATTCTTATATGCATGATTTGATATCTTTGTATTTCTTTTTGAATTATCGGTTTGGTTTGGCCAACTAGATTGGTTTTTCTTACAATGGAAGAGGTGCTTAGTTTTGGGTTCAATCTTGCGGTGTCCTCACCCAGTGACAAAGTAGGGGTAGCGAGGCACGTATTTGTATTTGTGCCATCAAGGGTAAAAAGATGGGGTTTTCATCATATTGCTTGACTTTATCCCTCTACATCATGTCATCTTGCTTAAGGCGTTACTCTGTTCTTATGAACTTAATACTCTAGATGCATGTTGGATAGCGGTTGGTGTGTGGAGTAATAGTAGTAGATGCATAATCGTTTCAGTCTACTTGACACGGACGTGATGCCTATATTCATAATCATTGCCTTGGATATCGTCATAACCTTGCGCTTTTCTATCAATTGCTCGACAGTAATTTGTTCACCCACCGTATTATTTTTCTTCAGGAGAGAAGCCTCTACTGAAACCTATGGCCCCCGGGTCTATTTTCCATCATATATTTGCAGATCTATAAACCAGAAAACCCAAAAATATCTCACTGCAAATTATTTACATTTACTTTGTTTTACGTTTTAGTAATCTTTTATATCTATATCTATCAGATCTCACCTTTGCAAGTGACCGTGAAGGGATTGGCAACCCCTTTATCACGTTGGGTGCAAGTGTTTGATTGTTTGTGCAGGTGCATAGATTAGAGACTTGCTTGTATCTCCTATTGGATAGATACCTTGGTTCTTAACTAAGGGAAATACTTATCTCTACTTTGCTGCATCACCCTTTCCTCTTCAAGGGAAAAACCAACGCAAGCTCAAGAAGTAGCACGAAGAATTTCTGACGCCGTTGCCTGGGAGATCTACATCAAGCCTACAAAGTACCCACCATAAACTCTCATCTCTTGCCTTACATTATTTGCCATTTGCCTATCATTTTCCTCTCCCCCACTTCTAAAATGATTTCAGAAAAATACAAAAATATTTGCCTTTTTATTTGCCTTCTTTTCATTTGCCCTTATGTCTTACATGGTTTGTTTGCATGTTTCCTTGCTGTAATTGTGTATCTATTCCAAAACAGAAAGGAAAAAGTTTATGGACCCTCATCCACTTGCTAATCTTTTTAAAAGATCCAACTATGATGAACCAATTGCTGGTGAGTCGAGTGCACTAGATTATCTTTATGAAATTTTGCTTGAAATTCGTGAATCTGAAAATTGTGATGAAATTTATGAAGTGATTCTGTAGCGACCTGACCCGAATGGATCGAAGTCTCTATGCTTAAGTGTCATCCCTAGATCGGTATGTTGACACACACAGTACTCGAGGATATATAACAGAGGTAAATCACATGTATAAAGTAACGTAAATACTATTATCTCAATCCATATAGCGGAAGTAACAACAAAGTTGTGGAGTTCCCAACCCAACGGCCAAGTTGAGTGTAGACATCGTAACCCTAACGTATCACTTACTCATTGTAAGAATCCTGCAACATGATACGTTGCAGCCATGTAGGTCAGTACATTGAATGTACTGGCAATATCACACCATAGAATAATAATGAGAATATCTATCCCTATATGCATATTTGGCTGGTGGAGGCTCTAGGTTTAATTTTGCATAAAGCTAATTTTCCCCTACAATAAAGGAATAAATTTTTATTTACTACTAAGTTAAAATACCCATATTGAGAAGGTAACCCCAACTCAATCCCAAAATCACCAAATCATTAATAACCCAACAATTTCATTAAATATAGTGATGAGATCAACCAATAATCCACTTCTAGATACTCAAAGTTGTCCATAACCGGGGACACGGCAAATCGTGATTTGTTTATACACTCTGCAGAGGTTTGAATTCCTACAATGATTGTAATATTACTGTCAGATCTTGATTGTACGTCAGTGATTTGTTTATACAACTCACTTAACTAAGCCAGAGCCCATAATGGCTTGTGGCTGCACACGGAAGTTTCTAGGCATGAATAATCTTATGCCCCACAAGACTCGATCTCCTCCGTTGAATTCCTCGCACTGCGTGATGTTTGAGAACCGGATGATCGAGACATAGTCTTTCCGAAGAGGTCCCCTTAACCGATAGATAGGCCGATACACCTACAATCCCCTAGATCTGCTATCCTATCATGGAAAGGTTTCCCAGAACTCACTTGACTAAGCCAGAGCCCATAATGGCTTGTGGCTGCACACAGAAGTTTCTAGGCATGAATAATCTTATGATCCCTTTGAGCCTGGGTGGCATTCCATAGGGTGATCACACGGGTACTCTGGGATCCCCTTGGGCAAGCACTGGGTTCTCCAGGTGCCCGGGCAAGCCACTGGGTTCTCCAGGGTGCCCCAACCATTCCACCCAGATGTGTGTTAATGTTTCCACCTTAAAGTTACCCTTAATTTTTATCTCTCGCAACTTGCATGAATATCACATACCAATCCCGGTCTACAAGAATGGCTAAGCAATATATGATAATAACGAATATTCCTGGGGTGTTTCAACGATCATAGGTTCCTACCTTATGAACTACATAACAATGCCCCAATTCCCAATCCTACTCATGCAATCTTTGAGGGGTGTATCTAATGCAAGTAAAACTGGGTATTAAAAATTATGATCAAAGTGTGAACTTGCCTTGTACTGTTGATGAAGATTCTTCGCACTCATCATTCCTGGTAGTTCTACTTGTCACACTCTATTCAATCTATCGTAAACAAGCAATTATAACCACACATAAGCAATCACTCAAAATATCCAAAAGAACGAAGAAAATACCTCAGAAAACTTCCAAACCATCAAATAAAACTCCTGAACAGAAACATATTTTTAACAACCGCAAAATTATGTGATTTTGATCTTAACAGAAAGTACATGTCAAGAGCTTTGATTTGCAAAAAGAATCGATTAAATCAGAGTTATAAAACTAAAGTTATAGCCAAAACAAGTTTAAATTTGAATCTGATCTAATTCAATTTTTAAAATTTCAAAAAGTTGATTTAATATGTTCTCTGGATAGATGAGATCATAACAAAGAATTTGGCGTTGGTTTCGTTGGATTTGGGCAAGCGAGTAAAAAGTTGTGAGGGTTTAAAGATCAGTGGCTAATCTGCGAAGAAATTATTCACGGATGAGTCGCTGGCCGAAATTAAAACGGAAAAAGAAAAATCTATCGGACCAACATCCGCTACGGGAGACTAACGAACGAAATCGTTCGCTACAGAAGCTAAACGAACAAACGTTCGCTGTGTAACCGGTAAATCGAGTTTTTAAGAAAAACCGAAGAAAAACCATAAAAAACGGACCGGGCAGTTTACCAGTTCGGGCTGTGGTTCAGGTCGACGGCGGCGGCAGCTCCGACGTTGAGGCAAACGGCGGTGGCAGCTTCGGGCGACGGGGTTCGGCGGTGGCGGCTCCGGCGACTGTGAGTCCACGCGGCAGCGGGACAAGGCGCGGGCGGCGGCGGCGTGAAGCGCCGGGCGGTGGCGACGGTAAAGTGCGGCGGCGACGGCGAGATGCGAGGCGGCGGTGCGAGGTGGTGCGGGCTGGGGAGGAGGAGATCTGGGGGTCCTATATATATAGGCGCGGGGCCGAGGCCTGCCTTGGGCGAGGGGGCGACCGGCTTGGGGAAGCCGGACTCCGGCGAGTACGGGCCGGGCACAGCGGGAGCTAGGCGGTGGCTTGGCTAGGCCGGCTGGGCTTCGGCCCAGTTCGGTCCAATTTTTTTTAAACTGACAACAAAATAAAACAAAACGACAAATAATAAAAATGATATATAACATATTATATATCAAAATTTTCAGAAAAACAAATCCTAAAACATGAACATATTTTTAGCGGCAAATAAATTTCACAAAAATTTTAATAAAGCAAAGAGTGCTACTGGTTTATTTAAAAACCAAAAAAAATATTTTAAAATACCAAAATTATTTCAATTTTATTTCTCTCCAATTTTCTAATGCAGGGAATCATTTTATCCTATTTTCCACATATTTTATTTTTGGAATAAAATAATTTGAATAAAAACCAAATAATTCCAAATTGAAAGTGGGTTTCAAAATAACTACAAAAGGACTTTCAATTTGATTCTTTGAAACTTCCAACTCTCTTTCTTAGCATTTGAAGAAGTCATTTTATCTTCTCTCATGAAACTCATTGAGTTGCATAAAGTTTCTGAATTTGAAATGTTTTCAAATGGAATTCAAACCTTTTCAAAAACCCTTTTTCATTTAATTAAATGGAAGAAGTCATATCATCTTCACTCTAGGGTTTTGTGATGAAATAAATTTGAATTCATGGAGACCATAAATGCGGGGTGAAAGTTTGGGAAAGTCCTTTTATTCCCTGTCATTTGACTTTCAAAAAGTTTCAAATTTCACTCAATTTCACACAAGCAATCATACAATCAATCAAAACTATTTATTTAATATAACATTCGAAAATTTAGAATTTGGGGATGTTACAATCCTACCACCCTTAAAATGAATCCCGTCCTTGAGATTGGAAGAGGCTAGAAAGAAATAGGTTAGGTTCGGGGGTCTCCTCAAAATCCATTGATCGCCACAGGGTGTCTGGGGTTTTACCACCCTTAGAAGCATTGTTACGGTTCCATCAAAACTCATATACTCCATCCTTATTGTTGACAGTGTCGATCTTCTCAGATCTTTAGGATAATTCCTTCTCTGGGCTCTTCCGGTAGTGGCATAACCTTTTTCCTCAATTCCGTGTCCTTTCATCTTGGTTCGGTTCTTCTGTGACTGGGTCTTCTTAGCTGACGGGTCTGGCGCCAATACTAGACAACTATCGATATCTCATGTGGTCATCAATTTATGGTTTCTCCTGCAGGAAATGGGTCTGGGCTTCATTCTCACCGTATGACCTACGGTTGGCAACGACTGCCTTGTACAAGGGAAAATTGTCATACCACTCTAAGGTTTAAACAAGGTTTTGATATCATCGTCTCTCTACTATGGGTAAGTCACTCAGATTTACCACCCCATATACCAGAGGCGAATAATAAGAGTAAGTCGGCATGGTGATCAATACATTCCGCACCCAAATCATTACCTTGTATATGGTCTAGTGAATCTCGCATTCTAACACTCGGTTATCTTCACAAGCATTGCAGAATTTCTCTTGTCGACGAACTAAGTTCGGATAAATCCATGGATTATGCAAGCCAAACAAACATCTATCGTTTCTTCACAACTCTCAAGTTTTGCGTTACTCCTATAAGATCGTCTGTTGATAAAGTCGTAACTTCTTCCAGGGTTTTCCCTTCAGCAAGAGTGTGCTTGCTTCTTGGCAGGTCCTGGAGCCTGTGGGTTACGGCCCAACTCATCACATTTATAGCTTTAACTCATCCCGGGGTTACAATTGCTCCATATTACCAACATTATCCCTCCTTTGTATCCAATAGTACTTCATCCCTTCATATTCTTGGGGTGTCCCACATATCGAGATAAAACTCGTACTTACTTTGTCCGAAGTCCACTCCGTGGAATATCATTATCTTTTCCAGGGGTCAAGTGTCATCACAGGGTACTACCACCCTTGAAATGCACAAATTCATCCATAGACCATATTTCTCATATCCTCGAAAATGGTCAAAATCTTTCTTCATAGAGTAACTACTCATAAAATCCAAATCAGTACCAACGATGCTAACCTTATTGATTCCCAAATTATTACAATCTCCTGCATATGCCTCAACTCAACACCTCAATATAAAAGAATTGTTCCCACTACTACTACTATATTTCTCACAGACTCAACTATTTAACACGAATATCCTCATTGGGACAATCTCTGGCAAAGTGCCCTGCTTCATTACAACGAAAACATATTACTTCTGACCAGTCTCGAGGTTTCCTTGTGATTACATAGCCTCCTTGGGTCCTCGTCTTCCCTTTTGGGCAAACGCTGAAGTATTGTCCTGAATCTTTGCACCTGAAACATGTGATATGACTCAGGTCCTCCTTTGCACCTGAAATTGGGTTGTTCCTGGACTTTTTCGTGTCAATCAGGGCTTCTATTTCCTATGGGTCATACTCTACTTCCACTGTCCGGAATGCTACTGGATCCCCCTTCAGAAAATTTTGGGAGATGTGTCCTCCTTCTCCACATGAATAACATGACTTGGTGCAGGGTTTAATTATGTTTCCTTTGTGTGTGTCCTTGACATCTTCCTTCATCATAGGTTCTTCTAAAATTTCCATGAGGGCTCCTTTCATGGCTTCTTTCTTCTGCTGGATAGTTCTTTGTACCATGGGGTAAATGTGACACTGAGCAGAGTAGTGGGTAGTCCCTTTACACAAGAAACAAGTAGTCTGCCTAGTTGGGCATTCTTCAGCTGGGTGACTTTCTTCACAATGAGGGCATTCATCCTTGTGTTCTTTATGGTTGTGTCCTATTTCTCCATAGAGTTTTCATGCACAAGCTTTCTTCATACTATTTCCACAAGGCTTCAATTTCGGGGACACAAGACAAGACCTTTGCAGAGTCAACTTAAATTCGTTCCAAGTGGTTACTCCTTGCCATCCATTGATGGTTTCCTACATCCTCCACCAAGTAGCAACACCTCTTTCAAAGCACTGAAGAGCATGCTGGGCCATATCCTTTCCGACTATAGTGTTATTCTTCATGTGATCTTGCATGCTCTAAATCCATCGGTCCGTCTCCAACGGAGTCATCGGTCCAGAAAATATGAGTTCATATCCATTCATCCTCTATTGGTTCCAAAAGCTTTGGGGTGAGATAAGAGAGATAGAGAGGATACACACAATAAAAACAATAGTTTTGAAGAGACATATTTTATTTTGTGGTTGTTGGAAAAACATCAAACAAATGACAGCTCACAATCGTCGCATATAACGTAAGTATATAACAGGGGTTTGGTCTTCTTCTGATCGTGCTTGCTGATCTTCTCAAGTTCTTCTGCCAGGCCAAATCTCTCGTGACGTCCTTTAATATTCTGGAGCTGCGTTCAAACTTCTGGGTTTCAACATCCTTGGCATGAACCATGGTCCTACTGTCCTTCAGTTCCTGATGAATCTCCGGTATCTCTTGGCTACTTTCAGCTTCTGGGTCCCTAGTTCTTCGCGAAATGCTTCCTTGTCAAATACGGCCTCCTGAAGGTCCATCTTATAATTCTTGATGTAATACTCCAGATCCTGGTGATACACCAGCTAAGGTTAAAACTTCATCTTTTGCCGATAGGTGCTCCATTAGCCCTTTTGTCATCCAATCCTTCCGAAGAAATGCATGCTTAACTTAGCATGGTGACAATAGCATAAGCGGGCGATAACATCATGATAGTCGTGTTTATGCCCATATCATTGCCATGAGCTATCATTCCATAGTTGAGTACGAGAGGCATGCGTTCAGACCCTTGCACGTGCTCATCGGGCGGAGAGCCCTTTGACCTCTACCCGCCGCACACCTCCCTCCCAATGTCTCCATTAATGGCGCCCGAGCCCCTGTTCTCCAGCGTGGCTATATGTCTCATTGGACTAAGATTTAAGAGAGAAAAATGAAAATCTGATAATAAAGTTTTGCACGGATCTTGATGTAAGATCCAACGGACCTATATAGCATCGACTGTGACTTATCGCTAGCATGATGAATATAAGGACGATGACCGTGGATAATAATTGTCTTACATATTTAGGAACATAATTAAAAAAGCCACATGCGGCAACGCCCGAAATACACAAGGGCAAACGAGGAAGGAAGACAACGATCTAGCTCGCTGATCTCTATGTTCTTGATGCGTTGCTGCAGGCCGTGGGAACTAGTCTCCACGGCGAGCGGCGATGATCTCTTTCTTGTCCTCAAGATGCTGCTTGAGAGCATCCACGAATTCCTCCACCAGCCTTCTGCGCTCGATGCGCAACATGGCATTCTCGTCCATAAGTTTCTCGACGATGACGCCGGTCCTCTTCAACAAGGCAGTGGTCTCCTCCCGCTACTCCGCATTTGCGACGATCTTCGCCCTCAGTTGGTCACGCTCGGCCAGGAGCTTCGCATTGCTCTCATTTAGTTGTCGGATGACGCTGGTAGCCTGTTCAAAAGAGGCTTTCATGTCGTCCTGCAGCCTCGCCCAGCCGGAGATCTGATCCATCTGGCTATGGACGATCGCATGCATGTGCATGTAAGATTCCTCGCTTGCCCGCGAGACATTTTCCCAGGCCACCGCGGCGCGGGAGGACATCTCTGCTGCATTCGCAGCGCAGCGGGACATCTCTCCTGCTTCTAAGGCACGGCCAGACCAGTCTACTGCATCGACGGTGTGGCGGGACCTCCGTGCTGCTTCGGCGGCATGGCGGGACCTCTGTGCTACTACGGCCTCGCGGTGAGACATGTCGGCTGTGTTCGCGGCGAGGCGGGACATCTCTTGTGCTTCCGCTTCCATGCTCGCATCTCCCTGGTGGCAATCTCTCGACCCAGAACTCACGCTGGCCATGGCAGACGCAAGGGAACGATGATGAATGACTTGTTTGTTTTTGTGGATGACTAGTTGAGGAGGAATGTGCAGCCATCTTGGAGTAGTAGTATTTATAACCGAGTACTAATACGCTCCTAAGTAGGAAACCGTTTAGGTTTTGATCGGTGTGAACAGGTTTGCAATTTGGAATGTGACAGATTGCAGGCTCAAAATTTATTGACGGTTATAAGTGCGGCACTTTTCCCGAAAGGCGTAACATGGGCACGTACGCCTTTTCGGTCGCGTACGTGGCGTTTGCACCATAGGGTGCACCGCAATAGGCAATGTCAGCGCACGTCTTGCTCC
This sequence comes from Aegilops umbellulata, assembly GCA_032464435.1. NCBI lineage: Eukaryota > Viridiplantae > Streptophyta > Magnoliopsida > Poales > Poaceae > Aegilops > Aegilops umbellulata. The sequence continues at coordinate 336,434,224 of CP136056.1, read as the reverse complement.
AACAACCGTGCATGCTCGTTATTACAATCGCGCACGCTTCTTTCAATTAGAATGTGTGTGCCCGTCTAGCGCACACACATTGATCTATCTAACTGTTTCAGTTTGTTGTGGCTAATCGCAAACAGTTCATCATGTGAAGTGTATGCGATCAATCGCACACACTTTGATCTGGCTGACCTGTTTCTGTTCTATTGCCAAATAGTTAGTCCTTCTGAAGCGTATGCCCTCAATCGCACACACCTTTATCTAGCTGCCCGTTTCTATTGTTTCTCCTCATCACAAAAAATTCATTCGAGTGACCGTATGTTGTATATCACACACGCCTTCATCTGGTTGCCCATTTCTTTTGTTCCACCTCATCGCAAACAATTCATTGAATTGAACCGTATGCCCTGCATCGCACATGCAACTAAAATCTGAACCGTGTTTGATGGCTCCGCTATCACAAACGTTTTGCACCTTTTTTGATGGTTCTTTTACATCAACATTTGCGATTATTGCATCGCACACAATTTCGTTGAAGGGTCTCTGATCGTAGTGTCGCGTTAGGAGCATCCTGCAGTAGTGCTTGTTAGCACCCTTAGGATCGACAAAACCTTCCGTTTGTATTGTATACAACTCTTCCTTAAGGAAACCATTAAGGAACGCTATTTTGACATCCATTTGCTAGATTTCATAATCAAAATATGCTTTAATTGCGTAATTCTAACATACTTGAGAATTGCTACGGGTGAGAAAGTCTCATTGTAGTCAACCCCTTGAACTTGTCGAAAACCCTTTGCGATGAGTCGAGCTTTATAGATGGTGACATTACCATCAGCGTATGTCTTCTTCTTGAAGATCCATTTGTTCTCAATGGCATGCCAGTCATCAGGTAAGTCTACCAAAGTCCATACTTGGTTCTCATACATGGATCCTATCTCAGATTTCATGGCGTCAAGCCATTTGTTGGAATCCGGGCTCATCATTGCTTCTTCATAGTTTGTAGGTTCATCGTTGTCCAACAACATAACTTCCAAGACAAGATTACCGTACCATTCTGGTGTGGAACGTGTCCTGGTCAACCTATGAAGTTCAGTAGTAGCTTGATCTGAAGTTTCATGATCATCATCATTAGCTTCCTCTCCGATTGGTGTAGGCATCATGGGAACTGATTTCTATTATGTGCTACTTTCCCATTTGAGAGGAGGTACAATTACCTCATCAAGCTCTACTTTCCTCCCATTCACTTCTTTCGAGAGAAACTCCTTCTCTAGAAAGGACCCATTCTTGGTAACAAAGATCTTTCCCTAGGATCTCTGATAGAAGGTATACCCAATAGTCTCTTTAGGGTATCCTATGAAGACACACTTTTCCACTCTGGGTTCGATCTTATAAGGCTGAAGCCTCTTGACATAAGCGACGCATTCCCAAACCTTAAGAAATGACAGCTTAGGTTTCTTGCCAAACCACAATTCATAGGGTGTCGTCTCAACGGATTTAGACGATGCCCTATTTAAAGTGAATGTGACTGTCTCTAATGCATAACCCCAAAATGATAGTGGCAAATCGGTAGTAGACATCATAGAATGCACCATATCCAATAGAGTACAATTATGATATTCGGCCACACCATTACGATGTGATGTTCCAAGTGGCGTGAGTTGTGAAACAATTCCATATTGTCTGTGTGCCAAATTCGTACCTCAGATATTCACCTCCACAATCAGATCATAGAAAATTTATTTTCTTGTTATGATGATACTCCACTTCATTATGAAATTCTTTGAACTTTTCAAATATTTCAGACTTGTGTTTCATTAAGTAAATATACCCGTATCTACTCAATCATCCATGAAGGTAAGAAAATGACGATATCCACCGCGTGCTTCAACATTCATCGGCTGCATACATGAGTATGTAATAGTTCCAACATGTAACTTGGCCACTCCATTTTACCGGAAAACGGGGTTTTAGTCATCTTGCCCATGAGGGATGGTTCATATGTTTCAAATGACTCATAATAAAGTGATTCCAAAGGTCCATCAGCATGGAGTTTGTTCATGCGTTTTACACCAATATGCAATTCCCTTTGTCTGGCGATATGTTACTTAACCAAGATTCGATCATCGCTATCTCCATACCTAGTTCAATCTCGATACCGGCAAGTCTCTACACTCATTCCGTAATACAAGATCCCATGCCAAAACTCATTAGTCACATGAAGCTTCTTATGATGTTCTATTACCGAGAGGACCCAGAGATATATCTCCATCACACGGAGTGACAAATCCCAGTCTCGATCCATGCAACCCAACAAGTACCTTCGAAGATACATGTAGAGAACCTTTATGCTCACCCAGTTACGAACTGAAGTTTGATAGCACACATAGTATTCCTCTAGTATCCAGGAGTGGCATGATCTCATGGCCTAAGGAACTGATGCTGACATGAAGAAAAGCTGTAGAAAATAACTAAATGATATGATGCTAAGCTTATGGTTGGGTCTGTCCATCACATCATTCTCCTAATGCTGTGATAGAGGCTATGGTGTCCTGTCTGTCGATGAGATGGTGGCTATCATTTTTGCTGGAGTAGACTTCGATGATCCGACTACGAACGTGTGAGGATGTCATGCCTTAGCAATCGCTAAACCAACTCCGAGAGGTTATTGACCATGTCAGAGCTCGATCAACCTGACCATGAGGGTCTGTTTCCTGCATCCAAACAAAGAACAAGCAAGAAACTAAATTGCAATTTGGGTATTACAAATATAAGAGGAAAGCTTTACTAATGAAGGTGGGGTTCTCTGACATCTTTGTCTAGTCGTAGAACACAAACGAAGTACGTGAAGTTGGAGCTATGACAAACTTCTAATCTAAACAAAACCCAAATTGTAAACAGTGCCTGAAGGACTGTATTTGTAGGGGGAAAGAGAGGGGATTTTGTCCCCCCTGGCAAGGTGGGACTAAAACATCTCCTGAGTCGTTTCCCCTACAATACAGACTCTAAAAATAGCTTATAAGTAGTATTTCGAAATTACATGCGTCTGGCCCAAAAATAAGGTGGCGCAGCACCTATATGAAGCTATGGATGAAATTTATGAAATGACATCTTGTATATTTTGTCCATATCCTTGTACGTCATCATGGTGGCTCCAAAGTGCTGAAAACTCCACCAGAAACTCCGTTCTTGTTCCCCTTGTGCATGCCATCATCTCCATGCTTGATCATGCTCCAATATTCATCCTTGTTGTCCAATCTAGGCCCTTCATTTGTAAGAACAACAAACGCATCCAATTTAGGCAACATCATATTCTCATGAACATTAGAATCGTTACCAAGCAGCGGAAGTACCTGGTAATTTAATGGCGTGCGCGAGCTCGAGTAATTGGTCCATATAAGTAACAACAGGGATTGTGGGTGTAAATGTGGTAGTGATGTCCTCATCATTGGTACGTCTCCAACGTATCTATAATTTTTTATTGTTCCATGCTATTATATTGTCTGTTTGGATGTTTTATATGCATTAATATGTTATTTTATATTATTTTTGGGACTAACTTATTAACCCAGAGCCCAGTGCCAGTTTTCTGTTTTTCCTTGTTTTTGAGTTTTACACAAAAGGAATATCAAACGGAGTCCAAACGGAATAAAACTTTATGATGATTTTTCTTGGACCAGAAGACACGCGTGGGACTTGGAAAGGAAGGTAGAAGAGTCTTGAGGGCTCCACGAGCCCTCAGGGCGCACCCTAGGGGGTGCGCCCCTGGCGTGTGGGCCCCATGAGACTCCTCCAACCCTAATCTCTGGCCTATAAATTCATAAATATTCCGGAACGACCAGAAGCTTCCACCAAAATACTTTTCCACCGCCGTAACCTTCTGTACCCATGAGATCCCACCTTGGGACCTTTTCCGGCACCCTGCCGGAGGGGGATTCGATCACGAAGGGCTTCTACATCAACTCTATTGCCCTTCCGTTGAAGCGTGAGTAGTTTACCACTAACCTACGGGTCCATAGCTAGTAGCTAGATGGATTCTTCTCTCTCCTTGATCTTCAATACCATGTTCTCCTCGATGTTCTTGAAGATCTATCCGGTGTAATATTCTTTTGTGGTGTGCTTGTCGAGATCCGACGAATTGTGGATGTATGATCAGATTATCTATGAATATTATTCGAATCTTCTCTGAATTCTTATATGCATGATTTGGTATCTTTGTATTTCTTTTCGAATTATCAGTTTGGTTTGGCCAACTAGATTGGTTTTTCTTGCAACGGGAGAGGTGCTTAGTTTTGGGTTCAATCTTGCGGTGTCCTCAGCTAGTGACAAAGTAGGGGTAGTGAGGCACGTATTTGTATTTTTGCCATCAAGGGTAAAAAGATGGGTTTTCATCATATTGCTTGACTTTATCCCTCTACGTCATGTCATCTTGCTTAAGGCGTTACTCCGTTCTTATGGACTTAATACTCTAGATGCAAGTTGGATAGCGGTCGGTGTGTAGAGTAATAGTAGTAGATACAGAATCATTTTGGTCTACTTGACACGGACATGATGCCTATATTCATAATCATTGCCTTGGATATTGTCATAACCTTGTGCTTTTCTATGAATTGCTCGACAGTAATTTGTTCACCCACAGTATTATTTTCATTCAGGAGAGAAGCCTCTAGTGAAACCTATGGCCCCCGGGTCTATTTTTTATCATATATTTTCAGATCTATAAACCAAAAAACCCAAAAATATCTCACTGCAAATTATTTACTTTTACTTTGTTTTACATTTTAGTAATCTTTTATATCTATCTCTATCAGATCTCACCTTTGCAAGTGACTGTGAAGGGATTGACAACCCCTTTATCACGTTGGGTGCAAGTGCTTGATTGTTTGTGCAGGTGCTTAGATTGGAGACTTGCTTGTATCTTCTACTGGATTGATACCTTGGTTCTTAACTGAGGGAAATACTTATCTCTACTTTGCTGCATCACCCTTTCCTCTTCAAGGGAAAAACCAACGTTAGCTCAAGAAGTAGCAGGAAGATATTCTGGCGCCGTTGCCGGGGAGATCTACATCAAGCCTACCAATTACCCACCATAAACTCTCATCTCTTGCATTACATTATTTGCCATTTGCCTCTCGTTTTCCTCTACCCCGCTTCTAAAATGATTTCAGAAAATACAAAAATATTTGCCTTCTTTTCGTTTGCCCTTATGTCTTACATGGTTTGTTTGCATGTTTCCTTGTCGTAATTGTGTGTTTATTCCAAAATAGAAAGAAAAAAGTTTATGGATCCTCATCCACTTGCTAATCTTTTTAAAAGATCCAATTATGATGAACCAATTTCTCCTGAGTTGAGTGCACTAGATTATCTTTATGAAGTTTTTCTTGAAATTCGTGAATCTGAAAATTGTGATGAAATTTATGAAGTGATTCACGATAGCTCCTTGAATGAAAAGCATGATTGCAATGATGTTATTATAAATTATATTAATGTCAGTTGTGCTAATAATATGCAAAACTCTAACCTTGAGGATGCTAGTTTTGCTATGTCCACTACTTATTGCAATGATCATGATTGGGGTGATAATGCCTCTTATGATCTTGAAAATTTATTTAAGCCTCATGATAATAATGTTTGCAATAATATTGAAAGTGGGTTTGGAAGAGTGTCGACTCTAGGTAATAATGATCCCACTACTTTGGAGCATGATCAATGTTATGATTTTTTTGATAAAAGTGGACTTGGAGAGGTCATGACTTTATTTGATAATGCCGCTAGTTTAGAAGAGTGTCAACATTGCATGCATGTGGATCATGAAGAGAAACTTTTATGTGATAGCTATATTATTGAAGTTGAGTATGATCCCACATGTAATTATTATGAGAGAGGAAAATATGGTTCTAGAAATTTTCATGTTACTAAATTACCTCTCGTTATGTTGAAATTGTCAATGTTTTATTCCTCTCCTTTGCATATGCTAGATCTTTCTTGTTTTGATAATTTGTTTGCTTATAAGATTCCTATGCATAGGAAGAATGTTAGAATTAAACTTGTTTGTCACATGTTTTACGATGCTCTCTTTGTTTCATTGCTATCTTTCATGCGAGCATCATTAAAATTATCAACGCCTAGCTTAATGACTTTAAAGAAAATCGCTTGTTGGGAGACAATCCAATATTTTTTATTTTCTGTTTTTATGAGTTTTACACATTATTACCTCTATAGTAATTGTGTTTTGGTATTTTAATTAGTGTTTGAGCCAAGTAAGACCTTTGGGATGGCTTACGGTGATAGTTGATTTGATCTTGCTAAAAAGCAGAAACGTTTGCACCCGGTAAAATAATTTTCACTATTCACAAAAGTGTGATAAAATCCTGATTTTTCTGCACAAGATTGATATACAAATGCCTATGTTGTCCTAAATTTTCAGAATTCTTGGAGTTACAAAAGTATTCGAAGTTTCTTGATTGCTATAGACGGTTCTGTTTTTTACAGATTCTGTTTTCTATGTGTTGTTTGCTTATTTTGATGAATCTATGGGTAGTATCGGGGGGTATGTGATACGTCTGCAGCGTATCGATAATTTTTGATTGTTCCATGCTATTATATTATCTGTTTTGGATGTTTTATATGCATTAATATGCTATTTTATATTATTTTGGGACTAACCTATTAACCTAGAGCCCAGTGTCAGTTTCTGTTTTTTTCCTTGTTTTTGAGTTTCGCAGAAAAGGAATACCAAATGGAGTCCAAACGGAATTAAACCTTCGCGACGATTTTTCTTGGACCAGAAGACAACCAGGAGACTTGGAGATGAAGTCGGAGGAGCCACGAGATGACCACAAGGACGGAGGGCGTGCCCCCCACCCTTGTGCCCCTCCCCCCCCCCCCCGTTGACTCTCATGGCCTAATTCTTTCACCTATATATTCCCAAATATCCCCAAACCACCAGAGGGAGCCACGAAAACACTTTTCCACCACCGCAACCTTCTATACCCGTGAGATCCCATCTAGGGACCATTTCCGGCACCCTGTCGGAGGGGGATTCGATCACGGAGGGCTTCTACATTAACTCTATTCCCTTCCGATGAAGCATGAGTAGTTACCACAGACCTATGGGTCCATAGCTAGTAGCTAGATGGCTTCTTCTCTCTCTTTGATTCTCAATACCATGTTCTCCTTGATGTTCTTGGAGATCTATTCGATGTAATACTTTTTTGCAGTGTGTTTGCCGAGATCCGATGAATTGTGGATTTATGATCAGCTTATTTATGAATATCTTTTATGAATTCTTTTATGCATGATTTGATATCTTCATAATTCTCTTCGAACTATCGGTTTGGTTTGTCCAACTAGATTGGTTTTTCTTGTAATGGGAGAAGTGCTTAGCTTTGGGTTCAATCTTGTGGTGTCCTTTCCCAGTGACAGTAGGGGCAGCAAGGCACGTATTGTATTGTTGCCATCGAGGATAAAAAGATGGGGGTTTCATCTGTAGGATCTAGAAGTGGGTGTGTCTAGAGGGGGGTGATTAGACACTTAGTACTAAAGTTGCAGTTTTTAAGCCTTTTTGGTTCGAGTGAAGTTATAGGCACAATTTCAACATACACAATACATATCAAGCAAGCATGCAAAGAGTATATGAGCAGCGGAATGTAAAGCATGCAACTTGCAAGAATGTAAAAAGAAGGGTTTGGAGAATTCAAACGCAATTGGAGACACAGATGTTTTTCCCGTGGTTCGGATAGGTGGTGCTATCCTACATCCACGTTAGTGGAGACTTCAACCCACGAAGGGTAATGGTTGCGCGAGTCCACGAAGGGCTCCACCCACGAAGGGTCCACGAAGAAGCAACCTTGTCTATCCCACCATGGCCATCGCCCATGAAGGACTTGCCTCACTAGCGGTAGATCTTCACGAAGTAGGCGATCTCCTTGCCCTTACAAACTCCTTGGTTCAACTCCACAATCTTGTCGGAGGCTCCCAAGTGACACCTAGCCAATCTAGGACACACCACTCTCCAAGAAGTAACAAATGGTGTGTTGATGATGAACTCCTTGCTCTTGTGCTTCAAATGATAGTCTCCCCAACACTCAACTCTCTCTCATAGGATTTGGATTTGGTGGAAAGAAGATTTGAGTGGAAAGCAACTTGGGAAAGGCTAGAGATCAAGATTCATATGGTAGGAATGGAATATCTTGGTCTCAACACATGAGTAGGTGGTTCTCTCTCAGAACATATGAGTTGGAAGTGTAGGTGTGTTATGATGGCTCTCTCCACAAATGAAGAGGAGGTGGAGGGGTATATATAGCCTCCACTTAAAATCCAACCGTTACACACAATCTACCAATCTCGGTGGGACCGAATCAACAAACTCGGTCGGACCGAAATGGTAAACCTAGTGACCGTTAGAGATTTTCGGTGGGACTGACATGCATCTCGGTAGGACCGATGTGGTTAGGGTTTGGGCATAACGTAATCTCGGTGAGACCGATTACACAAACTCGGTGAGACCGATTTGGTAATTAGCTAACCAGAGAGTTGGTCAGGCAAACTCGGTGGGACCGATTTTGGTAATGAGTTGTCCAGAGAGTTTGCATTGTAATATCGGTAGTACCGATTGCCTAAACTCGGTGAGACCGATTTTGACAATGGACATACACAGTGAGATTGCAATCCCATCTCGGTGAGACCGAGATCCCTATCAGTGAAACCGATTTGCTAGGGTTTGGCAGTGGCATATGACATATGAGAAACTCGGTGGCGCCAGATAGAAAGAATCGGTAGGACCGAGTTTGGCTTAGGGTTTAGGTCATATATGGAAGTGGGAAAGTAGTTGAGGATTTTGGAGCATATCATTAAGCACATAGAGCAAAAGGCTCATTAAGCAACACCTCATCCCTTCTTAATAGTATTGGCTTTTCCTATAGACTCAATGTGATCTTGGATCACTAAAAGTGTAAAATGAAGAGTCTTGAGCTTGAAGCTTTAGCCAATCCTTTATCCTTATCATCTGAAGGAGTTCCCACAACCTTTAGTCCATGCCACTCCATTGTTGAACTTATTTGAAACATACTAGATAGAAACATTAGTCCAACAAGAGATATGTTGACATTAATTACCAAAACCACCTGAGGAGCACTTGTGCTTTCAATCTCCCCCTTTTTGGTAATTGATGGCAACATACATCAAAGCTTTAGATAAGGATACAAGGAGTAGCAAGTAAAGCTTTGGAAGGACATGTAACAACCATAGGTTCCCCCTACATGTATGCAATCATGTGAGTATAAAATGTAGAAGTATGTGAGAGCATAACCATGACAGAGTAGGCAATGTGTTACATGTATCTTGGCCATATGCATCAGAGTAAAAGATTATTAAGAGGAATACCATCATGTTTATGAGTCCTTCTTGCAAACAGTTTGTACAAAAGCAAGAATTCCTCATCCTCATGATTCTGATGCATATACTTACCTTGTGGTCTTGAGTTGACTTAGGATGAAATGAACCTGCACAAACAAGGTTAGATAACACAGATACATCCACTAACCAGAGCAAACAAAAGAAACCACAAGAGTACCAAGACTGGGATGACATGTAGAGAGTGAGTACAGAGTACCACATTGAATCAGACATGTCCCCAAGAGTAAAGATATGCAATGAATTTGAATGATTTCTTTCCCTTAGATGTCTTGCTCCCCCTGAATCTGACATGAGATATCGAGAGAAGATAGGGAACAGAAAATCAGAGCTGAAAGATATAAATGAGCAGAAGCACTAAAACACATGACTTTCCCCCAAAAAGACATGTGGCATCTATCCTCTTAATCGTCAAGCATATGGGGTCCTTGAGTATTCTCTCCCCCTGGAGATCTCTTTCTCCCCCTTAATACTTTCTCTCTTTCTCCCTGATGATAAGCTTTGATGTGATCCCTCTCTCCCCCTTTGACATCAATTTCCAAGAAGGTCTTACTGGAATCTGTCGAAAAGGTTTTGTCCTTGAGATTCAGCATAAAGCAATGGTAAAACTGTGATGCTTGTAGAGGACAAGATTCATTGAGTGGAGCTGGATTAGAAGAAGTATAGAATAAGTGGCAAACTGTTTTCCTGTTGCGAAATCGGTGACACCGAGCGTCAAGTTTCGGTGGTACCGAAAGAATTTGGTTGAGCCGAAAAGTTCAGTTCGGTGGAACCGAGTTTACTTCAGAGAAAATACTTGTCACCTCAGCTCACTAGTCAAATAAGATTTCACAAAGATTTGCAATGAATTAACTGAAAGATTTGCAAGGAATTTGATGCAGAATATGCAGAACAAAAAGAAGCAGAAAAGAATGAAAGTTCTAGATGAAGTTTTTTTTTTGAAAAAAAAAGAGGGAAACAAATATGCAAGGGACAAATGCAATAACACAGAAAAGAACACAAGAGAACTTCATCTAGAGTTGGGCGGTGACATAGTCACCTATGTTAGAGTATATTGACTTAGGAGTCAAGTGAGAGCACTTGATCATAGGTCATACTCATCGTTTAAGATCAAAATGGGGTTACCATTTTTCGTTTAAGCATCTTGATGTATTCTCATCTTGTTGAGTTGCTTTGACTCATGTCATGGAGTAAAGCTTCTCTAAGATGGAATAACATACCTTGGGTGGTGGTGTGGATCTTGCTCATGTAGTTGAACTTGTGTGGGTGCTCGAGGTTGATGTAGCTCATCAAGAGTTGGGAGCACCACTTGGAGTTTGAGTTCATCTACCTACATGGGTTAGTTCGTGCAAGGAAAAACACTTTTATATCCAACATGACAATCATGAGGCTCAATCATAGAATTTGTCAAAGGATATGTTCAAATGGTTTCGTGCTTCCTTGTCGTCAACCACCGTTGTGTAGAGACTTGGTGATGTAGAGATTGCTCAAGACGTGAGTGAGTTGCAATCTCATAGAATTTGATTCAACCAAGTACCTACATGGGTTAGATATCATGCAAGATACAAATATATCCAAGACATAAGATAGTCATCATAAGAGATATATCATGGATTGGCCATAAGCTCATGTCTTGCATGTATCCAATGGAGTTTCTACTCCAAGTTTGAAGCATCAATGATGTTCAATTCTCCTCTTAACCTGCAAAACACTTTATCATCAAGTGGTTTAGTGAATATATCCGCTAATTGCTTATCGGTGCGAACATGCTTAAGATCAATGTCACCCTTAGCAACATGATCTCGAATGAAATGATGACGAACTTCAATATGCTTAGTTCGAGAATGTTGCACAGGATTATGAACAATTTTGATAGCACTTTCATTGTCACAAAGCAATGGAACATGTTTCACATAGACCCCATAATCTTTAAGAGTTTGGGTCATCCAAAGTAATTGAGCACAGCATGAACCAGCGGCAATGTATTCCGCTTCGGCAGTGGATAGGGATACCGAGTTTTGTTTCTTGGAGGACCAAGACACAAGAGATCTACCAAGAAATTGACATGTACCCTAAGTGGACTTTCTATCAACCTTGTCTCCGGCATAATCCGAGTCGGAATACCCAACAAGATCGAAAGAGGACCTCTTAGGATACCAAATGCCAAAATTTGGTGTATGAATTTGGTATCTTACTATCCTTTTCACGGCCTTAAGATGACATTCTTTAGGAGCAGCTTGATATCGTGCACACACGCACACACTTAGCATAATGTCGGGACGTGAGGCACATAGATATAACAATGAACCAATCATAGAGCGATAAACCTTTTGATCAACCGGTTCACCATCTTTGGTCAAATCATTATGTCCACTAGTAGGCATGGGTGTAGACATACCTTTGCATTCTTGCATATTGAACTTCTTGAATAGGTCTTTGGTATACTTCGTTTGAGAGATAAATGTGCCTTCCTTAGTTTGCTTGATTTGCAAACCGAGAAAGAATTTGAGTTCACTCATCATAGACATCTCAAACTTCTTTGACATAAGCTTTCCAAACTTTTCACTAAAAAGAGGGTTAGTAGAACCAAATATGATATCATCAACATAAATTTGGCATACAAATAATTCTCCATTAACTCTTTTAGTAAAAAGGGTAGAATCGATTTTTCCAATTTCAAAACCACTTGCAATAAGAAACTTAGTCAAGCATTTATACCATGCTCTAGGAGCTTGTTTAAGACCGTAAAGTGCTTTGTGAAGTTTGTAAACATGATTAGGTTTCTTAGGATTGACAAAGCCGGGAGGTTGTTTGACATAAACTTCCTCCTCTATTTCACCATTTAGAAAAGCACTTTTAATATCCATTTGGTACAAGGTGATATTGTGGTGATTAGCAAAGGCAAGTAAGATGCGAATGGACTCAAGTCTAGCAACGGGAGCATATGTCTCACCATAGTCCATACCTTCGACTTGTGTGTATCCTTGGGCAACGAGACGTGCTTTGTTGCGAACCACTTGTCCATCTTCATCTTGCTTGTTGCGAAACACCCATTTGGTACCGATGATGTTGTGGTTGTTGTCGGGCTTCTCAACCAATGTCCAAACTTGGTTTCTCTCAAAGTTGTGTAGCTCTTCGTGCATAGCATTTATCCAATCCGGATCCTCCAATGCTTCTTCGACCTTCATAGGTTCAATGCTAGAGATGAATGAATAGTTTTCACAAAAGTTAGCTAGACGAGTTTTTGAGCGAGTAATTCTCCCGGTTTGGATATCATTGTAGATCTGCTCGACGGGATGATCTTTGGCAATTCTTGCTCGAACTCGTGAAAGCTTTTGCTTGGGTCTTTGTTGAACTTCTTCTTCATCTTGTTCTTCTTCATGATCTTCTTCATTGTTGACGTTGTTGTTCTCTTGTCGTGGTGGAGAAGGAGGTTGTTGATGTTTGTCTTGATGTGTTTCCTTGTTTTCTTCATCTTGGTGTGTCCCACTTGTGGATGCTTCCGTGTCAACTCTTGGTTCACCTTGTCGTGAAGTAGAAGCTTCCACTTGGACGGACGAGGTATTCTCCTTCACCTCCGTTGGACGAATTTTGCCAATAGACAAGTCTTGAATTGCTTCCGAAGGGTCTTTGTCTCCTACATCAATTGGTAATTGCTCTACTTGTGAGCCATTAGATTCATCAAACTTCACATCTACCGTTTCTTCAACCTTTCGGGTGAAATTGTTGTAGACACGGTAAGTGTGAGAGTTTGAGCCATAACCAAGTAGGAAACCTTCATGAGACTTAGGAGCAAACTCTGAACGACGATGCTTATCTAGAATATAGCACTTTGAGCCAAATACTCTAAAGTATCCAACTTGGGGTTTGTTACCGGTGAGGAGCTCGTATGCCGTCTTGCCGAGTAGCTTGTGAAGATACAAGTGATTTATTGCATGACAAGCCGTCTCAACCGCTTCTGCCCAGAAGTGCTTCGGCGTCTTGTACTCATCAAGCATTGTTCTTGCCATTTCGATGAGCGTCCGGTTCTTCCTCTCAACAATTCCATTTTGTTGAGGTGTGTACGTAGCTGAGAACTCATGTGAAATCCCTTCTTCATCAAGAAAGGTATCCACATTTGCGTTCTTGAACTCCGTTTCGTTGTCGCTTCGAACCTTCTTGATCTTCACGTCAAACTGATTTTGGGGCTTCCTAGCGAAGTTTTTGAAGATCTTTTGGACCTGCGATTTGTCATCAAGAAAGAACACCCACGTAAATCTTGAAAAATCATCAACTATAACTAGACCAAAAGAATTTCCACCAAGACTCTTGTAGGCATTGGGACCAAAGAGATCCATATGAAGTAGCTCAAGTAGCCTCCTTGTGGTCATGATGTTCTTCACGGGATGCCTTCCTCCAACCTGTTTACCTGCTTGACAAGCACTGCAAAGTCTATCCTTATCAAATATGACATCGTTAACTCCAAGGATATGATTTCCTTTAATAAGCTTGTCAAGGTTTCTCATGCCAACATGACCTAGTCGTCTATGCCACAACCAACCTTTTGAGGATTTAGCAATAAAGCAAGTTTTAGGTTGTGCCCTTTTTGAGAAATCAACGATATAAAGGTCACCTCTACGTATACCGGTAAAGACCATTTTATGATTGTCTCGTCAAAACACTTGGCAATCTACCTCAGTAAATAGGACATTCAATCCGAAATCAGCAAGTCTAGATACTGAAAGTAAGTTGTAGCCAAGGGATTCAACAAGCATGACATTTTGAATGGAGCTATCGTGTGAGATGGCCACCTTACCAAGGCCAACCACCTTAACCTTTGAATTATCACCAAAGGTGACATATTTTCGAGGGCCGTCATTTTCAGCAAGCTCAGGGAACATCTCTTCCTCTCCGGTCATATGATCGGTACATCCACTGTCGAGAACCCATTCCTTTCCTCCTGACACATATCCTCGAAGATTAGCCAAAAGACCAAAGTGTCTCATTGCATTATCAAGATCGGAGTCACTATCATCATCTTCATCATAGTATCCATGTTCAACATCATCTTGTGATTTATCATATCCTAGAGAGGGTAATTCATTAGATAAATGATCATCAAAGTGGTCACTTTTATGAATTCTTATGGATTCGGTTATGATATCACCAATGATTCCAATATTTCCTTTAGCACGCATGAGATTGGTAAGCTCAAATAGACAATTACCAAAACTAGGATCACTAGAGTTCATTTTACTCAAGACAATAGATTTATGGAGAATTTCATCCAAATTTTTCAAGGAATAATTGGGGAATCGTTCATCAAGAAATTTCCATATAGTATAGGCGCACTTAAGGGTAGGTAAACTAGCAATTAAGTATTTGGGCAATCCTCTAATGATGAGCTCAACGGTTCTAAGATTGCGAATCATGTCAACATCTTCATCTAGAGTGGGATGCATAGGATCAACATGAGGAGCACAAGGACTAGCAATATACTTGTTCAAATGGTATTGAGTGAAAATCACAAGCATCTCATTTTTCCATTCATGAAAATACTCTTCATCAAGAATAGGCACTCTATGTCTAAGACTCCCTAAAGTAGACACATCCATCTTCCTCCAAAGGTGATTAAACCAAGGCAATGGAGACCAAAGCTCTGATACCACTTGTAGGATCTAGAAGTGGGTGTGTCTAGAGGGGGGGTGATTAGACACTTAGTACTAAAGTTGCAGTTTTTAAGCCTTTTTGGTTTGAGTGAAGTTATAGGCACAATTTCAACATACACAATACATATCAAGCAAGCATGCAAAGAGTATATGAGCAGCGGAATGTAAAGCATGCAACTTGCAAGAATGTAAAAAGAAGGGTTTGGAGAATTCAAACGCAATTGGAGACACGGATGTTTTTCCCGTGGTTCGGATAGGTGGTGCTATCCTACATCCACATTAGTGGAGACTTCAACCCACGAAGGGTAACGGTTGCGCGAGTCCACGGAGGGCTCCACCCACGAAGGGTCCATGAAGAAGCAACCTTGTCTATCCCACCATGGCCATCGCCCACGAAGGACTTGCCTCACTAGCGGTAGATCTTCACGAAGTAGGCGATCTCCTTGCCCTTACAAACTCCTTGGTTCAACTCCACAATCTTGTCGGAGGCTCCCAAGTGACACCTAGCCAATCTAGGAGACACCACTCTCCAAGAAGTAACAAATGGTGTGTTGACGATGAACTCCTTGCTCTTGTGCTTCAAATGATAGTCTCCCCAACACTCAACTCTCTCTCATAGGATTTGGATTTGGTGGAAAGAAGATTTGAGTGGAAAGCAACTTGGGAAAGGCTAGAGATCAAGATTCATATGGTAGGAATGGAATATCTTGGTCTCAACACATGACTAGGTGGTTCTCTCTCAGAACATATGAGTTGGAAGTGTAGGTGTGTTCTGATGGATCTCTCCACAAATGAAGAGGAGGTGGAGGGGTATATATAGCCTCCACTTAAAATCCAACCGTTACACACAATCTGCCAATCTCGGTGGGACCGAATCAACAAACTCGGTCGGACCGAAATGGTAAACCTAGTGACCGTTAGAGATTTTCGGTGGGACTGACATGCATCTCGGTAGGACCGATGTGGTTAGGGTTTGGGCATAACGTAATCTCGGTGAGACCGATTACACAAACTCGGTGAGACCGATTTGGTAATTAGCTAACCAGAGAGTTGGTCAGGCAAACTCGGTGGGACCGATTACTAAACTCGGTTGGACCGATTTTGGTAATGAGTTGTCCAGAGAGTTTGCATTGTAATCTCAGTAGTACCGATTGCCTAAACTCGGTGAGACCGATTTTGACAATGGACATACACACTGAGATTGCAATCCCATCTCGGTGAGACCGAGATCCCTATCGGTGAAACCGATTTGCTAATGTTTGGCAGTGGCATATGACATATGAGAAACTCGGTGGCGCCGGATAGAAAGAATCGGTAGGACCGAGTTTGGCTTAGGGTTTAGGTCATATGTGGAAGTGGGAAAGTAGTTGAGGATTTTGGAGCATATCATTAAGCACATAGAGCAAAAGGCTCATTAAGCAACACCTCATCCCTTCTTAATAGTATTGGCTTTTCCTATAGACTCAATGTGATCTTGGATCACTAAAAGTGTAAAATGAAGAGTCTTGAGCTTGAAGCTTTAGCCAATCCTTTGTCCTTATCATCTGAAGGAGTTCCCACAACCTTTAGTCCATGCCACTCCATTGTTGAACTTATCTGAAACATACTAGATAGAAACATTAGTCCAACAAGAGATATGTTGACATTAATTACCAAAACCACCTGAGGAGCACTTGTGCTTTCATCATCATATTGCTTGATTTAATTCCTCTACATCATGTCATCTTACTTAATGCGTTACTCCGTTCTTTATGAACTTAATACTCTAGATGCATGCTGGATAGCAGTCGATGTGTGGAGTAATAGTAGTAGATGCAGAATCGTTTCAGTCTACTTGACACGGACATGATGCCTATATTCATGATCATTGCCTTAGATATCGTCATAACTTTGTGCTTTTCTATCAATTGCTCAACAGTAATTTGTTCACCCACCGTATTATTTGCTATCTTGAGAGAAGCCTCTAGTGAAACCTATGGCCCCCGGGTCTATTTTCTATCATATAAGTTTCCGATCTACAATATCAGTTTCTGATTTACTATTTTTGCAATATTTTACTTTCTGATCTATAAACCAAAATACCAAAAATATTTACTTTACCATTTATCTATCTCTATCAGACCTCACTTTTGCAAGTAACTGGGAAGTGATTGATAACCCCTTTATTGTGTTGGGTGCCAGTTGTTTGATTGTTTGTGCATGTATTGGTGATTTGTTCAGTGTCTCCTATGGGATTGATACCTTGGTTCTCAAATTGAGGGAAATACTTATCTCTACTTTGCTACATCACCCTTTCCTCTTCAAGGGAAAAACCAACACAAGCTTAAGAAGTAGAAGTATGAACCATGGAGAAGTTGGAATATAGTAGATATTACACCAACATAAATAAAGAATGAGTTCACAATAGTACCAAGAGTGGTGATTTATTTTCTTATACTAACGGATCTCATGAGTTTTTTGTTGAGTTTTGTGTTGTGAATTTTTCAAGTTTTCGGTAATAAGGAGTGGCAAGAGCCTAAGCTTGGGGATGCCCAAGGCACCCAAATGTAATATTCAAGGACAACCAAGCATCTAATATTGGGGATGCCCTGGATGGCATGCCCTCTTTCGTCTTCGTCTATCTGTAAATTTACTTGAGGCTATATTTTTATTCACCACATGATATGTGTTTTGCTTGGAGCGTCTTGTATTATATGAGTCTTTGCTTTTTAGTTTGCCACAATCATCCTTGCTTTACACATCTTTTGAGAGGGACACGCTTGAATCGTGATTTATTAGAATACTCTATGTCCTTCACTTATATCTTTTGAGCTAGGAAATTTTGCTCTAGTGCTTCACTTATATCTTTTTAGAGCAGGACAGTGGTTTTATTTTATAGAAATTGATGTACTCTCATGCTTCACTTATATTATTTTGAGAGTCTCTACAGAGCGTGGTAATTTGCATAGGTTATGAATTTAGTCCTAATATGATGGGCATCCAAGAGGGATATAATAAAAGTTTTCATATAAAGAGCATTGAATACTATGAGAAGTTTGATTCCTTATGATTGTTTTGAGATATAAAGATGGTGATATTAGAGTCATGCTAGTGAGTAATTGTGGATTGGTAGAAATACTTGTATTAAAGTTTGTGATTCCCATAGCATGCACGTATGGTGAACCGTTATGTGATGAACTCGGGGCATGATTTATTTATTGATTGTCTTCCTTATGAGTAGCAGTCGGGGACAAGCGATGGTATTTTCCTCCCAATCTATCCCCCTAGGAGCATGCGTGTAGTACTTTGTTTTGATGACTAATAAATTTTTGCAATAAGTATGTGAGTTATTTATGACTAATGTGTTGGGAACGTAGCATGCAATTTCAAAAGATTTCCTACGCTCATGCAAGATCTATCTAGGCGATGCATAGCAACGAGAGGGGGAGAGTGTGTCCACCTACCCTCGTAGACCGAAAGCGGAAGCGTTTGGCAACGCGGTTGATGTAGTCGAACTTCTTCTCATTCCGACCGATCAAGCACCGAACGTACGGCACCTCCAAGTTCTGCACACGTTCAGCTCGATGACATCCCTCGAACTCTTGTTCCCGCAAAGTGTTGAGGGAGAGTTTCGTTAGCACAACGACGTTATGATGGTGATGGTGAAGTAATCCGCGTAGGGCTTCGCCTAAGCACTACGACAATATGACCGGAGGCATAAACTGTGGAGAGGGGCGCCGCACATAGCTAGGAATCAATGTTGTGTGTTCTAGCGGTGCCCCCCACATATATATAGGTGGGAGAGGGAGAAGGGCTGCAAGGGGCGCCCCAAGTAGGAGTAATCCTACTTGGGCGCCTCCTCCAAGCCGGCCTCCCCCTTCCATATCCATCGGAAGGCGAAGGAAAGAGAGGGGGGAAGGGAAGGAAAGGGGGAGGTCGAATCCTCCCCTTTACTTCTCCCTTCTCTTCCTTTCCTTCTCCTCCTATTCGTCCTATAGGGGGCGCACCAGCCCATTTTGGGGCTGGTCTGTCCAACTCTTGGCCCATTAGGCCCATATAGCTTGCCGGGGGTTTCCCGGAACCCCTTCCGGTGGCTCGATATGTACCCAGTACCCCCAGAACACTTCTGGTGTCCGAATACTATCATCCTATATATGAACCTTTACCTCTCGACCATTTCGAGACTCCTCTTCATATCCGTGATCTCATCCGGGACTCCGAACAATATTCGGTCACCAAATCACATAACTCATATAATACAAAATCATCATCGAATGTTAAGCGTGCGGACCCTACGGGTTCGAGAACTATGTAGACATGACCGAGACACCTCTCCGGTCAATAACCAACAGCGGAACCTGGATGCTCATATTGGTTCCCACATATTCTACGAAGATCTTTATTGGTCGTACCGTAATGACAACATACGTTATTCCCTTTGTCATTGGTATGTTACTTGCCCGAGATTCGATTGTCGGTATCTTCATACCTAGTTCAATCTCGTTACCGACAAGTCTCTTTACTCGTTCCATAATGCATCATCCCGCAACTAACTCATTAGTCACATTGCTTGCAAGGCTTATTATGATGTGCATTACATATAGAGCCCAGAGATACCTCTCCGATACTCGGAGTGACAAATCCTAATCTCGATCTATGCCAAACCAACAAACACCTTTGGAGATACCTGTAGAGCATCTTTATAATCACCCAGTTATGTTGTGACGTTTGATAGCACACAAGGTATTCCTCCGGTTTTCGGGAGTTGCATAATCTCACAGTCAAAGGAATATGTATAAGTCATGAAGAAAGCAATAGCAATAAAACTTAACGGTCATTATGCTAAGCTAATGGATGGGTCTTATCCATCACATCATTCTCCTAATGATGTGATTCCATTCATCAAATGACAACACATGTCTATGGTTAGGAAACTTAACCATCTTTGATTAACAAGCTAGTCTAGTAGAGGCTTACTAGGGACACTGTGTTTTGTCTATGTATCCACACATGTATCAAGTTTCCGGTTAATACAGTTCTAGCATGAATAATAAACATTTATCATGATATAAGGAAATATAAATAACAACTTTGTTATTGCCTCTAGGGCATATTTCCCTCAGTCTCCTACTTGCACTAGAGTCAATAATCTAGTTCACATCGTCATGTGATTTAACACAAATAGTTCACATCTTTATGTGATTAGTTCACATAGCCATGTGACTAACACCCAAAGGGTTTACTAGAGTCAAGAATCTAGTTCACATCTCTATGTGATTAACACCCAAAGAGTACTAAGGTGTGATCATGTTTTGCTTGTGAGAGAAGTTTAGTCAACGGGTCTGCCACATTCAGACCCGTATGTATTTTGCAAATTTTCTATGTCTACAATGTTCTGCATGGAGCTACTCTAGCTAATTGCTCCCATTTTCAACATGTATCCAGGTTAAGACTCAGAGTCACCCGGATCGGTGTAAAAGCTTGCATCAACGTAACTCTTTACGACGAACTCTTTATCACCTCCATAACCGAGAAATATTTCCTTAGTCCTCTTAGGCAACCTAGGATAACTTTGACCGATGTCCAGTGATCCACTCCTAGATCACTATCGCACCCCCTTGCAAAACTCATGGAAAGGTACACAATAGGTCTGGTACACAACATATCATACTTTATAGAACCTATGGCTGAGGCATAGGGAATGACTTCCATTCTCTTTCTATTATCTGCAGTGGTCGGGTTTTGAGTCTTACTCAACTTCACACCTTACAATATAGGCAAGAACTCCTTCTTTGACTGATCCATTTTGAACTTCTTCAAAATATTGTCAAGGTATGTGCTTTGTGAAAGTCCTATTAAGCGTCTCGATCTATCCCTATAGATCTTGATGCCCAATATATATAAGTAGCTTCACCGAGGTCTTTTTTCATTGAAAAACTCTTATTTAAGTATCCTTTTATGCTATCCAGAAATTATATATCATTTCCAATCTACAATATGTCATCCACATATAATATTAGAAATGCTACAGAGCTCCCACTCACTTTCTTGTAAATATAAGCTTCATCATAAGTATGTATAAAAACATATGCTTTGATCATCTTATCAAAGCGTATATTCCAACTCTCAAATGCTTGCACCAGTCCATAGATGGATCGCTGTAGTATGCACACTTTGTTAGCTCCTTTAGGATCGACAAAACCTTTTGGTTGCATCATATAAAACTCTTCTTTTAAGAAATCCATTAAGAAATGCAGTTTTGATATCCATTTGCCAAATTTCATAAAAGACAGCGATAACTGGCACATGTGTGCCAATTAGCAAAATTACCAAACCACCGACCCGCTCGTTAGATAACTAACACACACACACACACACACACACACACACATATATATATATATATATATTCCGCTCGATTGAACGAGCGTTTCAACTCGGCTCGATCATAGGTGGCTTCCATCGATTTCTCTCCTCCCAATTTTTATTTTCAAAATGGTTTTTTATCTCTCCCAGTTTTATGGTAGTTAATTTATGTGAGAACAAAAGGAAATAATAAAGTGCTTAAAAGGGGACTCAAGTCTAATGCATGCCCGCTATGCTTAATATCCAACTCAGCCATCTTAACTTGTTGTCCATAGTATGCAAACAACGAAATTTGGCCCTTCTTCTTTCTACCATGTCAACGAAAATCTTAATTTTAGGCTTGATAACTTTGGCCGAGCAGCATGATAACTATGACATGTGCATGATAATAACTTCAAACATTAACTCCCCTGGTTAAAAAATGACATGATAAAGATGGTAACTATATCATGAGAAGGCCGGTAACTATAGCGTGAAAATCACAATAACTTTAACATGTCCAACATCGTAATTTTGCACAAAATTTAAAGTGCGCAGGGGGGTATGTTTGAACAACCCTTTGTGAAAGTTACCATGGCGTTTTAAGTGTAGGTTATGGTTTTGAGAGGAAGCCTGATAGCATACATAAAAAATGAAGTTTTGACATACTATGTCCCATGTTTCAAATTACCGCGATGTTTATACAGTTTTCAAGTTTCACTTCGTCTATTACCATGCAATTTTCACATAAGTTACTAGGGTAAATTGTTGAATAATTTTTTTCTCATAGGTCAAAAATTAACATGGTGTTTCCTCGAATTTTTTTACCACGGTGTTTGTACATAAGTTATCAGTTCTTCGGTTTGTGTATTAACATGTTATTTGCACACAATTTACCAAGGGTATGTTTTTCAACCACCTTTCCCCCTTTTGGTCGATGTTACCGTGGTGTTTATACCCAAGTTATCAGATCTGCAGTTCATATATTATCATGGCACTTACACACAAGTTATCGAGTGTATTTTTTTCAAAAACTTTTGCCCTTCATAAAAAATGTTACCGTGGTGCTTATTCGTATATTACCATGCTATTTGTTCACATAAGTTACCAAGGGTGTGTTTTTAAACAACTTTTTCTTGTTTGGTCAACGGAACCGCAGTGTTCTGTACGTAAATTATCGGGTTGTGACACATAATTACCGTACTATTTACACATAAATTAGCGAGAATATGTTTTTCAATAAAAAGTTTTCCGGATCAGAAAGTTATCATCATGTTTTGTATGTAAGTTATCAGTTAAGCAATGCTTATAGTACCCTGTTATTTACATAGAGATTACCGGTGGCACATTTGTAATATACCCCTTGGGGCCAAAGTTATTGTGGTGTTTGTAAGTATGTTATTAAGTCCGCGGAGCATAAATTATCATCTTATTTACACACAAGTTAACGTGGTTATGTTTTTCAACCACTTTTCTCCCCGGGTCAAAATTACCATGATGTTTGCGGGTAAAATTATCAGGTCTGCGGGGTATGTTTCTAATAAAAAATTTCTGGTTCAAAATTACCACGGTGTTTTTGCGTAAGTTATCATGTCTACAATTCGTATTATTACCGTGCTATTTGCATAGAGTTACTGGGGTTTGTTTTCAGTAATAATTTTCTATGTCAAATTTATCGTGGTGCTTGTACGTAAATTATCAGATCAATTGTATATAAATTACCATGATATTTACATAGAAGTTACCGAGTGTATATTTCTACATCAATCTTTCTTCGGCCAAAGTTAGCATGATATTTATACGTAAGTCGTTAGGTCTTAAAATGTAGTACAAATGATGCACCAGTGAAGCTAAAAAACCCACAAAACATGTTTTCTTTAGCCAACATTAACTTTTCCTAACTAGGCCTCTACCCAGCATTGGGCCTACCCAACTCTTTTCTCTCTGAAGCCCACCGAGAATGTTGTCTTCAACCTCCAACCAACCAAACCTGTATCTGAAAACTAACAACTGAAAACATAGAGACAAAGAACTCCCAATTATCCATCATACTTGTTGATTTAGGCTACGAATCGCGTGGACTTCATCATGAAATTCGTAGATCACTTCATTGCGAATCCATTTTAGTTGAGCATGCAACTTATTGTTCAAATATGAAGGAGATCGATGAAGTGTCCTATCTTGAAGTCGGCGCTGGCCGGAGCCTATGGCCGTGGCTAGAAGCTTGGGCAACAGAACAGCAAGCATCAGCGGCTGCTATGGCCGAGAAGTGTGGAGGACGTGGTCATCGATCGGCTGTAGGGGAGGTAGGAATCCCATGGAGATGGTGATGGAGCTCCTGCACCGGCGAGTGTTGGTCGTGGAAGGAGCTGCTCGCCGGAGCAGTAGGCTAAGGCGGCGACTTGAGGAGGATCGGAGCTGGTGTTCGAGGGATGCAAGGGAACAGGTGGTTCGATCGAAGCTGCTGATGGCCGGTTAATGCGTGCTCGCGGCGTCGTGCCTGGGCGCTCGGGCGTAGGAGTTGCGAAAGAAGGAGATGCAGATCGAGCGGTTGCCAGATCTGACGGAGCTAATGCGGTAGATCGTTTTGCAATCTGCCACATGGTTGCCAGATACTAATTTTGTTTCATAAAATGTGGTAATTGCTAACATGATTCGAACAGACTTAAGCATCGCTACGAGTGAGAAAATCTCATCGTAGTCAACACCTTGAACTTGTCGAAAACCTTTTGCGAGAAGTCGAGCCTTGTAGATAGTAACACTACCATTAGTGTTCGTTTTCCTCTTGAAGATGTTGGAAACATGCCCTAGAGTCAATAATAAAAGCATTATTATTATATTTCCTTATTCATGATAATTGTCTTTATTCGTGCTATAATTGTGTTATCCGGAAATCGTAATACATGTGTGAATAACAGACAACAATATGTCCCTAGTGAGCCTCTAGTTGACTAGCTCGTTGATCGACAGATAGTCATGGTTTCCTGACTATGGACATTGGATGTCATCGATAATGGGATCACATCATTAGGAGAATGATGTGATGGACAAGACCCAATCCTAAACATAGCATAAGATCGCATAGTTCGTTTGCTAGAGTTTTCCAATGTCAAGTATCCTTTCCTTAGACCATGAGATCGTGTAACTCCCGGATACCGTAGGAGTGCTTTGGGTGTGCCAAATGTCACAACATAACTGGGTGACTATAAAGGTATACTACGGGTATCTCAGAAAGTGTCTGTTGGGTTGACATGGATCGAGACTGGGATTTGTCACTCCACTTGACGGAGAGGTATCACCGGGCCCTCTCGGTAATGCATCATCATAATGAGCTCAATGTGATCAACGTGTTTGATCACGGGATCATGCATTACGGTACGAGAAAAGTGACTTGCCGGTAACGAGATTGAACGAGGTATTGGGATACCGACGATCGAATCTCGGGCAAGTAAAATACCGATTGACAAAGGGAATCGTATACGGGATTAATTGAATCCTTGACATCGTGGTTCATCCGATGAGATCATCGTGGAGCATGTGGGAGCCAACATGGGTATCCAGATCCCGCTGTTGGTTATTGCCCGAGAGCCGTCTCGGTCATGTCTGCATGTCTCCCGAACCCGTAGGGTCTACACACTTAAGGTTCGGTGATGCTAGGGTTGTGAAGATATGTATATGCAGTAACCCGAATGTTGTTCAGAGTCCCGGATGAGATCCCGGACGTCACGAGGAGTTCCGGAATGGTCCGGAGGTAAAGAATTATATATAGGAAGTGCTGTTTCGGCCATCGAGACAAGTTTCGGGGTTATCGGTATTGTACCGGGACCACCGAAGGGGTCCCGGGGGTCCACCAGGTGGGGCCACCAGCCCTGGTGGGCCACATGGGCCTTAGGGGGTGCGCCTTGGCCTTCTTGGGCCAAGGGGAACCAGCCCCAAAGGGCCCATGCGCCTAGGGTTCCATCTAGGAGGAGTCCTAGTGGTGGAAGGCACCTCCTAGATGGCTTGGGGGGGAGGGAAACCTCCCTGGCCGCCCCCCCCCTTGGGAGATTAGATCTCCCAGGGCCGGCGCCCCCCCCAAGAGGCCTATATAAAGTGGGGGAGGGGAGGGGGGAAGCGCACCCATAAGCCCTGGCGCCTCCCTCCTCCCTGCAACACCTCCTCCTCCTCCCGTAGTTGCTTAGCGAAGCCCTGCCGGAGTTCTGCCGCATCCACCACCACGCCGTCGTGCTGCTGGATCTTCATCAACCTCTCCTTCCCCCTTGCTGGATCAAGAAGGAGGAGACGTCACGCTTTCCGTACGTGTGTTGAACACGGAGGTGCCGTCCGTTCGGTACTAGATCATCGGTGAATTAGATCACGGCGAGTACGACTACCTCATCCACGTTCACTCGAACGCTTCCGTTGCGATCTACAAAGTGGTATGTAGATGCTATCTAATCTGAATACTCGTTGCTAGATGAACTCATAGATAGATCTTGGTGAAACCATAGGAAAATTTTTGTTTTCTGCAACGTTCCCCAACAGTGGTATCAGAGCCAGGTCTATGCGTAGTTCTTCTTGCGCGAGTAGAACACAATTTGTTGTGGGCGTAGATGTTGTCAACTTTTCTTGCCGCTACTAGTCTTATCTTGCTTCAGCGGTATTGTGGGATGAAGCGGCCCGGACCAACCTTACACGTACGCTTACGTGAGACCGGTTCCACCGACTAACATGCACTAGTTGCATAAGGTGGCTGGCGGGTGTCTGTCTCTCCTACTTTAGTTGGAGCGGATTCGATGAAAAGGGTCCTTATGAAGGGTAAATAGAAGTTGAAAAATCACGTTGTGGCTTTTACGTAGGTAAGAAAACGTTCTTGCTAGAACCCTAAATCAGCCACGTAAAACTTGCAACAACAATTAGAGGACGTCTAACTTGTTTTTGCAGCAAGTGCTTTGTGATATGATATGGCCAAAGTTGTGATGAATGATGAATGATCTATATGTGATGTATGAGATGTTCATGCTATTGTAATAGGAATCACGACTTGCATGTCGATGAGTATGACAACCGGCAGGAGCCATAGGAGTTGTCTTTATTTTTGTATGACCTGCGTGTCATTGAGAAACGCCATGTAAATTACTTTACTTTATTGCTAAACGTGTTAGCCATATTAGTAGAAGTAATAGTTGGCGAGCAACTTCATGAAGACACGATGATGGAGATCATGATGATGGAGATCATGGTGTCAAGCCGGTGACAAGATGATCATGGAGCCCCAAGATGGAGATCAAAGGAGCTATGTGATATTGGCCATATCATGTCACGTTTATTATTTGATTGCATGTGATGTTTATCATGTTTTGCATCTTGTTTACTTACAACGACGGTAGTAAATAAGATGATCCCTCATAATAATTTCAAGAAAGTGTTCACCCTAACTGTGCACCGTTGCGACAGTTCGTTGTTTCGAAGCACCACGTGATGATCGGGTGTGATAGATTCTAACGTTCACATACAACGGGTGTAAGACAGATTTACACACGCAAAACACTTAGGTTGACTTGACGAGCCTAGCATGTACAGACATGGCCTCGGAACACAGAAGACCGAAAGGTCGAGCATGAGTCGTATAGAAGATACGATCAACATGAAGATGTTCACCGATGTTGACTAGTCCGTCTCACGTGATGATCGGACACGGCCTAGTTGACTAGGATCATGTAATACTTAGATGACTAGAAGAGGGATGTCTATCTAAGTGGGAGTTCATTAAATAATTTGATTAAATGAACTTTATTATCATGAACTTAGTCTAAAAATTTTACAATATGTCTTGTAGATCAAATGGCCAACGTAGTCCTCAACTTCAACGCGTTCCTAGAGAAAACCAAGCTGAAAGACGATGGCAGCAACTATACGGACTGGGTCCGGAACCTGAGGATCATCCTCATAGCTACCAAGAAAGATTATGTCCTACGAGCACCGCTGGGTGACGCACCTATTCTCCCTGCAGAACAAGACGTTATGAACGCTTGGCAGTCACGCTGCGATGATTACTCCCTCGTTCAGTGCGGCATGCTTTACAGCTTAGAGCCGGGGCTCCAAAAGCGTTTTGAGAGACATGGAGCATATGAGATGTTCGAAGAGCTGAAAATGGTTTTCCAAGCTCATGCCCGGGTCGAGAGATATGAAGTCTCCGACAAATTCTTTAGCTGTAAGATGGAGGGAAATAGTTCTGTCAGTGAACACATACTCAAAATGTCTGGGTTGCACAACCGCATGACTCAACTGGAAGTTAATCTCCCGGAAGAAGCGGTCATTGACAGAATCCTCCAGTCGCTTCCACCTAGCTACAAGAGCTTTGTGATGAACTACAATATACAGGGGATGGTAAAGACCATTCCTGAAGTATATGCTATGCTGAAATCAGCAGAGGTAGAAATCAAGAAGGAGCATCAAGTGTTGATGGTGAATAAAACCACTAAGTTCAAGAAGGGCAAGGGTAAAAAGAACTTCAAGAAGGACGGCAAGGAAGTTGCCGCGCCCGGTAAGCAAGTTGCCGGGAAGAAGCCAAAGAATGGACCCAAGCCCGAGACTGAGTGTTTTTATTGCAAGGGAAGTGGTCACTGGAAGCGGAACTGCCCCAAATACTTAGCGGACAAGAAGGCCGGCAAAACCAAAGGTATATGTGATATACATGTAATTGATGTGTACCTTACCAGTACTCGTAGTAGCTCTTGGGTATTTGATACCGGTGCAGTTTCTCACATTTGTAACTCAAAGCAGGAGCTGCGGAATAAACGGAGACTGGCGAAGGACGAGGTGACGATGCGCGTCGGGAATGGTTCCAAATTCGATGTGATCGCCGTCGGCACGCTGCCTCTACATTTACCTACGGGATTAGTTTTAAACCTCAATAATTGTTATTTAGTGCCAAGTTTGAGCATGAACTTTGTATCTGGGTCTCGCTTAATTCGAGATGGCTACTCATTTAAATCCGAGAATAATGGCTGTTCTATTTATATGAGAGATATGTTTTATGGTCATGCTCCGATGGTTAATGGTTTATTCTTAATGAATCTCGTACGTGATGATACACATATTCATAGTGTGAATACCAAAAGAGTTAAAGTTGATAACAATAGTCCCACATATTTGTGGCACTGCCGCCTTGGTCACATAGGTGTCAAACGCATGAAGAAGCTCCATACAGATGGACTTTTAGAGTCTCTTGATTATGAATCATTTGACACGTGCGAACCATGCCTCATGGGTAAAATGACCAAGACTCCGTTCTCAGGAACGATGGAGCGAGCAACCAATTTATTGGAAATCATACATACCGATGTATGCGGTCCAATGAGTGTTGAGGCTCGCGGTGGCTATCGTTATGTTCTCACCCTCACTGATGACTTGAGTAGATATGGGTATATCTACTTGATGAAACACAAGTCTGAGACCTTTGAAAAGTTTAAGGAATTTCAGAGTGAGGTTGAAAATCAACGTGATAGAAAGATCAAGTTTCTACGATCAGATCGTGGAGGAGAATACTTGAGCCATGAATTTGGCACACACTTAAGAAAATGTGGAATAGTTTCACAACTCACGCCGCCTGGAACACCTCAGCGTAATGGTGTGTCCGAACGTCGTAATCGCACTCTATTAGATATGGTGCGATCTATGATGTCTCTTACCAGTTTACCGCTATCTTTCGGGGGCTATGCTTTAGAGACTGTTGCATTCACTTTAAATAGGGCTCCGTCGAAATCCGTTGAGACGACACCGTATGAATTATGGTTTGGGAAGAAACCTAAGCTGTCGTTTCTAAAAGTTTGGGGATGCGATGCTTATGTCAAGAAACTTCAACCTGAAAAGCTCGAACCCAAGTCGGAAAAATGCGTCTTCATAGGATACCCTAAAGAAACTGTTGGGTATACCTTCTACCTCAGATCCGAAGGCAAGATCTTTGTTGTCAAGAATGGATCCTTTCTGGAGAAAGAGTTTCTCTCGAAAGAAGTAAGTGGGAGGAAAGTAGAACTTGATGAAGTGTTACCTCTTGAACCGGAAAATGGCGAAACTCAAGAAAACGTTTCTGAGGTGCCTGCGCCGACTAGAGAGGAAATTAATGATGATGATCACGATGCTTCTAATCAAGCTCCTACTGAAATTCGAAGGTCCACAAGGACACGTTCCGCACCAGAGTGGTACGGCAACCCTGTCTTGGAAATCATGTTGTTAGACAACGGTGAACCTTCGAACTATGAGGAAGCAATGGCGGGCCTGGATTCCGACAAATGGCTGGAAGCCATGAAATCTGAGATAGGATCCATGTATGAAAACGAAGTATGGACTTTGACTGACTTGCCCGTTGAACGGCGAGCCATAGAAAATAAATGGATTTTTAAGAAGAAGACAGACGCGGATGGTAATGTGACCATCTATAAAGCTCGGCTTGTCGCTAAGGGTTATCGACAAGTTCAAGGAATTGACTACGATGAGACTTTCTCACCGGTAGCAAAGCTGAAGTCCGTCCGAATCATGTTGGCAATTGCCGCATACTATGATTATGAGATATGGCAAATGGACGTCAAAACGGCATTCCTTAATGGTTTCCTTAAGGAAGAATTGTATATGATGCAGCCGGAAGGTTTTGTCGATCCTAAGAATGCTGACAAGGTGTGCAAGCTCCAACGCTCGATTTATGGGCTGGTGCAAGCATCTCGGAGTTGGAACATTCGCTTTGATGAGATGATCAAAGCGTTTGGGTTTACACAGACTTATGGAGAAGCCTGTGTTTACAAGAAAGTGAGTGGGAGCTCTGTAGCATTTCTCATATTATATGTAGACGACATACTTTTGATGGGAAATGATATAGAACTCTTGGACAGCATTAAGGCCTACTTGAATAGAAGTTTTTCAATGAAGGACCTTGGAGAAGCTGCTTATATATTAGGCATCAAGATCTATAGAGATAGATCGAGACGCCTCATAGGTCTTTCACAAAGTACATACCTTGATAAGATATTGAAGAAATTCAATATGGATCAATCTAAGAAAGGGTTCTTACCTGTGTTACAAGGTGTGAAATTGAGCTCAGCTCAATGTCCGACCACGGCAGAAGATATAGAAGAGATGAGTGTCATCCCCTATGCCTCAGCCATAGGTTCTATTATGTATGCCATGCTGTGTACCAGACCTGATGTAAACCTTGCCGTAAGTTTGGTAGGTAGGTACCAAAGTAATCCCGGCAAGGAACACTGGATAGCGGTCAAGAATATCCTGAAGTACCTGAAAAGGACCAAGGAAATGTTTCTCGTTTATGGAGGTGACGAAGAGCTCGTCGTAAAGGGTTACGTCGACGCTAGCTTCGACACAGATCTGGATGACTCTAAGTCACAAACCGGATACGTGTATATTTTGAATGGTGGGGCAGTAAGCTGGTGCAGTTGCAAGCAAAGCGTCGTGGCGGGATCTACATGTGAAGCGGAGTACATGGCAGCCTCGGAGGCAGCACATGAAGCAATTTGGGTGAAGGAGTTCATCACCGACCTCGGAGTCATACCCAATGCGTCAGGGCCAATCAAGCTCTTCTGTGACAACACTGGAGC
Source organism: Aegilops umbellulata (assembly GCA_032464435.1). Taxonomy (NCBI): domain Eukaryota; kingdom Viridiplantae; phylum Streptophyta; class Magnoliopsida; order Poales; family Poaceae; genus Aegilops; species Aegilops umbellulata. The sequence goes on along the minus strand of CP136056.1, from coordinate 336,403,269 downwards.
TATTGCACTTGCAAAGGAGCCCAGGTTTCACAAGAAGACCAGGCACATCAAGCGTCGCTTCAACTCCATTCGTGAAAATGTTCAAGATGGAGACATAGAAATTTGTAAAGTGCACACGGATCTGAATGTCGCAGATTCGTTGACTAAACCTCTCCCTAAGGCAAAACATGATCAGCACCAGAACTCTATGGGTGTTCGATTCATCACAATGTAACTAGATTATTGACTCTAGTGCAAGTGGGAGACTATTGGAAATATGCCCTAGAGGCAATAATAAAAGCATTATTATTATATTTCCTTATTCATGATAATTGTCTTTATTCGTGCTATAATTGTGTTATCCGGACATCGTAATACATGTGTGAATAACAGACAACAATATGTCCCTAGTGAGCCTCTAGTTGACTAGCTCGTTGATCGACAGATAGTCATGGTTTCCTGACTATGGACATTGGATGTCATCGATAACGGGATCACATCATTAGGAGAATGATGTGATGGACAAGACCCAATCCTAAACATAGCATAAGATCGCATAGTTCGTTTGCTAGAGTTTTCCAATGTCAAGTATCCTTTCCTTAGACCATGAGATCGTGTAACTCCCGGATACCGTAGGAGTGCTTTGGGTGTGCCAAACGTCACAACGTAACTGGGTGACTATAAAGGTATACTACAGGTATCTCTGAAAGTGTCTGTTGGGTTGACATGGATCGAGACTGGGATTTGTCACTCCACTTGACGGAGAGGTATCACCGGGCCCTCTCGGTAATGCATCATCATAATGAGCTCAATGTGATCAAAGTGTTTGATCACGGGATCATGCATTACGGTACGAGAAAAGTGACTTAACGGTAACGAGATTGAACGAGGTATTGGGATACCGACGATCGAATCTCGGGCAAGTAAAATACCGATTGACAAAGGGAATCGTATACGGGATTAATTGAATCCTTGACATCGTGGTTCATCCAATGAGATCATCGTGGAGCATGTGGGAGCCAACATGGGTATCCAGATCCCGCTGTTGGTTATTGCCCGAGAGCCGTCTCGGTCATGTCTGCATGTCTCCCGAACCCGTAGGGTCTACACACTTAAGGTTCGGTGACGCTAGGGTTGTGAAGATATGTATATGCAGTAACCCGAATGTTGTTCGGAGTCCCGGATGAGATCCCGGACGTCACGAGGAGTTCCGGAATGGTCCGAAGGTAAAGAATTATATATAGGAAGTGATGTTTCGGCCATCGGGACAAGTTTCGGGATTATCAGTATTGTACCGGGACCACCGAAGGGGTCCCGGGGGTCCACCAGGTGGGGCCACCTGCCCTGGTGGGCCACATGGGCCTTAGGGGGTGCGCCTTGGCCTGCTTGGGCCAAGGGGAACCATCCCCAAAGGGCCCATGCGCCTAGGGTTCCATCTAGGAGGAGTCCTAGTGGTGGAAGGCACCTCCTAGATGGCTTGGGGGGAGGGAAACCTCCCTGGCCGCCACCCCCCTTGGGAGATTAGATCTCCCAGGGCCGGCGCCCCCCCCCCCAAGAGGCCTATATAAAGGGGGGAGGGGAGGGGGGCAGCGCACCCATAAGCCCTGGCGCCTCCCTCCTCCCTGCAACACCTCCTCCTCCTCCCGTAGTTGCTTAGCGAAGCCCTGCCGGAGTTCTGCTGCATCCACCACCACGCCGTCGTGCTGCTGGATCTTCATCAACCTCTCCTTCCCCCTTGCTGGATCAAGAAGGAGGAGACGTCACGCTTTTCGTACGTGTGTTGAACACGGAGGTGCCGTCCGTTCGGTACTAGATCATCGGTGAATTGGATCACGGCGAGTACGACTACCTCATCCACGTTCACTCGAACGCTTCCGTTGTGATCTATAAAGTGGTATGTAGATGCTATCTAATCTGAATACTCGTTGCTAGATGAACTCATAGATAGATCTTGGTGAAACCGTAGGAAATTTTTTGTTTTCTGCAACGTTCCCCAACAGAAGATCCATTCATTCTCAATGGCTTGCCGATCATTGGGCAAGTCCACCAAAGTCCATACTTTGTTCTCATACATGGAACCTATCTCAGATTTCATGGCCTCAAGCCATCTGTTGGAATCTGGGCTCATCATAGCTTCTTCATAGTTCATAGGTTCGCCATGGTCTAATAACATGACTTCCTGGACAGGATTACCGTACCACTCTGGTGGGAATGTGCTCTATTCGACCTACGAGGTCCAGTAGTAACTTGATCCGAAGTTTCGTGATCATTATCATTAGCTTCCTCTCTAGTTGGTGTAGGCATCACGGGAACGGATTTCACTTATGTGCTACTTTCCATATTCGAGAGAAGGTACAATTACCTCATCAAGTCCTACTTTCCTCCAACTCACTTCTTTCGAGAGAAACTCCTTCTCTAGAAAGGATCCATTCTTAGCAACAAAGATCTTGCCTTCGGATCTGTGGTAGAAGGTGTACCCAACAGTTTATTTTTGGGTATCCTATGAAGGCGCACTTCTCCGATTTGGGTTCGAGCTTTATCAGGCTAAAACTTTTTCACATAAGCATCGCAACCCCAAACTTTAAGAAACGACAGCTTAGGTCTCTTGCCAAACCATAGTTCATACGGTGTCGTCTCAACGGGTTTAGACGGTGCCCTATTTAACGTAAATGCAGTTGTCTCTAATGCATAACCCAAAAACGATAGTGGTAAATCGGTAAGAGACATCATAAATTGCACCATATCTAAGAAAGTACGGTTACGACGTTAGGACACACCATTACGCTGTGGTGTTCCAGGTAGCGTGAGTTGTGAAACTATTCCACATTGTTTTAAATGAAGGACAAACTCGTAACTAAAATATTCGCCTCCATGATCAGATCGTGGAAACTTTATTTTCTTGGTACGATGATTATCCACTTCACTCTGAAATTCTTTGAACTTTTCAAATGTTTTAGACTTGTGTTTCATTAAGTAGATATACCCATATCTGCTCAAATCATCTGTGAAGGTCATAAAATAACGATACCCGCCGCGAGCCTCAACACTCATTGGACCGCATACATCGATATGTATTATTTCCAATAAGTCAGTGGCTCACTCCATTTTTTCGGAGAACAGAGTTCTAGTCATCTTGCCCATGAGGCATGGTTTGCAAGCATCAAATGATTCATAATCAAGTGATTCCAAAATTCCATCCACATGGAGTTTCTTCATGCGCTTTACACCAATATGACCTAAACGACAGTGCCACAAGTATATTGCACTATCATTATTAACTTTGCATCTTTCGGCATCAATATTATGAATATGTGTATCACCATGATCGAGATTCAACAAACCATTTATATTGAGTGTATGACCATAGAAGGTTTTATTCATGTAAACAGAACAACAATTATTCTCTAACTTATATGAATAACCGTATCACAATAAACATGATCCAATCATATTCATGCTCAACGCAAACACCAAATAACATTTATTTAGGCCCAACACTAATCCTGAAGGTAGAGGGAGTGTGCGATGGTGATCTTATCAACCTTGGAATCACTTCCAACACACATCATCACCTTGCCCTTAACTAGTCTCTGTTCATTTTGCAACTCCTGTTTTGAGGTACTATTCTTAGCAACTGAACAGGTATCAAATACCCTGGGGTTACTATGAACACTAGTAAAGTACACGTCAATAACATGTATATCAAATATACCTTGTTCACTTTGCCATCCTTCTTATCCGCCAAGTATTTGGGGTAGTTCCGCTTCCAGTGACCATTCCCTTTGCAGTAGAAGCACTCAATTTCAGGTTTGGGTCTTGCTTTGGGCTTCTTCACGGGAGTGGAAACTTGCTTACCATTCTTCTTGAAGTTTCCCTTCTTTCCCTTGCCCTTTTTCTTGAAACTAGTGGTCTTGTTAACCATCAATACTTGATGTTATTTCTTGATTTCTACCTTCACCAATTTCAACATCGCGAAGAGCTTGGGAATCATTTTCATTATCCCTTGCATATTATAGTTCATCATGAAGTTCTAGTAACTTGGTGATAGTGACTAGAGAACTCTCTCAATCACTATCTTATCTGTAAGATTAACTCCCTCTTGACTCAAGCGATTGTAGTACCCAAACATTCCGAGCACATGCTCACTGGCTAAGCTATTCTCCTCCATCTTGTTGGCAAAGTACTTGTCAGAGGTCTCATACCTCTCGACATGCGCATGAGTCTAAAATACCAATTTCAACTCTTAGAACATCTTATATGCTGCGTGGCGTTCAAAATGTTTTTTAAGTCCCGGTTCTAAGCCATAAAGCATGGTGCACTAAACTATCAAGTAGTCATCATACCGAGCTTGTCAAACGTTCATAATGTCTGCATCAGCTCCTGCGATTAGTCTGTCACCTAGCGGTGCATCAAGGACATGATTCTTCTATGCAGCAACAAGGATAATCCGCAGATCATGGACCCAGTCCGCATCATTGCTACTATTATCTTTCAACTTAGTTTTCTCTAGGAACATATCAAAAATAAAATAGGGGAGATATGCGCGAGCTATTGATCTATAACATAGATATGCAAATACTATCAGGACTAAGTTCATGATAAATTAAGTTTAATTAATCATATTACTTAAGAACTCCTACTTAGATAGACATCCCTCAAGTCATCTAAATGATCACGTGATCCATATCAACTAAACCATGTCCGATCATTATGTGAGATGGAGTAATTTTCAATGGTGAACATCTCTATGTTGACCATATCTACTATATGATTCACGTTCGACCTTTCGGTCTCCAGTGTTCCGAGGCCATGTCTATACAAGCTAGGCTCGTCAAGTTTAATCCAAGTATTCCACATGTGCAAAACTGTCTTGCACCCGTTGTATGTGAACGTAGAGCTTATCATGCCCGATCATCACGTGGTGTCTCGGCACGATGAAATGTCGCAACGGTGCATACTCAGGGAGAACACTTATACCTTGAAATTTTAGTGAGGGATCATCTTATAAACCTACTGCCATACTAAGCAAAATAAGATACATAAAAGATAAACATCACATGCAATCAAAATATGTGACATGATATGGCCATCATCATCTTGTGCTTTTGATCTCCATCTCCAAGGTGGCATCATGATCTCCATCGTCACCGTCTTGACACCTTGGTCTCCATCGTAGCGTCGTGGTCATCTCGCCAATTATTGCTTCTACAACTATCACTAACGCACAGTGATAAAGTAAAGCAATTACATGGCGTTTGCATTTCATATAATAAAGCAACAACCATAAGGCTCCTGCCAGTTGCCGACAACTTTTACAAAACATGATCATCTCACACAATAATGTATATCACATCATGTCTTGACCATATCACATCACAACATGCCCTGCAGAAACAAGTTAGACCTCCTCTACTTTGTTGTTGCAAGTTTTACGTGGCAGCTACGGGCTTCTAGTAAGAACCGTTCTTACCTACGCATCAAAACCACAATGGTGATTTATCAAGTTTGCTGTTTTAATGCTCAATGAGGACATGCCGCAGTCAAATTCGATTCAACTAAAGTTGGAGAAATAGACACCCGCCAGCCACCTTTGTGCAAAACAAGTTGCACGTCCATAGGTGGAACCGGTCTCATGAACGTGGGCATGTAAGGTTGGTCTGGGCCGCTTCATCCAGCAATATCACTGAATCAGAATAAGACGTTGGTGGTAAGCAGTATGACTATCATCTCCCACAACTCTTTGTGTTCTACTCGTGCATATCATCTACGCATAGACCTGGCTCGGATGCCACTGTTGGGAACGTAGCATGCAATTTCAAAAAAATTCCTACGCTCACGCAAGATCTATCTAGGAGATGCATAGCAAAGAGAGGGGGAGAGTGTGTCCATGTACCCTCGTAGACCGAAAGCGGAAGCATTTAACAACACGGTTGACGTAGTCGAAATTCTTCTCGTTCCAACCAATCAAGCACCGAACGTATGGCACCTCCGAGTTCTGCACATGTTCAGCTCGATGACGTCCCTCCAACTCTTAATCCAGCAAAGTGTTGAGGGAGAGTTTCATCAGCACGACGGCGTGGTGACAGTGATGGTGAAGTGATCCGCGCAGGGCTTCGCCTAATCACTATGACAATATGACCGGAGGCGTAAATTGTGGAGGGGTGCACCGCACACGGCTAGGAATTTATGTGGTGTGTTCTAGCACTGCCCCCCTGTCGGTGTCAAAACCGGCGGATCTCGGGTAGGGGCCCCGATCTGTGCGTCAAGGTCGGATGGTAACAGGAGACAAGAGACACTTTATTTTACCCAGGTTCGGGCCCTCTCGATGGAGGTAAAACCCTACTCCTGCTAGATTAATATTGATGATAGGGGTAGTACAAGAGTAGATCTACCACGAGATCAAGAAGGCTAAACCCTAGAAGCTAGCCTATGGGTATGATGATGGTTATGATGTGTTCGTCCTATGGACTACAACCCTCCGGTTTATATAGGCACCGGATAGGGTTAGGGTTACACAGAGTCGGTTACATTGGTAGGAGATCTTGAATATCCGCACGCCTAGCCTGCCTTCCACGCCAAGGAAAGAACCTTCCGGACACGGGACGAAGTCTTCAATCTTGTATCTTCATAGTCCTGGAGTCCGGCTGAAGATATAGTTCGGCTATCCGAACACCCCCTAATCCAGGACTCCCTCAGTAGCCCCTGAACCAGGCTTCAATGACAACGAGTCCGGCGCGCAAATTGTCTTCGGCATTGCAAGGCGGGTTCCTCCTCCAAATTCTTCAAGAAGATAATAAACACCAAAAAATAGTTTCCGGCTCTGCAAAACAAGTTTCCACGTATTGCCATATAGAGAATAATACAAACACAAATCAAATCTGCTGACGTATTCCGCAGTGCGTCATAACACTGCGACCAACCCTTCTGTATGGATTATTTTTTGTTGTTCCACCGCAGCACGTTCAACGAGGCGGTTTCCTTGGCACGTCTTGTCGAAGCAGAGATCGTGTGCCCCTTTTAATGGGATTCTCATTAATGCGGACGTGGGTAACCCAACCGCGCCATTTACCACGGCGTGTGAGCGGCAAGCGAGTTTTATTCGGTAGGTGGGGACGCATAACGGCATCAGCCTATATAAGGGGATAAAGATCCACCTCTTTCACCTACGCCTTCTTCCTCCTTTGCCCATCCATCTCCTGCGCACTCAAGCTCCAACGCCCAAGTTCGCTCTTTCTTCCCCAACCTGCTCCAGCGATGTCCGGAGCGGGTGGCAAGTAGATGGCTTCCTCCGTTACAGAGGGTCAAGTCAAAAAGCTTAGGAAGACCGGATATCTATCCAAGGACATCCCGCACCGGCTTCCCGAGGCGGGGCAGCTTCCTCCCACCCCAAGGCCCCATGAGAGGGTAGTTTTTCTCCCCCATTTCCTCTGCGGACTGGGTTTTCCACTTCACCCTTTTGTCCGGGGGCTCATGTTCTACTACGGCCTAGACTTCCACGATCTGGCCCCGAACTTTATCCTCAATATCTTGGCGTTTATCATCGTGTGTGAGGCCTTTCTCCACATCCGCCCCCACCTCGGCCTCTGGCTCCAGACCTTCAACGTCAAGCCCAAGGTGGTGTCCGGCACCCAGGCAGAGTGCGGAGGTGCTATGGCTGGCAAAATGGCCAACGCACTCTGGTTCGATGGCTCCTTTGTGGAGTCTTTAAAGGGGTGGCAAGCAGGGTGGTTTTACATCACCGAGCCACGTGACTCGAAATGGGTCGCGGCCCCTGAGTTCCGATCCGGACCCCCCACGCGGCTCATGTCCTAGAAAGAGACGGGCCTATCGTGGGGCAAAGAAGAATAAGTGACTGGACTGCAAACTTGCATCCGGTCCCTGATGAACAAGCCCATCCGGCATGTCAACATCATCCAGGTCATGTTCGTTCGCCGGATCCTCCCGTGCCAAGAACGGGAGTTCACTTTGTGGGAATTCGACCCGACGCAGCACCAAACCCTCAATAGGCTCTTCGACACGACGTATGAAGACGTCTGGAAGGTGCTAACCAAAGGCGCCGAGTGCCCCACATCCGCTTCCGAGGACCGCGGATACAGCTCGCAGCGCAACGCTGGCGAGGTAGGCTATTTATACATTTCACAGGTTCGTTAAGCTTTTCTACATAGATTAACTCTATGTGGGATCTAAAAACTCCCTTTGCCTTAGACAGGCGTGGCTGAAGATAGCCGGACCAATCAACTGTCCGGCTCCTCTGCCCGAAGACCCAGCCCCATCTCTCTTAGAGAAGCTGCTGGCTCCGGCGCCCTATGTGGTGCCGGAGAAGAAGGTCAAGAAGAAGAAGACCACCGGGACTCGAAAGAGTGCCCGCAATGTGGCGGTGTCGAGCTCGTCATCTGGCGAGTCTGCGACGCCCTCCTCTCGTGAAAACGAGGAGGAGGAACAAGGAAGCTCTCCCCCTCCATCGAGGGGAGCGACAAAGAAGAAGGCCGCCCCAACAGGGGAGGCCGAGGGGTCGAGGAAAAGGAAAACCCCTCCGCCAGACTACTCCCCCAACACCGAAGAGGGCGGAAAGGAGTGGCCGGACAGAACCAAGCGTCCGGCGACATCATAAGTATTCACATACCAGAATGACTCATAGTATCTTCAAGTGCGCAGCTTAATCTAATGTCGAATGCTATTTGCGCAGCCCGCCCCGAGCCGCACTCGATGATTCATCGGGCGGCTCCCTGGATTCGTCGGACGTGAACTCTGTCGCGCCCGCAGTCTCCCCCAGTGGGGCAGATGACGCCGAAGCGGCGTCCCGCCGAACAGGGCAGGAGGAGGTGGTCCTGGAGGAGCCGCAAGGCAATCCTCTGGACCCCAGGAGTAAAGGGGATGAAACCCCCCAGGGCTCCCAGTCTGGCTTTGTGCCGGACACCGCGCCGGACTCAACCGTCCTGGCTCGCGGTGGGCGAACTCCTTCCAAGAGGAGTAAGCCGTCTGAGCTGGCGACCTCTGTCCAACCAGAGGCGTCGGATAGTCTGTTGGAGGCGCTTGAAGGCGCCACCATCGACGAGGAGCACCGTACTGTTATGAGTGCGGTGGTCCAAAGGGTTCAGTCCGCCAAGAGCGGACTGAATGAAGCTTACGCTAGCCTTCTAACAGGCTTCCGGGTAAGCAAAAAAATATGCTAAATTCATTACCGCATAGACAGTAGCCCCTGATTCTCTGTTCGGTGTTCGGAAAGAAAAGCCGAATAGAGGATCCAACAATTTTCGCAGGAGTCTAATAAAAAGTCTAATATGCGTATGCAGGCTTCCCTGTTGTCCACCGCCGCACTGACTGCGCAGGTGGAAGTCCTGAAAAAGGACCTCGAGTGGTCCGAGCAAGAGCTCGGCCTTGCCAAAAGGCAGCTCGTGGAAAAGGAAGGTAAGAAATACCCCTTAGAAGAAAAGAAAAAAAAGGTGCCTATAGAGAGGCTTGATTGCAAAAAGAAATAACATGATTGTACTGCTTATTGTAGGGGCCACAACCGAGGTGGCAACCCTGAAGCAGGCGCTGGCTGAGGCTGAGAAGAAAGCGGTCGAGGAGCGCGCCGAGCGAGAAAAGCTTGGGGTCCAAGTCGGCGCGGTGCAGCAAGAGCTGCAAGCTCTCATGAAGAAACATGAGGGTTTGGAGCTTGAGGCAAAAACGCAAGCATCCGAGCTCGCGTCGGCTGTTGAGACCACCAAGAGTGCCAAGGCCGAAGCCCAAAAGGCCCTCCAAGAGTTGGAGGATGTGAAAAAGATAGCAGCGGGTAAGGCATTCTTAATGCAAAGTAGGAATATAAAGGTGAAATACCTATTACTTACCCGAATCCGGAGTTCTCCAAGGGCGTTCTTCGATCTTCCCCGCAGTGCATCCGACGCCGCCGCATTCTACCGAGCTGAAGAGGACAACTCGATGGAGAGTGTGTTCTGGTCTCAGTATTCTGAGGCCGGACACCCTGTGCCCTTAAGCGATCAGCTGAAGCAGCTGGCCGAGCTCCACAAGGCGGCCGAACAGGCCATGAAGGGCTTACTAGTTCAGCTGTGGCCTAGAGAGGCCCTGCCTGGGAGCTACTTCGGGCTGGTGCGGCGGCTGGTGGAGGCCTGTCCACGGCTTGAGGTCATCAAGCGCTCCGTCTGCATAGAAGGTGCCCGGAGGGCCCTTGCCCGTGTAAGGGTACACTGGGGCAAGCTGGACTGAAGAGAAGCTGGTGAAGGACGGGCCGCCACAGGGGAAGGAGCATCGCAAGCCCGAGAACTACTACAAGGAAGTTCTCGCTGGAGCTCGCCTTGTCGTGGATGAGTGTGCCAAAGATGTAATATTTCAATGAACTCGCTCGTTTGTATCCTGTGCGCTGAAAACTTGTTCATATGCGCTTAAGCAATGCTTTCTGAATTTAAAATATTATTTTCTGTGCGGCCGTTTATCAATAACTGAGAGATGGCGAGTCGTCGACTTCTGCCCCCATGCAACTAGTGCTGGGGTGTTCGGGATAAACCTGAGGGCTCTTGTTCCCATAGTTGGGTCCTTCGAGGGAGGCGCTCAGCACAGCGAACCAGGCAATCGGACTATAATGCTTGAACACTCTCACTTAGCCATAGAACGTTATAATTCTAAATTTCGGCGAAGCCCCTAGTTCGGAAGGCCGAATTCGGGGCACTATCCACGCCTTTAGCCGGACTTAACCAGCTCTCCGCTCGAAGCGGCATAAGCCTTTAGGGACTCGAAAAACCTCTCGAACAGCGACCGGTCTCACGCCTTATCATGACAGTCTGTTTTAGCTTTCTCCACTGAGGTGCTCACCCACCTGATCTGGGGCACAATCGCAGTGGTTCTCCTAGTGCTACCTTAGCCGATAGAGCGGAACGTAAGGCAACAAAACAGGAGCCGGGCAAACCCAACATATGACCAAAATCATGACTCGGAGCCGATGCATATAATGCTATAAGTTTGGGGTGCCACACTTGTGAAAGTGGACGGACTTCTCACACCAAATAGAAGGGTAATAAAGCCCCTGGCGTGGTTTGCCGTACCATGGTGTACGGGTGCGATCATGTTATTTGAGTAAACATATGTATATTAAAAGAAGATAATGCAAAAAATAGATGAAAAGCTATGCATTATTTATGAGGAGGCTGTTTATTCAAGCCGAACGATACAAGTAGTGCGAAAAAAATTTAGACTATTTAACATGTCCTGACCAGGCGCAGGCTGCGAAATTTAAAAACAGATATATCGCTCGAAATAGAGACCACCTGAGAGTTCCATGATGCGGCGTTGTTTTTTCTGCTTTCCTGGGTCCTGTATCGTCTGTGCGGCAGCGAGGCCGAACACTGTATCCAGAGTATGGAGTCCTGAAAGAAAAGAAGAACCCGGTAGCCCCTAGTACGTTTGACGCTGTATTGTTGGCATGCCGTTTTATCTGCCCCTTCCCCTATGCCCATGGAATTGTAAGGGCGTAATTGTGTACTCGAGGTACTAGCTCCGCTATGTAGCGATGGCTGGGGTTGGGGCCGTATTGCTACGCGTGCTCTGAACGCGCCAGTCGGTCTTGCTGCGGGTTACTCCGGGCGCGTTTTGCTTTGTCCTGCTTTGTAGCGGCCGGACTCGAGAGCTGCCTTAACAGGCTGCTTTGTACCTCTGTTGCGAGGGCCGCCGTGTGTTCCTCCGTACGGATGGAGCGTTCGGTGTTTCCGCTGACCGTGATTACACCTCGAGGGTCTGGCATCTTGAGCTTGAGATATGCGTAGTGCGGCACCGCATTGAATTTAGCGAATGCGGTTCGTCCAAGCAGAGCATGATAGCCACTGCGGAACGGAACTATGTCGAAGATTAACTCTTCGCTTCGGAAGTTGTCCGGAGATCCGAAGACCACATCAAGTGTTATGGAGCCTATGCAATTGGCCTCTACACCTGGGATGACGCCTTTAAAGGTCGTCCTTGTGGGCTTGATCCTTGATGGATCTATGCCCATTTTCTGCACTGTATCCTGGTAGAGCAGGTTCAGGCTACTGCCGCCGTCCATGAGGACTCTTGTAAGGTGAAATCCGCCAACGATTGGGTCAAGAACCAATGCGGCGAAACCACCGTGACGGATGCTAGTGGGGTGGTCCCTTCGATCGAAGGTGATCGGGCAAGAGGACCATGGGTTGAACTTTGGGGCGACTGGCTCCATCGCGTATACGTCCCGTAGCGCACACTTCCTCTCCCGCTTGGGAATATGAGTCGCGTATATCATGTTCACCATCCGCACTTGTGGGGGAAACCCCTTCTGTCCGTTGTTGTTCGGCGGCCTGGGCTCCTCTTCGTCATCGCTGTCTAGCCCCTTGTTTTTGTTTTCGGCTCTTAACTTGCCTGCCTGCTTGAACACCCAACAATCCCTGTTGGTGTGATTGGCTGGCCTTTCGGGGGTGCCGTGAATCTGGCACGAGCGGTCGAGTATTCGGTCCAAACTGGACGGGCCCTGGGTATTCTTTTTGAATGGCTTTTTCCGCTGACCGGATTTATGGCCTATGAATCCGGCGTTTACTGCCGTATCTTCATTGTTGTCGCTGCTGACGCGGCGTTTCTGTTTATTCTGTCGCGACCTGCCATTTTTGTCCTTGGTATCTGAATTACCTTACTTCTTCGATAAGTTGTTGCTGCGAGCTAGCCATCTATCTTCGCCCGCGCAAAAGCGGGTCATGAGTGTCGTGAGGGCTGCCATGGATTTCGGCTTTTCCTGTCCCAGGTGCCGGGCAAGCCACTCGTCACGGATGTTATGCTTCAAGGCTGCTAAGGCCTCTGCATCCGGACAATCGACTATCTGATTTTTCTTTGTTAGGAACCGTGTCAGAATTGCCTGGCCGATTCTTCTGGCTGCTGGATTATGTAGCTTAGGTCGTCAGCGTCCGGTGGCCGTACGTAGGTCCCCTGGAAGTTGTCGAGGAATGCGGCCTCCAGGTCCTCCCAAGAGCCGATCGAATCTGCGGGGAGGCTGTTAAGCCAGTGCCGGGCTGGTCCCTTAAGCTTAAGGGGTAAATATTTGATGGCGTGCAAATCATCGCCACGTGCCATGTGGATGTGGAGGAGATAGTCCTCAATCCATACTACCGGATCTGTCGTACCATCGTACGACTCGATGTTGACGGGTTTAAAACCCTCTGGGATTCTATGATCCATTACTTCGTCTGTGAAGCATAGTGGGTGTGCGGCGCCCCTGTACTGGGCTATGTCTCGACGCAGTTCGGAGGAGCTGTGCCTGTTGTGTTCGGCCTGGCGGGATTTATTGTGTCCGGAGTGAAAACTATCACGTGTCGTCGGGCGTCCGCGCGATCCATAGATCGATCTTGTTTGCCTTGCTTTGTCCTCCAGGACGTCTCGCAGGTCTGGTTCGTGTTCCCGTGCCTTGGTAAAGCGGCTGCGGGGCATGGCCTGTTTGGATGTTCGACAGGCTTCTCTGTCGCGGCCGCGAGGTGGCCGATCTGCCATGTCTTGGGCTTCCTCCTCTGATTGGGGTAGCGGCCTGCGCTTAGGATAGTTTTTGGAGGGGCGTCCGAGCTCGTGTTCTTCGGTCGCAAGGACTTCAGTCCATCTGTCAGCTAGCAAATCTTGATCAGCTCTAAGTTGTTGCTGCTTTTTCTTTAGGCTGTTCGCCGTGGCTAAAAGCCTGCGTTGAAAGCGCTCTTGTTCGGCGGGGTCTGATGGTACGATGAATTCATCGTCGCCGAGGCTTGCCTCGTCTTCGGAGGGAGGCATGTAGTTATCGTCCTCGACCTCTCGCTCTGCCGCTCTCTCATGAGGGCGGTCTTCTCCATCTTCCTGTGCCGAATCCTGCTGGTTTTGGTGTTCTTCGGCGCTGTCCGGGGTAGTATTATCTTCCGTGCCGGAATCACCGTTTCTGCTGTGGCGGGATTTGGAGCGGCACCGCTGACGTCCGTGTTTTGGAGGCTTTTTCGAAGTGCCATCCTCCGGTGTTCCATCGCCATCTCCATCTTTTGGAGCATGCACCATGTATATGTCGTATGACGAGTTGGCGGTCCAGCACCCTACAGGTGCTGGTTCTTGCTCGTCTCCTCCTTCGTCGTCCATACCGTCGAAGTCTTCGGAGCCGAAGTCGAGCATGTCGGATATATCGTCGACAGTGGCTATTAAGTGGGCGGTGGGTGGGCTTTGAATTTCTTCGTCGTCCAAATACCAACCTCGCAGGCCATAGTTTGGCCCGGGCTCTCCTGACAAAGAGAGAGACTTGAGAGAATTCAGAATATCACCAAAAGGTGAATACTGAAAGATGTCCGCGGCGGTGAACTCCATTACAGGCGCCCAATCTGATTCGATCGGTGGGGGCACGGACGACCCGAAGTTCGGAGAAGAGTCCGGCTCCTTGGAGTCACAGGCCATGCGAAGCGCGGGGCTCGCGTTTGGCTCAATGGCCTTTAAGATCGCAGCCCCCGAGGTGACGTCCAACCGTTCATCATCAAAGAACGCAGCGGGCTCCGAATCGAGGATCGGGGCCGGAGCGTATGCGGCCTCCAGGACACTGTTCGGAGGCAGAGTTATATCATGCCCCTCGAGATAGTGCGGCGCGCTTGGCTGTGGCTCGAATCCGTCAAAGATCAAGTCTCCGCGGATATCTGCCGTGTAGTTTAGGCTTCCAAACCTGACTTGATGGCCAGGGGCGTAGCTCTCGATCTGCTCCAGATGACCAAGCGAGTTGGCCCGCAGAGCGAAGCCGCCGAACACGAAGATCTGTCCGGGGAGAAAAGTCTCACCCTGGACCTCATCGTTGTTGATGATCAAAGGAGCCATCGGGCCTAAAGGCGACGACACAGAGGAACTCTCAATGAAAGCACCAATGTCGGTGTCAAAATCGGCGGATCTCGGGTAGGGGGTCCCGATCTGTGCGTCAAGGTCGGATGGTAACAGGAGACAAGGGACACTTTATTTTACCCAGGTTCGGGCCCTCTCGATGGAGGTAAAACCCTACTCCTACTAGATCAATATTGATGATAGGGGTAGTACAAGAGTATTTCTACCACGAGATCAAGAAGGCTAAACCCTAGAAGCTAGCCTATGGGTATGATGATGGTTATGATGTGTTCGTCCTACGGACTACAATCCTCCGGTTTATATAGGCACCGGATAGGGTTAGGGTTACACAGAGTCGGTTACATTGGTAGGAGATCTTGAATATCCGCACGCCTAGCTTGACTTCCACGCCAAGGAAAGAACCTTCCGGACACGGGACGAAGTCTTCAATCTTGTATCTTCATAGTCCTAGAGTCCGGCTGAAGATATAGTTCGGCTATCCGAACCCCCCCTAATCCAGGACTCCCTCACCCCCACATATATATAGGTGGGAGAGGGAGAGGGGCTACAAGGGGCACCCCAAGTAGGAGTAATCCGACTTGGGCGCCTCCTCCAAGTCGGCCTCCCCCTTCCATATCCATCGGAGGGGGGAGGAAAGAGAGGGGTGAGGGGAAGGAAAGGGGGAGGCAGAATCCTCCCCTTTCCTTCTCCCTTCCCTTCCTTTCCTTCTGCTCCTATTCGGCCTATAGGGGCGCACCAGCCCCTTTTGGGGCTGGTCTGTCCAACTCTTGGCCCATTAGGCCCATATAGCTTGTCGGGGCTTGCCCGGAACCCCTTCCGGTGACTCGATTTGTACCCGGTACCCCCAGAACACTTCCAGTGTCCGAATACTATTGTCCTATATATGAATCTTTACCTCTCGACCATTTTGAGACTCCTCATCATTTCTGTGATCTCATCCGGGACTCCGAACAATATTCGGTCACCAAATCACATAACTCATATAATACAAAATCGTCATCGAATGTTAAGCGTGCGGACCCTACGGGTTCGAGAACTATGTAGACATGACCGAGACACCTCTCCAGTCAATAACCAACAACGGAACCTGGATGCTCATATTGGTTCCCTCATATTCTACGAAGATCTTTATCGGTCGTACCGTAATGACAACATATGTTATTCCCTTTGTCATTGGTATGTTACTTGCCAGAGATTCGATTGTGAGTATCTTCATACCTAGTTCAATCTCGTTACCGGCAAGTCTCTTTACTCGTTCTGTAATGCATCATCCTGCAACTGAATCATTAGTAACATTGCTTGCAAGGCTTATTATGATGTGCATTACAGAGAGGGCCCAGAGATACCTCTCTGATACTCGGAGTGACAAATCCTAATCTCAATCTATGCCAACCCAATAAACACCTTCGGAGATACTTGTAGAGCATCTTTATAATCACCCAGCTACGTTGTGACGTTTGATAGCATGCAAGGTATTCCCCCGGTATTCAGGAGTTGCATAATCTCATAGTCAAAGGAATATGTATAAGTCATGAAAAAAGAAATAGCAATAAAACTTAAAGGTCATTATGCTAAGCTAATGGATGGGTCTTGTCCATCACATCATTCTCCTAATGATGTCATCCCGTTCATCAAAGGACAACACATGTCTATGGTTAGGAAACTTAACCATCTTTGATTAATGAGCTAGTCTAGTAGAGGCTTACTAGGGACACTGTGTTTTGTCTATGTATCCACACATGTATCAAGTTTCCGGTTAATACAATTCTTGCATGAATAATAAACATTTATCATGATATAAGGAAATATAAATAACAACTTTATTATTGCCTCTAGGGTATATTTCCTTCATAATGTTGAGTCTATGGACTATACACACTCTCACCCTTCCACCATTGCTAGCCTCTCTAGTACCGCGCAACTTTCGCCAGTGCGTTAAACCCACAATTTACCCTTCCTCAAAACAGCCACCATACCTATCTATTATGGCAGCCATTCCGAGATATATTGCAACTTCCACCATTCCGTTTTATTATAACACACACCATCATTGTCATATTGCTTTGCATGATTGTAAGATAGCTAGCATCGTGTTTACATCGCTTGTCCGTTTTTTATGTCATTTGCTACGCTAGATCATTGCACATCCCAGTACACCGCCGGAGGCATTTCATATAGATCATATTTTGCTCTAGTATCGAGTTGTAATTCTTGAGTTGTAAGTAAATAAAAGTGTGATGATCATCATTATTAGAGCATTGTCCCATGTGAGGAAAGAATGATGGAAGCTACGATTCCCTCACAAGTTGAGATGAGCCTCAGGGATTTACAAAAATAAAAGAGGCCAAAGATGCCAAACAAAAAAAGAAAAAAAAGAGAGAAAAGAGAGAATGTGCAATGCTACTATCCTTTTTCCACACTTGTGCTTCAAAGTAGCACCATGATCTTCATGACAGAGAGTCTCCTATGTTGTCACTTTCATATACTAGTGAGAATTTTTCATTATAGGACTTGGCTTGTATATTCCAATGATGGGCTTCCTCAAATTGCCCTAGGTTTTCATGAGCAAGCGAGTTGGATGCACACCCACTTAGTTTCTTTTTGAGCTTTCATAAACTTATAGCTCTAGTGCATCCGTTGCATGGCAATCCCTACTCACTAGCATTGATATCTATTGATGGGCATCTCCATAGCCCATTAATACGCCTAGTTGATGTGAGACTTTCCCCTTCTTTTTTGTCTTCTCCACAACCACCATATTATATTCCACCTATAGTGCTATATCCATGGCTCACACTCATGTATTGCGTGAAAGTTGAAATTTTTTGAGAACATCAAAAGTATGAAACAATTACTTGGCTTGTCATCGGGGTTGTGCATGATTTAATACTTTGTGTAATGAAGATGGCGCATAGCCAGACTATATGATTTTGTAGGGATAACTTTCTTTGGCCATATTATTTTGAGAAGACACGATTGCTTTATTAGTATGCTTGAAGTATTATTGTTCTTATGTCAATATTAAACTTTTGTTTTGAATCTTATGGATCTAAATATCCATGCCACAATAAAGAAAATTACATGGATAAATATGTTAGGTAGCATTCCACATAAAAAAATCTGTTTTTATCATTTACCTACTCGAGGACGAGCATTAGTTAAGCTTGGGGGTGCTTGATACGTCTCCAATGTATCTATAATTTTTTATTGTTTCGTGCTATTATATTATCTGTTTTGGATGTTTTATATGCATCAATATGCTATTTTATATTATTTTTGGGACTAACTTATTAACCCAGAGCCCAATGCCAGTTTCTGTTTTTTCCTTGTTTTTGAGTTTTATAGAAAAGGAATATCAAATAGAGTCCAAACGGAATAAAACTTTATGATAATTTTTCTTGGACCAGAAGACACACGTGGGACTTGGAAAGGAAGGCAGAAGAGTCCTGAGGGCTCCACAAGCCCTCAGGGCGCGCCCCTGGCTTGTGGGCCCCACGGGACTCCTCCAACCCTAATATTTGGCCTATACATTCAGAAATATTTCCAAACGACCAGAAGCGTCCACCAAAATACTTTTTCACCGCAATAAACTTCTGTACCCGTGAGATCCCATCTTGGGACCTTTTTCGGCACCCAGCCGGAGCGGGATTCGATCACGGAGGGCTTCTACATCAACTCTATTGCCCTTCCGATGAAGCATGAGTAGTTTACCACAGACCTACGGGTCCATAGCTAGTAGCTAGATGGCTTCTTCTCTCTCTTTGATCTCTCCTCGATGTTCCTGAAGATCTATCCGATGTAAACTTCTTTTGCGGTGTGTTTGTCGAGATCCAATGAATTGTGGATTTATGATCAGATTATCTATGAATATTATTTGAATCTTCTCTGAATTCTTATATGCATGATTTGATATCTTTGTATTTCTCTTCGAATTATCGGTTTGGTTTGGCCAACTAGATTGGTATTTCTTCACTAGTAGAAAAAGGCCCATTTGTCCTGGTTCATAAGGCCCATCTGTCCTGGTTCCAGAACCGGGATTAAAGGGTCGGTACTAAAGCCCGATACCTTTAGTCCCGGTTCGCCTATGAACCGGGACAGATGGGGCTCCACGTGGCCACTGCGGCTTGCCCAGGCAGGAGGGCCTTTTGTCCTGGTTGGTAGCACCAATCGGGACCAAAAGGCATCCACGCGTTAGCAGCTCAGGGGCTGGGGGTTTTGTTTTTTTAAGGGGGGGTGGGGGTTTTGGGCGTTTTGTAGGGTTAATTTAGGGGTTTCATATATTGTGTTAGCTAGCTAATAGAGAGAAGTGTCCTCTCTTATCTCCGTGCTTGGTCGACGCAACGTAGTATACGTATAGAGAGGACTCGACACACTAGCTAGAAAGCAAATGAAGGAAACCATTAAGTATAGAAGATCGTCATGAACATATACAGAGAGAAGTGATCGACCTCTCCTTCTTCGAGAGATTGGTCGAACAACAAGTTTTCGTATATCTACCCGACACTACTGGCTACATATATACAATATAAGATCTCTTACAATCCCCTCACATCTAAACTCAAGTTCCACATGGTATTCTCTGTCTTTATTAATGACGTGGTCAAGAAAGAATCCCGCCAATTCCTCTTGAATTGCTCGTATGCGATCTTGTGGTAGGAGTTCATCCCGCATCTGAAACATCTAATTTGAAGAAGGGGGTTAATACATATATATGAATGAAACTCAACACAAATGATGGTAATAAAATAAAAGTGTGAATATTATTGCTTACGCACTTCATATTGTTTTTTATAGTAGCCCCACTCACAGGTCGTGTGGCAGATGAACTCACAAATGTAGTATCCATAGTAATTATTCCCGGGTTCCTGCCACAACCACTTTACAAGAAATAGAGGTCAATCAAACTGATAAGCAAGCATGCTAAATGGTATTGATGAAACTAGCTCGAACAAATGGGAGATGCGCGGAACTAGCTAGTAGTACTTACTTTCGGGTGTGTAAATCACAGCTCCCCCGACAGTCCCGGAGCTTCTGCGGTGAACTTTTTCAAAACCCTGCCAGACAAACAAAATAATTACTTGATATCAGGAAATGAACAAAGTTGCCGATATGGTGCGATAATGATCGACTGAACTTACTTCTCGAGCATTTTAGTCATGGCCGCATACTCCTCGGGATCTTTTCGTCTCGAGTCTATGATGGTTACTAGTCCCTGCTCAAGCTTAATCTCTACCAGAATAAAGTGGAAGCTGCGCGTGCATGCATAACTCATCAGTTACATTACTATAACCTCGAGTAATAAGGGAAACCAAATATGCACAAGACAGTAACACTCACTTGAAGTTGTAAGGAAAGAGTATTTTATCTTTTTTTTGATTTTGAAGCAACGATCGTAACAAGTTCGCCTCGGTTTGTTTGGTATCATTATTAACTGTCCATTCATCTATGAGATTTGTGTTAATGAACCCAATATCACTTATTTGTCTTTTCTTGCATTCGACGATCTTCAATCTGCATAATATAGTGAGGATAATTATATATAGATGCAATGAAAGAGCTGAGCTATATATAGAGACTTAACTATAGAAGTAGTACTTACAGACAGTAGCAAGTGACGATTATTTTATCGAGGGCCTTTTGATCGAAAAACTGGAAGAACTCCTCAAATGGAACAAACAACAGATCAATTCCAACGAGGTCGTGCTCCTCTTTAACTCTTAGCGTCAAAGTATCCTTCCCAAACTTGCTGCAGATGTCCATGTACCACTCATGGAATCTTCACATCATCGTTGTTAGAGGAGGATGACCAGGTTTGACGAGAGGCTTCCCGTGCCAGTATTTGAATTCGTCCACCTCCATTATATAAAAATGTGCATCGTCAGGCAGGTAATCTCCAGGATTGGTACCGGGCACCATCCTCGCATGATTAGCGACGATATCGCTAGACACCTTGAGCGGGGGCATGATTGGTTCGCTTGTTCGCCGAGCTGGGGAATTTTTTTTCCCACTTCTCCGTTCTGCTAACCTTTGATCACTGCAAGTACTTCCTAACCAGGACACTTCCTTATATGAAATTTGAATAATGCGATCATAGTTGGTTAGCGGCGGAGAAGGTGGTGGTCGCTTCAGGGCATCGACAGTGCGATGAACTTTCACGGGATCTATCTTCTCCTCCGGAGGTGGATGCCTCATAGCTCTTCACGTTTCAAAGAAGTCCATCACTTGGGCTTTACAGATCTTCGCATTTTCCTCCTCAGTCATCTTGTATGGTAACTTCTCTAGAGGCTTGAGAGATGGACCAAATCTATATTGCCTCTAGCCTATGGTTGTACTGCTAGACGCCGGAGCAGCCGGAGTGGCTGTGGCTGTCTTCTTTCATTGCTTACGAGGCGGAGAAGAAGGAGGCGGAGTGCTACAACGCGTTGGAGCAGCCGGAGCGGCGGTAGCTGTCTTCCGCTGTCGCTGACAAGGCAGAGGAGGAGGCGGGCTGCTCGGAGGCACCGGTGCAGTGCTACCTCTTGAGCACTGCGTTGGTTTTCCCTTGAAGAGGAAAGGGTGATGCAGTAACGCAGGGTAAGTATTTCCCTCAGTTTTTGAGAACCAAGGTATCAATCCAGTAGGAGGCCACGCACGAGTCCCTCGCACCTACACAAACAAATAAAATCCTTGCAACCAACACAATAAAGGGGTTGGCAATCCCTTCAGGGTCACTTACGAAAGTGAGATCTAATAGATATGATAAGATAATATTTTTGATATTTTTATGATAAAGATGCAAAGTAAAGAAAGCAAAATAAACGGCAAAAGAAATAGCTTGTTGACGGGAGATTAATATGATAGAAAATAGACCTGGGGGGCATAGGTTTAACTAGTGGCTTCTCTCGAGAGCATAAGTATTACAGTGGGTAAACAAATTACTGTTGAGCAATTGACAGAGTTGAGCATAGTTATGAGAATATCTAGGTATGATCATGTATACAGGCATCACGTCCGTGACAAGTAGATCGCCTCCTGCCTGCATCTACTACAATTACTCCACACATGAACCGCTATCCAGCATGCATCTAGAGTATTAAGTTCAAAAGAACAGAGTAACGCTTTAAGTAAGATGGCATGATGTAGAGGGATAAACTCATGCAATATGATATAAACCCCATCTTGTTATCCTCGATGGCAACAATACAATACGTGCCTTGCTTCCCCTACTGTCACTGGAAAAGGACGCCGCAAGATTGAACCCAAAGCTAAGCACTTCTCCCATTGCAAGAAAGATCAATCTAGTAGGCCAAACCAAACTGATAATTCGAAGAGACTTGCAAAGATAACCAATCATACATAAAAGAATTCAGAGAAGATTCAAATATTGCTCATAGATAAACTTGATCATAAACCCACAATTCATCGGTCTCAACAAACACACCGCAAAACAAGATTACATCGAAAAGATCTCCACAAGAGAGGGGGAGAACATTGTATTGAGATCCAAAAAGAGAGAAGAAGCCATCTAGCTAATAACTATGGACCCGAAGGTCTGAGGTAAACTACTCACACATCATCGGAGAGGCTATGGTGTTGATGTAGAAGCCCTCCGTGATCGATGCCCCCTCCGGCGGAGCTCCAAAAAAGGCCCCAAGATGGGATCTCACGGGCACAGAAGGTTGCGGTGGTGGAATTAGGTTTTTGGCTCTGTATCTGGTAGTTTGGGGGTACGTAGGTATATATAGGAGGAAGAAGTACGTCGGTGGAGCAACGTGGGCCCCACGAGGGTGGAGGGCGCGCCTGGGGGGGTAGGCGCGCCCCCCTACCTCGTGCCTTCCTGGTTGCTTTCTTGACGTAGGGTCCAAGTCCTATGGATCACGTTCGTTCCAAAAATCACGTTCCCAAAGGTTTCATTCCGTTTGGACTCCGTTTGATATTCTTTTTCTGTGAAACTCTGAAATAGGCAAAAAAAAACAATTCTGGGCTAGGCCTCCGGTTAATAGGTTAGTCCCAAAAATAATACAAAAGTTTATAATAAAGCCCAATAATGTCCAAAACAGAATATAATATAGCATGGAACAATCAAAAATTATAGATACGTTGGAGACGTATCAAGCATCCCCAAGCTTAATTCCTGCTCGTCCTCGAGTAGGTAAATGATAAAAACAGAATTTTGATGTGGAATGCTACTTAGTATAATTTCAATGTAATTCTTCTTATTGTGGCACAAATGTTCAGATTTAATATGATTCAAGATAAAATTTTAATGTTGACATAAAAATAATAATACTTCAAGCATGCTAACCAAGCAATTATGTCTTATAAAAATAACATAGCCAAAGCAAGTCATCCCTACAAAATCATATAGTCTGGCTATGCTCCATCTTCCCCACACAAAATATTCATATCATGTACAACCCCGGTTTTAGCCAAGCAATTGGTTCATACTTTTTAACACGCTTCAGCCTTTTCAACTCTTACGCAATACATGAGCGCAAGCCATGGATATAGCACTATGGTGGAATAAGGTATAATGGTAGGGGTTATGTGGGAAGACATAAAAGGAGAAAGTCTCACATCAGCGATGCTAATCAACGGGCTATGGAGATGCCCATCAATTGATGTCAATGCAAGGAGTAGGGATTGCCATGCAACGGATGCACTAGAGCTGTAAGTGTATGAAAGCTCAAACTAAAGAAACTAAGTGGGTGTGCATCCAACTTGCTTGCTCACGAAGACCTCGGGCATTTGAGGAATCCCATCATTGGAATATACAAGCCAAGTTCTATAATGAAATTTCCCACTAGTATATGAAACCGACAAAATGAGAGACTCTCTATCATGAAGATCACGGTGCTACTTTGAAGCACAAGTGTGGTAAAAGGATAGTAAGATTGTCCCTTCTCTCTTTTTCTCTCATTTTTTGGGCCTTTTCTCTTTTTTTTGTGGCCTCTCTTTTTTAGTCCGGAGTCTCATCCCGACTTGTGGGGGAATCATAGTCTCCATCATCCTTGCCTCACTTGGGACAATGCTCTAATAATGATGATCATCACACTTTTATTTACTTACAACTCATGAATTACAACTCAATACTTAGAGAAAAATATGACTCTATGTGGATGCCTCCGGCGGTGTACCGGGATATGCAATGAATCAAGAGCGACATGTATGAAATAATTATGAATGGTGGATTTGCCACAAATACAATGTCAACTACATGATCATGCAAAGCAATATGACAATGATGGAGCGTGTCATGATAAACGAAACGATGGAAAGTTGCATGGCAATATATCTCGGAATGGCTATGGAAATGCCATAATGTATGGTGGCTGTTTTGAGGAAGATATAAGGAGGTTTATGTGATAGAGCGTATCATATCACGAGGTTTGGATGCACCGGCGAAGTTTGCACCAACTCTCAAGGTGAGAAAGGGCAATGCACGGTACCGAAGAGGCTAGAAAATTGCGGAAAGGTAAGTGTGCGTATAATCCATGGACTCGCATTAGTCATAAAGAACCCATATACTTATTGCAAAAATTTATTAGCCCTCGAAGAAAAGTACTACTACGCATGCTCCTAGGGGAAGGGTTGGTAGGAGTTAACCATCGCGGGATCCCTACCGCCACACAAAGGATGACAATCAACAAATACCTCATGCTCTGACTTCGTTACATAACGGTTCACCATACGTGCATGCTACAGGAATCACAAACTCCAACACAAGTATTTTTCAATTCCACAATTACTCAACTAGCACAACCATGATATTACCACCTTTATATCTCAAAACAATTATCAAGCATCAAATTTCTCATGATATTATAATTAAAGAAAATTGCCATGCTGTTTTAAGACTCTCAAAATAATATAAGTGAAGCATGAGAGAACAATAGTTTCTATAAAACAAATCCACCACTGTGCTCTAAAAGATATAAGTGAAGCACTAGAGCAAAACTATATAGCTCAAAAATATATAAGTGAAGCACATAGAGTATTTCTAATAAGTTCCAATTTATGTGTGACTCTCTCAAAAGGTGTGTACAGCAAGGATGATTGTGGTAAACTAAAAAATCAAAGACTCAAATAATACAAGACGCTCCAAGCAAAACACATATCATGTGGTGAATAAAAATATAGCTCCAAGTAAAGTTACCGATGGAAGTAGACGAAAGAGGGGATGCCTTCCGGGGCATCCCCAAGCTTTGGCTTTTTGGAGTCCTTAGATTATCTTGGGGTGCCATGGGAATCCCCAAGCTTAGGCTCTTTCCACTCCTTGTTCCATAATCCATCAAATCTTTTGACCCAAAACTTGAAAACTTCACAACACAAAACTCGTATGGTGTTGATGTAGAAGCCCTCCATGATCGATGCCCCCTCCGATGGAGCTCCGGAAAAGGCCCCAAGATGGATCTCACGGGTAAAGAAGGTTGTGGCGGTGGAATTAGGTTTTTGGCTCCGTATCTGGTAGTTTGGGGGTACGTAGGTATATATAGGAGGAAGAAGTACGTCGGTGGAGCAACATGGGCCCCACGAGGGTGGAGGGCGCGCCTGGGGGGTTGGCGCCCCCCCCCCTACCTCATGCCTTCCTGGTTGCTTTCTTTACGTAGGGTCCAAGTCCTCGGGATCACGTTCGTTCCAAAAATCACGTTCCCAAAGGTTTCATTCTGTTTGGACTCCGTTTGTTATTCTTTTTCTGCGAAACTTTGAAATAGGCAAAAAACAGCAATTCTGGGTTGCGCCTCTGGTTAATAGGTTAGTCCCAAAAATAATATAAAAGTGTATAATAAAGCCCAATAATGTCCAAAACAGAATATAATATAGCATGGAACAATAAAAAATTATAGATACGTTGGAGACGTATCACGCAGGTGGAGAAGGAGGCGGAGTGCCGCCACGCACCGGAGCGGCCGGAGAAGGAGGCAGAGTGCCCTGATCACTCGCCGGAGGAGGAGGCGGAGTGCCCTGACTTGCCGGAGTTGGAGGAGGAGGCGGAGGCGTCCAGTTCGGAAGGTTGATGAGCTTCCCCTTGACCGGTAGGGTGGTCAAGCTCGAGCTCCTCAAATCCCTCCGTTATTTCATCGACCATCACAACAGCATAGCCTTGTGGAATCGGAAGGCAGTGGAAAGTTGCACCGGGTTCAGGAGGTGCCACAGAGTCGATAGCCGCCTTGACTTTGAGGTTCTGCCATTGCGCCATAAGGTGGCAATCTTGATCCTCCATGATAGCATCCACGGGGTAGCTGGGAGCCGTGAAGTCAGGCTGCTGAAAGAGCTCGGTGGAAGCCACACTGCTTCTCCGCTGAGATGGCGGGGTAGCTTCTGGGGTAGCTCCGGCAGATCGTTGGCTGTGAATTGCTTGTTCCTCTTGCGCTCGTACCCTTGCATTTAGCTTCTGCTGTTCGGTCTGCTCCACTTTCCTCTTCCTGTCCCGGGTTTTGTAACCGCCTGCGCTAGAAAACCCAACCTTCCACGCAACGGAGCCTGCCGTGCCTCGTGTTCATCCAGGGTGCTTAGGATTGCCTAGGGCCTCTGTGAGCTCATCGTTCTCTCTGTCGGGAATGAACGTCCCTTGCTGGACTGCAGCGATATACTCCTGAAGCCTCTTGATGGGTATTTCCAGTTACTGGTTCGTCCAAACGCACTTCCCTGTTGCAGGGTCCAAGCTTCCCCCAACCCCGAAGAACCAAGTCCTTGAATGGTATGGCCAGTTCAATGTCTCTAGTTAGACCCATTTATCAAGCAGGTCATTCTCAGCCTTGTCCCACAACGGTCGGGCTTTGAGGTAGCCACCTGACCCCATGCGATGGTGATGCTCCTTCTTTGCAGCATTTATCTTGTTTGTCGCTGACATCTTCTTACTCTTCTCCGATGTTCTATGGGCCACAAATGCGGGCCAGTGATCTCTTATCTTCTCAAATTGGCCGGTGAATTCCAGAGTCTTCTCTTTGTGGACAAACTTTGATTTCAGCTCATTCTTCCACCTCCTGAATAGATCTGCCATCTTCTTAAGAGCATGAGCCTTGACCAATGGCTCTATAACTGGCTTATCTGAATCCTCCTCTGGCGGTAGGGTGAAATTTGCCTTCAGCGCGGACCAAAGATCATCTTTCTGTCTATCGTTAACATAAGACACTTGAGGGTCTTCGCTCTTAGGCTTATTCCATTGCTGGATACTGACCGGGATCATTCCCTAACAAGAACACCGCAGTGAGCAGAAAATGCTTCCTTGGTCCGGCTTGGTTCAATCGGTTGGCCATCGCCCTTGATTGCTGTGATCGTGAACCTTTCATCCTGGCACAACATTTTCTTCGGGCCTCGTCTCGTTACCAAAGTTTGGCTCGATCCGGAGGGCTAGAAAAGAAGAAAGAAGAGAATTAATATGTGTACATACCAAAACAATTAATGCATCAATTAGCTAGTCAGCATAGGCTTAATTAATATATATACCTGGCCGGACTCCGTTCGGTCACCGGAGCCGTCATCATGGTCTCCTTCTTCCACCGGCATTCGGTCACCGAAGCCATCATGATCAGTATGTCCTTCCTCCTCCATTGTTCGATCACCGGAGCCTGCTTCATCCTCTCCTTCCAGACCATCGGTGTCGTTGAGATAGTATGAGGCATCACCTCCGTCACGGATTATGTCCCCCAACAACCGTTCTGTTTCCAAGTCTCGGTGCTCCATAGTTTCTGCAAATATTAAAACATGGCAATTAATATACAAACATGACAGATGGATATATTAGTGGCAAACATAGACCTGGCTAGCTAATCACAACAAGGAATCATATTAGTGGCCTCGACGCTTCTACGGTTTGGGGTGGCCTCGACAACGCTTCTAGGGTTTGGGGTGGCCTCGACGACAACGCTCTTTTAACTTGGTAAATTTGGGTGGCCTCGGCAATGCTTCTAGGGTGTGGGGTGGCCTCGGCAACGCTTCTAGGGTTTGGGGTGGCCTCGATGACATTGCTCTTTTAAATTGGTAAATTTGGGTGGCCTCGGCAACGCTTCTAGGGTTTGGGCCGGACCGCCTCTCTCATGAATGTATGACGTCCGGACCGACAAGGGATTTAACAAAATGGCGCCATTCTGGATGTGCAGAAAATGGTCCATATTTTTCCTGATCTCATCTACCCTTCTATATTTCACGTTGTCTAGTGTCAAAGAATTCAAGAAAACCATGAGTTCATCATTAGCCGGAAATGACAGACGCATAATGGTATGAAGCTCTTCAAAGTTGTTTTGGAACGGAGCTCCCGATAGAATAATTCGCTTTTTGGTACAAAGTTCAGTAAGAGCCTTCCGAATATCGCTCTTTGGAAGGCCTTTGTTGAAATTTATACCAAAAGATGAATTATTCTATCAGGAACTCCGTTCCAAAACAACTTTGAAGAGCTTCGTAGCATCATATGCCTGTTACTTCCGGCAAATGATGAAGCCATGGATTTCTTCAATACTTTGACAGACAACGTGACATATAGAAGAATATATATATATATATATATATATATATATATATATATATATATATATATATATATATATATGAAATCAGAAAAAAATTGGATCAACTTGTGCACATCCATAATGGGGGCATTCTTGATAAATTTGGACCCTCGACCCTTGGACGACCCTCGACCCCTCGATGACCCTCAACCCTCGACCCCTCGGCGACCCTCGACCGCTCGGTGATGCACGACCCTCGACCCCCTCATGTCACGTTTGTCTAGTGTCAAAGGATTCAACAAAACCATGGCTTCATCATTAGGCGAAAGTAACAGGCGCAAGATATGGTACGAAGCTCTCCAAAGTTATTTTGGAACGGAGTCAAAGATAGGACGCTTTTTGGTACAAAGTTTAGCAAGAGCCTTCCGAATATCGCTATTTGGAAGGCCTTTGCTCAAATTTGTACCAAAAGGCGAATTATCCTATCCGGGACTCCGTTCCAGAATAACTTTGGAGAACTTGGTACCATCATGCCCCGCTTACTTTTGGCTAATGATGAAGCCATAGATTTCTTCAATACTTTGACACAAGGCAACCTCTCGACCCCTCGGCGATCCTCGACCCTTGACCCCTCGGCGATCCTCGACCCTCGACCCCTCGACGATCCTCGACCATCGAACCGCGACCTTCGAACCCTCGGCGACCCTCGACCCCTCGGTGTTTCTCGACCCTCGACGACCCTCGCCCCTCGAACCCTCGGCGACCCTCGACCCGCCGGTGACCCTCGACCCTCTACCCTAGTTCCCGACCCTCAACCGCTCAGCGATCCTCGACACCCTCATTCCGGATAAAAATTAAGAAGAGGAAGAAGAAGAAAATAAGAGGAGAAGAAGAAAAAAAAAGGAGAAGAAGAAGGAATAAAGGAGAAGAAGAAAAAATAGATTTAATCTACTTTTTCTTCTTCTCCTCTATTCCTTCTTCTTCTCCTTTTTTTCTTCTTCTTCCTCTTCTTATTTTTTCTCTCCTCTTCTTCTCTTCTTCTTCTCCTTCTTTCTCTTCTTATTTTTTTCTCCCCTTTTTCCTCTCCTTCTTTTTCTTCCCTTCTTCCTTCTTCCTCTTTTCCATACATATAAAAAGTCTAAAAAATAAATACATACATACAAAAAATACATCCATGCATACATATATATATATATAAGAAAGCATATATAACAAAAAAAGCAACTTGGCGGCGGCGGGGCAGGGCGGCGCGGTGCTCACAGAGGAGGCGTCAGGGCGGGCAGGGGCGGGCCGGGCGGCGTCGGGCCGTGCAGGGGCGGGCCGAGCGGTGGCGGCAACGGTGCAGTGGAGCAGCCTGACGGCGTCGGCGATGATGCAGTGGAGCAGAGCGGTGCGGCGATGACGACAAGGAGCAGCGCTGGGGTGTCGCGCACGAACTGACGATGAAAATCCGAAAATTTCCTAAGTGTTGCTTATATAGCAAAGGCTTTGGTCCCGGTTCGTGGCACCAACCGGGACCAATGCACCCCTTTAGTCCCGGTTGGTGCCATTGGTCCCGATTGGTGCCACGAACCGGGACCAAAGGTCTCTTTTCAGCAGCCCAAAGGGCGGGAAACAGAGATCTTTGGTCCCGGTTGGTGGCACCAACCGGGACCTTCCACAGCGGCGTGGTGGTGGGAGTTTAGTCCCACCTTGCTAGCTGAGAGAGAGCCGCACCAGTTTATAAGGTGCGGTGCGCCTGAGCTGTCGAGCTCCTCTCTAAAGCAGGCTTACGGGCCTAACCTCTCTATGCATGCGTGTGGGCCTACTGGGCCTTCTGCGGGCCTAAATCCCGGCCCACCTGTATGGCTGGGTTTCTAGTCATATTCAGGCCGTGGTGGCCCAGTAGGCGGCATTTTTTATTTTTTTTCCAGTTTTTTTGTTTTGTTTTTTGCATTATTTATTTTATTTTATTTTTTGCTTTATTTTTTTAATTATTTTTGCTTTTAGGTCAGAAAAATTATAAACTTTTTGTTAGTGCCATTAGTTTTTAAATTTGAATAGTTTAAATTTGAATTCTTTGGAATTTGTGTGAATCACTAGTTTGTGATTAACTTTACTATAAAAATAGATTTTGGAGTGATTCTTTTTCCTGCTATCTAATATTACTGTGATTTATCATTATATTCAAAAACAGCTTTTGTTCTTTTAGTTTCTAACAAAAAAATCTTTATAATAATTCTTTTTTCTATTAAAGTTTCTAATAAAAAAAGTTCTTTATGAAAATTCTTTTTGCTTTTAATGTTTTGAACAAAAAATACTTTGATAATTTTAGTTGCATAAATTTTATATAATTTTAGTTTCAATAATACTAGAGGTTTATAAAAGCATTTTAGTTGATTCCTTTTGCTATTAGAGTTTCATTAAAGTTTTCTAGTTCATTCTTTTTTGTATTAGAGTTTCAATAAAGTTTTCTAGTTCATTCTTTCAGTTTATTATTTTTGCTATTAGAGTTTCATAAAAGTTTTCTAGTTCATTCTTTTAGTTTATTATTTTTGCTATTAGAGTTTCATAAAAGTTTTCTAGTTCATTCTTTTTTATATTAGTTCATTCTTTGAGCTAAATGACCCTGAAATTGAAACGCACTTTAGATGAACTCTGAAGAGCTTGAAAATTGGCATGGTATCATCATTTCACCCACATAGCATGTGCTAAAAAGTTAAGAGGGTTACGGCAAAAACTGGATGCACATCATGTACAAAACGGACAATCTCTTTCGAAGTATCACGGTTTCAATGGAAACTCATCTGTTACAAAGAGATTTCATTTTTTTTTGAACTTATTTGAACTACAGACTTTTTGTGTGTTCAAAATAAACCATTCAAAGCCACATCATCAATTTTCAACCCTTTCTGACTTCATATGTTATTTTTCATGTATTTACTGATTTTTTTGAGCTAAATGATCCTAAAATTGAAAAGCACTTAAAATGAACTCTGAAGAGGTTGAAAATTGGCATGATATCATCATTTCACCCACATAACATGTGCTAAAAAGTTGAGAGGGTTACGGCAAAAATTGGATGCACTTCGTGTACAAAACGGACAATCTCTTTCGAAGTATCAGGGTTTCGTACGGAAACTCGTCTGTTACAAAGGGATTTCATTTTTTTGAACTTATTGGAACTCCAGACTTTTTTTGTGTTCAAAATGAACCATTCAAAGCCACATCATTAATTTTCAACCCTTTCTGACTTCATATGTTGTTTTTCATGCATTTACCGATTTTTGAGCTAAATGACCCTGAAATTGAAAAGCACTTCAAATGAACTCTGAAGTGGTTGAAAATTTTCATGATATCATCATTTCACCCACATAGCATGTGCTAAAAAGTTGAGAGGGTTACGGCAAAAACTGGATGCAATTCATGTACAAAACGGACAATCTCTTTTGAAGTATCAGGGTTTCATACGGAAACTCGTCTGTTACAAAGGGATTTCATTTTTTTGAACTTATTTGAACTCCAGACTTTTTTTTGTTCAAAATGAACCATTGAAAGCCACATCATTAATTTTCAACCCTTTCTGACTTCATATGTTATTTTTCATGCATTTATCGATTTTTTAGCTAAATGACCCTGAAATTGAAAAGCACTTCAAATGAACTCTGAAGAGGTTGAAAATTGGCATGATATCATCATTTCACCCACATAGAATGTGCTAAAAAGTTGAGAGGGTTACGACAAAAACTGGATGCAATTCGTGTACAAAACGGACAATCTCTTTTGATGTATCAGGGTTTCATACCGAAACTCGTCTGTTACAAAGGGATTTCATTTTTTTGAACTTATTTAAACTCCACACTATTTGTGTGTTCAAAATGAACCATTGAAAGCCTGTAACATCCCAATTTTCAATTTGGATGTTTATAAATAGATCATTCATATGCATCCACGATTTATGCATTTTTTCCTCCATTTGTTTTATTTGATTTTTGATCCAAGGAACTTTGAGCAACTCAAGGACCAAAATAGAGAGTTGGAAGTTTCCCTAAAAACCAATTTTGAATTTTTTGAAGTTGGAAGTTTGGATAAAATTTGATTCCACAAAAAAATTCATTTCCATTATATCAAAAATAAAATAAAGAGAGAAGATAAAATGACTTCTTCAAAATCAGAAAAGAAAATATTGGAATTGAATTTGGAACCAAAAATATGTTTGTTGAGTTTTATTTGCAATTTATTTTATTAGTTTAGCAAAAATGTTTATTTTTTAAAACTTGCATTTTAGGCCGGATAAATGTTCACAAGGTCATATATAAGACCATAATATTATGTGAAATTTTCTAGCATTTTTGGACTTATATTTATTTGTATTTTCGGTGCCATAGTGTTTCTGTTTAAAAAAAACCACTCAGCCACGGGCCATTTTTCTCACTAAGCCCATCTCCCTTTCATTTAGCGTAAGGCCGAGGCGCTGGTCTTCTTCTACCTCGTTTCGTTCAGTCTTCAGAAACACAGAGGAACAAGCATGGCGCCTCCACCACTTCTTCCCCTCCTCCCACTTAATTTCTTTGTCGTTTCACTCCGGAGTCAACACGAAATTTGTCGAGGGCGTTACCAATAACCCATTCAGGGAATTAAAACCCAACATTATTGCCTTAAATCGCCGAACTGATCCGGAAACATTCTTGCACAAAACAGCCATTAATGGTGACGTTGAGCCCCTTGATCTACCTGTACCGACCTTCCCTGACCCTATAAATAGGCCCCCGCGATGCCATTCTTCCTCCTCACTTCCCTCCCCGAAAACCCCTCTCTGAGTCGCTCCTTGCTTTGAGAAATTGCTCGCCGGAGCTACCCCAACTCCGGCAGCTTCTCCTGGTTGCTACAGGAAGTAGTTGGAAGCCCCGCCTTGTGTCTTGGATTCGCCCCGGCGCCGTCTACCCCGTCCTACACTCGCCAATCTCCGGAACCAACTCCGAGGCCGGATCCCGGCGAACCAGAGCCGTCGCCGCCGCCGCACTCCGTCAAACGGATCTCCTCTCTCCGGTGAGCCCTCTCCCTTCTATCTGCTGGAACCAACAGGTTGCTCTCTCTGATCTGGAAAAAAACGAAGGGGTATCTTCCTATAGCAGCAAGCCACGTGGCAGCTTATATTGAATCCCGTAATTGATTTCCAGAAAAATGCCCAATCTTCAGAAATTCGTATCTTTTAGTCTATAGATCCGATTTAGGTGATTCTTTTTCCTACTAATTCATAAAAATATCCTTTATCCAGAGAACCAAACGAAAAATATTTTTTAAAGTTTTAAAATTTGAATTCAAACATATTTGAATTCAAACTTCGTTAGGCCGTAACTCGAGTTTCGTAACTCCGTTTTAGGTGATTCTTTTTGCAAATCGAAGCTTGTGTCGTGTAGTTTCTGTTAAACCCAAACACACATATTTTTGCTGCTGTAAAAATTACGTTCTGTACAGAAACTTTATTTAGTTGTTTTGGAGTTTTTCGAAGTCTTTCATTTGTTTCCTTTTTGATCTTTGCTTGTATGCTTATGTATGTTATTGCTTGCTTACGTTAGATCATCCAGAGTGCGAAGCTTGCTACTACGAATCTTTACAGTTCAACGAACGTCAGCAAGGCAAGTTCACACTTTGATCATAATGTTTTAATACCCAGTTTTTACTATGCATTAGTTTCACCCTCAAAGATTGCATGAATAGGATTGAGAACATGTGGTTATGCTATGTAGTTCATGTGGTAGGAACCTATGACCTTTTGATCACCTCGGGAATATTCGTTATATCATATATTGCTTAGCCATGCTCGTAGACGGGGATTGGTATGTGTGATTCATGCAAGTTGCGAGAGATAATAATTTTGGGATAACCTAAGGTGGCAACTTTAATACACATCTGGGTGGATTGTTTGGGGCACCTGGAGAAACCAGTGCTTGCCCAAGGGGAATCCCGGAGTACCCGTGTGATTACCCTAGGTCCGCCACCCAGGCTCAAAGGGATCATAAGATATTTCATGCCTAGAAACTTTCGTGTGCAGCCACAAGCCATTATGGGCTCTGGCATAGTTGAGTAAGTTGTGTGACCTCTTTCCGTGGTAGACTAGCTGATGTAGGGGATAGTAGGTGTACCGGTCTACCCAGGGTTAAGGGGAAACGCTTCTGAAAGGCTATGTCTCGATCTTCTGATCATGGAGGTGGTCGAGTCTTGTGGGGAAAAGTGCGCAAACCTCTGCAGAGTGTACAAACTAATCATGATTAGCCGTGTCCCCGGTTATGGACAACTTGAGTATCTAGAAGTGAATTATTGGTTGATCTCATCATTCTTTTTAATGAAATTATTGGGTTACTAATAACTTGGGAAATTTTTGGATTGAGTTGGAGGAACCTTCTCAGTAATGGCATTTTAACTTAGTAGTAAAAAAAATTATTCCTTTGTTGTAGGGTAAAATTGGCTTTATGCAAAAATTAAACTTAGAGCCTCCACCAGCTAAATTTGCATATAGAGATAGTCTTTTCATTTATTATTATTCTATAATGTGAAATTGCCAGCATATTCCATGTGCTGACCTACACGGCTACAACGTCTCATGTTGCAGACTTTTCCGATGAAGATTAAAGGTGCGATAGGTTGTTGTTCTGCACTCAGTTTGCCGTGGAGTTGGATGGACTCATTTACCTTTGAAGCTTCCGCAGTTATTTTTATTTAGATGGCCTTTGGCCATATTATTGTAATAAATACTCTTTTGAGAACCTCGATGTAATAAAGTGTGATTGAGCTCTGTTATAATTCCTCGAGTACTGTGTGTGTCAGCATACCGATCCAGGGATGACACTTAAGCACAGAGACTTCGATCCATTTTGGGTCGGGTCGCTACAAGATGGTATCAGAGCCAGGTTGACTGTAGGACGCGACCACTAGGAAATGGAAAGCCATAGGAAGAAAACTCTATTTTACGACTTCCTTATATATCCGTTGGTCTATACTCTTCTCTATTCACTTCTATCTCTTCTCTACTTCAATAAAATAGTTGTTGAACCCGATCACCAAGTTGCTCAGCCCGATGAGACCATGACCTATGAAGACATCATTGACGAAGAAGAAGAAGAAGCTAGAGTTGACTTTGATTTGAGAAGATTTAGTTCAGACCACCACTACCAAGTTGAGTCCGACGAATGATTGCGGTAGTATGAAGAGATCATATCTCTTGTGGATATGACCTTACCTGTAGGTTTTTGCTTGTGTGGTGTGATTTGTGTGAATTGCTTGATTTGAAATTTTCTTGCTATCATAAGCATATGGGTAGTGATTACTCTCATTAGGCCCTTATTCTATTCTAATTTCTCATCCACTCTAAACCTAACAGATGCCTCCAAGACGTGACACGGAATTCCCACCGGAACTTGCCCAGTTGATCCAGAACCAGAATGCCCTCATGCAGCTACTCATCCAGAATCAGAACCAGAACAACAACAACCCACCGCCACCACCCCCGGTCGACAACCTTACCCGTTTCCTGAGGTTGAACCCACCAGTGTTCTCTAGCAGCACGGAGCCGATCGTTGCAGATGACTGGCTTCGCAAGATCGGAAGAGAGCTGACCACCGCAGGATGCACTGGCGCTGAGAAGGTGCGCTTTGCCGCACATCAACTGGATGGACCAGCAGCTTCGTGGTGGGAGAATTACACCACCACATTCCCCATAGCCAATGTGACTTGGGATTAGTTCCAGCAGGCGTTCCGTACCTCACATGTTTCAGCCGAAGCTATGAGTCTGAAGAAGCATGAGTTCCGCAACTTACGCCAAGGAAATCATTCTGTTGGTGATTATGTGGAGGAATTCAGCAAGTTATCCAGGTATGCTCCCGGAGACGTGGCTGATGATGCCGCTAAGCAGGAGAAATTTCTGGAGACCGTGGCTACCTTTAACAATTATCAAGAGTTGGTCGACAAGGCTCTCATTCTGTAAGGCAAGCAGCAGCAGGTGGAGAATCGCAAGAGGAAGTACGGACAGGGAAAGTACAACGCTGGTGTTCAGCAGAAGCCCCGCTATACCCCGTACTCTGGAAATAATGGACCAGGATCTGGCAAGTATGGTGGACACACTCACCATAACCATGGAGGACATTCACATCATGGAGGGAATGGACACAACCATAATGTCCATAGGAATGGCAATGGGAACGGAGGAAACAACAATCAGCATCAGTCCAACCCCGCTACACCGGCAAAGAAGGATCTGAGCCACATTACCTGCTTCAAGTGTGGGAAGACCGGACACTACGCCACCGAGTGTCCTGAGGCGAAGAACGGAAATGGAAGCTCTGGAAAGAAGCCCAATCCTTTCACCAGAGGTCAGGTGAACCATGTCAATGTGGAGGAAGTTTATGACCAGCCTGACGCCGTTGTTGGTAAGTTCTTGATTAATTCATTTACAGCCCTTGCTCTTTTTGACACTGGTGCATCACATTCATTCATATCAAGGGGGTTCGTGGATAAGTTTAAGTTGCCGACCATAGCCCTTAAAACACCAATGTTAGTGAGTTCCCCAGGAGCAGAGCATATGGCTAGTCGGGGATGTTTTCAGTTGCCAATGACCATAGGGAGACACATTTTCCCCACAGACCTCATCATCCTAGAATCACAAGGATTGGACGTAATCCTAGGTATGGACTGGCTATCCAAGTATGAAGGGAATATTGATTGTGCCCGTAAGTCGATTCTTCTCACCACCCCAGAGGGGAAACAGATCAAGTATGTGTCGAGGCATACGCCAAGGATGATTCAAGTGAATTCTCTTTCGGGAGTTGTTCAGGAGGAAGTACCAGTTGTGAAGGACTACCCCGATGTATTCCCCGAGGAATTGCCCGGCATGCCACCGGATCGGGACATAGAGTTTTTGATTGAATTGTTACCAGGCACCGGACCAATATCCAAGAGACCGTACCGGATGCCCGCAAATGATCTGGAGGAAATTAAGAAGCAGATTAAGGAATTATTGGAGAAAGGTTATATTCGACCGAGTTCATCACCTTGGGGAGCCCCAGTGCTTCTAGTTGAGAAGAAGGATGGAACCTTGAGAATGGTTGTAGATTATCGTGCACTAAACGAAGTGACGATCAAGAACAAGTACCCTATGCCAATGATCAATGATTTGTTTGACCAGCTACAAGGAGCAAAAGTTTTCTCCAAGATCGATCTTCGATCAGGATATCACCAGCTGAAGATTCGAGAACAGGATATACCCAAGACAACCTTTACCACGAGATATGGGCTTTATGAGTATACGGTCATGTCTTTTGGTTTGACTAATGCCCTTGCCTATTTCATGAGCATGATGAATAAGGTATTCATGGAGTTCTTGGATAAGTTTTTTGTGGTATTCATTGATGACATATTGATTTACTCGAAGAATGAAGAAGAACACAAGGAACAGTTGCGCTTGGTTCTTGAGAAGCTCAGGGAACATCAGTTATACGCAAAGTTCAGCAAGTGCGAATTCTGGTTGAAGGAAGTTGGATTTCTCAGACATGTTATATCAGGAGAAGGGATATTAGTAGACCCCTCAAAGGTTGAAGCCGTCACCGAATGCAAGGCACCCACCTCAGTCGGAGAGATTCGCAGTTTTCTTGGACTCGCAGGATATTACCGGAGATTTATTGAAAATTTCTCCAAGATCGCGAAGCCCGTGACAGAGTTATTGAAGAAAGACATTAAGTTTGTTTGGACCGACGAATGTGAGGCCAGTTTCCAGGAGCTAAAGAAACGTTTGGTCACAGCCCCAGTGCTAATTCTTCCGAATATATGCAAGGATTTCCAAGTATATTGCGACGCTTCTCGTCAGGGACTTGGAGGTGTTCTTATGCAAGAAGGAAGAGTTGTTTCATATGCCTCACGTCAGCTTCGACCTCATGAGCGGAATTATGCCACGCATGATTTGGAGTTAGCAGCCGTAGTGCACGCACTCAAGACCTGGAGACATTTTCTTATCAGAAATCGTTGTGATGTTTACACGGATCACAAGAGTTTGAAATACATCTTCACGCAGAAGGAGTTGAACCTTAGGCAGAGAAGATGGTTGGAGCTCATAAAGGATTATGACATGAAATTGCACTATCACCCAGGAAAGGCCAATGTTGTGGCAGATGCATTGAGCCGCAAGAGCTATGTCAATACCCTCACAGCAGGAGGATTACCTCAGGAGTTAATTGATGATCTCAGAGATCTTCGATTGGAGATAGTACCACGAGGTTTTGTTGCTGCAATGGAAATTCAATCCACTTTGTTGGGAAAGATCCGAGAAGCCCAGAAGTTAGACAAAGGTATTGCGGAGATAAAGGGAAGGATGAACCAAGGAAAGGCAGAAGGATTTCGTGAGGATGAACATGGAACCTTATGGTTTGAGCAGCGTATTTACGTGCCAAATAACCCAGAGATCAGGAAATTAATTCTTCAGGAGGCTCATGATTCGCCTTATTCAATACACCTGGGCAACACCAAGATGTATTTGGACTTGAAGGAAAGTTTCTGATGGACAGGTATGAAAAAGGATATTGCCGAGTATGTCGCAGTATGTGACGTATGTCAGAGGGTTAAGGCAGAGCACCAGAAACCAGCAGGATTACTTCAGCCTTTGCCGATACTAGATTGGAAGTGGGACAAGCTTGGCATGGACTTCATTACAGGATTACCCAGGACCCGATCAGGCTATGATTCTATTTGGGTAGTGGTTGATCGCTTGACTAAGGTAGCTCACTTCATCCCCGTGAAAACCACATATACAAGTGCTAAGTTAGCCAAGATATACATGACCAGGGTCGTATGTCTGCATGGAGTTCCGAGGACCATCGTATCAGATAGAGGAACACAATTTACCTCAAAGTTTTGGCATCAGTTACATGAAACTTTGGGTACCAGGCTGGAGTTCAGTACAGCTTTTCATCCACAGACGGATGGGCAGACCGAGAGAGTCAATCAGATTCTGGAGGACATGTTGAGAGCTTGTGCGCTAGATTATGGATCTAGTTGGGATGATAATTTGCCTTACGCAGAGTTCTCATATAACAACAGCTATCAAGCTAGTTTGAAAATGGCCCCTTTCGAAGCTTTGTACGGAAGGAGGTGTAGAACACCATTGATGTGGGATGAAGTTGGAGACCGTAAATTATTCGGACCAGATTTAATTAGAGATTCAGAGGAGAAAGTCAAGTTGATCCGCGACAGACTCAAGGTAGCCCAATCCAGACAGAAGAGTTATGCCGATACTAAACACAAGGAGGTAACCTATGAAGTCGGAGATAGAACATATCTGCGTGTGTCGCCACTTCGAGGAGTAAAACGATTTGGAGTCAAAGGAAAGTTAGCACCACGATTTGTGGGGCCGCACAGAGTTTTAGAACGCATGGGTGAAGTTGCCTACAAGTTGGAATTACCAGAAGCCTTGTCAGGAGTTCATGATGTGTTTCACGTTTCCCAGTTGAAGAAGTGCCATGCGGAGATGGCCGATATTCCTTTGAGAGATACAGTGCCACTGGAGGCCATACAGTTGGATAGTGATCTGACCTATGAGGAGAAGCCCGTCAAGATTCTCGAGACTGCAAGCAGGGTTACCCGCAGCAAGGTCATCAGGTTCTGCAAGGTTCAATGGAGTAATCATACCGAAGAAGAAGCCACCTAGGAACAAGAAGAAGATCTTCGACAGGACCACCCACACCTTTTTGCTAGCCAACCCGAATCTCGAGGGCGAGATTCATCTTAAGGGAGGTAGGTTTGTAACATCCCAATTTTCAATTTGGATGTTTATAAATAGATCATTCATATGCATCCATGATTTATGCATTTTTTCCTCCATTTGTTTTATTTGATTTTTGATCCAAGGAACTTTGAGCAACTCAAGGACCAAAAGAGAGAGTTGGAAGTTTCCCTAAAAACCAATTTTGAATTTTTTGAAGTTGGGAGTTTGGATAAAATTTGATTCCACAAAAAAATTCATTTCCATTATATCAAAAATAAAATAAAGAGAGAAGATAAAATGACTTCTTCAAAATCAGAAAAGAAAATATTGGAAATTGAATTTGGAACCAAAAATATGTTTGTTGAGTTTTATTTGCAATTTATTTTATTAGTTTAGCAAAAATGTTTATTTTTTAAAACTTGCATTTTAGGCCGGATAAATGTTCACAGGTCATATATAAGACCATAATATTATGTGAAATTTTCTGGCATTTTTGGACTTATATTTATTTGTATTTTCGGTGCCATAGTGTTTCTGTTTAAAAAAAACCACTCAGCCACGGGCCATTTTTCTCACTAAGCCCATCTCCCTTTCATTTAGCGTAAGGCCCAGGCGCTGGTCTTCTTCTACCTCGTTTCGTCCAGTCTTCAGAAACACAGAGGAACAAGCATGGTGCCTCCACCACTTCTTCCCCTCCTCCTACTTAATTTCTTTGCCGTTTCACTCCGGAGTCAACACGAAATTTGTCGAGGGCGTTACCAATAACCCATTCAGGGAATTAAAACCCAACATTATTGCCTTAAATCGCCGAACTGATCCGGAAACATTCTTGCACAAAACAGCCATTAATGGTGACGTTGAGCCCCTTGATCTACCTGTACCGACCTTCCCTGACCCTATAAATAGGCCCCCGCGATGCCATTCTTCCTCCTCACTTCCCTCCCCGAAAACCCCTCTCTGAGTCGCTCCTTGCTTTGAGAAATTGCTCGCCGGAGCTACCCCAACTCCGGCAGCTTCTCCTGGTTGCTACAGGAAGTAGTTGGAAGCCCCGCCTTGTGTCTTGGATTCGCCCCGGCGCCGTCTACCCCGTCCTACACTCGCCAATCTCCGGAACCAACTCCGAGGCCAGATCCCGGCGAACCAGAGCCGCCGCCGCCGCCGCACTCCGTCAAACGGATCTCCTCTCTCCGGTGAGCCCTCTCCCTTCTATCTGCTGGAACCAACAGGTTGCTCTCTCTGATCTGGAAAAAAACGAAGGGGTATCTTCCTATAGCAGCAAGCCACGTGGCAGCTTATATTGAATCCCGTAATTGATTTCCAGAAAAATGCCCAATCTTCAGAAATTCGTATCTTTTAGTCTATAGATCCGATTTAGGTGATTCTTTTTCCTACTAATTCATAAAAATATCCTTTATCCAGAGAACTAAACGAAAAATATTTTTTAAAGTTTTAAAATTTGAATTCAAACATATTTGAATTCAAACTTCGTTAGGCCGTAACTCGAGTTTCGTAACTCCGTTTTAGGTGATTCTTTTTGCAAATCGAAGCTTGTGTCGTGTAGTTTATGTTAAACCCAACCACACATATTTTTGCTGTTGTAAAAATTACGTTCTGTACAGAAACTTTATTTAGTTGTTTTGGAGTTTTTTGAAGTCTTTCATTTGTTTTCTTTTTGGATCTTTGCTCGTATGCTTATGTATGTTATTGCTTGCTTACGTGAGATCATCCGGAGTGCGAAGCTTGCTACTACGAATCTTTACAGTTCAACGAACGTCAGCAAGGCAAGTTCACACTTTGATCATAATGTTTTAATACCTAGTTTTTACTATGCATTAGTTTCACCCTCAAAGATTGCATGAATAGGATTGAGAACATGTGGTTATGCTATGTAGTTCATGTGGTAGGAACCTATGACCTTTTGATCACCTCGGGAATATTCGTTATATCATATATTGCTTAGCCATGCTCGTAGACGGGGATTGGTATGTGTGATTCATGCAAGTTGCGAGAGATAATAATTTTGGGATAACCTAAGGTGGCAACTTTAATACACATCTGGGTGGATTGTTTGGGGCACCTGGAGAAACCAGTGCTTGCCCAAGGGGAATCCCGGAGTACCCGTGTGATTACCCTAGGTCCGCCACCCAGGCTCAAAGGGATCATAAGATATTTCATGCCTAGAAACTTTCGTGTGCAGCCACAAGCCATTATGGGCTCTGGCATAGTTGAGTAAGTTGTGTGACCTCTTTCCGTGGTAGACTAGCTGATGTAGGGGATAGTAGGTGTACCGGTCTACCCAGGGTTAAGGGGAAACGCTTCTGAAAGGCTATGTCTCGATCTTCCGATCATGGAGGTGGTCGAGTCTTGTGGGGAAAAGTGCGCAAACCTCTGCAGAGTGTACAAACTAATCATGATTAGCCGTGTCCCCGGTTATGGACAACTTGAGTATCTAGAAGTGAATTATTGGTTGATCTCATCATTCTTTTTAATGAAATTATTGGGTTACTAATAACTTGGGAAATTTTTTGATTGAGTTGGAGGAACCTTCTCAGTAATGGCATTTTAACTTAGTAGTAAAAAAATTATTCCTTTGTTGTAGGGTAAAATTGGCTTTATGCAAAAATTAAACTTAGAGCCTCCACCAGCTAAATTTGCATATAGAGATAGTCTTTTCATTTATTATTATTCTATAATGTGAAATTGCCAGCATATTCCATGTGCTGACCTACACGGCTGCAACGTCTCATGTTGCAGACTTTTCCGACGAAGATTAAAGGTGCGATAGGTCGTTGTTCTGCACTCAGTTTGCCGTGGAGTTGGATGGACTCATTTACCTTTAAAGCTTCCGCAGTTATTTTTATTTAGATGGCCTTTGGCCATATTATTGTAATAAATACTCTTTTGAGAACCTCGATGTAATAAAGTGTGATTGAGCTCTGTTATAATTCCTCGAGTACTGTGTGTGTCAGCATACCAATCCAGGGATGACACTTAAGCACAGAGACTTCGATCCATTTTGGGTCGGGTCGCTACAAAGCCACGTCATCAATTTTCAACCCTTTCTGACTTCATATTTTATTTTTCATGCATTTACCGATTTTTTTAGCTAAATGACCCTGAAATTGAAAATCACTTCAAATGAACTCTGAAGAGGTTGAAAATTGGCATGATATCATCATTTCACCCACATAGCTTGTGCTAAAAAGTTGAGAGGGTTACGGCAAAAACTGGATGCACTTCGTGTACAAAACGGACAATCTCTTTTGAAGTATCAGGGTTTCATACAGAAACTCGTCTGTTACAAAGGGATTTCATTTTTTGAACTTATTTGAACTCCAGACTTTTTGTGTGTTCAAAATGCACCATTCAAAGCCACACCATAAATTTTCAACCCTTTCTGACTTCATTTGTTATTTTTCATGCATTTACTGATTTTTTTGAGCTATATGACCCTGAAATGAAAAGCACTTCAAATGAACTCTGAAGAGGTTGAAAATTGGCATGGTATCATCATTTCACCCACATAACATGTGCTCAAAAGTTGAGAGGGTTACGGCAAAAACTGGATGCACTTCGTGTACAAAATGGACAATCTCTTTCGAAGTATCAGGGTTTCGTACGGAAACTCGTCTGTTACAAAAGGCATTTCATTTCTTCACACGTGACTGCAGTGATATTCTAGATCAAAGGCATCATCATAATAGTTGTGGAGAGAAAGTCTTCACTTTTTCTTTGCTTGTGTCCTTTGCTTGTTGCGTCGTAACCATGGATATTCTTCATCGCTTAACAGGGTGCTTGGGTCAGCCTTGACTTTGAAGGGAGGAATTTCATGAAACTTTTCATAATCTTCAGACATGTCCGTCTTGCCCTCCAATCCCACGATGTCTCTTTTTCCTGAAAGAACTACGTGGCGCTTTGACTCATCGTATGATGTATTCGCTTCCTTATCTTTTCTTTTTCTCAGTTTGTTAGACATGTCCTTCACATAGAAAACATGCGCCACATCATTGGCTAGGACTAATGGTTCCTCTGTGTACACAAGATTGTTCAGATCCACTGTTGTCATTCTGTA
Source organism: Aegilops umbellulata (assembly GCA_032464435.1). Classification (NCBI taxonomy): domain Eukaryota; kingdom Viridiplantae; phylum Streptophyta; class Magnoliopsida; order Poales; family Poaceae; genus Aegilops; species Aegilops umbellulata. The sequence goes on along the minus strand of CP136056.1, from coordinate 336,359,249 downwards.
CTGTGGGTCTACCTGTACCCCGCCTCCTGATAGATTGACCCATTTGCACTTAAACAAAGGGACCTTAAAATCATTTCCGTAGTCAAGTTCCCATATGTCCACTATGTAACCATAATATGTGTCGTTTCCCCTCTTGGTTGCTGCATCAAAGCGGACACCGCTGTTTTGGTTGGTGCTCTTTTTATCTTGGGCGATCGTGCAAAATGTATTCCCATTATCTCGTATCCTTTGTAAGTCAATACAGTCGAAGATGGTCCCCTGGACAATGAGTACAGCTCATCAGAAATAGTGTTGTCACCTCTGAGACGTGTTTCCAACCAACTGCGGAAAGTCTTGATGTGTTCACATGTAATCCAGTCGTCACACTGCTCCGGGTGTTTGGAGCGCATATTGTTCTTGTGTTCATCGACATACTGGGTCACCAAGGTAGAGTTATGTAGAACTGTGTAGTGTGCTTGAGACCAAGAATGCCCATCCCTACATATTATTGAGTCCCCTCCAAGCATGCCTTTTCCAGTCAGTCTCCCCTCATACCACGATTAAGGGAGACCAATCTTCTTAAGGCCAGGAATGAAGTCAACACAAAACCCAACGACATCCTATGTTTGATGGCCCATGGAGATGCTTCCTTCTGGCCTAGCACGGTTACAGACATATTTCTTTAGGACTGCCATGAACCTCTCAAAGGGGAACATATTGTGTAGAAATACGGGGCCCAGAATGACAATCTCGTCGACTAGATGAACTAGGACGTGCGTCATGATATTGAAGAAGGATGGTGGGAACACCAGCTCGAAACTGACAAGACATTGCGCCACATCACTCCTTAGACTTGGTAGGATTTATGGATCGATCACCTTCTGAGAGATTGCATTAAGGAATGCACATAGCTTCACAATGGCTAATCGAACGTTTTTCGGTAGAAGCCCCCTCAATGCAACCGGAAGCAGTTGCGTCATAATCACGTGGCAGTCATGAGACTTAAGGTTCTGAAACTTTTTCTCGACCATATTTGTTATTCCCTTTATATTCGACGAGAAGCCAGAAGGGACCTTCATACTGACCAGGCATTCAAAGAAGATTTCCTTCTCTTCTTTGGTAAGAGCGTAGCTGGCAGGACCTTCATACTGCTTTGGAGGCATGTCGTCTTTTTCGTGCAAACGTTGCAGGTCCTCCCGTGCCTCCGGTGTATCTTTTGTCTTCCCATACACGCCCAAGAAGCCTAGCGGGTTCACGCAAAGGTTCTTCGTCACGTGCATCACGTCGATTGAAGAGCGGACCTCTATGTCTTTCTAGTAGGGAAGGTCCCAAAATATAGATTTCTTCTTCCACATGGGTGCGAGTCCCTCAGCGTTATTCGGAACAGATAGTCCGCCGGGACCCTTTCCAAATATTACGTGTAAATCATTGATCATAGCAAGTACATGATCACCGGTACGCATGGCGGGCTTCTTCCGGTGATCTTCCTCGCCTTTGCAATGATTGCCTTTCTTTCGACATTGATGGTTGGTCGGAAGAAATTGTCGATGCCCCAGGTACACATTCTTCCTACATTTTTCTAGGTATATACTTTCGGTGTCAGCTAAATAGTGCATGCATGCGTGGTATCCCTTGTTTGTCTGTCCTGAAAGGTTACTGAGAGCAGGCCAATAATTGATGGTTACAAACAACAACGCATGCAGGTCAAATTCCTCCTGTCTGAGCTCATCCCACACACGTACACCGTTTTCATTCCACAGTTGTAAAAGTTCTTCAACTAATGGCCTTAGGTAAACATCAATGTCGTTGCCGGGTTGCTTAGGGCCTTGGATGAGAACTGGCATCATAATGAACTTTTGCTTCATGCACATTCAAGGAGGAAGGTTATACATACATAGAGTCACGGGCCAAGTGTTGTGAATGCTGCTCTGCTCCCCGGAAGGATTAATGTCATCCGCGCTTAAACCAAACCATACGTTCCTTGGGTCACCTACAAACTCAGCCCGGTACTTTCTCTCGATTTTGCTCCACTGCGACCCGTCAGCAGGTGCTCTCAACTTCCCGTCTTTCTTACGGCCCTTTCTGTACCATCGCATCAACTTGGCATGCTCTTTGTTTCTAAACAGACATTTCAACTGTGGTATTATAGGAGCATACCACATCACCTTCGCAGGAACCCTCTTCCTGGGGGGCTCGCCGTCAACATCACTAGGGTCATCTCATCTGATCTTATACCGCATTGCACCGCATACCGGGCATGCGTTCAAATCCTCGTACGCACCGCGGTAGAGGATGCAGTCATTAGGGCATGCATGTATCTTCTGCACCTCCAATCCTAGAGGGCATACGACCTTCTTTGCTATGTACGTACTGTCGGGCAATTCGTTATCCTTTGGAAGCTTCTTCTTTAATATTTTCAGTAGCTTCTCAAATCCTTTGTCAGCCACAACATTCTCTGCCTTCCACTGCAGCAATTCCAGTACGGTACCGAGCTTTGTGTTGCCATCTTTGCAATTGGGGTACAACCCTTTTTTGTGATCCTCTAACATGCGATCGAACTTCAGCTTCTTCTTTTCACTTTCGCACCGTGTCCTTGAATCAACAATGACTCGGCGGAGATCATCATCGGGCACATTGTCTGGTTCCTCTTGATCTTCAGCTTCCCCCGTTGCAGCATCACCGTATTCACGGGGCACATATATAGTTGTCATCGCCCTCTTCTTCTTCGCTGTCTTCCATCATAACCCCTATTTCTTCGTGCTTGGTCCAAACATTATAGTGCGGCATGAAACCCTTATAAAGCAGGTGGGTGTGAAGGATTTTCCGGTCAGAGTAAGACTCTGTATTCCCACATATAGGGCATGGACAACACATAAACCATTTTGCTTGTTTGCCTCAGCCACTTCGAGAAAATTATGCACGCCCTTAATGTACTTGGAGGTGTTTCTGTCACCGTACATCCATTGCAGGATCATCTGCGTGCATTATATATAATTAAGTGTGTCAAAAACCATTACAGAACATCATGAATAGATAAGTGACCAAATTAGTAGAAGTTCATCATCACATTAAAACCAAAGTACATACATAGTTCTCATTGAACAACATATAGCTCTCCAGAGCATCTAATTAAACCATACATTGAAGCTACGTAAACCATTTCAATGCAACAACAAATGCCATCATAATCGCAACCAAGGTAACAATTGATCCAACGTCATAATGATACCAAGCCTCGGTATGAATGGCATATTTTCTAATCTTTCTAATCTTCAAGCGCATTGCATCCATCTTGATCATGTGATCATCGATGACATCCGCAACATGCAACTCCAATATCATCTTCTCCTCCTCAATTTTTTTATTTTTTCCTTCAAGTAATTGTTTTCTTCTTCAACTAAATTTAATCTCTCGACAATAGGGTCGGTTGGAATTTCCGGTTCACATACCTCCTAGATAAATAAAATCTATGCACGTTGGTCAGCATAATTGTCATAAACAATAAATGAACCAAATAGTTATAAAAGATAATATATACCACATCTGAATCATAGACAGGACGAGGGCCGACGGGGGCGGATATCAAAACCATCGCACTATATAATATCAAGCAATAATAAAAGTAAGAAAATTAGACATGTATCTATCTAATCATACAAGTAAGAATTTTTTTTCTTTTAGAAAGAAGATAAGAACAAGAGGCTCACCACGGTGGTGCCGGCGACGAGATCAGCGCGGGCGATCGACGGTGGTGAAGACAGGGACGGGACGTGACGGACCGCTAAACCTAGACAAATCTTAAGGAAAATGGAGCTTGGAGGTCGAGTTTGGAGAGGAGAAAGCTTAAGTAGTGTGGCTCGGGCATTTCATCGAACCCCTCATGTGCATAGGAGGTGAGCTAGAGCACCACAAAGCCCTCCACTCGCCGGCCAGAAAAAAGAGCAGTGGAGTGCTCTGCTCGCGGGCGAGGGGTATATATAGCCACCTCATTGGTCCCGGTTTTGTGTCTGGAACCGGGATAACAGGGTCCAGACGAACCGGGACCAATGCTCCACGAGGCCCGGCCGGCCCCCCCTGGGCGCACAAACCGGGATGTATGCCCCCATGGGTCCCGGTTCGTGACTGAACCGGGACTAATGGGCTGGCCAGGCCTGGACCGAAGCCCTGTTTTTTACTAGTTCTTGCAATGGGAGAGGTGCTTAGTTTTGGGTTCAATTTTGTGGTGTCCTCACCCAGTGACAAAGTAGGGGTAGCGAGGCACGTATTTGTATTGTTGCCATCAAGGGTAAAAATATGGCGTTTTCATCATATTGCTTGAGTTTATCCCTCTACATCATGTCATATTGCTTAACGCATTACTCCGTTCTTATGAATTTAATACTCTAGATGCATGCTGGATAGCGGTCGATGTGTGGAGTAATAGTAGTAGATACAGAATCATTTCGGTCTACTTGACACGGGCGTGATGCCTATATTCATAATCATTGCCTTGGATATCGTCATAACCTTGCGTTTTTCTATCAATTACTCAACAATAATTTGTTTACCCACCGTATTATTTTCCTTCAGGAGAGAAGCCTCTAGTGAAACCTATGGCACCCGGGTCTATTTTTCATCATATTTTTTCAGATCTATAAACCAAAAAACCCAAAAATATCTCGCTGCAATTTATTTACTTTTACTTTGTTTTACGTTTTAGTAATCATTTATATCTATCTCTATCAAATCTCACCTTTGCAAGTGACCGCGAAGGGATTGACAACCCCTTTATCACGTTGGGTGCAAGTGTTTGATTGTTTGTGCAGGTGCATAGATTGGAGACTTGCTTGTATCTCCTATTGGATTGATACATTGGTTCTTAACTGAGGTAAATATCTATCTGTACTTTGCTGCATCACCCTTTACTCTTCAAGGGAAAAATCAACGCAAGTTCAAGAAGTAGCAATCATGATGTGACCGCGTTATCAAATGATAACTCATGTCTATGGTTAGGAAACCTTAACCATTTTTTATCAACGAGCTAGTGATCAACAAAATAGTCTAGTAAAGGCTTACTAGGGTCACAGTATAGTTTATGTATTCACACATGTATTAAAGTTTTTGGTTAATACAATTCTAGCATGAATAATAAACATTTATCATGAATGGGGAATATGATAATAACCATTTTATTATTACCTCTAGGGCATATTCCCAACACACTTGTACTTTGTACCTCATCCACGATCAATACAAACAAAGCTGGACGTAGGATTTTACCTCTTCGAGAGGGCATGAACATGGGTAAACCTCCTGTTCCTCGTGTCCTTGTTACCATCTAGCCAAGACTACCAGATCAGGACCCCCTACCTGAGATACGTCGGATTTAGCTCTGACACAGAGCATGGTCCCTGGAGCAGCGGCTACGGTAATGGCGGCGGCGGCGTCCCCTTCGCCAGGGATGACAGGCGAGGTGGTGGTGGACGTTAGGATCTCGCACCCGAGGACGTTGCAAGAGGCGCGTGGTGGCCAGAGCTTTCGCTGACGTCAACGGTGCTTGATGGAGGAGAATCGTAGCCATCCGAGGTCCGCGGATCGGAAGGTCTTTGGCACTTGGGGCAGCGGCCTGGACAATAATGGCGGGGGTTATCATGGTCATGTGGATGACACGATGGTTGGATCTTCGTTTTGGGATCTCCAGCTCGGTGCGTCGCGGTCAATGGCGATATGGGAGTCCTCTACTGTTACCATGGAGTTTTGAGGCCAGTGGCGGAATGGGGCACTCCCCCCCCCCTCCCTCCATTGCGAGACAAGTCATGCCACGCCAGCAGTGGTGATGCACAACCTCTCATGAGGAGGCGTCAATCCTAGGAATCAAAGAGGCCCTAAACATATGTATGATGAATAAATAATAATTGCTCATACCATGATCGATTGTTGCCGAATCAAGGATTGAGTCGTCCAACCTTGGACCTAATCCGTCTCGTATAGTTTCTCGGTTATTAAGGAATTACGAGACTAACACATTAGAATTTGATGCCTGCATCAGTGTCCCCTAAGGAATCGCGCGGCAAGCATGATAAGCAACAACCAAAGCCAGAAAAAGTGTCCCCTAAGGAATTGGTTCCGATTACAATACTAGCCTTACTATCCCTGATGTTCGATATAGTTTTCCACTCTCCCTTACACGTTGTCTCTCCTTGTGCCGATGTGAGTCCGAGGATCTGTGAAGGCATCTACAATGGAGAGGCGCTTGTACGGGCGCCTAGATAATCGAAAAAAATAATTATGGTGTTTTCGCCGATGTAGGAGTCTGTTGCCCCAACGCATGGGTGCCTATTCTAGCACTAACATACTTATTTTTCCTCGTAAAAAATATCCATAGCTCCTCCTGAAAACGGTCATACGAACAGAAAAGGAAGGAAGCGCCCGACGACTCGGGTGGCATCGACGCTAGCTAGAATCCCAAAATCAAACGAGATTTGATCAAAACGGACAGGAACGAAACCCTGGCGTCGGGCCTAAGCGTCTGCGTTGTACATGCCCTGAGAATACAAGAGAGAAATTGTTGTAGACACATAAATATAAATAACCATACCATGGACACACACACACACACAGAGCTGATGGGTTTAGCCTTAAGGGATTACTCACACATCGCAATCGAATAAAAAAAAGTTTAATTGAAGATGAATGATTAACCGTCTTAAAATATCGTTGATTGAGATGCGATCCTGATTACAAGTATTGATTTAATGGGAGACGAAAATGCTTTCCCATAATTTCGCCTTAGAAAAATATGAAGATCATGGATGATACAGAAAAAAAATCTTTTTTTTGCGGGAAAAAAAATAGCTCTGAAATTGCATGCTATTCATAACACTCATTGAATTCCCTACTTTCAGCTTTAGTTCTCATATTATTACTCCAAACTCCAAAGGTCATGTTTGGCACACTTAGGTATCATTGAAATATATAGCAAAACATTTTTCGCAAAAACGTGCGGGGTATTATCTAGTTATAACAATACACAGTTTAGATTTGTTCTCTAGTCTTAGCTCCTAAGTCTCAAGAGTGTTTTTTTCTTCAATGGTCAAGAGGTAAGTTGGAGAATTGTAAAAGTGCACCTGAATCATTGCGTGATCTGCAGAAATAATTTGTTTCCCGGAGAGTACAAATCGGCAACGGCATATGAAAGTTCCAGCGTCAATAGGGACAAATTGTTGCAATAAACTGTTCCATTTGGCAATGCCGACGGGTAGACTAATCAACTTGTCACATTACTATTAGGTGAAGCTAAGTACCCCACCACCAATCTTATATCCAAGTCGTCGCATTGTCATGAACCAAACAGCTCATTAGCAGATTGCAAGTAGACGAGTTGTGAGTAGTAAAAGAAGGTCCCCGTCGAGACATACAATTCTTGATCACAGGAACCGGAAAAGATACAGGAGAAAAAAATAATGTGCATGCAAGCTCTGAATCTTCTGAACGATGAACAAGACGTACGCACGAATTAATTGGTGTGCCTGGCCTGGAGGAGTGGCTTAATTTGCACCAGCAACAACGATCGGCTGTATATATGGTACGGTGGCGCTGGATCGATGATCTCCCCTCTCGCTCACACGATGGTGCAGGGGCCGGGGTGGTCGTCGACGTAGCAGCTGTAGGTTTGCGGCGGGCAGTGGGGTGGCGGCGGGCAGTAGGGTGGCGGCAGGCAAGCCTTGGGGCAGTGCTTCTGCATCAGCTCCAGGCATTCCTTTTTCTTCTTCTCCTCGGCCTCCTTCTCCTTCTTCTTCTTCTCCTCTTCGTCCTTCTTCTTCTTCTCCTCCGCCTCCTTCTTCTCGTCGCCCACCGTCACCACCGTCGCCGGGTGCTTCCCCTTGCGCAGCGCGTCCACGACCACCACCACGTCCACATCCCCCACCACCGTCAGCGTGCTATTCTCCTCGTCGTATGCCATCGACTTGACGCCTGCCATGGACACACACGAGCTGTCAAGCAAGTTACAGAGACGAGCGAATCAAGGTCACGGAGAGAATATACAGACCTTTGACCTTGGACACAATCGTGAGGACGCAAGATTTGCACTTCTTGCAGACCATCGGCACCTTAAGCACCATCTGGTTCAGAATAACAGAAACGGTGAGTAACCAATAAAATCTCAGAAACAAGCTTGGGAGGAGGGAAATTAAGAGCATGCAGAACCTTCATCTTCGCGGGATCGCGGCGAGATTAAACTAGGATGCTTGAAGATTACTGATTTGTGTACTTGGTATATCTGCCTGTACTCGAGCTCTCCCGAACGCCCTCCCTCCAATGGCTAGCTTTATACACAAGTGAGGACCATGTAGAACATAATGCCCATGGTGGTTTGGACTCTGGACTTGGTCAATTGCAACAATCATTGCCACAGTGCAAAACCAACTTATGCAAATGTATTTCATATTGTTGTCTCTACAAGGAGATTTGAAATAAGTTCATAAGTCAGTAACTAGTCGTAGTAGTAGGTGTGCATCCGTTATGTATTCAGCCGACTCCATCGGATGTCGACATGATGAGAATTATGTAACACCCGCAAAAATAAATCCCAAGATTTTCAGTACCTTATCATCTATTGGTGCGTTTTTTGCAACGAACGGCGGCAGTTAAGCATGTGCTTACTTATTCTAACAGCTGGTTGGAAGTTGAATTAGTATATGACTAATCATCAATGGGTTAGTAGTATATATATATAGCTATGGCCGTGGTTGCTGTCTGGTTAGATAGTCTTATTTTTCTATTAGCGCTTGACTAAGCAGCAACCTGGGGAGACGACTTGGTGTCACGTAGGAGACGTCGGCAACTAATACCACTGCGACAAACAGCACATTATGGGTACTGGAACGAACATATATATGGAGCAGTGGTTCGTATTCAGTATTCTATGGGCGCAACGTCGCTTATACTGTATATAAGAAACTTAATTAAGTATGGTTGCCCTTGTCTCTCCAGCCCAGGACGTTATGTTTTGGGGGTCTCGATATTACAAGTTCTTGGAATGAGAGTGGGATAATGGGACAGCCGATCCAAGAGGGATCTCACGGAGCAAAACAATGGTAGATTGCCAACCTCCAGCATAAAATATGCCGGCATTCTCTTGCTCGAACGGAGATTCCTAGCTGTTGGGTGGCTGGTTGTTTTCAGCTCCATTGTTATGGAGAAATTTTGTCGAACAATGGCACTATCGTCCTGTTAATAGGGGATTAGGCCCCAGGACATGTGTCAAGGATGCACACGAAACCTTGGACGACAGAGGAAAAGAAAAATATGTCAGAGCAAAAGGATCATTACTCCCTCCACCCACTCTTCCTTCGTTGCACAAGACCAGACAAAAACCACCCTATACTTAAACAAAAGGTCAAACGAAGCACAATTAGTGTAAGTGCGATGGGCCAGGCTGATGATTGTTTTTCTTGTGGTCGGGTGTGTCCTGTGTCTGCGATGGGCCAAGACGATGAACAATTAGTACCGTCTGATTGACTAGAGTAAGGTCAGGACAAGGCTTGTGTCTAATCTGATTAAGCTAACATATTTGACAAGCCTTGTCCTGACCTTACTCAGCGTAGTTATCATGCTCAATTTTACCGGCCGAAACTTGAAGGAAAGTGACGATTTAAATTTGCAAGCATGGCAATTTTATGATGAAAAACAAAACTACAGCGTAGTTATCATGCTCAACTAAAATTGCAATGCTCATGGCAACTAAAATTGCCATCAAAACGTTCGCAATTGCCATCCCTTCCAGGGAAGGTTCATTGGCTATTGGGGTCCTAAAACTAATTACCACTTGTTTTCTTTTTCATTTTTACTTTTTGACAGATGCTCCTTTTTCTTTTCTTTTTTTCTTAATACTTAGAACACCACCTATGTTGTCTCAACATAGCCGGTTCCAAGCCCGGGTAAAGGAGGAGGGTTGTGATAGGCTTGGCGAGCCAACGTAAAAACTCAGCCACTCTTATGGAGATGAAACCCAAAAGATTTTCGTTGGGGCGTAACCCTCTCAGCGACGCGCCACATCGGAACCCGGGTGTGGTGGAAAATGGGCAAGGGCCGGGCCGTCACCCCCCAAGTGGCACGCCGTATCTTGATCCGGATACGGTGGCAAGTGAGCGAGGATCGAGTCGTCGCATCCTTAGCGGCGCGCTACATCGGCGCCCGGGTGTAGTGGAAAATGAGCAAGGGTCTTCGCATTTGACTCGACGAGTGCGAAGGGTAAGGAAGCTAGCCGAGCCTAGGAGGATTCGCTTAGGTAGCTGGAACGTAGGGTCTCTGACAGGGAAGCTTCGGGAGCTAGTTGATGCAGCGGTGAGGAGAGGTGTTGATATCCTTTGCGTCCAAGAAACCAATTGGAGAGGACAGAAGGCGAAGGAGGTGGAGGATACCGGCTTCAAGCTGTGGTACACGGGGACGGCTGCAAACAGAAATGACGTAGGCATCTTGATCAACAAGAGTCTCAAGTATGGAGTGGTAGACGTCAAGAGATGTGGGGACCGGATTATCCTGGTCAAGCTGGTAGCTGAGGACTTGGTTCTCAATGTTATCAGCGCGTATGCCCCGCAAATAGGCCACAATGAGAACACCAAGAGGAAGTTCTGGGAAGGCCTGGAAGACATGGTTAGGAGTGTACCGATTGGCGAGAAGCTCTTCATAGGAGGAGACCTCAATGGCCACGTGGGTACATCTAACACAGGTTTTGAAGGGGCGCATGGGGGCTTTGGCAATGGCATCAGGAATCAAGAAGGAGAAGATGTCTTAAGCTTTGCTCTAGCCTACAACATGATTGTAGCTAACACCCTCTTTAGAAAGAGAGAATCACATCTGGTGACTTTTAGTAGTGGCCAACACTCTAGCCAGATTGATTTCATCCTCTCGAGAAGAGAAGATAGGCGTGCGTGTGTGCCTAGACTGTAAGGTGATACCTGGAGAGAGTGTTGTACCCCAGCATAAGCTGGTGGTTGCTGACTTCCGCTTTCGGATTCGTGTCCAGCGGGATAAGCGTGCCAAAGTCGCTAGAACGAAGTGGTGGAAGCTCAAGGGGGAGGTAGCTCAGGTGTTCAAGGAGAGGGTCATTAAGGAGGGCCCTTGGGAGGAAGGAGGGGATGCGGACAATGTGTGGATGAAGATGGCGACTTGCATTCGTAAGGTGGCCTCGGAGGAGTTTGGAGTGTCCAGGGGAAGGAGAAGCGAAGATAAGGATACCTGGTGGTGGAATGATGACGTCCAGAAGGCGATTAAAGAGAAGAAAGATTGCTTCAGACGCCTATACCTGGATAGGAGTGCAGACAACATAGAGAAGTACAAGATGGCGAACAAGGCCGCAAAGCGAGCTGTTGGTGAAGCAAGGGGTCGGGCATATGAGGACCTCTACCAACGGTTAGGCACGAAGGAAGGTGAAAGGGACATCTATAAGATGGCCAAGATCCGAGAGAGGAAGACGAGGGACATTGGCCAAGTCAAATGCATCAAGGACGGAGCAGGCCAACTCTTGGTGAAGGACGAGGAGATTAAGCATAGATGGCGGGAGTACTTCGACAAGCTGTTCAATGGGGAGAATGAGAGTTCTACCATTGAACTGGACGACTCCTTTGATGAGACCAGCATGCGTTTTGTGCGGCGAATCCAGGAGTCTGAGGTGAAGGAGGCTTTAAAAAGGATGAAAGGAGGCAAGGCGATGGGCCCTGATTGTATCCCCGTTGAGGTGTGGAAAGGTCTCGGGGACATAGCAATAGTATGGCTAACCAAGCTTTTCAACCTCATTTTTCGGGCAAACAAGATGCCAGAAGAACGGAGACGGAGTATATTAGTACCAATCTTCAAGAACAAGGGGGATGTTCAGAGTTGTACTAATTACCGTGGAATTAAGCTGATGAGCCATACAATGAAGCTATGGGAGAGAGTCATTGAGCACCGCTTAAGAAGAATGACAAGCGTGACCAAAAATCAGTTTGGTTTCATGCCTGGGAGGTCGACCATGGAAGCCATTTTCTTGGTACAACAACTTATGGAGAGATATAGGGAGCAAAAGAAGGGTTTGCATATGGTGTTCATTGACTTGGAGAAGGCCTATGATAAGATACCGCGGAATGTCATGTGGTGGGCCTTGGAGAAACACAAAGTCCCAGCAAAGTACATTACCCTCATCAAGGACATGTACGATAATGTTGTGACAAGTGTTCGAACAAGTGATGTCGACACCGATGACTTCCCGATTAAGATAGGACTGCATCAGGGGTCAGCTTTGAGCCCTTATCTTTTTGCATTGGTGATGGATGAGGTCACAAGGGATATACAAGGAGATATCTCATGGTGTATGCTCTTTGCGGATGATGTGGTGCTAGTTGACGATAGTCGGACGGGGGTAAATAGGAAGTTAGAGTTATGGAGACAAACCTTGGAATCGAAAGGGTTTAGGCTTAGTAGAACTAAAACCGAGTACATGATGTGCGGTTTCAGTACTACTAGGTGTGAAGAGGAGGTTAGCCTTGATGGCCAGGTGGTACCTCGGAAGGACACCTTTCGGTATTTGGGGTCAACCTTGCAGGAGGATGGGGGTATTGATGAAGATGTGAACCATCGAATCAAAGCCGGATGGATGAAGTGGCGCCAACCTTCTGGCATTCTCTGTGACAAGAGAGTGCCACAAAAGCTAAAAGGCAAGTTCTACAGGACGCGGTTCGACCCGCAATGTTGTATGGCGCGGAGTGTTGGCCGACTAAAAGGCGACATGTTCAACAGTTAGGTGTGGCGGAGATGCGTATGTTGAGATGGATGTGTGGCCACACGAGGAAGGATCGAGTCCGGAATGATGATATACGAGATAGAGTTAGGGTAGCACCAATTGAGGAGAAGCTTGTCCCACATCGTCTGAGATGGTTTGGGCATATTCAGCGCAGGCCTTCAGAAGCTCCAGTGCATAGCGGACGGCTAAAGCATGCGAAGAATGTCAAGAGAGGGCGGGGTAGACCGAATTTGACATGGGAGAAGTCCATTAAGAGAGACCTGAAGGATTGGAGTATCACCAAAGAGCTAGCTATGGACAGGGGTGCGTGGAAGCTTGCTATCCATGTGCCAGAGCCATGAGTTGGTTGCGAGATCTTATGGGTTTCACTTCTAGCCTACCCTAACTTGTTTGGGACTAAAGGCTTTGTTGTTGTTGTTGTTAGAACACCAAAAGCCACCTTTTGTCCTATAGTGTTTGGCAGACATTTCCGAAGTACAGTCAGTGCTGAAACTGATTGTCCTAGAGAAAAAGTTTCTATTAATGAAAACAATGAACTGATCTCTCAAAAGACTGTTACAGGATATTTTACTGGCCAGCCCTGGTGCTTACCAGGAGGTACTACTACCACCTGAAGAAGAGAATGTCATTCCCGCGTAGCACAAATGACAAGGAAACACAAGGATCCCACAAGGAATGCGCCTATAGGAAAGAGCAGGTGATTGTTATACATGCCCGGTGCAAGACTTATGTAATAAAAGTTTGGATGGGCTTCTTCAGCGATTTGTACTTCCTCCTATGCAGCGATCACTTTAGCAGCTTCACGCTTGGCAGTAAACTCTAATTCCTCCGGTGTGAAGGGAAGTGGCTTTGTGGGAGCAGGTAGTCGGCCAATGCTATCAACCCTGTCTCGTTGCTTGGGTGGAGGCCTCGCCGCTTTTGGTATAAGGCGGCCCTTCTTGGCAAACCACTCAGGTTTGAGAAGTGCCCTGAACCCAAGCTTGTTGTAGTACACCAATCTTACAGTTCCACCTGCTGCTTCAACTGCAGCTTTCGCCCTTGCAGTCGCCCTTGATACCTGCCAATTGACATTTGCTTAGGAAGGGATTCGTGAAATTTGGATACATAATATATGAAATCCAATCCACAGTACCGATGTTCACGGCTGACCTAGTGACCACACTGTGTAACCATTCTTTTAAGTTGAAAATGTTATATCTTGATAATCAAAGCAATATAATTTCACTTAACATACATTGCAAGTAAAATCATGCTAGTTTTTTTTTTCACTGCCATTGCCTATTAGATACTGTACTTATATATGAACCATGTTGTATTAGTTGGGCACATGCGAAACAATATTCAACAATAGGAAAGCTATATTTACTACACTCACAGTTGGAACTCCCTCATTGCCTCTACAAGAGCCACTACTTGTACCCAACATGACTGCAAGCAATGGACAGGCAGGTCATGCAAAGACATAACTAAATGAGCACATTCTGTGATATCATTTTAGTGGATAAATGGCGCTCAGCGAAACAGATACATTTACATTTTTGAATTATGTGTCGTCGCATGCAGCAAGAAACAGAACAGAATAGGACTATGAAAACATGCATGCTATTCCTGAGAATGGAGGACTTGAAATGAACAAGAAACTGCATGCTTAAAGATTTAACTATTTCGAACTAGCTTTGGCTTGCCTCGAGGTGAATTGGCCATTTGATTTCTTCTGCACCACGGCCCATTAACCGAATCCCATCCTTTATTTGTTTTCCAATGGCACTTGTATCCTGATAAAGTGTGATAAGTTGATGTTGCAAAGAAGAAAACAGAAACATAGCTAGTTCAAAGAAATGACTGTAGTACCTTCAGTGTCTTCATTGTGATCAATTCAGAGGAATCGATTTTTCCAGCATTGATGAGCTTCGCAATTTTTCCCAGTCCACAGGGCTGACCACAGGGAAAGATGACCAACATCACACTATGCTCAGGGTGCCATTTGCAAATAAAAAATTGAACTTAAAGCATAAAAAAAGTAATTGTCAAGTTGTTGAACAAGTTCTACAATGAATGTCCAGTTACCCAAATGAATACAAAATTTTGCCGTTATTTTGTAGATGTTGAAGTCAGACATTATCATGGATTAAATAGCAACCACAATTTGCTGAAAACAATCACTGCATGAACTAGCAGAGATAGGCATGTCACATATATGTGGGAATACAATTTCAGGAGGCTAGAAGATTGTAAGGCAAACAGAAAGTTACTCCACTGCTAAATGCCGAACAGTAGATCCCTTCACAGTACCTCCTGAAGGAGTTACCAAAATATGATAGATGCAATTCATTAGATTGTAATTTTTTGATGCTTTAGTCTTATGCTAGAGATTACGTAACATGATACAACTACATATATTACTCCCTCTGATCCATATTACTTGTCGGCTTGTCGCAGCTTTAGTACAACTTTGTACTAAAACTTCGAGATCGGAGGGAGTATAAGAATATTGCATGTTCTTTTTGTGAGTTACGATGAACAAAGAAGAGAAGAAGAAAAAAAACTATCAATGGGCACATCCTATTAAAAGAACATTTTTGCATTGCTCTTCGCAATCTAATATATATAACAATAAAGAAATGTAACTCTGCCACATATGATACTTCTTTGAAGCCTGCACACACGCACAAGGTTCAGTTGTTCTTGCATACCAACATGGCATGAAATAGTGCCCACCACTTTGCTAACATGAACTCATATATCCATTAATAGATTAGATAATGTGTAAACTTTAAATATAAGCCTAGGTTTCCTTCCCGGACAAATATCAAGCATAGAGATTTTGTCCAATCAACACTTTACTCTTTAATAGATATATCCAAAATCAGTGCACAATACCTCAGGTCTTACAACAGATTAGCAAAACCTCACCGATTATTTTGTCCACCGAAGTTTGGCGACCAATTCAATACACAAGGCAAGTATCTTGGCACTTGGTATAGATCCACCACTGCTCACATATATCATACTCTAGCTGATAAGGAGCCGGCATACACTATCAACTAGAAGATAAAGGGCAACCTGGTGCATGTAGCTCCTGCTTGCGCAGGGTCCAGGGAAGGGTCCGACCACTTTGGGTCTATAGTACGCAGCCTTTCCCTACATTTCTGTAAGAGGCTGTTTCCAGGACTTGAACCCATGACCTCATGGTCACAAGGCAGCAGCTTTACCACTGCGCCAAGGCTCCCCTTCACACTATCAACTAGAAGATAGATAGCTGAAATTGTTGACGCCCAAGCCAAGTCTTCCAATGCTGCAAGCTGGTGCTGCCCATTTTTCCAAAGCCCATAAGTTCCTTAAAAATGGCCGCTGCTATGTTATCTCAGAATGCCCATTTCCCCACCTATGACCATAATCTCTTGCTGTCTTCTCGGTACTTTTTATGTTATCTCAAAATGCCCATTTTCCCACCTATGACCATAATCTCTCGCTGTCTTCTCGGTACTTTCTATGTTATCTCAGAATGCCCATTTTTCCAAAGCTCATAAGTTCCTTAAAAATGGCTGCTGCTAGGTGATAATTTAAGGCCACTGCTAGGTGAAAATCCACTATCCCAGTCTTCTCATAATGCATATTAAGGTACTTTGATGCTGCTTTTTGCCATTTTTAACACACGGTTCTATTGTTGTACACTAAGGAACAAAATGATCTAGAAGCTCGTCTAAGAGCTACCACTACAGATAGGGCACTAGTAAGCTCAGTCAGAAATTCCTTCGCCTAACTAAGGAGCATCTACGAAGGGGACAAAATCCTTATCAAGGTAGTACTCGGAATAAGCGGTAGTAAACTCAAAATATGTGAACTCCGTGCACAGAGCACAGATCAAGCACCTTCTGTGCAGAAATGTTGACCCGGACAACTTACGGTCATCGAATCAAGCAACCTTCGAGGATGCCACACATACATGGAAAACAAGGAACGAAATGTTGACTCGTGATCAAACAACTTAGATCGCAAACAGCAAATGTCGCGTTGCTGCGTGCAAGGAAAGCAGATGAACAGAAATGCAAAGAGGGCCCTGGACCTGGAACGTGAGTGAGAAGCGGTTCTTGAAGCCGCGGCGGGGGAGACGGCGGCGCAGCGGGGTCTGGCCGCCCTCGAAGCCGAACCGAGCGGTGCCGCGCGCCTTCTGGCCCTTGTGCCCGCGCCCCGCCGTCTTGCCCTTCCCGGAGCCGATCCCGCGGCCCTTGCGCGTCTTCTGCTGCGTCGCGCCGGGGTTATCGCGGATGTCGTTCAGCCTCAGCAGGCTCCCCGCCGTCCTCAGTGGCCGCGGCACCTTTGGTGGCCGCGCCGCCGCTGACTCGGTGGCGTAGAAGTACGACGGTTGCCCAGCGGCAGGGAGGAGATAGGCGGGTGGGGCTGGAAGCGGGTGCCGGTGCGGTTGCGGAAGGCGGCGGGGGAACACGGTGGCGGCGGGGCTGGTGCGGAGGAGCTGGGCGGCGCGGCGCAACATGGCTGCTGTGGTGGTGGGCTGGCGGCTTCCTCCACCGTCTGGCTGCGCCGTGGGGGTTTAGGGTTCTTTCCGTCTTTCCTTCGGACGGCTCGGATGGCGCTGACTAGCACCGTTGGATCCGGAATCAAAGGGTCAGATGGACGGCTCCGCTGGCCTAAAAATGGACTCCCAGGATGACGTGCAGTCTTCCTCTTGGTTGTCTCGCGTTGAGGGCTTAGGCGCGCCGAGGCCACCGCCGCGACACGCACCCCAAAAATTACTCGCCGCCGGCGACCATGGTGTCGCAGCACGGCATCCTCCTCGCCGCGGGCCTCATATCCGACCACTTCGGCCCCCTCGTAGCGGTAAGTTCCATGCCCGCCTCCTACCCTCCCGTCGCTCCCTGGTACTGGCATTGTGTCAGCGTGCTCGTGCGTGTGAAGCCCTAACTCCCGCGGCCCGATCCCCTCTCGCAGAAGGTGTGCGACTGCCTCCTCCGCCACGGGGCGCTGCAGCTGACGGAGATTGTGCGCCGTCTCAAGCTCCCGCAGGGGCAAGTGAAGAACTCTCTCCTCGTCCTCATCCAACACAACTGCGTCCAGGCCTTCTCATCGCCCAGAGGCAAGCCCATATGCGAATCCCTTGGCTATATGAATTTGATTTGATTCGATTCGATGCCCTGCTAGTCTGTGACTCCATTAATTTTTCTGTGATTGTAGGCGACAGGACCATCACGCTCTACTTGGCCATCTTCGACAATGTCCTGCATCGGCTGCGCTTCTCAAAGTTCATCTCTGTTATCCGCGCGGACATTCCAGAGGTCCGTACTTGGATGCGCACTTGATTTTATAGTTCACGCTTGCTTGTTAAAAGCTGGGATTGATTAAAACAGCATCCATAATTCTCTGAATGCTGAAATCAATGCGGAGCATCCATAATTCTCTGAATGCTGAAATCAGTGCGGAGCAGATGGTACTGTAGATTTTTTGGCACCTTGTGATTCTCGTTTCTAGATGCATATCGACCTTGATTAATGGTCTAGAGGCGATGACAAAGAGTAACTGAGATATCTCGGAGTATTACACTAAAGGTTATTAACATGTGCTAAAACAATCACAATGCATCTTGACCTTGATTACTGATCTAGAGTTGATAACATAGGGTACTTGCAAATTTAGATCGGGGTCCTGAGGATGTCCGTTACTCTTTCATGATATTTAGCTACTGCAGTCACTGTTGGCAAATAGAAGCTAGCTAATCCTTTCTATCTGGAGTTTGCCATTCAGCATAATCAAATTATTGTAGTGCTGTACGTCTGAACATATTCTTCTTACTCTTCAAGATCATAAAGCATCATCTTTTCGTCGACAAACATTTTCCTCTATATGTAGTGCAAGATGAACCGTTTCATATTCGTACTATTTGACCACATTGTGGATGAGCTTTATGTCATTAGGAGGACGGGTGTGGTGTGTCTAGATATTTTTGTGAGACAACCTTAGAGTGTAATAGATGGAGTGGTGTTTCTCTGGCTGCACTGTTTGTAGTGTAGTGCCAAACTCCTGTAATTTGGTTTGCTCCCTTCTATAAAACTAAGGTATGCCATTGGCGTACTCTGAAAAAAAAATCGTACTATTTCAGCTTGATCATTCCAATTTTTTAAACTAATGCTGTATTTACATTCTCCATCCATCCTCTGGGTTGATCTCCAAGCATGCTACACTGTGGTGCATGGTACCATGTATGACCCTATTTTCAATGTTCCCCACACTTATTAGGGCGTCAAGGGCGGATATTGCCTTTGGAGGCCGAGCCCCATGGAGCTCGGTTTTGAAAAATTCAAAATTCATCAAATTTCAAATTTATACATTTCAAAAAATTCCGAAAAAAATACAGACATACGTACATGGAGGCATAACACACATGTGTGTAAATTTTCATGGCAAAATACGTTGAAATGAGGGCTGTGCAAAAAAGACAACTCTGAGGCTTTTTAACACATGATACTATTCATCCTCCCAAGCCATGAATTTGTCTTTTTTGAACAGGTCGCATTTCAACGTGTTTCACCCTGAAATTTTAGATACATACACATAACATCCTTGTTTACTTGCATATTTTTTTCAGATTTTTTTGAAACCGAAAAGTTTGAATTTTGAAATATTCAAAAAAAAAAAGGCCTCCATGGAGGCCGAGAGCCAAACATCCGTTCTCCGTCAAGGGTCCGTATTATCCATATTATTGGACTACTATATTTTATAAAATACAAATATGGTTAAGATTTTCCTGTACGATTAACATTTTGTATTTTCTCACATATATTCATATTTGTACTCTGCCCTGAGGGTTGAGAACTTGTGCACTCCGAAATCCCCCTAATCCATAATACTAGAGTATGTTGAATCTGAACAAGCAAACACTTTTGCAGAAAGATGATCATATCTGCATTGCATAAAATAAGTTGCTACATACACGTATTTTAATTGTAATTTATTAGTAGAATTATTTGTATTTTTACTCAATATATCAATATACATATTTAATTGGACTACAGTGTTATAAAAGTCATTAGGTTCTAGGTTTGATGCTTGTGATGTTGTGGCCATTCCCTATTCTCCACCCATGGTAACAGAGGCGGGTTGACAGGGTAAGGGGAGAATGCTGTTGGCTGTGGGGATGTTGATATGATCCCTTTTTAGGTGTTTAACAAATATGCTGGTAATTATTGTTTGTGATATGCTGGTAGTTGATAGAGAAACTGACAGATAACATACCTTGCCTGAACTTACATTCTAATTGTTCTGGTGCTATTTTTGCTACAAAATGTGTGATCGTTTCCCGGGCCATTCCCAGAAGAAAATAAAGTTAATTTTAACATTATGCCTACAATCATTCAGTACTTGTAACTTGTCCAAAGTTTATGACCTTATGCATAGAACTTATGTATCTTGCAGTCGGAAACTCTTATTGAGGGATTGCTTCAGAATGGTAGGCTAACATTTGACCAACTTGTGGGACGCACAATCTCTAAAGTGCCAGAAGGTATGTCCTTTTAATTTGTTGAAGTTGTTATTGGATCATCCACTGTTCTTTTTATGATGTTATTCTCTTTCCTTTTTTCCCATAATCTTTGATATTTGCTGGTGATAGTGACTATTACTGTTCCCTGATAATGGGTCATCCATGTTCCAGGCACCATCCGACCAGCAAGGGAAGAAATACGAATGAACTTCAACAAACTTGTGTATGCACGTTATGTGGAACGTTGCCCAAAAGCTGAACCCTATTTCAATCCACAGGAAGATGAACAATCTACAGCTGCAAGGAGAAGAGTTCCAAAAGTATGTAAAGTGATTCCCTGTTATGGACATTCCTGGTCATTTTAATAGGCCTCTACTTACTTTTATAGTTTTCTACTGTAAACTAATACAAATGCATGCAGGATTGGTAGAACCTGACTAGGCTGGTTAGTTTAGTAACTTGGTCTTGTAATTAGACATCTTAGCAACGGGCTAATTAGCTAGCTCGGTGGTTTGGGTCCTTTTTATGCGAGGCCTGTTGACGAAAATCATCTTACTCTTAACTCATGGTCATCACCTGTACACTTTGTGAAAACTGATAGTTACTAGTACCAACATCTCAATGCTTTAATAATGCATTAGTACTGTTCTTTCTTCTGTTGATATGTTCTGTGTATGATAGTCAGTTACAGGACCTGAGAGAATTATCTTTGTTACAGACTGCCGAGGAGGTTCTTTCACTTGAGCAGAAAGTTGTCAATACTGCAACCCTTTCTGACCCAGAAAGGTTTTCTGAGATCCCATACGGCATGGAGGGTGCATCAAAGACAAATGATGGTCTTCATAACGCTGTTGCAGGTGCTAAGGTGGTGTACTCTTTTTACTTATCTTCACCACCATGTTATGTGAAAATTTGGTGTTTGTTGTTTCGGCCATCCTGTAGTTAAACGAGAAAAGACAAAGTGACATCTGTAGATTTTTGTCAATGGCGAAGGCATTTGCTGAAATTATTGATAGGAAGTTAGGAACTAGCAAATGCAGCAACAGTATGAAATGCACTGCTTTTATCATCATGTAATTCTCTGTGTCGTTATTTCATCAGCGGAAACATGGAGCCTTTGAGGTAGATGAAGAGCTCAACTCAACAATTGCAGAGAACGAAGTACTTTGGCGGGTAAATTTTGAGAAATTTATATTCTGTCTAAAGAAGAAGGTATGTTCTGTTATCATAGCATTACTATGGATAGCATATTTATGCAGGCGTCTTCATCTTTTTATCTGCAGCCGTGTTTCTGTATTTTTTTTCCTTGCTTGCATTGGGTCTTCTAGAAGTAGGATACCTACCAAGCCATTCTTTTCTACAAAACGACAGTGAGATTTATTGCTTGGGAAGAGGATTGGGGGTCGGGTGGGGTTGCTGCTGCCATGAAGAAAGGATTGTAATGTAAACCCCAAAGCGAAATGAAGTTTGTACAGTAAAAAGAGGACAAAAGCAAAAAGGAATGTACTCCATGAACATATAATAGCTTCTGCACTGTATTGAATCTCTCTCTCTCTCTCTCTCTCTCAATACCACTGCCACTGGTATTTCTCCTAATACCAAGCTGATCATGAACAAGGGAAGCACAAGTCCAGTCGGGGAGCTTTGGCGTCGATGACAGAATAGTGATGGGAGGCCGATCAACAGAGCTGCATCTTCCTCTATCTTGACAATATTCTTGACTGTGGAGATCTTGGAGACTATCCAAGAAGTTCTGCTGCATGGTGATGAGTCCGAGCTGCTCCTCGGAGGGGATGAGCCAGAGCTGCAAGCGAAGATAGAGCCAACTGAAGCGGCAACCGGCAGCTAGGGTGGGCATGTTGTTGTGTGGGCCATGAAAGTTCAGCTTCAACTTAAGAGTTTTCTCTAGCTTCTATTGCATCTATTTAACTGGTTTGAGATGCACATCAGAGATGCTGTAAGGCTTGCCTGTCATGTACAGGACCGTGTTGTTGTACTGCACCTGCCTTTTTGTCCCGAATTATTTGTGTATATGCATGAACGGTGCAGCTGAAGGAATCATGCAATTCGACTTTGTTAATTCTCACTTAATGTTTTCCTTCTTGCATTAAAGTTTTGTGCAGACCGAAAGAAGCCAAAGCTGAAGGTTGGCACACATCCTATCTGGGAGTCATTTTTCGAAGCTAACTTAACTGACAAAGATACAAACTCTGGTAGTACCCGATATCAATAGCTCAAGTATCCTTTCAATAGTAGATCCAGGAACACAGCAATTTTATTTTTATGGCTTTACATCCACATATGGTCTTGTATGAACACAACTATTTTTAACCTGCATTTCTGTTTTTAAATTCCATCGGTTCTGGTCTTGCCTCTTGGTGGTGAGCATTAACTAAGAAATGCTAGTTTCTGTTTGAGCTATTTATTTGAAATCTATAGCTTGGCGCAAAGAAGGGGAGCCTTGGCGCAGTGGTAAAGCTGCTGCCTTGTGACCATGAGGTCACGGGTTCAAGTCCTGGAAACAGCCTCTTACAGAAATGTAGGGAAAGGCTGCGTACAATAGACCCAAAGTGGTCGGACCGTTCCCCGGACCATGCTAGTCTTGAATGAGCCAGATTAGGGAATGTCATATGCTAGTTTATTTCCTACAATGGCATATGCTTGTTAAAATCATGCCTTTTGTGATTTGTTTTAGCTTTCTACTCTATTCGATTTGAAGAAAGGAGGAGAAAGAGACATAAGAGGATAAAACAAATCTAGTATACCTCATCAGGTTAATTGTATATGAATGCCTCCGAAGATACCAAGTAGGCAAGTAACCGACTTGCTGAAGTACCAATGTACCATGACAATTTATCACTGAAGTTACATGGTTCCAGTTTGATTAATAGTTGCCCCGTCGATATCGACACAAGGAAAATCACTATACCTTGCTTGAAAATTATATAATATCACTAGAGGGGGGAAAGACCATTCTAGCAATCAGTTGTGAATTGTTTCCAACAAGTATAACATTGAGTTCCATTCTTTCAGTGACATCATCAACAAATGGTATTTTGGAGAAACTAGGACAAAAGGAAGGAACTGCAGCAATGACAATTGGTGACATAAAACCAGTCCTGCTGGATTTACAGTGTACTACTTCCGATGGGGAAGAATTTACTTTTGGTAAGTTACTGTTGATATTTTTAGTCTGTATAAGTCGAATACATCGAAGTTCTGTTAGTTAAGTGCTCGGCATGAAGCCCAGTTCAAGCTTGCTAGAAATGACCTATGGTTCGGAAATCAAAACTTGCCACTAGGCAATGGATGCCATAAGGAAACTGATTTCAGTCCAGTCCAATTCCTGGATTGAATTGTGGTAGCTTAATGTCTTAATTATATTTGAACTTCGGATATGATCATGTGAACCAGTCCACACTACGCACTTCCAGCTAAGGAGACATGTTGGTTGGTCTACACATGGAAAAAGTACTATAGCTATGACATCTTCCATTGTTTTCATAATTAGTTCGAGCCTGGTTACCATTAGGTTGCTGATACTGACGGCCTTCTATTCCATGAAATTGTGCTGTATGCAGTGATAACAAAATATTCCGCCGAAGCGTGAAAAAGCCTCTAAACAGCTGGAAATTATGTTGTAGAAACTTACTTTCCTTGTTACTTGTCTTCCATTCTGAACTCTGGATGCTCAAATTTAGTATGCCAACCTTGAGTTAACATCATAATTTCTTTTATGTAAGATTAAAAAACACTTGATGTTTAAATTTAGTTTGCCAGCCTTTTGAGTGAACATCATAAGTTCTTTTTGTAAGATTCTCATGACAGTGGTATTGTTTTTTTCTAGATTTACGCAAAATGGTTGAAGCATGTAGAAATGAAGAGGTACCAAATTGTGTTACTGTTTCATGGTTTATTTGAGTTATTAAAAGACACTCCCCTGTCCTTTCCGTACTAACAGTTGACATGCACATGTCTTTTATGTGTGCATTATAGATAGAGTCGCTTGTGAAAAAGAAATACGGGCAAGAAGCTTTTACAATCTTTAGGCTATTGGTCACACAGGGTTGTGCAGTTGAGACAGATCAAGTAAGTACTCTTACACATTGAGGAAATAGTAGAACTATGCTTTGCTATTGTTGTCAATCTCGTTTGATTAAGAAAGCTTCTGTTATGCATTAATTTTATTTGTGTGATCCTGTTTTATGATTGTTTATTTGATGACATGGCTTCCTGTTGCAAACTGAAGTACACAAATCTAAACTTTGATTGCAAATGTGCAGATTATTGACACAACAATTCTTGACAAGCAGATTGTTCATTCAACTTTGTACAAACTATGGAACGATGGCTACATAGATACAGAGGTATGTTTCCTAGTGTCATCAGAAAAGTAGTATTTCTTGCTTGGAGGGCAGAGAGAATGACAATGATAACCCTCCTTGCTTTAAATGTTTGTTGTGTGATAACTTAACTGCTTTGATGGTCTACTACTTTACTATACAAGGCAGGTGGCCCATATTAGCCTTACGAATGCATCATGAATTCATGATATATTTCGTTACTTTCATCATAAATCTGCATCATTTATAAGCATCAATGCAGTTTAAAAAGGCTATTTGAGCATTTGGGATAAAGCTTGTAAACAAACTTGATAAGTTAGTTAATACAAGAGTAAGTGTCTAAAGTTTTCTTGACACATTAAGTACTTAAACACAAATAATATCCAGTTGTATGTTCTAGAGTAATTCCTATCCAGTTATATGTTCTAGAGTAATTCCCAGTAATGTGAATGGTGCTCGAACACCTTAACCCACACTTTCTGAGTTTTGTGGTGTGGCAATTGGTAATGCCGCAAAAGTTTAGAACTTCTTGCACCCATAAGTTTCACCAGCTCAAGAGCATATGTAGGTGCTTTGTTAAACACTTATTCCTTAAAATGAATAAGTAACTTCTGTAAATTTACTGAACAAATACCAGTTTCAGGGAAGATCCTTCAAAACAAATTAAGGATAAGGAATTGGAAAAGTTTAAAACTTCTTGCACCCATAAGTTTCACCAGTACTAATGCTGCATTATTGGGTTACAAATTTGAAGGAATGAGTGGGTTATAAGGAATCTGCTAGAGAGGCTCTAATGCTGCATTAGCATAGTTGGAACAATCCATAAATAATACCTGTGAAAGTGATTCTATTGGACTGATACAGTAGAAAATTAGCTGGAACTAGGAAATTGGATGCATCTGCTATTGCTGTTTTTGGCTTTTGTTGTACCCCAAATAAATGTTTGCACTAGATGTTTGACAAAATGATATGTTCTTAAGCCACATAGAATGGTATTTTTGTTCCACACGTCACCCATGGCAGAGTTATCGTCTAGCAACTTTCAAGTTTCAGTTACTTTCCTGGACCAATAGTTCAGAGCTTCCACACTACTGCAGTTCTGCTACCTCAGTTTCAAGCTAACCTAGAGAACTGACTATGGCTTAAAGCTAGGAGAATTTTTGTTGTAAATTACAGGATATTATGCATATGGATATCCTGTAAGTTTATAAGTAACAAAAAACGTCTCATTTTGTGCTTCTGTTCACAATAATTCTATTATGTTTACAGAAAATCGCTTCCGCAGCAGGAACAGGGTACGCACAGTTTTTTGTATGGAGAGCCAAAAATACATTTCGTGAGCAGTTCATCGATAATCTCTACCATGCTGCTTTGAACTTGCGCCAGATGGTGAATTACATTGCTGAACTTCTGCTCGAGGTTATCATCTAATGATCACCATTTACAGTTTTTTAGCTGTAAGCTGAGTTTTCCTAAGCAAAAAATTGTTTATTACTTTTACGTTTCATGAATTCAGGATGCATGTCAGGATTGGTTGCTCTATTGCCCATATGTTTATCATCACAGTACATACATGACTATATAATGTGTTTATGCCATATCATAGTTGCAATTCAGTTTGATTGTTTCTTTACTGAGTCGGTACTTTCATAGCGTTGTTTGGTTGGGATCAGGCTTACATTATTAGATCATCCCAAATGCACAGCAGGAAGATACGTAACCATATATCGAGGCCAATAATTTCCTATGCTCCCATATAGAAAACCTTGGTTAGAAACAACTCTCGAGTTACTAGATTGAAGAATCAATTGGGCTGAGATCAGTTTACATTAGTACCATCACTGGGAAGTTGTAGGACACCTGATGTGTAATGCACGTTCGTCAGAATAACAAGAATAATGTCTGTCAGCAATATGGGATTAGTTGCCACCATGCCATCTTACTAAATGAACCCTTACTTTGCTGAAACTAACTTTGTTGGCTTGAAGCAGATTTTACTTGCAGAGATGTGTGCAACCTGACCTCAACTCACGAATTGTTCATGTATTGCAGGGCTCGAAGGACGAAACAAAGCTGCGGAACAGAAAGAACATTCTGATCCTGGCCCTCACGAGACATGATGACTCTCTCATGCTTTTCCATGATTTTTGAAAACACCGGAGTCGGTCTTAGTCTACCATAAATGTAGAAAGTAAACCAGACTGAAGTTGGACAACTGAATTAATATATCTTTGGCTCTTAGCTGATTTCACCTACGGGAAATTCATTTACGCTGCATGTTTTGAGATCTTCGTGATTGCATTTTGCCATTGTTGTGTTTGGAAATTCCACACTTTGGTAATATCCAGCATGCAATTGGTACGGTAGGAGGAATACTATTCCCGCCGACCTGCCGATTGTCCACTCGTCATCCTGCATGTCAGGCTATCCATTCCGTTCGTCTGGCCAAATGCCACTCGTACCGGCAGGCAGGCAGGCCACCGATGATTGGAAGCGGATAATCACAATAATTCGCAAGTTGCGGGGGCGCCGATGCTGCGCCACTCGGAACGGCCACCGTTGCATTTGCATTATCTATCTATCAATCCGCGCGCGAGAGGTAGAGGTCGCAAACGCGTCGTCATGCACGTATGACCATGGACTTTCGCGAGCCGTATCGCACCCATGTGCGCGCGCACACATGCATGAAGCAGCCCTACAGCTAATGCGCGCGCATACGGCCAGGTCAACTGCTGCAGTTAGCTGGAGACAAATACTAACAAAACCAACGATTCTTTCTTTCTGCAATGATAAGAGAGTCCCCCCACTGATTCGGCCTTGTTCCGCGGGGAATGTTCGACGGCGTACCAACCTCCATAAACAACGGTGTAATGAGAGCAAAAGTCTGTACGTACGTACGCAATCGATCCGCCTATACAGATGGATAGATATATTGTACTACGTACTTGCGTATGATTGTGTCCACACATTGTACGTACGTACGTAGTACGTTATCTACACGGAGGGGTGAGGCGCTGCTGGTAGTAGTGGTGGCGTTTCACCATGCACGCGCCTGCGATTTGGGATTTTGTGTAGTCCAGCTGGTGAGTGACAATCTCGCGTCTTGTTTCCTTGTGCCTTCTGAAAGTTCCAAGCCAAGTGGTCGTGCCTTTTCTTCTTGTTGCTACTGTCCGTGCGTTGTTACCGATCTCCATGTAGCACATTATATCGGCTATCATTTGAACCTTTCTAGCTCCATATATATAGCTTTTGGAGCGTGAACTCAACTTCCCGATTTGGTATTGCGGAAACTTGTGGAGACAGATGCCACGCTTGCCAGTCGGCACTCAGGAAATGGCACGATGAGCAGCTCGGTGCATGTTTCTGAACCTGAATTCGCAGTGCGTAGCCGAGTTTTACGTCGCTTCAAGGAAGGGAAGGCTCCGTTGCTGTGGGGCTGAGTGGTGGCGATCGACTCCTATGCCTGCTACAACAACCCATTAAGATTTAGGGATTGCAATGCAAGCAATCCCTTCTGGCCCAGTATTGCCTGACAGCAACACACACACACACACACACACACACACACACACACACACACACACACACACAATAGCACTGTGCCATTCTCCTTGTCACCTGGGATAGAAGGATTGGTTTCTAGCACTACTATTTTATTTACGTCCCGCTGTGCATGATAAGACTAGTGATCACCCACCCAGCGTGCAGTGAGATCCGGAATACGCGTGTGACATACTGACCACGAACGCAGACATCCTACAACCTACTACAGATCGACTAGAAAAATTCAGGCCGCCGGAGGGATCCCTTCTGATCTGATTGACAATTGAACGTAAACACGCCCCAGTCATGGTTCAAAAGGCCTTAACCCTGTGGATCAGCTTGCAGGCAGAGCAGTTTTTTGCTCCCGCGCTGCTAATGGACTACGGGACACATGTGACGGTGCCTCTGCCCTGCGATACCGTGGTCAAATGGACGATGAGCTGGAGGCCAGGCACCAATGGAGTACCACCATGTGCCGTGACAGAATATGTTGCCGCCTGGGCATGTGGCCTTGCTTCAGCTCTTTCGGGAACTTGTTGCCAATCAATACCGGGTCGTGTCTGATCGATCGGGCATCAGCTCTGCGCGCGCGGCGTCGCGTGGGAGTGGGATTCGGGGTGGACGGCCCCTTCGCCTCGTCACTCACGGGGCACCGATCTTCCCCCCCCCCCCCCCCGCGCCGCGCGCCAAGAATATCATGCTTTATTGAGAGTCATAAAGCACTTAGAAGATCTAGTTAGAATATATGCCGCGACATTCGATAAACGATTTATATGACCAAAGAGAGCGGACGAGAAGAACGACGCCAACTCCTTGATATCAACAGTAATGAGCCCCACCGGTGAGCGATCAACCGTCGATGCATTGATTCTCTAGATAACGGACAAACAGTTTGACTAGAAAATGATCCTTGGAAAGTTCTCCTGACGGGTAAGAGCCACCGCACGCAATAGCGCCATGGTTTCAGCTAGTTCCGGGAGGTAACCTCATCAACGTGCTCACGCCAAACCAACAAGCAATCACGGAGCACCAAATCTTGTGCCGTGTTATGCGTCCCTCCCGATAGACTAGGGGGGAAATATAAAGAATTGTTGTGTGTTCGGCATAACTGGCACGAGCGGAAGTGAGAATGTGCTCTTATATCATGGTTAAAGGCATGTATAGCGGCGAACAAAAAAGTCTTATTAAACCTAGAACATAATTTAGAGAAGACAAACTATGGATTATTTCTTAGTCTTATCTTGGCAGGATAGATATATCTTTTTTTAATGGAGGCTATGCCTTATCCAATAATTAAGGAGTTCAGAATTGTGTTTAGAAAATCAAAAATAAGATTACATGATCATTACTCTCCCGGCATGATATAGCCTTGTTTTGTGCCAGCGGTGACCCAAAGGTTGGCCCCACATTGAATGTTTGATAGTAGGATGGACGGGAGGGAAGACCCTAGCATTTCTCTCGTACCAAATGATCCAACAAGTTACCATGGTAAGGGAGGCTAACACCTTCCGGCTCAGCATATTGGTGCCTGGCATGTTGATCCACCAATCCATAATGGAGCGCTCACCAATCCATGATGAAGTGTCCATGTAGTCGAGGTTGAGCCATCCCTTGATCATGCCCATAATCTGACAGTGTATCGGCACTTGAAGAAAATGTGGCCAACAGATTATGTAATCTGCTTGTAAAGCGGGCAGAGGCCATGATTTGGACATATCCTTTCTTTCAGTCTATGCGCTATCCGAATATGGTTTTGAATTGCCAACCAAGCAAAGAATTTCTTCTTTGGAGGGCTCCAGTCCTTCCAAACCGCGGAGCTCGTGGGCGAGCGAGCCATCCCTAGAAGTTGGGCATTGTACATGGATGTGGTGGAGTAGTACCCGTTGGTCGTATGCTTCCAGTAGATAATGTCATCGGTGTCCGCGGAAATTGGAATGGTCCTCAAGCCAGCCCACATAGTAACAATTTGCCGGATGTGAGCCATCGTCTAGAGGTTGGGAAGCTTAATCTTGGAGAGCCACGCGTCTCCATCCATGGCTTCCTTGACCTTCCAGTTTTTTTTCTTGTGGAGGCCTCTAAGATGAGATGGGTGTTGTTGATCGGCTTCTCCCCGTTAACCCAAGCGGAGTCCCAAAAGGGCGCACATGCTCCGTTGCCAATGGTGATGTGCGAGGATGCATAGAATAGGTCACAGTCCAACTCATCACAGGGGTTGCCCAACCCAACCCACATCTTGGACGGCTATTTCCATTCAAACCATAGCCATCTAAGTCGAAGAGCCCTTGCAAATTTAGCGAGATAAAGGATTCCCAATCCCCCATGATTAGTCGAGCGACAGGCGGAGTTCCCGTTGACCTTGCACTTTATCCCGGTTGTCTTGTTTGTGCCCGCCCAATGGAAGGCCCGCTCGATCTTGGTGATGCCAAGAAGGGTGCTCGGAGGAGGATTTAGGACGGAGATGTGGTAAATCACTTGCAAAGTGAGTACGAACTTGACAAGCGCATCTCGCCCTGTGACGGTAATATTCTGCCCATCCCAAGGCACAAGCCTAGCCGCAACCTTGTCCTTAAGGAATTGGAAATCGGCACGCCAAAGTTGCCAAACTGATAGAGAGGCCCAAGTATTTGATAACTAAGGCGGCATGGGTGGCCGGCAAGTTAGCAAGGGTTGAGTCCAAGTTGAGATTTCCACACTGAATTGGGACAACCGAGCTCTTCTGGAAGTTAGTCAAAGGCCCATCACATTTCCAAAGAAATTAAGGAGCCACGCGAAGTTCTTGATATCCTTCTTGATGGGAGCCATAAAAACTACGGAAGATTGATCTTCGCCTCCTAATCTTGTGGAATAGGCCACGTCGGGTAGGAAGTTCAAGCATTTACATCAAAAGGGGCAATCGTGGTGATGAATATGATGGAAATATGCCCTAGAGGCAATAATAAAGTTGCTATTATTATATTTCCTTATTCATGATAAAGGTTTATTATTCATGCTAGAATTGTATTGATCGGAAACTTAAATACGTGTGTGGATACATAAACAAATACCGTGTCCCTAGCGAGCCTCTACTAGACTAGCTCGTTGATCAAAGATGGTTAAGGTTTCCTAACCATGGACATGTGTTGTCACTTGATAAAGAGATCACATCATTAGGAGAATGATGTGATGGACAAGACCCATCCATTAGCTTAGCATATGATCGTTCAGTTTATTGCTACTGCTTTCTTAATGTCAAATACATATTCCTTTGACCATGAGATCGTGCAACTCCTGGATACCGGAGGAATACCTTGTGTCCTATCAAACGTCACAATGTAACTGGGTGATCATAAAGATGCTCTATAGTTATCTCCGAAGGTGTCTGTTGAGTTGTATGGATCGAGATTGGGATTTGTCACTCCGTGTAACGGAGATGTATCTCTGGGCCCTCTCGGTAATACACATCACAAGAAGCTTGCAAGCAAAGTGACTAAGGAGTTAGTTACGAGATGATGTGTTACAGAACGAGTAAAGAGACTTGTCGGTAATGAGATTGAACTAGGTATGGAGATACCGACGATCGAATCTCGGGCAATTACATACCGACAGACAAAGGGAATTACATATGTTGTCATAAAGGTTCGACCGAGAAAGTTCTTCGTAGAATATGTAGGAACCAATATGGGCATCCAGGTCCCGCTATTGGTTATTGATCGGAGAGGTGTCTCGGTCATGTCTACATCATTCTCGAACCCGTAGGGTCCGCACGCTTAATGTTCGTTGATGATATAATATTATATGAGTTATGTGAGTTGATGACCGAATGTTGTTCGGAGTACCGGATGAGATCACAGACATGACGAGGAGCTCCGGAATGGTCCAGTGGTAAATATTGATATATAAGACGATGATATTTGGTCACCCAAAAGGTTTCAGAAAGAACCGGGTATTTATCGGAGTGCCGGAAGGGGTTCTGGGAGGCCACCGGTAAGTAGTGGGCCTTGTGGGCCAAAGGGGGGTGCACACCAGCCCACAAGGGGGCTAGCGCGCCCCTCCACCCCCTGCCCAGGCACGAAGGAGTGAGGGAAGGAAGGGGGAGGCACCCTAAGGCAGCCAGCCCCCTTTCCTTCCTCCCATGTTCAAATATGGAAGGGGGGGCGCAGCTAGGCAGGCCTCTAGGGCAGCTGCCGGCCACTTGGGGGCGCCCTAGGGCTGCCTACTCTCCCCCTCCACCTATATATATATATATATGTGTGTGTGTGTGTGTGTGTGTGTGTGTGTGTGTGTGTGTGTGTGTGTGTGGAGGGAGAGGGGCAACATACACCATGATCCCCAAGCCGTGTGCAGCACTCCTGTCCCTTTAGTTCATCCTCGGTCATATTTTCGTAGTGCTCTGCGAAGCCCTGCGGAGATAGTTGCATCACCACCGTCATCACACCGTCTTGCTGCCGGAACTCATCTACTACTTCGCCCATCTTGCTGGATCAAGAAGGCGAGGACGTCATCGAGCTGAACGCGGAGGTGTCGTACATTCGGTACTTGATCGAGCGGATAGCAAAGGTGTACGACTACATCAACCGCGTTGATAAACGCTTCCGCTTAACGATCTATGAGGGTACATAGACACACTCTCCCCTCGTAGCTATGCATCTCCATGGATAGATCTTGCATGTGCGTAGAAAAAAAAATCCATGCAACGCTCCCCAACAAAATAGTAGCGGTGAAAGCAGGTATCCTTGACATAAACCATGATTGTGCTTGATGTGGGGGTCGAGCACCCTGTTGAGGAGAGGATCCTCGAGAAACGAGCGAAGCAAGGCGGTGATCCACTCCCAGTACCTAGGAGGGAAACCCCTCCTATGTAGGAGGTCAATAATGTTCTCCATTTCACCGAGTCTAAGGCTTTGCATATGTCAAGCTTAAAGAGGAACGCGGGAGTTTTGCTCTTGTGGAGGAAATGTGCAAGGCACTTCACATACATGAAGTTGTTGTGAATGGATCTCCTTTTGATGAAGGCACTTTGCACGTTCGAGATGAGGGTGTGCATGTGTGGGTCGAGATGCATTGCAGGCACTTTTGCAACGATCTTCACAACGTTGTGGATGCGGCTTATCAGCCTATAGTTAGAGATCCTCTGTGCCCTCTTTTTTTTGTAGGAGCACAATGTTCACGGAATTGAGACACTTGAGGTTCGATGAGTGGAGATTGTCAAAGAAAAGAATGACATGTATGATGTCACTCTTTATGGCAGGCCAACATTTCTGGAAAAAGGCACCTGTAAAGCCATCCAGACCGGGAGCTTTGTCGCTAGGCATTTGGTTGATGGCCTTTGTCACTTCCTCCTCGGTGATAGGATTGTCAAGGCCAGAGAGGCCATGGTCACCAAAACTGAGCTCGTTCACCTCAAAATTTATCCTACATGCCACTCGTAAGATAGCACCACTATACATGCCCTAATAGATTACAAGAGAAAGGCCGACACTACGTGACTGAGTTGGTAGTCGTTTTGTTTGGAGACATCAGATCATGTCCATTAGCAGCGCACCTCTCTCCTTCACACCACACGCGGGTCAGTGGCTACTACGTGATGCACCAACACCAGCGACCTTGCCATAGCAGCTGGTGCCAAAAGCCGACGACCTTGCACCAGGAGGTGGTGTTGTACGCCATGACTCGCAGCAGGACGTCAGTGCCAGCGACCTCTCACTTCCATTCCCCTTTGCAACACCTCCTCTCCTTCCTTTGATACGCCCATTTTGCATCACTATTTCCTATTATAATTTATTCTATTTCAATGATATATTTCACTTATAATGAAATTCTAATGTATTTTCGCTCTTCAAATGCAAGGTAAACACAAAGAGGAAATTGCCAAACAGCTAGAAATCTAGACCAAAGTTACAACTGAACAAAAAAATGGAGCTTCTAGAATGTCGGATTTTACTGAATTATTTTCAAAAAATATGAAGACCGGAGCCAGAAGATGGGGCCAAGTGGAGCGACCAAGAGCCCACACAGCCAGGCCATATGACTGGCTCCCTAGCCATGTCACTTGGCCGCGTGGACCCATGGTGGCTCCCCTCCCGACACCCTTTAGCCATAAATTCTATTCTTACCTAGAAAAAATCACTAAAATTCCTCGCGACTTTCCACCGCCATTTGCGAGGCAAAACGTAGGCAGAGAGCTTTTGCTCTTTGGTGAAGCAATTCTGCTAGGAAAACTTCCCTCTGGAAGGGGGAAATCGAAGCCATCGTCATCACCAACACCTCGTTCATCATCGGGATCATCATCTTCAACAACATCTTCACCAAGACCATCTCATCTCCAAACCGTAGTTCCTCCATCTTCTCAATCTTTGTACCAAACCTCAAATTAGTTGCTGAGAGTACTTGTATGTGTTGATTACACCTTGTAGCTGGTGCATAAGAGATTTATTGGTGAAAGATTGTTATGTTTAGATTGATAATCAAATATTTATACTCACTGGTCATGATCCATATGATGTCTTGTTATTATATCCTTTAGTTCCTGGGGACATGGGAGAAGTCTTGTTGCTAGTAATCATGTTAAGTTGAATATTGTTTAATGTTTTAATGATATGTCGTGTTGTCCTTCCTCTAGAGGTGTTATGTGAACGTCGACTATATGACACCTCACCCTATCTATGCCTAGGGGAACACATTTTGGAATTGGTTTATAGATGATGGGTTGCAGGATTGATAGAAACTCAAACCCTAGTTTATGAATTGCTCTGCCAGGGGCTGTTTTGGATCATATTGTTTACTGCAGTAAAAGCCGTGGGTGATTGGCAACATGGATGTGATACATATGAGTATTCACCGGTATTACACGAAGGCATTGAACCATGTGTTACTTGATTGTTATTAACTATTGCTTTAATCACTTTTATCTTGATTTCACAACAATTTACATTATTTAATAAAGATTATGCTAGGTAGCATGCAACATAAAAATTACTTTCTTTTATCATCTACTTGCTCGAGAAAGAGTAGGAATTAAGCTTGGGGATGGTGATATGTCTCAAACGTATCTATATTTTTTCATGCTATTATCATATTTATTTTACATATTGTTATATTGTTTTTATTTGGACTAACCTATTAGTCTTGTGTCAAAGGTTGATTCCCGTTTTATACTGTTTTTGGAGAGTTAACGGAGTTTAGATTCTAAGATGCACTTTACGATATTGTTCATTTAACTCTGTTTGTGCAGTTCATTGTTAAAAATTCATTTACCTATTGTTGCTTGAGTTGTGTTGAAGCTTTTGCTTATAGTAGGAAAACAACAATAGCATGTTCTCTCAAAATAGCATACATCAGTAGTTTACTGAATTTATTCAGTTAACTTGCGCACCTAGATTCGTATGTACACATTTTGTGGCTTCGTATGCGCACCTAGTTTCTTTTCTTCATTTTTCGAGTAAAGTATGCGTAGCTAGCTGTGTAAGACCCCCCTCCCGCAGTCAGGGACCAACTGCACAATCATTTCATATTAATTTAGTACCTGATGTAACATTGGAATCTCCATGGAGCGTGTTTGGGGCCACCCATGGTAGGACCAATCTTCTTTTTCTTTTGCCTAAACTTTTGCTAAGTGTAGCTGCACCTCTTGGATTTCTTGACCGCACACCTGCACACAAAAATGCAAACAAACTTGAAAATGCACATCAGTTAACTGAAATATCCACTTAACATCAGTACTTCACTGAATTTATTCAGTTAACTTGCAAGATGCAGTTAACTGAATTGATTCAGTTAACTGAGTTCCAATTCTAAGATGCAGTTTACGGTATTATTCAGCTAACTCTGTTTGTGCAGTTCATCGTTAAAAATTCATTTACCTACTGTTTTTTGATTTGTGTTGATGCTTGTGCTTATAATAGGAAAGCAGCAATAGCATGTTCTGCCAAATAGCATACATCAGTAGTTTACTGAATTTATTCAGTTAACTTGCACACCTAACTTCATATGTACACATTATGTGGCCTCGTATGTGCACCTAACTTCTTTTCTTCATTTTTGAGTAAATTATGCGTAGCTAGTTGTGTAAGATCTCCCACTCGCAGTCAGTGACCGACCGCACAATCATTTTGTATTCATTTTAGTACCTGATGTGACGTTGGAATCTCCATGGAGCGTGTTTGGGCCACTCGTGGTAGGCCCAATCTTCTTTTTATTTTGCCTAAATTTCTGGTAAGTGCAGCTGCACCTCTTGGATTTCTTGACCGCACACCTAAAAATGGAAATGCAAGCAAACTTGAAGATGCACATTAGTGACTGAATTTATTCACTGTACATCAGTAGTTCACTAAATTTATTCAGTTAACTTGCAAGATGCAGTTAACTGAATTGATTCAGTTAAATGAGTTCAGATTCTAAGATGTGGTTTACTATAAAGTTTAGCTAACTCTGTTTCTGCAGTTCACTATTAAAAACTCATCTACCTATTGTTGTTTGAGTTGTGTTTATGCTTGTGCCTATAGTAGGAAAACAACAATAGCATGTTCTGCCAAATAGCATACATCAGTAGTTTACTGAATTTATTCAGTTAACTTGCGCACCTAGCTTATTATGTACACATTTTGTGGCTTCGTATGGGCACCTAGCTTCTTTTTCTTTTCTTTTGTGAGTAAATTATGTGTAGCTAGCTGTCTAAGGCCTCCCACTCACAGTAAGGCACCGACCGCACAATCATTTTATATTTCATTTTAGTACCTGATGTGACGTTGGAATCTCGATGGAGCGTGTTTAGGGCCACCCGTGGTAGGCCCAATCTTCTTTTTCTTTTGACTAAATTATTAAGTGCAGCTGCACCTCTTGGATTTTTTTACCACACACCGGAACACGGAAATGCAAGAAAACTTGAAGATGCACATTAGTTAATTGAATGTATTCACTATACATCATAGTTAACTTGCAAGATGTAGTTAACTGAATTGATTCAGTTAACTGAGTTTAGATTCTAAGATGCAGTTTACTGTAATTCTTCAGTTAACTGAGTTTGTGCAGTTCATTGTTAAAAAATCATTTACCTACTATTGTTTGAGTTGTGTTAATGCTTGTGCTTATATTAGGAAAGCAGCAATAGCATGCTTTGCCAAATAGCATGCAACAGTAGTTTACTGAATTTATTCAGTTAACTTGCGCACCTAGCTTCGTATGTACACATTCTGTGGTTTCGTATGCGCACCTAGCTTCTTTTCTTCATTTTTCGAGTAAAGTATGTGTAGCTAGCTGTGTAAGACCTCCCTCTCGCAGTCAGGGGCCAACCACACAAATCTTTCGTATTCATTTTAGTACATGATGTGACATTGAAATCTCCATGGAGTGTGTTTGGAGCCACCCATCGTAGGCCCAATCTTCTTTTTCTTTTGCCTAAATTTCTGGCAAGTGCAGCTACAACTCTTGGATTTATTGACCGCACACCTGAAAACAGAAATGCAAACAAACTTGGAGATTCATATCAGTTAAATGAAATTATCCACCTGACATTAGTAGTCCACTAGATTTATTTAGTTAACTTGCAAGATGCAGTTAACTGAGTTCAATTTCTAAGATACAGCTTACTATATTGTTTAGCTAACTCTGTTTGTGCAGTTCACTGTTAAAAATTCATTTACTTACTGTTGTTTGAGTTGTGTTGATGCTTGTGCTTATAGTACGAAAGCAGCAATAGCATGTTCTGCCAAATAGCACACATCAGTAGTTTACTGAATTTATGCAATTAACTTGCACACCTAGCTTAGTATGTACACATTATGTGGCCCCGTATGCCACCTAGCTTCTTTTCTTCATTTTTTGAGTAAATTATGCGTAGCTAGTTGTGTAAGACCTCCCACTTGCAGTCAGGGACCGACCGCACAATCATTTTTTATTCATTTATGTACCTGATGTGATGTTGGAATCTCCACGGAGCGTGTTTGGGGCCACTCGTGGTAGGTGATGTCTACTATGCAACTTTATTCTTGTAGACACGTGTTGGGCCTCCAAGCGCAGAGTTTTGTAGCACAGTAGCAATTTTCCCTCAAGTGGATGACCTAAGGTTTATCAATCCGTGAGAGGTCTAGGATGAAGATGGTCTCTCTCAAATGACCCTGCAACAAAATACAAGAAGTCTCTTGTGTCCCCAACACACCCAATACAATGGCAAATTGTATAGGTGCACTAGTTCGGCGAAGAGATGGTGATAAAAGTGTAATATGAATGGTAAAAATATATTTTTATAATCTGAATAAATAAAAACAGCAAGGTAGCAAATAGTAGACGGGCACAAAAACGGTAATGCAATGCTTGAAAATGAGGCCTAGGGTTCGTACTTTCGCTAGTGCAATCTCCCAACAGTGCTAATATAATTGGATGATATAACCACCCCTCAAAGTGCGATGAAGAATCACTCCAAAGTTCCTATCTAGCGGAGAATTTAAGAATAAATTGTTTGTAGGGTAAAAAACCACCTCAAAGCTATTATTTCCGTTCGATCTATTCAAGAGTTCGTACTAAAATAACACAAAGCTATTCTTTCTGTTCGATCTATCCTAGAGTTCATACTAAAATAACACCAAATAAAAATCATATTCATAATACTCAATCCAACACAAAGAACTTCAAAGAGTGCCCCAAGATTTCTCACCGGAGAAACAAAGAGAAGAACGTGCATCAACCCCTATGCATAGATTACCCCAATGTCACCTCGGGAATCCGCGAGTTGAGTGCCAAAACATATATCAAGTGAATCAAAATAATACCCCATTGTCACCACGAGTATTCATTTGCAAGACATATACCAAGTGCTCTCAAATCCATAAAAGTATTCAATCCGATAAAACGAAATCTCAAAGGGAAAACTCAATTCATCACAAGATAGAGAGGGGAAAACACCACATGATCTGACTATATTAACAAAGCCCGCGATACATCAAGATCCTGACATCTCAAGAACACGAGAGAGAGAAAGAGAGAGGTTAAACACATAGCTACTGGTACAAACCCTCAGCCCCGAGGGTGGACTACTCCCTCCTCATCGTGGTGGCCGCCGGGATGATGAAGATGGCCACTAGTGATGATTCCTCCCTCCGACAGGGTGCCAGAAAGGGTCTAGATTGGTTTTTGGCGGCTACAAAGCCTTCCAGACTTCTGAACTAGGTTAACCCCGAGGGTTTTTGGAATATTTGTGAATTTATAGGGTAAAGAGGGGGTGCAGGAGGCCACCGAGGTGGGCACAACTTACCTGGGCGTGCCTGGGCCCCCAGGCGTGCCCTAGTGGGTTGTGCCCCCCTTGGGGCACCCCCTAGATGCTGCTCTGGCCCATTTGTGGTCTTCTGGTCCATAAAAAATCCACAAAAATTTTAGCGGTGTTTGGACTCCGTTTGATATTGACTTCCTGCGATGTAAAAAACAAGCAAAAACAGCAACTGGCACTGGACACTGGGTCAATAGGTTAGTCCCAAAAAATGATATAAAGTTGCTATAAAATGATTGTAAAACATCCAAGAGTGATAATATATCAGCATGAATACTTCATAAATTATCGATACGTTGGAGACGTATCAGCATTCCCAAGCTTAATTCCTACTCGTCCTCGAGTAGGTAAATGATAAAAGAAATAATTTATGAAGTGTGAATGCTAGCAAAGTGCATAAGGTTGATCGATGATAATTTCAATCACTTTTCCTAGCATCATAACAACAATTCTTTCTTATAAAACTTCTCATGTTAAAGTAGCAACCAATTCACATGTTAAGGATCAAACAATGAATTCTCTTGAAACTCAACAACCTATGTTCTCAGTCACCAAGCAATTGTAATTCAACTTATTCAACAGAGTTTAAGTAAGAGCTCCACATACTCAACCATCATATAGTCTTCTATGATTGCTAACACTCACCGCATACACATGAGCAAAACGTTTCAACCAGACACATAGAAAGATAGGGGCTTACTATTTTGCCTCCCAACGTATTCACCTCAGGGGTGATGTCAACAATAATAACTCATGCTACCCATATTCAACTATACATATGTGCCTAGATCTTTCCTCACCACATGATGCTTGGCAAAGGAGAAAAATAAAAAGGAATAGAGAGAAAAACTTTGACTCTTGCATAAAAGAAAATACATAAAAGTAAAGGATAGGCCCTTCGCACAGGGAAGAAGAGGTTGCCATGCGCTTATTTGTTTGTATGCTCAACCCCTTAGTGCAAAAGAATGTCACGTTATATTGCCCCTTATGATAGCAACCTTTATTATGCAATTTGTCGCTTTTATTCTTTGCCATCACAAGTTCGTACAACGCTCAATTTTCTCTTACACTAAATGATCTAACACTTTTAGAGCAATTTTTGTTGCCTTATTGCACCGATGAAAACTTACTTTAAGGATCTTATTCAATAGGTAGGTATGTTGGACTCTTGAAAATAAAATTTGGGTTTAAGGGTTTTTGGATGCACAAGTAGTATCTCTACTTGGTGTGGAAATTTTGGCTAGCAAAGATGGGGGGCAAGCACCACATGTTGAAGGATCTATGACAATATAACTTCTATGTGAATATGAACAAACATAAATCATTATGCTGTCTTCCTTGTCCAACGTCAACAATTTTGGCATATAATATTTTAATGGGGGCCCACAATCACAAAATATTTCCATGATAGTATATTTTCATGTGAAAGTTCTCTTCCTTCTACTAATTATTCATGAATTGCTTTTATGACCAATATTGTGATTGTCAAGCTTCAAAAGATTTCACTTTCTAAACCCAATGTGAAGCTACTACTAGGCATGATATGAACATATATAATTTCAACTTCATGATATTCAATTCATTCAACAATTTACTCATAGGATATAAGTGAAGCACAAGAGTAAATGACAAACTACTCCAAACATATAAAAGTGAAGATCAAGCGAGTAGTTAAGTAAATAGGTAGCTATTTGAGGACTCTCTCTTATTCAAAAACTTTTAGATATAAGTATTTTGTTAAAACAGCAAGCAAAAGCAAAATAAAATGACATTCTAAGAATAGCACACATCATGTGAAGAAGCAAAAACTTAGGCTCAACCGAGACTAGCCGATAATTGTTGATGAAGAAAGGTGGGATGCCTACCGGGGCATACCCAAGCTTAGATGCTTGAGACTTCTTGAAATATTATCTAGGGGTACCTTGGGCATCCCCAAGCTTGAGCTTTTGTGTCTCCTTAATTCCTTTTATATCACGGTTTCCCTAAATCTTACAAACTACATCCACACAAAACTCAACAAGAACTCGTGAGATAAGTTAGTATAAACCAATGCAAAAACTTTATCATTCTCTACTGTAGCAGATCACAAAAAATATTATTCAACATTGCATACTAAATGCCTCTGCATTTTTAATACTCCTATCCTCAAATAGAATCAGTAAACAAGCAAACATATGCAAACAATGCAAACGTAACAACAATCTGCCAAAACAGTACAGTCTGTAAAGAATGCAAGAGTATCAATACTTATTCAACTCCAAACATTATGAAATTTTACCACACTGTAGAAAATTTATCAGAGCTTAATTTGCAAAAAGTTTCGACATTTTATCACATTATTACTTTTCTAGGGAATGTTTGCAACATCGATAAACTTTTTGTTTTTGAAACAGCAACATGTAGACTTGCAAAATAAGCATGGAAAAGGCTATCAGTGCCACTTTTAATGAAATGAAAGATGCAAAACATTATTATAAATAACAGAAAGCAAATCCTAACTAAATAAATTGACGCTCCAAGCAAAACACATATCATGTGACGAATGAAAACATAGCTCCAAGTGAGGTTACCGATAATGTTGAAGACAAAGGAGGAGATGCCTTTCGGGGCATCCCCAAGCTTAGTTGCTTGGATCTTTCTTGAATATTACCTTGGGGTTCCTTTGGCATCCCCAATCTTAGGGTCTTGTCACTCCTTATTCTCCTCATATCGACATCTCACCCAAAACTTGGAAACTTCAATCACACAAAGCTTAACGGAACTTCGTGAGATAGGTTAGTATGATAAAGAGCAAACCATTCCATTTTGGTACTGCCAAAGACAAAATTCATAAGGGCATGTACAATGGTTCTATCTTAGGAATGCCACGTAGGACAAATGATGAGGTGGAGGAGAGAGAAATCATAAGAAAAGACTCGTCTTCTCTTATTTAAGAGAAGACAAGAGATGATCTCTTAGCACAGTTTGTCTCACCACGCTTTTAGGAATAGCTAGTTATTGAAGATAAGACTAAGAGATGACCCATTGTAAACATGCTTTTTTGTCATCTCTAAATTACATGCAAGACTTAAGATAAGACTATCTTATCAACCATTGTACATGCCCTAATTGTTCTCACACAATGCCTTTTGTAACTCAGTATTTCCACAATTTATATTGAGCAATATAAGCCATAGAAACTAGAAAACAAGAAAACTATGCATTGAAAATAGAATATGTCAAAAACAGAATAGTGTGTAGTAATCTGTACTCAAACCATACTTCTGCTACTCCAGAAATTCTGAAAAAAATAGGACCACGTGAGCAATTTGTATATTAAGCTTCTGAAAAAGAATCAATTCAAAAGCACTCTTTTGTTAAAAATGAGAATTATTTTCGTGAGCACAAAAGTTTCTATTTTTCAGCAAGATCAAATCAAATATCACCCAACATGATCCCAAAGGCTTTACTTGGCACTTTATTGAAACAAAAGCAATAAAACATGATCAATACAGTAGCATAATCATGTGAAAACACAAATACTATAGGTAAAAGTGTTGGGTTGTCTCCCAACAAGCGCTTTTCTTTTATGCCTTCTTAGCTAGGCATGATGATTTCAATGATGCTCGCCTAAAAGTAAAGAACTGAAACATAAAGAGAGCATCAAGAAGCATATGACTAGCATGATTAAGTCTAACCCACTTCCTATGCATAGGTATTTGTGATAAAACAACTTATGGGAGCAAGAATCAACTAGCATAGGAAGGCAAAACAAGCATAACTTCAAAACTTTCAACATAAAGAGAGGAAACTTGATATTATTGCAATTCCTACAAGCATAAATTCCTCCCTCATAATAGTTTTCAGTAGAATCATGAATGAATTCAACAATATAACTATCAGATAAAGCATTCTTTTCATGATACATAGACATAAAAAATTTATTACTCTCCACATAAGCAATTTTTTTCTCATCATTAGTAGTGGGAGCAAACTCGACAAAATAACTATCATGGGATTGAAAATTAAAGTCATGATGACAAGTTTCATGGTTATCATTATTCTTTAGAGCATACATGTCATCACCATAATCATCATAGATAGCAACTTTGTCGTCATAGTCAATTGAAACCTCTTCCAAAATAGTGGATTCATCACTAAATAAAGTCATGACCTCTCTAAATCCACTTTCATAATTATCACAATAAGATTCAACACCCTCCAAAATAGTGGGATCATTAGGACCTAGAGTTGTCACTCTTCCAAACCCACTTTTATCAATATAATCATCACCAATAGGAGGCATGCTTTCATCATGATAAATTTTCTCATCAAAACTTGGGGGAGTGAAAATATCATCTCATCAAATATAGCATCCCCAAGCTTGTAGCTTTGCATATCATCAGCATCATGGATATTCAAAGAATTCATTATAACAAAATTGTAATCATGCTCATTATTCAAATATTTTGTGCCAAACATTTTATTGACTTCTT
The DNA here is from genome assembly GCA_032464435.1 of Aegilops umbellulata. NCBI lineage: Eukaryota > Viridiplantae > Streptophyta > Magnoliopsida > Poales > Poaceae > Aegilops > Aegilops umbellulata. Next base: position 336,315,418 of record CP136056.1, on the reverse strand, counting down.
CTTCTAACAATTGAGCACAATTTTCCGAACCATCATCTTCAAGAAAGATATTATAAAGATGATCAATGATATGATGCAACCTCAATTCCATTTTAAGTAGTTTTCTTTTACGAACCAAACTATTGAGAAAACAAGCAACTAAAAGATTCAATTGCAAGATCTAAAGATATACCTTCAAGCACTCACCTCCCCGGCAACGACGCCAGAAAAGAGCTTGATGTCTACTACGCAACTTTATTCTTGTAGACACGTGTTGGGCCTCCAAGCGCAGAGTTTTGTAGGACAGTAGCATTTTTTCCTCAAGTGGATGACCTAAGGTTTATCATTCCGTGAGAGGTGTAGGATGAAGATGGTCTCTCTCAAACGAACCTGCAACCAAATACTAGAATTCTCTTGTGTCCCCGACACACCCAATACAATGGCAAAATTGTATAGTTGCACTAGTTCGGCGAAGAGATGGTGATAAAAGTGCAATATGGATGGTAGAAATATATTTTTATAATCTGAATAAATGAAAACAACAATGTAGCAAATAGTAAACGGGCACAAAAACAACAATGTGATGCTTGAAAATGAGGCCTAGGGTCCGTACTTTCGCTAGTGCAATCTCCCAAAAATGCTAATATAATCAGATCATATAACCACCCCTCAAACTATGATGAAGAATCACTCCAAAGTTCCTATCTAGCGGAGAACATAAGAATAAATTGTTTGTAGGGTACGAAACCACCTCAAAGCTATTATTTCTGCTCGATCTATTCAAGAGTTCGGACTAAAATAAAACAAAGCTATTCTTTCCGTCCGATCTATCCTAGAGTTTGTACTAAGATAACACCAAAGCAAATTCATATTCATAATACTCAATCCAACACAAAGAACTTCAAAGAGTGCCCCAAGATTTCTACCAGAGAAACAAAGACAAGAACGTGCATCAACCCCTATGCATAGATTACCCCAATGTCACCTCGGGAATCTGCGAGTTGAGTGCCAAAACATATATCAAGTGAATCAAAATAATACCCCATTCTCATCATGAGTATTCATTTGCAAGACATATACCAAGTTCTCTCAAATCCATAAAAGTAAACACATAGCTACTCATACAAACCCTCAGCCCCGAGGGCGGACTACTCCCTCCTCATCGTGGCGGCCGCCGGGATGATGAAGATGGCCACCGGTGATGATTCCCCCCTCCGGTAGGTTGCCGGAAAGGGTCTAGATTGGTTTTCAGTGGCTACAAAGCCTTGCGGTAGCGGAACTGTTGATTTAGGTTAACCCCGAGGGTTTTTGGAATATTTGTAAATTTATAGGGTAAAGAGGGGGTGCGGGAGGCCACCGAGGTGGGCACTACCCACCTGGGCCCCCAGGCGCACCCTAGTGGGTTGTGCCCCCTTCGGGGCACCCCCAGGTGCTGCTCTGCCCATTGGTGGTCTTCTGGTCCATAAAAAATCCACAAAAAGTTTCGCGGTGTTTGGACTCCGTTTGATATTGATTTCCTGCGATGTAAAAAACAAGCAAAAACAATAACTGGCACTATGCACTAGGTCAATAGGTTAGTCCCAAAAAATGATATAAAGTTGCTATCAAATGATTCTAAAACATCCAAGAATGATAATATATCAGCATGGATAATTCATAAATTATAGATACGTTGGAGACGTATCAGTAGGCCCAATCTTCTTTTTCTTTTGCCTAAATTTCTTGTAAGCCCAGCTACATCTCTATGATTTCTTGACCGCACACCTGAAAACGGAAATGCAAGCAAACTTGAAGATGCACATTAGTTAACTGAATTTATTCACTTTACATCAGTAGTTCACTGAATTTATTTAGTTAACTTGCAAGATGCAGTTAACTGAATGAATTTAGGTAACTGAATGGATTCAGTTAACTGATTTCAGATTCTAAGATGTAGTTTACTGTATTGTCCAGCTAACTCTATTTCTGCAGTTCATTGTTAAAAATTCATTTACCTACTATTGTTTGAGTTGTGTTGATGCTTGTGCTTAAAGTAGGAAAGTAGCAATAGGATGTTCTGCCAAATAGCATACATCAGTAGTTTACTGAATTTATTCGGTTAACTTGTGCATCTAGCTTCATATGTACACATTTTGTGGCTTGATATGCGCACCTAGCTTATTTTCTTTACTTTTTAGTAAATTATGCGTAGCTAGCTGTGTAAGACCTCCCACATGCAGTCAGGGACCGACCGCATAATCATTTTGTATTCATTTTAGTACCTAATGTGACGTTGGAATCTCCATAGAGCGTGTTTGGGCCACTCGTGGTAGGCCAAATCTTCTTTTTCTTTTGCCTAAATTTCTCGTAAGTGTAGCTGCAGCTCTTGGATTTCTTGACCACACACCTAAAAATGGAAATGCAAGCAAACTTGAAGATGCACATTAGTAACTGAATTTATTCACCGTACATCAGTAGTTCACTGAATTTATTTAGTTAACTTGCAAGATTCAGTTAACTGAATTGATTCAGTTAACTGAGTTCAGATTCTAAGATGCGATTTACAATAAAGTTCAGCTAACTCTGTTTGTGCAATTCACTGTTAAAAATTCATCTACCTACTATTGGTTGAGTTGTGTTGATGCTTGTGCTTATAGTAGGAAAGTAGCAATAGCATGTTTTGCCAAATAGCATACATCAGTAGTTTACTAAATTTATTCGGTTAACTTGCGCACCTAGCTTCTTTTGTACACATTCTGTGGCTTCGTATGGGCACCTAGCTTCTTTTCTTCTTTTGTGACTAAATTATGCGTAACTAGGTGTGTAAGACTTCCCACTCGCAGTCAGGGACCGACCGCACAATCATTTTGTATTCATTCTAGTACCTGATGTGACGTTGGAATCTCCACAGAGCATGTTTGCGTGTTTGGGACCACACAATCAGTTTGTATTCATTTTAGTACCTGATGTGACGTTGTAATCATTTTGTGACTAATTTACTATATTGTTCAAGTAACTCTGCCAAATAGCATACATCGGTAGTTTACTGAATTTATCCGGTTAACTTGCGCACCTAGCTTCGTATGTACACTTTCTGTGGCTTCGTATGCGCCCGTATTTTTTTCTCATTTTTTGAGTACCTAGTTGTGTAGGACCTCCCTCTCGCAGTCAGGGATCGACCGCACAATCATTTCATATTCATTTTAGTACCTCATGTGACGCTGGAATCTCCATGGAGCGTGTTTGGGGCCACCCGTGGTAGGCCCAATCTTATTTTTCTTTTGCCTAAATTTCTGGTAAGTGCAGATGCACGTCTTGGATTTCTTGACCGCACACCTGAAAACGGAAATGCAAGCAAACTTGAAGATGCACATCCGTTAACTGAATTTATTCACTTTACATCAGTAGTTCACTGAAAATATCCAGTTAACTTGCAAGATGCAGTTAACTGAATATATGCAGCTAACCGAATAGATTCAGTTAACTGAGTTCAGATTCTAACATAAAGTTTATTGTATCGTTTAGCTAACTCTGTTTGTGCAATTCATTGTTAAAAATTCATTTACCTACCATTGTTTGAGTTGTGTTGATGCTTGTGCTTATAGTAGGAAAGTAGCAATAGCATGTTCTGCCAAATAGCATACATTAGTAGTTTACTAAATTTATTCAGTTAACTTGCGCACCTAGCTTCATTTATACACATTCTATGGCTTCTATGCGCACCTAGCTTCTTTTCTTCATTTTTTGAGTAAATTATGCATAGCTAGCTAAGACCTCCCACTCGCCACCAGGGACCGACCACCCAATCAGTTTGTATTCATTTTATTACCTGATGTGACGTTGCAATCTCCTCAGAGCGTGTTTGGGCCACCCGTGGTAGGCGCAATCTTATTTTTCTTTTGCCTAAATTTCCGGTAAGTGCAGCTGCACCTCTTGGATTTCTTGACCGCACACCTGAAAACAGAAATGCAAGCAAACTTGAAGAGGCACATCAGTTTGAATGAAATATGCCCTAGAGGCAATAATAAATTTGTTATTTTATATTTCCTTATTCATGATAAAGGTTTATTATTCATGCTAGAATTGTATTGATCGGAAACCTAAATACATGTGTGAATACATAGACAAACACTTTGTCTCTAGTAAGCCTCTACTAGACTAGCTCGTTGATCAAAGATGGTTAAGGTTTCCTAACCATAGAGATGTGTTGTCATTTGATAACGGGATCACATTATTAGGAGAATGATGTGATGGACAAGACCCACCCGTCAGCTTAGCATATTGATCGTTCAGTTTTATTGCTATTGCTTTCTTCATGTAAAATACATATTCCTTCGAATATGAGATTATGCAACTCCGGATACCGGAGGAATACCTTGTGTGCTATCAAATGTCACAACGTAACTGGGTGATTATAAAGTTGTTCTCAGGTATCTCCGAAGGTGTTTGTTGGGTTGGCATAGATCGATATTAGGATTTGTCACTCCGAGTATCGGAGAGGTATGTCTGGGCCCTCTCAGTAATACACATCATAAGCTTGCAAGCAAACGACTAAGGAGTTATTCACGAGGTGATGTATTACGAAACGAGTAAAGAGACTTGCCGGTAACGAGATTGGACTAGGTATGAAGATACCGACGATCGAATCTCGCGCAAGTAACATACCGATTGACAAAGGGAAATACGTATGTTGTCATAACGGTTCGATCGATAAAGATCTTCGTAGAATATGTAGGAGCCAATATGAGCATCCAGTTTCCGTTATTGGTTATTGCCCGGAGAGGTGTCTCAGTCATTTCTACATAGTTCTCGAACCCGTAGGGTCCGCATGCTTAATGTTCGATGACAATTTAGTATTATATTAGTTATGTGATTTGGTGACCAAATGTTGTTCGGAGTCCCGGATGAGACCACGAACATGATGAGGAGTCTCGAAATTGTCAATAGGCAAAGATTGATATATATATAGGACGATGGTATTCGGACACCGGAAGTGTTCTGGAGGGTACCAGGTACTTATCGGGTCACCAGAAAGGAGTTTCGGGCACCCCCGACAAAGATATGGGCCAAGTGAGGGAACACACCAGCCCTGGTGCGCCCCTATAGAAGCCAGCGCTATGAGGAGGAGAAGGAAATAGGGGAGGGCAAGGAAAGTGTGGATTAGGATTCATACTTCCTTCCCTCTCCCCCCTCTTTCCTTCCACCTCGGTTATATATGGCGGGGGGGGGGGGGGCTTGGGAGGGACTCCAAGTAGGATTCCTCCTACTTGGGCGCCTCCTATGGCTGATCCTCCCTCCATCCCTCCCACCTATATATATGAGGAGGGGGCGCCTAGCACACAACAACATCAATTGTTAGCCGTGTGCGGCACCCCCCTCCACGGTTTACACCCCGGTCATAGTTTCACGGTGCTTATGCGAAGCCCGGCGCGAATCACTTCACCATCACCTTCACCATGTCGTCGTGTTGACAGAACTCATCTACTTTCTCGACACCTTTCTGGATCAAGAAGGCGAGTAACGTCATCGCGCTGAACGTGTGCAGAACTCGGAGGTGTCGTACGTTCGGTGCTTGATCGGTCGGAGCTAGAAGAAGTTCAACTACATCAACCGCGTTGTCAAACTCTTCCGCTTTCGGTCTACGAGGGTACGTGGACACACTCTCCCCCTCTTGTTGCTATTCATCTCCTAGATAGATCTTGCGTGAGCATAGGATTTTTTTTGAAATTGCATGCTATGTTTCCCAATAGTTGTATCAGAGCCAGGTCTATGCATAGATGATATGCATGAGTAGAACATAAAGAGTTGTGGGCAGTGATCGTCATACTGCTTACCACCAATATCTTATTTTGATTCGGCGGTATTGTCGGATGAAGCGGCCCGGACCAACCATACATGACCACATTCATGAGACCGGTTCCACCGACAGACATGCAACTAGTTTTGCATAAAGGTGGCTGGCGGGTGCCTGTTTCTCCTACTTTAGTTGAATCGAATTTGATTGCGGTCGGTCCTTATTGAAGGTTAAAACAACAAAATTGATAAATCACCATTGTGGTTTTGATGCGTAGGTAAGATAAGTTCTTGCTAGAAGCCCGTAGCAGCCACGTAAAACTTGCAACAACAAATTAGAGGATGTCTAACTTGTTTTTGCAGGGCATGCTGTAATGTGATATGGTCAAGACATGATGTGATATACGTTACTGTATGAGGTGATCATGTTTTGTATAAGTTATCGGCAACCGGTAGGAGCCTTATGGTTGTCTCTTTATTGTATGAAATGCAAACGCCATGTAATTGCTTTACTTTATCACTATGCATTAGCGATAGTTGTAGAAGCAATAGTTGGTGAGACGACCACGATGCTATGATGGAGATCAAGGTTTCGAGCCGGTGACAATGGAGATCATGATGATGCTTTGGAGATGGAGATCAAAAGCACAAGATGATGATGGCCATATCATGCCACATATTTTTTGATTGCATGTTATATTTTATGCATCTTATTTTGCTTAGTACGGCGGTAGCATTATAAGATGACCCCTTAACTAAAATTTCAAGGTATAAGTGTTCTCCCTGAGTATGCACCGTTGCGAAAGTTCGTCGTGTTGAGACACCATGTGATGATCGGGTGTGATCTCTACGTTCACATACAACGGGTGCAAGACAGTTTTGCACATGCGGAATACTCGGGTTAAACTTGACGAGCCTCGCATGTACAGACATGCACTACAAAAAAAAGACACATCCGTGACATTTTGGGCCGAACGATTTTTTTTTCTGTCATACATATGACACTTCTATGACGATAATTGTTACAAAACCCGGTATCATCATAGATGTGGTGGGCTCCTACTTTTTTGACAAAAAATCATGACAGAAAATGGGCTTTTTGTCCTGGGCGGGCCGGAGACGCAGCTGCATGACATTCTTTGGGACGTCCATGACGGAAAAAACTATGGTAGAAGCGAGGGCGAGGAAAATTTCGGGGAGTTCCCGGTTACGGTGGGAGGTCAGGGGCCAAGCGATGCGCATTTCTCATGTACACGTACGCGCGTGTGTGCGAGGCATTGGCTCTAACTGAACCCGAGCGAGGCGTTGGGCACTAACTGAACCCGAGCAATTGCACTGCAGGCTACGCGTTACTGAACCCGAGCGATCAATGGCTGTTAACTGAACCCGATCGAGCGATTCCTTCGCTACTGCTGCTAATTGAAGCCGATCGATTGGATGAATAATGAGCGTTGCGGGGGGTTTGGATGAACAGTGAGCGGTGGCGTTGCCTCTAGATGAACATGACCCCGTGGTGTGGTGGAGGGCTGGATGAACAGTAGACGGTGGAGGGGTGCCCGTGGAAGGGTGGATGAACAGGACCCCGTGGTGTGGAGGGCTAGATAAACAGTAGACGGTGGAGGGGTGGTTGAACAGGACCCCGTGGTGTGGAGGGCTGCATGAATAGTAGATGGTGGAGGGGTGGTTGAACAGTAGCCGGTGGAGTAGCGCGCGGTGGAGGCTGGATGAACAGGAGCCCGTGGAGGCTGGATGAACAGGAGCCTGTGAAGGCTGGAGGAGGTCGACGGTGTAGATGAACAGTATCCCATGGAGTCCCGTTTTGCGGTACGCCACACCCCTCCCGATGAACAGGACCCCCGTTTCGACCGTAGCGCTCCAACACAAGTCCGTTTCGTCCGTTTTGCGGTACGCCACACCCCTCCCGATCAACAGGACCCCCGTTTCGACCGTAGGAGGTCCGTTTCCTCCGTTTTGCGGTACGCCAGACCCCTCCCGATGAACAGGATCCCGTTTTGAACGTGGCCGGTCGAACACAAGGCCGTTTCCTCCGTCCTGCGGTACGCCAGGCCTCGTTCCCATGGCCTGTTCCGTCCAAGCCCTCCCGATGAACACGACGCATTCCGTTGCCTCCCCATGAACACGACGCATTCCGTTGCCTCCCCATGAACACGACGCATTCCGTTGCCTCCCCATGAACACGACGATGACGCTGTTTCTCCGTTCCGACCCAGCCATGTACACGAGCCCTGGCCGTACGTATGCGCGAGAAGGCGTTCGAGACCCCGCCCGTATGTACACATATGTGGCCGTATTTTCTTTCTTGCACCCTGGCCACTGTACGTACGTGTTCATGCTATGTGCGCGCCTCTACTACTACACGTGCGCGCCTCTACATCGACCATTATATATGTACGTACACGTTCGTGACCAGAATGACAACGCTACGTACGCTTCGACCAGGTGGGTCCCGATTGTCAGGCACACCCTTGCGTGCGAAGATGTAGCTGGTGGGTCCCAACAGTCAGGGGGGCGAAATACGGTGGCCCATCCGGTGGGTCCCCGGTGTCAGGTGGAGGAATAATTATTTTGCACGTAATAAGGAGGCACTTCCTTGCTGCGGTCGTGGACCCAGCTGTCAGCCTCTCCACGTACAGTCCACGTCCGATGGAAGCCGTTCCTTGACCACGTTGACCACACCGCGCCGAGAGCACCAGGGCGGTGGACGACGGCGAGGCCTAGGAAGGGGACGACGCGGAGCCGGGGAAGATGCGGCAGTGGATGCCCACGCGTAGAGGAGTATGAGGGTTCACTGGTTCGCTGCGGTGTGAGGCTGCCGTCGCCGCAGAATAACAGGGGGTGTGGGTGAGTAGAGGGATGGCCTGGCCAGCGGTGGGAGTAGTAGGGGCGGTGAGGCCTCCGCCGCATCGCAGCCGGCCACGGGAGGCAGGAGCACGAGGCATGACCGGCGCTGGTTTGGGCGGCTGGAGCAAGAAGACCATAGGTTGAAGAAGCACTACGGCCGTTGGATGGACATCGTACGGTCACTGGAGCTAGAATCATGCATATTGACTAAGTTGACAAAGCCCTCCGTCCCCGTCAACTTAGTAGGCCCAGAAGTCAGCCTGCCACTATACTGGGTCCCAGCTAACAGGGGGAGTATTCATTTTTTTGTGCGTAATAAGAAGGCACTTCCTTGCATGCGAAGATATAGCTGGTGGGTCCGAGCTGTTAGTGGTGGTAACGTTTTTTTCATGAAATACAGAGGCCCTTTCGGTGGGTCCCTGATGTCAGGTGGAGGAATGATTATTTTGCGCGTAATAAGGAGGCATTTCCTTGCGTGCGGCCGTGGACCCAGCTGTTGGCCTCTTCACGTAAAGTCCACTTCAGATGCATGTCGTTCGTTGACCACGTTGACCAGGCCGCGCCGAGAGCACCAGGGCCGTGGACGACAGCGAGGCCTGGGAAGGGAACGACATGGAGGCAGGGAAGACTCCGCAGTTGTTTCCCATGCGGAGGGGAGTACGACTGTACGAGGGTTTACTGGTTCGTCTGCCGTCGCCGGAGAATAACAGCAGGTGTGGGTGAGTAGAGGGATGGCTAGGACAGCGATGGGAGTACGGTGGGGCGGTGAGGCCTGCGCGGCAGCAGAGCCGGCCGCGGGAAGGAGGGAGCAGGCAGTCCCGCCGGCGCCTGTTTGAGCGGCTGGAGCAGGAAGAGCAGAGATTGAAGAAGCACGACGGCCGTTGGATGGCCATCCAACAGTCACTTCTTGTGCGTCAACCTTTTTTTAGGAAAGCCTCAAATCTGTGGAAAACATCATACAACCCATCTGCCATTATTTCTAATAATTTACACCCCATTTGCTAATTATTAAGGTTTTTTTGGAGCCCATATTCTTTTTGTTAGCATTACAACCCATATTGTGGCCACGGTTAAAAAATTATACGAAATTTTGCATATTTCAGTGCGGTCCGAACTGTTTTTAATCCCGAAATTTGGACTCACATTCAAACTGATTTTAAAAATAAATGTATAATCAACATAAAATCCAACAAATTCTCCACGCATAAAAATTAATGTAATTTCAAATCTCGAAATGAAAAAAAGATATTTGAAACTAATTGCCAGTTTGATGTGTTTAAAAAATGTACAACCCATTTCTCATTACTAATGGGCCATTTTCTCGGCCAGCCGAATGAAAGCTCTCCTTGTCTTGAAAGATTTGCAGCCCAACAAGCCTGACAAAGCGACTTACTTGGCAAGTCACAAAAAACTGGGTTGTGGTCGTGGACCCAGCTGTCAGCCTCTCCACGTACAGTACTCTTCCGATGGAATGTCGTTGACCACGTTGACCACGCTGCGCTGAGAGCACCAAGGCGGTGGACGACGGCGAGGCCTAGGAAGGGGACGACGCGGAGCCGGGGAAGACGCGACAGTGGATGCCCATGCGGAGAGGAGTACGAGGGTTCACTGGTTCGGCTGCGGTGTGAGGCTGTCGTCGCCGCAGGGCCTGGCTAGCGGTGGGAGTAGTAGGGGGCGATGAGGCCTCATCGGCAACACAGTCGGCCACTGGAGGCAGGAGAAGGCAGTCTCCCCGGCACTGGTTTGGGCGGCTGGTGCAAGAAGAACAGCGATTGAAGAAGCAGCAGGACCGTTCGGTTCAAATCCAACGGTTACTACTGCTAGAATCGTTTATTGACTAAGTTGACAAGCCCTGCGTACGCGTCAACTTAGTAGGCCCACAGGTCAGCCTCCCAACCGGTGCGCTCCAGATGTTAGTGGGAGGAATCATTTTTTTTTCGCGTAATAAGGAGGCAGTTGATTGCGTGCGGCCAGGCCAGCGGAGGGAGTAGGGTGGGCCGGGGAAGCCTGCGCGGCATCACAGTGGGCCACAAGAGGAGGGAGCAGGCAGTCCCACCGGCGCTAGTTTAGGCGGCTGGAGCAGGAAGGTCAGAGATTGAAGAAGCACATCGGCCGTTGGATGGACATCCAACACTAAGTGCTGCTAGAATCGTGTGTTCACTCACAAAGCCTTGCGTAAACAAGTCAGCCTCGAAATTTGTGGCGTGTACAGCCCATTTGCTATTATTTTTATAATTTTTACTCATTTTCTATTTCATATGGAATTTATGGCAACCCGTTTTCCATTTTTAGAATTGCTGGCCATTTTCTGGTCAGTACCAGGGTAAAAAAATTAACTAAATATGTGGGAAATTTTGAAAATTCGCAAATTTTTGCTGGGGAACGAAATATTTTTAATCCAAAAATTAATAGCCATACTAAAAAATTTAAAAATAAATTAGTACTATGTCATGTTAAATCCAATGAAATACGTATAAGATATCAGTGAAGAACAAAAACAAATAAAGAAACTTATATCCCATTTGCTATAATTTTTTTGGAATTTTCAACCCCTTTTGATATTACTTTTAACAGACATTGACCATACTCTTAACCCAGGCCGGAATGCATCCCTCCTCGTCTTGAAAGATTTGCAGCCTAGTAATTCGGAGAAAACAAATAGGCCTAGCTTGGGTATTCTTCAAAAAGAAATACTGGGCTACCTATTTTCCCAAAGAACTAGTGCATGAGCATTTAGCTTTATTTATTTATTTATGTTTAGGGGACCATGAGCATGTACTTGGGCCGGATTCATGTGAGAGCCTCCCTTCCAGTTAATTATGGGCTTCTCTATTGGGCCTTCATTAGTGGGCTGCATGTTATCAACAAGTGGAAAATGTGTTCCGAGTTTCAAAAAAAAGTGTTCCGTACGATAAATAGTATGCGCTACGTACGGTACGGGGCACTAAAGGATCGAACCGTGCAACGACTTCCAAAACATTGTGTTTAACAACACATTTATTCAACCAACAGACGAAATATACTACTGATTGTACATTGAAAACAGCAGCAGCAACAACCAGGGCTGGGGGTGCAACAGAAGCAGTAAGCAGGCCAGAAGAGTGAAGACGCAACTCTCTCTTCCAAACCAAACATCAGCCATCATTACAAAAGGGCTACCAAAAAAGAACAAGTGTATGCATCAAACTAAATAAAGATCCTACTACACCAAGTGTACGCATCTAACTAATTGGATCAGTTAGACGTTACTATTTATTAAGCTGTGGAGATTGGCTGACGGCTTGAACCAGATGGGTGCCTGACGGGGGAAACTCCAGCCAGCAGGTCGAAGTCTGATACTTGCGACCCTCTCTCCTACTTTGGGCTGCAGAGCGTGGCGGCATGCAGAGATGCATGGTACGCTGCAAATATCAGGGTATGGTGCATGCGGAGACGCATGGTACGCTGTGTACACACAGTTTTGCCCGATGAACGAAACCGCGCTGCCATCATGATCCTTGCCGTCGGTTATCTCCTGGTTAATCGGATAATTCAGTTCAATAAACAGAGAGCGTGTACCAAGGCTACTTACCAGCCTCCAGTCAAAAATTCCTGAAGGCCCAGAGAAGCTGGGATCCTGCTCAAAGACCTTGCAGTGACTGTGATTGTATTCCGCGAAACAACACATCCGGTACGTGCGAACGATCATCAATCTTTCACCCTCATTTGATCGAGCTAGGAACCACCTCAACTGCCATGCTGCTTTTCTTTGAAAGGTTCTGGGATTAGGAAGGGTAGGGACACCAGGCGGCCTACAACATCATATCAAGTTGGAGTCAAATAAAAAAGGGCTCCTGGTTTAGTCAATCTTAAGAATAGCATGTTATGAGCATGAATATTTTTTCATCAAATGTTGACAGTAATATAAGCAAGCCATCATGATATCATAGGAAAGTAACATACTACTGTAACAACCATTTGTAGTGATGACTGGAGTAGGCCAGCAATACGTCCAGCCATAGAAGGAGTCGGCAGCGTAAATGAAGCCCTTGTGTTCAATGGCATCATGGAACCATGGAGGATGTATGATCCTGCAATGGACGTGCAGATTTATCCACTTACCGCAGTGACCTGTCAGATAGGTGAGACCGCGGTTGAAGAATGCAATTAGCCTGAAGTCTTTATAATTCGCAAATCTTGTGGGCACTTGGCAGATTACAACCCTGAGAAAATCAAACTTGGTATCATGTTGGCTACTGTAAGATTCCGAGTATTCTGGGCCACGGTGCCAAAGCAGTGCAGTGTTAATCGAAGGAAGGGGGATCAATCGCCGGGCGTAGACCTCCACGAGCATCCAGCTGTCGCGACCGTCGACGAGCACCATCCAAGACGTGTTCATGCCGACCCAGTACATACCGTTAATGTAGTTGAGGCTGACGGGGATCGGATCGCAGTCAAGGGGGTTGATGCTCGCCACCCTACGATCGTTATGCTACGTGACACACCGTTTCTGAAGATCAGGCGACATTAGCAAGCAAGGAGCTGGCTTAAAAAGCTCCGGCCTGAGGGCTTTGAGTAAACGGTACAGCCCCGACAAGCACGCGGCGAGCGGCATGGTACTGAGATTGTCCACACGCGAAACAATGAGCTTGATTACCTCTGTGGGGAGCGAATTCCAGCCACTCTTTCGGCGGACGCTGCTCGGTTCTGCCATTGTTAGTGCTTGGGTTTCGGACGAGGGGGGAGGCGCCTTAGCGGGGATGGAAGATTGGACGAGATTATGTGCGGACAAAGTTGGAGAAGCGAATATGTGCTGCGAGAAGTGGACATGTGATGATGACTACAACACGCCGCTTGACTTACGAGACACATACCATCAGCGTAGGGTCATGTCGATGCCAGACAACTTGCTTGAGTGATCACAGTATCGGTACTCCCTACAATGCTATACCCTAACTTGCTTGAGTAGAGTAGTAGAGTAGGACTCTGCTCTACTACTAGCACCGGAGGAGTAGTATATTCTAATCTAAAATAGTTACAAACGTCAATGCCCGAGCGTGGAACGACTACGAACCGTGCTCAAAGACCGTGTCTATGCCCTAACTTGCTTCTAAACTACTATTCCGTCCTGGTTTATTCCTCACCATTGTAATTTGTGCTAAATTTTGACCAAAAATTTGACACAGATTACAATGCGGACCAATAAACCAGGACGGAGGTAGTATTTATGGGATTACTAATCTAGAAGCCTAAAAGAACTGTCCCCTGGTACTCCTACTACTAGTAGTACTCAAGTTGGAATTCCAATTGCACAACACAACCTGTTAGGCAAAAAAATTGATACAGGGTGTAGGAAGCGGTTTGGGAATTTGCATGCGTTTCCAACCAGTGAGATACTCCGTACAAAATACGACAGAGAAATAACCATAGAGAAGGAAGCTAAAAGTAAACAATCAAACGAGCATTTTTGCATTTGTTTTGCATTGAATCGTTTCACAAGCTTGACTAGTGCTGTTTTCTACTTTTACAAAAACCGCATCGTAATGTTAAAACGTGCATTTGCACGTACATAAGTAATAGTGTACTCACTTTGTCTAGGTGTATAAGTCTTCCCTCCTTCTTGGTCACGGTGCACAACCGAAGATGACTTATTGACCTGGACAGAGGGAGTAGCACAGTGTGCAAGAATATATCGAGAGAGACGTGTAGTGCGATAGTATATAGTAAAGTTTGTGCTATATGCACGTACTTGCAAAATGCGTACGAATACACAAGGTTTCCAAACTTTCCCTTTTACATACTTAATTAAGGACGCTAAAAATTCATGAACATTCGGGATTTATCATTTGCGTCCCAAAACTAATGAGATCCCCTTACGAAACAAAAATTATACTCCTCCTAAAAGCCACGACGCTCGCAGGAGCGCTTGCGGCGCACCATGAGTGCCCTGGTGCGCGGCCGTTTCCCAGCGCGCCGACACAACGCCTCTTCCTCAGCCTCGCAACTCGCGAGGTGCTAATTGGCGGCTTGCCAGCGGGCGAGCGCGATCTCACCGGTGTGGTGATCCGGCGCCAACAGGTACTCCTTGCTGGAAGCATGCACCCGGTCCACGTAACACCAAGCGTATATGAGGCGCTTGGGCCCGACTGCACTCAGGGCGTCGGCACGGAAGTCCTCCGCCACCCTCACGGCCCTCACACGAGCCTTCTGCCAAAGAGCCAATTGCCTGACTCTCTCGGACGCGACATAGGCCTCCCAGGCAGCTTGTTCTGCGGTGCGCTTCTCTTCCTCGGCCTTCTTCTCCGCCTCTATTTTGGCACGCTCTGCTGGAGGCAAAGCCTCCCACAAGGCGACATCCATTTCTTTCCAAAGCTCCTCAAGGCTGTGGGGCTCAGCGGGCGGCGCGACGTTCTCCTCGTAGTAGGGAGCTGACGCGTCCTCCGGCGCGCGTGCTGGCGAGATTGGGAACGCCGACGCGTCCACCTCGACGCGTCGCGTCAAGGAGCGGAACGCCGACGCGTCCTCCTCGACTAGTGGTGGCGAGGAACGGAACGGTGACGCGTCGTGTCGCGGCGAGGAGCGGAACGCTGACGCGTCCTCCTCGACTAGTGGCGGCGAGGAACGGAACGGCGACGCGTCGTGTAGCGGCGAGGAGCGGAACACCGAGCGTCCTCCTCGACTAGTGTTGGCGAGGAACGGAATGGCGACGCGTGACCGTCTGCATGGTGCAGCGAGGGGCTCCGAGGGCTTAGGAGGGGCGATGCCATGGTGGTCGACGTGAGAGGGAGGGGGAGGAGATAGCGATGTCGTGGGAGGCGCTATATTTATAGCGAGCAATGGCACACCTACATAAGATATGGACTGAGCTGCACGGACTTAACTGCAGGTCCAGTTGCGTCACTGACATGTGGGCCAGACCCCTGTTGGGCACATATGTCAGTGACCCAATGCACCTGCAGTTAAGTAATAGCTACGTGGGCACATTTGTTGGAGTAAATTACGGGGGAGCGAAGTGGTGGAAATATTGTTGGTCACAACGGATTGGATGAGCGTGGGGGGAGGAGAGTCATGCATGCAGAGTTTTTCACACGGGGTGGAGTGGTGGGACCGCCGGAGGAAGAAGGAGAGTTTGGCAGGTATGGGGAACGGTGCATAATAAGTCATATTGCATGCCGGGCTAGGTATAGTCTCAAGTCATTAAAAACAGACACGCCCCACACATGTTCATATTTCAAGGTGCACTAAATTATTGCATGCGATGATTAAGGCTGGCCATAATGGTGGTATCTTAGCTGGTATCATGCACACGGGAATAGAAAACATGGTGATGTGGCAAAGAATTAAAGAAGAGAGGGGGGGGGTTAGAGTAACTAGTGTTCATGCATGCATTGGTAAACACATTTTTTTGTGGAGAACGACAACACTAGTTGAGTACTTTTGCAGACTTCAAAAACTATTCCACAATGTGTCAACATTCACAATGTCAAATCAATATTTTTACACTCATTATAAAACGTAGTTTTTATACTCATTATAATCAGTACTCCCTCCGTCTAGGTGAGCAAGTCATCTTAGATTGTGCACTGTGACCAAGGAGGAGGGGAAAACGAGAGATCTTAATGTTTATTTGCTAATTAATAGCATTGCATGCAATGAACTAACCACTGCATGTCGTGTTTGGTAGTCTCAAGTCATTAAAAGCATGCACACCCACATCTCCTATTGGTTGATATGTCAAGAAACAAGAAACGAGGTAGAAGTTAATGCACCATGCCTAAGTGTTTTGGGAGTATTGTAGATATTGATATTTTTAGTATAAATTTGGTCGTGGGATTTCATTGATGCCTGTCAAAGCATTGACAGGTCTGCTATGCGTGACCTGAAGATTAAAGCGTTGAGCGTCTCGAAGTTGATCAACAATCTTTAATTGTCAAAGATTAGCCGTTCGGCCAATAAGGTGGCACACTTAATCGCTAAGTATAGCTTTGACAATAGATTAGATGGTATTCTTGTAAATAACATACCGCCCTGTGTGGTGAATATTGTGTCGAATGAGTGTACTGGTGTGGCCGATTAATTAATATAAGGTGGTGTTAGAAAAGTATAAATTTGGTCAAACACTTTGCAAACGGTTGACGGGAGTAAAAAGGACCAGAGGGAGTATCATGCATGCGGAGTAGGCAAAAAAATTGCTTGTCTAAAAAAAGGCAAAAAAAATTGCTCATTTATAGCCGGTCGAATTCTCAAAGGGCGCGACCACGCGAGGGAGGTGAAGGTCATGGGAGGCGCGACGTTTGACGGAATTAAGTGAAGTTACATCCACGCGCCGGCATGGCGTGCGAACAGGCAGAAGCTATACCATCAGGCCTACGATATGGGTCTAGTAGACATGACATCTAGTGGGTCCCGCATAGTTCTCGAGAACTCTTTGGGGGCTTGAAGCCGTTTATCCACTGGGCAAGCCAGCAACCCCATGCTGTTCGCACGCCCTACTCGTGCCCGTCTTCTACCTTACAACAGTTCGCTCCCAGCCGTCCCGTCCTTTCACATTAGTTTGCTCCCAGTTTTTTTTGCGGGGTACAACAGTTCAACTTCTCCTAACCCTCGTCCAAAATCCATGGCCTCCCAAATCTCCATGGTCACCGCTGAGTACCAGGTTAGAGCCATCACCGGCGATCAGTTCATCGTCATCTACACACGTGGATCCGAGACGGTGAAAGCATGGCTTGCTCGCTTCCTACGCATGTTCAACAGTTCAACGGATGAGTGGGTCGCTGGGCTAGATGTTGAGTACACCACAGTCCTGGGACGAGAGAAGGATCTAAAGTACGAAGAGAGGAAGAAGCCCGCCCTGATCCAGGTTTGCATACATAACATTTGCTTGGTCTACCACATATGCCATGCCGACGTTGAGTGCCAGGATTTTAAGAACTTCCTCAAGGACAAAAGAGTGAAATTCGTTACTGTAGGCTTTAAGAACGAGAATGATGTCCTGCGTCGGATAGGTCTCGTTGTAGGCCAGCCCTTCGATCTCTAGAAGGCAAGCCTGATGTCCTCCTCTCAACCTTCAATGCTGACCCTGGCAGCAGCCATGATTGATCCTTCATACGCTAAACTGAAGAAACCTCATCACGAGTTTCATCATGCATGGGAGTCGAAGACATTAGATGAAGATCACATCATGTACGCAGCAATGGATGCCTACCTTTGTTTAAATATCTACAAGGGTTGGATGAAGAAGCAGAGCCCAGTGTCCAGTTCAAGCAAAGAAGCGTCGGTGAAGAGGAAGAGGAAGAGGGACGAGGACGAAGTCGAGGACGTGGACTCGAACTCCAAGTAGGTGGCAGTGTCGTCGCTCATGCTGGTTCTACTACAGTGTCAACCGGACTAGTTGCTTATTAGTTTATTTTCAAGGGTGTGTTATGCTGAGGCCCTAGCAGAACTATATTTATGTTCTTTCTCGTTATTTGAACTCTTTAGTACGTACAGTAGTACTAGTACTATGTCTTACTACTGTTCTTCTTGCAGTTGGTACTACTGCTAGTATCTTCGTGTTCCTACTGTACTTAACACGTTCGTACTAGTAGTATAATTTGGGTCAGCCGATTTGTGAAAGAAGTTCGACGGAGTGAAGGAAGAAGACGGCAGAAGAGGTGGAAGAAGCCCTTCTAGCCATCCATGTTGCATCAAACGGCTCACATGAGTCGACTGACCCAAATTGCTCCTTCAGATTGCAGGATCCACGTGGCATTCAAGGTCTCGAAGGTAGATTCCGCGTCCGCACCCGGTTTGAGGGCTCGACGCGCGCGTAACAGCCACCATGCGCGCCTCCTCCGCGCGGGCGGAGACGACAATGACACGCTAGTTCCTCCTCGCCGGCGTGCTGGAGCACGCGCTCGTCCTCCTCTTCGTAGGCTGCGTGCATAGACGCGGCTCCACCAGCTGCTTGCGTGCTTGCCAGCGTGGCGGCATCGCGAGGAGGGACTACAGACAATGTGAGCGGGCGAGCCTTCGGCTTCATGGCACAGGGATGGCGGCGACACGGTGGTGATGGGCGAGAAATTGTTGGCTGGAGAAGGCGGGCGCCGGCATGCGCAACGGCGGCGGCGGCATATTGATGAGTGCGCGTGTGGGAGCTTACTTTAGTTTTATATATAAGGTTGGTCAAACTTAAAAGAAAACTGTACTAGTACACGTAAACATTAGACTTAGGCAGCGCTTTTATTAGTTAGTACCACAGCCACGATACGGAATCCTGTGCAAGCGCGTGAACCGCGGCCGCGCGGTCGATCGAACAGCGTGTCACCGTGTCGCGCTCGAAGGACATCCACCAAACCTTTGTGTGTGTGTGAAAACAATCCTCGAATATTACTCAACTTTTTTTTCCTGTGAAAGTTCTTGACGCTGCAATATTTCCATATATTTGAATTTAGCTCCAGTTCGTGTTTATTTGGATTTGGACGTTTTAGGTGCGCCCTAGTTTTTTTAATACTGATTTTGTGTGTGTGACTGAGAGAGAACGTGTGTATGTGTCCATATGTGTGTTGTGGCGGAACGGCAATGTGGAGACGGTGTGCGTGTGATACAGACATAGAGAGGTGTGAATGTGCAAATGATCATGCATGAGTGAGACATAGACAGATGCCGATACATTGTGTATACATGAGAGAACGGTCTTCTAGTTTACTTGTGTGTGTGTGTGTGTGAGAGAGAGAGAGGGAGAGACAGAGACAGAGAGAGGAGCATCCATAACACAACAACCATCTCTCTCGATTCGTCCGTCCCTCGCACGGTCGCATGCAACACATGCATCAACGCGCACATTTTGACACCCTCACCCGGCCCCTGCCCACCTCAAGGCCCGCACAATCTCTTCGTGAATACCCATTTCTCTCCTTAGGTTTGTTTTCTCTCAATATCTGACACACACACACACACACACAGAGAGAGAGAGAGAGAGAGAGAGAGAGAGACACACAACACAACACACACACACACACACACACACACTCCCCCGAGCACACAATTCATCCCCATCCAAGGTTATACGGCGACCACTCTCGCTTGTGCTTCTTTGCACCCCAACATGCACAACACCTCAATCTTCAAAGAGGGCAACGAGCAGATCAAAGACGGCGACCACGCCGCACTAGAGAATGCGGGGTCATTTGGAAGCAGGGTGATGTGACGACGGCTGACTGACTCCTCCCCCCACCCTCTCTCTCTCTCTTGCACAAAATTACCAATCCCTCTCTCCCCCGCACAAAAATTGTCAATCCCTCAACCCACGAGATCCTTCCCCTCTCGTCCATGTTCTTCCTGCTCTCTCATCAAACATGTTGTCTTTTCTCCTTCCACGTATACAGAATCCAGATGCACACGCATCTGATGTATATTACATGTATGCATCTTTCTCACAGACCTAACTTCTTCCTCTCTCTTTCTCTCTCTCTATCTCTCTCTCTCTCTCTGTCTCGTTAGGTTTGTCTCCTACTCTCTCGTCCACATACATACAATCTTTCCCGCCCTATCTGCTCCATCTTCAAAAGCTCTCTCTGCACGTTTCATTCACACATTGGGATATGTCAAAATGTTGCTTCTATAATGGCTGATGTAGAGTTATGATTGTTCTTGTTGCATCCTACAAAGTAATAACTATGAAATGCATTTAGATTCTCATTTGACTGGGATTATGTGAGTTTGAGCATGTTGTGAAGTACTATAGACCTTGTATACATCTTGGGATTCGACAATGATTGTAACTATTGAATTGTATAGACCATTACATTCGAAGTCAATAGCCTAATATATTTATTTCACAATTTCAACAAATGATTAGTTCACTACAAACTAAGAAAACAAATATGTACTCCCTCTGTTTTTATTTAAGTCCGCGTATTAGCATTGGTCAAAGTCAAGTTTTGTAAACTCTCAGAAAGTTTATAACAAAAAAATTAACATATACAATAACAAATAAATAACATTAGATTCATTATTGAATGTACTTTCACATCATACATATTTGTTATGGTAAATGTTTATATTTTTCTATAAACTTGGTCAAACTTTAGGAAGTTGGACTTCGGTCAAACCTAATATGCAGAGTTTACTACTACTACTCGCTAGTTGCTTAGCCGAATCACTCAACACGCCACACGGGGAGTCCAGTGTCACAAAATTTTGAGGTCGGCGGGAAAATCTCCCGCGACCCTGATTCGAGCAGTGGGAAGTTACCATCATAGCCATCGGAACAGGCCTACGGATGATGCTTGGTAGGGGGCTGTTTTCGTAACTTCAGGTTCACCCTACCCAGCCAACCCCACCCAGGCACCCAGAGTAGTACACCTGAATACTCCCCAATTTCTGTCCCCACCGTAAAATAGACTTCTCCACGGAACCACAGCCTTCGTGCTCCTCCCCTTTACATCGGCGCACTCGTCCACCGCAGCGCATCTGCCTCATCGACGACCTCGTACGCCGCACTGGAGCCGGTCCACCGTCGTCGTCGTACACGGAGCCTCTTCCCCGGCATCGTCTTCCACGGTCTCGGATCTGCTTCTCGGAAGCCGACGCCAAGCGCAGAAGTACCACCATCGTGGACAATGAACTGACTCCCGTTGCCGACCATGACTCACAGAGGCCGCCGCGACCATCGTTCTCCTCCTCGATTGGTAATGTGTGTATTGAATCACTTAGCAGTACATGTGCAGTTCTAATTTTGTTCATACCTACCCTTCAAATTTCCTGGGTGCTAATGTTCCCGTAAAAGTAACTGGTTATAGCCTCCATTGTCCAACAGAATATCAGCTTGTAATTGTGCGTCGCTCCTGTATCGCGCTGTGCTTGGGTAGGTTTTTCATCTGCAACCAGTAGTGTGGCAAATGATGGAAATGTTTTTAGAACTAGCAAAATGCCCATGCGTTGCACGCATCAAGATGCATTTGTATGAGTAGTTTATGTTGTTGGAGATGCTCTAACATGGCAGGCGAGTGCGTTAATGTTGCCCACAAGATGTGCGAGTATTACTAGTAGTATATTTTTCTTGCCATGTTGAGATTTTAAAACCACGAGTGCGAACATGCAGAGGAGCAATGAAGACCAAACACGGGATATTCGGGACATCTTCAAGGAGCGTGGAAAGTTAAAGAGGAGCTGCACCGAACCTGTAAAACGAGCTTCGGTAAGTAACACCCTTTCAATTACTTTCGTGTAGCCACGTGTTCTTCGATGTGTATATGTTGTAGTTTCTGTTTCTCTTAAGTGTGGTGTTCTTTGATGTGTAATAAGAAGAGTCTTAATCGTCCTAATGCTTTCGTTTTTAGCTTTATGTAGGAAGTGGGTGTTCTCACCTTGCAGTCTGTTTTTATTTATTTTTTCCTTTTCAATTCACTTCTCCGAGTTATGTTTATGTGGCTTCTACTAAATGGATCTAGGTTGCTCTGAGTATTGATCTAAAAAAGAAGTAACTTCATGTCAGGATGCAGTTCCTGTGAGGAGGGAAGTATGGTCAACCTCGAGATCATGTTTCCAAAATGAGGCTGGATTACACACAAGGTGCCTGTTCCCTAATGATGCTGGATTAGACACAAGGTGCAAATTCCCAGATGATGCTGGATTACACACAAGCCAGGTGGAGTCGTCAGCTGTTCGTGTCCTCGTGGCATTAGTAAAGACTTAAAGAAAGCGTGCATCAGCCCTTGAGAATGTAGCTGAGTTCCTGAAGAAGCGAAAAGAGCAATCAGATGCTCTCTTCACCCAAGCCAAAGAAGAGATGGAAGAAGCCAGAAATAAGCTAGCAGAGGCAGAGCAGGCTAGGCGTCTCCTGCTATCTAAAACTGTTGTCAATATAAAATTTCCTTCATAATAGCTAGGTTCAAATGTTTATCCAGTCAGCATGCCTGTTGTGATGTCCGTGCATCTACTGATGTGGCACAAAATGTTTTTTTTGGGTCATGTAATAACAGCAATTACATTCCAAACAATAACAGACGAAGCATTGGACATGGTATAGTTCACGCGCAAGCCCGACATTCCAAGTTCAACTTCCACATCAAACTCATGTTCACAGATATCTGCACATTCATACATAATGTCCACAACCATGATTCACTTCAAAGCCAAAAAAATGTGGGGAGAGTTATAAATAAAGAAAATCCTCTACTAGTTCCTGCTACCAGTGCGAGCACAACAAGTCAAGACCATGCGTAAATTAGTTATATTTTAGTCATTTTTTGTGTTCTAAAATGCCTGCCGGCTCGCGGAAGGACATGTTGCCGGCACACGCGCGGATTCAATGAAGGCAGGCAGGGCAGTCTTAAGCTGGTTGCACACGGCGAGGAGGCGTGCTTAGCCGGGCCTACAGCGAGTGCGGCCCTCTTGGCCGGCGCGCCGGTTCAATGCCTGCGTTATGAGAGGTCACGTCCGTGTTAGAGCAATCACTCCCTCCAGTCCTTTTTTGTTTGGGTATAACAAAATCTCGTTTTCCATTCACATTTTACAAGTAAAGTTCGTGGACAAACTTTGACCCAAAGTACGATGGGGACTAGTAAACCAGAATGGAGGTAGTAGTTTTTTTAATCGAAGAAGGGTTTCCCCTTCCGATTTTCATTAAAGAAAACCAACATCTAAATCTAAACCATAGTATTTGCCCTAGAACTACCAGGTTCAACATCTCGCAACATAAACCCATACAACCTCCATCGCAAAAAAACATACAACCATACGCCAAGGAGGTACGTAGTACTATGAATTCCATTTTTGCTCCATACCAATCGATCTAAAAACTACTTACTACTTATAGCACGCCATTGAAAATTGGAACTCTTAACCCCGCTAAAAAAACGATATTTTAAACGTGGCTACTCGATCTGTGGCAACTGGCGAGCCACCGCGGTCCAAGTCGTTCACCTGTGGTCCCGACCATCAACTCTTACGGATCAAATTATCACGCGAGCTGACTATTCCTACAAAGGTGCTCCACCACGTATCCGGTACCCGCGAATGCAGCAATCGTGCCCCTAGGGTTTTAGGGTTTATTTGTTAACATCGCCTTTACGTAACACTCATGTGTGCGAGACAGCGAGAGGCCGACTGCGTGCGTGCGCCTCTTCTCTTCGTATATGTACTCCACCGTTTGTCTGGTGTCCAAAAAATTATAATAACTACTAGCAATGTGCCAATGCGTTGCCACACGATCAAAGTAGATTAATACAGTGGCAGAGCTAGATGCAGATTACGCCTGGGGCTGTGCTATGTTGAGTGATAAACTTCTATGATTTTCTATGGTTTGCATGAAGAAATTACAAAAGAAGTTGTTTCTAGTCCTGGGGCTATAGGCTAGCTTCTAGGGTTTAGCCTCCTCGATCTCGTGGTAGATCTACTCTTGTACTACCCATATCATCAATATTAATCAAGAAGGACGTAGGGTTTTACCTCCATCGAGAGGGCCCGAACCTGGGTAAAACTTCGTGTCCCTTGTCTCCTGGTACCATCCGCCTAGACGCACAGTTCGGGACCCCCTACCCGAGATCCGCCAGTTTTGACACCGACATTGGTGCTTTCATTGAGAGTTCCTCTATGCCATCGCCATCAGGAAGGATGCCTCATCCCGTCTTTAAAGACGGCACCGTTGCTAAGGGAGCTTTGGCTGTTGGCCAAACTCTCCGGCTGGGTGGTTTTCTTATGACCGCCTGTTCGGCTGCTGTGCCGACGATGACCTCTCGGGTCATCAAAAGCAATCTTCATGTCAGTTCGGAACTCGCCGAGCAGTTAGATCCAATAGAGCTCTCTTCCATGAACGAGCTCTTGGATCGCATCGCCGCCCTGGGGGTCGCTACAGATTACGACAAGGTTGGGCCTAAACCCGATCTAAGAGAGATTAACTCTCCCCAGGTCACCCATCACGTTGTCGTGGAGAAGGGCAGTGCGGCGACCCTTCATCTATCTTAAGGACTAATTACGTCCGGATTCCCGATCCCTCCAGGCCGGATACCCGCGGAGGGGAGGATATAACTCAAGACCTGAACTTAGAATCAGGCAATGGGCTAGACTCATTGGATAACATCCAAGAACCTAAACTTCAGAGTTCGGAAACTCCTTGGCCTTTGAGTCTCAGATCGGGTGAGGTTTCGGATTTAATTCCACCCACCCACCCGAACATAAGCGACCTATCCAAAATCAGCAAAAGCCCGAAGAAACAGTACACCATTACTGGGCCAGATTCCTCCTGGTTATGAACAGGATAAAGGACTGCCGCGAGGAGGACGCAATCTCAATCTTCTGCAATAATTGCACGGACAAGGGAATCCTCAACGCCGTAAGTCGTCGTGATATTACACGCCTTTCTGACTTGGCGTCCATAGTACGAAAGTACTGTGCGATGGAAAGCGCCTGGAAAACCGAAATAAAATTTTGGGATAATCCGGCCCTAAATAGAAACCCCGTCCGAAACAAAAGGGTGCATCATCGACAGACACCCGGGTTAAACACCAAAAAACAAAAACCCTGTACAGGGCATGGAACCGTACTAGAATGATGGCTTAATGGACCCTGTAAAATTCATAGTACAGAGGACGCCACTCCAACTCACAACCTCAGAGCATGTTGGATACTCCGGCAGGTGGCCAAAATTGGCGAAGACCTCCTAATTCCGGAGGCCGCAGAAAGCCACCCCAGGGACACCAGTACAGTCTTAACAGTCCTCGAGACTTTCGCATCAAATAGCATGCGAAAAAGAACACTGCGCAGCCTCGCCGAAGTCTACCAAGTAGCAACAATAAACCCATGGAGTGACACGGCTATTACTTTTAATGCCGGCGATGAACCTAAATTCCGAAGAGCCCGAGCACCAGCCGCACTGGCCCTCGGTCCAATAGTGGACGACTTTTGCCTCACCAAGGTACTCATGGATGGAGGCAGTGGATTGAACCTCATTTACGAGGAAACCCTCCAAAAAATGGAAATAGATCGGAACCACATTGAGCGAAGCAGCACAACCTTTAGAGGAATAATCCCCAGTCGGGAAGCGCGCTGTACAGGAAAAATCTCACTAGATGTGGTGTTTGGCACGCCGGATAATTACAGGTCCAAAGAGGTCACATTCCATGTGGCCCCGTTCAGTAGCGGATACCACGCTCTGCTCGGGCGGGAAGCATTTACAATCTTCCAAGCAATACCCCATTACGGGTAGATGAAGCTCAAGATGCCCGGGCCAAATGGAATCATCACTCTTGCTAGTGATCCGGACATAGCACTCCGTGCCGAAAATAAGACAGCCGCACTGGCCCTTGAGGCACTATCCGAATCCCTAGCGCCTCAGGAGCTCACTGCGCTGCGCTCCATGGTGAACAGGGACGATGTGATACTCGACAAGAGATCCAAGTGCACATCCTTTAAACCAGCGGATGAAATAATCAAATTCCAGGTCCATCCAACGGACCCCAATAAAACAGCTTCCATCGGGGCGCAATTAAACCCTGATGTAGACGCCGCACTGCGAGAATTCCTATGTGAAAATTGGGACATCTTCGCCTGGCACCCTTCAGACATGCCAGGAATCCCACGCAGGCTGGCCGAACATAGCTTAAATATCCTAAAAGGATTCAAACCTGTCAAACAAGCTCTTCGGCGTTTTTCCGAACCTAAGAGACAGACCATGGGAGAGGAGCTAGCCAAGCTATTGGAGGTCGGATTCATCAGAGATATAAAACATCCGGACTGGCTAGCAAACCTGGTGGTTGTACCAAAGAAGGACAAATCCTGGCGCCTGTGCGTTGATTTTAAAGACCTTAACAAGGCTTGCCCAAAGGATCCCTTCCCCCTCCTCCGCATTGATCAAATTATCGACGCCACCGCAGGACACGATTCGTTGTGTTTCCTCGACGCATATTCTGACTACCATCAAATCAAGATGGCAGAATCAGACCAAGCCACAACGGCATTCATCACACCATACGGCCCATTCTGCTTCAACACGATTCCCTTTGGGCTCAAAAACGCCGGCGCAACATATCAGCGCATGATTCAAACATGTCTGGCAAACCAGATCGGCAAAACAGTGGAGGCATACGTGGATGATGTGGTCGTAAAAACAAGACATGTCGAATCTCTAGTAGACGACTTGAGGCTTACATTTGACAATCTCCGAACATACGACATCAAGCTCAACCCGGAAAAATGCATTTTCGGCGTTCCAGCCGGAAAGCTCTTGGGCTTCATTGTATCCGGTAGAGGAATTGAAGCAAATCCTGCCAAGATCCAAGCTTTTTCACAATTGGATATCCCGAAAGACCTTAAACAGATACAAAAATTAACCGGATGCGTGGCGGCTCTAAGCCGCTTCATCTCCCGTTTGGGAGAAAAGGCACTACCCCTCTATCGCCTCCTTCGGCGCACGGAACACTTCGAGTGGACGGATGCCGGCACGGCCGAACTCGACGAAATAAAGACCATATTGGCAACAAACCCAGTCCTGGCCGTGCCAAATATTGGCGAACCAATGCTATTGTACATTGTAGCAACCCAACAGGTTGTAAGCGCAGTGCTCGTTGTCGAACGAGAAACGGACGGACACAAATTTCCCCTTCAAAAGCTGGTCTACTATGTGTCCACTGTCCTCAATCCATGCAAATCACGGTACCCGCATTATCAAAAGATTGCATACGCGGTATTCATGGCATCCCGGAAGTTGCGACACTACTTTCAAGAGTGTTCGATAACAGTAGCCTCCGAAGTACCACTTAACGATATTGTAAACAACCGCGAAGCAACGGGCCGGATTGCAAAATGGGCCATCGAGCTCCTCCCATTCGACATAACTTATAAGCCACGGCGAGCTATTAAGTCGCAAGTTTTGGCTGACTTCATCGCAGAATGGACGGAGGCCGAACTCCCTAAAGAGTACGGCACATATTCAAACTGGATCATGCATTTCGACGGCTCTAAAATGTTGGCCGGTCTAGGGGCTGGCGTCGTTTTGACGCCCCCCATGGGAGACACAGTTCAATACGTACTCCAGATTATGTACACAGACTCCAACAATGCAGCTGAATATGAGGCCCTTTTACACGGTCTCCGGATGGCAGTATCCATGGGCATTCAATGCCTAGAGGTGCGAGGGGATTCGAACCTCGTAATATCCCAAATAAATGGAGACTTCGATGCCAAGGATCCAAAAATGGCAGCTTATCGCAACGCCATCCTAAAAATGGCAGCTCGGTTCGAAGGGCTCGAATTTCATCATATAGCCCGGGAGAACAATCAGGCGGCAGATGTCCTGGCACGCATCGGCGCAAAACGCGACGCAGTCCCCCCCAACATCCTCTTGGAAAGGCTGTTCAAGCCATCCGTAGTATGGGAAGGGGAATCCGGCAATAACATTCCGGACTCAACCGCACTGCCCGATGCCGAACAATCTGACACAATCGGAGGCTCCGCCAATGAAGTCACACCTTCAGCCCACGTAATAATGGTCGTTATCGCCCCGTGGACAGAACCATTCCTAGCCTACCTTACTAGGCAGGAACTCCCAGAGGACCAAAACGAGGCACGCTGCATAGTGCGGAGATCTAAAGCCTATAAAGTCCATGAGGGAGAGCTTTATAAGAAAAGCACTACCGGAGTCCTTCAAAGGTGCATCTCCGAAGAGGAAGGGCGGAACTTGTTGGCTGAAATTCACGCCGGACTCGGTGGTCATCACGCTGCAGCTCGGTCCCTTGTAAGCAAGGCTTTCTGTACAGGCTTTTATTGGCCAACGGCCCGGGCAGACGCTCAGGACTTAGTCCAACGATGCGTCGGTTGCCAGCTTTTTGCAAACCAAAGTCATATGCCACCCACCGCCCTCCAAACTATCCCCATAACCTGGCCCTTTGCGGTCTGGGGGCTTGACATGGTGGGACCCCTTAAAGGTGGAACCCAGAAGAAAAAATACTAAGTGGTCATGGTGGATAAGTTCACCAAATGGATAGAAGCCAAGCCTGTTAAGACGGCCGAATCCGGACCGGTGATAGACTTCATATCTGGGGTCATACACCGTTATGGCGTCCCCCACAACATCATCACTGATAACGGCACGAACTTTACGACCGATGAGGTAAAACTCTGGTGCAAAAACATGGGCATTATGCTCGATTATGTTTCCGTCTATCACCCACAAACTAACGGACATGTCAAACATGCAAATGGTCTTATCATGAGCGGCATCAAACCTAGATTAGTGCGGTCCCTTAAGGAATCTAACACGCACTGGGTAGAGGAGCTCGACTCCGTACTCTGGGGGCTGCGGACCACGCTGAATCGCACCACCGGATATACGCCATTCTTCATGGCGTACGGCGCAGAGGCAGTTTTGCCCTACGACATAATTCATGACTCATCTCGGGTGCGCACGTACGAAGAAAGAGAGGCCGAGCTCGATCGGCAGGACAGTTTGGATGCATTGGAGGAAGAACGTGACGTGGCCAAAACCCGTTCCGCATTCTATCAACAGCAGGCTCGAAGATACCAAAGCAGAGAAGTAAGGGCTAAAATTACAACGTTGGCGAATTAGTTCTACGCCTGCCGGACAAGAAAAAGGACAAACTCAAGCCCAAGTGGGAAGGTCCCTTCACAATTGACCAAGTCCTGACTGGTGGAGCGTACCGCTTGCGAGATGCATCGGATAACCGTCTCGAGCCGAACCCATGGAACGCAGCCCGTCTCCGAAGATTCTATGCCTAGCGCCGGACTCTGTGTTCGTCTCCTTCCTCTGTCCATTTTTTATATACTGTCTGTCTTATATTTCTCTCCTTCTCCTCTCCTCTTATAGCCTTAAAAGGCTCATCACATGACGTGCTATTCGCACTCATTAAACCTGGGGGCTTCTTTAACAGAAGCTTATTCACACGGGCTTTATGCCCAACACATGTGTTACACTTCCGCATGCACCTTTTATTTCACCATTATATGCATCGATATGACTTAAGTTTTGGCCAAGCTGGGTTGATTGGCTCCTGTGCTTACCCCTACGTTCCCGATTGTTCGACTAGGTGGTAAAGGGAGCACCTCTGCGATTGTTACCGCTGGGTCACCCAGATGTGTACCTCAGACTGGGTGAAGCCGAAAGCTAGCGTTCTTAAGGGAATATTCGGTCGGCGACCTGAAAGATGATTTTTCCAATTATTTATCTATGCGCCCCCAGACGATTTTTCCTGCGTCATTTTCGCAGAATGGACATGCACTTTAGGGCATGCCTCCCAGGGAAAGGAACCCTTAACGGAACTATTCTCCCTGGAAGATGTTTCTTACTAACCATGTAATATAACATAACTAGTTGGGCACTTGTCTGTTCAAGCACTAATGACCCCTACGCCTGGTCTCCATGCATACCCCGGTTCTTATATAACCGCGAGGGTATTCGGACACACTCCGGACCGTCAGGTCTCGAGGTTGAAGCAAAAAGGTCGGCCATGACAAACGATCTACAATCCGGCTAGAAGGCATTACAAATGTCAATTAGATTACATAGTCACTCTGACTGATTGTATTCCTCTTCAATACCATCTAACAGGCTGTCTAGTTTACAGTCCTGCTAGGAATACTTTGCGGCCAATTCTACTTGGCCGTATACTAATCTTACAGGGATCTCCTTCCCATCGGGCCCCACCGGTCCGACCTCGGCCATGTGGTTTGGGTCAGCCTTTGTGTACCGCGTCTTCACGATGGCCCAGGCCTCCCTAGCGCCTTGACGGCAGGCCGATATCTTCCACAATTGGAAGCGCCGCCGCGCTCCCTTCAGCTTCTCTGCAAGCTCTCCAAGGCCCTCGGGCATGGAGAGGGTGCCATAAGGCTTGGGCAACGCCTTGCATCGCCTGCCGAACTCGCTCGTGCAGTTGCGAGAGCTCGGGAAGAAGGTCACCCGTAGAACCGGGCATCTCCTCTGCAGGACGACCTATTAGCATACCTACAGACATCACTCTGTTAGTCGACTTCCTCGCCGAACTTTTTTTCAAAGTTCGTTCAAGCACTTACTAAATATGTCGCGTCGAAGCCACTGATTCTCCTTAACGGAGTCCGACAGCTGGGCACGAACATCTTTCAGTTCAACACCCAGCTTGGTGTTGGCATCCTGAAGATCATTCTTCTCTCGCCTCACCTTTGTTAGCACGCTCTCGCCAGCCTTTAGCCGGCGTAGGAGTTGTTGCTTGTCCGGATCTAGTCCTGCGCCATCTTCAATTTCATTTGTCAGATTTGCACATATGCCGCACTTCACACTTATCTTTTTGAAGCATATATTACCAGAGGGGGGTCTCCTTGGGCTCCCCCGTCGCGGCTAGTGCGGCCTCAAGTTGGGCTTTGCACTCTTTTAGCTCCTGGGACAGTTGGGTATTCTTCTCTGAAAGAACATGCGTATTACACGATCCTTAAATCAGTTATTCTAACCGCTTCAAGTCTCGGGGGCTACTGATATATATATATAACCATTAAATTTTGTCACCCGTATGTCTTTTACATATTGCTCCGTGGCTCTGGCTAGACCACTTTGAGCGGCACGGAGATACGCATCTCCCGAATTGAAGGCATCAAACGCCTCTTGGGAGAAACAAACATCGCGAAGAACAGTCCGGCGACGCCTGTGGTTCATGGCACTCTCCACCTCGGAATGGGTGGTAGACAGCCTGTCCGCATCCTCTGTCGGAGGAGCGTCCGGTGTGCGCCTCGTGTTCGCCTCCACCTCCGGGCCAGGCTGTGGAGCCTGGCTGGTGGAGGCGCGATGGGCAGCCTCTACGAATATTGTCTGGCGAGGTCTCTTTGTCCTGAACAGAGCACAAGTGTTAATATGCCTTGAAGGAATAACACCGGGGAATAAAAAGGCGCGCTATACCTTTGCGCCGGCACCTCGGTCCGGACTACACTTCTTTTTATCCCACGGGGCCCCGCAGCCCCTCGTGGGCTGGCCGCCGTAGGCTCGGCCTCCCGCCTCAAGGACCTCCTCTGCAAAACACGGTTGTTATACGGTCATCGAAAACACGCGAGGACGGGTCCCCTTTCAAAGTACTGGGATTTCGGTCTCAGTTACCTGGGAGGCGGGGATTAGCCCTGGGTAATCGGCCGTAATGGCATTGTCCTTGCTTAATTGATGGAATACCCCATCAATTAGCTCCACAGATATGTCCGGATCCTCTTGGGAGGTCGGTTCGAGGGACCGTCCTGGATCCTCGGGTTGTGGAGGGGGGCTGTTTATCTGTTTAACAGCCTGGCACAGTTCCTGCGTTGAAGTCGTCAGACCATATATTTGACAGTAGGAATACAAAATGGATGGACAAGTGAAAGTGCTCACTTACCCAGTTCGGAGGATTATACATGGTAAATTCACCCTGAGCGTTGACGCAGAGAAATTCCTCCTCTTCTCCCTTGTACAAAGTGGACAAGATCTTTATCAGAGCGGCAGCCGAGTCCGGCCCCTTACGGCCGTGACGGGTGGCGTCGTCCTCCCCGTTGAAATCCCACATGGGGTGGCCTCTATATTGAAGCAGCTGCACCCCCCGCATGATGCATACGGCCATGACTCCGATCATGCTTAGTCCGGAATGAGCCAATAATCTTATCCGGCCCATCAGGTAAAGGACGTCCTTGTCACTTTCTCTCTGAGAGCTCTGTGGACGCCAACTTAGGCGCTTCTTCGGGGGAGCACTGTTGAACTCAGGGAGGCCGATCCGAACAGGATCCGGTAGCGGGACATCCTCTATATAGAACCATTCCGAAGGCCAGTCCTCGGACGCCTTCTTTGGGGTTCCGGATAGATATCCGGTCCCGGCGATGCGCCACACTTCGGCTCCGCCCACTTGATATAGTAACCCCTCTTGAGAACGGGGCACCAGGCAGAACAGCCTCTTCCACAGCGCGAAATGAGCCTCAACACCCAAGAACAGCTCGCCAAGGGCAACGAAGCCCGGATATGCAATATAGAGGTAGGCGTGAGGTTGTGCAGCTGGAGGCCATAGAACTCCAGAAGCCCCCGGAGAAACGGATGAATTGGAAATCCGAGTCCCCTTATTAGGTAAGGGACAAGGCATACCTGCTCTCCTTTGGAGGGAGTGGGGGCGCTCTCCGCTTGCTCTCCGCCATTATAGGTGGCGAGTCCGGCTCAAACCGGGACCATATAGGCCGGAGGGAGGAATCCCTTGGTCTGAAGCGATACTAGCTCGCTATGCGGGATGGAGCACCTCTCCCAGTCTCCAGGCTTAGGACTGGAAGGGCGAGAGGAGGAGTTGCGACGGCTGGCCATGGTGGAATGGACCTTTGCTGGATGCGCTCTGATGACTACTCGCGGAGGGGAGAAGGTGTGGTTTGGATCTAAATCCCCATTCCTTTAAATAGGCGGCTCATTTACATGGCTAGGGGTGTGAATGTAAAAACACCTAGACTTTTTGTATTCGTTTGACACGTGGAAGGATGCCATTATTGGGCGCAGAAGCCAAGGAGCACTGTATTCACAGAACACATGACATTATTCAACAGGTACACGGAATCTGGAGGGGAAACCGCCTTGCAATGTCGAAGACAATTAGCACGCCGGACTTGTCATCATTGAAGCCTGGTTCGGGGGCTACTGAGGGAGTCCTGGATTAGGGGGTGTCCGGATGGCCGGACTATACCTTCAGCCGGACTCCTGGACTATGAAGATACAAGATTGAAGACTTCGTCCCGTGTCCGGAAGGGACTTTCCTTGGCGTGGAAGGCAAGCTTGGTGATGCGGATATTTAGATCTCCTACCATTGTAACCGACTTTGTGTAACCCTAACCCTCTCCGGTGTCTATATAAACCGGAGGGCTTTAGTCCGTAGGACAACATACAACAATCATACCATAGGCTAGCTTCTAGGGTTTGGCCTCCTCGATCTCGTGGTAGATCTACTCTTGTACTACCCATATCATCAATATTAATCAAGCAGGACATAGGGTTTTACCTCCATCGAGAGGGCCCGAACCTGGGTAAAACTTCGTGTCCCTTGTCTCCTGTTACCATACGCCTAGACGCACAGTTCGGGACCCCCCTACCCGAGATCTGCCGGTTTTGACACTGACAGGCGTGAAAGGAGTGAACAAAAAAGGGATTCAAATATTTGAATTCGAGATGATGATACATGTAATCCATACTCGAACCAAAATTGATCTATCAAACATGCATACTCATATGAACTCACACACAACTATGTTATTTAATATGTAGATATTACTGATCCATACGTTTTAGTAGAACGTAATTTGGTTAAATTTTTTCAAATTCATACTTAAGATTTCGAGATCGTTGTATTTGTAAATCATATTATACATATAAAGGAGCAGAATTCTTTGTTGTGCTTTTGAAAGTATATATAAAAAATAATGTATATAGAATGTAATTCAATTGAAAATAAATAGAATACAAATGGGATTCGAATTGAGTTGGCACGGTAAACGTGCACTCTACAAAATTTGAACGAAGCGGGGAAAGTCGCAGTAACCGCCCGAAACCAAAATCTGCGAGATGGAAATCACTACTGCCTATCCCTGCCACGCAAAGCCTATCTGCTGGATTTCTATATAGGTTTCGATAGGGGTAGGTTTGTAATTTCACCCAAACGTGACGTAACCGCCTCTCACCCGGATTCATACACGGTGGGCGCCAAAACATAGTGTGTCCTCGGCTGAAATCGACTCCCTCCCCGATTCATATTCATACACGGTGGGCGCCAAAAACAAACTCTCGTCGGTAAATATTTGGTGTGTGCGAGATTACCGTCCTATCCCCAACCGACTAGTGTTGCTGTGATGTAGTAGAAATTTGAAACGAGGGCTAAGTTTGTAAATTTCCTCGCATTTGAGACAAGCGCGCCCTGAATACATGGTTCCCCCCTTCCTCTCTACCTCCCTTTTCCCCATTCGTACTCCATGGGCGCCAAAACACCCTCTCCACCCACCCTCCTCCGTCCGCCGCCGTCCGCCACCCCATCCACCGCCGTCCTCCTCCACCATGCCGGAGCTGATACCCCGACGTCATCGTCCATTACAAGAGATCGACCTCTCTCATCCACGGCTTTGGACCCGGATCCTTGCATCCCGTCCTCTCGCTTCATCCCCGCCGTCGTCCACCTTGTCGGCGCCGCTCCTACGACCGTCTCGTCCACCGTGCCCTGCCGCCACCGTCTACCCTCCTAGATCTGCATCCACGCCGCTGACAGCCATCGCTACCGCAGCACCATCAAATTCTCAGCAGATGCATACACGGTGCCGCATCAGAGGCGGTACTCTTTCGTATCTGCTCACTTATTTATCGTAGCAAGAAAATAGATCGCCACTGCTTTACTCTGATTTCTTGTCTTGGTTGCGAAGTTGCCTTTGTTCGGTTTGCACCTTCAGATCCGCCATGGCACGCTCAACACCATACTCGCAATGCTTATGGTTTTCCACTTTTATATTCCACACTAGTTAAATCACAGTAGACTAAATTTCAAAATTGGGTCAGTCAATTTTTCAGAGCTCGCCTGAGTTCGCCGGTGCGATTGAAGGGGCTCGGGTGGGGACGGTGGTTGTGGGGGGCAGTGGTGGGGCCTCATCGAACGAATAAAACTCGACGCGGGTAGGGGCGGGGGTAGGGGTGGCGGAGGAACACAGGCGATGGGGCCGGTGATTCGGCCGGCGGCCCGTGCGGTGTTCTGTATGGGAAGCACTGTATGTTCCTTGTCAGGAAGGGGAGCAGGGACATCTACAGTCAACAGCTGATAGAGCTGGCCTGTACGTGATCGATAGGCTTTCAATTACTAGCGGCAATACAACACCGTAATTTCCAGCCAGTTCCACTTTCCCGATTTATATATCCTGGTTATGGTGTACCCCTATTATGTACACTATGATCTGCCTAGTTGCTATGTGCTCTTGTTATCATGGTTTGGCAATAAACTCTCTATATAGTATATTATGAACCTATCATCTGCCAGCTATCCTTACTTCTAGAGCTTATTTTTTTTGTGTACTTGTGCCAGATTATATAAATGCACGCACCATATTACAGCACACATGAGCTCTCTCATCAGAATCCAGTGATAGCACACAAGTGTTTACAGGGGCCCCCCTATATTAGAATATCATCTGCATTACAAAGATAATATCACAACTATTTATGTTTTCATGGTTCTCAGATATTATACGCAATTACTGTGAATATCAGAATCCGCGCATCAGAAGAATATTGTGGAACACTGCAATGACTTACAAAATTGGCAGCAAGGCATTGAGTGCCATTCTAGAAGCAATCAAACTCGTACGCTCCCCACTTATTGATTCTTGTTCAGAATATCATCCTAATGACTATTCTAACCTCGAGGAGTCAAAGGCAGATGGCCTGTCCTGTTCACCCATCAAGGTGCCTGTTCTAATTTGGCAAGGTTTTATTGATTGCGCGTATCTTGCATATGTTGTCTTGCATTTCTTCTACTTTGTTGCACCGCCATCTGCTTAGTTTACTCATCATATATGTCGAGACGCCATGCCCATCCATTATCAATACATATTCCATCTGTCGTCATACCATGTTTTTTCACTCAAATGCTGTTCTTGTGCATCAGACATAAAAAAGGAATAGGGTGATTGCCGAACCTGAAGGAGCACCAGCAAAGTCCTTGAAAAACATGGTGGTGCCGGAGAAATCATACAGCACCCCACTTATATTGGCTGTACAACCAGTAACACAAAACGTAGGACCGACTCCAGCAGACTATACCCATACTTCACTGGCCACACCACTAGCCCCACCACACAGGACCTGCACTCCAGCAAAAGGTATACCGATTTAATTTGCCATAGCACCCGCTGTACCACAAAAAATCCCACTCCAGCAAAAAGTACAGCAAGTCCACCGGCCGAAGACCTATCCCAACTGCAGAGACGGCCAATTCCTGCAGATTGGAACCACATTCCATTTATTCCCAGTTTAAAAGACAATGCTTTCAATGTTGTTAGGGACTACGTGCATATATTCCCATCATGGGAAGATTATTGTGAAGACAAACACCATTTTCACATCTTCCTGTCCAACTTACGTGTAAGTGCTATTATTCATGGTTATTATTTTCCTGTATTCTGCTGATTGAACACATCAATAATTTACATTACATTGTTGTAAATAGGCAAGGGTCAATCTGGATAGTCATGACGAGCAAAGCTTGCTTGTGCTTTTCAAGGAAGCATTGCAGCAGTATCGGTGTTACCTAAGGAAATCACACTTTGACGGCAAGTCTATAAACAAATTTCTGGTGAAGTCTCCTGTGCTAAATTTAGAAGACATTGAATGGAAAAACCTTGTTATGCACTGGTCTCGTTCCCAGGATGAGGTACTGTCTATGAAATCACATGACAATTTGAACTTCTACTTTTCCGCATGTGCCTTACGGATCTTTTTTGCAGGAAATATGCTCGAAGAAGAATTCCGGTTTGACAAGAACGACAGGATATCGCAAATATGCTGCCCGCTGCTTTGCTCTTGTTAGTACCTGCTGTCCTGCATCACTGTACTTGCATACATACCTGGTTCATTATGTGACAGCAGTATGCATGATAGCTTGCTTATCAATTGTTCGCTCCAAATTATCTGATATGTATGAATGGTTACATTAGTGTAGAATATATCCAATGCCAATGTTTTTTTAGCTCTGCATTGTTCTTGTAAGTACATGCTGTCCTTTATCAGTGTACTTATAATGACAGGTAGTTGTTCATGTACCATCACTCTGCAGCTTATTTTCCTTTGCCCTCCATTTTCTACACATCAGATCTATATTTACTCTTACCATAAGGTTGGTACTGAAGAAGTTTAGCTATGCATTGCTCTTGGTTGTACCTTTTGCCTGTATCGCTGCACTTACATTTATAGCTACTTGGTTATGTAGCATCACTCTTCATCTTATCTTAAATATTCTCCATTTTTTCGTATATTATCACATCTATATTTACTCTTAACAAAATATAGAATAAAGGCAATGCTTTTGAAGAAGATTATGTGGTAAACTTCTTGAATTCCCCCCCCCCTATCAGCATGGACAAGGCCTTTATAGAGCCTGTCTTCACCAATAATGTAAGGTTGTCCATCTCAAGCCTTCAAACTTTGTTGTATATATTTGGTTAGGCATGACTGCAACAGCTGTTTATTTTTGGTGTTTGCATCAAATTGCTTGTTTAAAGCGTATTATATGTAGTTCATAAATAAAAGTTCGTCCTTTCTCAATTTAAGTTTTCAGTTGTACAACCAAGTTCCTTCTTCATACCATGTAAATTAAACTATACAGAGCAAGTGATCTTATTTTGCACTGCATGTATGCTTCTGTTCTTCATCTGTAATCCAGTGGTGTGGTGAACCTACCCACTACAGCACAATGTCACATTTTGCAGTGTCTTAAC
The DNA here is from genome assembly GCA_032464435.1 of Aegilops umbellulata. Taxonomy (NCBI): domain Eukaryota; kingdom Viridiplantae; phylum Streptophyta; class Magnoliopsida; order Poales; family Poaceae; genus Aegilops; species Aegilops umbellulata. Next base: position 336,277,417 of record CP136056.1, on the reverse strand, counting down.
TACGAACAATGCCATATCATTCTACTATTATTTAAAATGTCTCTTTATTTGCCAATCTGAAATGGTATAAATTGACAGCACACTAACCATTGATACTTATGAGTTCTTGATCTGTAATCCAGTGGTGTCGTGAAGCTGCCTACTCCTTCACAATGTCATTTCCTTCCATGTCTTGACCTGAACAATACCATATTGTGTTAATGCAAATTTAAACTGTGTCACTTTATTCGTCAGTAAGAAATGTGATGAATTGTCAGCACTGATACTTTTATGTGCAAAACCTATCATTTGTCTGCTTGTTTATCTTTCAGAGTGAGGAAGATATAAGTGTTGAACAAGCGCAGTCTCATCATCTTGCTCAGCTGCTTGCACTGCAGCTCCCCAGCAGGGCTAACCTTTCTTGAACTCTATTGAAGTGCTGTCGGTTTTATATATTATTTTGTCGGCTTGTTTATTTGCACTGGTGGCGATCTTTGATGCCCAGTGTATGTAATCTGCTGTCTGCTTGTGCTTTATTATCATAGTGGCGAACTTTGATGCCCAGTGGATGTAATATGCCTTAATTTCTTTATTTTATAGTATAGGTTTTTTCTTATTCACGATGCTGCAGTTATTTTACCGTATATATATCCTGTCTTCGCAGTAAACCGGCCAAACCGTAAAATTACGGTACATAATCGGGCCGTCATGCAATCACGATGTAGGTTAGGCCTGAAACGTGCCGATCAGCTCACGGGCCGGCAGCAGCCCGAAATGAACCCCGGCCCATGATTGCGCGAATCAAATCACGGGCTTTTAATAGGCCGAAAAATTGTCTTGGTCCTTGTTTGGCCCAATCAGATATCGGCTGCGAGCAGGCCAGATGCAAACCAGGACGTAGTTAGGCCCCAACTATATGACGGGCTTTTAACAGGCTGAAATTAATATAGGGCCGAAATGTTAAACGGGCCCTTAACAGGCCAAAACTAATATCAGGCCGAATTACTAAGTGGGCCTTTAGCAAGTGGGCCCAAAAGCATAGTGTCCAGTTGACGGGCCGAATCTGATATGGGCCATAATTAGGCCCAAAACCTCTTAAAGGGCCGGACCTAATCTTGGCCGTAATTTGGCCCAAAACGTGGTAGGCTTTTAACGGGCCGGATCTCATATGGGCCACTATTAGGCCTGGAGCGTGGCAGGCCATTAATAGACCAGATCAAATATGGGCCGACATTTCGCCCAAAACATGGCAGCCAGTTAATGGGCCGGCCTACTAGGGTCCTCAAAATCTTGTGGGCCTACAGCTGGCCCGGCCCATTAATGTCGACGAAATCTCGTGGGCCTTTAGCTGGGCTGACCCATTAGGATCCGCAAGAATTTTGTGGGCCTTTACCTGGGCCGGCCTATTATGGCACACAAAAATCTTGTGGGCCTTTACCTGGGCCGACCCATTATGGCCCGCAAAATCTAGTGGGCCTTTAGCTGGGCCAGCCCATTATGGTCCGCAAAATCTCATGGGCCTTTAGCTGCGCCGGCCCATTATGGTCCGCAAAATCTTGTGGGCCTTTAGTTGGGCCGGCCCATTTAAACTTTGTTGGCGTTCTGGGAACTGGGGTCCCCAGACTTGCTTGCCTGCGGCCTGCGGCGTGGCTCAAATGGGGACCCAACGCGGCCCATCTTCATCAACACAAGACTCAAGACCCTCGCGAGGGGCCAAGCCTCGCGGGGCGGACGACACAGCGCTTCCTCAGGCGCGGCCTCCTCAGGCTGGCTCACGAGGAGGCAGAGAGATCAAGGCGGGGTACCTCGCGAGGTGCCCATGATGCAAGCCATGACGATCGAGGGTGCCAGGCGGGCGCCAGCTCGCGCAGCGTCCCCCTTTCCTCTTTGGTGCAAAGGGGGCAAGCGCAGGCGAGAGGATCAAGCAAAGGCACCCATTTCGGTGCAACGAGACCAAGACCAGTCCAACGGTGGGAAGGAGGTCACCATGGAGCCCAGAACGGCGTCACCACAGGGCTTTTGGCAGGCGAGGACCAACTTTAGTCAGGATAAGTGTACCAGATGTTCCCCTTCGAATTGGCCAATTGTTGGCGCCCTTCCCGCTCAATATTTGGGAAGAGGCCCAGGGCCTTTGCCTATAAATAGGACTAGCCGTCCCCAGGGTAGAGGCATCTAGCAATCAGGCACGCCGGACCGACGATTGGGTATGTAGAATCCGAGCAAGCAGAGAACAAGTAGAGAAAGAGAGAGAAGGGCGGCTGAACTCCTCCCAGCAGTTCATCGTCCTAGCCAAGAACAGGCCCTCGCGAGGCAATTCTCCCTTGTACTGTTCATCATCATCATCAGCCCAAGAGGCAATCCACACACCACACTGGAGTAGGGTATTACACCACATTCGTGGCCCGAACCAGTATAAACTCTCTGTCTCTTGTGCTGTTCTTTCTGTAGTTTAGATCCTTGCGAGACGGAGAGGTAGAGGGCACAATCTCCGCGAGCACCCCCAGAATTCGAACCTTAAGGGTCTGCCGGAACCCGTGATCCGACATTTGGCGCGCCAGGTAGGGGTGCGCCGGAATCTGCCTTCCTACCGCTCCGCCTCTCATCGCATCATCGTCACCATGTCCGGCGACCAGGCGGGCAACCAAGATCCATGGGCGGCGTGGCCCGCCTGCACGGAGCCGCCCGCCTCGGGCGACCCCGCACCCCAGGCAGCTCGTGGTCCGCAGGGCGCTGCAGGCCGCGGGCGGCGCGGACAGGCTTCCGCAACCCTCACACCGCAGCAAGCGCGGTCGGCGGCGAGAGCCTCTAACCACGCCGCAACCACAACACCGTACACCCGCCGGGAGCAAGAGAATTCGAGGGCCGTGCTCACGGTGGCCCGGGAGCTGCTGCAGTGTAGGCTACTGGAAGGCGGCCGCGACGTGCTGCTGGAGCGGGTCGCCGAACTCCTGGGCTTTGCCGCTTCGGGGGCTCACCCCTTCTGCATCCAGCTTCCGCCTCAAGCCCAGGGCGGCGCACGAGGAGGCCCCGCACGCTCCCGCGGGTCTCAAGGCTACCCCAACACCGGCGAATCCGCCGGCGCTGGACTGGCGGTGGCGCTACCCCCGCCCCCGGCGCGTGAAGGAGAGGGGCTCGATGCAGCCCACGGCGCCAGCGGGCATCCGCGCTACCACCCCACGGTGGGCACGCCAGGCAACGCCACATGGCGCATGGAGCACTACAACACAGCCTTCGGGGTGGCGGTGCCAGAAGAATACGTGCCCCACATGATGGACCAAGGGCACGCTCACGAGGGCAAGCAAGGCTCACTCCTCAGCCCCAGCTGGGGAGACGAGACGCCAGAAGCCGAGCTCTTCCAGGAGCCCCGGGACGGCTCTATCGGCCACGCTGGAGGCGACGAGCATCGGGTACCGCTAATTCCTCAAGAGCAGGCGTACGCTAATCATGGATCGCAGGAGGTGCAGGTCGCCGCAACGAGCAGCTGCCCCGCTCCCGCGGCCTCCTACCCCTCGGGAGGAGGACGCAGGGGGCTGCAGGAGAGGGGCAGGGATCCTACATCACCACCGCGGCGTTCGGAGCCAGGCATTCTTAGGAGGTAGGCCCTCCGCTGGGGAGGCGCCTAAGGGCCTGCCCCTGGCGGAGGACCCGTGGTCGTCGGGGGAACCGCTGGCGACCGCTCTACCCCACCGGCGGCGTCCTGGTTTTCGGTCGTCGTTGGTGGCTCTAGAGTGTGGCGCAAGGCGGGGCCCTCGTCTGGCGATATGAAGCAAGGCCGGTTCCTGTGAAGAAGGCCCAGTGCCTATGAAGCTCGCCGCCCCGTGACACTCTCACGTAATAATGAGTGGGGCTGTACACGCCCCGGAGTCTCAGGGGTGCCGGCCTCAGGCCCTGGGGCTCCCTCCCACGCCCAGTGGACAGCACTTAGCTCCGCGCTGGTGAGAAGACGTCCAAGACTAGATAGGGTGCTGGACGCGGCCTTTTTGTTTGCTTTCATTGCCTTTTCCCTTTGGTTGTAACTTTTCCCCCGCTGGATTTAAGTTGAATTCGAATTTGAGCTTTGCGTGTGTTCGGGGAAGGGGTGCTTGGTCTCGAACCATTTCTCGCGTTCTGGTCACCGCCTCACCACAGCTGCCTCCCCTCGCGAGCCTCTCGCGAGACGAGCCGGGCCTAGCTCGAGCGCAGCCCAGACTACCGCTGTTGCTTCCTCACGAGATTACCTTTTGGTGTCTGCGGAGGTTGTGTTTTCCTAAAAAGGCCCAGAGCCTGTGAAGAAGGCGAACGCGTGTGAAGCCGTTGCGCTCAGGAGAAGGCCCAGAGCCTGTGAAGAAGGCAAACGCCTGTGAAGCCGTTGCGCTCAGGAGAAGGCCCAGAGCCTGTGAAGAAGGCGAACGCCTGTGAAGCCGTTGCGCTCAGGAAAAGGCCCAGAGCCTATGAAGAAGGCGAACGCATGTGAAGCCGTTGCGCTCAGGAGAAGGCCCAGAGCCTGTGAAGAAGGCGAACGCCTGTGAAGCCGTTGCGCTCAGGAAAAGGCCCAGAGCCTGTGAAGAAGGCGAACGCGTGTGAAGCCGTTGCGCTCAGGAGAAGGCCCAGAGCCTGTGAAGAAGGCGAACGCCTGTGAAGCCGTTGCGCTCGGGAGAAGGCCCAGAGCCTGTGAAGAAGGCGAATGCCTGAGAAGCCGTTTCGCTCAGGAGAAGGCCCAGAGCTTGTGAAGAAGGCCAACGCCTGTGAAGTTTCCCATCAGCAACGATCTCACATCCTGAGCGCTCAACTAGAGAGCATCCAAGGCGTCGCGTCCTCCTGCAGGCCGCCTCGGAGCTAGTATGAAACAAAGGTAAACTAGACTACCGTCAGGCACGCGCGCAATATGACCACTACTGATATGATGGACACAAGTTTTTACATGAGGGGCTTCCCCTCTCAAAATGCTCTCACAACCATCAGGCCAAACACCTGAGTTCTATCCATGCAGGGTAAAAAGACAGGAGCAATACATGGTCAGTCAGACAAATCTCCTAACGCATCCTCAGGGGCACCTCCTGAGCTGTCGCTGGCATCGCTGAACTCGCCTTCGCCACCTGCGTCGCCACCAGCGGCATCAGGGCCATCCACCACACCACCCTCGTCGGCAGCCACGATCACGTCGTCGTCATCCGAAGTGAAGGCCCGGACGAGAGCATCACGTTGTTTTCTACCCAAACCGCCAGATCGCCTCGGACGGCCTGGGGGACTGGGGCAATGTCGGCATCAAAGTTGAACTGGGGATCCATGTTCTGAAGATGGCTGAAGACACGAGAAAAGGCGCGCCCAAGCAGGGCGCAGCTCCTCTCCTCCACCAACCTGTCGTCCCTGACCGACCGTGCCTCCAGCTGCATCACCACAGTGGTGGAGAACTGCAGGTTGCCGGCATAGTTGATCGTGTGCGGCTCGCCCACAGTTGCCTCGCAGATGTTGCCCAAGGCTGTGTTAGCCCTCTCCCTGAGCGTAGTAAGCATGGGGCCATGCACGTGCTCCAGGACTTGCCGCTGGCGTATCTCATCGGCATTCTGACACTCAACGGCCTCAGCCTCTTCCACCCGCTGGCGAAGAGAGAGCACCTCGGCCTGGAGAGCGGATGACTCTTTTTGCGCTGCCTCAAGGGCGGCCCGGGAAGCATGGGCCCGCCGCGTCGCCTCATCCTGTTGAGCCCTCAAGGTTGTGGTCCTCCCCTCGGCCTCGACAAGGATCGCCTCCAGATTCCTCTCGAACTCGCGCTCGAGGCCCCGGCGCTCCGTCGCCACCCGACGACCAACCTCCTCCATGACACGCGCTTCCCGCGCGAAGACATCATCTTCCGCCTGCGTCACCAGACGCTCCCTCGTCTCCAGCCGCTCATACTCGCGGGAGCGTTCGGCGGTTTCCAGCACAAGCGCTTCCTCACGCTTCCGAAGCTCAACCGGGTCGCCAGAAGCCACCTTCATCGACACAAGGGCCGCCTCGCGCAGCTCCACTTGCTCCTCCAACGAGTGGCACCGGGCCAGGAGCTCCCGAGCCCGTTCTTCTGCTGCTTCTCGCCGTCGGTCAGCTCCCCGGCCCTCCTCAGCAGCCTGAGATCGAGCCGCCCGGGAGGCCTCCAGCAACACCTTCGCCTCTTCATCATTGAGGTTGCGCTGATGACATGCGAGGGCAACGGCGGTCTCTAGCTCGCGCCTCTCCGCGACCAGGCGCAGGCCCTCGGCCTCCAGGCGCGCGTCCTCTTCAGCGAGCTCCTGCCCAAGCAGGTCCACCGCGTCGCTCGCCCTTCGAAGGAATTCATGACGACGAGCACGACGCTCCCGAGCGTGCTTGAGCACGTCTTCCACACCATCGCCTACCCCAAGCAAGCGCCGGGGACCGCGAACCATCGGTCCCCCCGCGGGCAGGGGGCTGGGGGCTGGCGTCCTCACGACGGCCGGGTGCCGTACCAGAAGCCCGGCCTGAGGCCAGCCCGCCTCCCGAAGAAGGGCGCAGGGGGCGCCTCAGCCAGTCGCAGCCCGCGACCAGACCAGAAGCCCATGGCAGGCTGGCCATGCCAATAGAGGGCCCGCGAAAGGAGATCGCGGGAAGAGAAGGGTCGCAGCGCGCTACAAGACGATCCACCCCGTCGCTCGCCCCCACCACAAGGGCAGCGCTGCTCGGGGCACTTGGGGGCGATGGGGGAGACGAAGCCAAGGGAGGCGTCACCTCAGCAGCTTCCGCGAGCTCAGCCGGAAGGGGCTTGCGGAGCAAGGATCAGTAGACGCAGCAAATGGATCAGGAGGTAGGAAAGGAGAGGACTTACTCATTAGTAGCAAAGTATTTCCGGCGCTTCAGCAAGCGGCAAGGGAAGTCATCGCCCAGGGCCTCTCTTTTCCTCCGGAGGGCCTCAAAGTCAACGCGGAAGCGGCCCAAGAGAGGTGCACAGGAATCAATCTGCGATGGGGACGGAGCACCAAGGCGACCTGCGTCAGGGGTGCCTGCCTTACGTGCACTGTCAGCTGCCTCGCCAGAAGGCACGGCCAGGGCCTTAGGAGCCACGGCCCCAAGCGCCGGAAGCGGCTGCGCCACACCAACAGCCTCGGCAGCACGGGCCTCAGGAGCTGCCCCCTCGAGAGCACCGCCAGGTGCAGTCACCTTATCAGGAGCTTTCTCGGCCCCCGCTGTCTCCTGCCTCCCTGCTCCACCACTCGAGGAGGATTCGCCTAAGCCGACCGGAAGGGCGGTCACCACCACAGGGTTCTCGCGAGGCCCTTGGAAGCCGGCAGGGCGTAGCCCCCACTCGTCGAAGGAGGGCATCTGCCTCACGAAATCATTCCTGTTCTGGCAGAGGTACAACAGAGCCCCTCCTCGCTGGATACTGCCTGGGTTGGGGTCGCCGGTCAGGACCAAGAGCACTGTCCTTAGCACCCCAGGCGTCAGGTCTTCCTCCTGAAGCCTCATGTGATCACCATGTCTGTTGAAGGCCCACATCCGGCGAGAATGGCGCTGGAGAGGGGCAATGCGGCGCAACAGAAACTCCTTCACCACCTTGGGCGCCGTCACGCCGTGCGTTTTCAAGAACGTGAAGCGGCGCCAGACGAAGGCAAGCTGGGGGCTCTCGAGCGTCTCCTGGCCCCAGCCAGAGTTGGGTACAGCAGGCGAAGTCGGCTTCACCAGCAGGGGGCTGGGCACCCTGACATCAATGTACAACCACCGCTGACGGAACCCAGCTGAAGGTGGGGGGAGCTTGAAGTCAATGCCAGAAGCCGCAATCTCAGGCGTAGCGACGAAGCTCACGCATGCCGAGCATTGAGCGCGGTCGACAAGACGCAGAGAGAAGAAGTGGCGCAGCAAGGCAACGGAAGGAGGGATGCCCATCAGCGCCTCGCAAACAAAAGCGAAGACCGAAAGGAGGGCGATGGATTCAGGGCCCAGATGCATCATGTGGATCTGGTAATGGGTGAGGACGGCGTTGAAGAAATCGGAGAAGGGGGGAACCAGACCCGCCCACAAGGCGTCAGCAAAGTAATGAACCTCGGTGATTATCCTGTCGGTGGGGAAGTGAGACGTAGGCCAGGCCGTCGTCCTCCCACACTCGTTGAAGACAATGGCCAGAGCCGGGCTGAGCTTATCCAGGCACTCCAGATTGAGTATGATTGACTGGCCGACGGCGGGGGCCGCCGACGACGGCGGATGAGATGGGAGCACAGGCTTCTTCCCTTTCTCTTTCTTCGTCGGAGCCATGGCTGAGGATGGGAGAGAGGAGATGTGAGATGGGATTAGAGGCAAGAGTCAGAGTTCGAAGGAAGGAAGAACAGGGGACGGTCGAGCAACGGGAAGAGGGGCAGCTGCGTACAACTGTGGGGCAACCTAGCGCGGCGCAAAATAAGGGAGCATGGGCAAACAGTACCGCCCACGTCCAATCAACTGCCACGCGGCGCCCAAGGCCACAGGCTGTTAGGGCCCGCGGCGCTTCGCCCTTGCCCTTTCGCCTCTCGGCACGGCCAAGTCCATGCGCGCCTTGGGCCCGGGGGCTACTGTCGGCGTTCTCGGAACGGGGGTCCCCAGACTTGCCTGCCTGTGGCCTGCGGCGTGGCTCAAATGGGGGCCCAGCGCGACCCATCTTCATCAACACAAGACTCAAGACCCTCACGAGGGGCCAAGCCTCGCGGGGCGGATGACACAGCGCTTCCTCAGGCGCGGCCTCCTCAGGTTGGCTCACGAGGAGGCGGAGAGATCAAGGCGGGCTACCTCGCGAGGTGCCCATGACGTAAGCCATGACGATCGTGGGTGCCAGGCGGGCGCCAGCCCGCGCAGCGTCCCCCTTTCCTCTTTGGTACAAAGGGGGCAAGCGCAGGCGAGAGGATCAACCAAAGGCACCCATTTCGGTGCAACGAGACCAAGACCAGTCCAACGGTGGGAAGGAGGTCACCATGGAGCCCAGAACGGTGTCACCACAGGGCTTTTGGCAGGTGAGGACCAACTTTAGTCAGGATAAGTGTACCAGATGTTCCCCTTCGAATTGGCCAATTGTTGGCGCCCTTCCCGCTCAATATTTGGGAGGAGGCCCAGGGCCTTTGCCTATAAATAGGACTAGCCGTCCCCAGGGTAGAGGCATCTAGCAATCAGGCACGCCGGATCGACGATTGGGTATCTAGAATCCGAGCAAGCAGAGAACAAGTAGAGAAAGAGAGAGAAGGGCGGCTGAACTCCTCCCAGCAGTTCATCGTCCTAGCCAAGAACAGGCCCTCGCGGGGCCGTTCTCCCTTGTACTGTTCATCATCATCATCATCAGCCCAAGAGGCAATCCACACACCACACTGGAGTAGCGCATTACACCACATCGGTGGCCCGAACCAGTATAAACTCTGTGTCTCTTGTGTTGTTCTTTCTGTAGTTTAGATCCTTGCGAGACGGAGAGGTAGAGGGCACAATCTCCGCGCGCACTCCAGAGTTCGAACCTTAAGGGTCTGCCGGAACCCGTGATCCGACAAACTTGTTGGGCCATGCCACATGTCGACGTATCATAGGCGCCTTCTGTCCAGTGAGTGGATGACATCTGTCCCGATGATGAGCCGACACGTGTTTCCTCTAGCCAATGATGATTTTACACGTGGAAAATCCCCATTGGTCGAGGTTGTTAACGGGTTATGGGATCCAAAACCCGACCAGATAGCTTAACGGTGTTCCGTTACGGTGGATGCCACGTGTTGGTCACCCTTGACGAAAGCACTTCTGTGACGCGCGATTTATCGTCATGGAAGTGGACACTTCCGTGATGATAATTTTGGTAATGTCATGGAACACTTCTACGACAGCACAGGTATGACTATCTTGATTCTGTCATAAATTTGTCATGGATGGACATGCATGACAAAAAAAGCAACCTACTGTGACAAACACGTATCATCACGGAAGTGTATTTTTTTTGTAGTGATGGCCTCGAAACACTAGAGACCGAAAGGTCGAACGTGAATCATATAGTTGATATGATGAACATAGAGATGTTCACCATTGATGACTACTCCATCTCACGTGATGATCGGGCATGGTCTAGTTGATTTGGATCAAGTATCATTTAGATGACTTGAGGGATGTCTATCTAAGTGGGAGTTCTTAAGTAATTTGATTAATTGAACTTAATTTATCATGAACTTAGTCCTGATAGTATTTGCAGATTAGGTTGTAGATCAATAGCTCGCGATGTAGCTCCCGTTTATTTTTGATATGTTCCCAAAGGAAAATAAGTTGAAAGATGATAGTAGCAATGATGCGGACTGGGTCCATGATCTGAGGATTATCCTCATTGCTGCACAAAAGATTTATGTCCTTGATGCCCTGCTAGGTGACAGACCTATTGCAGGAGCAGATGCAGACGTTATGAATGTTTTTGACAATCTCGGTATGATGACTACTTGATAGTTTAGTGTGCCATGTTTAAGGCTCAGAACCGGGACTTAAAAAAGGTTTTGACCGCCACGGAGCATATGAGATGTTCCAAGAGCTGAAATTGGTATTTCAGACTCATGCCGTGTCGAGAGGTATGAGACCTTTGACAAGTACTTTGCCTACAATATGGAGGATAATAGCTCAACCAGTGAGCATGTGGTCAGAATGTCTGGGTTACTACGACCGCTTGAATCAAGTGGGAGTTAATCTTCCAAATAAGATAGTGACTGACAGAGTTCTCTAGTCACTATCACCAAGTTACCAGAACTTCATGATGAACTATAATATGCAAGTGATAACGAAAATGATTCCCGAGCTCTTCGCGATGCTGAAATTGGTGAAGGTAGAAATCAAGAAAGAGCATCAAATGTTGATGGTTAACAAGACCACTAGTTTCAAGAAAAAGGGTAAAGGGAAAGAAAGCAAATTTCAAGAAGAATGGCAAGCAAATTGCCACTCCCGTGAAGAAGCCCAAAGCTGGACCTAAGCCTGAAACTGAGTGCTTCTACTGCAAAGGGAGTGGTCACTAGAAGCAGAACTGCCCCAAATATTTGGCGGATAAGTAGGATGGCCAAGTGAACAAAGGTATATTTGATATACAAATTATTGATGTGTACTTTACTAGTGTTCGTAGCAACCCCTGGGTATTTGATACCAATTCATTTGCTAAGATTAGTAACTCGAAATGGGAATTGCAGAATGAACAGAGACTAGTTAAGGACGAGGTGACAATGTGTGTTGGAGGTAATTCCAAAGTTGATACGATCACCATCGCACACTCTCTCCACCTTGGGATTAGTGTTGGACCTAAATAAATGTTATTTGGTGTTTGCGTTGAGCATGAATATGATTGGATCATGTTTATTGCGATACGGTTATTCATTTAAGTCAGAGAATAATTGTTGTTCTGTTTACATGAATAAAACCTTCTATGGTCTTACATCCAATGTAAATGGTTTATTGAATCTGATCGTAGTGATACACATATTCATAATGTTGATGCCAAAAGATGCGAAGTTGATAATGATAGTGCAACATATTTGTGGCACTGCCGTAATTGTCATATTGGTGTAAAGCGCATGAAGAAACTCCATACAGATGGATTTTTGGAATCACTTGATTATGAATCATTTGATACTTGCGAACCATGTCTCACGGGCAAGATGACTAAAACTCCGTTCTTCGGAACAATGGAGCGAGCTAATGACTTACTGGAAATAATACATACCGATGTATGAGGTCCGATGAGTGTTGAAGCTCGCAGCGGGTATCGTTATTTTATGACCTTAACAGATGATTTGGGTCTATCTACTTAATGAAACACAAGTCTGAAACATTTGAAAAGTTCAAGGAATTTCATAGTGAAGTGGAGAATCATCGTAACAAGAAAATAAAGTTTCTACGATCTGATCACAGAGGTGAATATTTGAGTTACGAGTTTGGCCTTCATTTAAGACAATGTGGAATAGTTGCACAACTCACGCCACCTGGAACACCACAGTGTAATGGTATGTCCGAACATCGTAACCGTACTTTATTAGATATAGTGCGATCTATGATGTCTCTTACCGATTTACCACTATCGTTTTGGGGTTATGCATTAGAGACAACTGCGTTCACGTTAAATAGGGCACCGTCTAAATCCGCTGAGACGACACCGTATGAACTATGGTTTGGCAAGAAACCTAAGCTGTCGTTTCTTAAAGTTTGGGGTTGCGACACTTATGTCAAAAGGCTTCAGCCTGATAAGCTCAAAACCAAATCGGAGAAGTGCGTCTTTATAGGATACCTTAAAGAAACAATTGGGTACACCTTCTACCATATATCCGAAGGCAAGATCTTTGTTGCCAAGAATGGAACCTTTCTAGAGAAGAAGTTTCTCTCAAAAGAAGTGAGTGGGAGGAAAGTAGAACTTGATGAGGTAATTGTACCTTCTCTCGAATTGGAAAATAGCTCATCATAGAAAAACGTTCCAGTGATGCCAACGCCAACTAGATAAGAAGCTAATGATGATGACCATGAAACTTCAGATCAAGTTACTACTGAACTTCGTAGGTCAACCAGAGCATGATCCACACCAGAGTGGTACGGTAATCCTGTCCTGGAAGTCATGTTACTAGACCAAGGCAAACCTACAAACTATGAAGAAGCTATGATGAGCCCAGATTCCGACAGATGGCTTGAGGCCGTGAAATCTGAGATAGGATCCATGTATGAGAAGAAAGTATGGACTTTGGTGGACTTGCTCGATGATCTGCAAGCCATAAAGAATAAATGGATCTTCAAGAGTAAGACGGACGCTGATGGTAATGTCAAACCTCGACTTGTCGCAAGAGGGTTTCGACAAGTTCAAGGAGTTGACTACGATGAGCTTTTCTCACCCGTAGCCATGCTTAAGTCTGTCTGAATCATGTTAGCAATTGCCACATTTTATGATTATGAAATCTGGCAAATGGATGTCAAACTGCATTCCTTAATGGATATCTTAAATAAGAGTTGTATATGATGCAACCAGAAGTTTTATCGATCCTAAAGGATCTAACAAAGTGTGCAAGCTCCAGCGATCCATCTATGGACTGTTGCAAGCATATCGGAGTTGGAATATACGCTTTGATGAGTTGATCAAAGCATATGTTTTAATACGGACTTACGGTGAAGCCTGTATTTACAAGAAAGTGAGTGGGAGCTCTATAGCATTTCTAATATTATATGTGGATGACATATTGTTGATTGTAAATTATCTAGAATTTCTGGATAGCTTAAAGGATATTTGAATAAGAATTTTCAATGAAAAACCTCGGTGAAGCTGCTTACATATTGAGCATCAAGATCTATAGGGACAGATTGAGATGCTTAATAGGACTTTCACAAAGCACATACCATGATAAAAATTTGAAGAAGTTCAAAATGGATCAATCAAAGAAAGGGTTCTTGCACGTGTTACAAGGTGTGAAGTTGAGTAAGACTCAAAACCCGACCACGACAGAAGATAGAGAGAGAATGAAAGTCATTCCCTATGCCTCAGCCATAGGTTCTATGAAGTATGCTATGATGTGTACCAGACTTGTTATGTGCCTCACCATGAGTTTGGCAAGGGGGTACAATAGTGATCCAGGAGTAGATCACTAGACAACAACCAAAATTATCCTTAGAGGACTAAGGACATATTTCTCGGTTATGGAGGTGATAAAGAGTTTGTCATAAAGAGTTACGTCGATGCAAGCTTTTACACCGATCCGGATGACTCTGAGTCTCAATCTGGATACGTATTGAAAGTGGGAGAAATTATCTAGAGTAACTCCATGCAGAGCATTGTAGACATAGGAATTTAAAAAATACATACGGATCTAAATGTGGCAGACACATTGACTAAGCCTCTTCCACAACCAAAACATGATCACACCTTAGTACTCTTTGAGTGTTAATCACATAGCGATGTGAACTAGATTATTGACTCTAGTAAACTCTTTGGGTATTGGTCACATGACGATGTGAACTATGGGTGTTAATCACATGACGATGTGAACTAGATTATTGACTCTAATGCAAGTGGGAGACTAAAGGAAATATGCCCTAGAGGCAATAATAAAGTTGTTATTTTATATTTCCTTATTCATTATAAAGGTTTATTATTCATGCTAGAATTGTCTTGATCGGAAACCTAAATACATGTGTGAATACATAGACAAACACAGTGTCCCTAGTAAGCCTCTACTAGACTAGCTCGTTGATCAAAGATAGTTAAGGTTTCCTAACCATAGACATGTGTGGTCATTTGATAACGGGATCACATCATTAGGAGAATGATGTGATGGACAAGACCCATCCGTTATCTTAGCATATTGATTGTTCAGTTTTATTGCTATTGCTTTCTTCATGTCAAATACATATTCCTTCGACTATGAGATTATGCAACTCCCGGATATCGGAGGAATACCTTGTGTGCTATCAAACGTCACAACGTAACTGGGTGATTATAAAGATGCTCTACAAGTATCTCCGAAGGTGTTTATTCGGTTGACATAGATCGAGAGTAGGATTTGTCACTCCGAGTATCGGAGAGGTATCTCTAGGCCCTCTCGGCAATACACATCATAAGCTTGCAAGAAAACGACTAAGGAGTTAGTCATGAGGTGATGTATTATGGAACGAGTACAGAGACTTGCCTGTAACGGGATTGAACTAGGTATGAAGATACCGACGATCGAATCTCGGGCAAGTAACATACCGGTTGACATAGGGAATTACGTATGTTGTCATAACGATTCGACCAATAAAGATCTTCATAGAATATGTAGGATCTAATATGAGCATACATGTTACGCTATTGGTTCTTGCCCGGAGAGGTGTCTCGGTCATGTCTACATAGTTCTCGAACCCGTAGGGTCCGCACGCTTAACGTTCGATGACGATTTAGTATTATATGAGTTATGTGATTTGGTGACCGAATGTTGTTTGGAGTCCCGGATGAGATCACAGACATGACGAGGAGTCTCGAAATGGTCATTCGGACACCAGAGGTGCTATGGAGGGCACCGGGTACTTATTGGGTCACCGGAAAGGAGTTTCGGGCACCCCCAACAAAGATACGGGCCTTATGGGCCAAGTAAGGGCCCACACCAGCCCTGGTGCGCCCCTATAGAGGCCAGCCCTATGAGGAGGAGAAGGAAATAGGGTAGGGCAAGGAAAGTGTTGATTAGGATTCCTACTTCCTCCCCCCCCGCTTTCCTTCCACCTCGGTTATATATGGCAGGGGGCACGCGGCTTGGGAGGGACTCCAAGTAGGATTCCTCCTACTTGGGAGCCTCCTATGGCTGCTCCTCCCTCCCTCCCACCTATATATATATGAGTAGGGGGGATCCTAGCACACAACAACACCAATTGCTAGCCGTGTGCGGCGCCCCCTCCACAGTTTACACTCCCGGACATAGTTTCGCGGTGCTTAGGCGAAGCCCTACACAAATCACTTCACCATCACCGTCACCATGCCGTCGTGTTGACGGAACTCGTCTACTTCCTCGACACCTTGCTGGATCAAGAAGGCAAGGGACGTCATCATGTTGAACGTGTGCAGAACTCGGAGGTGCCGTACGTTCGGTGCTTGATCGGTTGAAGCTAGAAGAAGTTTGACTACATCAACCGCGTTGTCAAATGCTTCCGCTTTCGGTCTACGAGGGTATGTGGACACACTCCCCCCCTCTCGTTTCTATGCATCTCCTAGATAGATCTTGTGTGAGCGTACAATTTTTTTTTGAAATTGCATGCTACGTTTCTCAACACAGTTAACTGAATTTATTCATTGTACATCAGTGGTTCACTGAATTTATTAAGTTAACTTGCAAGATGTAGTTAACTGAATTGATTCGGTTAAATGAGTTCCAATTCTAAGATGCAGTTTACTATATTGCTCAGTTAACTCTGTTTGTGCAGTTCATTGTTAAAAATACATTTACCTCCTGTTCTTTGAGTTGTGTTTATGCTTGTGCTTATAGTAGGAAAGCAACAATAGCAATTTTCTGCAAAATAGCATACATCAGTAGTTTACTCAATTTATGCAGTTAACTTGCGCACCTAGCTTCATATGTACACGTTATGTGGCTTCGTATGCACACCTAGCTTATTTTCCTCATTTTTTTGAGTAAAGAATACGTAGCTAGCTCTGTAAGACCTCCCACTCACAGTCAAGCACCGACCGCCCATTCATTTCGTATTCATTTTAGTACCTGACGTGACGTTGGAATCTCCATAGAGCGGGTTTGGGGCCACCCGTGGTCGGCCCAATCTTATTTTTCTTTTGCCTAAATTTCTGGTAAGTGCAGGTGCACCTCTTGGATTTCTTGATCGCACACCAGAAAACGGAAATACAAGCAAACTTGAAGATGCACGTCCATTAACTAAATTTATTCACTCTACATCAGTAGTTCACTAAATTTATTCAGTTAACTTGCAAGATTCAGTTAACTGAGTTCAGATTATAAGATCCAGTTTGCTCTATTGTTCAGTTAACTCAGTTTGGGAAGTTCATTGTTAAAAAATCATTTACTTAGTGTTGTTTGAGTTGTGTTGATCCTTGTGCTTATAGTAGGAAAGCAACAATACCATGTTCTGCCAAATAGCATACATTAGTAGTTTACTGAATTTATCCAGTTAACTTGCGCACCTAGCTTCGTATGTACACATTATGTGGCTTCTTATGTGCACCTAGATTCTTTTCTTCATTTTTTGAGTGAATTATGCTTAGCTAGCTGTGTAAGACCTCCCACTCGCAGTCAGGGACCGATCGCACAATCATTTTGTATTCATTTTAGTACCTCACGTGACATTGGAATCTTCATGGAACGTGTTTGGGGCCACCATGGTAGGCCCTATCTTCTTTTTGTTTTGCCTAAATTTCGGATATGTGCAGTTGCACTTCTTGGATTTCTTGACCGCACACCTGAAAACGGAAATGCAAGCAAACTTGAAGATGCACATCAATTAACTGAATTCATCCATTGTACATCAGTAGTTCACTGAATTTATTCAGTTAACTTGCAAGATGCAGTTAACTAGATTGATTCATTTAACCATTGTTCAAGAAATTGGTAGCTGGTAGTTGCTCGACTTGCTTGGGAGTAGCGATTAATCGGTGAATTGGCCTATTAACTAGATTAATTGGTTAACCATTAATCGGTAGATTAAAGAGAAACTTGTCAGCATATATCAAGGTTTTTAGTAATATACCATAATCTCATGCTCTCAGCTATGTAATATACCAAAATATGCTACTGTTTGGTCGAAACCTAGCTATTGAGGTGTAATAGGGGGATGGAGGGGTTACATGCCATAATTTTGGGCTTTGTTTGCCCACAAGTTAATGGGCCAGCAGCGAGTAATCGGCCTAACAACTGATTAATCAGTCTGACAAGCCAATTAATCAGCCTAAAAAGTTAACACGACGAATATGTGTTATTCGATTGTGATTAACGATTAACTGGCCCGTTAACTGATTAATCGGATGAATTCTTGAACAGTGTTAGATATGTGGGTAAAAAAATTATGAAGCCGGAACAAGCTGCATTTTCTATGATTTTTTGGAATATATCAGATTTTGGGGAGAAGGAATCAACGTAAGGCAGTGATTGAGGCCGCCATAGGGCCACCTAGCACGGCCTGGGCCCTAGCCATGTGGGCCACATGTGTGAGGAGACCGTGAGTTAGTTGGAGATCTACTTTGGGCACAAGAAAGCTAATTTATGAAAAAAATCATATTAAAAAATCAGGCCAATAGTTACAGATCATCAGATATTTAAGAAGCTGTGCTCGACCGTAGAAACAGTCCCAAAATAGAGAAGAAAACGGATAGAAACGAAGGAGGAAGATCCAATGCCAGAGGGGCTAAGAGAGATTCAATCTCGGATGGGCTCTCGCCCTTCGGGAGCCATTGAGGCCAAGGAATAGATGTTGGAGATATGCCCTAGAGGCAATCATGTATGATGATATTTCCTATGTGTTTATGAATAAAGATAGTCCTTGGACATTATCAATGATGTGTATCAGCAAGTACGTGACTTGTTTGTGGGACTATGCATTGTATGATGACTGTCCTAAAAGGTCCCTAGTCGAAAGGGCTGTGTGGACGCGCAACCGATTAGACTAGCATATGACACGGTCGATGGCTTGGTCTCACTAGCCATGGAACATTGGATGCTAACCGGGTAATATGGACTTGGAAGGATCTGGTCGAATTCGACGTAGTCGGGTCCGAGTCGAGATAAGGTCCGAGTCGGATAGACCCAACTATGAGACGCAGCGATATATCATCTGTGAGTCTCTAGTACAACATACGTTCTATGTCCTAAGACCTGAGCTGGCACATGTACTCGGGATGGTGAAAGACCTGCTTTGGTCCGACCACACGCTACTCCATGACTGGGTAGTTACAAAGGTAGGTTTCGGGCTTGTCCATACCCATGCTGCGAGACATGGTTGAGCAAGATGGGATTTACCCCTCCGACCAGGAGAGATATACTCTGGGCCCCTAGTGTGATCCGACCAGGATAGGCATGGCCATGCGACAAGGATCATGAGATAATCTGGTTTGTGGTAGGCATCACTGGAACGAGAAAGAGGTTGGGCGAGCACAAGGATGACAATCTCGCCTTGAGCCTGACAACATATATCGTGTGGCAAAGGGAATAGAAGTGTGACATGATGTATAGGTTCTCCTAACCAGCTTCATAGTCTGCTTGGTGTTCGGCATGCCTTGCTAGAGGCCGCTACCAACCGTGCAGTTCGGAGGTGATCCGAACTGCGACCAAGCCGGCTTGAACCTAAGGGGTCACGCGCTTAAGGGAAGGAACCTACGAGGTCGGATCCGAGGACACTGGTCGGATGTGATCTGAGCTGTATTCGGATTGTGGCTGAGTAGACTTATGGGGTTTAGGGTCTATGCGAGGCCCAAGTGTTGAGCCCGCGGCGGACGCCTAGGCGCTGTCACTAGGATTTGCGGCACACTCATGCGTTTGATCGCTTCGGCGCTGTCACTAGGGTTTGCATGTGTTGCGAATATCCACCTCCACTCGCCATCGGTTGTGTCATTGGACCTAGCAGTCCGTCGCACGACATTCCTCCTGCATGCGCGAATACGGTTAGAGGTGGTGCACTTGTGCCGCTCTGGCAAACTTGTACGTGGGAACCGACTACCGGTTGTTCGAGGGAGATCGGACGAGGAGGGGATGATCCACACGGATGCGCTGCCCTAACTCTTCTTTCGTTGCACGACACGGCGTGTCTAGTGATAAGGATCTATGATCCATCTCCCATAGCATGTTCTTGGTTGTTCTGCGCATAGGAAAATTTTAATTTGCAGTCGACGCACCCTACCGTAGATCCCAACAATAGAGGGGGAAGGGCAAGCAAGAAGAAGGACGGGGGCCTCTCTTCCCTCTCTTCGGATGGCGCCGGAGTGCCATCGAGAGACCGCCGTGTGCGTAGCGCCTTGTATTTCGTACACGATCACTCAAACCGGTAGAATGTGATTCTATGCGTAACTTTGTTTTGCAGGTTTGATGTGAATAGTATGGCTCATGTGTATGTGATGCATGTGTGTAATTTATACATGGCCTGCGTGTCATGTTTGTCAGCCGGCAGGAGCCAAAGTGATGTCATTATATTGTATAACAACCTGCGTGTCGACTTGTGACTCTATGTAAAATACATTACTAGTTGTAGTAGTTGGATAATAGAGATCGGGTTGGCGGCTTGGAGGCCTGGTGTGACAAACAAGATGGAGTTCCTAGATGGTCATCGGAGTCGGAGCCGACCTGGAAGAACATCCATGAAGGAGCCATACTATTTCACAATATATGTTTATTTGTGGTTGTTATGCTTCTTGCTTTCTATGCATGTTAGAACGGTAGAAAGATGCCTCGTTAATACCAAGCAATTTGCCATTCCCGATGTTGCACCTTCGCACGTCAAGTACGTCTAGTAGTGGGCTCATAAAATTGGGGTGCTGCTAGGTGTCCTTGAACTGAAGGGTTCGTGTCGGACACGGACATGCACTGCATCAGGTTAACTTGACAAGGCTATCAAAATGGTTTTGGGCCTTGTGGCAAAGGAGGTCGGGAGCCGGGGTATGAGATACCTACCCGACCAACAGGAGTCGTATAGAGATACGATTAGCAAGGAGTTGCTTACCGGATAGGCATGGTGTCTAGCAGTGATGCTAAAGCTCACTAGTCGCGTGTGCTAGTCTGATCCTGAATCACTGAGAGTTTGCAGAGGGATGCCAACTTCAGTGGGAGTATTTCTATCTAAGGCTAGAATTACTCTACATAAACACATTGCTTAGTGATTGCATATTTTTCTATCGTAGATCAATGGCACCACCTGCTCAACCCAACTTTGCATTGAAATCAATTCTGGAAAAGGATAAACTGAATGGAACAAACTTTACCACGTGGTATAGAAGTCTGAGAATTGTTCTCAAGCATGATAAAAAGGAACATGTTCTAGAGGATCCACTTCCAGAGGAACTTGCCGATAATGCTAATGCCACAACTAAGAATGCCTACCAGAAACTCGTTGATGAATCAACAAAGATCAGCTATCTGATGCTGGCTTTTATGGAGCCCGATTTGCAACAGCATTTCAAAAATGTTGAGGCTTACGATATGATCGAGAGTCTCAAGAGCATGTTTCAGACACATGCTAGGACCGAAAGGTTCAATGTCTGGCGATCCTTGATGCATTCCAAGCTGAAGGAAGGTGATCCACTGAGCCCACATGTGATCAAGATGATCAGATATGTGCAAGCTTTGGATCGGTTGGGCTTCCCGCTCTTGGATGAGCTGGCTACTGATGCAGTTCTGGGTTCTCTTCCACCTAGCTATGGGACGTTCATCTCGAACTATCATATGCATGGCATGGGTAAGAAGCTCACTGAATTGCATGGGATGCTCAAAGTGGCAGAGCTAGATATTAAGAAAGGCACACATCAAGTGTTGATGGTGCAGAAATCGGCTAAGTTCAAGAAGAGTTGGTCCAAGAAGAAGGCTAAGGCAAAGGGCACGGGGACAGTAACCTCCACCGTTGTGCCGAAGTCTGGACCGAACTCAAAGACCATTTGCTATCATTGCAAGGAAACCGGTCACTTGAAGAGGAACTGTAGCAAGCGGCTTGCAGAGCATGGCAAGAAGGCCGGGAATGCTGCTTCACGCAAAGGTACACTTGTTGCATATGTTATAGACATTTACCTTGCTGACATACCTAGTAGCTCTTGGGTATTTGATACCGGATCGGTTGTTCATATTTGCAACTCGATGCAGGGGCTGGTAAGAACTAGGCGTGTGGCACAAGGGGAGATTGACATCAGGGTCGGCAACAAAGCAAGAGTTGCTACGTTGGAGGTCGGCACGATGCAGCTCCAGCTTCCTTATGGATTTATTTTGGAATTAAATAATTATTATTACATTCCTGCACTTAGTCAGAACATTATTTCTGCCTCATGTTTGATGAGCCAGGGTTATGAATTCAATTTAAAGGACAATAGTTGTTCGTTTTATTTGAATGGTATGTTCCACGGCTATGCACCCATTGTTGATGGGTTATTTATATTGAATCTGGAACCGGAACCGGTCTATAACGTGAATGTCAAGAGGCATACGCTGTTGGGGAACGTAGTAATTTCAAAAAAATTCCTACGCACACGCAAGACCATGGTGATGCATAGCAACGAGAGGGGAGAGTGTTGTCTACGTACCCTCGTAGACCGAAGCGGAAGCGTTGACTCAACATAGAGGAAGTAGTCGTACGTTCTCCTCGCGATCCGACCGATCCAAGTACCGTTACTCCGGCACCTCCGAGTTCTTGGCACACGTTCAGCTCGATGACGATCCCCGGGCTCCGATCCAGCAAAGCGTCGGGGAAGAGCTCTGTCAGCACGACGGCGTGGTGACGATCTTGATGTGTTACCGGCGCAGGGCTTCGCCTAAGCACTGCAACGATATGACCGAGGTGGAATTTGGTGGAAGGGGGCACCGCACACGGCTAAGGAACGATCCGTAGATCAACTTGTGTGTCTATGGGGTGCCCCCTGCCCCCGTATATAAAGGAGCAAGGGAGGGGGTGGCCGGCCTAGGGTTTGGCGCGCCAGGGTGTGGAGTCCTACTAGGTTTCCAAGTCCTAGTAGGAGTCCACCAAGAGGGGAGGAAGGGAGAAGGAATAGGAGGAGAAGGAAAGGTGGCCGGCCCCCTTTTCCCTAGTCCAATTCGGACCAGAGGGAAGGGGGGGCGCAGCAGCCTTTTTCCTCTTCCCACTAAAGCCCATCAAGGCCCATTACTTCTCCCGTAATCCCGTAACTCCCCGATATTCCCGAAAATATCCGGATCACTCAGAACCTTTCCGATGTCCGAATATAGTCGTCCAATATATCGATCTTTACGTCTCGACCATTTCGAGACTCCTCGTCATGTCCCCGATCTCATCCGGGACTCCGAACTCCTTCGGTACATCAAAACTCATAAACTCATAATATAACTGTCATCGAAACCTTAAGCGTGCGGACCCTACGGTTCGAGAACAATGTAGACATGACCGAGACACGTCTCCGGTCAATAACCAATAGCGGGACCTGGATGCCCATATTGGCTCCTACATATTCTACGAAGATCTTTATCGGTCAGACCGCATAACAACATACGTTGTTCCCTTTGTCATCGGTATGTTACTTGCCCGAGATTCGATCGTCGGTATCCAATACCTAGTTCAATCTCGTTACCGGCAAGTCTCTTTACTCGTTCCGTAATACATCATCTCGCAACTAACTCATTGGTTGCAATGCTTGCAAGGCTTATGTGATGTGCATTACCGAGAAGGCCCTGAGATACCTCTCCGACATTCGGAGTGACAAATCCTAATCTCGAAATATGCCAACCCAACAAATACTTTCGGAGACACCTGTAGAGCACCTTTATAATCACTCAGTTACGTTGTGACGTTTGGTAGCACACAAAGTGTTCCTACGGTAAACGGGAGTTGCATAATCTCATAGTTAAAGGAACATGTATAAGTCATGGATAAAAGCAATAGCAACATACTAAACGATCGGGTGCTATGCTAATGGAATGGGTCATGTCAATCAGATCATTCAACTAATGATGTGATCTCGTTAATCAAATAACAACTCTTTGTTCATGGTTAGGAAACATAACCATCTTTGATTAATGAGCTAGTCAAGTAGAGGCATACTAGTGACACTCTGTTTGTCTATGTATTCACACATGTATTATGTTTCCGGTTAATACAATTCTAGCATGAATAATAAACTTTTATCATGATATGTAAGGAAATAAATAATCACTTTATTATTGCCTCTAGGGCATATTTCCTTCAGTCTCCCACTTGCACTAGAGTCAATAATCTAGTTCACATCGCCATGTGATTTATCAGCAATAGTTCACATCGATATGTGATCACCACCCAAAGGGTTTACTAGATTCAGTAATCTAGTTCACATCGCTATGTGATTAAGACCCAAAGAGTACTACGGTGTGATCATGTTTTGCTTGTGAGAGAAGTTTAGTCAACGGGTCTGCCACATTCAGATCCGTTATGTATTTTGCAATTTTCTATGTCTACAATGCTCTGCACGGAGCTACTTTAGCTAGTTGCTCCCACTTTCAATATGTATCTAGATTGAGACTTAGAGTCATCTAGATTAGTGTCAAAACTTGCATCGACGTAACCTTTTACGACGAACCTTTTTGTCACATCCATAATCGAGAAACATATCCTTATTCCACTAAGGATAATTTTGACCGCTTGTCCAGTGATCTACTCCTAGATCACTATTGTACTCCCTTGCCAAACTCAGTGGTAGGGTATGCAATAGATCTGGTACACAGCATGGCATACTTTATAGAACCTATGGCTGAGGCATAGGGAATGACTTTCATTCTCTTTCTATCTTCTGCCGTGGTCGGGCTTTGAGTCTTACTCAATTTCACACCTTGTAATACAGGCAAGAACTCTTTCTTTGACTGTTCCATTTTGAACTACTTCAAAATCTTTTCAAGGTATGTACTTATTGAAAAACTTATCAAGCGTCTTGATCTATCTCTATAGATCTTGATGCTCAATATGTAAGCAGCTTCACCGAGGTCCTTCTTCGAAAAACTCCTTTCAAATACTCCTTTATGCTTTACAGAATAATTCTACATTATTTCCGATCAATAATATGTCATTTACATATACCTATCAGAAATGCTGTAGTGCTCCCACTCACTTTCTTGTAAATACAGGCTTCACCGCAAGTCTGTATAAAACTATATGCTTTGATCAACTTATCAAAGCGTATATTCCAACTCCGAGATGCTTGCACCAGTCCATAGATGGATCGCTGGAGCTTGCATATTTTGTTAACACCTTCAGGATCGACAAAACTTTCTAGTTGCATCGTATACAACTCTTCTTTAATAAATCCATTAAGGAATGTAGTTTTGTTTATCCATTTGCCGGATTTCATAAAATGCGGCAATTGCTAACATGATTCGGACAGACTTAAGCATAGATACGAGTGAGAAACTCTCATCGTAGTCAACACCTTGAACTTGTCGAAAACCTTTTGCGACAATTCTAGCTTTGTAGATAGTAACACTACTATCAGTGTCTGTCTTCCTCTTCAAGATCCATTTATTTTCTTTGGCTTGCCGATCATCGGGCAAATCCATCAAAGTCCATACTTTGTTCTCATACATGGATCATATCTCAGATTTCATGGCCTCTAACCATTTCGCGGAATCTGGGCTCATCATCGCTTCCTCATAGTTCGCAAGTTCGTCATGGTCTAGTAACATGACTTCCAGAACAGGATTACCGTACCACTCTGGTGCGGATCTCACTCTAGTTTACTTACGAGATTCGGTAGTAACTTGATCTTGAAGTTACATGATCATCATCATTAGCTTCCTTACTAATTGGTGTAGTAGTCACAAGAACAGATTTCTGTCATGAACTACTTTCCAACAAGGGAGAAGGTACAATTACCTTATCAAGTTTTCTACTTTCCTCCCACTCACTTCTTTCGAGAGAATCTCCTTCTCTAGAAAGGATCCATTCTCAGCAACGAATATCTTGCCTTCGGATCTGTGATAGAAGGTGTACCCAACAGTCTCCTTTGGGTACCTATGAAGACACATTTCTCCGATTTGGGTTTGAGCTTATCAAGATGAAACTTTTTCACATAAGCATCGTAACCCCAAACTTTAAGAAACGACAACTTTGGTTTCTTGCCAAACCACAGTTTATTTTGTGTCGTCTCAACGGACTTTAGATTGTGCCCCTTTTAACGTGAATGCAGCTGTCTCTAATGCATGATCCCAAAATGATATTGGTAAATCGGTAAGAAACATCATAGATTGTACTATATCCAATAAAGTACGGTTATGACGTTCGGACACACCATTATGCTGTGGTGTTCCAGGTGGCATGAATTTGTGAAACTATTCCACATTGTTTTAATTGAAGACCAAACTCGTAACTCAAATATTTGTCTCCGCGATCAGATCGTAGAAACCTTATTTTCTTGTCACGATGATTTTCACTTCACTCTAAAATTCTTTGAACTTTTCAAACGTTTCAGACTTATGTTTCTTCAAGTAGATATACCCATATCTGCTCAAATCATCTACGAAGGTCAGAAAATAATGATACTTGTCGCGAGCCTTAATATTCATCGGACCATATACATCAGTATGTATGATTTCCAACAAATCTGTTGCTTGCTCCATTGTTCTGGAGAACGGCGTTTTTAGTCATCTTGCCCAAGAGGCATGGTTCGCAAGCATCAAGTGATTCATAATCAAGTGATTCCAAAATCCCATCAGCATGGAGTTTCTTCATGCGCTTTACACCAATATGACCTAAACGGCAGTGCCACAAATAGGTTGCACTATCATTATTAACTTCGCATCTTTTTGGTTTCAATATCATGAATATGTGTATCACTGCGATCGAGATCCAATGAACTATTTTCATTGGTGTGTATGACCATAGAAGGTTTTATTCATGTAAACAGAACAACAATTGTTCTCTAACTTAAATGAATAACTATATTGCAATTAACATGATCAAATCATATTCATGCTCAACGCAAACACCAAATAACACTTATTTAGTTTCAACACTAATCCCGAAAGTATAGGGAGTGTGTGATGATGATCATATCAATCTTGGAACCACTTCCAACATACATCGTCACCTTGCCCTTTAACTAGTCTTTGTTCATTCTGCAACTCCAGTTTCGAGTTACTAAATTTTAGCAACTGAACTAGTACCAAATACTAAGGGGTTGCTATGAACACTAGTAAAGTACACATCAATAACATGTATATCAAATATACTTATGTTCACTTTGCCATCCTTCTTATCCGCCAATCACTTGGGGTAGTTCCGCTTCCAGTGACCAGTCCCTTTGCAGTAGAAGCACTTAGTCTCAGGCTTAGGACCATAATTGGGCTTTTTCACTTGAGCAGCAACTTGCTTGCCGTTCTTCTTGAAGTTCCCCTTCTTTCCTTTTGCCCTTTTCTTGAAACTAGTGATCTTGTCAACCATCAACACTTGATGTTTTTCTTTGATTTCTACCTTCGCTGATTTTAGCATCGCGAAGAGCTTGGGAATTTTTTCCGTTATCCCTTGCATATTTATAGTTCATCACGAAGTTCTACTAACTTGGTGATGGTGACTAGAGAATTCTGTCAATCACTATCTTATCTGGAAGATTAACTCCCATTTGATTCAAGCGATTGTAGTACCCAGACAATCTGAGCACATGCTCACTAGTTGAGCGATTCTCCTCCATCTTTTAGCTATAGAACTTGTTGGAGACTTCATATCTCTCAACTCGGGTATTTGCTTGAAATATTAACTTCAACTCCTAGAACATCTCATATGCTCCATGATGTTCAAAACTTCTTTGAAGTCCCGATTCTAAGCCGTTAAGCATGGTGCACTAAACTATTAAGTAGTCATCATATTGAGCTAGCAAAACGTTCATAACGTCTGCATCTGCTCCTGCAATAGGTCCGTCACCTAGCGGTGCATCAAGGACGTAATTCTTCTGTGCAGCAATGAGGATAAACCTCAGATCACGGATCCAATCCGCATCATTGCTACTAACATTTTTGAACACAATTTTCTCTAGGAACATATCAAAATAAACATAGGGAAGTAACAACGCGAGCTATTGATCTACAACATAGATATGCTAATACTACCAGGACTAAGTTCATGATAAATTAAAGTTCAATTAATCATGTTACTTAAGAACTCCCACTTAGAAAGACATCCCTCTAATCCTCTAAGTGATCACGTGATCCAAATCAACTAAACCATGTCCGATCATCACGTGAGATGGAGTAGTTTCAATGGTGAACATCACTATGTTGATCATATCTACTATATGATTCACGCTCGACCTTTCGGTCTCCGTGTTCCGAGGCCATATCTGTTATATGCTAGGCTCATCAAGTATAACCTGAGTATTCCGCGTGTGCAACTGTTTTGCACCCGTTGTATTTGAACGTAGAGCCTATCACACCCGATCATCACGTGGTGTCTCAGCACGAAGAACTTTCGCAACGGTGCATACTCAGGGAGAACACTTCTTGATAATTTAGTGAGAGATCATCTTATAATGCTACCGTCAATCAAAGCAAGATAAGATGCATATAAGATAAACATCACATGCAATCAATATAAGTGATATGATATGGCCATCATCATCTCGTGCTTGTGATCTCCATCTTCGAAGCACCGTCATGATCACCATCGTCACCGGCGCGACACCTTGATCTCCATCGTAGCATCGTTGTCATCTCGCCAATCTTATGCTTCCACGACTATCACTACCGCTTAGTAATAAAGTAAAGCATTACATCGCGATTGCATTGCATACAATAAAGCGACAACCATATGGCTCCTGCCAGTTGCCGATAACTCGGTTACAAAACATGATCATCTCATACAATAAAATTTAGCATCATGTATTGACCATATCACACCACAACATGCCCTGCAAAAACAAGTTAGACGTCCTCTACTTTGTTGTTGCAAGTTTTACGTGGCTGCTTCGGGCTTAAGCAAGAACTCATCTTACCTACGCATCAAAACCACAACGATAGTTTGTCAAATAGACTCCGTTTTAACCTTCTCAAGGACCGGGCGTAGCCACACTTGGTTCAACTAAAGTTGGAGAGACAGTCTTCCGCAAGCCATCTATGTGCAAAGCACGTCGAGGGAACCGGTCTCGCGTAAGCGTACGCGTAAGGTTGGTCCGGATCGTCTCGTCCAACAATACCGCTGAACCAAAGTATGACATGCTGGTAGGCAGTATGACTTGTATCGTCCACAACTCACTTGTGTTCTACTCATGCAAATAACATCAAACCATAAAAACCTGGCTCTGATACCACTGTTGGGGAACGTAGTAATTTCAAAAAATTTCCTACGCACACGCAAGACCATGGTGATGCATAGCAACGAGAGGGGAGAGTGTTGTCTACGTACCCTCGTAGACCGAAGCGGAAGCGTTGACTCAACATAGAGGAAGTAGTCGTACGTTCTCCTCGCGATCCGACCGATCCAAGTATCGTTACTCCGGCACCTCCGAGTTCTTGGCACACGTTCAGCTCGATGACGATCCCCGGGCTCCGATCCAGCAAAGCGTCGGGGAAGAGCTCTGTCAGCACGACGGCGTGGTGACGATCTTGATGTGTTACCGGCGCAGGGCTTCGCCTAAGCACTGCAACGATATGACCGAGGTGGAATTTGGTGGAAGGGGGCACCGCACACGGCTAAGGAACGATCCGTAGATCAACTTGTGTGTCTATGGGGTGCCCCCTGCCCCCGTATATAAAGGAGCAAGGGAGGGGGTGGCCGGCCTAGGGTTTGGCGCGCCAGGGTGTGGAGTCCTACTAGGTTTCCAAGTCCTAGTAGGAGTCCACCAAGAGGGGAGGAAGGGAGAAGGAATAGGAGGAGAAGGAAAGGTGGCCGGCCCCCTTTTCCCTAGTCCAATTCGGACCAGAGGGAAGGGGGGGCGCAGCAGCCTTTTTCCTCTTCCCACTAAAGCCCATCAAGGCCCATTACTTCTCCCGTAATCCCGTAACTCCCCGATATTCCCGAAAATATCCGGATCACTCAGAACCTTTCCGATGTCCGAATATAGTCGTCCAATATATCGATCTTTACGTCTCGACCATTTCGAGACTCCTCGTCATGTCCCCGATCTCATCCGGGACTCCGAACTCCTTCGGTACATCAAAACTCATAAACTCATAATATAACTGTCATCGAAACCTTAAGCGTGCGGACCCTACGGTTCGAGAACAATGTAGACATGACCGAGACACGTCTCCGGTCAATAACCAATAGCGGGACCTGGATGCCCATATTGGCTCCTACATATTCTACGAAGATCTTTATCGGTCAGACCGCATAACAACATACGTTGTTCCCTTTGTCATCGGTATGTTACTTGCCCGAGATTCGATCGTCGGTATCCAATACCTAGTTCAATCTCGTTACCGGCAAGTCTCTTTACTCGTTCCGTAATACATCATCTCGCAACTAACTCATTGGTTGCAATGCTTGCAAGGCTTATGTGATGTGCATTACCGAGAAGGCCCTGAGATACCTCTCCGACATTCGGAGTGACAAATCCTAATCTCGAAATATGCCAACCCAACAAATACTTTCGGAGACACCTGTAGAGCACCTTTATAATCACTCAGTTACGTTGTGACGTTTGGTAGCACACAAAGTGTTCCTACGGTAAACGGGAGTTGCATAATCTCATAGTTAAAGGAACATGTATAAGTCATGGATAAAAGCAATAGCAACATACTAAACGATCGGGTGCTATGCTAATGGAATGGGTCATGTCAATCAGATCATTCAACTAATGATGTGATCTCGTTAATCAAATAACAACTCTTTGTTCATGGTTAGGAAACATAACCATCTTTGATTAATGAGCTAGTCAAGTAGAGGCATACTAGTGACACTCTGTTTGTCTATGTATTCACACATGTATTATGTTTCCGGTTAATACAATTCTAGCATGAATAATAAACTTTTATCATGATATGTAAGGAAATAAATAATCACTTTATTATTGCCTCTAGGGCATATTTCCTTCATACGCCTAATGAGATAAATCCGACATACTTCTGGCATTGCCGGCTTGGACACATTAGTCTGAAACGCATGAAGAAGCTCCATGATGATGGGCTCCTAACTTCATCCGACTTTGGGTCGTTCGAGACATGTGAATCATGCTTGCTCGGCAACATGACTAAGTCTCCTTTCGCAAAGAGTTGCGAGAGGGTGTCTGAGCTGTTGGAACTTGTACATAGTGATGTGTGTGGTCCAATGAGCACAACTGCCAGAGGTGGCTATCAGTACTTCATGACTTTTACCAACGACTTGAGTAGATATGGATATATCTATTTGATGAGGCACAAGTCGGAAACTTCTGAAAATTTCCAAGAGTTTCAGAACGAGGTTGACAATCAGCTCGGCAAGACTATAAAGCTTCTCCGATTTGATCGTGGAGGTGAGTACATGAGCCAGGAGTTTGATGATCATCCGAAAAGCTGAGGTATAGTACCTCATCTCACACCTCCGGGTACGCCACAGAGAAACGGCATGTCGGAACGGAGGAATCGTACCTTGTTGGACATGGTTCGATCTATGATGAGAAAATTGGATTTACCCTTGTCATTCTGGGGATACGCTCTAGAAACTGCAGCTTTCACACTTAACAGGGTACCATCAAAATCTGTAGACAAGACACCATGTGAGATGTGGACCGGGAAGAGTCCCAATTTGTCTTCTCTAAAGATTTGGGGTTGTGAAGCATTTGTCAAGCGACTTATGTCAGACAAGCTTACACCCAAGTCGGACAAATGCATATTCGTGGGATATCCGAGGGAAACCTTGGGATATAGCTTCTACAACCGGGAAGAGAAAAAGTGTTTGTTCCTCGGAACGGGGTTTTCCTTGAGTAAGAGTTTCTTAGTCGGGAGGCCAGTGGGAGGACGGTCCGACTCGAAGAAGTTCGAGGACCACTTGGGGACGACTCGGCTAGTGATGATATTATACCGGAGTCAGTCAGGGAACTCGTAGTGGAAGCGGCACCGGAACCGTGGAGGTCGGAAAGATTGCGCAGAGTGCATGATGTATTGTTGCTAGAAAGCGACGAACCGGCCACGTATGAAGAAGCGATGGTGAGCCTAGATTCCGAGGTATGGCTGGAGGCCATGAGATCCGAGTTAAAGTCCATGGATGAGAATCAAGTCTAGGACTTGGTTGATCCGCCGCCTGGCATAACAGCCATTGGTTGCAAATGGGTCTTTAAGAATAAAACTGATGTGGATGGAAATGTTCAGATCCACAAAGCTCGGCTTGTCGCTAAGGGTTATAGACAAGTTCAAGGAATTGACTACAACGAGACTTACTCGCTGGTAGCGATGCTGAAGTGGGTGAGGATCGTACTAGCTATAGCTGCATATTTCGATTACGAGATATGACAGATGGATGTCAAGACGGCTTTCCTTCACGGAAATTTAACCGAGGACGTGTATATGATACAACCCGAGGGTTTTGTCGATCCGACTAGCACTAGTGAAGTATGCAAGCTCAAGAGATCCATTTATGGGTTGAGGCAAGCATCTCGGAGCTGGAATATTCGTTTTGATGAGGTCGTCACTGGTCTTGGTTTCATCAAAAGCGAAGAGGATTCTTGTTTATACAAGAAGTTAAGTGGGAGCTCGATAGTGTTTTTGATCTTGTATGTGGATGACATACTACTGATTGGAAATGATGTTTCGATGCTGAACTCGGTCAAGGAGTCATTGAATGGCAAGTTTTCGATGAAGGACCTTGGTGAGGTAATGTATATTTTAGGCATCAAGATCTATAGAGATAGACCAAGGAGGCTGCTCGGCTTAAGCCAGCGCACGTACATAGATAAAGTGTTGAAGCGGTTCAACATGAGTGAGGCAAAGAAAGGGTTCTTGCCACTCTCACATGGTATAAGGCTAAGCGAGACTCAGAGTCCTTCGACATCTGATGAGCGAAGCAGGATGAGTAGGATTCCATATGCATCGGCAATCGGATCCATCAAGTATGCCATGATATGTACAAGGCCTAATGTTGCTTTTGCAATAAGCCTAACAAGCAGATACCAGGCTAACCCCGGTGAGAGTCACTGGGCAGCGGTAAAGACTATTTTGAAGTACCTGAAAAGGACTAAAGAGATGTTCCTAGTTTATGGAGGCGAGGAAGATCTCGTCGTAAGGGGTTACGCCGATGCTAGTTTCCAAACCGACAGAGATGATTGTTGATCACAGTCCGGATTTGTGTACGTCATGAACGAAGGAGCAGTGAGCTGGATGAGTTCCAAGCAAGATACGGTGGGCGATTCTACCACAGAAGCCGAATACATTGCGGCTTGTGAAGCTGCAAAGGAAGGTGTTTGGATCTAGAACTTTCTGGATGATCTTGGTATTTTCCCAGCCTCGGTAAAACCGTTGGACCTTTATTGTGATAATTCTGGTGCCATCGCACAAGCCAAGGAGCCGAGGAATCACCACAAGGTCAGACACATAGATCGGAAATATCACCTGATACGAAAGATCGTAAAGAATGGTGATGTAGAGTTGTGCAAAATTCACACGGATGCAAATGTTGCAGATCCGTTGACTAAGCCGCTTCCACAACCCAAGCATGAAGGGCACGTTAGAGCTATGGGCATTCGATATCTATTTGATTGACTCTAGTGCAAGTGGGAGACTGTTGGAGATATGCCCTAGAGGCAATCATGTATGATGATATTTCCTATGTGTTTATAAATAAAGATAGTCCTTGGACATTATCAATGATGTGTATCAGCAAGTACGTGACTTGTTTGTGGGACTATGGCATTGTATGATGACTGTCCTAAAAGGTCCCTAGTCGAAATGGCTATGTGGACGCGCAACCAACTAGACTAGCATATGACACGATCGATGGCTTGGTCTCACTAGCCATGGAGCATTGGATGCTAACCGGATAATATGGACTTGGAAGGATCTGGCCGGATTCGACGCAGTCGGATCCGAGTCGAGATAAGGTCCGAGTCGGACAGACCCAACTATGTGACGCAACGATATGTCATCTGTGAGTCTCTAGTACAACATACGTTCTATGTCCTAAGACCTGAGCTGGCACATGTACTCGGGATGGTGAAAGACCTGCTTTGGTCCGACCAAACGCTACTCCGTGACTGGGTAGTTACAAAGGTAGGTTTCAGGCTTGTCTAAACCCATGCTGCGAGACATGGTCAAGCAAGATGGGATTTGCCCCTCCGACCAGGAGAGATATACTCTGGGCCCCTCGTGTGATCTGACAAGGATAAGCATGGCCATGCGACAAGGATCATGAGATAATCTGGTTTGTGGTCGGCATCACATGAACGATAAAGAGGTCGGGCTAGCACAAGGATGATAATATCGCCTTGAGCCCGACAACATATATCGTGTGGCAAAGGGAATAGAAGTGTGACATGATGTACAGGTTCGCCTAACCAGCTTCATAGTCTGCTTGGTGTTTGGCATGCCTTGCTAGAGGCCGCTCCTAACCGTGCAGTTCGGAGGTGATCCGAACTGCGACCAAGGCGGCTTGAACCTAAGGGGTCGCACGCTTAAGGGAAGGAACCTACAAGGTCGGATCCGAGGACACTGGTCGGATGTGATCCGAGCTGTATTCGGATTGTGGCCGAGTAGACTTATGGGCTTTAGGGTCCGTGCGAGGCCCAAGTGTTGAGCCCGCGACGGACGCCTATATAAAGTGGGGTGCGGCACACTCATGCATTTGATCGCTTCGGTGATGTCACTAGGGTCTACATGTGTTGCGAATAGCCACCTCCACTCGCCACCGGTTGTGTGATCGGACCTAGCAGTCCACCACACGACGTTCCTCCTACACGCGCGGATACCGTTAGAGGCGGTGCACTTGCGCCGCTCCGGCAAACTTGTACGTGGGAACCGATGACCAGTTGTTCGAGTGAGATCGGACAAGGAGGAGACGATCCACGCGGACGCGCTGCCCCAACTCTTCTTCTGCTGCACGGCACCGCGCGTCTAGTGGTATCGATCTGTGATCCATCTCCCGTAGCATGTTCTTGGTTTTTCTGCGCGTAGGAAAATTTTAATTTGCAGTCGATGCACCCTACCGTAGATAACAACAATAGAGGGGGAAGGCCAAGCAAGAAGAAGGACGGGGGCCTCTCTCCCCTCTCTTCCGGTGGCGCTGGAGTGCCATCGAGAGAACCATCATCACGGCGATCATCTCCATCGTCGTCATCTTTCTCGCTCTCCATGCATCGGTGTACTCTATCTCACCCCACTGTAATCTCTACTTGAACATGGTGTTTGATGCTATATATTATTATCCAATGATGTGTTGCATCTATATTATGTCTGTGTCGGTGTACAAAACTAGGGGCACATTTTTGTACCCCTTTACCTGTGCATGGGCAGTCGGAGCCAGCTCCGCGACCACACCAAGCCGAGCGAGGGAGGTGAGCTAAGGTAAGACCGAAGCCCAACATAGCCAGAGCAACGCCAAGGCCAAGACCACAAAGAGCAGAGGGATGAAGCAGGTTCCCCCCGGCAAGACCCTTGCCGGGCAGCCTCGGCAGCCCCGGCAAGACCCTTGTCGGGGCAGCTCGCCCCACACCAACCGAGTGAGCCACCCTTGAGCCCACGGCCCCCAGCGCCATCATTAGCGTGGGGCCAGGGCTCGGGAAGGCACCTCTGTGGTGCCATGCAGATCTTTGTGAATACATATTCAAGATCAGATTAGAAGACGACGACTCTCGACAAGATCCTTGCCAAGGAAGAGCGCCAGAACCCCGGCAAGATCCTTGCCGAGGACGACAGCGCGCCACAGCAAGACCCTTGCCGGGCCACACGGCAAGGCCCTCACCAAGGACGCCAGCGGGACCACCGCCAGGCCTATACCAACCAAACTTCCACCGCTATTCCCATGCAGCTGCCAGCCCAACCAGCTGGGCAGGCACCTGCGTGGCAGCGTGCGTCCCTTCGTGGAGGCTCCGCCACCGCGCCACCTCAGCTGCCTGCCTGCCTACATGGCATCGCATGCATTGCTGGCCAGGGCGCGTGTCGAAGCTTGGAGGAGCGACGACGGACGGGACAGGCCTCACCCCTGCCCCCGATAAAGCAAGAGAACACCTAAGCGATGCATTAAATGCACCTTGTCCTGTAATACAAGGGATAACCTCGTGCCACTGTAGACCTTTACACCTCCTGTGTGCCACTGTGGCAGCCCCTTTCGCCTATAAAAGGAAGCCCATGGTGCACGGGGGAAGGATTCGGCTTTTCGGAGCTCGTTACACCTCGTAGCTAGCTCAAGAACACATAATACATCCACCAAAGCAGGAGTAGGGCTTTACGCATCCTCGCGGCCCGAACCTGGATAAACGAACCGCGTGCTTTCTGTTAGACCCGCTCTTCTCTCAACCCCGCGCCCCGCAACCACAGTAGGGATTCTTGTGATCCCATAGGTGTCGTTTCCCACCGACATCTTTGGCGCGCCAGGTAGGGGGCGCGTTTGTGAGAATATGGTCTGGTAGTTAGCCTAGCGGTTCTTCGTCGCCATGGCCCCTAAGAAGAAGACGACCACGACGATCGGCTCGTTGGGGGCCGATCGGCCCGTGCCGGTGCGAACGAGCAGCGGTCCAGTCACAGACAAGCCTCGGGCCATGGCCCGCGAACACCAGCACCACCCAAGCAGTCGGAGCTTGGCGAGCGGTGTCGTTCGTGCACCAGACGACCGGCCCCATGCCGCCGAACCCAAAGACGGAGCTGGGTCCCCTGCCGGCGGTGCGGGACCCCCCGGGGGTGTCGTTGCGCCGACACCGGGCGGCGCGGCGACCTCCAAGATGCATACACCGGCGACCACCGCGCGCTCTTCCCATGGTGTGCGCGCTGAACAACGTCACCACGTTGGTGACCCTGGGCACCTGTAGGATCGGAAGTATGTCTTGAGGGGGGTGATTAGACTACTTGACCAAATAAAAATCTATCATTTTCCCAATTTTAGTTCTTGGCAGATTTTAGCAATTTTAACATAAGTCAAGCAATCTCACACGATTCAAGCAAGCATGCAAAAGAGTATATGAGCAGCGGAAAGTAAAGCATACAACTTGCAAGAATGTAAAGGGAAGGGTTTGGAGGATTCAAACGCAATTGGAGACACGGATGTTTTTGGCGTGGTTCCGATAGGTGGTGCTATCGTACATCCACGTTGATGGATACTTCAACCCACGGAGGGTAATGGTTGCGCGAGTCCACGGAGGGCTCCACCCACGAAGGGTCCATGAAGAAGCAACCTTGTCTATTCCATCATGGCCGTCGCCCACGAAGGACTTGCCTCACTAGCGGTAGATCTTCACGAAGTAGGCGATCTCCTTGCCCTTACAAACTCCTTGGTTCAACTCCACAATCTTGTCGGAGGCTCCCAAGTGACACCTAGCCAATCTAGGAGACACCACTCTCCAAGAAGTAACAAATGGTGTGTTGATGATGAACTCCTTGCTCTTGTGCTTCAAATGATAGTCTCCCCAACACTCAACTCTCTCACACAGGATTTGGATTTGGTGGAAAGAATATTTGAGTGGAAAGCAACTTGGGGAAGGCTAGAGATCAAGATTCATATGGTAGGAATGGAATATCTTGAGCTCAACACAAGTGTAGGTGGTTCTCTCTCAGAAAATGTGTATTGGAAGTGTAGGTATGTTCTGATGGCTCTGTCCACGAATGAAGAGTGGGTGGAGGGGTATATATAGCCTCCACACAAAATCTAACCGTTACACACAATCTGCTAAACTCGGTGGGACCGAATCGTTGAACTCGGTCGGACCGATTCAGCAAACCTAGTGACGGTTAGGATTTTCGGTGGGACTGAGATGCAACTCGGTAGGACCGATATGGTTAGGGTTAGGGCATAACGTAATCTCGGTGTGACCGATTACACAAACTCGGTGAGACCGATTTTGGTAATAAGCTAACCAGAGAGTTGGTCAGGTAAACTCGGTGGGACTGATTCGCTCTTTTCGATGAGACCGAAATGTTACGAAAGGGAAACAATGAGTTTACATTGCAATCTCGGTGGGACCGATCACTCACTTCGGTTGGACCGAAATGTTACGAAGGGAAACAGAGAAATTGCAATCCCATCTCGGTGAGACCGAGATCCCTATCGGTGAGACCAATTTGCTAGGGTTTGTGGCAGTGGCTATGACATGTGAAACTCGGTGGCTCCGGATAGAAAGAATCGGTGGGGCCGAGTTTGACTTTAGGTTTGGGTCATATGTGGATACGGAAAGGTAGTTGAGGATTTTGGAGCATATCACTAAGCACATGAAGCAAGAGGCTCATTAAGCAACACCTCATCCCTCCTTAATAGTATTGGCTTTTCCTATGGACTCAATGTGATCTTGGATCACTAAAATATAAAATGTAGAGTCTTGTTCTTGAAGCTTGAGCCAATCCTTTGTCCTTATAATTTTGAGGGATCCACTTTCCTCATCCATGCCATGCCATCCATTGAGATTTTCTGAAATATTCATCTTGGAATAATGTTAGCTCAATGAGCTATATGTTGTTAGGAATTACCAAAACCACCCAGGGATAGTTGCACTTTCAATCTCCCCCTTTTTGGTAATTGATGACAACATATAGATCAAATCTTCGACAAATGATAATAAGAATGGAATATATCGTCGCTTTGAAAAGTATGTGATAAGTTAGAGCTCCCCCTAAATTTGTGCATATTTAAGATTTGCTTTGGACTGCAAATGCACAATGAGTTAGGATCATGGGTTACTCTTCCATGTCACATACATATTGGTGGAGCGCTCAAAATGATAAGAGTTAAATGCATGCACTCATCACCAAGCAAAGTGAATGATCAACATAAAGATAAACTGATAATAACATCCACCAAGCATTAAGTGTAGCTTATGATCAAACACATGATCATCAATGTCTCACAAATTACGGCATAGTATCTCAAGCACTCAAAAGCAAATAAAGTTCAACCAAAAGACAAGAGAGAACAAATACAGACTCTCTCTCTCGAAGCCTATGATCTATAAATTTTTCTCCCCCTTTGGCAACAAGTTACCAAAAATTTCATAGAAAATGCATAGGACTAAACGACTCTCAGGCTTGGTCTTCAGTTGGTGGAGTCTGGATAACGCCAAGGACGAAGGCTTCGGTAGAAGTGGCTGGAGCTGCTGGGGTAGGAGCTGGAGCTGGTGGAACTGAAGCTGTAGCTGGTGCAGAAGTGGTGGCTCTGGTGTCAGGAACTGGCACTGCAGATGATCTCTGAGCTCTGGGCACCCTAGCAAATGCATCAGTTGTGGTCTTGCCCTTCCTCTCCTGCATATCTTCTTTTAGTTGTTCCACAGCAGACTAGACCTCTGTCACCTTCACATCTAGGTCATAGAACTTTTGTTCCATGATTCTTTCCAAACTCTCTTGGTTTTGAGTCAGGGTGGCCAGTCCTTTCTCAATCCTCAGAGTGGATGCTATCAGGTAACTGAGCTGCTCCTGCTTGTTCTTCAAGAAATACTCAGATGCCTCCTCTTGAGTTGGCATCTTGGCAGCTTTCTCCATCTTTGCCTTCTCCTTCTTTGCTTGAGCATGTGCAGATGATGGTTCATCCTTGTTCATGACAACCTGATTGTCTTCAAAGTCTGGATGGATGGGCAGGTGTTCCTTGTCCAGCAGGTATGTGCCTGTGCCCATCTTTGAGTTTATCAGCTCTTGAATTTGTGGGGCATATCCACAGCTCCTCTTCTGATCAGTTGTTGTCCTCTTAATGGTCTCTACCATGAGGCTCATCACCTTGAACTTCTGTGGCACATCAAATATGTGGAGCATGTTTATTGTATGGCCTCGGATCATCTTGTGATCACCTGACTTGGGCAATAGGGTATGCCTCAGAATCCAATTAATAGTGGGCAGCCCTGACAGAAGATAATGCACTGAGCCAAACTTGAAAGTATCAAGTGCCTTGTTTGGGATCTCCTTGTACATGTTGGACATGGAATTGTGATCCATCTTCTTCTTGGCATATATTTCCAGGTCATCTTCCTGCTCTTCTGGGGCATTGATGAGTTGTGCCCACTCAGCAACTGTTGACTGATATCTGGTTCCTTCTAACATCCACACAATCCTGCCATCTGGATAGAAGTGTGTTGTGGAGTAGAATTGCATGATTAGCTCTTCATTCCACTTTGTGAGCTTCTGCCCAACAAAGTCTCCAACTCCACAACCCTTGAAGCTGTCATACACTCCAGGATAGTGCTCTTCATTTTCCTTGATGTATTCCCAATCTACCCATCTCATGTCACATACTATAGGCTTCTTATCTAGCAGCACTGTCTCATAGAAATTCTGTTGTTCCTTGGTGTGAAACCTGTAATCCACAGCAGTTCTTCTCCTTGAAGCATATGGATCTGCTTCTCTCCACTTCTTCAGCCCCGAATCTCTTCTAATTCTCATGTCTTCAACCACAGGATGAGAATCATTGTGGTCTGGGATCTTGGGCTTAAGCTTCCTGAGCACTTGACCTTCTTCTTCTTCAGCAATGTCAGGCACTGGGGCCTTGTTCTTTTCAGCAGCAGATATGTTTCTGGTGTTTCTCTTTGGTGCACTCTTGGGCTTAGATGCAGCTTTGGGTGCTTCCTTGGGCTTGGATGCAGCTGCCCCTGACCATATGGCATCTCCCATGAGTTTCTGTGCCTTAGGTGCTGGTGCAACAACCTCTTCTTCCTCTTCCTCATCTGAGTCTCTCCTCATAGAGGGTTTACCAAGAACTTTGGCAGTGGTAGTCCTGACTCTCTTCTTCTTCTTATCTTGGCCACTTGCTTCCTCTTCTGATTCCATGGTGAGCGTCATGGTTTCTTCAGGTACAGCCTTCCTAGGCTTAGAGGTAGGAACTCTTCTTGCAGGTGCCTTTTTCTGCATTCCAGGTTTGATGGCTGCAGCTGAGCCATACTCTTTATTGAGCACCTTTTTCTTGGATGTGGCTTCCTCTTCTTCCACATAGTCCGCATCCTCTGATTCATAGGTTCTCTTCTTGCTTGCTCTAGTGGCAGCTTTAGGCAGATTGCTTGGGGTGCTCCTGCTACCCTCATCAGAACTGCTAGAGGGACTAGTGCCCTCACTCAAATGAGCCTGCTCCTCAGATCAGTTCTGGGTATCACTCTGATCAGACATGTTGAGGTTCAGACTGCTGACCCTATGAATAGTTTATAGATGAGATAGAGTGGATGAGCATCACAAAATGCAGAGATTTTTGCAAAAGAATGAGTCAAAAAGTTAGTTTTAGTTTTTCACAGAAAGCATTTCGGATCGACCGATTTGCAAACTCGGTGATACCGAAGCAGCTATTGGAACCAAAACTAGTGAACTCTGTCAGACCGAGTCATAGTTCGGTGGCACCAAGACTGCTAGGGTTTCACAAAGTCCTGAACTCGGTCTCACCGATTTGTAATTCTCGGTCAGACCGAGAACCACATGTACAATGGCCGTGGCCGAATCGGTAGAACCAAGTTCCGCAACCCGGTGAGTCCGAGATGTTTTCGGCGGAAACCTAAACCTAAATTTTCGAATCTCAACTATTCTAAGGATTGTTTTGACTAGATAGGAGTGTTTCAATCGTAGCAAGATTCATAAAGAACATAATGTGCTAGGAATTGGACGTGAAATAGCACTATGATCGAGTCCATACCCTAGTTCGGAGGCGGACTCTCTACGACGGCAACGGCGGAGACGAAATTCCATTGACGGCGGCGGAGACCAGTGACTGGAGGCGGCTGGCGACGAGGAGGACGATCCGGAGACCCAGGAGGCAGAGAGATCTATGCACGGGCGAAGAGGTTTCGGAGAAATTTCCAAAATTTTGCCCGTGAGTATATATAGCCCGACCCTGTCGGTGTGACCGAGTGGAACAACTCGGTGGCACCGAGATGCATAATTGTTGACAGTTATAGCAACTCGGTGTGACCGAAAAGTTCAAATCGGTTGCACCGAGGTGAAAACCTAGATCGACTTAGTGATCTCGGTATGACCGAAATGGAGGAATCGGTCAGACCGAAAAGCACAAAGAAATTTTGGAAGTTTAAGTCTATGACAAATCGGGGACTCCGAGTGCTCCTCACACAGAGTGGTTTGAATCTGACTTGATCAAATTTTGTGATGTAGCATGAATAGAGTTTGAGACGAGAAAAGCATAGATAGCTAGAGAAGGTTCTTAGGCATTCTTGTCCATCCACTTGGCAAGGAAAAAGAAATCCAATCAATCAAAACAACAAGTGGATGTCCTTGAATGAGTAAAATATGCTCTCAACATGCTCACACAATAAAATGGCAATTGAAGTATGTGTCAAAGCATGCACAACCAATCTAGCATCTATCAAGCAATTGGCGATGACTAGGTCATCTATATATGA
Organism: Aegilops umbellulata; assembly: GCA_032464435.1. Taxonomy (NCBI): domain Eukaryota; kingdom Viridiplantae; phylum Streptophyta; class Magnoliopsida; order Poales; family Poaceae; genus Aegilops; species Aegilops umbellulata. Next base: position 336,235,947 of record CP136056.1, on the reverse strand, counting down.
GTATATTGACTTAGAAGTCAAATGAGAACATTTGATCATAGGTCATACTCATCGTTTAAGCACAAGTGGGGTTACCACTTTTACATAAAGCATTGTTGTGTTCACATCATTAGAGTTGCTTTAGCTCAATTCTTAAAGTAAAGCTCCCCCTAGATGTGATATCCCCCCTAAGAGGGATGAACTAACCTTGGGTTTTGTCGATGATGACTTCATGTAGATGTTGAAGATGTGGATGCTCAATGTTGATGTAGATCAATTGGAGCCATCCATTGGAGTGAATTGCACTTTCAATACCTACATGGGTTAGTCCCACAAGGAACAAACAAGGATATCCATAGACATAGAGTGATGCACACAAGATGATGTCTACGAAAGCTTTTAGGTTACCTTGTCCCTTGACTTACCAACAAGAGGGTTTGTGACTCCTTGAACTAGTGAAAGATGTGGAAGTTGATTGCACTTGTTCTTGCCAAAATGACAAAAGTGAAGTATGTTGGCAGAGTCACCCTCAAGAACTCTCTAGTTCTTCTTCTTCTGGATCCATACCATCTTGATGGGAATCCTTGTAGTCGTACTTGATGAAGTGGAACTTGAAGTAGTCTTGGGAATCCACTTGACTAAGGTCTTAGGAGCTTCTTCAAAAGCATCAATTTCCTCTTGAAGCTTGTCCTTACCTTTTTGCTTCTAGTCTTGTGGTGGAAGATCATCTTGAGCTTGTATCCCTTTGAAAGAAGTAGGATCATACTTCTCTTGTTGATGAACAAACTTTGTCTTGGGGTATTGAACTTCTTCGCACTCAACTCCATTGGCATTGAACTTTCGTTCCAAACCAACACCTTGACTCTTCCGGTGCCTTCCTTGCTTGCGTACAATTTCCTCGAATTGCTTACTCCCGGCAATGCTCTTTTACACTCCTTTCTCTATAATTCCCTTCAATAGGCTATTTTCTTGCTCAAGTGTAACTTGGCTAAGAGAATCATTAGTGGAATCAAGAGAACTACTATAAGCAAAAATATTGGATTTAACATGATCATTGTTACTACTAGAGGAAGAATCCTTTTTGTTCTTGTTACTAGACTTGACTTGAGGCATGTAAGTGGATAAGAGTAAACGCTTGGCAATGTAAGAAGAACTTTTCTTACGAAGATCATCATTAATTGCTTTTAAGAACTCATGCTCTTGCTCAAGGTTGAGCTTTTCAAAGCGTAATTTCTCATGTGTTCTTAAAAGTTCTCGATGATCTACTAAGATAGTTTCATGAGCTAACTTAAGAGTGTTTAGTTCTTTAGTTAGAGCCTCAATCTTCTCCTTATCATTGTCATTCGTTTTATCTTGATTAGCATGATTAATTGACGTTTCATCATAGTATTCATCACTAGAGTTGTCAACAAGTAAATCATGATCACCTAACAAGTCATCTTCATCACTATTGAAATCAACATACTCGGGGTGTGATACCTTTGGGCCTTTAGCCATGAAGCATGTTCCAACTCCTTAATTTGGTGAGTCAAATATGTCATAGGAGTTGGTTCACACAAGTGCTAGATCGGCAACACCTTCATCTTGAGTATATTCGGAATCGGAGTGATAACTTCTTTCGGAGTGGTTGTCGGAGTCGGAGCCGGATACCCATTCACTGAGCTTGATGTCTTTGTTTTGTGTAGCTCCTTGATGACTTTTCCTTTCTTTCCGAATCCTTGCTTCTCCATGAGTATCTTCATTCATAACGATCATCTCTACTCCTTCTTTCTCTAGATGGTGATTCCTCTCTTCGGCTTCTTCTTTTGGGAGAGTCTTCTCTTTTTTCATAGGGAGCCGTACACTCATTGGAATAGTGTCCGGGTCTTCCACAATTGTAGCAGTTTCGCTCTCGACTAGAAGATCTTTTGTCATTGTAGGACCTTGACTTGGAGCTTCTATCTTTGCTTCTACTCTTGTAGAACTTGTTGAAGTTCTTCACCATTAAGCTTAATTCTTCATTGAAGATTTGCTTCTCACTTGATGATGTGGGGGCTTCACATGAGGCTTTGTAAGCACCACTTGATTTGTTGTGAAGTTCCTCTTTATCCTTGAGTGACATCTCATGAGCAACAATTCTTCCAATGACTTTCGTTGGCTTGAGATCTTTGTAATTGGGCATCATTTGGATCAATGTGCACACGGTATCATATTTTCCATCCAAGGCTCTTAGGATCTTCTTGATGATGAATCTATCGGTCATCTCTTCACTCCCTAAGCCGGCAATCTCATTTGTGATAAGAGCAAGCCTAGAGTACATTTCAGCGACACCTTCACCATCCTTCATTTTGAACTTGTCAAGTTGACTTTGAAGCACATCCAATTTGTATTCCTTGACGGAGTCGGTACCTTCGTGCATATCAATAAAAGTATCCCAAATTTCCTTTACATTCTCAAGACGGCTGATTTTGTTGAATTCTTCGGGGCACAATCCGTTGAAGAGAATATCACAAGCTTGAGCGTTGTATTGCAGCATCTTCAACTCTTTCGCGGTAGCTTCACGGTTTGGTTCTTTCCCATCGAAGAAGTCACCATGCAAACCAACACACACAATAGCCCAAACAGCGGGGTTATGTCCAAGAATATGCATTTTCATTTTATGCTTCCAACTAGCAAAATTAGTACCATCAAAGTAAGGACCTCTACGGTGATAATTTCCCTCGCTAGACGCCATACTCTCCTAGGTTGTGAAACCCAGGCTATGACTACCAAAAGCTATGGAAATCAAAGCAAATGGAGACCAAAGCTCTGACACCACTTGTAAGATCGGAAGTATGTCTAGAGGGGGTGATTAGACTACTTGACCAAATAAAAATCTATCCTTTTCCCAATTTTAGTTCTTGGCAGATTTTAGCAATTTTAACATAAGTCAAGCAATCTCACACGATTCAAGCAAGCATGCAAAATAGTATATGAGCAGCGGAAAGTAAAGCATACAACTTGCAAGAATGTAAAGGGAAGGGTTTGGAGGATTCAAACGCAATTGGAGACACGGATGTTTTTGGCATGGTTCCGATAGGTGGTGCTATCGTATATCCACGTTGATGGAGACTTCAACCCATGGAGGGTAACGGTTGCGCGAGTCCATGGAGGGCTCCACCCACGAAGGGTCCACAAAGAAGCAACCTTGTCTATTCCATCATGGCCGTCGCCCACGAAGGACTTGCCTCCCTAGCGGTAGATATTCACGAAGTAGGCGATCTCCTAACCCTTACAAACTCCTTGGTTCAACTCCACAATCTTGTCGGAGGCTCCCAAGTGACACCTAGCCAATCTAGGAGACACCACTCTCCAAGAAGTAACAAATGGTGTGTTGATGATGAACTCCTTGCTCTTGTGCTTCAAATGATAGTCTCCCCAACACTCAACTCTCTCTCTCACAGGATTTGGATTTGGTGGAAAGAAGATTTGAGTGGAAAGCAACTTGGGGAAGGCTAGAGATCAAGATTCATATGGTAGGAATGGAATATCTTGAGCTCAACACAAGTGTAGGTGGTTCTCTCTCAGAAAATGTGTATTGGAAGTGTAGGTATGTTCTGATGGATCTGTCCACGAATGAAGAGTGGGTGGAGGGGTATATATAGCCTCCACACAAAATCTAACCGTTACACACAATCTGCTAAACTCGGTGGGACCGAATCGTTAAACTCGGTCGGACCGATTCAGCAAACCTAGTGACCGTTAGGATTTTCGGTGGGACTGAGATGCAACTCGGTAGGACCGATATGGTTAGGGTTAGGGCATAACGTAATCTTGGTGTGACCGATTACACAAACTCGGTGAGACCGATTTTGGTAATAAGCTAACCAGAGAGTTGGTCAGGTAAACTCGGTGGGACCGATTCGCTCTTTTTTGTGAGACCGAAATGTTACGAAAGGGAAACAGTGAGTTTACATTGCAATCTCGGTGGGACCGATCGCTCACTTCGGTTGGACCGAAACGTTACGAAGGGAAACAGAGAAATTGCAATCCCATCTCGGTGAGACCGAGATCCCTATCGGTGAGACCGATTTGCTAGGGTTTGTGGCAGTGGCTATGACATGTGAAACTCGGTGGCTCCGGATAGAAAGAATCGGTGGGGCCGAGTTTGACTTTAGGTTTGGGTCATATGTGGATATGGAAAGGTAGTTGAGGATTTTGGAGCATATCACTAAGCACATGAAGCAAGAGGCTCATTAAGCAACACCTCATCCCTCCTTAATAGTATTGGCTTTTCCTATGGACTCAATGTGATCTTGGATCACTAAAATATAAAATGTAGAGTCTTGTTCTTGAAGCTTGAGCCAATCCTTTGTCCTTATAATTTTGAGGGATCCACTTTCCTCATCCATGCCATGCCATCCATTGAGATTTTCTGAAATATTCATCTTGGAATAATGTTAGCTCAATGAACTATATGTTGGTAGGAATTACCAAAACCACCCAGGGATAGTTGCACTTTCAGCACCGCCGTGGGAAGAGCCCTGTGCGTCGCCAGCAAGACGAAGGAGAGCAGCACGCTCACCGAAGTACTGGCGAGGATGGCGCGTAGCTTCTAGGTCGTGACAGGGTTCCGTCTAACATAGTTAGAAGTCGAAGCGCGCCGCGATCCACTCAGCTGTCGCCGCCGCACACGCCAGCGGAAGCCTTGGCGCGTGCATAGCTGCTCCTCGACTTCCCTCCTGCTGCGGAGAAGCTCGATGAGTGGAGGGCCACCATCCGGAGCCTCGTCGCCGTCGCGAACAAAGACGATCCGCGACCGGCGGGGCCCTCGGGTCGGCGCTCCACCGAACCACCACATGCTGGCGCTGGGAGGACCGGGGGAGCTGCGGCCACGGTGCACTCTCCTCCTCCTCGCCAGCCGCCGCGGGCGTCGGCCCGTCGGGACGACGCTGGTGAGAACATCTCCATAGCGTCATACGATCCGCGGACCTCTGCGACCAGCGCCAGGTACTTCGGGAGCGAGCTCACGAAGACGCTCGAACCACCTTCGAGCGGCGACGCGAAACGCGCCGCCAGTCGGACAAGCGGGCGGGACCCGCTGCGGACCACCCGACACCGGGGGGCCCGACGGCCTACCTTACGAGGTGGGCTGCCCGGCTTTTACCCGTGAGCTGAGGCAGTTCCAGTGGCCGTCTCACCGCACGTTCAAGCCCGACGTCAGCGAGAAGTACACCGGCAAGACCCATCCGTCCGAGTTCCTCAGCATCTACACCATCGCGATGCAGGCCGCTGGGGCTCGTGACGATAAGGTGCTCGCCAACTACTTCCCGCTGGCGCTCAAGCCCAATGTAATGTCTTGGTTGATGCACTTGCCGGCGGACTCCATCTCCTCCTGGTCAGATCTGTGCCACGAGTTCGTTGGCGCCTTCACAGGAGGCCACCAAGCTCATGGGCAGGCCAGTGATCTGCATATCATTCCCTAGAAGGAAGGAGAGACCCTGCGCAAGTACATCCAGAGATTCATCCGGGTGCAGTACAACATCCCTGACGTTCATCCCGCCGCTATGATTAGCGCGTTCCATCAGAATGTGCGCAATCGCAAGATGCGCGAGGAGCTGGCGATGACCAAGGTTAAGGACGTGCCCCAGCTCTAGTTCTAGCCGACAGGTGCGTCCGGGCTGAAGAGGGAAGGAAGTACCCCGGCGAAGACGCCGGCGCGGAAACCGACTCTACCGACGAGGACGCCACCGCCCCGAGGAAGAAGTGTCGGCGTCGCAACAAGAAACGCAAAGGCAAGGCCGTGCTTGCCATTGAGGGATCTGACGATACCTATGCCGGAAAGAAGGTCAAGGCATACACCCTCGGCAAGGAGATTGCCGGGTGCGCTGCCTGCCGGGCCTTGGCGGCTACCGACAAGCCAGGAAGCTCCAGCAAGCAATACTGCAAGATCCACCGCACTAAGGGCCACGCTCTCCAGAACTGCCGACAAGTTGGGCTGCTTGCTGAGAAGCAAAAGGCTGAGTACGAAAGGTGGGACAAGGAGTAGGACCAGGATGGTGCTGAGGGATCCAGCAAGAAGCATGGCGGCCAAGGAGGCCGCCCCGGCAGGGACAACCAGCAGGAGAGGCCCGCCCGGGGCCGCGACAAGAAACAAGAAGACGATGATCACGACAAGGACGACGAGTCCGGTGAGCAAGGGTTCCAAAAGGCTACGGAGGCCATGTGCGTCGATGGCGGCGCCTCGCTGCATGCCTCTCACCGCCAGCTCAAGAAGTGGGCGCGAGAGGTTACGGCGATGGAGCCATCGTTCGGCGCTCAGAAACCTCTAAAGTGGTTTAGCACGCCCCTCATCTTTGACGCCGAGGACCACCCTGATGGCACTACCGCGGTCGGGTGTTTGCCGTTGTTGGTTTAGCCAACAATAGCAACCTCAGGGGTAACAAGATGTTGGTTGACGGCGGGGCCGGCCTGAACCTGATCTCGCCTGTCATGATCAAAAGGTTGCAAATCCCTGACGGAGACCTCGAGGAAACGGGCACCTTTCAGGGGGTCAATCCGGGGAGAAGTCAGCTAAAGGGAAAAGTCACACTGCCCGCGACATTCGGAGGGGAGTTGAACTACCGGACGGAGAGGATCGTCTCCGACGTGGCCGAGATCCCCTTGCCCTACAATGGGATCCTCGGCCGCCCGGCACTAGGCAAGTTCATGGCGGCATCACACTACACCTACAACATGCTAAAGATGCCCGGGCCGTTAACCATCATCTTCGTCCCCTCCGACAAGAAGGACGCGCTCATCTGCGCCGAACAACTCTACGGGGATGCAGTTGCAGCAGCTGCCGTCAAGGCACCTGCTCCTGCCACCGAAGGCCCAGGAGGAAAGAAGGAACCCGGCAAGACCTCTCGCACCCACTCCGGCAAGCGCACCTCTTCGGGGTGTTATGCTACCATTGAGGATCTGCCAGAGAGCTCTGCCGACAAGGGCAAGAAATCCAGAGCCGAGCCGCCGCAGACCAAGAAGGTGCCCGTCACAAAGGACAGCACGGGAGGGGCCTTCATCATAGGCTCCACCCTCAACAGCAAATAGGAAGGCGAGCTCGTCACCTTCCTTCGGGAAAATATCGATGTGTTTGCGTGGCAAGCATCCGACATCCCCGGTGTTCCCAGGGAGGTGATTGAGCACCACCTAGATGTCTGCCCCCACGCGCGGCGCGTCAAGCAGAAGGTTAGAAAGCAGGCTCTGGAGAGGCAGGAGTTCATCACAGAGGAGATCAGGAAGCTAGAAGCAGCAGGTTTGGTGAGAGGGGTGCTCCATCCGACGTGGCTGGCCAATCCGGTAGTGGTGCGCAAGGCGAATGGGAAGTGGAGGCTGTGTATTGATTACACAGATATCAATAAGGCTTGTCCTAAGGACCCCTTCCCATTGCCGCGCATCGACCAGATTGTTGACTCCACGGCCGGGTGTGATCTGTTATCATTCCTTGATGCTTACTCAGGCTACCACCAAATCTTCATGACAAGAGAAGATGAAGAGAAGATAGCATTCATCACCCCATGTGGTACGGATGCCTTTCGGGTTAAAGAGTGCTGGCTCAACGTTTGTAAGAGCAGTCCAAATTGGTTTTGAGCCTCAGCTCCATAAAAATATGGAAGCCTACATGGATGACATAGTGGTCAAAACCAAGGACGGGCCGACTCTTGTACAAGATCTAGAAGAGACGTTTGCCAACCTGCGCAAGATCAACCTCAAGTTCAACCCTGAGAAGTGCGTCTTCGGCGTCCCGTCCGGCAAGCTTCTCGGGTTCTTCGTGTCACAGCGCAGGGTCGAGGCAAACCCAGACAAGATCAAGGCTATTGAGCAGATCGAGGCGCCGTAGCGGATCAAGGATGTGCGTCGGCTCACCGGCTGCGTTGCCGCCATGAGCCGGTTCATCTCCAAGTCCGCCGAGCGCGCCCTGCCCTTTTTCAAGATCTTGAAAAAGGCGGGCCCAATGGAGTGGACCCGAGAAGCCAAGGCCGCACTGCAGGACCTGAAGAAATACCTTTCCTCCATGCCAACACTAGTTGCGCCTAAACCACGAGAGCCGTTGCTGCTATATCTATCAAGTGATCAGCGCCGCACTAGTGGCGCAGAGGGAGGTCGACGAGGAGGCAACAATGGCGGCAGGACCAGCGGATGGCGAGCCAGAAACTCCCCCGGCAGGGCCTGGTGCCGACAAGGCGCGGCCGCCGGTAGAGTCTGGTGCCGCCAAGGCGATGCCCGCGTGGTCAAGTGAAGTGGTGCCCAAGAAAAAGATGATGCAGCACCCGGTTTACTTTGTCAGCTCCCTCTTGCAGGGGGCTAGGTCAAGGTATTCCGGTGTGCAAAAATTGCTCTTCGGCCTCCTGATGGCCTCGAGGAAGCTGCGTCACTACTTTTAGGCCCACGAGATCACTGTCGTCACCTGCCTCCCGTTGCAACGGATACTGCACAACCCTGACGCAACCGGAAGGATTGTGGAATGGGCCTTGGAGTTGTCAAGCTTCGGCTTAAAGTTTGAGAGTACCTCGACAATTCAGAGCAGAGTCTTGGCGGAGTTCATCGTGGAATGGACCTCGACGCCTGACGAAGAGATCCAGGAGACTACTCTCCCCGGCAAGGAAGCAGACAGCAACTAGATCATGTACTTTGATGGAGCCTTTTCGCTGCAAGGCGCCGGTGCTGGTGTGCTGCTCGTCGCACCCACCGGAGAGCACCTCAAGTACGTGATCCAGATGCACTTCCCCCAGGAGATGTCCACCAATAACACCGTCGGGTACGAGGGATTGCTTGCCGGTCTCAGGATCCCGGCAGACCTCGGGGTTAAGAAGCTCATTGTCAGGGGTGACTCACAGCTCGTTGTCAGGCAAGTCAACAAAGATTATCAGAGGCCACTGATGGAAGCATACATAGATGAGGTGAGGAAACTGGAGGAACGCTTTGACGGTATCCAGGCGGAGCACATCCCCCGAGCGGAGAACGACGTCGCCGATTACCTGTCAAAGCATGCTGCATTCAAGCTACCTGTGGAACCAGGTACCTTTTTTGCTTCGGTTAACTCAACCATCCGTCGATCCATCAGCAGGGCAGAACAAGCGAAGAAAATCAGGACCCACCAAGTACTTTCCTATCGAGCCCCACGGGGCCGCCAGCAAGGGTACCGCCGCGGACACTGAGCCCACCCAAGAGCAACTGACTCCGGCGGGGCGTCAGGCCCTGGCCATAGAGACAGCCGCTCCCATGGCGGAAGAGATGCCTTTGGTCCTTGTCGTCGAGCCTCAGGCTCTGGCACGGGCGCAGCATACCATCCGATTCCTCCAGACAGGAGATCTTCCTGAGGAGCAGGAAGAAGCGGAGAAAGTAGCCCGTCGGTCCGCCCTGTACCAGTTCGTTGATGACGTCCTGTACCGAAGAAGGCCGAACGGTGTGAAACTCAAGTGCATCCCCCGAGAGGAAGGACTGGAGCTATTGGCAAAGATACATGGAGGCATATGTGGCTCCCACATAGGGTCAAGGGCCCTTGCCGGGAAGGCGTTCCAGCAAGGTTTCTTCTGGCCCACCGCCCTCTAGGATGCGACGGCACTAGTCACCAAGTGTGAAGCGTGCTAGTTCCATTCAAAGAAGCTTCATCAACCATCTCAAGCCCTTCAAACAATCCCTCTCTCCTGGCCATTCTCGGTCTGGGGGCTCGACATACTGGGCCCTTTCCCCCGCGCCGTCGGGGGCTTTGAGTACTTGTACGTTGCAATCGACAAGTTCACAAAGTGGCCAGAGGTGGAAGCACTGAGAAAGGTGACTGCTCAGTCGGCTGTCAAGTTTTTCAAAGGGCTGGTCTGCCGTTTTGGTGTGCCAAACAGAGTCATCACCGACAACGGCACGCAGTTCACAAGCCACACCTTCATGCAATACATTCAAGACCTCGGCAGCAAGGTCTGTTTTGCTTCCGTGGCACATCCACGGAGCAACGACCAAGCAGAGAGGGCAAATGCTGAAGTGTTGCGAGGCCTGAGGACAAAGACATTTGACAAGCTGCACAAGAGCGGAAGGCGCTGGATTGATGAACTGCCGGCGGTTCTTTGGTCGATCAGGACGACGCCAAATCGAGCCACCGGTCAGACACCTTTTGCCCTGGTATACGGGGCAGAAGCAGTTCTCCCCACGGAACTCATATACGGGTCACCTCGAGTGCTCGCTTATGATGAGCTTGAGTAAGAGCCGTTGCGCCAAGATGACGCGACGCTCCTTGAGGAAGATCATCTTCGGGCGGCTGTGAGAGCGGCACGCTACCAGCAAGGCTTCCGCCGCTACCATAGCCGCAAGGTTCATGCCCGAAGCTTTGAGGAAGGCGACCTTGTTCTTCGGCGCGTTCAGTCGGCCAAGAATTCCAACAAGTTGACGCCGAAGTGGGAAGGCCCTTATCGGGTAATACGAGCCACCAGGCCTGGCGCAGTCCGCCTGGAGACCAAGGATGCCGTACCAGTGAGCAACTCTTGGAACATCGAGCATCTTCGCAAGTTTTACCCATAAGGCGTGGTTTGCCGGGCCTCCCGGCAAGCCACCTTTTGTACGAGCTTTGCCGCAAGGCATGTGACCCTTTGTACAAAGCCAGGTGCAGACCCTGAGCGACAATAAATGAAGCGCTGGTGCCCTAAGTTATAGCATGCATGCTAGGTCGAGTCTCGTCCTCGTTTAGGGTTGATAGTGCTTAGCGACGGCTAAGCCCTAGCTTAGAGGTCGAGTGCGCGTCTCTCTGTTCTTCTCTGTCTTCTTTGGTTCGCATGACACATGATTATCCTTGTCGAGCTACTTTGTAAGAAGGGGGACGGACCGGCTGAAAGAACAAGTGCTCCTCAGGTGGTTTTGGTAATTAATGTCAACATATCTCTTGTTGGACTAATGTTTTTATCTAGTATATTTCAGATAAGTTCAACAATGGAGTGGCATAGACTAAAGGTTGTGGGAACTCCTTCAAGATGCTAAGGACAAAGGACTGGCTAAAGCTTCAAGCTCAAGACTCTTCATTTTACATTTTAGTGATCCAAGATCACATTGAGTCCATAGGAAAAGCCAATACTATCAAGGAGGGATGAGGTGTTGCTTAATGAGCCCTTTGCTTTATGTGCTTAATGATATGCTCCAAAACCCTCAGCTACTTTACCACTTCCACATATGACCTAAACCCAAAGCCAAACTCGGTCATACCGATTCTTTCTATCCGGCGCCACCGAGTTTCATATGTCATAAGCCACTGCCAAACCCTAGCAAATCGGTTCTACCGATAGGGATCTCGGTCTCACCGAGATGGGATTGAAATCTCACTGTGTATGTCCATTATCCAAATGGGTCTCACCGAGTTTAGGCAATCGGTACTACCGAGATTACAATGCAAACTCTCTGGGTAACTCATTACCAAAATCGGTCTAACCGAGTTTAGTAATCGGTCCCATGGAGTTTGCCTGACCAACTCTCTGGTTAGCTAATTACCAAATCGGTCTCACCGAGTTTGTGTAATCGGTCTCACCGAGATTACGTTATGCCCAAACCCTAACCATATCGGCCCTACCGGGATGCATGTCAGTCCCACCGAAAATCTCTAATGGTCACTAGGTTTACCTTTTCGGTCCGACCGAGTTTGTTGATTCGGTCCCACCGAGATTGGTAAATTGTGTGTGACGGTTGGATTTTTAGTGGAGGCTATATATACCCTCCACCTCCTCTTCATTCGTGGAGAGAGCCATCAGAACACATCTACACTTCCAACCTACATGTTCTGAGAGAGAACCACCTACCCTTGTGTTGAGGCCAAGATATTCCATTCCTACCATATGAATCTTGATCTCTAGCCTTCCCCAAGTTGCTTTCCACTCAAATCTTCTTTCTACCAAATCCAAATCCTATGAGAGAGAGTTGAGTGTTGGGGAGACTATCATTTGAAGCACAAGAGCAAGGAGTTCATCATCAACACACCATTTGTTACTTCTTGGAGAGTGGTGTCTCCTAGATTGGCTAGGTGTCACTTGGGAGCCTCCGACAAGATTGTGGAGTTGAACCAAGGAGTTTGTAAGGGCAAGGAGATCGCCTACTTCATGAAGATCTACCGCTAGTGAGGCAAGTCCTTCGTGGGCGATGGCCATGGTGGGATAGACAAGGTTGCTTCTTCGTGGACCCTTCGTGGGTGGAGCGCTCCATGGACTCGCGCAACCGTTACCCTTCGTGGGTTGAAGTCTCCATCAACGTGGATGTAGGATAGCACCACCTATTCGAACCACGGGAAAAACATCCGTGTCTCCAATTGCGTTTGAATTCTCCAAACCCTTCCCTTTACATTCTTGCAAGTTGCATGCTTTACTTTCCGCTGCCTATATACTCTTTCCATGCTTGCTTGATATGTATTGTGTATGTTGAAATTGTGCCTAAAACTTCACTCAAACCAAAAAGGCTTAAAAACTGCAACTTTAGTACTAAGTGTCTAATCCCCCCCTCTAGACACACCCACTTCTAGATCCTACAAGTGGTATCAAAGCTTTGGTCTCCATTGCCTTGGTTTAATCACCATTGGAGGAAGATGGATGTGTCTACTTTAGGGAGTCTTAGACATAGAGTGCCTATTCTTGATGGAGAGTATTTTCATGAACGAAAAAATGAGATGCTTGTGATTTTCAATCAATATCATTTGAACAAGTATATTGCTAGCCCTTGTGCTCCTCATGTTGATCCTATGCATCCCACTCTAGATGAAGATATTAACATGGTTCGCAATCTAACCGTTGAGCTCATCATTAGAGGATTGCCCAAATACTTGATTGCTAGTTTACCTACTCTTAAGTGCGCCTATACTATATGGAAATTTCTTGAGGAACGATTCCCCGATTATTCCTTGAAAAACTTGGATGAAATTCTCCATAAATCTATTGCCATGAGTAAAATGAACTCTAGTGATCCTAGTTTTGGTGATTGTCTACTTGAGCTTACTAATCTCATGCATGCTAAAGGAAATGTTGGAATCATTAGTGATATTATATCCGAAGCTATAAGAATTCATAAAAGTGACCACCTTGATGATCATTTATCTAATAAATCACTTTCTCTAGGAAATGATGAATCACAAGATCATGATGAACATGGATACTACGATGAGAATGATGATAGTGACTTCGATCTTGATGATGCAATGAGACACTTTGGTCTTATGGCAAACCTTCGAGGATATGTGTCAGGAGGAAAGGAATGGGTTCTCGACAGTGGATGTACCGATCATATGACCGGAGACGAAGAGATGTTCCGTGAGCTTCCTGAAAATGGCGGCCCTCGAAAGTATGTCACCTTTGGTGATAATTCAAAGGGTAAGGTGGTTGGCCTTGGTAAGGTGGCCATCTCACACGATAGCTCCATTCAAAATGTCATGCTTGTTGAATCCCTTGGCTACAACTTACTTTCAGTATCTAGACTTGCTGATTTCGGTTTGAATGTCCTATTTACTGAGGTAGATTGCCAAGTGTTTCGTCGAGATAATCATAAAATGGTCTTTACCGGTATACGTAGAGGTGACCTTTATATTGTCGATTTCTCTAAAAAGGCACAACCTAAAACTTGCTTCATTGCTAAATCCTCAAAAGGTTGGTTGTGGCATAGACGACTAGGTCATGTTGGCATGAGAAACCTTGACAAGCTTTTTAAAGGAAATCATATCCTTGGAGTTAACGATGTCATATTTGATAAGGATAGACTTTGCAGTGCTTGTCAAGCAGGTAAACAGGTTGGAGGAAGGCATCCCGTGAAGAACATCATGACCACAAGGAGGCCACTCGAGCTACTACATATGGATCTTTTTGGTCCCAATGCCTACAAGAGTCTCGGTGAAAATTCTTTTGGTCTAGTTATAGTTGATGATTTTTCAACATTTACGTGGGTGTTTTTTCATCATGATAAATCGCAGGTCCAAAAGATCTTCAAAAACTTCGCTAGGAAGGCCCAAAATCAGTTTGACGTAAAGATCAAGAAGGTTCGGAGTGACAACGGAACGGAGTTTAATAACGCAAATGTGGATACCTTTCTTGACGAAGAAGGGATTTCACATGAGTTCTCGGCCACGTACACACCTCAACAAAATGGAGTTGTTGAGAGGAAGAACCGGACGCTCATCGAAATGGCGAGAACGATGCTTGATGAGTACAAGACGCCGAAGCACTTCTGGGCAGAAGCGGTTGAGACGGCTTGTGATGCAACAAATTGCTTGTATCTTCACAAGCTACTCGGCAAGACGGCATACGAGCTCCTCACCGGTAACAAACCCCAAGTTGGATACTTTCGAGTATTTGGCTCAAAGTGCTACATTCTAGATAAGCATCGTCGTTCAAAGTTTTCTCCTAAATCTCATGAAGGTTTCCTACTTGGTTATGGCTCAAACTCTCACACTTACCGTGTCTACAACAATTTCACCCGAAAGGTTGAAGAAACGATAGATGTGAAGTTTGATGAATCTAATGGCTCGCAAGTAGAGCAATTGCCAATTGATGTAGGAGACAAAGACCCTTCGGAAGCAATCCAAGACTTGTCTATTGGGAAAATTCGTCCAACGGAGGTGAAGGAGAGTACCTCGTCCGTCCAAGTGGAAGCTTCTACTTCACGACAAGGTGAACCAAGAATCGACACGGAGGCATCCACAAGTGGGACACACCAAGATGAAGGAAACGAGGAAATGCATCAAGACGAACATCAACAACCTCCTTCTCCACCACGACAAGAGAACGACAACGCCAACAATGAAGAAGGTCAAGAAGAAGAACAAGATGAAGAAGAAGTTCAACGAAGATCCAAGCAAAAGCTTTCACGAGTTCGAGCAAGAATTGCCAAAGATCATCCCGTCGAGCAAATCTACAATGATATTCAAACCGGGAGAATCACTCACTCTAAAACTCGTTTAGCTAACTTTTGTGAAAACTATTCATTCATCTCTAGCATTGAACCTATGAAGGTCGAAGAAGCATTGGAAGATCCGGATTGGATAAACGCTATGCATGAAGAGCTACACAACTTTGAGAGAAACCAAGTTTGGACATTGGTTGAGAAGTCCGACAACAACCACACATCATTGGTACCAAATGGGTGTTTCGCAATAAGCAAGATGAAGATGGACAAGTGGTTCGCAACAAAGCACGTCTCGTCGCCCAAGGGTACACACCAGTCGAAGGAATGGACTATGGTGAGACATATGCTCCCGTTGCTAGACTTGAGTCCATTCGCATCTTACTTGCCTTTGCTAATCACCATAATATCACCTTGTACCAAATGGACATTAAAAGTGCTTTTCTAAATGGTGAAATAGAGGAGGAAGTTTATGTCAAACAACCTCCCGGCTTTGTCAATCCTAAGAAACCTAATCATGTTTACAAACTTCACAAAGCCCTTTATGGTCTTAAACAAGCTCCTAGAGCATGGTATAAATGCTTGACCAAGTTCCTTATTGCAAGTGGTTTTGAAATTGGAAAAATTAATTCCACACTTTTTACTAAAAGGGTTAATGGAGAACTATTTGTATGCCAAATTTATGTTGATGATATCATATTTGGTTCTACTAACCCTCTTTTTAGTGAGAAGTTTGGACAGCTAATGTCAAAGAAGTTTGAGATGTCTATGATGAGTGAACTCAAATTCTTTCTCGGTTTGCAAATCAAGCAAACTAAGGAAGGCACATTTATCTCTCAAACGAAGTACACCAAAGACTTATTCAAGAAGTTCAATATGCAAGAATGCAAAGGTATGTCTACACCCATGCCTACTAGTGGACATAATGATTTAACCAAAGATGGTGAACCGGTTGATCAAAAGGTTTATCGCTCTATGATTGGTTCATTGTTATACCTATGTGCCTCTCGTCCCGACATTATGCTAAGTGTGTGCATGTGTGCACGATATCAAGCTGCTCCTAAAGAATGTCATCTTAAGGCCGTGAAAAGGATAGTGAGATACTTAATCCATACACCAAATTTTGGCATTTGGTATCCTAAGAGGTCCTCTTTCGATCTTGTTGGGTATTCCGACTCGGATTATGCCGGAGACAAGGTTGATAGAAAGTCCACTTCGGGTACGTGTCAATTTCTTGGTAGATCTCTTGTGTCTTGGTCCTCCAAGAAACAAAACTCGGTATCCTTATCCACCGCCGAAGCGGAATACATTGCCGCTGGTTCATGTTGTGCTCAATTACTTTGGATGACCCAAACTCTTAAAGACTATGGAGTCTATGTGAAACATGTTCCATTGCTTTGTGACAATGAAAGTGCTATCAAAATTGGTCATAATCCTGTGCAACATTCTCGAACTAAGCATATTGAAGTTTGTCATCATTTCATTCGAGACCATGTTGCAAAGGGTGACATTGATCTTAAACATGTTCGCACCGATAAGCAATTAGCGGATATATTCACTAAACCACTTGATGAGAAAGTGTTTTGCAGGTTGAGAGGAGAATTGAACATCATTGATGCTTCGAACTTGGAGTAAAAACTCTATTGGATACATGCAATACATGAGCTTATGTCTAATCCTTGATATATCTCTTATGATGACTATCTTATGTCTTGGATATATTTGCATCTTGCATGTTATCTAACCCATGTAGGTACTTGGATGAATCTATTTCTATGAGATTGCAACTCTCTCACATCTTGAGCAATCTCTACATCACCAAGTCTCTACACGGCCGTGGTTGAAGACAAGGAAGCACGAAACCACTCAAACATATTGTCGGTGTCAAAACCGGTGGATCTCGGGTAGGGGGTCCCGATCTGTGCGTCAAGGTCGGATGGTAACAGGAGACTAGGGACACTTTATTTTACCCAGGTTCGGGCCCTCTTTGTTGGGGAACGTAGTAATTTCAAAAAAATTCCTACGCACACGCAAGATCATGGTGATGCATAGCAACGAGAGAGGAGAGTGTTGTCTACGTACCCTCGTAGACCGAAGCGGAAGCGTTGACTCAACGTAGAGGAAGTAGTCGTACGTTCTCCTCGCGATCCGACCGATCCAAGTACCGTTACTCCGGCACCTCCGAGTTCTTGGCACACGTTCAGCTCGATGACGATCCCCGGGCTCCGATCCAGCAAAGCGTCGGGGAAGAGTTCCGTAAGCACGACGGCGTGGTGACGATCTTGATGTGTTACCGGCGCAGGGCTTCGCCTAAGCACTGCAACGATATGACCGAGGTGGAATTTGGTGGAAGGGGGCACCGCACACGGCTAAGGAACGATCCGTAGATCAACTTGTGTGTCTATGGGGTGCCCCTTGCCCCCGTATATAAAGGAGCCAAGGGGGAGGGGCTCGCCGACCAAGCCTGGCGCGCCAGGAGAGTCCTACTCCCTCTGGGAGTAGGATCCCCCCCCCCCAATCCTAGTTGGACTAGGATTCTCCAAGGGGGAGAGAGAGAGAGAGGGGGCCGGCCACCTCTCCTAGTCCTAATAGGACTAGGGGGAGGCGCGCAGCCCATGAGGGCATCCCTCTCTCCTCTCCACCAAGGCCCATGTTGGCCCATCATGCTCCCGGGGGGTTCCGGTAACCCTCCCGGTATTCTGGTAAAATCCTGATTTCACCTGGAACTCATCCGATGTCCAAACATAGGCTTCCAATATATCATTCTTTACGTCTCGACCATTTCGAGACTCCTCGTCATGTCCGTGATCACATCCGGGACTCCGAACTCCTTCGGTACATCAAAACGCATAAACTCATAATAACTGTCATCGTAACGTTAAGCGTGCGGACCCTACGGTTCGAGAACAATGTAGACATGACCGAGACACGTCTCCGATCAATAACCAATAGCGGGACCTAGATGCCCATATTGGCTCCTACATATTCTACAAAGATCTTTATCGGTCAGACCGCATAACAACATACGTTGTTCCCTTTGTCATCGGTATGTTACTTACCCGAGATTCGATCGTCGGTATCCAATACCTAGTTCAATCTCGTTACCGGCAAGTCTCTTTACTCGTTCCATAATACATCATCTCGCAACTAACTCATTAGTTGCAATGCTTGCAAGGCTCGAGTGATGTGCATTACCGAGAGGGCCCAGAGATACCTCTCCGACGATCGGAGTGACAAATCCTAGTCTCGAAATACGCCAACCCAACATCTACCTTTGGAGACACCTGTAGTACTCCTTTATAATCACCCAGTTACATTGTGACGTTTGGTAGTACCCAAAGTGTTTCTCTGGCAAACGGGAGTTGCATAATCTCATAGTCATAGGAACATGTATAAGTCATGGATAAAAGCAATAGCAACATACTAAACGATCGGGTGCTAAGCTAATGGAATGGGTCATGTCAATCAGATCATTCAACTAATGATGTGACCTCGTTAATCAAATAACAACTCTTTGTTCATGGTTAGGAAACATAACCATCTTTGATTAACGAGCTAGTCAGGTAGAGGCATACTAGTGACACTCTGTTTGTCTATGTATCCACACATGTATTATGTTTCCAGTTAATACAATTCTAGCATGAATAATAAACATCTATCATGACATGTAAGGAAATAAATAATAACTTTATTATTGCCTCTAGGGCATATTTCCTTCAGTCTCCCACTTGCACTAGAGTCAATAATCTAGTTCACATCGCCATGTGATTTATCAGCAATAGTTCACATCACCATGTGATTAACACCCATAGTTCACATCGATATGTGACCAACACCCAAAGGGTTTACTAGATTCAGTAATCTAGTTCACATCGCTATGTGATTAACACCCAAAGAGTACTACGGTGTGATCATGTTTTGCTTGTGAGAGAAGTTTTAGTCAACGGGTCTGCCACATTCAGATCCGTTATGTATTTTGCAATTTTCTATGTCTACAATGCTCTGCACGGAGCTACTTTAGCTAATTGCTCCCACTTTCAATATGTATCTAGATTGAGACTTTAAAGTCATCTAGATTAGTGTCAAAACTTGCATCGACGTAACCTTTTACGACGAACCTTTTTGTCACATCCATAATCGAGAAACATATCCTTATTTTACTAAGGATAATTTTGACCGATGTCCAGTGATCTACTTCCTAGATCACTATTGTACTCCCTTGCTTAACACAGTGTAGGGTATACAATAGATCTGGTACATAGCATGGCATACTTTATAGAATCTATGGCTGAGGCATAGGAAATGACTTTCATTCTCTTTCTATCATCTGCCGTGGTCGGGCTTTGAGTCTTACTCAATTTCACACCTTGTAATACAGGCAAGAACTCTTTCTTTGACTGTTCCATTTTGAACTACTTCAAAAAAAATTCAAGGTATGTACTTATTGAAAAACTTATCAAGCGTCTTGATCTATCTCTATAGATCTTGATGCTCAATATGTAAGCAGCTTCACCGAGGTCCTTCTTCGAAAAACTCCTTTCAAATACTCCTTTATGCTTCACAGAATAATTCTACATTATTTCCAATCAATAATATGTCATTTACATATACTTATCAGAAATGCTGTAGTGCTCCCACTCACTTTCTTGTAAATACAGGCTTCACCGCAAGTCTGTATAAAACTATATGCTTTGATCAACTCATCAAAGCGTATATTCCAACTCCGAGATGCTTGCACCAGTCCATAGATGGACCGCTAGAGCTTGCATATTTTGTTAGCACCTTTAGGATTGACAAAACCTTCTGGTTGCATCATATACAACTCTTCTTTAATAAATCTATTAAGGAATGCAGTTTTGTTTATCCATTTGCCAGATTTCATAAAATGCGGCAATTGCTAATATGATTCGGACAGACTTAAGCATAGATACGAGTGAGAAACTCTCATCGTAGTCAACACTTTGAACTTGTCGAAAACCTTTTGCGACAATTCTAGCTTTGTAGATAGTAACACTACTATCAGCGTCCGTCTTCCTCTTGAAGATCCATTTATTTTCTTTGGCTTGCCGATCATCGGGCAAATCCATCAAAGTCCATACTTTGTTCTCATACATGGATCATATCTCAGATTTCATGGCCTCTAACCATTTCGCGGAATCTGGGCTCATCATCGCTTCCTCATAGTTCGCAAGTTCATCATGGTCTAGTAACATGACTTCCAGAACAGGATTACCGTACCACTCTGGTGTGGATCTCACTCTAGTTTACTTACGAGATTCGGTAGTAACTTGATCTTGAAGTTACATGATCATCATCATTAGCTTCCTTACTAATTGGTGTAGTAGTCACAAGAACAGATTTCTGTGATGAACTACTTTCCAATAAGGGAGAAGGTACAATTACCTTATCAAGTTTTCTACTTTCCTCCCACTCACTTCTTTCGAGAGAAACTTCTTCTCTAGAAAGTATCCATTCTCAGCAACGAATGTCTTGCCTTTTGGATCTGTGATAGAAGGTGTACCCAACTGTCTCCTTTGGGTATCCTATGAAGACACATTTCTCCGGTTTGGGTTTGAGCTTATCATGATGAAACCTTTTCTTATAAGCATCGCAACCCCAAACTTTAAGAAACGACAACTTTGGTTTCTTGACAAACCATAGTTCGTATTGTGTCGTCTCAACGGACTTTAGATGATGCCCCTTTTAAACGTGAATGCAGCTGTCTCTAATGCATGATCCCAAAACGATATTGGTAAATCGGTAAGAAACATCATAGAT
The DNA here is from genome assembly GCA_032464435.1 of Aegilops umbellulata. NCBI lineage: Eukaryota > Viridiplantae > Streptophyta > Magnoliopsida > Poales > Poaceae > Aegilops > Aegilops umbellulata. The sequence continues at coordinate 336,215,346 of CP136056.1, read as the reverse complement.
TGTACTATATCCAATAAAGTACGGTTATGACGTTTGGATACACCATTACACTGTGGTGTTCCAGGTGGCGTGAGTAGTGAAACTATTTCACATTGTTTTAACTGAAGGCCAAACTCGTAACTTAAATATTTTACTTCTGCGATCATATCGTAGAAACTTTTATTTCTTGTTACGATGATTCTCCACTTCATTCTGAAATTCTTTGAACTTTTCAAACGTTTCAGACTTATGTTTCATTAAGTCGATATACCCATATCTGCTTAAATCATCTGTGAAGTTCTGAAAATAATGATACTTGTCGCGAGCCTTAATATTCATCGGACCACATACATCAGTATGTATGATTTCCAACAAATCTGTTGCTTGCTCCATTGTTCCAGAGAACGGCGTTTTAGTCATCTTGCCCAAGAGGCATGGTTCGCAAGCATCAAGTGATTCATAATCAAGTGATTCCAAAATCCCATTAGCATGGAGTTTCTTCATGCGCTTTACACCAATATGACCTAAACGGCAGTGCCACAAATAAGTTGCACTATCATTATTAACTTTGCATCTTTTGGCTTCAATTTTATGAATATGTGTATTACTACGATCGAGATCCAACAAACCAATTTCGTTGGTGTGTATAACCATAGAAGGTTTTATTCATGTAAACAGAACAACAATTGTTCTCTAACTTAAATGAATAACTGTACTGCAATTAATATGATCAAATCATATTCATGCTCAACGCAAACACCAAATAATACTTATTTAGTTTCAACACTAATCCCGAAAGTATAGGGAGTGTGTGATGATGATCATATCAATCTTGGAACCACTTCCAACACACATCGTCACCTTGCCCTTTAACTAGTCTTTGTTCATTCTGCAACTCCCGTTTCGAGTTACTAAATTTTAGCAACTGAACTAGTACCAAATACTGAGGGGTTGCTGTGAACACTAGTAAAGTACACATCAATAACATGTATATCAAATATACTTATGTTCACTTTGCCATCCTTCTTATCCACCAATCACTTGGGGTAGTTCCGCTTCCAGTGACCAGTCCCTTTGCAGTAGAAGCACTTAGTCCCAGGCTTAGGACCAGACTTGGGCTTTTTCACTTGAGCAGCAACTTGCTTGCCGTTCTTCTTGAAGTTCCCCTTCTTTCCTTTTTGCCCTTTTCTTGAAACTAGTGATCTTGTCAACCATCAACACTTGATGTTTTTCTTTGATTTCTACCTTCGCTGATTTTAGCATCGCGAAGAGCTTGGGAATATTTTCCGTTATCCCTTGCATATTATAGTTCATCACGAAGTTCTACTAACTTGGTGATGGTGACTAGAGAATTCTGTCAATCACTATCTTATCTGGAAGATTAACTCCCACTTGATTCAAGCGATTGTAGTACCCAGACAATCTGAGCACATGCTCACTAGTTGAGCGATTCTCCTCCATCTTTTAGCTATAGAACTTGTTGGAGACTTCATATCTCTCAACTCGGGTATTTGCTTGAAATATTAACTTCAACTCCTAGAACATCTCATATGCTCCATGACGTTCAAAACGTCTTTGAAGTCCCGATTCTAAGCAGTTAAGCATGGTGCACTAAACTATTAAGTAGTCATCATATTGAGCTAGCAAAACGTTCATAATGTCTGCATCTGCTCCTGCAATAGGTCCGTCACCTAGCGGTGCATCAAGGACATAATTCTTCTGTGCAGCAATGAGGATAAACCTCATATCACGGATCCAATCCGCATCATTGCTACTAACATTTTCAACACAATTTTCTCTAGGAACATATCAAAATAAACATAGGGAAGTAACAACGCGAGCTATTGATCTACAACATAGATATGCTAATACTACCAGGACTAAGTTCATGATAAATTAAAGTTCAATTAATCATATTACTTAAGAACTCCCACTTAGATAGACATCCCTCTAATCCTCTAAGTGATCACGTGATCCAAATCAACTAAACCATGTCCGATCATCACGTGAGATGGAGTAGTTTCAATGGTGAACATCACTATGTTGATCATATCTACTATATGATTCACGCTCGACCTTTCGGTCTCCGTGTTCCGAGGCCATATCTGTTATATGCTAGGCTCGTCAAGTATAACCTGAGTATTCCGCGTGTGCAACTGTTTTGCACCCGTTGTATTTGAACGTAGAGCCTATCACACCCGATCATCACGTGGTGTCTCAGCACGAAGAACTTTCGCAATGGTGCATACTCAGGGAGAACACTTCTTGATAATTTAGTGAGAGATCATCTTATAATGCTACCGTCAATCAAAGCAAGATAAGATGCATAAAAAGATAAACATCACATGCAATCAATATAAGTGATATGATATGGCCATCATCATCTCGTGCTTGTGATCTCCATCTTCGAAGCACCGTCATGATCACCATCGTCACCGGCGCGACACCTTGATCTCCATCGTAGCATCGTTGTCGTCTGGCCAATCTTATGCTTCCACGACTATCACTACCGCTTAGTAATAAAGTAAAGCATTACATCGCGATTGCATTGCATACAATAAAGCGACAACCATATGGCTCCTGCCAGTTGCCGATAACTCGGTTACAAAACATGATCATCTCATACAATAAAATTTAGCATCATGTCTTGACCATATCACATCACAACATGCCCTGCAAAAACAAGTTAGACGTCCTCTACTTTGTTGTTGCAAGTTTTACGTGGCTGCTACGGGCTTAAGCAAGAACTCATCTTACCTACGCATCAAAACCACAACGATAGTTTGTCAAATAGACTCCGTTTTAACCTTCTCAAGGACCGGGCGTAGCCACACTTGGTTCAACTAAAGTTGGAGAGACAGTCTTCCGCAAGCCATCTATGTGCAAAGCACGTCGAGGGAACCGGTCTCGCGTAAGCGTAAGCGTAAGGTTGGTCCGGATCGTCTCGTCCAACAATACCGCTGAACCAAAGTATGACATGCTGGTAGGCAGTATGACTTGTATCGTCCACAACTCACTTGTGTTCTACTCGTGCAAATAACATCAAACCATAAAACCTAGGCTCGGATGCCACTGTTGGGGAACGTAGTAATTTCAAAAAAATTCCTACGCACACGCAAGATCATGGTGATGCATAGCAACGAGAGGGGAGAGTGTTGTCTACGTACCCTCGTAGACCGAAGCGGAAGCGTTGACTCAACGTAGAGGAAGTAGTCATACGTTCTCCTCGCGATCCGACCGATCCAAGTACCGTTACTCCGGCACCTCCGAGTTCTTGGCACACGTTCAGCTCGATGACGATCCCCGGGCTCCGATCCAGCAAAGCGTCGGGGAAGAGTTCCGTAAGCACGACGGCGTGGTGACGATCTTGATGTGTTACCGGCGCAGGGCTTAGCCTAAGCACTGCAACGATATGACCGAGGTGGAATTTGGTGGAAGGGGGCACCGCACACGGCTAAGGAACGATCCGTAGATCAACTTGTGTGTCTATGGGGTGCCCCTTGCCCCCGTATATAAAGGAGCCAAGGGGGAGGGGCTGGTCGGCCAAGCCTGGCGCGCCAGGAGAGTCCTACTCCCTCTGGGAGTAGGATTCCCCCCCCCCAATCCTAGTTGGACTAGGATTCTCCAAGGGGGAGAGAGATAGGGGGCCGGCCACCTCTCCTAGTCCTAATAGGACTAGGGGAAGGGGGGAGGCGCGCAGCCCATGAGGGCAGCCCTCTCTCCTCTCCACCAAGGCCCATGTTGGCCCATCATGCTCCCGGGGGGTTCCGGTAACCCTCCCGGTATTCTGGTAAAATCCTGATTTCACCTGGAACTCATCCGATGTCCAAACATAGGCTTCCAATATATCATTATTTACGTCTCGACCATTTCGAGACTCCTCGTCACGTCCGTGATCACATCCGGGACTCCGAACTCCTTCGGTACATCAAAACGCATAAACTCATAATAACTGTCATCGTAACGTTAAGCGTGCGGACCCTACGGTTCGAGAACAATGTAGACATGACCGAGACACGTCTCCGGTCAATAACCAATAGCGGGACCTGGATGCCCATATTGGCTCCTACATATTCTACGAAGATCTTTATCGGTCAGACCGCATAACAACATACGTTGTTCCCTTTGTCATCGGTATGTTACTTACCCGAGATTCGATCGTCGGTATCCAATACCTAGTTCAATCTCGTTATCGGCAAGTCTCTTTACTCGTTCCATAATACATCATCTCGCAACTAACTCATTAGTTGCAATGCTTGCAAGGCTCGAGTGATGTGCATTACCGAGAGGGCCCAGAGATACCTCTCCGACGATCGGAGTGACAAATCCTAATCTCGAAATATGCCAACCCAACATCTACCTTTGGAGACACCTGTAGTACTCCTTTGTAATCACCCAGTTACGTTGTGACGTTTGGTAGTACCCAAAGTGTTCCTCTGGCAAACGGGAGTTGCATAATCTCATAGTCATAGGAACATGTATAAGTCATGGATAAAAGCAATAGCAACATACTAAACGATCGGGTGCTAAGCTAATGGAATGGGTCATGTCAATCAGATCATTCAACTAATGATGTGACCTCGTTAATCAAATAACAACTCTTTGTTCATGGTTAGGAAACATAACCATCTTTGATTAACGAGCTAGTCAGGTAGAGGCATACTAGTGACACTCTGTTTGTCTATGTATCCACACATGTATTATGTTTCCAGTTAATACAATTCTAGCATGAATAATAAACATCTATCATGACATGTAAGGAAATAAATAATAACTTTATTATTGCCTCTAGGGCATATTTCCTTCACTCTTGATGGAGGTAAAACCCTACTCCTGCTAGATTAATATTGATGATATGGGTAGTACAAGAGTAGATCTACCACGAGATCAAGGAGGCTAAACCCTAGAAGCTAGCCTGTGGGTATGATGATGGTTATGATGTGTTCGTCCTACGGACTGCAACCCTCCGGTTTATATAGGCACCGGATAGGGTTAGGGTTACACAGAGTCGGTTACATTGGTAGGAGATCTTGAATATCCGCACGCCTAGCTTGCCTTCCACGCCAAGGAAAGAACCTTCCGGACACGGGACGAAGTCTTCAATCTTGTATCTTCATAGTCCTGGAGTCTGGCTGAAGATATAGTTCGGCTATCCGAACACCCCCTAATCCAGGACTCCCTCACATATGCTTTGACAAATTCTATGTTGAGATTCATGATTGTCATTTTTGGATATAAAAATGCTTTTCCTTGCAAGAACTAACCCATGTAGGAAGATGAACTCAAATTCCAAGGGGTGCTCCCAACTCATGATGAGCTACATCAACTTCGAGCACCCACACAAGTTCAACTACACGAGCAAGTCCCACACCACCACCCAAGGTATGATATTCCATCTTAGAGAAGCTTTAGTCCAATTCATGAGTCAAAGCAACTCAACAAGATGTGAATACGTCAAAATGCTTAAACGAAAAATGGTAACCCCATTTTGAGCTTAAACGATGAGTATGACCCATGATCGAGTGTTCTCACTTGACTCCTAAGTCAATATACTCTAACATAGGTGACTTTGTCACCGCCCAATCCTAGATGAAGTTCTCTTATGTTCTTTTCTGTGTTATTGCACTTGTCCCTTGCATATTTATTTCCCTCTTTCTAACAAAAAAAACTTCATCTAGAACTTTTGTTCTTTTCTTTTTGATTTTTGTCCTGCATATTTCTGCATCAAATTCTTTGCAAATCTTTCAGTTAATTCATTGCAAATCTTTGTGAGATCTTATTTGACTAGTGAGCTGAGGTGACAAATGTTTTCTCTGTAGTGAACTCGGTTTCACCGGATTGTAGTTTTCGGTCCAACCGGATCCTTTCCGTACCACCGGAAAAATGTCACTCGGTGCCACCGATTTCGCAACAGGAAAAATAGTTTGCCACTTATTCTATATTTATTCTAATCCAGCTCCACTCGATGAATCTTATCCTCTACAAGCATCACAGCTTTATTCATTGCTTTCTGCTGAATCTCAAGGACCAAACCTATATGACAGATTCCAGAAAAACCTTCTTGGAAATTGATGTCAAAGGGGGAGAGAGAGATCACATCAAAGCTTATCATCTTCAAAGGAGAAAGTATTAAGGGGGAGAAAGAACTCTCTAGGGGGAGAGAACACTCAAGGATCCCAGATGCTTGATATTCAAGAGGAGAGATGCCACATGTCTTTTTGGGGGAAAGACATGTTCATATGTCATATGTGCTCATTTGCATTATGTTCTATTCATTCATATATTTCAGCTCTAAATTTTCTGTTCCCTATCTTCTCCATATATCCCATGTCAAAGTCAGGGGGAGCAAGACATCTAAGGGAAAGAAATCATTCAAATTCATTGCATATCTTTACTCTTGGGGACATGTCTAATCTAATGTGGTACCCTGTACTCACTCTCTACATGTCATCCCAGTCTTGGTATTCTTGTGGTTTTCGCTGGTTTGCTCTGGCTAGTGGATGTACCTGTGTTATCTAACCTTGTTTATGCAGGTTCATTCCATCCTAAGCCAACTCAAGACTACAAGGTAAGTATATGCATCAAAATCATGAGTATGAGGAATTCTTGCTTTTGTACATACTGTTTGCAAGAAGGACTCATAAGCATGAAGGTATTTCTCTTAATAATCTTTTGCTCTGATGCATATGGCCAAGATACATGTAACACATTGCCTACTCTGTCATGACTATGCTCTCACATGCTTCCACATGTTATATTCACATGATTGCATACATGTAGGGGGAGCCTATGTTTGTTACATGTTCTTCCAAAGCTTTACTTGCTATTCCTTTTATCTTAATCTAAAGCTTTGATGTATGTTGCCATCAATTACCAAAAAGGGGGAGATTGAAAGCACAAGTGCTCCTCAGGTGGTTTTGGTAATTAATGTCAACATATCTCTTGTTGGACTAACGTTTTTATCTAGTATATTTCAGATAAGTTCAACAATGGAGTGGCATGGACTAATGGTTGTGGGAACTCCTTCAATATGCTAAGGACAAAGGATTGGCTAAAGCTTCAAGCTCAAGACTCTTCATTTTACATTTTAGTGATCCAAGATCACATTGAGTCCATAGGAAAAGCCAATACTATCAAGGAGGGATGAGGTGTTGCTTAATGAGCCCTTTGCTTTATGTGCTTAATGATATGCTCCAAAACCCTCAGCTACTTTCCCACTTCGACATATGACCTAAACCCAAAGCCAAACTCGGTCATACCGATTCTTTCTATCCGGCGCCACCGAGTTTCATATGTCATAAGCCACTGCCAAACCCTAGCAAATCGGTTCTACCGATAGGGATCTCGGTCTCACCGAGATGGGATTGAAATCTCACTGTGTATGTCCATTGTCCAAATGGGTCTCACCGAGTTTAGGCAATCGGTACTACCGAGATTACAATGCAAACTCTCTGGGTAACTCATTACCAAAATCGGTCTAACCGAGTTTAGTAATCGGTCCCACCGAGTTTGCCTGACCAACTCTCTGGTTAGCTAATTACCAAATCGGTCTCACCAAGTTTGTGTAATCGGTCTCACCGAGATTACGTTATGCCCAAACCCTAACCATATCGGTCCTACCGAGATGCATGTCTATCCCACCGAAAATCTCTAATGGTCACTAGGTTTACCTTTTCCGTCCGACCGAGTTTGTTGATTCGGTCCCACCGAGATTGGTAAATTGTGTGTAACGGTTGGATTTTTAGTGGAGGCTATATATACCCCTCCACCTCCTCTTCATTCATGGAGAGAGCCATTAGAACACATCTACACTTCCAACCTACATGTTCTGAGAGAGAACCACCTACCCTTGTGTTGAGGCCAAGATATTCCATTCCTACCATATGAATCTTGATCTCTAGCCTTCCCCAAGTTGCTTTCCACTCAAATCTTCTTTCTACGAAATCCAAATCCTGTGAGAGAGAGCTGAGTGTTGGGGAGACTATCATTTGAAGCACAAGAGCAAGGAGTTCATCATCAACACACCATTTGTTACTTCTTGGAGAGTGGTGTCTCCTAGATTGGCTAGGTGTCACTTGGGAGCCTCCGACAAGATTGTGGAGTTGAACCAAGGAGTTTGTAAGGGCAAGGAGATCGCCTACTTCGTGAAGATCTACCGCTAGTGAGGCAAGTCCTTCGTGGGCGATGGCCATGGTGGGATAGACAAGGTTGCTTCTTCGTGGACCCTTCGTGGACTCGCGCAACCGTTACCCTTCGTGGGTTGAAGTCTCCATCAACGTGGATGTAGGATAGCACCACCTATCCGAACCACGGGAAAAACATCCGTGTCTCCAATTGCGTTTGAATTCTCCAAACCCTTCCCTTTACATTCTTGCAAGTTGCATGCTTTACTTTCTGCTGCCTATATACTCTTTGCATGCTTGCTTGATATGTATTGTGTATGTTGAAATTGTGCCTAAAACTTCAGTCAAACCAAAAAGGCTTAAAAACTGCAACTTTAGTACTAAGTGTCTAATCACCCCCCCCCCTCTAGACACACCCACTTCTAGATCCTACACCGGCGTCCAGGCTCCGGCAAGTCAGTATTTCTAGGGGCTACAAGAGCGAAGATCCACCTGCGGCAAGCCAAGGTTGCCGGGGGCTGCAGACTCGGATTAGTTTTATATCCCTTATCATGCGTTTCGTTATGGACTGAGGTATGTGAAACCTTGTTTTATCCTTAGGCTACCGTGCTACCCTCATTCTGGACCCTAGGACTCGTTTCCTGGAACCGAGTTTGGTCATAGTCGCAGCAGCAAGGAAATGAAACAAGGAGCCTAAGCCCACCTCATCCCTGCCTCCGCCATGGGTGTGAGAAAGGTCAAGCGAAGTGGGGGGACGGCAAGGCCTGTTGCTGGGGTATAAAACGTTTATATTAAAGGTAACAAGGATTTACTCCTTGTCGTGGGTTTTACCTACGAATGAAAAACCCGGCAAACATCCCTTTTTCATTAAAAAATATCCCGTATAGGTACAGTCCATACGAAATGAAAACATGAACAAGGGGATTACAAGTTCTGAAGTTAACAAAGGCCCGCGGGCTTACAAGACTAAAAAGAGATAAGATGCCCTTAATCCCTTTCTTGTCCCTCTCCTCAGGAGGCAGGTCAAGGAGGCGAAAAGGGCAAAAGGGGCGCCTAGGCGAGCTATGAGTGGCAGAAGACACCAAGAGAACATCTTGATGGCCGTCCAAGGGCTGGATGGTGATGGCGGCGCTGGAGGCAGAGCTCGAAGGCGAGGCGGCATGACGTCAGTACGAGACGAAGGCGTCGGTGGCCGCGTACTCCGACTTGATGGCCTTGACGCCCGCCCTCTTCCTCTTCCGCAGCCTCCCAACGCCAGCCGCCCAAGGAGACGACCCCGAGAAGTTCAAGGAGCCGGCGACGCGGATGATGGGGTCGCCGGTGCCGCTCGGAGTGGCGCCCGACGCCTAGTCGGACCCGTCATCCTGCCGCCCGCTGGCCTCGTCGTCGCTGCCGCTGTCCTCCTCGCCACTCTCGCTCGGGGAAGGATCTTCGTCGTCAGAAGAGCTCTCCATGCAGCACCTAACGCGAGTCCCGAAGTGCCCGAAGATCTTGACGGAGAGGAGGCCACCTTCCATTAGTTTGAAATGGAGAGTGAGACCATCCGTCAAGCTGTGGAGACGAGCGAAGGTCTTCCACCCTCGGTGAAGATACATGACGTGAGGGGCAGGGAACTCGACGTCGGCCCATGTGCCGTTGTTCCCGCAACCCCTCATATGCAGCCGCAACGATTGCGGCGGATCCAGTTCCATCTCCCGCGCAAATGGAGTCGGGAGGTGAAGGCGACAGTGCGGCGGCCGGCGCAGCGTGACGAAGAATTCGCAGGGGTTGTCCCCAGCGTGGCCCTCCATCGGAGGAGGAGCTGCTGGCGAGGGCGAGGCTGGTGCGCCACCCTGTCGTACTCTTCCCCAAACGCTGCGGCCTCTGCCCCGGCCTCGCCCCCTCCCCCTTTCCCTCGCGGCCGGCTCTACCACTTCGGGCGCAGGAGGAGGAGGGACGCATTGTCGAGCGGTGACCCTCGCCGCCACCGTCGAAGGCCCGAGATTTCCTTTCTCCATAACAAGTGGAAGGAAGGAGCAGAAGCAGAAGGAAGGAGAAGATGGAAGAATGCGGGATGCCATCTCCCCCTCCCGCTCTTTATAAAGGGATGGGGTTGGGGCTCGGCCACGCCGCTCGGCCAATCAAGACACGGGAGGCGCGGGGAACCAGGACCGACCCGTTGCCCCAACCAGCGACGACCCGGTTTCCCGCCTCCACCGTTTGCCACCCCGCGCACATGAAGGACGCGTGGCAAACGTGCAGAACCGAGGAGACGGGCGAGGCGACCTCTCCCCATCCCGTGACCGTGGGGACTGGACGCCTTGAAGACCGCGCCTCGGCCCCATTCAATAAATGAGCCGCGCATCCACGCCTCCCACCCTTTACGGGGAAGGCGCGAGCCGCCTCTTTACTATGATGTGACGCATGCGTGTGAAAACCGCCCCACGCATGCCGCCCAAGTCACACACGCCGCGCCGCGCGCGCGGATTGTGGGAAGCACAGCGCGCGAAAAGTCTTACCACAGCAAAAACCACCCCGCCTGCCCGCGCACCGTTTTGGGCCTGACCCAACAACGTGTCGCGCTTATGTGTGGCCCAGGCCCGGGGGCTCCTGTCGGTGTACAAAACTAGGGGCACATTTTTGTACCCCTTTACCTGTGCACGGGCGGTCGGAGCCACGCCCGCGACCACACCAAGCCGAGCGAGAGCTAAGGTAAGACCGAAGCCCAAGATAGCCAGAGCAACGCCAAGGCCAAGACCACAAAGAGCAGAGGGACGAAGCAGGTTCCCCCCGGCAAGACCCTTGCCGGGCAGCCTCGGTAGCCCCGTCAAGACCCTTGCCGGGGCAGCTCGCCCCACACCAATGGAGTGAGCCACCCTTGAGCCCACGGCCCCCAGCGCCATCATTAGAGTGGGGCCAGGGCTTGGGAAGGCACCTCTGTGGTGGCATGCAGATCTTTGTGAAGACATATTCAAGATCAGATTAGAAGACGACGACTCTCGACAAGATCCTTGCCGAGGATGGTCGCCAGACCCCCAGCAAGATCCTTGCCGAGGACGACAGCGCGCCACGGCAAGACCCTTGCCGGGCCACCCGACAAGGCCCTCACCAAGGACGCCAGCGGGACCACCGCCAGGCCTACACCAACCAAACTTCCACCGCCGTTCCCATGCAGCTGCCAGCCCAACCAGCTGGGCAGGCACCTGCGTGGCAGCGTGCCGCCCTTCATGGAGGCTCCGCCACCGTGCCACCTCAGCTGCTTGCCTGCCTACATGGCACCGCATGCATCGCTGGCTAGGACGCGTGTCGAAGCTTGGAGGAGCGGCGACGGACGGGAAGGGCCTCACCCCCGTCCCCGATAAAGCAAGAGGACACCTAAGCGATGCATTAAATGCACCTTGTCCTGTAATACGAGGGATAACCTCGTGCCACTATAGACCTTTACACCTCATGTGTGCCACTGTGGCAGCCCCTTTCGCCTATAAAAGGAGGCCCATGGCGCACGGGAGAAGGATTCGGCTTTTTGGAGCTCGTTACACCCCGTAGCTAGTTCAAGAACACAGAATACATCCACCAAAGCGGGAGTAGGGTTTTACGCATCCTCGCGGCCCAAACCTGGATAAATGAACCGCGTGCTTTCTGTTAGACCCGCTCTTCTCTCAACCCCGCGCCCCGCAACTGCAGTAGGGATTCTTGTGATCCCATAGGTGTCGTTTCCCACCGACAGTCTGAGTAGTTTATTTTTTGTCCTATGGGTTAATTGTGATATGATATGGTTGATATGAGTTGTATGTTATTATGGCGATGTCCTATGGTGCCCACCGTTTCATGCACATGTGCGGGATTCATAATGCAGGGTGTCATAATATATGATTGATTTGCTTATGATGGGTTGCTGAAGTGACTGAAACCAAATCCCCAGTTCATGAGTTGTTGCATATGGGATTAAACTGGACCTTAGAACTTAATGTTATGGTTGAGTTTTATCTTAATGAATCTTTGGTATTTGTGGATGCTTGTTGGAGTCTCATAAGTACTTGCAGTCAATGGATTTTGCTACTTGTTAGCATAGGCATCACCCGCATAAAAAACAACAATAGAGGATTATCACTATCGTTTCATATACAATTGCCTAGGTGCAATCATTTTCTTCGTTGTCTTTCAAAATCCTTCACTTTATTATTATTTTATTTAAACAATACCTAACTTTTATTTCTATATTCTTTATATTCTTGCAAAGCTATCTTTTCATTCCCGCAAAGTAGTTTTATTTCTTGTTCTAGGTAAAGCAAACGTTTGGTGTGCGTAGAGTTGTATTAGTGACTGACAAAACTTGAGAGAATAGTAATTCTAACTTTGACACTCTTTCTTATCGAAAAGTCTATAACTGATCCTCTACACTTATGGTTATCAAACATCGGTCTAGTTTTTAGCATAAGGAAATACTTCCTGGAACTTTTTCTCGCACTTCTTTTATAGTTATAGTTTATTCTGAAAATGCAAAAATATTACATATCATATCATCTTTTAATATCTTATACAACTAGTAAGGTTGACACCCTTGTTGGTATTGTTGGGCCACATTTGAAGTTTTATTTGTGTTGCAGAGCTTATAATTGGTGTTAGACCCTTGCCTCCATGGATTGATACCTTGCTTTCTCATCGAGGGAAAGTTGTCACTTTCTACAAACCCTTGCACTTTAGGGTCCAACTGGTTGTTAGGATATACACTTAGCTGTGAGCAAGAGCCGAGTAAAATCAGTGTTGCACCTTGACCAATGTTGCAAGGAAGCACTCACTATGGTACTGCAACTGGATTCTCGCCGATGTTGCAGGGCGGTGATCGCAACAACAATGTTGCAGCAAGCTAGAGTTGTACAACTCGTGGCTCTCCATCTGTAGTCGCAACAATGCTGATATTGCGGGGGCAGCTGCAAATTGTTGGAGATGCCGGTTTTAGAAATGCAGGAATGCCGGTCTTCGTGCCGCTCGCTGTTCTGAAGTTGTGGAGACACTACCATGTTGCGAAGCAGTACTGCATACCGAGTTGTGGAGAAAAGTGTGGTTGTGGGATCTGCGTGGGAGTCGTCGATTTAGATGATGCATATCTATGTCCGTCGAGGCGACTGATAATTCTAAGTGTTTTTCCTTGAAAAGACGACGATAGCTTTGAATTATCCACTGGATAATGTGTAGAAGATGAAAAAACTCGAAAACACATCAGCCAATCTGGCCAAACAAACAATTATGACTATCCATAGCCAGAGAAAAGATGACCTTCACTAACCCACTATATCACCCAAATGAACACTCAAAACATGTTAGGATGTGTACAATGATACTATTTTAGAAGTGCTACGTAGGATAAATGATGGAAAAGTGCAAAAAAACTTGTCTTATCTTAATTTTATTTGAATTGACTTCTCTGAGTTAAGAAATGATCACTGGACAATAGTCTCAATCTCTTACTTACTAAAGATAAGACAAAAGACAACTCATTGCATTATCATGTTTTATTATCCGATTTTACTATACCTCAAGTGCCTGAAAATTTTATTCGCGCTAGTCACCTATTGTAGTTCATCCCAAGCTCACCAGAGAAAATGGGCCTTGCGGGAGAAAACCATACCCCCGCCATCTATCCTAGGGGGAAGCCATGGCCTCACTAGGGGGAGTCATAACCCTATTACCTATGTTAGGGGTGGGTGGGGGTGCAGGGGATCGCCGGAGGTTTTCTTAGGTGAGGCGGGGCTTAGAGGGATGGACGGGCGGTGGCCAGCAATGGCGGTGGGGGGAGGTTGAGGGGAGGGCGGTGCGGCGAGGCAGTGCGCGGTAGCACTTGGCTGCGGGGGAGGTTAAGGGGAGGACAGGGTGACGAGGCGGTGCGCGGTAGGTCCCGCCGGCCCAGGAGGTGGAGGCAGACGGATGGGCCGGGGTAGGCTGCGGGGAAGGAGGATGGGGCGGAAGAAGATGAACAACCCACGTCATGATGGAGGCCGTTGGATCTTGATCAGAAGGTCGGGAGAGAGGATTGCGTGGCAAACTTAAGCTAAGACCATCCTATCAACCGTTGTATATACTCTCCACAACATGACTACACGACCGCACGCCCGATCCGCAATGGCCGACGTCCTGTGATAGCGCCTTGATGTACAAACTAGTGGTTGGGGCGCCACGTCGCTTAAGAGGATGTTTTGCGTACGTTTTTATTTAAAAAATATACATAAAATCCTCGTCTTTGTCTAAAAATACATTCGAGAAAAAAAATCCTCACCTTCATCTAAAAAAAGAAAAAAAATACCACCGCAGCCTACTGGCGGGTGCCACTTTGCATAACCCTCCATTTTAAAATACTAGAGGTCCTCATCATCTAAAAACAAAAAAATACATATAAAAATAATCCACACCTTAATCTAATTCTTTCAAAAGAGTACTCATCGCGGCCAACCAGCTCACGCCATGTGGCATAGTTGATTGGCCGCCCTTCCCGCGTAGCTTAATAAGTTTAATTAATAGGAGAGCGGTGTGCCTCGCATGGCGATCGCGCCTGGACGTGGTTGTGATTAAGGATAGCAATGGGTAGGGTATGGGGCGGGTAGAGCAATACCATACCCATACCCGTATAATCAATGTGTACAAAATTCTACCCATACCCGTACCCATGGGCATGAACCTTACCCGTACCCATACCTGATGGGTAGCCCTACCCATTGGGTACCCAACGGGTAGATCAAATAATACACAAGTTATTCGCAATTTTACATTCGTCTATAGCACATTTGACAAAAAAATATTGATCTCAACTCAATAACAGTTAGATGAGTACATGATAATTATCTCAATTCAAATTGACAATTGGTGACAACTTTAACATAGGTTCATAAGCTCATGACACAACTTTAACATAGGTACACTTATGAATCACGGATAAAACTCACATGTTAGTATAAATAGGTAGGGTATGTGTATATGCATGGGTAAAAGGCTATACCCATACCCTACCCATGACTTAACGGGTAGGGTATGGGTACTATTCATGGGTATAAAATTATGGCCATACCCTACCTATACGGGTACGGTATCCGCGGGTATCCATACTCATGGATAAAATTGTGAATCCTTAGTTGTGATTCGTGCCGGGGTAATTGGGGATTCATTTCTGGAGATCTTTCTTGAGCGTGGATTTGCTTGCCCTGAACGATGCCACGTGACCGTGACTAGGATGTCCTTGTGTCATCAGCCAGTCGCGAACATATTCAACACTGTGTTTCGGCTTCTTCTGTCCGGGCCAACCGACGATTCCGCTTTGCGTGTTGCCCTCTAGCTGGGCTTCCTGATTTTCCGAGGGTCATGAAATCTATCCTTCCTAGACTAATCCAGATCTTCTATGCCAGCAGTGCATGCATCAAGCATGCCGCCCTCATCATCATCCGACCGAGCAAAGGAGCGGACAGCTTCAAAACTACTAGTGCATAGTTGGATGGCATGCATATCTCATGAAGTTCTGCGTGTACGTGTACTCTATTACAGCGTAAGCGTACGTACAAACACAGACAGACAGACAATACTAGCTAGTCCAGCGTACAAGCCTCTGCAAAGGGGCATGTAGGGCCGGATGCCAGTAGTCTGTATGAGTGCATCCATGTTTGGGATGACACTACAAGGTTCAGCAGCACATGCCGATCGAGTCATCAACCATAAGCATAGGAATTGGTTAATGGCCGATGCTCCCATGTAATACTATCTTTAATAATGTTAATTGGGCTACAACTGTCAAGCTCAAAAAAACACTTTGAATTTGTTGTAGTTTTACCGTTACCGTGCCCTTAACGAATGGAAGATGACGTCGCATTTCAAGAAAAATATGGTTTCTTGCGTGGAACAGTTCTCGTGCGACTTCTGCTGTTGCTCGGGGATGGTACAAGCATGTGGCCTCGACCAGGCGCCCAAACTGCCGGCGAGTGCGCTGCCGCTTTTAGCGCCGCGCATTGCGCTCCGGCACCAGCTAGCCCAACGTATACACACCACCGGCAGCCTGGGTAGCTCAGCGGCGGCGGCTGTACGGCGCACATGGAGAACGGTGAAGGCTTATCTGCAACACGCGCGCGCGCGCGGCTGCCAAAAATCTGCAGCTGCAACCCTGCTGGAACATGGCGAACGGCAAGATTCCAAACCGGTGGAGGGTGGGGGCGTGTCGGAGCCTATACGAATAGACGGATTATTTTCTGGAGAACGCTTCGAATCAGGCGACTGGTTACTCATGCGCGTCAGCCGCCACGCTGGACGACACCTGTCCCAAAGGCCCCCCACACAGCCCCGTTTCCACTGAGTTCATCGCTATCTTTTTTAAATAATACATTTTTTATTAATTTTCATAAATATTACGCTGGACACATAATTTTTAATAACAATGCACCACCGGCCCGCTGCTGGCCGATTGGGCCCAGTCAGCCCACAACAGGCCGACGGCCGCGCATTAGCTCGGCCACGTCGCGAGGGGGAGCGAGGGGGCTGTCGGCGCGGGCTGATCACGGGGCGCCCGTGTCAGCCTGCTGTCGACCGATCGGTCAGCTGCAGGCCGACATGGTGCGGGGCCCACAATGGCTGGCTCTTCTCCTTTCTCCTTCTCGTTTCTCCCACGCGCGCAGCTCTTCTCTGTTCTTTCTTTCTCCTCTTTCTTACACCAAATGCCTCCAATTTCTACATCAAAATGAGCCGGTTTTTGCGGATTTGGCATGGCGAATGGATTCTACGTAGTTAGGGAGTCAAGGGAGACCTGGATCTATTGATGGGGTAGCTCATGGTGGTCGTTGTGAGCATTTTGTTGGAGCTCTTTTAGCACATTGGTGGAGGTTATGGCGGCGCTGGAGGTGGAGGAGGTGGTGGTGAAGCTGGAGCAGTGTGGTGGAGGTGAAGCTTCGGCAGTTTGGTGGAGATTCCGGCTCCGGTTCCGGTGATTGAAGGCCACCTGTCGGTGTCAAAACCGGCGGATCTCGGGTAGGGGGTCCCGAACTGCGGGTCTAGGCAGATGGTAACAGGAGACAAGGGACACGATGTTTTTACCCAGGTTCGGGCCCTCTCGATGGAGGTAAAACCCTACTCCTACTTGAATAATATTGATGATATGGGTAGTACAAGAGTAGATCTACCACGAGATCAGAGAGGCTAAACCCTAGAAGCTAGCCTATGGTATGATTGTTGTCCGTCCTACGGACTAAAACCCTCCGATTTATATAGACACCGGAGAGGGTTAGGGTTACACAGAGTCGGTTACAACGGAAGGAGATCTACATATCCGTATCGCCAAGCTTGCATTCCACGCCAAGGAAAGTCCCATCCGGACACGAGACGTAGTCTTCAATCTTGTATCTTCATAGTCCAGGAGTCCGGCCAAAGGTTATAGTCCGGCTATCCGAACACCCCCTAATCCAGGACTCCCTCAGTAGCCTCTGAACCAGGTGAGGGAGTCCTGGATTAGGGGGTGTTCGGATGGCCGAACTATACCTTCAGCCGGACTCCAGGACTATGAAGATACGAAGTTGAAGACTTCGTCCCGGGTCCGGAAGGATCTTTTCTTGGCGTGGAAGGCAAGCTAGGTGTGCGGATATTCAAGATCTCCTACCAATATAACCGACTCTGTGTAACCCTAACCCTATCCGGTGTCTATATAAACCGGAGGGTTGTAGTCCGTAGGACAACCATCATCATACACAATCATACCATAGGCTAGCTTCTAGGGTTTAGCCTCCTTGATCTCGTGGTAGATCTACTCTTGTACTACCCATATCATCAATATTAATCTAGCAGGAGTAGGGTTTTACCTCCATCGAGAGGGCCCGAACCTGGGTAAAATAAGGTGTCCCTTGTCTCCTGTTACCATCCGACCTTGACGCATAGTTCGGGACCCCCTACCCGAGCTCCGCCGGTTTTGACACCGACATTGGTGCTTTCATTGAGAGTTCCTCTGTGTCGACGCTTTTTAGGCCCGATGGCTCCTTTGATCATCAACAACGATGAGGTCCAGGGTGAGACTTTCCTCCCCGGACAGATCTTCGTCTTTGGCAGCTTCGCTCTGCGGGCCAATTCGCTTGGTCACCTGGAGCAGATCGAAAGCTACGCCCCTGGCCATCAAGTCAGGTTTGGAAGCTTAAACTACACGGCGGATATCCGCGGAGACTTGATCTTCGACAGATTCAAGCCACAGCCAAGCACGCCGCACTATCTCGAGGGGCATGATATAGCTCTGCCTCCGAACAGTGCCCTGGAGGCCGCACACGCTCCGGCCCCGATCCTCGACTCGGGGCCTGCTGCGTACTCTAAGGATGAACGGTTGGACATCACCTCGGGGGCTGCGATCTCAAAGGCGATCGAGCCGAACGCTAGCCCCGCACTCCGCACGGCCCAGGACTTCGAGGAGCCGGACTCTTTTCCGAACTCCAAGCCTTCCGCGCCCCTGCCGATCGAATCTGATTGGGCGCCTGTAATGGAGTTCACCGTCGCGGACATCTTTCAGTGCTCACCTTTTGGTGATATTCTGAATTCTCTCAAGTCTCTCTCTTTATCAGGAGAGCCCAGGCCGGACTATGGCCTGCGAGGTTGGGATTCGGACGAGGAAGAAATTCAAAGCCCACCCACTACCCACTTAATAGCCACTGTCGATGACTTAACCGACATGCTTGACTTCGGCTCCGAAGACTTCGACGGTATGGACGACGAAGGAGGAGACGAACAAGAACCAGCACCTGTAGGGCGCTGGACCGCCACCTCGTCATACGATATATACATGGTGGATGCTCCAAAGGATGGAGATGGCGAGGGAACTGCGGAGGACGGCACCTCGAAAAAGCCGCCAAAACGCCGACGCCAACGGCGCCGCTCTAAATCCCACCACAGCAAAAACGATGATTCCGGCACGGGAGATAATACTACCCCGGACAGCGCCGACGAACACCAAAATCAGCAAGATTCAGCGCAGGAAGATGAAAAAGCCAGCCCTCACGAGAGAGCGGCAGAGCAGGAGGTCGAGGATGATAATTACATGCCTCCCTCCGAAGACAAGGCAAGCCTCGGCGACGATGAATTCGTCGTACCGTCAGACCCCGCTGAACAAGAGCGCTTTCAACGCAGGCTTCTAGCCATGGCGAACAGCCTAAAGAAAAAGCAGCAACAGCTTAGAGCTGATCAAGATTTGCTAGCTGACAGATGGACTAAAGTCCTTGCGGCCGAAGAGCATGAACTCGAGCGCCCCTCCAAAAATTATCCTAAGCGCAGGCCACTACCCCAATCAGAGGAGGAAGCTCATGACATGGCAGACCGGCCACCTCGCGGCTGCGACAGAGAGGCCTGTTGAACCTCTAAACAAGCCATGGCCCGGCGCCGTTCAAATAAGGGACGGGAAAACGAGCCAGACCTGCGAGACGTACTAGAGGATAAAGCAAGGCAAACAAGATCGATCTACGGATCGCGCGGACGCCCGACGACACGTGATGACGTTCACTCCGGACACAGTAAATCCGGCCGGGCCGAACACAACAGGCACATATCTTCCGAACTGCGTCGTGACATAGCCCAGTATAGAGGCGCCGCACACCCACTATGCTTCACAGACGAAGTAATGGATCATAGAATCCCAGAGGGTTTCAAACCCGTCAATATCAAGTCGTACGATGGTACGACAGTCCAGCAGTATGGATTGAGGACTATCTCCTTCACATCCACATGGCACGTGGCGATGACTTGCACGCCATCAAATATTTGCCCCTTAAGCTCAAGGGACCAGCCCGGCACTGGCTCAATAGCCTCCCAGCAGACTCAATCAGTTCTTGGGAGGACCTGGAGGCCGCATTCCTCGACAACTTCCAGGGGACCTATGTGCGGCCACCGGACGCCGACGACCTAAGCCACATAATCCAGCAGCCAGAAGAATCGGCCAGGCAATTCTGGACACGGTTCCTAACAAAGAAAAAACAGATAGTCGATTGTCCGGATGCAGAGGCCCTAGCAGCTTTCAAACATAACATCCGCGACGAATGGCTTGCCCGGCACCTGGGACAGGAAAAGCCGAAATCCATGGCAGCCCTCACGACACTCATGACCCACTTTTGTGCGGGCGAAGACAGCTGGCTGGCTCGCAGCAACAACTTATCGAAGAAGCACGGTAATTCGGATACCAAGGATAAAAGTGGCAGCTCACGCCGGAATAAGCAAAAGCGCCGCGTCAGCAGCGACAACAATGAGGATACGGCAGTAAATGCCGGATTCAGAGGCTATAAGTCCGGTCAGCGGAAAAAGCCATTTAAAAAGAATACCTAGGGCCCGTCCAGTTTGGACCGGATACTCGATCGCTTGTGTCAGATTCACGGCACCCCTGAGAGGCCAGCCAATCACACCAAAAGGGACTGTTGGGTGTTCAAGCAAGCAGGCAAGTTAAGAGCCGAACACAAAGACAAGGGGCTGAATAGCGATGACGAGGAGGAGCCCAGGCCGCCGAACAACAATGGACAGAAAGGGTTTCCCCCACAAGTGTGGACGGTGAACATGATATACGCAACACACATTCCCAAGCGGGAGAGGAAGCATGCGCTACGAGACGTATACGCGATGGAGCCAGTCGCCCCAAAGTTCAACCCATGGTCCTCTTGCTCGATCACCTTTGATCGGAGGGACCACCCCACTAGCATCCGTCACGGCGGTTTCGCCGCATTGGTTCTTGACCCAATCATGGACGGATTCCACCTCACAAGAGTCCTCATGGACGGCGGCAGCAGCCTGAACATGCTTTATCAGGATACAGTGCGGAAAATGGGCATAGATCCTTCAAGGATCAAGCCCACAAGGACGACCATTAAAGGCGTCATCCCAGGTGTAGAGGCCAATTGCACAGGCTCGATAACACTTGATGTGGTCTTCGGATCTCCGGATAACTTCCGAAGCGAAGAGTTAATCTTCGATATAGTCCCGTTCCGCAGTGGCTATCATGCCCTGCTTGGACGAACCGCATTCGCTAAATTCAATGCAGTGCCGCACTACGCATATCTCAAGCTCAAGATGCCAGGCCCTCGAGGAGTAATCACGGTCAGCGGAAACACCGAACGCTCCATCCTTACAGAGGAGCACACGGCAGCTCTCGTGGCGGAAGTACAAAGCATCCTCTCAAGGCAACACTCCAGTCCGGCCGTTAAAAAACCGGACAATGCAAAGCGCGCCCGGAGTAACCTGCAACAAGACCGTTTGGCACGTTCGGAGCAAGCGTAGCAATTCGGCCCCAACCCCAGCCATCGCACCATAACGGAGCCAGTACCTAGAGTACACAATTATGCCCTTAAAATTCCATGGGCACAGGGGGAGGGGCACATTAAACGGCATGCCTAAAATACGGCGTCAAACATACTAAGGGCTGTCGCACTTCTTTTACTTTCAGGACTCCATACTCTGGATACCTGTCCGGCAGTGTTGCCGCACAGACGATGCAAGACCCAGGAAAGCAGACAAAGCTACGCCGCACTCCGAAATTCTCAGGTGGTCTCTACTTCGAGCGATATATCTGTTTCTAAACTTTGCGGCCTGCGCCTGGTCAGGACATGTTAAATAGTCTAATATTTTTTTTATCACACTACTTGTATCGTCCGGCTTTGATAAATAGCCTCCTTATAAACAATGCATAGCTTTTTGTCTACCTTTTGCATTATCCTTTATATATATATATGTTTATTAAATAACATGATCGCACCCGTACACCATGGTACGGCAAACCACGCCAGGGGCTTCATTACCCTTCTATATGGTTGTGAGAAGTCCGTACACTTTCACAAGTGTGGCACCCCGAACTTATAGCACTATATGCATCGGCTCCGAGTCATGATTTTGGTCACATGTTGGGTTTGCCCGGCTCCTATGTTTTGGTGCCTTACGTTCCGCTATATCGGCTAAGGTAGCACTAGGAGAACCACTGCGATTGTGCCCCAGTTCAGGTGGGTTGAGCACCTTAGTGGAGAAAGCTAAAACAGACTGTCATGATAAGGCGTGAGACCGGTCGCTGTTCGAGTGGTTTTCGAGTCCTTAAAGGCTTATGCCGCTTCGAGCGAGGAGCTAGTTATGTCCGGCCAAAGGCGTGGATAGCGCCCCGAATTCGGCCTTCCGAACTAGGGGCTTCGCTGAAATTTAAAATTATAACGTTCTATGGCTAAGTGAGAGTGTTCAAGCATTATAGTCCGATTGCCTGGTTCGCTGTGCTGAGCGCCTCCCTCGAAGGACCCAACTATGGGAACAAGAGCCCTCAGGTTTATCCCGAACACCCCAGCACTAGTGGCATGGGGGCAGAAGCCGACGACTGGCCATCTCTCAATTTTTTGATAAACGGCCGCACAGAAAATAATATTTTAAATTCAATAAGCATTGCTTAGCGCATATGAACAAGTTTTCAGCGCACAGGATACAAACGAGCGAGTTCATTCAAATATTACATCTTTAGTACATTCATCCGCGATAAGGCGGGATCCGGGAAGAACTTCCTTGTAGTAGTCCTCGGGCTTGCGATGCTCCTTCCCCTGCGGCGGCCCGTCCTTCACCAGCTTCTCTCCGTCCAGCTTCCCCCAGTGTACCCTTACACGGGCAAGGGCCCTCCGGGCACCTTCAATGCAGACGGAGCGCTTGAGGACATCAAGCCGTGGACAGGCCTCCACCAGCCGCCGCACAAGCCCGAAATAGCTCCCAGGCAAGGCCTCTCCAGGCCACAGCCGAACTAGTAAGCCCTTCATGGCCTGTTCGGCCGCCTTGTGGAGCTCGGCCAGCTGTTTCAGCTGATCGCTCAAGGGCACAGGGTGTCCGGCCTCAGAATACTGAGACCAGAACACACTCTCCGTCGAGCTGCCCTCTTCAGCTCGGTAGAACGCGGCGGCGTCGGATGCGCTGCGTGGAAGATCAAAGAACGCCCCTGGAGAACTCCGGATTCGGGTAAGTAATAGGTACTTTACTTTTATATTCCTACTTTGCATTGAGAATGCCTTACCCGCTGCTATCTTTTTCACATCCTCCAACTCTTGGAGGGCCTTCTGGGCTTCGGCCTTGGCACTCTTGGCGGTCTTAATGGCCAAGGCAAGCTCGGATGCTTGCGTTTTCGCCTCAAGCTCCAAACCCTCATGTTTTTTCATGAGAGCTTGCAACTCTTGCTGCACCTCGCCGGCTTGGACCCCAAGTCTTTCTCGCTCGACGCGCTCCTCGGCCGTTTTCTTCTCGGCCTCAGCTAGCGCCTGCTTCAGGGTTGTCACCTCGGCTGTGGCCCCTACAATAAGCAGCACAATCCTGTTATCTCTTTTTGCAATCAAGCCTCTCTATAGGCACCTTTTCTTTTCCTTTTAGGGTATTTCTTACCTTCTTTCTCCTCAAGCTGCCGTTTGGCAAGGCCGAGCTCTTGCTCGGACCGCCCGAGGTCCTTTTTAAGGACTTCCACCTGCGCAGTCAGTGCGGCGGTGGAAAGCAGTGAAGCCTGCATACGCATATTTGACCTTTTTATTAGACTCCTGCGAAAATTATTAGATCCTCTATTCGGCTTTTCTTTCCGAACACCGAACAGAGCATCAGGGGCTACTGTCTATGCGGTAAATAATTCGACATATTTTTACTTACCTCGAAGCCTGTTAGAAGGCTAGCACAAGCTTCATTCAATCCGCTCTTGGCGGACTGAATCCCCTGGATCACCGTACTCATAACAGTATGGTGCTCCTCATCGATGGCTGCGCCCTTAAGCACCTCCACCAGATTGTCCGGCGCCTCCGGTTGGACGGAGGCCGCCGGCTCAGATGGTTTACTCCTCTTGGAAGGAGTCCGCCCACCGCGGACCAGGACTGTCGAGTCCGGTGCGGTGTCCGGCACAAAGCCGGACTTGGAGCCCTGGGGGGTTTCGTCCCCTTCACTCTTGGGGTCCGGAGGATTGCCTTGTGGCTCCTCCAGGACAACCTCCTCCTGCCTCGGAGCTTGTCGCAACGCCACTTCGGCGTCATCTGCAGTGCGGGGGGAGACAGCGGGCGGAATTGAGTTCACGTCCGACGAATCCAGGGAGCCGCTCGACGAATTAACGAGATCGGCCCGGGGCGGGCTGCATAAAGCACAGGCGATATTAGGAAAAGCCGCACATTAAAAGGATGTCATGAGTCACTCTGGTATGCAAACACTTACGATTTCACCGGACGCTTGGTTCTGTACGGCAGCTCCTCTCCGCCCTCTTCGGCGTCGAGGGAGTAGTCCGGCGGAGGGGTCTTCCTTTTCCTCGACCCCTCGGCCTCCCCCATTGGGGCGGCCTTCTTCTTCTTTGCTCCCCTCGCTGGAGGGGGAGAGCTTCCTTGTTCCTCCTCCTCGTTTTCACGAGAGGAGGGCGTTGCGGACTCATCAGATGACGAGTCCGACACCACCATGTTGCGGGAACTCTTTCGAGTCCCGGTGGTTTTCTTCTTCTTGACCTTCCTCTCCGGCACCACGTAAGGTGCCGGAGCTAGCAGCTTCTCCAAGAGAGCTGGGGCTTGGTCTTCGGGCAGGGGAGCCGGATAGTTGATTGGTCCGGCTATCTCCAGCCAAGCCTGTCAAAGGTAAAAAGGGGGTTTAGATCCTGCATAGAGATAATCTATGAAGAAGAGCTTAACAAACCTGTCAAAGGTATAGATAGTTGACCTCGCCGGCGATACGCCGCGAGCTGTATCCGCGGTCCTCGGAGGCGGATGTGGGGGACTCGGCGCCTTTGGTTAGCACCTTCCAGACGTCTTCATACGTCGTGTCGAAGAGCCTGCTGAGGGTCTGGTGCTGCGCCAGGTCGAATTTCCACAATGTAAAATCCCGTTCTTGGCACGGGAGGATCAGGCGAACGAGCATGACCTGGACTATATTGGCAATCCGGATTGGCTTGTCCACCAGGGACTGGATGCATGTTTGCAACCCAGTCACTTCTTCCTCGTTGCCCCACGACAGGCTTGTCTCTTTCCAGGACATGAGCCGTGTGGGGGGTCCGGATCTGAACTCAGGGGCCGCGATCCATTTCGGATCACGGGGCTCGGTGATGTAAAACCACCCTGCCTGCCACCCCTTCAGGGACTCCACGAGGGAGCCATCGAACCAGAGGACGTTGGCTATTTTGCCAACCATAGCGCCTCCGCGCTCCGCCTGGGTGCCGGACACCACCTTGGGCTTGACGTTGAAGGTCTTGAGCCAGAGGCCGAAGTGGGGGCGGACGCGGAGGAAGGCCTCACACACAACGATAAACGCCGAGATGTTGAGAACGAAGTTCGGGGCCAGATCGTGGAAATCCAGGCCGTAGTAGAACATGAGCCCCCGGACAAAGGGGTGAAGTGGAAAGCCCAGTCCACGGAGGAAGTGGGGAAGAAAAACTACCCTCTCATGGGGCCTTGGGGTAGGGAGAAGCTACCCCTTATCAGGAAGCCGATGCGGGATATCCTTGGATAAGTATCCGGCTTTCCTTAGCTTTTTGACTTGAGCCTCCGTAACGGAGGAGACCATCCACTTGCCTCCCGCTCCGGACATTGATGGAGAAGGTTGAGGGAGGGAGAGCGGACTTGGGCGCTAGATGGGAAAAGGAGGAAGAAGGCGTAGGTAGGAAAGGTGGATTCTTATCCCCTTATATAGGCGGATGCGGTTATGCGTCCCCACCTACCTAATAAAACTCACTTGCCCTTCGAGCGCCGTGGTAAATGGCGCGGTTGGGTTACCCACGTCCGTATTAATGAGAATCCCGCTAAAGGGGGCACATGATCTCTGCTTCGACAAGACGTGCCAAGGAAACCGCCTCGCTAAACGAGCTGAGGTGGAACAATGAAAACAATTTATGTAGAAGGCTTGGCCGCAGTGTTATGACGCACTGCGGGATACGTCAGCAGATTTGATTTGTGTTAATATTATTCTCTATATGGAAGTATGTGGAAACTTGTTTTGCAGAGCCGGACACTATACTTGGTGTTTACAATCTTTTTGAAGAGCTTGGAGGAGGAACCCGCCTTGCAATGCCGAAGACAATATGCGCGTCGGACTCGTCGTCATTGAAGTCTGGTTCAGGGGCTACTGAGGGAGTCCTGGATTAGGGGGTGTTCGGATGGCCGAACTATGCCTTCAGCCGGACTCCAGGACTATGAAGATACCAAGTTGAAGACTTCGTCCCGTGTCTGGAAGGATCTTTTCTTGGCATGGAAGGCAAGCTAGGTGTGCGGATATTCAAGATCTCCTACCAATGTAACCGACTCTGTGTAACCCTAACCCTATCCGATGTCTATATAAACCGGAGGGTTGTAGTCCGTAGGACAACCATCATCATACACAATCATACCATAGGCTAGCTTCTAGGGTTTAGCCTCCTTGATCTCGTGGTAGATCTACTCTTGTACTACCCATATCATCAATATTAATCTAGCAGGAGTAGGGTTTTACCTCCATTGAGAGGGCCCGAACCTGGGTAAAATAAAGTGTCCCTTGTCTCCTGTTATCATCCGACTTTGACGCACAGTTCGGGACCCCCTACCCGAGATCTGCCGGTTTTGACACCGACACCAGGCTTCAATGACGACGAGTCCGGCGCGCAAATTGTCTTCGGCATTGCAAGGCGGGTTCCTCCTCCGAATACTTCGTAGAAGATTATGAACACAAGGATAGTGTATGGCTCTGCAACATAAGTTCCACATATTGCCATAGAGAAAATAATATTTACACAAATCTAATCTGCTGATGTATTCCGTAGCGCGACATCACACCACGGCCAAGCCTTTATTCGAATCGTTCTACTGTCCCACCTCAGCGCGTTTAGCAAGGCGGTTTCCTTGGCACGTCCTGTCGAAGCAGAGATCGTGTCCCCTTAATTTACGGGATTCTCATCAATACTGACGTGGGCAACCCAGTCATGCCCGTTGGCGTGTCTCCTCAATTAAAGGCGAGTCCCAAACAGTCATGGGAGGGCTCTTGGCATTCAACCCCTTATAAAGAGACCAAGGCCTTACTCCTTTCTTTCAATCTCAATCGAGTTCGCCCTTCGCCTCGAGTTCCAACACCCAAGGCCCTAGATTTCAGGTGCTTTGGACCTTCGACGATGTCTGGATTCGACCTCCGAGGCCGATGGACGCCTTCCTCCGTTACGGAGGGGGACGTGCTGAAGCTGAGAGAAGCCAGGTTCTTGACCGGCAAAATTTCGCATAGGTTTCCTGCTCAAGGGCAGGTTGTTCCTACTCCCGAGCCTGGTGAGAGTGTGGTATTCGTGTCTCACTTCCTCCGAGGGCTCGGCTTTGCGACGGATCCCTTCGTGAGGGGGCTCATGTTTTATTATGGGCTGGAATTTCATGACTTAGCTCTGGAGTCCATCCTCCATATCTCATCATTCATCGTTGTGTGTGAAGCCTTCCTCCGCATTACCCCTCACGTTGGACTGTGGCTTAAGACTTTTAAAGTAGAGCCGAAGATGATCGAGGGACAGCACGCGGAGTGCGGAGGCGCTGTTATAAGCAAGAACGTTGACGCTCCATGGCCCGAGGGCTCTTTTCAGGAGGAGTTGAGCTTATGGCAACAAGAGTGGTTCTATATCACCGCTCCCAGGGGCACCAAGTGGGTGGCGCCGCCTGTTTTCCGCTCAGGTCCCCTGCCCCGACTAGCGTCATGGGTCAATAAGGGGCTGGATTGGGGGCCGGCAAAATACGTGCCCCTATTGCAAGGCCGCATCCGAGATCTCCTAGAAAGAGATATCAGTCTGGTCATGGTGACGCAGGTTATGTTAATTTGCCGAGTCCTGCCTTGCAAACGTCGCCCTCTCCGTCTATGGGAGTTCAACCCAGAGGGACCGCGAGCTCTCCAACACTTTCTTAGCATGACGCACGTGGAGATGTACAAGTTGTTCTTCGGACCACAAGTAATGTGTCCGGATTCTACAGAGGACGCAGGACTAAGCTGCAATCGTCCGGATACTCAAGTAAGTAGCCCTGTTTTCGGACACACCATCCGTTCATTTATCATGACATCACCCTTAAAAGAGTTGTCTCTGAAATAGGAGTGGGTAACGAAGGCGAAGTTAATCAGGTGTCCGGCCCCCCTTCCTGAGGCCTCGCCGAATCCCGTGTTGACTAGGATGCTGGAGATTGTGCCTTTGGAAGAGAACGAGGAGGGGGAAAAGGGAGCTACCGGCTCCTCGAAGGAGTCTGTTGGGAAAGGAGGAATCAAAAATTCCTCCACCCAGGGGAAGAAGAGGAGCGCCTCTGAAGACCCGGAGACCATGGCCTCAAAGCGGGGGAAGAAATCTTCGCCAGTGAGTCCTGCGCCGAGGGATACCTCGGCCGTACTATGCCCCCAAGGGGATCAACCCTCCACCGAGCCGTAAGTAGAGAGGGGAGTTTAAGATGAGAAACACCCCTGTTTTATTCCTGAGGAAAATAACCAAAATTTTACTTTGTAGTTCGGATCTCAGCCCTTCTCAGCAGAGCTCATCTTCGGGGGATCTTTTTTCGGAGATGATGGAGAGCGGAACGCCTCCCCTTGCCGTACCGCCTTACAAGGTGGGCGACCCCGAGGTGTCGTCTCGGAGGGTTTCTCCGATTCCGGCAGGGCCGGAAGGCAGTCATATGGCCCCCCAAAGCTTCCGTCTCCGGCCTTTGAAAAAGGCCATTGGACGAGTCCGGCACCGTCTGGTGCATGGCCGGAGGAGCTGAAAGATCTACTCAGGCAAGCGTCTATCTCAGAAGAACACCGTACATTGATGGGTGTGGTGATTGAAAGGATTTCATCCGCGGAGAGCGGGTTGCACGAGGCCGTCAGGAGTTTACTGACATGATTTGAGGTACGCAAAATAATGTACCTTTTGCCAGTTCCGCATATATAAAATGCGTCATGTGTAGATAGTAGCCCCTGAGACTCTGTGCGGTGTCAAAAGTGACAGCGTGCAGAGGATCATAATCCCAGGAATAATATGTCGCCTGTCATGTGTAGGTGGCGAAATGTCCGGCGGCTAGCCAGACTGATGAATTTGCCGAACTAAAGTGGCAACTTGACGTGGCAGATGCCGACATCGCGCTTGTCAACAAGGGGCTCGACGAGGCACAAGGTATGTAATTGGTCTGGAGACACCTGATAAGAGGAGCTTGACGCCAGTATCTTACAGTGTTTGCACCTGATGCAGATGGGGCTGCCTCTGTGGAGGACCTTCGGGCAGAGCTTGCCCGAGCCAAGGAGCAAGCCAGGGAAAGTGATGCGGATGCCTTAAAGGCGGCTGAGGGGCTGAAAGCCGAACATGCTGCTCATTGCCAAAGCAAAAAGGAGATGGCCGAGATGGCTGCGGAGTTGAAGACCGCTGCTGACCGCTGCAAGCTTTTCGAGAAAGAAGATTGGGCAGAGCGTACAGACCTGGAAATGGCCATTACGGCGGCCAAGGATGCTCGTTCTGCGATGAGAGCGATGAAGGAGGAGTTGCGTCAGGCCGGAGATATCGCGGCTGGAAAACCCTTTATGCTGCGGATGAAGTTCGGGGATCCTAAATATGCTCCGTTGGACCGGATGTGGAGTTCGGCGGACGCATATATGGATATAGCGGCGAGTGCCGCTGATGCGGTCGAACACTTCCGAGATAAGGAAGGTCATGAAGTGGAAAAGCTTTTCTGGTCACAGTTCCACAATCCCGAGCGTCCGCTTCCATTACCTGATTGCTTGGCGGAATGGGCCGAGCTGAATAGGTTATCCGGGCTCGCCATGAAGTATGTCGTGGATCATCTGTGGCCGAAAAGGCCAAAGCCGAACAGTTATTTTAGCTTGGTGCAGCAGTTCCTTGGTGCCGTGCCGCATATCAACGCGATGAAGAGGTCAGCGTGTGTGGAGGGTGCGCGGATGGCCCTTGCCCGTGTCAAGACATACTGGGCGGAGATACCGCTATTGCAGCCCAAGATTCAGGCGAAAGCCGAGTAACTGCCGAGCACTACTTTCAAGAAGTCCTGGAGGGTGCTCGTTTAATAGAGACGTAGTGCTCGAAGGATATTATGTTCGAATAGCATGTAGCATTGTAAAACAATACTTTGATTGAATGGAATAGCTTTTTATACTTGTGCTTACAAGAATTATAATGCCTCCTGTGCGGCCGTTTACGTATATGTATATATAACCTGAAAGATTGCAGTCGTTGGCTTCAGCCCCCACGCATATAATGCGGGGGTGTTCGCAAAAGGCGCATCATCACACTTGATCCAACGTCTTGGTCCATTAAGGAGGTGGTAGCGCAGCGAACTAGCAACCGGACTATAATGCTTTATCACTTTCACTTAGCCATAGGAGTTTGACAGTGGATCTACTATACAGCCCCTAGTGGCACCGCGCTTGCCGGAATTCGGGCCGCGTGTGTGCCTGGCCGGGAAACGGCCCTTCGTTAATGCAGAGGAATCCTAAAGATTCCGGCGGGTCATCGAGTGGTTGATTAGTCTCACGCTATATCATGACAGTCAGTTTTTGGCTTTCTCTACTGAGGTGCTCGCCTGGCTGAACCGGGGCACAATCGCAGTAGTTCTCCTGGTGTCGCCTTAGCCGATAGAGCGGAACGTAAGGCAACAAAACACAGGAGCTGGGAAAACCCAACATTTGACCAAAGACATGATTCGGAGCTGATGCATATAAGGCCAAACTCGCGACGCCGAACACTCCCTAAGGTATTCGGTCTTTATGAAAAACGGGCTAAGCAGTGCCCTTGATAATAAGCCCCTGGTGTCCAGGTACGTGCAAAATTCTGACGTGGCCACATGCCAAGACGCCAGCCTCCCCCTCGGTTATACTGAAAATCCGGGGGATGTATATCAACAAGAGACAGTAAAAAAGGTTTACGCAGGGTCTTAATCTAAAAAGAATCCTAGGGACGGGTCCCTGCTGCACGTCTGCGCCTGTGTCTCTGTTGTGCCGTGTCCTGGACGGGCGTAGCATGGTGTTCATCTGTAAAAGAGAGGAACTTAGCTGACAAGAAAAAGAATAGTAGTGCGGAATGTACGCTGTACTAGATAAACAATGTATAATTTAAGATGGGTAAAATTGAGCCTTATTGTCGTGTATTTTACATACGCGGAGCCCCTTGTATAGGGGTGTACGGCTACTAAACCTTTATCAATTATATGTTTGCTCCGGACTCGCCTAGCCGAGTCCGTGGTCTTGATGACCTGGTAGATGCTTTTGTTGGTGAAGCTGTTTTAATGTATGGCTGTCAAGGCAGCCAAAATTCTTTCGCGCTCGTGGGACACTTGGTATTTCCCTTTAGTGAGATGATGCCTCGTGGACCGAGCATCTTAAGCATAATAGATGCATAATGTGGTATTGCGTTAAAGCGGGCAAAAGCCTCTCGTCCCAGTAGTGCTTGATAGCTACTTGAAAATGGGGCGATGTGGAAGGTTAGCTTTTCGCAGCGGAAGTTATCGGGGGAGCCGAACATAACTTCTAACCGGAGAGAACCCATGCAATGGGCATCGGGGCCTGGCATTACTCCTTGAAAGGAAGTGTTGCTATGGCGAATTCTTGTTGGGTCTATCCCCATTTTGCGGATTGTGTCCTGATATAGCATGTTTAAAGCACTGCCGCCGTCCATCAGGACATGTGTAAAGTGGAGTCCTTCAATTATTGGATCTAGCTCTAAGGCAGTCCAACCTTCGTTTCGGATACTTCTAGGGTAATCCTGATGGTCGAAGGTGATCGGTTTTAACAACCAGTGGCGGGACTCCTTTGGGGTAGGCCGCATAGGCGCCACTCTACTTTTCCCTTTTGTCATGTGAAGTAAGTTTACTGTTTTGACATCGAGTGGGAAATTCTTTTGTTTCCCCATGCTCTGCTTGTGGGGTTCGTCATCGTCCTCACTTGGCGTGTCGAGCCCCTTGTGTTCGGCGTTGAGTTGGCCGGATTGCTTGAAGACCCAACATTCTATGTGGGTATGGTTTGCAGGCTTCCCGGGGGTGCTGTGGATTTGACATATCTTATCCAAGATTTTGTTTAGGTTAGATAGCTCATCCCCGTTATCCTTGGGGGGGCAGCTTTTTCTGATTCTGCCGAGAGCTTTTGAATCCGGCGTTGACTGCCATGCTCTTCGAGCTGCTTTCCTTATTCCGCCGTTGTTCCTTACTGCGCCGTGGTTTTCCATTTCCATCCCTTACTTCAGATGTACTTGGGTCGCTGGTGCTGCATCTTGCCAACCAGCTGTCCTCTCCCGTGCAAAAGCGGGTCATGAGGCTTGTTAATGCGGCCATTGTTCTTGGCTTTTCTTGGCCGAGGTGTCTGGCGAGCCATTCGTCTCAAACGCTGTGTTTGAAAGCTGCTAAAGCTTCGGCGTCCGGACAGTCGACTATCTGGTTCTTTTTAGTAAGAAATCTGTACCAAAGTTTCCAAGACGACTCTCCGGGCTGTTGAGTTATATGACTTAGATCGTCTGCATCCGGAGGTCGGACATAGGTTCCTTGAAAATTTGCCCGAAAAGCCTCCTCGAGCTCTTCCCAACTTCCAATGGCGTTTTCGGGAAGGCCTTTAAGCCAATGCTGGGGTGGCCCTTTGAGCTTGAGGGGTAAGTATTTTATGGCGTGGAGGTCGTCTCCTCGGGCCATGTGTATGTGGAGGATATAATCCTCAATCCAGACTCCAGGGTCTGTGGTTCCGTCGTATGCCTCTATGTTTACGGGCTTAAATCCCGCTAGAAATTCATGGTCCAGCAACTCATCGGTGAAAGAGAGGGGGTGTGCGGCACCCCTGTATTTGGGTGTGCCGTGTTGTTCGGATGTTTGTTGCGTCGTATTGCTTACTAGAGCTTGCTTTCTTGGCCCGTAGAGAGACCTGGTTGGGCCATCTTTTTGATGCGAATCCTTGGGTGGATCACGTGTTGGTTTGTGTGCGGCGCCATATGCCGTTCTGTGTTGGCCATGGGGTCGTCTATCCGACCGGGTGGCTTCCTTATTTTTTGATTTTGGGGGTTCTAGGGCCTCTTCATCAAATTCAGGCAGTAGCTTTCGCTTCGGGTAGCTCTTTGTGTGGCGACTATCGCCGTATTTGTCTGTGGTGTTGAATACTTTGCTCCATCTGATTCGGAGTGCGTCTTCCGCGGTTTTGAGCTTGCGCTTCTGCTTTTTCAGGCCGCGTGCCGTGGCGGCGAGCCTTTTGTGGAGGTTTTCCTGTTCTAGGAGTTTGTCCATTGTGAGGTCGTCCGTACTGTTATCTTCGCTGAGGACGGGTTGCGCGGTTTGTGTATCCAAGTTATCTTGTTCGGATGGTTGCTCGATGGCATGTTCGCCGACCGCCGGTTCGCCCTGCTCTGTGGCTGGGTCCGTCTGGCTACTGTCTCTGTCGAGGCGGGGCTTGGAGCGGCGCTTACATCGCCGCTTTGACTGCTTTTCGAGGGAACGATCCCTCATTGCGTCCCGTTGATCCTTGTTGTCACTTTCTTTAGGTATGTCCACCATATATACCTCGTGAGATGAGGTGGTTATCCAGTGCCCTATAGGCGCTGGTTCCTGTTCATCTCTTACATCGTCGTCCATACCGTTGATGTCTTTGGAGTTAAAGTCCAGCATGTCGGTTATATCATCGATAGTGGCTACGAAGTGGGTGGTGGGTGGGAATCGAATTTCTTCATCGTCCACATCCCAATCTTGTTGGCCATAATCCAGCCAGGACTCTCCTGACAAAGAGAGAGACCTTAGTGAATTCAGAATATCGCCGAAGGGCGAGTGCTGAGAGATGTCCACGACGGTGAATTCCATGATCGGCGCCCAATCGGGTTCGATTGGCAGGGGCGCGGAGGGTTCGGAGTCCGAAAAGGAGTTCGGCACCTTGGACTCACGAGCTTCGCAAAGGACAAGGCTGTTGTTCGGCTCGGTCACCGTAGAGATTGCAGCCCCCGAGGCGGTGTCCAGCCATCCGTTCTCGATTGGTGCAGTCGGCTCCGAGCTAGGGGTCGGAGCGGACACGGGTGCGGCCTCCAGGGCACTGTCCGGTGGCAGAGCTAGATCATGCCCTTCGTGACAGTGCGGCGCGCCCGGCTGTGGATCGAATCCGTCGAAGATCAAATCTCCGCAGATATCGGCCGTGTAGTTCAAAGTTCCAAATCTGACCTGCTGGCCAGGGGCGTAGCTTTCGATCTGCTCCAAATGGCCAAGCAAATTGGCTCGCAGTGTAAAGCTGCCGAATACGAAGATCTGTCCGGGGAAAAAAGTCTCACCCTGGATCGCATCGCCGTTGATGATTGGAGGAGCCATTGGGCCTAAAAGCGACGAGAAAGAGGAACTCTCAATGAAAGCACCAATGTCGGTGTCAAAACCGGCGGATCTCGGGTAGGGGGTCCCGAACTGTGCGTCTAGGCGGATGGTAACATGAGGCAAGGGACACGATGTTTTTACCCAGGTTCGGGCCCTCTTGATGGAGGTAAAACCCTACTCCTGCTTGATTAATATTGATGATATGGGTAGTACAAGAGTAGATCTACCACGAGATCAGAGAGGCTAAACCCTAGAAGCTAGCCTATGGTATGATTGTTGTTCGTCCTACGGACTAAAACCCTCCGGTTTATATAGACACCGAAGAGGGTTAGGGTTACACAGAGTCGGTTACAACGGAAGGAGATCTACATATCCGTATCGCCAAGCTTGCCTTCCACGCCAAGGAAAGTCCCATCCGGACACGGGACGAAGTCTTCAATCTTGTATCTTCATAGTCCAGCAGTCCGGCTATCCGAACACCCCCTAATCCAGGACTCCCTCACCACCGTTCGTCGTTAGTTTGCACGCTTCAAGGGTATATTTCAACACACATTTTATTTTTAGTAGTTGCTCCGGTAGTATTCGGTAATGTGTTTCAATGTGAAATAAATTAGGTTGTGATTATTGTTATTTGCTTCGGTAGTATCCGTAGATATATTTAGATGTCAACTATTTAGTGTGTGAAAATTTTAAGTTGCTCTGGTAATATCCGTAATATATGTAGATGTCAAATATTTAAATATGACAATATTTGTAGTTGCTCCGGCAAATATTCGTACTATATTTATAGATGTGTGAATTTTTTTAGTTGCTCCGTTAATATTCCATAATATATATACATGTCAAATAATTAGCAGTGCGAATATTTTAAGTTGTTGCTTAATACTTGTCTTTCGTTGTTGAAAAAAATAGGTATTAAGATGGGACGCGGCATCCTCATTAGGAGTACCGGAAAATTGATCTTTCATAACAAGATTCAACAAAACAGTATTAATATCACAAGACTCCGCACTAGTGACGAGAGGAGCAATCGGAGTGCCGATAAAATCATTGTTGTTGGTATTTGAGAAATCACATAACTTGGTGTTCTCTTGAGTCATGATGACTACACAACAAGATTGCACTCAAAAACAGATCCGACAAGAAAACAGCGAACAAAAAAGAGGGGCGAATAAAACGGCAAAAAATATATGAAGTGAGGGAGAGGAAAATGAGAGGCAAATGACAAATAATGTAAATTGCGAGGAGATAAGATTTGTGATTAAGAACCTAGTATGTCTTGAAGATCATCCCCAGCAACGGCGCCAGAAATTCCTTTTGATGTCTGCTAGGACTATGTCGGTATTTCCCCAAAGAGGAAGGGATGATGCATCACAGCAGCGGTAGGTATTTCCCTTAGATATGAAACCAAGGTTATCGAACCAATAGGAGAACCAAGCAACACAACGTAAACATCCTCTGCACACAGATAACAAATCCTCGCAACCCGA
Source organism: Aegilops umbellulata (assembly GCA_032464435.1). NCBI lineage: Eukaryota > Viridiplantae > Streptophyta > Magnoliopsida > Poales > Poaceae > Aegilops > Aegilops umbellulata. The sequence goes on along the minus strand of CP136056.1, from coordinate 336,179,553 downwards.
CGTGTTAAAGGGGTTGCCAATCCCTTTTGGGTAACGACACCTCAAGATAGACAAACGGACGTGAGATAAGATTGTAGTAGATTGATAGATCGAACGCCAAATAAAATAAATAAGAATAAAGCGCAGCGAGGTATTTTTTTGTATTTTCAGTTTAATAAATCTGAAAATAAATGCAAAGGAAAAGTAGATCGCAAAGGCAAATATATGAGAAAGAGACCCGGGGGCCGTAGGTTTAACTAGTGGCTTCTCTCGAGAAAAATAGCAAACGGTGGGTAAACAAATTACTGTTGAGCAATTGATAGAACTTCAAATAATTATGATGATATCCAGGAAATTATCATTATATAGGCATCACGTCTAAGATTAGTAGACCGACTCCTGCCTGCATCTACTACTATTACTCAACACATCGACCGCTATCCAGCATGCATCTAGTGTATTAAGTTCATGGAAAAACGGAGTAATGCAATAAGAACGATGACATGATGTAGACAAGATCTATCTATGTAGAGATATACCCCATCGTTTTATCCTTAGTAGCAACGATACATACGTGTCGGTTCCCCTTTTATCACTGGGATCAAGCACCGTAAGATCGAACCCACTACAAAGCACCTCTTCCCATTGCAAGATAAATAGATCAAGTTGGCAAACAAAGCCCAAATATTGGAGAAGAAATACGAGGCTATAAGCAATCATCCATAAAAGAGATCAAAGAAACTCAAATACTTTCATGGATATAAAAAGATATATTTGATCATAAACTCAAAGTTCATCCGATCCCAACAAACACACCATAAAAAGAGTTACATCAGATGGATCTCCAAGAGACCATTGTATTGAGAATTCAGCGAGAGAGAGGAAGCCATCAAGCTACTAACTACGGACCCGAAGGTCTACAAAGAACTACTCATGCATCATCGGAGAGGCACCAATGGAGGTGGTGAACCCCATCCGAGATGGTGTCTAGATTGGATCTGGTGGTTCTGGACTCTGCGGCGGTTGGAATTGATTTTCGTCGACTCCCCTAGGTTTTATGGAATATTGGGGTATTTATAAAGCAAAGAGGCGGTCCGGGGGGCACCCGAGGTGGGCACAACCCGCCAGGGCGCGCCTGGGCCTCCTGGCGTGCCCTGGTGGGTTGTCCTCTCCTTATAGCACCCCCTAGGCGCAGCCTTGGCCCATTAGATGTCTTCTGGTCCAAAAAATTCTCCGTGAAGTGTCGTTGTATTTGGACTCCGTTTGGTTTGATTTCCTGCGATGTAAAAAATATCAGAAAACAGCAAATGACACTTGGCATTATGCCAATAGGTTAGTACCAAAAAATGATATAAAATGATTATAAAACATCCAAGGTTGATAATATGACAACATGGAACAATAAAAAATTATCCAACGTATCACAAACATACATCTATGGCACAAGAATCATGATTTTGATCTCAATGAATTCAATCTCTATTTGCGGCGCTACATGACCGGAACACGGTTACACATCGTTGAGCACTCTCACCCAGAGGAGATACCTGACCCTACTCCGTCGGATATGTACCCGTGGTATGATACTTCGGGCTCTAGGCAGTACACGGTAAGATATATTTTCTTGAAGTAAAGTTGTCACATACTTTGACGAGCATACTTAATAATCGTCATAAAATTTTCAGGCTGGCTTGACACACGAACTATATGATGACGTGACCACCTTTGGATGATCACTGTCGTCTGGACCTCTTCTTCAGCACCGGCATGTGCTACAACCATTTTTTGGAACACATCAGATCAAGATACAGGCTATTTACGAGGCTATCACGTGCACCCGGAGAAGTGACGTTGTTCAACACCAGCAGCAGTAGCAGCCGCGTCCCTCCATGCACCGACATCGGCCACGTCCACGTCTAGCACATCAGCCGACGACTAGGCCACCCCCTCCTGACCAACCTGGCAGTTCGACATGGCAACGCCCACAACACTATGGTCCCATGTCAAGCTTTGTGTTTTCCCCACAGCAGCAGGGTCCCCCGTCAAGCTTTCTATTTTCTCCACATCAAGAAGGTCCCTCGTCGAGCTTCGTATTTCAGCCAGAGTAGTCGTCACAGCCAGCAGGTATGTCTCTTCATATTTATTGTTTTCAATATTAATTGAGGCGACCTCATTCTTCATGATTTAACGTTCCATCATGCAGGAGCCTACGGATATCAGGCATCTATGTCGGCATCACATGATATGAGGGGGAGTGATCAACATCTCGAGGAGAACATACATGCTTAGATGTCGCAGCACACCCGATGGATGAACATGTTTTTGACTCCTCCACCTGGCCCCACACAGGATACACAGTATGACCAGGGCGAGTCTAAGATTCCTCCTCATAACATTTGGGCACCCCACAGGTTGGGATGGACGATGCCTCGAGATCCACCTGCGCGCCAGGGCAGACGTTGTCAGTGACGCTTCTATCTATCAGTAGAGACATGACCACCTACTTCTGTATGAGACTTATGTCTATTCTATGTATGAGACAAATGACTATGTACTTATGTATGAGACATATGCCAACTCTATTTTAGTACTCTGTTATCCGAACTACAGCATCATATTTAGATATAACATAATGCTCGTACAATAAGACAGTACAAACAACTAGGTACAACTACATCTAAGTTAAACGGTACGTACGACTTAACTTATAACATACAACATAAAAACTACATGAAGTCATCATCATCATCCTCCATCAATGCATAACTCTTGCCCTTCGACAATGAAGAACTCTTGCCCTTCGATGATGAAGAACTCTTGCCTTCGACAATGCAGAACTCTTGCCCTTCGATGATGCAAAACTCTTGCCCTTCGACGATGCAGAACTCTTGACCGAAGGCATGAAGATATCGTCTTCATCCTCGCTGTCGCCAGTCCATAAAAAAATATGTTTTGGTGCAACCTTTAGGTATGTTTCACTCTTAGATTGTTGCTTCATCCATCTTCCCTGCAACCTCAGAAGATCTTCCCGTATCTCCTCAAAGGTCCTGGAAGGCCACCCGCACCTACTTAACGCGTGAGCCAGCTCATTTAGTAGGGTGTCAGTACTGATGAGTTTGTCCCACGGAACTGATATGTTGTCTACCCTGAAATCGACGGCTAAATCGAGAAGACATTTGGACATACTAGGGTTAAAACTACGATCAAAAGGATATCCAAACATCTTGGAGAGACGGCGAGACTACACTGGAATGCTTACCAATGTTAGTGCCGAGGGTGTTTTATAGGTTGAGAACGCAAAGAAAGCCGGGAACTTGGTAGCAGGAAAATATGGCGGGAGATACTGGCGGGAACTAGAGAGGAGGAAAATATGGCGGGAACGAGTAAAGTGGGAAAATATGGCCGGAAGTAGAGAGTAGGAAAATATGGCGGGAACGAGCAAAGTGGGAAAATATGGCGGGAAATGGCGGGCCGAGATATAAGCGGGGAACACACGAGGTAGAAAATCGGTGCATGCACCTGTCGGCCTACAGCTGGCCTATTAGTACTAATCGGCCTACAGCTGGCCGATTAGCTCTAGTCGGCCAACAGGTGGCCGACAGGATCTGCACTAGTGGCCGATAGGTTTGTCGGTCACGAGAAGGCTGATAGGAGGCCATTCGGCCAGCACCAAGCCGAGTGGGTTCCAGTCGGCTACCTCTAGACCGATTGGATCCAATCAGCTAGCAGCAAGACGATGGTGCATTTAAAAAAATGATCTATCCGACATAATATTTATGAAAATTAATTAAAAATGTATTATTAAAAAATAGCAAGTTCATCGGTCTCCCCCAGCCCCCCGTCCTCCAATTCCTACCCGCTCTACTCTCTCTCTCGCCTCCCAACATAAATCTCGTCATTGTCGCCACCTATCTCGTCAAGGTGCCCTTCTCTGCAGCACCGCGACACACGCGTCATTGGCCCCACATATCCTGAGTTATTAGTGCTTCAAGCATGACGACCATCATCGCTGTTGCAAGGATCATTGATGTAGGGATACAAAGAAAGATTGAAGTGAATAGACAGTTTTCATTAACATTGAGTTGGGTATTTATATATCCCCGATAGACGTGTACAAACATCAGCTGCAATTATCTTGTCTGTCCTAAGAGACATGATGCCCCTTCGGCATCGATAGCGTTTTGGCAACACTAACTTGCAGGTGGTTAGTTTGTAGGAAATCCTAACTGCGGTGTTAGAGACTGCTACCTCTTGAGCCTGCATTGGTTTTTCCCTTGAAGAGGAAAGGGTGATGCAGCAAAATAGAGTATGTATTTCCCTCAGCTTTTGAGAACCAAGGTATCAATCCAATAGGAGACAACACTCAAGCCACTGAATATCTGTACAAACAAACACCAACTTGCACCCAACGCGATAAAAGGGGTTGTCAATCCCTTCACGGTTATTTGCAAAGTGAGATTTGATAGAGATGGATAAACGGTAAAGTAATATTTTTGGTATTTTTGTTTTATGGAACAGAAAGTAAAAGATTGCAAAACAGTGGAACGGAAACAGAAATTGGCAAGTTCACGGGAAACTAATATGATGTAAAATAGAACCGGGGGCCATAGGTTTCACTAGAGGCTTCTCTCAAGACAGAAATAATTACGGTGGGTGAACAAATTACTGCCGAGCAATTGATAGAAAAGTGCAAAGTTATGACGATATCTAAGGCAATATTCATGAATATAGGCATCACGTCCGTATCAAGTAGACCGACTCCTGCCTGCATCTACTACTATTACTCAACACATCGACCGACTCCTGCCTGCATCTAGAGTATTAAGTTCATAAGAACAGAGAAACACATTAAGTAAGATGACATGATGTAGCGGGATAAACTCAAGCAATATGATGAAAACCCCATCTTGTTATCCTAAATGGCAACAATACAATACATGTCGGTTCCCCTTCTGTCACTAGGATCGAGCACCGCAAGATTGAACCCAAAGCTAAGCACTTCTCCCTTTGCAAGAAAAATCAATGTAGTTGGCCTAACCAAATCGATAGTTCGAAGAGACTTGCAAAGATATCAAATCATGCATATAAGAATTTAGAGAAGATTCAAATAATACTCATAGATAAGTTGATCATAAATCCACAATTCATCGGGTCTCAGCAAACACACCGCAAAAGAGTATTACATCGAATAGATCTCCAAGAACATCGAGGAGAACATGGTATTGAGAATCAAAGAGGGAGAGAGAAGAAGCCATCTAGCTACTAGCTATGGACCCGTAGGTCTGTGGTAAACTACTCATGCTTCATCGGAGAGGCAATGGTGTTGATGTAGAAGCCCTCCGTGATCGGTTCCCCCTCCGGCAGGACGCCGAAAAAGGCCCCTAGATGGGATCTCACGGGTACAGAAGGTTACGGCGGTGGAAAAGTGGTTTCATGGCTCTCCTGGAAGGTTTTGGGAGATTTGGGAATATATAGGCGAAAGAAATAGGTCGGTGGAGTCATGAGGGGCCCACAAGGATGGGGGGCACGCCCTACCCCCTGGGCGCACCTCCTGACCTTGTGGCTGCCTCGTGGCTTTCCTGACGTGCACTCCAGGCCCTCTGGATGTCTTCCGGTCCAAGAAAAATCATCGCAAAAGTTTCATTCCGTTTGGACTCCGTTTGGTATTCCTTTTCTGCGAAACTCTAAAACAAGGGAAAAACAGGAACTGGCACTAGGCTGTAGGTTAATAGGTTAGTCCTAAAAATCATATAAAATAGCATATTAATGCATATAAAACATCCAAGACAGATAATATAATAGCATGGAATAATAATAAATTATAGATACGTTGGAGACGTATCAAGCATCCCCAAGCTTAATTCCTGCTCGTCCTCGAGCAGGTAAATGATAAAAACAGAATTTTTGATGTGGAATGCTACCTAACATATTTATCCATGTAATTCTCTTTATTGTAGCATGAATGTTCAGACCCATATGATTCGGGACAAGAGTTTAACATTGACATAAAAACAATAATACTTCAAGCATACTAACAAGATAATTATGTCTTCTCAAAATAACATGGCCAAAGAAAGCTTATCCCTACAAAATCATATAGTCTGGCTATGCTCCATCTCCATCACACAAAATATTTAAATCATGCACAACCCCGATGACAAGCCAAGCAATTGTTTCATACTTTTGACGTTCTCAAACTTTTTCAACTTTCACACAATACATGAGCGTGAGCCATGGACATAGCACTATGGATGGTATAGACGGTGGTTGTGGAGAAGAGATAGTCTCACATCAACTAGGCGTATAAATGGGCTATGGAGATGCCCAACAATAGATATCAATGTGAGTGAGTAGGGATTGCCATGAAACAGATGCACTAGAGCTATAAGTTTATGAAAGCTCAAAAAGAAACTAAGTGGGTGTGCATCCAACTTTCTTGCTCACGAAGACCTAGGTCAATTTGAGGAAGCCCATCATTGGAATATACAAGCTAGGTTCTATAATGAAAAATTCCCACTAGTATATGAAAGTGATATCATAGGAGATTCTCTATCATGAAGATCATGGTGCTACTTTGAAGCACAAGTGTGGTAAAAGGATAGTAATCCCTTCTCTCTTTTCTCTCATTTTTTTAATTTGGGCCTTCTCTCATTTTTTTTGGCCTCTTTTTTTTCATCCGGAGTCTCATCCCGACTTGTGGAGGAATCATAGTCTCCATCATCCTTTCCTCACATGGGATAATGCTCTAATAATGAAGATCATCACACTTTTATTTACTTACAACTCAAAAATTACAACTCGATACTAGAGCAAAATATGACTATATGAATGCCTCCGGCGGTGTACCGAGATGTGCAATGACTCAAGAGAGACATGTATAAAAAATGATGAATGGTGGCTTTGCCACAAATACGATGTCAACTACATGGTCATGCAAAGCAATATGACAATGATGGTGCGTGTCATAATAGAACGGAACGGTGGAAAGTTGCATGGCAATATATCTCGGAATGGCTATGTAAATGCCATAATAGGTAGGTATGGTGGTTGTTTTGAGGAAGGTATATGGTAGGTGTATGGTACCGGCGAAAGTTGCGTGGTACTAGAGAGGCTAGCAATGGCGGAAAGGTGAGAGTGCGTATAATCCATGGACTCAACATTAGTCATAAAGAACTCACATACTTATTGCAAAAATCTATTAGTCATCGAAACAAAGTACTACGCGCATTCTCCTAGGGGGATAGATTGGTAGTAAAATACCATCGCTCGTCCTCGACCGCCGCTCATAAGGAAGACAATCAATAAATAAATCTTGCTCCAAATTCATCACATAATGGTCCACCATACGCGCATGCTACGGGACTCACAAACTTTAACACAAGTATTTCTCAAATTCACAATTACTCACTAGCATGACTCTAATATCACCATATCTCAAAACAATCATAAGGAATCAAACTTCTCATAGTATTCAATGCACTTGATATGAAAGTTTTTATTATATCCCTCTTGGATGCCCATTATATTAGGACTAATTTTATAACCAAAGAAAGTTACCATGCTGTTTTAAGGACTCTCAAAATAATATAAGTGAAGTATGAGAGTTCATCAATTTCTATAAAATAAAACCATTGCCGTGCTCTAAAAAGATATAAGTGAAGCACTAGAGCAAATTTGCCTGGCTCAAAAGATATATGTGAAGCACATAGAGTATTCTAATAAATCACGATTCATGTGTGTCTCTCATAAAATGTGTGTACAGAAAGGATGATTATGGCAAACTAAAAAACAAAGATTCTAATCATATAATACGCTCCAAGCAAAACACATATCATGTGGTGAATAAAAATATAGCCTCAAGTAAAGTTACCGATAGACGAAGACGAAAGAGGGGATGCCTACCCGGGGCATCCCCAAGCTTAGTCTCTTTGTATCCTGTAATATTATCTTGGGGTGCCTTGGGCATCCCCAAGCTTAGGCTCTTGCCACTCCTTATTCCATAGTCCATCAAATCCTTACCCAAAAATTGAAAACTTCACAACACAAAACTCAACAGAAAATCTTGTAAGCTCCGTTAGTGTAAGAAAATAAATCACCACTTTTGGTACTGTTGTGAACTCATTCTTTATTTATATTGGTGTAATATTTACTGTATTCCAACTTTTTGATGTTTCATACCCCCCGATACTAGCCATAGATGCATCAAAATAAGCAACAACACGCGAAAAATAGAATCTGTCAAAAACAGAACAGTCAGTAATCCAGAAAGTTCACATACTTCTGTAACTCCAAAAATCCTGAAAAATTAAGAAGTCCTAGGAAATATGTATTCAATCTACTATAAAACATTCAAGATTTTATCACGCTTCTGTGATTTTAAACAATTCTAGGACTGAGCGCAAAACTTTCTGTTTTTTCAGCAAAATCAAATCAACTATTACCGTAAGCTATCCCAAAGGTCTTACTTGGCACAAACACTAATTAAAACACAAAACCACATCTAACCAGAGGCTAGATGAATTATTCAAAGCAAAACAGAACCTAAAAAGGAAAAACATGAAATAAAATTGGGTTGCCTCCCAACAAGCGCTATTGTTTAACACCCTTAGCTAGGCATAAAACACGAATAGATCTAGGTATTATCATCTCCCTCTTTTGGGAAGAAATGAGAAAATTTCTTATCTATGGCATTTATCTTTCTATTTTGTGAAAGCACATGGCCATTAATCGTAGAAGAAAGATTAAGCACATGACGAAAATTTGCATCTAAACTAGCCTTCATCTCTTTAATTATTTCATTTTGATAGAAACGCATAATAGCAATTGGTTCGACACCTTTTTCCTTGGGGTGCCCAAATATGGTTTTCATCTTCTCATATTATCGATGGCATCCCCTCCAAGAAAACTATTTTCAGAAATAGAATCCAAAACTTGCTTGAAAGAAGAGGGTAGACCAAAATAACATCTTTTCAAATAAATCTCAATCTGATATTGGGGCACATAGCTAGCTCGAATATTTAACACCCTATCCCAAGCATCTTTCAAAGATTCATCAAGCAAATAACAAAAAATTTCGGGATCATCTTCATCAAAATTCAAATCCTCTTTAACAACCCCAGTAAGTCTTTCCACGGCGTCATTATTTATGATCTTAGAAAAGACAAATGGGCTATCCAAGGCACTTAAACCTGGGAGAAATCCCGTAGCCCTTCTAGGTTCGGCCATGGAGACAGAGATGAATGAAAGAGAGGCGAAGAAAAGGAAAATATTTTCGAATATCGTTTTAGATGTGGGGGAGAGGAAAACGAGACACGAATGGCAAATAATGTAATGCGAGAGATGAGAGTTTATGCTGGGTACTTGGTATGTCTTGGCTTGATGTAGATCTCCCCGACAACGGTGCTAGAAATTATTCCTGCCGCCTCTTGAGTTTGCGTTGGTTTTTTCCTTAAAGAGGAAAGGGTGATGCAGCAATGTAGAGTAAGTATTTGCCTCAGCTTTTGAGAACCAATGTATCAATCCAGTAGGAGACAACACTCAAGCCACAGAATACCTGCACAAACAAACACCAACTTGCACCCAACGCGACAAAGGGGTTGCCAATCCCTTCATGGTTATTTGCAAAGTGATATCTGATAGAGATGTATAAACGGTAAAGTAATATTTTTGGTATTTTTTGTTTATGGAACGGAAAGTAAAAGATTGCAAAATAGTGGAACAACAAAAGAAATTGGCAACTTGACGGGAAACTAATATGATGTAAATAGACCCGGGGGCCATAGGTTTCACTAGAGGCTTCTCTCAAGATAGAAATAATTACGGTGGGTGAACAAATTACTGCCGAGCAATTGATAGAAAAGCACAAAGTTATGGCTATATTTAAGGCAATGATCATGAATATAGGCATCACATCTGTATCAAGTAGACCGACTCCTGCCTACATCTACTACTATTACTCCACACATCGACCGACTCCTGCCTTCATCTAGAGTATTAAGTTGATAAGAATAGAATAATGTATTAAGTAAGATGACATGATGTAGCGGGATAAACTCAAGCAATATGATGAAAACCCCAACTAGTTATCCTCAATAGCAACAATACAATACGTGTCGGTTCCCCTTCTGCCACTTGGATCGAGCACCGCAAGATTGAACCCAAAGCTAAGCACTTCTCCCATTGCAAGAAAGACAAATCTAGTTGGCCAAACCAAATCGATAGTTTGAAGAGACTTGCAAAGATATAAAATCATGCATATAAGAATTCAGAGAAGATTCAAATAATATTCATAGATGAGCTGATCATAAATCCACAATTCATCGGATCTCGGCAAACACACTGCAAAAGAGTATGACATCGAATAGATCTCCAAGAACATCGAGGAGAACATGGTATTGAGAATCAAAGAGAGAGAAGAATCAATCTAGCTAGTAGCTATGGACCCATAGGTCTGTGGTAAACTACTCAAGCTTCATCGGAGAGGCAATGGTGTTGATGTAGAAGCCCTCCGTGATCGATTCCCCCTCCGGCAGGACACCGGAAAAGGCCCCTAGATGGGATCTCACGGGTACAAAAGGTTGAGGCGGTGGAAAAGTGGTTTCGTGGCTCTCCTAGAAGGTTTTGGGATATTTGAGAATATATAGGCAGAAGAAATAGGTCGATGGAGTCACGAGGGGCCCACAAGGGTGGGAGGCGCGCCTCCTGACCTTGTGGCTGCCTCGTGGCTTTCTGATAACCCACAAGTATAGGGGATCAATTGTAGCTCTTTTCGATAAGTAAGAGTGTCGAACCCAATGAGGAGCAGAAGGAAATGACAAGTGGTTTTCAGCAAGGTAATGTCTGCAAGTGCTGAAATTGTAAGTAACAGAGTAGTTTGATAGCAAGATAATTTGTAACGAGCAAGTAATGATAGTAGTAACAAATGTGCAGCAAGGTAGCCCAATCCTTTTGAGGCAATGGACAGGCCAAAATGGTCTCTTATGATAAGCAAAGCGTTCTTGAGGGTACACGGGAATTTCATCTAGTCACATTCACCATGTTGGTTTGATTCGTGTTCGGTACTTTGATAATTTGATATGTGGGTGGATCGGTGATCAGGTGTTGTTCTTACTTGAACAGAACTCCTACTTATGATTAAACCTCCCACAAGCATCCGCAACTATGAGAAAAGTATTCGGAATAAATTCTAACCATAGCATTAAACTTTTGGATCCAATCGGTCCCTTACGGAATAGCGCATAAACTGGGATTTAAGCTTCTGTCACTCTCGCAACCCACCATCTAATTTATAATCCACAATGCATTCCCTTAGGCCCAAATATGGTGAAGTGTCATTTATTCAACGTTCACATGACACCACTAAGGGAATCACAACATACATTCTATCAAAATATCGAACACATATCAAGTTCACATGATTACTTGCAACATGATTTCTCCCGTGATCTCAAGAACAAAAGTAACTATTCACAAATGATAATCATGCTCAAGATCAGAGGGGTATTAAATAGCATAATGGATCTGAACATAATCTTCCACCAAATAAACCATGTAGTAATCAACTACAAGATGCAATCAACACTACTAGTCACCCACAAGCACCAATCTATAGTTCCGGTAACAAGATTGAACACAAGAGATGAACTAGGGTTTGAGATGAGATGGTGATGTTGAATATGTTGATGGAGATTGCCCTCCCAAGATGGGAGAGTTGTTGGTGATGATGATGATGATGATTTCCCCCTCCGGCAGGGAAGTTCCCCCGGCGGAATCGCTCCGCCGGAGGGCAAATGTGCTCCTACCCAAGTTCCGCCTCGAGACGGCAGCACTCCGTCCAGAAAGTCCTCTCCTAATTTTTTCTAGGTCAAAATGACCTATATACCAGAAGATTGGCACCGGAGTTGGGCCTGGGTGAGCACAACCCACCAGGGCGCGCCTGGGCTCCCTAGCGTGCCCAGGCGGGTTGTGCCCACCTGGTGGGCCCCCTCTGGTAGTTATTTGCTCCAATATTCCTCAAATATTCCATAAAAAATCTCTGTGAAGTTTCAGCTTGTTTGAAGTTGTGCGGAATAGGTAGCCTGACGCAGCTTTTCCAGGTCCAAATTTCCAGCTGCCGGAATTCTCCCTCTTTGTGTACACCTTGCATATTATGAGAGAAAAAGCAGTAGAATTACTCCAAAAAGCATTATTATGGATAAGAACAGTATAAATAATAGTGAAAAAACATGATGCAAAATGGATGTATCAACTCCCCAAGCTTAGACCTCGCTTGTCCTCGAGCGAAAACCGAAATCGAAAAACATGTCCACATGCTTTGAGAGAGAGGTGTCGATAAAAACAAAATACGGACATAGAAGCATCATGTTGATTATTGTAACAGCAACAAAATTAAACACAATACTTTTATCATAGGACTTTTATCATATACTTCTCATGAATAAGTAACAATTCATCACACAATTGAAGTATAAAGCAAAAACTCTATTAAAAACCAACAAACTATGTTCTTAGTCAGCTTTGCAACTACAATTCATCATCTTTTCAGGAAGGGTCATGTATTGGAGCCTTTAGGCAAGTCCAGATACCCAACCATCATATAGTCTTCTATGATTGCTAACACTCGCCGCGTACACATGAGCAAAACATTTCAATCAGACACATAGAAAGATACGGGCTTACATTTTCGCCTCCCAATGTATTCACCTCAAGAGTGATGTCAACAATGATTACTCATGCTATCTATATTCAACTAGATATATGTGCCTAGATCTTTCCTCACCACATGATGCTTGCCAAAGGAGAAAAATAAAAAGGAATAGAATGAAAACTTTGACTCTTTGCATAAAAGTAAAAGATAGGCCCTTCGTAGAGGGAAGCAGAGGTTGCCATGCGCTTATTTGTTTGTATGCTCAACCCCTTAGTGCAAAATAACGTCACGTTACATTTCCCCTTATGATAGCGACCTTTATTATGCAGTCTGTTGCTTTTATTCTTCACCATCACAAGTTCGTGCAAGGCTTAATTTTCTCTTACACTAAATGATCTCACACTTTTAGAAGCAATTTTTATTGCCTTTTTGCATCGATGACAACTTACTTGAGGGATCTTGCTCAATCCCTAGGTAGATATGGTGGACATTTGAAAATAAGATTTGGGTTTAAGAGTTTTTTGATGCACAAGTAGTATCTCTACTTAGTGCGGAATTTTTGGCTAGCAAAGATAGGGGGCAAGCACCACATGTTGAAGGATCTATGACAATATGACTTTTATGTGAATATAAACAAACATTTTTCGATAAAGGGCGATTTAATTATCTCAGAATGCAGCATCAAGCGGATACAAAACATTATGAGTAACATCCGGCCTCTGCATAACTGAGATGCACACAGCCAAATCCAAAAGTCTGATTAAAAACATGAAATATAAAACGACATATTGGCAACAGTAAAGTCCTATAGACCGACACTATGCCTATGTCGAATGTGGTGGTGGATCGATCCGGAGGTTATGCTGCCACCCATGTTGGGAAAAAACCTTCATAGCCACCTGCTCTAACCGCGTACACACCGCCTTGAACAGCGATTGGTGCTCCGATCGTTGTAGCATAGACCACGTATGAAGCGAGTGCATACAACGGAAAATAACCTGCAGAGGAGAAGCATTTTTTCCATTAAAAACCAAATCGTTTCTACATAGCCAGAGCGACCAAATTAAGGCGTACGCTCCCACCCTTATAAGCGCTTTAAACCTATTTGGGATACCGTCCAACCAGTGACCAAATATATTGGCAACACTTGTGGGCGGATATAAATTTGATGCTATTTGGATTACTGATCACGTAGAACGTGCAAACTTGCATTGGAAAAAGAGGTGTTTGATTGTCTCGTCATGAGTACAAAAACAACACTTCTTACTCCCTGGCCAGTTGCATCGTGCGAGGTTGTGTTTGGTCAACACAACTCCCTTATGAATATACCACATGAAAATTTTCACTTTTAGTGGAATCTTGGACTTCCAAATTTTCTTGTTATTACTCACTGGTACCTCAAAATGTGTGAGCGCACGGTACATAGAGTCTACTGTGAAAGACCCTGATGTAGTAAGGTTCCAGCGAAACACATCCCGACCTTGTGTCAGGTTAATCGAATCCAACCGGGACAAAAGATTATGCCATGACAGAAGTCTGGGGCCAATCAAATCCCGCCTAAACGAAATGTTCGGCGGGGATGAACTGAGCACGTGCGCAATAGTGTTGTTCTTATCGCGAGCAATGTTATATAAGGTTGGATATTGTTCTCTGAGACTGGCATTGCCTAGCCAGATGTCTTCCAGAATCGAATCTCCGACCCGTCTTTTATGGTGAAAGACCCAAAGCGAAAGAGATGTTTCTTTGCCTCCATTAGGCCAGCCCAGAAGTGCGAGTCACCAGGTTTCCAATATGCCTGGGACACTGCCTTTTGGCCTAGATACTTGTTGCGCAACATGGTTTGCCAAACACCATCCTCAGTAAGAAGTTTGAACAACCATTTACTGAGCAAGGCCTCATTCTTGACCGGTAGGTCATGAATTCCAAGGCCGCCTTGATCTTTTGGCCTACAAACCATGCTCCATTTGGCCAACCAATATTTTTCTTTTCTCCATCTCCTTGCCAAAAAAATCTGGATCTAAAATAATCCAATCTTTGCAGGACCCCTTTTGGGAGTTGGAAGAAAGAAAGCATATAGAGAACCATATTTGTGAGAACGGAGTTAATCAAAACCAGTCGTCCTCCAACTGAGAGCAGCTTGCCTTTCCAACTGCTCAATCGTTTCTCTAGACGCTCCTCTACATGCTTCCACTCCACAATGGTGAGACACCGATAGTGGATCGGTATTCCCAAATATTTAATCGGGAATTGGCCATGTGCGCAACCAAAGCGGTCAGCATAATCGGCAGCCGCCTCGACGGCTTCTCCAAAGCAGAAAAGTTCACTTTTATGGAAGTTAATTTTGAGACCCGACATTTGCTCAAACGCTGAGAGCAAGAGTTTTAGGTTTCGAGCCTTGTCTAGGTCATGTTCCATAAAAATAATTGTGTCATCGGCGTATTGCAGAATAGAGAGGCCACCATCCACAAGATGTGGCACTACTCCTTCTATCTGGTTGTCCTGCTTAGCATGCTCAATCAGAATAGCCAACATGTCAGCAACAATGTTAAATAACATTGGAGACATGGAGTCACCTTGTCGTAGTCCTTTTTTTGTCTGAAAGTAATGGCCTACATCATCATTGACTTTGATGGCCACACTACCTCCAGTTACAAAATTTTGGATCCACTGACGCCATTTATCGGAGAAACCTTTCATTCTTAGGGCTTGTTGGAGGAAAGACCATTTGACCTTGTCATAGGCTTTTTCAAAGTCAATTTTGAATACTACTCCAGTCATGTTTCTTCGGTGCATCTCGTGAACGGTCTCATGCAAAATTACTATGCCATCGAGTATATTCCTTCCTTGCATGAACGCCATTTGAGATGGCCGAACAACATGATTAGCTACCAAATTTAACCTATTTGTGGCCACTTTGGTGAAAATCTTGAAGCTAACATTAAGGAGGCATATGGGTCTGAACTGTTGGATCCGTTCGGCCTCCTTAATCTTGGGCAACAAGACAATCTCGCCAAAATTAAGTCTAAATAGGTCTAGTTGGTCGGTGAGGGAGTCCTGGATTAGGGGGTGTCCGGGTAGCCGGACTATACCTTCAGCCGGACTCCACGACTATGAAGATACAAGATTGAAGACTTTGTCCCGTGTCCGGAAGGGACTTTCCTTGGCGTGGAAGGCAAGCTTGGCGATGCAGATATTCAAGATCTCCTACCATTGTAACCGACTCTGTGTAACCCTAACCCTATCCATAGTCTATATAAACCGAAGGGTTCTAGTCCGTAGGACAACCTCATCATACAACAATCGTACCATAGGCTAGCTTCTAGGGTTTAGCCTCCTTTATCTCGTGGTAGATCCACTCTTGTACTACCCATATCATCAATATAAATCAAGCAGGAGTAGGGTTTTACCTCCATCGAGAGGGCCCGAACCTGGGTAAACTTCGTGTCCCCTGTCTCCTGTTACCATCCGGCCTAGACGCACAGTTCGGGACCCCCTACCGATGACACCGACATTGGTGCTTTCATTAAGAGTTCCTCTGTGTCGTCTCTTTTGGGCTCGATGGCTCCTATGATCATCAACAACGATGCGGTCCAGGGTGAGACTTTTCTCCCCAGACAGATCTTCGTCTTCGGCGGCTTCGCACTGCGGGCCAATTCGCTTGGCCACCTGGAGCAGATCGAAAGCTACGCCCCTGGCCATCAGGTCAGGTTTGGAAGCCTAAACTACACGGAAGACATCCGCGGAGATTTGATCTTCGACGGATTTGAGCCACAGCCAAGCGCGCCGCACTGTTACGCGGGGCATGATCTAGCTCTACCGCCGAACAGTGCCCTGGAGGCCGCAAGCGCACCGGCTCTAACCCTCAATTCGGAGCCAGTTGCGCCGATCGAGGATGATCGGTTGGACGTCACCTCGGGGGCTGCGATCTCAAAGGCGATCGAGCCGAACGCCAGCCCCGCACTCTGCAGGACCCGTGACTCCGAGGATCCGGACTCCTTTCCGGACTCCGAACCCCCCGCGCCCCTGCCGATCGAATCCGATTGGGCGCCGATAATGGAGTTCACCGCCGCGGACATCTTTCAGCACTCGCCTTTTGGCGACATCCTGAATTCCCTCAAGTCTCTCTCTTTATCAGGAGAGCCCTGGCCGAACTATGGTCAGCGAGGATGGGATACGGACGATGAAGAAATTCAAAGCCCACCCACCACCCACTTTGTAGCCGCTGTCGACGATTTAACCGACATGCTTGACTTCGACTCTGAAGACATCGACGATATGGACGACGATGCAGGAGACGAACAGCAACCAGCACCTGTAGGGCGCTGGAAGGCCACCTCGTCATATGATATATATATATATATATATATATATATATATATATATATATATATATATATATATGGTGGATACTCCAAAAGTTGGAGATGGCGATGGAACAGTGGATGATGATACCTCCAAGAAATAGCCAAAGCGCCGGCGTCAGCGGCGCCGCTCTAAATCCCGCCAAAGCAAAAATGGTGATTCCGGCACGGGAGATAATACTACCCCGGATAGCGCCGAAGAACACCCCCTCCAGAAAGATTCGGCACAGGAAGATGGAGAAGCCAGCCCTCATGAGAGAGCGGCAGACCGAGAGGTTGAGGACGATAACTACATGCCTCCCTCCAAAGACGAGGCAAGCCTCGACGACGACGAATTCGTCGTGCCATCAGACCCCGCCGAACAAGAGCGTTTCAAATGCAGGCTTTTAGCCACGGCAAACAGCCTCAAGAAAAAGCAGCAACAGCTTAGAGCTGATCAAGATCTGCTAGCTGACAGATGGACTAAAGTCCTTGCGGCCGAAGAGTATGAACTCGAACGCCCCTCCAAGCACTACCCAAAGCGCAAGACGCTACCCCGATCAGAGGAGGAAGCACCCACATCACCAGCGCACGACATGGCCGACCGGCCACCATGCGGCCGCGATAGAGAGGCCTCTCGACCCTCCACCCAAGCCATGCCCCGACGCCGTTCAACTAAGGCACGGGAAAACACGCCAGACCTGTGAGACGTACTGGAGGATAAGGCAAGACAAACAAGATCGATCTACGGATCGCGCAGGCGCCCTACGGCATGTGACGGAGATATTCATTCCGGATACAATAAATCCGGCCGGGCCGAACACAACAGACATAGCTCTTCTGAGCTGTGTCGTGATATAGCCCAGTATAGAGGCGCCGCACATCCACTATGCTTCACAGATGAAGTAATGGATCATAAAATCCCAGAGGGCTTTAAACCTGTAAACATCGAATCATACGATGGCACAACAGATCCCGCGGTCTGGATCGAGGATTATCTCCTTCATATCCACATGGCCCGTGGTGATGATCTACACGCCATCAAATACCTCCCACTCAAGCTCAAGGGACCGGCCCGACATTGGCTCAACAGCCTGCCAGCAGACTCAATTGGTTCTTGGGAGGACCTGGAAGCCGCATTCCTCGACAACTTCCAGGGCACTTATGTGCGACCACCGGATGCCGATGACCTAAGCCACATAATTCAGCAGCCAGAGGAATCGACCAGGCAATTCTGGACACGGTTCCTAACAAAGAAAAACCAGATAGTCGACTGTCCGGATGCTGAGGCCCTAGCAGCCTTCAAGCATAATATCCGTGACGAATGGCTTGCCCGGCACCTGGGACAGGAAAAGCCAAAATCTATGGCAGCCCTCACGACACTCATGACCCACTTTTGCGCGGGAGAAGACAGCTGGCTAGCTCGCAGTAACAACTTATCAAAGAACCCTAGTAATTCAGATACCAAGGATAAAAGTGGCAGGACACGCCGGAACAAAAAAAAGCGCCATGTTAACAGCGACATCAATGAGGATACGGCAGTAAATGCCGGATTCAGAGGCTATAAATCCGGTCAGCGGAAAAAGCCATTCAAAAAGAATACTCAGGGCCCGTCCAGTTTGGACCGAATACTCGACCGCTTGTGCCAGATACATGGCACCCCCGAGAGGCCAGCCAATCACACCAACAGGGATTGTTGGGTGTTCAACCAGGCAGGCAAGCTAAGAGCCGAAAACAAAGACAAGGGGCTGCATAGCGATGACGAGGAGGAGCCCAGGCCGCCAAACAACAGTGGACAGAAGGGTTTTCCCCCACAAGTGCGGACGGTGAACATGATATACGCAACCCACATTCCCAAGAAGGAACGGGAGCGTGCGCTACGGGACGTATACGCGATGGAGCCAGTCGCCCCAAAGTTCAACCCATGGTCCTCCTGCCCGATCACTTTTGATCGAAGGGACCACCCCACTAGCATCCGTCACGGCGGCTTCGCTGCATTGGTTCTCGACCCAATTATCGACGGATTTCATCTCACAAGAGTCCTCATGGACAGCGGAAGTAGCCTGAACCTGCTTTATCAGGATACAGTGCGGAAAATGGGCATAGATCCCTCGAGGATTAAGCCCACAAAAACGGCCTTTAAAGGCGTTATACCAGGTGTAGAGGCCAACTGTACAGGCTCAGTAACACTTGAAGTGGTCTTCGGATCTCCGGATAATTTCCGAAGCGAAGAGTTAATCTTCGATATAGTCCCGTTTCGCAGTGGCTATCACGCCCTGCTCGGGCGAACCGCATTTGCAAAGTTCAACGCGGTGCCGCACTATGCATATTTCAAGCTCAAGATGCCAGGCCCTCGAGGAGTAATTACGGTCAACGGAAACACCGAACGCTCCCTCCGTACGGAGGAGCACACGGCGGCTCTCGCAGCGGAAGTACAAAGCAGCCTTCTCAGGCAATTCTCCAGTCCCGCCGTTAAAAAGCCAGACACCGCCAAGCGCGCCCGGAGTAACCTACAACAAGACCGCCTGGCACGTTCGGAGCAGGCGTAGCAATGCGGCCCCAACCCCAGCCCTCGCGACATAGCGAAACCAGTGCTTCGCGTACATAACTACGCTCTCGAAATACCATGGGCGCAGGGGAAGGGGCACAATAATGGCAAGCCCAAAATACGGCCTAAAACGTACTAGGGGCTGCCGAATTCTTTTTTTCTTACTTCCAGGACTCCATACTTCGGACGACCTGTTCGGCAATTCAACTGCCGCACGAACGATGCAAGATCCGGGGAAGCAGACAAGCCATGCCGCACTATGGAACTCAAAGGTGGTCTCTGTTACGAGCAGTATACCTGTTTTAAATACAATTCCGCTGCCTGCCCCCGCCCAGGACATGTTAAATAGTCCGGTATCTTTTGCTTATCACACTATTTGTATCGTTCTGCTTTGATAGCAGCCTCTTTATAAACAATGCATAGCTTTTTGTCTGCTTTTTGCATTATCCCGTTTATATATATATGTTCATTAATGACATGTGGCACCCGTACACTGTGGTACGGCAAATACGCCAGGGGCTTTAGTACCCCTTAATATGGTGTAAGAAGTCCGAACACTTCATAAGTGCGGCACCTCGAACTTATAGCACTATATGCATCGGCTCCGAATCATGATTTGGGTCAATAGTTGGGTTTGCTCGGCTCCTATGTTTTGGTGCCTTACGTTCCACTATATCGGCTAAGGTAGCACTAGGAGAACCACTGCTATTGTGCCCCGGGTTGAGCTGGGTTAAGCACCTCAGTGGAGAAAGCTAAAACTGACTGTCATGATGAGGCAAGAGACCGGTCGCTGTTCGAGAGGTTTTTCGAGTCCCTAAAGACTTATGCCGCTTCGAGCGAGGAGCCGGCTTTGTCCAGCCAAGGCGTGGATAGCACCCCGAACTCGGTCTTCCGAACTAGGGGCTTCGCCGAAATTTAAAATTATAAAGTTCTATGGCTAAGTGAGAGTGTTCAAGCATTATAGTCCGATTGCCTGGTTCATTGTGCTGAGCGCCTCCCTCGAAGGACCCAAATATTGGAAAAAGAGCGCTCAGGTTTATCCCGAACACCCCAGCACTAGTGGCATGGGGGCGGAAACCGACGACTCGCCATCTCTCAATTTTTTGATAAACGGCCGCACAGAAAATAATATTTTAAATTCAACAAGCATTGCTTAGCGCATATGAACAAGTTTTCAACGCACAGGATAAACACGAGCGAGTTCATTCAAAAATTACATCCTTGGTACATTCATCCGCCACAAGGCGGGCACCCACAAGAACATCCTTATAGTGGTTCTCGGGCTTGCGATGCTCCTTCCCCGGCGGCGGCCCGTCGCTCACAAGCTTCTCACCGTCTAGCTTACCCCAGTGCACCTTTGCACGGGCAAGGGCCCTACGGGCAACTTCGATGCAGACGGAGCGCTTGATGACATCGAGCCTTGGACAGGCCTCCACAAGCCGCCGCACCAGCCCGAAGTAGCTCCCAGGCAGGGCCTCTCCGGGCCATAGCCGAACTATGAAGCCCTTGATGGCCTGTTCGGCCGCCTTGTGGAGCTCGACCAACTGTTTCAGCTGGTCGCTCAAGGGCATAGGGTGTCCGGCCTCAGCATACTGAGACCAGAACACCTTCTCCGTCGAGCTGCCCTCTTCATCTCGGTAGAATGCGGCGATGATGGATACGCTGCGGGGAAGATCTGCGAATGCCCCTGGAGAGCTCCGGATTTGGGTAAGTAACAAATAGTTTACTTTTATATTTCTGCTTTGCATAAAGAATACCTTACCCGCTGCTATCTTTTTCATCTCCTCCAACTCTTGGAGGGCCTTTTGGGCTTCGGCCTTGGCGGACTTGGCAGCCTCAGAGGCCGTCGCGAGCTCGGACGCTTGCGTTTTTGACTCAAGCTCCAAACTCTCATGTATTTTCATAAGAGTCTGAAGCTCTTGCCGCACCTCGCCGACCTGGGACTCAAGTTTCTCTCGCTCGGTGCGCTCCGCGGCCATTTTCTTTTCGGCCTCAGACAGCGCCTGCTTGAGGGTCGCCACCTCAGTCGTGGCCCCTACAATAGGCATTACAATCCTATTATTTTTTGCAATCACGTCTTTTTATAGGCATTTTTTCTGTAAGGTATTTATTACCTTCTTTCTCCTCGAGCTGCCGCTTGGCAAGGCCGAGCTCTTGCTCGGTCTGCTCGAGGCCCTGTTTCAGGGCATCCACCTCCGCAGTCAGCGCGGCCGTGGCTAGCAGCGAAGCCTGCATACGCATATTTTGACTCCTTTTTGTTAGACTCCTGCGAAATTTAATAGATCCTCTATTCGGCTTTTCTTTCCGAACGCCAAACAGAGAATCAGGGGCTACTGTCTATGCGGTTATATTCTTGCATATCTTTTACTTACCTCGAAGCCTGTTAGAAGGCTAGCGCAAGCTTCGTTCAGTCCGCTCTTGGCAGACTGAACCTTCCGGATCACCGTACACATAATAGTACGGTGCTCCTCGTCGATGGAGGCGCTGTCAAGCACCTCCAGCAGACTGTCCGGCACCTCTGGTTGGATGGAGGCCGCCGGCTCAGAAGGCTTGCTCCTCTTGACAGGAGTTCGCCAGCCGCGGTCCAGAACCGTTGAGGATGCCGGCGAGGTGTCCGGCTCAAAGACGGACTTGGAGCCCTGGGGGGTTTTGTCCCCTTTAATCCTGGGGTCCGGGAGGTCGCCTTGCGGGTCCTCCAGGACCACCTCCTCCTGCCCCGGAGCTCGTTGCGATGCCACTTCGGCGTCGTCTGTAGCGCGGGGGAGACAGCGGGCGGAACTGAGTTCACGTCCGACGAATCCAGGGAGCCGCTCGACGACTCGTCGAGTCCGGCCCGGGGCGGGCTGCACAATTATGTTCGGCATTAGGGAAAGCTGAACGACAAAGGAATATCATGAGTCACTCTGGTATCCGAATACTTACGATTTCGCCGGACGCTTGGCCCTGTCCGGCCGCTCCTCGTCGTCCTCGTTGGCGTCGGGGGAGTAGTCCGGCGGAGGGGTCTTCCTCTTCTTGGACCCTCCGGCCTCCCCCGTTGGGGCGGCCTTCCTTTTCTTTCCTCCCCCCGCTGGAGGGGGAGAGGTTTCTTCTTCCTCCTCCTCGTTTTCACGGGAGGAGAGCGTCTCGGACTCGTCAGATGACGAGTCCGACACCGCCACGTTACGGGCACTCTTTCGAGTCCCCGTGGCCTTCTTCTTCTTGGCCTTCTTCTCCGGCACCACATAAGGCGCCGGAGCCAGCAGCTTCACTAGGAGAGCAGGGGCTGGGTCTTCGGGCAAGGGAGCCGGACAGTTAATCGGTCCGGATATCACCTGCCAAGCCTGTCAAAGGTAAGGGAGTTTAGATCCCGCATAGAGTCAAACTATGAAAAAGAACTTAAACATCCTGTGAAACGTGAAAATAGCTTACCTCATTAGCGTGACGCTGCGAGCTGTATCCGCGGTCCTCGGAGGCGGATGTGGGAGCCTCGGCGCCTTTGGTTAGCACCTTCCAGACGTCTTCATACGTCGTGTCAAAGAGCCTATTGAGGGTTTGGTGTTGCGCCGGGTTGAACTCCCATAGAGTAAAGTCCCGTTGTTGACACGGGAGGATCCGCGGACGAGCATAACCTAGACCACATTGACAAGCTTGATCGGCTTGTTCACCAGGGACTGGATGCATGTTTGCAGTCCGGTCACCTCTTTTTCGTCGCCCCACGAAAGGCCCGTCTCTTTCCAGGACATAAGCCGCGTGGGGGGTCTGGATTGGAACTCAGGGGCTGCGACCCACTTTGGATTGCATGGCTCGGTGATGTAAAACCACCCGGATTGCCACCCCTTTAGGGTCTCCATGAAGGAGCCCTCGAGCCATAGGACGTTGGCTATCTTGCCCGCCATGGCGCCTCCGCACTCCGCCTGGCTGCCGCGCACCACCTTGGGCTTGACGTTGAAGGTCTTGAGCCAGAGGCCGAAATGGGGGCGGACGCGGAGGAAAGCCTCGCACACGACGATAAACGCCGAGATGTTGAGGACGAAGTTTGGGGCCAGATCGTCAAAATCTAGGCCGTAGTAGAACATGAGCCCCCGGACGAATGGGTGGAGTGGAAAACCCAGTCCGCGGAGGAAGTGGGGAAGAAAAACTACCCTCTTGTGGGGCCTTGGGGTGGGGAGAAGCTGCCCCTCCTCGGGAAGCCGGTGCGCGATGTCCTTGGACAAGTATCCGGCCTTCCTTAGCTTCTTGACATGGCCCTCCGTGACGGAGGACACCATCCACTTGCCTCCCGCTCCGGACATTGCTGGAGAAGGTTGAGGTGGGAAGTGCGGGCTTGGGCGCTGGAGCTCGGGTGCGCAGAAGATGGACAGGCAAATGAGGAAGAAGGCGTAGGTAAAAAGGTGGATCCTTATCCCCTTATATGGGTGGATGCGGCTATGCGTCCCCACCAGCCTGGTAAAACTCGCTTGCCTCCCAAGCGCCGTGATAAATGGCGCGGTTGGGTTACCCACGTCCATATTGATGAGAATCCCGTAAATGGGGGACACGATCTCTGCTTTGACAAGACGTGCCAAGGAAACCGCCTCGCAAAACACGCTGAGGTGGAAGAGTAAAAACTATTCGATTAAAGGACTTGGCCGTAGTGTAATGACGCACTGCGGAATACGTCAGCAGATTTGATTTGTGTTAATTCTCTCTATGGCAATATGTGGAAACTTATTTTGCAGAGCTGGACACTACTCTTGGTGTTTACAATCTTCTATGAAGGACTTGGAGGAGGAACCCGCCTTGCAATGCCGAAGACAATTTGCGCGCCGGACTCCTCGTCATTGAAGCCTGGTTCAGGGGCTACTGAGGGAGTCCTGGATTAGGGGGTGTCCGGGTAGCCGGACTATACCTTCAGCCGGACTCCAGGACTATGAAGATACAAGATTGAAGACTTCGTCCCGTGTCCGGAAGGGACTTTCCTTGGCGTGGAAGGCAAGCTTGGCGATGCGGATATTCAAGATCTCCTACCATTGTAACCGACTCTGTGTAACCCTAACCCTATCCGGTGTCTATATAAACCAGAGGGTTCTAGTCCGTAGGACAATCTCATCATACAACAATCGTACCATAGGCTAGCTTCTAGGGTTTAGCCTCCTTGATCTCGTGGTAGATCCACTCTTGTACTACCCATATCATCAATATTAATCAAGCAGGAGTAGGGTTTTACCTCCATCGAGAGGGCCCGAACCTGGGTAAACTTCATGTCCCTTGTCTCCTGTTACCATCCGGCCTAGACGCACAGTTCGGGACCCCCTACCCGAGATCCACCGGTTTTGACACCGACAGTCGGCATGAAGACAATTGAACAAATCCAAAAGGTCGGCCTTGATGATATCCCAAAAATTCTGATAGAATTCTGCGGCGAAACCATCTGGCCCTGGAGCTTTGTTATGTTCCATTTGGAACACCGCCGCTCTCACCTCCTCTTCCGGGAATGGTGCCGTTAGGATATCATTTTCTTCTACCGTCACTTGTGGAATATCATCCGTTTGGGTCTCGTCAAGGGTGAAGTTACCTTCAACTGATGCTCCAAACAGAGATTTGTAGTATTTGGTGATATACTTCTTGAGCTCCTCCTATCCTTCGATCCGCCCCTCATCTTGTTGGAGACTGTAAATACATTTTTTCTTATGCTGGCCATTGGCGATCAATTGGAAGTATTTTGTATTACTATCACCCATCAAGAAGAAGTCAGCTTTGGATCTCTGGTAGTATTTGATCTCCTCTTCTCGCAAAACACGTGCAACCTTCTCGTTAGAATGATTTTTCAGATCAATCTCTTGTTGAGATAAGGTGCGCGTCTCTGCAATTTTGTCGAGGTCGTCAATAATGGTAGAGAGTCTTTGTTTTTCTTTTTTATATATCGAGTTGGCGTGTTTCGCCCATCCAGTGAGGTGTTTCCTCATGGCCCTTATTTTAAAGTTCCATCTCTGAATAGGTGTACGACCAACAGCGGGCTTCTCCCAAACATTCTTGATTATGTCTACAAATCCATCCCGATGCAGCCATCCCAATTCAAATTTGAAAGGGCGACAGGCGTTTGGGTTCGTAGAGTTAGAGTCCAGAATTATGGGTGCATGATCCGTTAACGCCTCGATACGCTCTAGGGCTCGCACGGTTACCAGAGGAAATTTTAGTTCCCATTCGGTGTCCATGAGTACCCTATCGAGTTTCTCGTATGTCGGCACAGATCGGTTATTAGCCCAGGTGAACTGCCGCCCCGACATACTGGCCTCCCGAAGATTCAAACTGTCTATCACAACATTGAATACGAAAGGCCAATGAGTGTCGAAGCGGTCATTATTTTTCTCTTGCTGGTACCTAAGGATATTAAAGTCCCCTCCAATAAGCATTGGATATGGGTTATCCTTAGCCAGGTTCACCAATTCACGAAGGAAGGCCGACTTATACTCATCTTGGACAGCCCCATAGACTGCGACCAGGGTCCATGTAAAATTATCAGCTCTGTTTCGTAAGTGAAATTTCATATGAAATTCACCAGTCGAAAAAGCCAACAAGTCCATGGTGGTGGTCTGTATCCCAAGAAGGATTCCTCCAGACCTTCCACGAGCTTGCAGACTATGCCACGTGTAGTCGAAACCACCTGATAGGTGATCAAGGACATGCGGGCGGAAGTCACATTTACCAGCCTCCGAAATTGCCACAAAATCCAACCCATGTTCACGCACACAATCACCGACGTGTTTATGTTTAGCCAAGTCTGAGAGACCTCTGCTATTCCAAAACATGCCTCTCATGTGGAAACTCGGGTCGGTGTTGAACATTTCGCCTTCTTGGGCTGTTTTTGTTTCTTTTTAGAGGAATGCGATTTAGATTTTCGTGAAGACGCTGTGAAGTCACAGAACATGGACCCAGGTCTTGCGTCATCCAAACCAACCTCGGTAACCTCACCAACCAAGTGGGAGACAAGCGGACCATCATATTTGGCATCCGCTTCATCCTCATCCTCGGTTTCGGGGTTAGGTAGGGCACTATTACACTTTGGAGAAACCTTTAAACGGTCAACCTCCATATTTTTAAGTGCTCCAACCGAAAGATTAATTTCATTATCATTCTTTCCCATGGATATACCAACATTTTTAAGGCTACAGGAAATACATGTATCCGAAAATGAAAGAAAAGATTTAGCAGGCGAGGTACCTGGCGTGGAGTCCAAATTCCTCGAGGCTTGTCATCGCATTACCTTAGCTAGTGAATGTTCATTTGTCGAAGAAGAACCATCCGCGGAGATGGCGTGACGGTTACTACGCCGAAGCGGCGAAGCCAGCCCTCCAGACATAGTACCCATCGGTGTCTTCGGTCGAGCCGATGGTGTTGGTTGCTGCAAAATCGGCAGGCTCCATTCTGTCCCTAAGGTCGGTTAAGAGGGATGTGCCGCAGGTCCCACCGGCACGATCGCCACGGGTGCCGGGGCCGAGCCACTCGGACAATCCGCTAATGGACCGAGAGGAACCACGGCAACCGGAGCTGAAGAAGCATCCACGGGTGACATCTTGGAACCTTGCGCGCGCACCGGAGCAGGATCGTCAACATGCCCTGCAGGCGGTGCGCCCGTACCCACGACCGGCTGCACGAGCGCAGAAGATGCAGCACCGGCTGGCTGCACTACTGACGGTGCACCCTCAACCATGGCCGGAAGAACTGCATGCAGGCCACTGCGCATGCACACATGCAGCCACACCTGGGTGTGCAACCGCATCAAGCAGCAAGAGTGCTTCATTTCCTGTAATGGATGTAGTACTAGTATCTCCCTGTTGGTCAACTCCAGTACCAGCCGCCACGATGGTGTCCACATCAAGGTCAGCTCCTGCATCAGTCTGCAAAGGAGCGTCCAATACATTCACAAAGCGATTATCAGTCTCCATTAGAATGGTCCCAGCAGATGACGTATTGGACTGAGCAGCACCCCTTTCAGAATTTTTCCCATTTTTGTTCGCATCTTGATCAGGGAAAACATCATCTCGGTTAGCCCCGTGGTCTGGACCGTCATCATCGTGCTCCCAAATGTGAGGGATGAAATCATCTTCGGGTATGAAATCGTCCTCCTCAAGCACGGACCGAAGATTGTACCCGTTAAGCTTGACATAAACCCCAGCCGAGACCGAGGCAAGACCTGCACCATCTTCTTTTTTAAACATGTTTAAATTCAAAACCGCCACCTGGATGCGCACAATGCCACGACGGCGCAAACATACCAAGTCAACATCCTGAGTAGCACCGATGACGGATCCCACTGCCCACAAACCAAGAAAGTGACGAAGTGGCGGTGGAACACCAGCTACATGTACCCAAACTGGCTTTAGCGGATTATAAGATGGTCTGACATCTGATTCTGATTTCCATTCACTGATAGCAATTACCACATCGTGAGACTTGACTTTGAACTCAAAAGCAGCAACTCTCTCTAGAACCTCCATATATGGGAAAGCAACCAGGAATGCATCATTGCCATGGGGAACGGCCTCCCACTTCCAAGGAGTTAGGACCGAGGAAATTTTTGCAATCTCAGTCTCCACAACAGCAGCTGTGACCGAACCTCCAGATATCTTTACCAGACCAGTCGGTGAGGATGATGGTGCAAGGTGTTCCCTGAAAACCGAGTCCGGCAGGTGCACAAACATAGCCTCATTAAGACCAACACCCCCGAAAGATGCCATTGGCTTCGGCTGCTTCAACACAGAACAACGATGTAGAGGGTGCTTATAGTTATTACAAATATAACAGTCATGCGTAATGGTGCAATCTTTTGAGAGATGATCATCATTCCTGCACTTTTAACACCACAAATTTGCTTTCTTTGCTACACGACCCAGCTCGGGAAGTGTCCGCCTGAGACGCAGCCACAACGGGGTTGGGCCGCATAGGCGGCACAGGTGCGGCACTCGAAGGCGGAGCAAAGATCGAAGGCCCTGTGGTCGGCTGAGAACGAACCATGTTACTCTTTCTCTTTTTCTTTTTCGGACGGCTGGACGAAGGTACAACAGCCTGCTGCAGGGGCACTCCAAAGGCAAACGACCCCTAGGAAACTGGGGGCAAGGCGGCCTGCCTGACCGCGATAGTCGAGCCTCCCGCCTGTGGCGGCCCAGCCGAGCGGTCGAATCCGGCGAAACGCTGCTGAGGGTCCAGTGCGGTCGTGGCGTTAGGGCTCTGGGGAGGCACCTTGACAGGAGGCGGCCCTAAAGGCTGGCCACCCTTGTGAGACGGAGATGTCCTAGAAGGCTGGCCGCCCTTGGATGGCGGAGGAGCCTGGCCGGCCATGGAGGCGGAGGTCAGGGCGCAGAGAACAAACGCGTACGAAGGCCTTGGCGGCGGACGGGAGCATCGATCTGGAGGCGACTCGGAGACAGCAGGATGGTCCCATGCACCAACGGAGCCCGATCTATGGGAAAAGTCAGCACAACGGGGCCACTCCAGCTTCCTCATGGGACCACCTGTCATGGACGCATCCTGCTTGGCCCTGGTTGTCGACGTCGCGATCGCGGCCTCCTCCGAAGAATGCGGATCGCGATCCGCCTCCGCAGTCTCCTCCACCATTGCTGAAGAAGAGGCCACCGCCGGGATGAACGCACCCAGTGCGACGGCCTGCACCACGCGAGGGCGCGGGAGTGGCCCCTTCCAAGGCCTAATGTGCACCCCGCGGGCAGCCGTTCGAGGTGTCCCCGCCGTCGAGCTAGGTGCTTGGCGTTCCGGCGAACTTCTGCATGCAGACGACACACCATTACGTGAAACGGAACTGCTGCTCACCTGGTCATTAGATGCCTCCGGCGGTGAATATAAATAAACATAAACCATTAAGTTTTCTTCCTTGTCCAATGTCAACAATTTTGGCATATAATATTTTGATGAGGGCTCACAATCACAAAAGATTTCTAGCATAGTATATTTATATGTGAATCTTCTCTTTTCTTATTAATTCTTTCATGAGTTGCATCATAGAATAATGCTACGTTTTTCAATCTCTAATAAAATTTTCTACTTATACTTTTCCTTACGTGGTGTCATCACCTACCATAAGATTAGTATATGATCTTCTTGATTTATTTCCTTTCTGTTATTTATTTCCTTTCTTTTATTTATTTCATTATTTCTTTTTCTTTTATTTTCAACATGAAAGTAAAGAAAGCAAAAACTCAAACTAAACTTTATTATATAACTTGCACACGATTACAAGGATAGATCACTAAGCAAACTCTCAAAGAAGAAATGATCGAACTAAACTTTTATTCATCTAAAGAAAAAGGTCAAACTAAAATAGCTAAAAGCAAAAGGATAGTGGGATGATACGATACCGGGGCACCTACCCCAAGCTTGGTGGAAGCCAAGGGGAGTGCCCATACTCGATACTCAGTTCTCTTTTGGTGGTGAAGAAGATGATGTTGGTGATGAAGTAGTGGTCTTGTCCTCGAATTTCCATGGCAGTGGTCCACCATCATAAGATGAGGAGTGAGTCTCACGGGTCCTGCAACTAGCAGCCAAACTGATACCTTTAAACCTCGCCTCATATTCAAAGACTTGGCTTTGGAGGTCGTAGATCTGGCTTTGGAGGAAGTTGATTTGCTCGTTGAGGGTGAAGACGATGTTCTTCATGGGCTTGCCATCCACCTTGAGATCACGGGAGAGGTCCGTGATCATAAGGTGATTGGCGTTGAGTCCACGCTCCACCATCCCCTTGCACCGGAAGACGTCCTGCTCCATAGCTTCAAGCCTGGCCTCCACGGTTTCCGTCCCCTTGGGACATGGCACATCGCGGAGGTGAAGCACCCCCTCATGCATCTAGATGACCCGAGGGTGCTGCACCACCTCCCGAAGGTATGGGTTGATGACGTTCTTGAAGAACTTGTCCTTAGAAGAGCTTGAAGCAGCCATGGTAGATGGGATCTAACAGATAACAACAAGGAAAAGAAAATAGAGGATTTCTCCATGATACGGTGATCAACAGGTTCGAGAAGTATATATAGATTTTTTATCTTGGGGGACAACCAAGTTGTAGAAAAACGGAGTCCGGAAGGTGTCCGAGGTGGGCACAACCCACCTGGGCGCGCCTGGCGCACCCTGGTATCTTGTGCCCACCAGGGTACGCTTCCTAGAAGTTTCTTTATTTCCTAAATTTCTAAATATTCCAAAACTGATAAAAAATATTTTTGCGGATTTTTCGGAGTCCGTTTACTTACCGTATCATGTACCTCCCTATTTTCTCGATTCTGGAGTGTTCCGAAAGGACTCTTTTATGTGTTCTTCCGAAGTTTGTACAATATACTTTCAACATTAATGGGCGTACCTGAGATATAACGTTTTATTTTTGCCCATTAACAACCTTTGGGTTAGGACCTTCGGAATTATTTATTTTGATGGCTCCAGACCGATAAACCTCCTCGATGACATACATGCCTTCCCATTTTGAGAGGAGTTTTCCTGCAAAGAATCTGAAATGAGAGTTGTACAAAAGAACCTATTCTCCAACTTTAAACTCACGCTTTTGGATTCTTTTGTCATGCCATCTTTTAACTTTTTCTTTAAATAATTTTGCATTTTCATAAGCTTGGGTTCTCCATTCATCTAATGAGCTAATATCAAATAGCCTTTTTTCACCGGCAAGTTTGAAATCATAATTGAGTTCTTTGATTGCCCAATATGCTTTATGTTCTAACTCAAGAGGCAAATGATAGGCTTTTCCATAAACCATTTTGTAAGGAGACATACCCATAGGATTTCTATATGTTGTTCTATAAGCCCAAAGTGCATCATCTAATTTCTTAGACCAATTCTTCCTGGACCTATTGACAGTCTTTTGCAAAATTAATTTTATTTCTCTATTGCTAAGTTCAACTTGACCACTAGACTTAGGATGATAAGGTGATGCAATTCTATGGTTAACATCATACTTTGCAAGCATTTTACGGAAAGCACCATGAATAAAGTGTGAACCACCATCAGTCATTAAATATCTAGGGACTCCAAACCTTGGGAAAATAACTTCCTTAAGCATTTTAATAGAGGTGTTGTGATCATCACCACTGGTTGGAATAGCTTCTACCCATTTAGTAACATAATCAACATCAACCAAATATGTGTATACCCATTAGAGGAAGGAAAAGGTCCCATTTAATCAAATACCCAAATAATGGTTCAACAACAAGTGAATAATTCATAGGCATTTCTTGACGCTTCCCCATATTACCTATTTTTTGGCATTCATCACAAGATAAGACGAACTTACGGGCATACTTGAAGAGAGTAGGCCAATAAAATCCACATTGCAATACCTTGTGAGCAGTTCTAACTCCAGCATGATGCCCTCCATAAGCCTAGGAGTGACATTTCCGTAGGATTTGTCCTTGTTCATGCTCAGGTACACAACGTCTAATAATACCATATACTCCTTCTTTATAAAGATGTGGGTCATCCCAAAAGTAATGTCTTAAATCATAGATTTTTTTTCTTTTGTTGGTATGTAAAGCTAGGAGGTAAATATTTAGCAACAATGTAACTAGCATAATCAGCATACCAAGGAGTACTATGAGCAACATTTATAGCAGCTAACTGCTCATCAGGAAAACTATCATCAATAAGTAGTGGGTCATCAGGCATATTTTCAAGCCTAGATAAATTATCAGCTACGGGGTTCTCAGCTCGTTTTCTACCAATGATATGTAAATCAAATTCTTGTATCAAGAGAACCCATCAAATAAGTCTAGGTTTAGCATATTTCTTTTCCATAAGATATTTAATAGCAGCATGGTATGTGTGAATAGTTACTTTGGAATCAACAATATAAGGTCTAAATTTATCACAAGCAAACACCACTGCTAATAATTCTTTTTCAGTAGTAGCATAATTTCTTTGAGCACTGTCTAGAGTTTTACTAGCATAATCGATTACATTAAGTTTCTTATCAACTCTTTGCCCTAGAACAACGCCAACAACATAATCACTAACATCACACATAATTTCAAACGGCAAGTTCCAATCAGGTGGTTGAACAATAGGTGCAGAAATTAAGGCTTTCTTGAGTGTTTCAAAGGCTTCTAAACAATCATCATCAAAAACAAAAGGAATATCGTTTTGCAAGAGAGTCATAAGAGGCCTAGAAATTTTAGAAAAGTCTTTGATAAATCTCCTATAGAAACCAACATGACCTAAGAAACTACGAATACCATTTATATCTTTAGAACATGGCATTTTCTCAATTGCATCAACCTTATCTTTGTCCACTTCAATACCTCTTTCAAAAAATTTATGACCCAAGACAATGCCTTCATTAACCATAAAGTGGCACTTCTCCCAATTCAAGACAAGATTTTTTTGTTCACATCTCCGCAAAACTCGATCAAGATTGCTTAAACAATCATCAAAAGACTTCCCATAAACAGAAAAGTGATCCATGAAAACCTCAACAATCTTATCACAAAAGTCAGAGAATATAGCACTCATACGTCTTTGAAAGGTAGCAAGTGCATTACATAAACCGAAAGGCATACGTCTATAAGCATAGGTTCCAAAAGGACAAGTAAAAGTGGTATTTTCTTTATCAGGTTGAGAAACAGGTACTTGTGAAAAACTAGAATATCCATCAAGGAAGCAAAAATGTATGTGCTTAGATAAGCTTTCAAGCATTTGATTAATAAAAGGCAGAGGGTAATGATCCTTTCTAGTTGCTTTGTTTAGTTTTCTAAAATCAATTACATTCTATAGCCTGTAACAATTCTTTGTGGAGTAAGTTCATTCTTATCATTAGGAATAACAGTTATACCTCCTTTCTTAGGGACACAATGAATAGGACTCACCCATCTACTATGAGTTATAGGATATATTATACCTGCTTCGAGAAGTTTTAATATTTCCGTTCTTACCACTTCTTTCATCTTCCGATTTAACCGACATTGGTGATCAACAACGGGTTTAGCATCAGGTTCCATTTTAATTTTGTGCTGACATAGAGTGGGACTAATTCCTTTTAAATCACCAAGAGTATATCCAATAGCAGCTCGGTGCTTCCTTGGAACTTTCAATAATCTTTCTTCTTCATGTTCTGAAAGGTTAGCACTGGTAATAACAGGATATATCTTCTTTTCATCAAGATAAGCATATTTCAGAGTGTGTGGCAATTGTTTTAATTCAAACAAAGAATCACCTTTAGGTGAAGGAGGACCTCCCAGAGCTTCAATAGGCAAATTGTGTTTAAGCATAGGACGTTGTTCAAAGAAAATCTTATCTATTTCAGTTCTTTAATGCATATGAAAATCATTTTCATGGTCTAGCAAGTATTGTTCTAAAGGATTAGTAGGTGGTACAACAATAGAAGCAAGAACAATTAATTCATCTTTACTAGGCAATTCTTTTTCATGAAGCTTTCTACTAAACTTGGAAAAATTGAACTCATGAGACTCATCACCAAAACTAACACCGACAGTTTGTTTCTCACAGCCTATTCCAGCATTAACAGTGTTCAAGAAAGGTCTACCAAATATAATGGGACAAAATTCATCTTGTGGGGAACCAAGAACAAGAAAATCAGTAGGGTATTTTATTTTCCCACACAAGACTTCAACATCTCTAACAATCCCAATTGGTGATATAGTATCTCTATTAGCAAGTTTAATAGTGACATCTATGTCTTCTATCTCTGCGGGTGCTATGTCATCCATAATTTCTTGATATAAGGTGTAAGGAATAGCACTCACACTAGCACCCAAGTCACAGAAACCATGATAACAGTGATCTCCTATTTTAACTGAGATGACGGGCATGCCAACAACACGTCTGTGTTTATCTTTGTTATCAGGTTTGGCAATTCTAGCAGCTTCTTCACAAAAGTAAATAACATGACCATCCATATCTTCTTCCCAGAGATATTTAACCATAGCAATACTAGGTTCTACTTTAATTTGTTCATCAGGTTTAGGTGTTCTAATATAACTTCTGTTAACCATACTTGAAACTTTAGCATGTTCCTTTATCCTAACAGGGAAAGGTGGTTTCTCTATATAAGCAGAAGGAACAACTGAATCAACATTATAAACTATAGTTTCTTCTTTAACTAGTACCGGTTCTTTAGTTTCTTCTTTTAATAGGTGGGTGATATTTAAACCACTTCCCTTTAGGGAGATCAACATGAGTAGAAAATGATTCATAGAATGAAGCTACTATCTCAGAGTCAAATCCATGTTTAGTGCTAAAATTTTGAAAAGCATCGATATTCATCAAAGATTTAACATAAATATTCAAGGAGACTCAAGCGTCTAAGCTTGAGGATGCCCCGGAAGGCATCCCCTCTTTGTTCAACAAGTATCGGTATGTTTTCGGATTCGTTTCGTTCATGCGATATGTGCAATCTTGGAGCGTCTTTGGCATTTAGTTTTCACTTTTATTTTATGCACAATGCTGGTATGAGATAGTCCTTGGTTGATTTATAGAATTCTCATTGCACTTCACTTAAATCTTTTGAGTATGGCTTTATAGAATGCTTCATGTGCTTCACTTATATCATTTGAAGTTTGGATTGCCTGTTTCTCTTCATATAGAAAACCGCCATTTGTAGAATGCTCTTTTGCTTCACTTATATTTGTTAGAGCGTGGTCATATCTTTTGCAGAAATAATTAAACTCTCTTGCTTCACTTATATCTATTTAGAGAGATGACAGGAATTGGTCATTCAGATGGTTAGTCATAAAATCCTACATAAAACTTGTAGATCACTAAATATGATATGTTTGATTCCTTGCAATAGTTTTGCGATATAAAGATGATGATATTAGAGTCATGCTAGTGGGTAGTTGTGTATTAGTAGAAATACTTGTGTTGAGGTTTGTGATTCCCGTAGCATGCACGTATGGTGAACCGTTATGTAACGAAGTCGGAGCATGAGGTACTTATTGATTGTCTTCCTTATGAGTGGCGGTCGGGGACGAGTGATGGTATTTTCCTACCAATCTATCCCCCTAGGGGCATGCGTAGTAGTACTTTGCTTTGAGGGCTAATAAACTTTTGCAATAAGTATATGAGTTCTTTATGACTAATGTGAGTCCATGGATTATACGCACTCTCACCCTTCCATCATTGCTAGCCTCTTCGGTACCGTGCATTGCCCTTTCTCACCTCGAGAGTTGGTGCAAACTTCGCCGGTACATCCAAACCCTGTCGGTGTCAAAACCGGCGGAGGTCCCGAACTGTGCGTCTAAGGGGGATGATAACATGAGGCGGGGGACACGATGTTTACCCAGGTTCGGGCCCTCTCGATGGAGGTAATACCCTACTTCCTGCTTGATTGATCTTGATGATATGAGTGTTACAAGAGTTGATCTACCACGAGATCGTAGAGGCTAAACCCTAGAAGCTAGCCTATGGTATGATTGTTGTTGTCCTACGGACTAAACCCTCGGGTTTATATAGACACCGGAGGGGGCTAGGGTTACACAGAGTCGGTTACAAGGGAGGAGATCTACATATCCGTATTGCCAAGCTTGCCTTCCACGCCAAGGAGAGTCCCATCCGGACACGGGACGAAGTCTTCAATCTTGTATCTTCATAGTCCAACAGTCCGGCCAAAGGATATAGTCCGGCTATCCGAGGACCCCCTAATCCAAGACTCCCTCAGTAGCCCCTGAACCAGACTTCAATGACGATGAGTCCGGCGTGCAGATTTGTCTTCGGCATTGCAAGGCGGGTTCCTTCCCCGAATACTCCATAGAAGATTCTGAACACAAGGATAGTGTCCGGCTCTGCAAAACCAGTTCCACATACCATCGTAGAGAGAATAATATTTCCACAAATCTAATATGCTGACACGTTTGGCAGCATGACATCATACCACGACCCGGTCATTATTCGAACTATTTTTCTCAACCAGTTACTGCACATATTGCGAGGCAGTTTTCTTGGCACGTCTTGTTGAAGCATAGATCATGTCCCTTTATCACGGGATTCTCATCAATACGGATGTGGGCAACCTAACCACGCCATCAATTACGGTGCTTGGGGAATAAGCGAGTTTTACTAGGCAGGTGGGGAGGCGTATGCCCTTTTAAAGGGGCAAGGATTCCTCTTTTTACCCACACCTTCTTCCTCCTTGCTCATCCATTCTTGCGCACTCGAGCCTCCAGCACCCAATTTCGCGTTTTTCTCTCAAACCACTCCAAGCATGTCCGGAGCCGGAGGCAAGTGGATGGTCTCCTCCGTCACGGAGGAGGACATCACAAAGCTACGGGGAGCCGGATATCTGGCTGCGGACATCGCACACGGGCTGCTAGATGCGGGGCAGATCATCTCTATGCCCGAACCCCATGAGAGGGTGGTTTTCCTTACCCACTTCGTCCGCGGACTGGGATTTCCCCTCCACCCGTTTGTCCGCAGGCTCATGTTCTACTACGGGCTGGATTTTCACGATCTGGCCCCCAATTTCATCCTCAACATTTCGGCGTTTATCGTCGTGTACGAGGCCTTCCTCTGCATCGGGCCCCACTTTGGCCTGTGGCTGAAGACCTTCAATGTTAAACCGAAGGTGGTGGTCGGCCAGCAAGCGGAGTGCGGAGGCGCCATGGTGGGCAAAATGCCTAATGTCACCTAGTTCGAAGGCTCCTATGTGGAGACCATAAAGGGGTGGCAATCGAGGTGGTTCTACATCACCAAGCCGCGTGACACCAAATGGGTGGCGGCCCCCGAATTCCGATCCGGAATCCCCACGCGGCTCACCTCCTGGAAAGAGAAGGGCCTATCCTGGGGTTCATCGATGGAGCTGACCGGACTCCAGAAATGCATCAGGAACATGATGAGCAAGAAAATCAAGCTTGTCAACATGGTCTAGGTCATGCTCTTCCGCCGGATCCTCCCGTGTCAACGACGGGCATTCAAATTGTGGGAGTTCGACCCGGCCGAGCACCAGACGCTGCGTGAGCTCTTTGACACGATGCAAAAGGACGTCTGGAAGGTGCTGTTCAAGGGAGCCGAGGTGCCTCCTCCCCTTACTGAGGACCGCGGACTCAGCGCAAAGCGCCATGCCAATCCGGTAAGTTTTTTATATCTCATAGGGTGTTTATTTTCCCCAGTTTAATCATGTGCGGGATCTAAGTATCCACGCCATTAACAGGACTGGGTAGAGACAGCGGAGCAGATCAATTGCCCCAGCCCCTTGCCTGAGGATCTAGCAGATGCTCTCTTAACGGAGATGCTAGTCCCGGCGCTTACGAGCTGCCGACGAAGAAGGCCAAGAAGAAGGCCACGGGGACCCGAAAGGGTCTCCGGCGCACGGTTGTGTCGGACTCATCGTCCGAACACTCCGAGGCGCACTCCTCCCACAAAAACAAGGAGGAGGAGGAGGAAAGTCCCCCCCCCAGCCGGGGGAGACAAGAAAAGGAAGGACGACGCAACCGGGGAGGCCGAAGGGTCCAAGAAGAGAAGAACCCTCCTTCCGGGCTGCTCCACGACCGCTGCCTACAGCGACGACGAGTGGTTGCCAAGGGACAAGCCCCTGGCAAAGTCGTAACTATCCGGATACCATAGTAATTAATGATATGTTTCTATTGCACTGCTTCTCCTTATGCCGAACATGATTATGCGGTCCGTCCCGAGCCCGTATCGACGTATCTTCGTCTGACGGTTCTTTGGACTCGTTGGATATGAATAGTGATTCACTTCCGACCGCCTCCACACCTCGTCCTACGGACAACGTCGAGGTGTTGTCTCAAAAGGCACCGAGCCGAGGGGAGGTAGTCCTGGAGGCGCCTCGAGGCGACCTTCCGGACCCTGGGCGCAAAGGGAGCAAGACTCCCATGGGCTCCAAGTTCGGCCCCTAGGCGAACACTGCGCCGGAACCTCCGGTGGTTCCGGACTCCGGCAGGCGACCCCCCGTTAAGAGGGGCAAGCCGCCCGTGCCGGTGGCCTCTGTCCATCCAGAGGCACCGGACAACTTGCTGGAAGCGCTTCGCAACGCTTCCATCGACGAAGAGCACCGCACTATCATGAGTGCGGTGATCGAGAAGGTTTAGCCCGCCAAAAGCGGACTAAGTGAAGCTTGTGCCAGCCTCCTAACAGGCTTTCAGGTAAATAATCAAATTATAGGAAAATATTACCGCATAGACAGTAGGCCCTGATGCTTTGTTTGGCATTCGCGAAGAAAGGCCGAATAGAGGATCAAATAATGACTCAGGAGTCTAATCAGAATATGTCTATGTGCATATGCAGGCTTCACTGCTGGCCGCTGCCGCACGTACTGCAGAGGTTGCTGCACTGAAGTAGGACCTTGAGCGGTCCGAGGAAGAGCTCGGCCTTACCACGAGGCGGCTCGAAGAGAACAAAGGTAAGCAATACCTTGTCTATACATTAAAAATAAATTTGCTTGTAAAATAATAGGATCATCATGAATTTGCCAGGGTCCACGACCGAAGCGGCGATCCTGAAGAAGGCATTGTCCGAGGCCAAAGACAAAGCGGCCAAGGAGCACATTGAGCGAGAAAAGCAAGAAGCCCGGGTAGGCGAGGTGCAGCAAGAGCTCGAGGCTCTTGCCAAAAAACACGAGTCCTTTGAGCTTGAATCTAAGACGCGAGAGTCCGAGCTAGCGAAGGCGCTCGAGAGCGCACAAAACGCCAAGGCTGAAGCCCACAAGGCCCTCCAGGAGATTGATGCGGTGAAGAAGATAGCAGCGGGTAAGGCATTCATTATGCAAAGCAAGCATGTGAAGGAAACTTTCCTTTTACTTACCCGAGTTCAGAGCTCTCCAGGAGCGTTCGCAGATCTTGCCCGCAGTGTGCTGGATGCCGCGGAGTTTAACCGAGTTGAGGAAGGGAGCTCGACGGAAAAGTTGTTCTGGTCTTAGTATACTGGGACCGAACACCCAATACCCTTGAGCGACAAGCTGAAGCAACGGGTCAAGCTTCACAAGGTGGCCGTACAGGCCATGAAGGGTCTTATAGTCCGGATGTGGCCTGGCGATCCCCTGCCTGACAGCTACTTCGGTCTGGTGAGGCGGCTTGTGGATGCCTGCCCATGACCTGAAGTCATAAAGTGGTCCATCTGCATCGAGGGTGCGTGCAGGGCTTTTGCCCGGGCAAAGGTGCACTGGGCGAAGCTGGACGCCGTAAAGCTGGTGAAGGAGGGGCCGCCGGAGGGCAAGGAGCATCGCCGCCCCGAAATGTATTATGACAGTGTCCTGAAGGGTTCCCGCCTTGTGGCGGAGGAATGTGCTAAAGATGTAATTTTTGAATGAACGTGCTCTTGTGATCCTGTAATGTGAAACGAGTTCATCTGCACTATGCAACGCTTTTTGAATTTAAAATATTACCTTCTGTGCGGCCGTTTATAAAATCTGAGAGTTGGCCAGTCGTCGGCTTCTGCCCCCATGTAACTCGTACTGAGGTGTTCGGGATAAACCTGAGCACTCTTTATCCCAATTTTGGGTCCTTCGAGGGAGGTCTTCAGCACAACGAACCAGGCAATCAGACTATAAGGCTTTATCACTCTCACTTAGCCATAGAAGTCTACAATTTTAAATTTTGGCGAAGCCCCTAGTATTCGGAAGGCCGAATTTGGGGCGCTATATACGCCTAAGTCGGGCAAGGTTGACTCCTCGCCCGAAGAGGAAAAAGTCTTTAAGGACTTGAGACCTCTCGAACAGCGACCAGCTCTCGCCTTATCATGACAGTCAGTTTTTAGCTTTCTCTACTGAGGTGCTCGTCCGGAAGAACCGGGACACAATCGCAGTAGTTCTCCCAGCGCTACCTTAGCTGATATAGCGGAACGTAAGGTACCAAAACATGGGAACCGGGCAAACCCAACTATTGACCCAAGACATGATTCGGAGCTGATGCATATAATGCTATAAGTTCAGGGTGCCGCACTGTCGAAAGTGTTCGGACTTCTCACGCCGTATTATGGGGTATACGAAAGCCCCTGGCATGCTGGTCGTACCAGAATGTACGGGTGCAAGTTGTCGTAAATAAACATACAAGAAAAAGGAAGGATAATGCAATAATAGACAAATGTTATGCATTGTTATTTAAATAATACGTCGAAGCGTACTGATACAAGTAGTCAATAAGCAAAAAATAGGACTATTTGACATGTCCTATCCAAGGGCAAGCTGCGTATGGGTATTAAAAAACGGGTATGTCGATTGTTATTAGAGACCACCTGGGGATTCCCTTGTACGTCTTAGCTTCTTGCCTCCTTGGTTGTTCCTTCCCGTAATGTGTCCAGCAATCATACTACCGGAAAGGGCTTCCAGGGAGTAAGGTCCTGAAAGAGAGAAAATGATAAAGGTATGCAGCCCCTAGGGTGGTTGAGCCGCATTGCGGGATGTGCCCTGATCATGCCCCCGCCTATTCCCATGGTATTTTCAGTGCATAATTATGTACACGCGGCACGGATTCCGTCGCTTGACTGGGACTAGGACGGGTGCCGAATTGCTAGGCGAGCTCTGAACATGCCAGACGATCCTGTTGCAGGTTACTCCGGACTCGCTTGACGGTGTCCGGAGGCTTTATCGCCGAATTGGCGGTTTGCCTTAAAAGGCTGCTTTGTGCTTCTGCTGCGAGGGCCGCAATGTGCTCCTCCGTGCGGAGCGAGCGTTCTGTGTTTCCATTGACTGTTATGACCCCCCTAGGTCCTGCATCTTGAGCTTGAGGTATGCGTAATGCAGTATCGCATTGAATTTTGCAAATGCGGTTCGCCCGAGTAGTGCGTGATAGCCACTGCGGAAGGAGACGATATCGAAGATTAACTCCT
Source organism: Aegilops umbellulata (assembly GCA_032464435.1). Lineage (NCBI taxonomy): Eukaryota > Viridiplantae > Streptophyta > Magnoliopsida > Poales > Poaceae > Aegilops > Aegilops umbellulata. The sequence continues at coordinate 336,138,287 of CP136056.1, read as the reverse complement.
CGCTTCGGAAGTTGTTCGGAGATCCGAAGACCACTTCCAGTGTGATAGAGCCCGTGCAATGAGCCTCTACACCTGGGATGACGCCCTTAAAGGTGGTTTTGGTGGGTTTGATCCTCGAGGGATCTATACCCATTTTGCACACTGTATCATGATAGAGCAGGTTCAGGCTGCTGCCGCCGTCCATAAGGACTCGAGTGAGGTGAAATCCGTCAATGATGGGGTCTAGGACCAATGTGGCGGATCCGCCATGACGGATACTAGTGGGGTGGTCCCTGTGATCGAAGGTGATCGGACAAGAGGACCATGGGTTGAACTTTGGGGCGACAGGCTCTATCGCATAGACGTCCCTTAGTGCATGCTTCTGTTCCCTCTTGGGAATGTGGGTTGCGTATATCATGTTCACCGTCTTCACTTGTGGGGGGAACCTCTTCTGTCCTCCCGTGTTCGGCGGCCGGCGCTCCTCCTCGTCATCACTATGCAGCCCCTTGTCCTTGTTTTTGGCATTCAACTTGCCGGCCTGCTTGAACACCCATCATTCTCTGTTGGTGTGATTGGCTGGCTTATCGGGGGTGCCGTGGATTTGACACGAGCAATCAAGTATGCGATCCAAACTGGACGGGCCCGGAGTACTTCTTTTGAATGCCTTTTTCCGCTGACCGGATCTAGAGCCTCTGAATCCGGCATTGACTGCCATATCTTCGGCATTATTGCTGTTGTTGCGGCGCTTGTGTCTGTTACGACGTGGTCTGTCGTTAGCATCTTTGGTATCTGAAGTGCCAAGATTTCTTGGTGTGTTGTTGCTGCGAGCCAGCCAGCTATCTTCTCCCGCGCAAAAGCGGGTCATGAGTGTCGTGAGGGCTGCCATAGATTTTGGCTTCTCTTGGCCGAGGTGCCGGGCGAGCCATTCGTCATGGATGTTATGCTTAAATGCCGCTAAGGCCTCTGCATCCGGACAATCGAGTATTTGATTCTTCTTAGTTAGGAGCCGTGTCCAGAATTGCCTGGCCGATTCCCCTGGCTGCTGAGTTATATGGCTCAAGTCATCAGCATCCGATGGTCGCACATAAGTGCCGTGGAAGTTGTCAAGGAATGCATTTTCCAAATCCTCCCAACTACCAACGGAGTCTGCTGGCAAGCTATTCAGCCAATGCCGAGCTGAATCTTTGAGTTTTAGTGGGAGGTACTTGATGGCATATAGATCATCACCGCGAGCCATGTGGATGTGGAGGAGGAAATCCTCAATCCATACCGTGGGATCTGTTGTACCATCATATGATCCAATATTTACGGGTTTAAAACCCTCTGGGAATTCGTGATTCATTACTTCATCGGTGAAGCATAGGGGGTGTGCGGTGACATCAGTTGATGGGCATCTCCATAGCCCGTTGATTAGCCGCGTCGATGTGAGAATTTCTCCTTTTTGTCTTCTCCACACAACCTCCATCATCATATTCTATTCCACCCATAGTGCTATATCCATGGCTTGCGCTCATGTATTGCATGAGGGTTGAAAAGGCTGAAGCACGTTAAAAAGTATGAACCAATTGCTCGGCTTGTCATCGTGGTTGTGCATGATGTGAATATTTGTGTGGTGAAGATGGGGTATAGCCAGACTATATGATTTTGTAGGGATAACTTTCTTTGGCCATGTTACTTTGAAAAGACATGATTGCTTTATTAGTAGGCTTGAAGTATTATTGTTTTTATGTCAAATGATAGACTATTGCCTTGAATCACTCGTGTCTTAATATTCATGCCATGATTAGATACATGATCAAGATTATGCAAGGTAGCATTCCACATCAAAAATTATCTTTTTTATCATTTACCTACTTGAGGACGAGCAGGAATTAAGCTTGGGGATGCTGATACGTCTCCATCGTATCTATAATTTTTTATTGTTCCATGCCAATATTATACAACTTTCATATACTTTTGGCAACTTTTTATACTATTTTTGGGACTAACATAATGATCCAGTGCCCAGTGCCAGTTCCTGTTTGTTGCATGTTTTATGTTTTGCAGAAACCCCATATCAAACAGAGTCCAAACGGGATAAAAACTGACGTAGAATATTTTTGGAATATTTGGGAAATATGGGAGGAAGAATCAACGCGAGACGGTGCCCGAGGTGGCCATGAGGCAGGGGCGCGCCTGCCCCCTGGGCGTGCCCCTGGCCCTTGTGGGCCCCTCGTAAGGCGGTTGCTGCTCTTCTTTGGCCGCAAGAAAGCTATTTTTTGGAAAAAAAATCTTGGGGAAGGTTTCGATCCAATCGGAGTTACGGATCTCCAGATATATAAGAAACGGTGAAAGGGCAAAATACGAGAACGCAGAAACAGAGAGAGACAGAGAGACAGATCCAATCTCGAAGGGGCTCTCGTCCCTCCCATGCCATGGAGGCCAAGGACCAGAGGGGAAACCCTTCTCCCATCTAGGGAGGAGGTCAAGGAAGAAGAAGAAGAAGGGGCCCCTCTCCCCCTCCCTCTCGGTGGCGCCAGAACGCTGCCATGGCCATCATCATCATCACCTTGATCTTCACCAATACCTCTGCCATCTTCACCAACATCTCCATCACCTTCCCCCTCTATCTACAGCGTTCCACTCTCCCGCAACCCACTGTACCCTCTACTTGAACATGGTGCTTTATGCTTCATATTATTAACCAATGATGTGTTGCCATCCTATGGTTTCTGAGTAGATTTTCGTTGTCTTATCGGTGGTTGATTGTAGCGACCCGACCTCAAACGGTCAAGTCTCTGTGCTTCAGTGTCATCCCTGGATTGGTAATGCTGACACACACAGTACTCGAAGGATTTATAACAGAGTAGCAATCGCACACTTATTACATCGAATGTCTCAAAAGAGAACTTATTACAATAAATAATGCTTAAGGCCATCTAACACGATAACAGTGGAAGGCTTGGAAGGTCAAGTGAGTCCATTAACTCCAACGGCATAGCTGAGTGCATGACAACGACTTATCGCACCTTTACTCGTCGTCTGAAAAGTCTGCAACATAATACGATGCAACCCGAAAACGGTTCAGCACATGGAATATGCTGGCAATATAACACAGTAGAGCAATGAACAGATAAATGCTATCACTACATGCATATGTGGCTAGTGGAGGCTATATGGTTATATGTTTTTTGCGAAAAAGCCAATATTTTCCTACAACAAAGGAATAAATTTTATTTAACTATCATGGTAGTTGAAACATCATTGAGAAGGTACCTCCAACTCAATCCCAATTAAAAGTAATTATCAACCCAACAAATTTAATTAGAGTGATGAGATACCATAGGATAATCCAAGTACTAGATACTCAAGATGTCCATAACTGGGGACACGGCTAACCATGATTAGTTTGTACACTCTGCAGAGGTTTGTGCACTTTTCCCCACAAGACTCGATCGCCTCCGTTGGATTTCTCGCACTACATGGTGTTTGAGAAACGGATGACTGAGACACAGTCTTTCAGAAGCATTAACTCATTACTCCAGATGGACAGTTACATCTACTTCCCTCTACATCTGCTAGCCCACCACTGAAAGAGGTCACACAACATACTCAACTATGCCAGAGCCCATAATAGCTTGTGGCTGCACATGGAAGTTTCTAGCAGGAATAGTCTTATGATCCCTTTGAGCCTGGGTGGTGAACCAAATGGACAGCACTGGTCTATCCCCAGGTGCCCGCAACCAATCCACCCAGATGTGTATTAAAGTAGCCACCTTAAGTTGAAACATTAAGTAAACAAACTCTCATCTGTCATGGAATACACTCAAACCCAAACCACGTCTACGAGCATAGCATGGCAATATAAGCATAACGTAGAAGTAACTCCCAGGGTTTGATAATAAAATAGGTAATAGGTTCTACCTCGTCAACTACTTCCCAAACCCACATGTTAAGAGATCCTACTCATGCAATGTTTGAGGATTGTAACTAATGCACAAAAACTGGGTATGAAAATAGTATGATCAATGTGTTAGTTGCCTTGTTGACGATCCGAAAAACCTAGTGACTCGTAGTAGCACGCTTCGCATTCCGGGAATTCTATCACAAACAAACAATAACATACATGAGCAATCAAGCAAAGATGCATCGGTAAAACTCAAATAAGAAGATCTAACCAGAAAATTCAACTTAAGAACTCCGGTTTGCAAAAAGAATCAAATCAAACGGAGCAACGAAACTCAAACTGTGAAAGAAACAAGATCCGATTACTAATCTGGACTAAATTCAAGTTTTACAGTACCAAAATCTTGTTCAAGTTAATTAAATAGAAACAGGGCTTCGATACGAAGATCTAGGTGCTTGAATCGCCCGATTCCGATAAACGAGCGAAAAGATAAACTGGAAAAAAAATCGGGTCAGAAATCGCGAACGGAAATAATCGCGAAAAACCCTGAAAAAGAAAAACTGACGAACAGGCTAACGAACGAACGTTCGCTGTCTGTGACTAACGGGTGAACGGCGTTCGTTTAAACGAACAAACAGACGAACGTCCGCAAAATAAACAAACCGACGGGAAAACCGATCTATTCTAAAAAAACGAAACTAGGGTTTTTGAAAATAAAACCAAACGGTTAAAAAAAAGGCGGCTACCTTGAAATCCGGCGGGTCGACGGGCGGCGTGCGGCTCCGGCGGGGCAAGGCGGCGGCGAGGTGGTGGGGCGGCGCAGCGAGGCGGCAGCGCGGCGGTGGCGGGGCAGCGCGGCGGCGGCGGCGGCGCGACGCGCTAGGGTTTGGGGAGGCGTGGGCGTCGGGGTGGGCTGCGGGGCTGGCGGCCTCGGCTTAAAAAGGCCGGCCGGGTGGAGTCCCAGTCGGTTACGGCCCGAAGTCGGTTTCCCTTTTTTTTTAAATATTCTGACGTGCAGAAAAAGAAAGAAAAGAAATACTAAACGAACACCAAAAATCCCGAAATAAATTTTCCCCGTCGTCGAAAAATATGCCGGACAAGGTGAACATTTATTTGGGCCTAAAATGCAATTTTTTAAAACGCGTATTTTCCTAATTCAAATAAAATTGCAATAAAATCTGAATAAAATCAAATATTTGATTTTAATACATTTCCTCCAATATTTCATTTGTTTTGGAGAAGTCATATTATCTCCTCTCATATATTTTTAATATGAAATATTTTTGGAGAGAAAATAAATTAAAACCAAAGTGATCCTTGTTTCAATATTTGATAAAAGTCAAACATGAACACGGTGAAGTCCCCAACTCTCTCCGAGGGTCCTTGAGTTGCTTAGAATTTCGAGGATCGCCAAACGAAATGCAATAAAATATGATATGCATGAATGGCCTATGTATAACATTCCAAATTGAAAATTTGGGATGTTACAAACCTACCCCCTTAAGATGAATCTCGCCCTCGAGATTCGGGTTGGCTAGAAAATAGGTGCGGGTGGTCTTTGCATAGATCATCCTCTCGTTCCCAGGTGGCTTCATCCTCGGTATGGTGGATCCACTGAACTTTGCAAAACTTGATAACCTTGCTGCGAGTAACCCGGCTGGCAAACTCTAGAATCTTGACATGTTTCTCCTCATATGTCCAATCACTATCCAACTGAATTGCTTCCAGGGGCACTGTATCCCTAAGCGGAATGTCGGCCATCTCTGCATGGCACTTCTTCAACTGGGAAGCATGAAACACATCATGTACTCCCGACAGTCCTTCAGGTAACTCCAACTTGTAGGCAACTTCTCCCATGCGTTCCCAACATGGTACGGTCCTACAAATCTCGGGGCTAGGTTTCCCTTAACTCCAAAACGTTTAACTCCTCGAAGAGGTGATACTCGCAGATACGCTCTGTCTCCGATTTCATAGACTACCACCTTGCATTTCGAATCTGCATAACTCTTCTGTCGGGACTGAGCTACCTTCAGTCTATCCCGAATCAGCTTAAACTTCTCTTCAGATTCCTTAATCAAATCCGGTCCAAACAACTGGCGGTCTCCAACTCCATCCCACATCAACGGTGTTCGGCATCTTCTTCCATACAAGGCTTCGAAAGGTGCCATCTTCAAACTGGCTTGATAGCTATTATTGTAAGAGAACTCTGCGTAGGGCAAGTTGTCATCCGAATTAGATTCGTAATCTAGCACACAAGCTCTCAACATGTCCTCCAGAATCTGATTGACTCTCTCAGTCTATCCATTTGTCTGTGGGTGAAAAGTTGTACTGAACTCTAGCCTGGTTCCCAAAGTCTGGTGCAACTGGTGCCAAAACTTTGAAGTAAACTGTGTTCCTCTATCTGATACGATGGTCCTCGGAACTCCGTGCAAACATACGATCCTGGTCATGTATATCTTGGCCAACTTTGCACTTCTATAAGTGGTTTTCACTGGGATAAAGTGGGCTACTTTGGTCAAGCGATCCACTACTACCCAGATAGAATCATAACCCGATCGGGTCCTGGGTAATCCGGTGATAAAATCCATGCCAAGCTTATCCCACTTCCATTCGGGTATCGGCATAGGCTGCAGTAATCCTGCTGGCTTCTGATGTTCTTCCTTCACTCTCTGACATACATCACATACGGCTACATACTCGGCAATATCCTTCTTCATACCTGTCCACCAAAAACGCTCCTTCAAATCCAAATACATCTTAGTGTTTCCGGGGAGTATCGAGTATGGCGAGTCATGAGCTTCCTGAAGTATCAACTTCCTGATCACTGTATTATTGGGCACATATATACGGTCCTCAAACCATAAGGTGTCGTGCTCATCCTCACAAAAACCTTTGGCTTTCCCTTTCACTCATCTTCTCCTTCATCTCGGCAATCTCCTTGTGAAAGTGCAACTATCCCTAGGTGGTTTTGGTAATTCCTGACAACATATAGCTCATTGAGCTAATGCTGTTTCAAGACTAATATTTCAGGAAAGCTCAATGATTGGCATGGCATGGATGAGAAAAGTGGACCCCTCAAAATGCTAAGGACAAAAGGATTGGCTCAAGCGCAAAAGTTCAAGACTCTGCATTTTCTATTTTAGTGATCCAAGATCACATTGAGTCTATAGGAAAAGCCAATACTATGAAGGAGGGATGAGGTGTTGCTTAATGAGGCTCTTGCTCAAAGTGCTTAGTGATATGCTCCAAAGCCCTCAACTACTTTCTCACATCCACATATGACCCAAACCAAAAGTCAAACTCGGCCCCACCAATTCTTTCTATCCGGCGCCACCGAGTTCAGATGTCATAGCCACTGCCACAAACCCTAGGCAAATCGGTCTCACCGATAGGGATCTCGGTCTCACCGAGATGGGGTTGTAATCTCTCTGTTTCCCTTTGTAACGTTTTGGTCCTACCGAGATGAGCGATCGGTCCCACTGAGATTGCAATGTAAACTCTCTGTTTCCCTTTTGTAACATTTCGGTCTCACCGAAATGAGAGAATCGGTCCCACCGAGTTTACCTTAACAACTCTCTGGTTAGCTTATTACCAAAATCGGTCTCACCGAGTTTCGGTAATCGGTCTCACTGAGATTACGTTATGCCCTAACCCTAACCATATTGGTCCTACCGAGTTGCATGTCGGTCCCACCGAAAATCCCAACAGTCACTAGATTTGTTGAATCGGTCCGACCGAGTTTATCAATTTGGTCCCACCGAGTTTGGCAAGTTGTGTGTAACGGTTAGATTTTGTGTGGAGTCTATAAATACCCACCCACCTCCTCTTCATTCATGGAGAGAGCCATCCGAACGAACCTACACTTCCAACCTACATTTTCTGAGAGAGAACCACCTACACTTGTGTTGAGACCAAGATATTCCATTCCTACCATATGAATCTTGATCTCTAGCCTTCCCCAAGTTGCTTTCCACTCAAATCTTCTTTCCACCAAATCCAAATCATGTGAGAGAGAGTTGAGTGTTGGGGAGACTATCATTTGAAGCACAAGAGCAAGGAGTTCATCATCAACACACCATTTGTTACTTTTTGGAGAGTGGTGTCTCCTAGATTGGCTAGGTGTCACTTGGGAGCCTCCGACAAGATTGTGGAGTTGAACCAAGGAGTTTGTAAGGGCAAGGATATCACCTACTTCCTGAAGATCTACCGCTAGTGAGGCAAGTCCTTCGTGGGCGTCGGCCATGGTGGGATAGACAAGGTTGCTTCTTCGTGGACCCTTCGTGGGTGGAGCCCTCCGTGAACTCGCGCAACCATTACCCTTCGTGGGTTGAAGTCTCCATCAACGTGGATGTATGATAGCACCACCTATCGGAACCACGACAAAAACATCTGTGTCTCCAATTGCGTTTGAATCCTCCAAACCCTTCCCTTTACATTCTTGCAAGTTGCATGCTTTACTTTCCGCTGCTCATATACTCTTTGCATGCTTGCTTGAATTGTGTTAAGATTGCTTGACTTGTTCTAAGTTGCTAAAATCTGCCAAGAACTAAAATTGGAAAAAGGCTAGATTTTTATTTGGTCAAGTAGTCTAATCACCCCCCCTCTAGACATACTTTCGATCCTACAAGCGGTATCAGAGCGTTGGTCTTCATTTGCTTTGATTTCCATAGCTTTTGATAGTCATAGCCTTGGTTTCACAACCTAGGAGAGTATGGCATCTAGCGAAGGAAATTACCACCATAGAGGTCTTTACTTTGATGGTACTAATTTTGCTAGTTGGAAGCATAAGATGAAAAATGTATATTCTTGGACATAACCCCGCCGTTTGGGCTATTGTGTGTATTGGCTTGCAAGGCGAATTCTTCGATGGGAGAGAACCGAACCGTGAAGCTACCATGGAAGAGTTGAAGATGCTGCAATACAATGCTCAAGCTTGTGATATCCTCTTCAATGGTTTGTGCCCCGAAGAATTCAACGAAATCAACCGTCTTGAGAATGCAAAGGAAATTTGGGATACTTTGATTGATATGCACGAAGGTACCGACTCCGTCAAGGAATCCAATTTGGATGTGCTTCAAAGTCAACTTGACATGTTCAAAATGAAGGATGGTGAAGGTGTCGCTGAAATGTACTCTAGGCTTGCTCTTATCACAAATGAGATTGCCGCCTTAGGAAGTGAAGAGATGACCGACAAATTCATCATCAAGAAGATCCTAAGAGCTTTGGATGGAAAATATGATACTGTATGCACATTGATCCAAATGATGCCCAATTACAAAGATCTCAAGCCAACGGAAGTCATTGGAAGAATTGTTGCTCATGAGATGTCACTCAAGGATAAGGAGCAGCTCCATAACAAGTCAAGTGGTGCTTACAAAGCCTCATGTGAAGCTCCCACATCATCAAGTGAGAAACAAACCTTCAATGAAGAATTGAGCCTAATGGTGAAGAACTTCAACAAGTTCTACAAGAGTAGAAGCAAAGAGAGAAGTTCCAAGTCAAGGTCCTACAATGACAAAAGATCTTCTAGTCGAGAGCGTAATTGCTACAATTGTGGAAGACCCGGACACTACTTCAATGAGTGTACGGCCCCCTACAAAATAAGAGAAGATTCTCCCAAAAGAAGAAGTAGAAGAGAAGCATCACCATCAAGGGAGAGAAAGACTAGGGATGATCGTTATGACGAAGACCCTCTCGGAGAAGCAAGGATTCAGAAAGGAAGGACAAGTCATCAAGGAGCTACACAAAACGAAGACATCAAACTCATGTTGGTGAATGGGTATCCGGCTCTGACTCTGACAATCACTCCGAGAGAAGCTGTCACTCCGACTCCGAATATACTCAAGATGGAGGTGTTGCCGCTCTAGCACTTGTGTCAACCAACTCCTATGACATATTTGATTCACCAAATGAAGGAATTGGGAGATGCTTCATGGCCAAAGGTCCAAAGGTATCATACCCCGAGTATGTTGATTTCAATAGTGATGAAGATGACTTGTTAGGTGATGATAATTTACTTGTTGACAACTCTAGTGATGAATACTATGATGAAACGTCAATTAATCATGCTAATCAAGATGAAACGAATGACAATGATAAGGAGAAGATTGAGTCTCTAACTAAAGAACTAAACACTCTTAAGTTAGCTCATGAAACTATCTTAGGAGATCATCGAGAACTTTTAGGACTCATGAGAAATTACGTTTTGAGAAGCTCAATCTTGAGCAAGAGCATGAGTTCTTAAAGGCAATCAATGATGATCTTTGCAAGAAAAGCTCTTCTTACATTGCCAAGCGTTTACTCTTATCCACTTACATGCCTCAAGTCAAGTCTAGTAACAAGAACAAGAAGGATTCTTCCTCTAGTAGTAACAATAATCATGCTAAATCCAATGTTGTTGCTTCTAGTAGTTATCTTGATTCCACTAATGATTCCCTTAGCCAAGTTACACTTGAGCAAGAAAATAGCTTATTGAAGGGAATTATAGAGGAAGGTGTTTACAAGAGCCTTGCCGGGAGTAAGCAATTCGAGGAAATTTTACGCAAGCAAGGAAGGCACCGGAAGAACCAAGGTATTGGTTTTGAACGGAAGTTCAATGCCAATGGAGTTGAGTGGGAAGAAGATCAATACCCCAAGACGAAGTTTGTTCCTCAACAAGAGAAGTATGATCCTACTTCCTTCAAAGGGACACAAGCTCAAGATGATCTTCCACCACAAGACCACAAGGAAAAAGGCAAGGACAAGCTTCAAGAGGAAATTGATGCATTTGAAGAAGCTCCTAAGGCCTTGGTCAAGTGGGTTCCCAAGACTACATCAACTTCCACTTCATCAAGTACAACTACAACTCCGAGGATTCCCATCAAGATGGTGTGGATCCCGAAGAAAAAGAACTACAGAGTTCTTGAGGGTGACTCCGCCAACATAATTCACTCTTATCATTTTGGCAAGAGCAAGTGCAATCAACTTCCACATCTTGCACTAGTTGAAGGAGTCACAAACCCTCTTGTTGGTAAGACAAGGGACAAGGTAACCGAATGCTCTCATAGACATCATCTTGTGTGTGCATCACTCTATGTCTATGGATATCCTTGTTTGTTCCTTGTGGGACTAACCCGTGTAGGTATTGAAAGTGTAACTCACTCCAAAGGATAGCTCCGAATGATCTATATCAACTTAGAGCATCCACATCTTCAACGTTTACATGAAGTCATCATCGACAAAACCCAAGGTTAGTTCATCCCTCTTAGGGGGGACCTCACATCTAGGGGGAGCTTTACTCTAAGAATTGAGCTAAAGCAACTCCAAAGGTGTGAACACAACAACGCTTTATGTAAAAGTGGTAACCCCACTTGTGCTGAAACGATGAGTATGACCTATGATCCAATGTTCTCATTTGACTCCTAAGTCAATATACTCATATATAGATGACCTAGTCATTGCCAATTGCTTGATAGATGCTAGAATTGGTTGTGCATGCCTTGCCACATATTTCATTTGCCATTTTATTGTGTGAGCATGTTGGTTGCATTATTTACTCATTTGAGGACATCCACTTGTTGTTTTGATTGGTTGGTTTCTTTTTCTCTTGCTAAGTGGATGGACAAGAATGCCTAAGAACCTTCTCTAGCTATCTATGCTCTTCTCGTCTCAAACTCTATTCATGCTGCATCACAAAGTTTGATCAAGTTAGATTCGAACCACTCTGTGTGAGGAGCACTCGGAGTCCCCGATTCGTCATAGACTTAAACTTCCAAAACTTCTTTGTGCGTTTCGGTCTGACCGATTCATCCTTTTCGGTCATACCGAGATCACTAAGTCGATCTAGGTTTTCAATCTCGGTGCAAGCGATTTGAAATTTTCGGTCACACCGAGTTGCAGTAACTGCTTGCAGTTATGCATCTCAGTGCCACCAAGTTGTTCCACTCGGTCACACCGACAGGGTCATGCTATATATACCCACGGGCCAAAATTTGGAAAACTTTCCGAACCTATTCGCCCACGCTCAGCCTGCTCTGCCTCCCTAGGTCTCCGGATCGTCCTCCTCGTCGCCAGCCGCCTCCAGTCGCTGGTCTCCGCCGCCGTCAATAGGATCGTCTCTGCCGTTGCCGCCGTAGCAAGTCCATCGCTGCACTAGGGTATGGACTTGATCCTTGTGTTGTTCTCACTCCGATTCCCCAGCACATTGTTTTGCCATGTATCTTGCCACGATTGATATCACTCTATCCAATGAAAACACTCCGTAGTTTAGATGTGGATTGAAAATTTAGGGTTAGGTTTCCGCCGAAACCATCTCGGACCGACCGAGTTGTTGAAATCGGTTCCACTGATTTCGCTTAGGCCATTGCACATGTGATTCTTGGTCTGACCGAGAATTTCAAACCGGTGTGACCGAGTTCGAGTCTTTGTGAAACCCTAGCAGTCTCGGTGCCACCGAACGGTCTAACTGAGTTCACTAGTTTAGGTTCCAACAGCTGCTTCGGTATCACCGAGATTTCAAATCGGTAGATCCGAGATGCTTTCTGGGGAAAACTAAAACTAAGTTTTTGATCCATTCTTTTGCAAAAACCTCTACACTTTGTGATGCTCATCCACTCTACCTCATCTATAATCTATTCACAGGGTCAGTTGTCAGTGTTTGCATCATGTCAGATCAGAGTGACAGTCAGAACAAGTCTGAGGAGCAGGTTCACATGAGTGAGGGCACTAGTCCCTCTAGCAGCTCAAATGATGGAAGCAGGAGCACACCCAACAACTTGACAAAGGCTGCCACAAGGGCCAGCAAGAAGATAACCTCAGATTCTGAGGATGAGGACTATGTGGCTGAGGAGGAAGAAGCCACCTCAAAGAAGAAAGTGCTCAAAAAGGAGAAAGTCACAGCTGCTGCAACTAAGCCAGGAATGAAGACAAAGGCTCCAGCAAGAAGACAACTAATGTCTAAGCCAAGAAAAGTTGCCACTGGAGAGACAATGGTGTTCACTCTTGAACCCAAGGAAGCTGGAGATGGCAAGAAGATGAAAGAGAGGGTTAAGAAGACCACTACCAGAGTTCTAGGCAAGCCCTCTATGATGAGAGACTCTGAAGAGGAAGAGGAAGAGGTTGTTCCACCAGCACCTAAAGCCCAGAAGCTCATGGGAGATGCCATAAGATCAGGGGCTGCTCCATCTAAGCCCAAAGAAGCTCCCAAGCCAGCTGCTCCAAAACCCAAAACTGCACCCAAGAGGAGCAACAGGAACATCCCAGCAGCAGAGAAGAACAAGGCCCCAGTGCCTGAAGCTGCAATGCAAGTAGAAGATGATGAGTCACATGTATTGAGGAAGTTGAAGCCAAAAATTCCAGATCACAATGATGTTCATCCAGTAGCTGAGAACATGAAGATAAGGAAGGATTCAGGATTGAGGCTATAGAGAGAGTCAAATCCATATGCCACCAGAAGAAGAACTGCTATGGACTACAGGTTCCATACCAAGGAACAGGAGGACTTCTATGAGAGAGTGTTGCTTGACAAGAAGCCAATAGTGTGTGACATGAGATGGGTGGACTGGAAATATATCAAGGAAAATGAAGAACACTATCCTGGAGTCTATGATAGTTTCAAGGCTTGTGGAGTTGATGAGTTTGTGGCTCAGAAGCTCACAAAGTGGAATGATGAGCTTATCATGCAGTTCTACTCCACAGCTCACTTCTACCCAGATGGAAGGATTGTCTGGATGTCTGAAGGCACTAGGTACCAGTCAACTGTTGAAGAGTGGGCTAAATTGATCAATGCTCCTGAGGAGAGTGAAGATGAATTGGATGTCTATGCCAAGAAGAAGAAGGATCACAACTCCATGGCTAGCATGTACAAGGAAATTCCTGATGCAGATCTTGAGACTCACCAACTAGGATCTATGAAACACTTGCTGTCAGGCCTACCCAGAATCAACTGGATCCTCAGGCACACACTTCTGCCCGAGTTTGGTGATCACAGAATGATCAGAGGTCACTCCATCAACTTGCTACACATTTTTGATGTTCCACAGAAGTTCAAGGTCATGAGCCTAATTGTGGAAACCATAAAGAGGACAGCTGCAGATCAGAAGAGGAGTTGTGGGTATGCCCCACAGATTCAGGAGCTGATCAACTCCAAGATGGGCACTGGCACATATCTGCTGGACAAGGAGCACCTGCCCATCTACCCAGACTTTGAGGATAATACTGTGGTGATGGATGAAAATGAACCATCTTCTGTGCAAGCACAAGCAAAGAGGGAGAAGGCAAGGACTGAGAAAGCTGCAAAGATGTCAACCATGGATGAAGCATCTTAGTATCTTCTGAAGAGCAAGCAAGATCAGCTTGGCTACTTGATTGCCTCCACTCTGAGGATTGAGAAGGGACTGGCCACCCTGACTCGAAACCAGGAGAGCTTGGAGAGGATCATGGAGCAGAAGTTCTATGACTTAGATGTGAAGGTCACTGAGATACAGTCTGTTGTTGAGCAACTTCAGGAGGAAGTGCTGGAGAAGAAGGGCAAGACACCAGAGCAACTTCATCTGCTTTTGCTAGAGTGCACAGAGGTCAGAGAACTGCTGATATGCCTGTTACAGACACCAGAGCAACTTCATCTGCACCAGCTACAGCTTCAGTACCACCAGCTCCAGCACCTACTCCACCAGCTCCATCTACATCGACCGACGCCTTCGTCCTTGGAGTTCTGTCTACACCACCACCTGAAGACCAAGCCTGAGTGTCCATCTAGCACTATGCATTTTCTATGAACTTTTTGGTAACTTGTTGCCAATGGGGGAGAAAATGTATAGATCATAGGCTTCGAGAGAGAGTGTTGCTTTTGTTCTCTCTTGCGTTTTTCTTTGGTGGTTGAACTTTGTTATTTGCTCATTTGAGAAACTTTATGCTTGTGATACTTGGATGATCATGTGTTTGATCATATACTACCTTTATGCTTGTTGGATGAGATTATCCTTTTTATTCCATATGATCACTCACTTTGCTTGGTGATGAGTGCATGTATTTTAATTATTATCATTTTGAGCGCTCCACCAAGATGTATGTGACATGGAAGAGTAACCCATGATCCTAACTCTTTGTGCATTTGCAGTCCAAAGCAAATCTTAAACTATGCACAAATTTAGGGGGGGCTCTTGCTTTTCACATACTTCTCAAAGCGACAATGTTTTTCACTCTTATTATCATTTGTCGAAGCTTTGATCTATATGTTGTCATCAATTACCAAAAAGGGGGAGACTGAAAGTGCAACTATCCCTAGGTGGTTTTGGTAATTCCTAACAACATATAGCTCACTGAGCTAATGCTGTTTCAAGACTAATATTTCAGGAAAGCTCAATGATTGGCATGGCATGGATGAGAAAAGTGGACCCGTCAAAATGCTAAGGACAAAAGGATTGCCTCAAGATCAAAAGTTCAAGACTCTACATTTTCTATTTTAGTGATCCAAGATCACATTGAGTCTATAGGAAAAGCCAATACTATCAAGGAGGGATGAGGTGTTGCTTAATGCGGCTCTTGCTCAAAGTGCTTAGTGATATGCTCCAAAGCCCTCAACTACTTTCTCACATCCACATATGACCCAAACCAAAAGTTAAACTCGGCCCCACCGATTCTTTCTATCCGGCGCCACCGAGTTCAGATGTCATAGCCACTGCCACAAACCCTAGGCAAATCGGTCTCACCGATAGGGATCTCGGTCTCACCGAGATGGGGTTGTAATCTCTCTGTTTCCCTTCGTAACGTTTTGGTCCTACCGAGATGAGCGATCGGTCCCACCGAGATTGCAATGTAAACTCTCTGTTTCCCTTTTGTAACATTTCGGCCTCACCAAAATGAGCGAATCGGTCCCACCGAGTTTACCTGACCAACTCTCTGGTTAGCTTATTACCAAAATCGGTCTCACCGAGTTTGTGTAATCGGTCTCACCGAGATTACGTTATGCCCTAACCCTAACCATACCGGTCCCACCGAAAATCCTAATGGTCACTAGATTTGCTGAATCGGTCCGACTGAGTTTATCAATTCGGTCCCACCGAGTTTGGCAAGTTGTGTGTAACGGTTAGATTTTGTGTGGAGGCTATAAATACCCCTCCACCTCCTCTTCATTCGTGGAGAGAGCCATCAGAATGAACCTACACTTCCAACCTACATTTTCTAAGAGAGAACCACCTACACTTGTGTTGAGACCAATATATTCCATTCCTACCATATGAATCTTGATCTCTAGCCTTCCCCAAGTTGCTTTCCACTCAAATATTCTTTCCACCAAATCCAAATCATGTGAGAGAGAGTTGAGTGTTGGGGAGACTATCATTTTAAGCACAAGAGCAAGGAGTTCATCATCAACACACCATTTGTTACTTCTTGGAGAGTGGTGTCTCCTAGATTGGCTAGGTGTCACTTGGGAGCCTCTGACAAGATTGTGGAGTTGAACCAAGGAGTTTGTAAGGGCAAGGAGATCGCCTACTTCGTGAAGATCTACTGCTAGTGAGGTAAGTCCTTCGTGGGCGACGGCCATGGTGGGATAGACAAGGTTGCTTCTTCGTGGACCCTTCGTGGGTGGAGCCCTCCGTGGACTCGGCACCCGTTACCCTTCGTGGGTTGAAGTCTCCATCAACGTGGATGTACGATAGCACCACCTATCGGAACCACGACAAAAACATCCGTGTCTCCAATTGCGTTTGAATCCTCCAAACCCTTCCCTTTACATTCTTGCAAGTTGCATGCTTTACTTTCCGCTGCTCATATACTCGTTGCATGCTTGCTTGAATTGTGTTAAGATTGCTTGACTTGTTCTAAGTTGCTAAAATCTGCCAAGAACTAAAATTGGGAAAAGGCTAGATTTTTATTTGGTCAAGTAGTCTAATCACCCCCCACTAGACATAGTTTCGATCCTACACCTTGTCATCCTTCTGAGCCTCTTGAATCTTTCCCAAGAATGTAGACTGAACTTCCATTGCTTCAACAAAACCTCTAGGAACAATCTTCAAACGGAGTTCCCTGAGATTCTCGGCTAACTCCTTTGGCATCCCTCCGCTTACGAGGGTGTTGACATAACTCTTTCAGCTCAAAGCGTCTGCTACGACATTGGCCTTGCCTGGATGATAGTGCAACTTCATTTCATAATCCTTTATGAGCTCCAACCATCTCCTCTACCTGAGGTTCAGCTCCTTCTGAGTGAAGATGTACTTCAAACTCTCGTGGTCCGTGTACACATCGCAACGGTTTCCAATGAGAAAATGTCTCCAGGTCTTGAGCGCATGCACCACAGCTGCTAACTCCAAATCATGCGTGTATAACTCAACTCGTGCGGTTTCAGTTGTCGTGAGGCATTCGAAACAACTCTCCCGTCTTGCATAAGTACTCCTCCAAGTCCTAAGCGAGAGGCGTCGCAATATACTTGGATATCCTTGCGTATATCCGGCAAAATCAACACCGGGGCTGTAGTCAAACGTTTCTTAAACTCCTGGAAACTTGCTTCACATTCATCAGTCCAATGGAACTTAGTGTCCTTCTTCAACAATGTCGTCATAGGATTCGCAATCTTAGAAAAATTCTCAATGAATCTCCGATAGTATCCCGCGAGTCCAAGAAAACTGCGGATCTCTCCAACTGAGGTGGGTGCCAACCACTCAGTGACTGACTGAACCTTGGTGGGATCCACTGCTATACCTTCTCCTGATATAACATGTCCAAGAAATCCAACTTCCCTCAACCAAAACTCACATTTGCTGAACTTAGAATATAACAGATGTTCCCTAAGCTTCTTGAGAACTAAACGCAAATGCTCCCTGTGTTCCTCTTCGTTCTTAGAGTATACCAAAATACCATCAATGAAAACCACAACAAACTTATCCAAGAACTCCAGGAAACAACTAATGTGACTTTAATCCTTCTTGGCGGGTGTGGCTGGGTTAGAGCGGTTCTGATTGCTGCCTGCTCCATCCCATTTCAGTTCTTGGGGCCATTGTGGTTATAGGAACTTCCTCCATTGTGGGTGTGGCCTCCATGGTTATGGACAAGTCCACCCGAGTTCGGGGTGAAACGAGGCTTCTGCTGAGCTCCAGAATTGTACTTTCCTTGTCCATACTTCCTCTTGCGGCTCTCAATCTGTTGTTGCTTCCCTTCAATCATAAGAGCCTTGTCTACCAACTCCTGGTAGTTGTTGAATGTTGCCACCATCAACTGCATGCTCATCTCATCATTCAGCCCTTCCATAAACTTCTCCTGCTTCGCGGCATATGTGGCCACATCATCAGGGGCATAACGAGATAGCTTACTAAACTCATCTACGTACTGAGCCATAGTACAATTTCCCTGGCGTAAGTTGCGAAACTCACGCTTCTTCATGCTCATAGTTCCAGTTGAGACATGGGTTGTGTGGAATGCTTGCTGAAACTGATCCCAAGTGACATTGGCTATGGGAAAAGTGGTTGTGTAATTCTCCCACCATGAGGCTGCTGGTCCTTCCAACTGATGTGCGGCAAAATGCACCTTCTCTGCATCCATGCAAACTACAGTGGTCAACTCCCTTCCAATCTTGCGTAACCTGTCATCCGCAACTATCAGCTCAGTGCTACTGGAAAACACCGGCGACTGTAACCTCAGAAAACGGGCTAAGTTGTCAACTGGAGGAGGGTTGTTGTTGTTGTTGTTATAACTCGGGACACGGCTAACCATGATTAGTTTGTACACTCTGCAGAGGTTTGCACACTTTTCCCCATAAGACTCGATCGCCTCCGTTGGATTTCTCACACTACATGGTGTTTGAGAAACGATGACCGAGACTCAGTCTTTCAGAAGAATTAACTCTTTACTCCGGGTGGACAGTTACACCTACTTCCCTCTACATCTGCTAGCCCACAACTGAAAGAGGTCACACAACATACTCAACTATGCCAGAGCCCATAATGGCTTGTGGCTGCACACAGAAGTTTCTAGCATGAATAATCTTATGATCCCTTTGAGCGTGGGTGGCGAACCAAATGGACAGCACTGGTCTATCC
This sequence comes from Aegilops umbellulata, assembly GCA_032464435.1. Taxonomy (NCBI): domain Eukaryota; kingdom Viridiplantae; phylum Streptophyta; class Magnoliopsida; order Poales; family Poaceae; genus Aegilops; species Aegilops umbellulata. The sequence continues at coordinate 336,119,411 of CP136056.1, read as the reverse complement.
CCAGGTGCCCGCAACCAATCCACCCAGTGTATTAAAGTAGCCACCTTAAGTTGAACCATTAAGTAAACAAACTCTCATCTGTCATGGAATACTCTCAAACCCAATCCACGTCTACGAGCATAGCATGGCAATATAAGCATAACATAGAAGTAACTCCCAGGGTTTGATAATAAAGCAGGTAATAGGTTCTACCTCATCAACTACTTCCCAAACCCACGTGTTAAGAGATCCTACTCATGCAATGTTTAAGGATTGTAACTAATGCACAAAAACTGGGTATTAAAACAGTATGATCAATGTGTTACTTGCCTTGCTGACGATCCGCAAAACCTAGTGACTCGTAGTAGCACGCTTCACACTTCGGGAATTCTATCGCAAACAAACAATAACATACATGAGCAATCAAGCAAATATGCACGGGTAAAACTCAAATAAGAAGATCTAACCAGAAAGTTCAACTTAAGAACTCCGCTTTGCAAAAAGAATCAAATCAAAAGGAGCAACGAAACTCAAACTGCGAAAGAAACAAGATCCGATTACTAATCTGGACTAAAGTCAATTTTTACAGTACCAAAATCTTGTTCAAGTTGGTTAAACAGAAAGAGGGCTTCGATACGAAGATCTAGGCGCTTGAATTGCCTGATTTCGATAAACGAGCGAAACGATAAACCCAAACGAAAATCGGGTCAGAAATCGCGATCAGAAATAATCGCGAAAAACCCTGGAAAAAGAAAAACTGAGGAACAGGCTAACGAACGAACGTTCGCTGTCTGTGACTAACGGGTGAACGACGTTCGTTTAAATGAACGGATGGATGAACGTCCGCAAAATAAACAAACCGACGGAAAACTGATCTATTCTAAAAAAACGAAACTAGGGTTTTTCAAAATAAAACTGAACGGTTTAAAAAAAACGGTGGCTACCTCGAAATCCGGCAGGTCGACGGGCGGCGGCATGGATCCAACGGGGCAAGGCGGCGGCGGCGAGGTGGTGGGGCGGCGCGGCGAGGCGGCGTCGCGGCAGCGGCGGCGAGGCGGCGCGGCGAGGCCGCCGCCGCGCTAGGGTTTGGGGAGGCATAGGCGTCGGGGTGTGTTGCGGGGCTGGCGGCCTCGGCTTAAAAAGGCCGGCCGGGCGGAGTCCGAGTCGGTTACGGCCCGGAGTCGCTTTCCCTCTTAAAAAAATTCCGATATGCAGAAAAAGAAAGAAAAGAAATACTAAATGGACTCCAAAAATCCCGAAATAAATATTCCCCGTCCTCTAAAAATATGTCGGACGAGGTGAACATATATTTGGGCCTAAAATGTAATTTTGAGAAACGCGTATTTTTCCTAATTCAAATAAAATTGCAATAAAATCAGAATGAAATCAAATATTTTATTTTAATACATTTCCTCCAATATTTCATTTGTTTTGGAGAAGTCATATTATCTCCTCTCATATTTTTGGAGAGAAAATAAATTAAAGCCAAAGTGATCCTTGTTTCAATATTTGATAAAAGTCAAACATGAACACAGTGAAATCCCCAACTCTCTCCGAGGGCCCTTGAGTTGCTTAGAATTTTGAGGATCGCGAAACGAAATGCAATAAAATATGATATGCATGAATGAACCATGTATAACATTCCAAATTGAAATTTTGGGATGTTACATTGATGAATTGCTATGATTGATTTAATTTGCTCGTGGTGATGTTGTTGTCCATTGGTGCCCATCATATGAGCGCGCGCGCGTGGATCACATCATAGGGTTAGTTGTATGTTGATAGGACTATGTATTGGAGGGCAAGAGTGACAGAAGCTTCAACCTAGCATAGAAATTGATGCGTACGGGATTGAAGGGGGACCAATATATCTTAATGCTATGGTTGGGTTTTACCTTAATGAACGTTAGTAGTTGCGGACGCTTGCTAATAGTTCCAATCATAAGTGCATAGAATTCCAAGTCAGCGGTGACATGCTAGCAGTGGCCTCTCCCACATAAAACTTGCTTAAGGGACAATTTCACAACTCGTACCACCACTTTCCCACACTCACTATATTTACTTTATTCTGTCTTTATCTAAATAGCCCCTACTTTTTATTTACGCGCTCTTTATTATCTTGCAAACCTATCCAACAACACCTACAAAGTACTACTAGTTTCATACTTGTTCTAGGTAAAGCGAACGTCAAGCGTGCATAGAGTTGTATCGGTGGTCGATAGAACTTGAGGGAATATTTGTTCTACCTTTAGCTCCTCGTTGGGTTCGACACTCTTACTTATCTAAAGAGGCTACAATTGATCTCCTATACTTGTGGGTTGTCAGGCGGCATCGGCCACCATGCTAGATTGTTCCAGAGACTTCCTTTTTTAATTGCTCAGCAATGATGTTGTGGGAGACAAAGATGAACGAGGCAAGGCCTTGTGTGTAAATGTGGAAAGAGGTGCGGTTATATTTTGTAAAATTGTCATAGTTTCCTTTCTATCCGTCAGATATAGATCGGACGGTCTATATTACAAGATGGCAGGCACTCCATCATCATCAACTTGGTTTTTTATGAGTGTAGAGATGATAAGTTTGCTAACTACTAAAGTAAAGTGGAATTTTGTCCACGTTATACAAGTAAATTAAGGTGATTGTTTATCATACGGGTAAGGTTGGACAAAGGGTGGTAGGAACAAATGCTCCGCCTAGAGCATGTGTGTGTGAGATGGAGTCTTAGTGTGTGTGTGTGTGTGTGTGTGTGTGTGACGCGGGGTCCTCGGTGGCGAATGTAATTTAAGTGTGCGTGGCTTCATCGTAGAGAGGTGATGTGTATGACAGAGGCCACCAACGAGGGGGTGCGAGAGAGAAAAGGCCCGTAGAGAGGGAAGAGAAGGCGTGTGCGTGTGAGAGGAGTCGACATCGAGAGAACGTGTTTGTTCGAGAGACATCAAGGAAGACTACTATATATCGATGGTGCATGTAGGCAGGAATTAAACGAAGGGATGGTATTGTTGGTTTCGGGGATATAGGGGAAGAGTGAGAGAAGGGGGTAGCTAGAAGGAGATTGTTAAGTGTGAGTGTGTGTTTTACCCATCCAGGCGGAAGTTATGTGCACACAAGAAGAGAACGATTCGATGTGGCGTTAGGGCTGAGGGTAATTAACTACGTATGGAGACATAGGAGACCTTGAACGTGCATGTGCGAGAGGTATACATGTATACGTGGGATGTGTGTGTGTGTGTGTGGGTGCGCATGATCGAGATAAAAGAAAGAAGACATAAGTCATAAGATCAACGACATGGGAGAGATCGATCGGTATGACAATATGCATGCATGTGAGAGTGCATGGAAGAAGGCCCGATAATTGAGCATGTGTTTTTGTCTTTAAGAGATAGTGGTGTAGGCTAGAGCATGCATCTATGGCGAGTAGAGGGAGCAAGACACAACGATTGTGCAAATGAGATCAACCTATAGATGCATGTATGGAGAGACATATATAGTGTGCGTGATAGGAAGCAAGAGTGTGTCCGAGAAAGAAATGTTGAGGGAGAAACTACAGATAGATACAGAGATAGAGATGCTAGCTAGAGGGACATCGGCTAGTTTGAGTGTTGGATATGACCGCCGGGTGGTTCAGAGGGTGAAGTTATGTGTGTGTGTGAGATAAAGATAAAAAGAGGGCACATGACTGCATGTAGAGAGAAACATATATAGTGTGCATGATAGGAAGCAAGAGCGAGGGAGAGAAAGAAGGTTGATGGAGAAACAGATAAATAGAAAGATAAAGATGCTAGCTAGTGTGCGTTAGAGATATGAGTTGAGTAGATCAGAAGGCTGAGTTATGTGTGTGGGTGTGGTAGATATAGAGAGAGGGTGCATGTGAGTCACATACAAACAAATATCAGAGATAAATGAGATCCTGAGAGACCGAGTTTTATGTCTGCGAGAGAGAAAGATATTTCAAAATGAGAGTGATAGCTAGAGAGACATATGAGGGAACACAAGGTATATCTAGGGAGAGAGAATGTGTGTGAGCGACATACAAGAGAATGGTGGAAAGATATGAAACCCTGGGAGACAGAGTTTGTGTTTGTGTGTGAGAAAGAGATATTTAAGAGGAAGAGTCGTGACTTCTCAAACCTAAGGAGCGAAAGACATCTCTGTGTGAGAGGGGGTGTGCGAGTGGCACACAGAGGAATGGTAGAGAGAAATGAAAACCCGGGAGACGAAGTTTGTGTTTGTGTGAGAGAAAGAGATTTCACATGGAGAATCATAGTTAGAGACACATAGCAGGGAGTTAGATATACTTGGAGAGAGATAGAGTGATGAAGGTCGAGGGAGAGAGTACCGTCAGTGTGTTACGAAGATAAAAGATCATTGTTGACATACAGGTAGCACGAGAGATACCCGAGAGACGATGAACACATATAGGTATAGAGAGATACTCCTATATAAGCATGAGTGATAGCTATATGAGACGAATATCTGGATTAAAGGGGATTCAAATATTTAAACTGGAGATCACGACATCAATAATATCATAATGCAAATTGGTGTATCAAACATGCATATTCATTTGAATTTGGGCACACGTGTAATGTTATATAGTTTATCAATATTGGTGATCCATAGATTCTTCAATTACAAACAATGCATGGTTTATATGCAATTAATGTCTAAACGGAATTACACTATATGTTGCGTGTGTGAAACACATTATACATGTTTGAGAAGTAAAAAAACCCGCATGAAACACACATTAATTGGAGACAATTAGCGAGGAATGCATACATTGGATTTCAACATAAAGTGGTTTCAAATATTTGAAAATCCAAATTGATGGATACAACCTTATGAATCTGAGATCATGCCATTTGTTAAATGGTGTTGTGCTTTTGAAAGTATATATAAAAAATGATGTATATAGAATGTAATTCCAATTGCAAATGGATCCCGCCCGAAAAAAATAGGATACAAACGGGATTCAAATTGAGGTGGCACGGTAAATGTGCACTCTGCAAAATTTGAACAAAGCGGAGAAAGTCGCAGTAACCTCCCAAAACCAAAATCTACGAGATGGAAATCACTACTACCTATCCCTGCCACGCAAAGCCTATCTGCTGGATTTCTATAGGTTTCGATAGGGGTAGGTTTGTAATTTCACCCAAACGTGACGTAACCGCCTCTCACCCGGATTCATACACGGTGGGCGCCAAAACACAGTGTGTACTCGGCCAAAATCGACTCCCTCCCCGATTCATATTCATACACGGTGGGCGCAAAAAATAAACTCCCGTCGGCAAATATTCGGTGTATGCGAGATTACCGTCCTATCCCCAACCGACTAATGTTGCTGTGATGTAGTAGAAATTTGAAACGGGGGCTAAGTTTGTAAATTTCCTTGCATTTGAGACAAGCGCGCCCTGAATACATGGTTCCCCCTTACTCTCTACCTCCCTTTTCCCCATTCGTACTCCGTGGGCTCCAAAACACCCTCTCCACCCCACCCTCCTCCATCTGCCGCCGTTCTCCACCCCATCCACCGCCGTCCACCTCTACCATGCCGGAGCTGATACCCCGACGCTGCCGTCCATTACAAGAGATCGACCTCTCCACGGCTTTGGACCGAGATCCTTGCATCCCGTCCTCTCGCTTCATCCCTGCCGTCGTCCACCTTGTCGGTGCCGCTGCTACGACCGTCTCATCCACCGCGCCCCGCCGCCACCGTCTACCCTCCTAGATCTGCTTCCACGCTGCCGATAGCCATTGCTACCGCAGCACCGTCAAATTCTCAGCAGATGCGTACACGGCGCCACACCAGAGGCGGTAGTCTTTCGTATCTGCTCAACTTATTTATCGTAGCAAGAAAATAGATCGCCACTGCTTTATTCTGATTTCTTGTCTTGGTTGCGAAGTTGCCGTTGTCCGGTTGGCACCTTCAGATCCGCCATGGCACGCTCAACACTATACTCCCAATGCTTATGGTTTCCCCCTTTTATATTCCACACTAGTTAAATCACAATAGACTAAATTTCAAAATTGGGTCAGTCAATTTTTCAGAGCTCGACGGAGTTCGCCGATGCGATTGAAGGGGCTTGGGTGGTTGTGGGGCCTCGCCGAACGAAGAAAACTCAACGCAGGTGGGGGTTGGTGCGGGGGTGCGTGGTGGGGGTGGCGGAGGAACACAGGCGGTGGGGGCCGGTGGTCCGGCCGGCGGCCCGTGCGGTGTTCTGTATGGGAAGAATCGGAGACGAGGAAGAAGAAGGGTTAGGAGACGTAGGATCTTCATCCAACAGCCTGAAATGGTCGAGAGACAGCTGGGAGTTGCATTCTTAATACGCTCTGGTTCATCATGTGTGGGCACTTCGCAACCAACATTTTATTATCCAAAATCTGCTTGCTCTTCTTTACCATGTTCCTCTTCCGTTCTTCTTTAATATGTACTCTCTCCGTTCCTAAATACAAGTCTTTGTATAGATTCCACCATGGACTACATATAGAGCAAAATGAGTGAATCTACACTCTAAAATGTATCTAGATACATCTGTATGTGATCCATAGTGGAAATCTCTACCAAGACTTATATTTTGGAACAGAGGGAGTATGATAGTAGTACAATATGTTCCTTGTACTGAAGATGAGCAGGAACATTTGCAGTGTAGAGGTCTATATGGTCAGTTGTGATGGACACTTTGAGCCTCTTTGATTCATAGGATCTTGTAAACATAGGAATAGGATTTGTAGTGGCCTGCCCACTTGAATCCTATAATAATAGCAAGGAAATGCGGGGAGCTGTGTCGCCTTTGAGAGTTACACTGATATTAACAGTACCGCACCTTCACTTGAAGAGAGCTGGTATCCGAAGCCTTTCTAGCCGTACCGGCAATACTAGCACATATATTCCAACAAGTTCCACTTTGCTGATTTTACTCTAATGCTTAAGGTTTTCCCGTTATATCTACACTATGATCTGTGTAGCTGCTTTGTGTCGCACTAGCAGCAGTCCACTCTTGAAGCTAAGCACTGCAATGACTTACAAAATTGGCACCAAGGCATTGAGTGCCATTCTGGATGCAATGAAACTCATACGCTCCCCACCTATTGATTCTTGTTCATAATATGATCCTCATGACTATTCTAACCTCGAGGAGTCAAAGGCAGATGGCCTGTCCTATTCACCCATCAAGGTGCCTGTTCTAATTTGGTAATGTTTTATTGATTGCGGGTATCTTGCATATGTTGTCTTGCATTTCTTCTACTTTGTTGCACCGCCATCTGCTTAGTTTACTCATCATATATGTCGAGATGCCATGTCCATCCATTATCAATACATATTCCATCTGTCATCATACCATGTTTTTTCACACAAATGTTGTTCTTGTGCATCAGACATAAAAAAGGAATAGGGTGATTGCCGAACCTGAAGGAGCACTAGCAAAGTCCTTGAAAAACGTGGTGGTGCCGAAGAAATCAGACAGCACCCCACTTATATTGGTTGTACAACCAGTGACACAAAACGTAGGACCGACTCCAGCAGACTATACCCATACTTCACTGGCCACACCACTAGCCCCATCACACAGGACCTGTACTCCAGAAAAAGGTATACCGATTTCATTTGCCATAGAAAAATGTCACTCTAGCAAAAAGTACAACAAGTCCACCGACCGAAGACCTATCCCAACTACAGAGACGGCCAATTCCTGCAGATTGGAACCCCATTCCATTTATTCCCAGTTTAAAAGACAATGCTTTCAATGTTTTTAGGGACTACGTGCATATATTCGCATCATGGGAAGATTGTTGTGAAGACAAACACCATTTTCACATCTTCATGTCCAACTTACATGTAAGTGCTATTATTCATGGTTCTTATTTTCCTGTTTTCTACTGATTAAACACATCAATGATTTACATTACATTGTTGTAACTAAGCGAGGGTCAGTCTGGATAGTCATGACGAGCAAAGCTTGCTTGTGCTTTTCACGGAAGCATTGCAGTAGTGTCGGTGTTACCTGAGGAAATCACACTTTGATGGCAAGTCTATAAACAAATTTCCGGTGAAGTCTCCTGTGCTAAATTTAGAAGACATTGAATGGAAAAACCTTGTTATGCACTGGTCTCGTTCCCAGGATGAGGTATTGTCTATGAAATCACATGACAATTTGAACTTCTACTTTTCTGCATGTGCCTTACGGATCTTTTTTGCAGGAAATCTGCTCGAAGAAGAATTCCGGTTTGACAAGAACGACAGGATATCGCAAATATGCTGCCCGCTGCTTTGCTCTTGTTAGTACCTGTTGTCTTGTATCACTATACTTGTATACATACCTGGTTCATTATGTGACAACAGTATGCATGATAGCTTGCTTATCAATTGTTCGCTCCAAATTATCTGATCTGTATGAATGGTTACATTAGTGTAGAATATATCCAATGCCAATGTTTTTTCAGCTCTGCATTGTTCTTGTAAGTACATGCTGTCCTTTATCAGTGTACTTATAATGACAGGTAGTTGTTCATGTACCATCACTTTGCAGCTTATTTTCATTTTCCCTCCATTTTCTACACATCAGATCTATATTTACTCTTACCATAAGGTTGGTACTGAAGAAGTTTAGCTGTGCATTGCTCTTGGCTATACCTTTTGCCTGTATCGCTGCACTTACATTTATAGCTACTTGGTTATGTAGCATCACTCTTCATCTTATCTTAAATATTCTCTATTTTTTCGTATATTATCACATCTATATTTACTCTTAACAAAATGTAGAATAAAGGCAATGCTTTTGAAGAAGATTTTGTGGTAAATTTCTTGAATTCCCCCCCCCCCATCAACATGGACAAGGCCTTTATAGAGCCTGTCTTCACCAATAATGTAAGTTTGTTCATCTCAAGTCTTTAAACTTTGTTGTATATATTTGGTTATGCATGACTGCAACAGCTCTTTATTTTTGGTGTTTGCATCAAATTGCTTGTTTAAAGTTTATTATGTAGTTCATAAAAAAAGTTTGTCCTTTCTCAATTTAAGTTTTCAGTTGTACAACCAAGTTCCTTCTTCATACCATGTAAATTAAACTATACAGAGCAAGTGATCTTCTTTTGCACTGCATGTATGCTTCTGTTCTTCATCCGTAATCCAGTGGTGTGGTGAACCTACCCACTATAGCACAATGTCATATTCTGCAATGTCTTAACTATGAACAATGTCATATCATTCTACTATGATTTAAACCGTCTCTTTATTTTCCAATCTGAAATGGTATAAATTGACAGCACACTAACCAGTGATACTTATGAGTTCTTGATCTGTAATCCAGTGGTGTCCTGAAGCTGCCAACTCCTTCACAATGTCATTTCCTGCTATGTCTTGACCTGAACAATACCATATTGTGTTAATGCAATTTTAAACTGTGTCACTTTATTCGTCAGTAAGAAATGTGGTGAATTGTCAGCAATGATACTTTTATGTGCAAAAAATGATGTATATAGAATTTCATTCCAATCGAAAATGGATCCTGCCTGAACAAAAATGGAATACAAACTGGATTCGAATTGAATTGGCACGGTAAACGTGCACTCTTGCTCTGCAAAAATTTGAACGAAGCAGAGAAAGTCGCTGTAACCGCCCCAAACATGAGATGGAAATTACTGCCTATCCCTGACACGCAAAGCCTATCGGCTTGATTTCTATAGGTTTCGATAGGGGTAGGTTTGTAATTTCACTCAAATGTGACATAACCGCCTCTCACCCGGATTATATACGATGGGCGCCAAAACACAGTGTCTCCTCGGCCAAAATCGACTCCCTCCCTGATTCATACACGGTGGGCGCCAAAACAAACTCTCGTCGGCAAATATTCGACGTAAGCGAGATTACCGTCCTATCCCCAACCGACTAATATTGCTGTGATGTAGGAAATTTTAAACGGGGGCTAAGTTTGTAAATTTCCTCGCATTTGACAAAAGCGCGCCCTGAAGACATGGTTCCCCCTTCCTCTCTCCCTCCATTTCCCCATTCGTACTTTGTGGGCGCCAAAACACCACCCCAGCCTCCTCCATCCGCCACCCCATCCACCGCCGTCCACCTCCACCATGCCGGAGCTGATACCCCGACGTTGTCGTCCGTTACAAGAGATCGGCCTCTTTCATCCACGGCTTCGGACCGGGATCCTTGCATTCCATCCTCTCGCTTCGTCCCCGCCATCGTGCACCTTGTCGGTGCCGCTCCTACGACCGTCTCGTCCATCGCGCCCACCGCCACCCTCTACCCTCCTAGATCTGCTTCCACGCCGCCGACAGCCATCGCTACCGCAGCTACGTCAAATTCTCAGCAGATGCATACACGGTGCCGCACCAGAGGCGGTACTCTTTCTTATCTGCTCAACTTATTTATCGCAGCAAGAAAATAGATCGCCAGTGCTTTACTCTAATTTATTATCCATCACTTACTTATTAGTTGCCTTTGTCCGGTTTGCACCTTCAGATCTGCCATGGCACGCTCAACACTATACTCACAATGCTTATGGTTTCCCCCTTTTGTATTCCACACTAGTTAAATGACAGTAGACTAAATTTCAAAATTGGGTCAGTCGATTTTTGAGAGCTCGCCGGAGTTTGCCGGTGCGAAGGAAGGGGCTCGGGTGGGGACGGTGGTTGTGGGGGCGGTGGTGGGGCCTCGCCGAACAAAGAAAACTCGACGCGGGTGGGGCATTGGTGGGGGTGGCGGAGGAACACAGATGGTGGGGGCGGTTCACGGGAGGGCGGGGGGGTCGGGGCCGGTGGTTCGGCTGGCGCCCCGTGCGGTGTTCTGTATGGGAAGAATCAGAGACGAGGAAGAAGAAGGGTTAGGAGACGTAGGATCTTCATCCAACCACCTGAAACGGTCGACTGACCCAAATGACAAAAGTCAGGAGACTTGCATGCAGACATGCCTTTATATTTAATACCATCATCGTAGGTGCTTAGCACTGCTCCTGAATCCATCAAGCTAAACAATGTGCCACTCGAAATTCCAAACTTGTTGCTCAAATACGAATCTGATATGATGTTGATATTACTAAAACAGATAACGTTTACTTGGTCAGCTAATGTTCCTACTTTACTTTCGAAAAGCACATGCACCACATATAGACAGACAACAGGGAGTTGCATTCTTAATGCGCTCTTGTTCACCATGTGTGGGCATTGCGCAACGAACAATTTATTATCCAAAATCTGCTTGCCTTCTTTCGCATGTTCCTCTTTTGTTCTTCTTTAATAAGTACTCTCTCTGTTCGTAAATACAAGCCTTTGTATAGATCCCACCATGGACTATATATGGAGAAAAATGAGTGAATCTACACTCTAAAATGTATTTGTATACATCTGTATGTGATCCATAGTGGAAATATCTACAAATACTTATATTTTGGAATGGAGGGAGTATGATAGTAGTACAATATGTTCCTTGTAGTGAAGATGAGCAGGGACATTTGCAGTGTAGAGGTCTATAAGGTCGGTTGTGATGGACACTTTGAAATCTTCGGGCCTCTTTGATTCGTAGGATTTTGTAAACATAGGAATAGGAATCGTAGTGGCCTGCCCACTTGAATCCTATAAGATTAACAAGGAAATGCGGGGAGTTGTGTCGCCTTTGAGAGTTACACTGATATTAACAGTACCACCTTCAGTTGAAGAGAGCTGGTATCCGAAGCCTTTCTAGCCGTACCGGCAATACTAGCACATATATTCCAGCAAGTTCCACTTTACTGATTTTACTCCTGATGCTTACGGTTTTCCTGTTATATCTACACTATGATCTATGTAGCTGCTTTGTATCGCACTAGCAGCATTCCACTCTTGAAGCTAAACAACACACCAATGATATGTCCTAAGGTTCTTCAAATACGAATGTGATATGGTACTGACATTAGCTAACAGACACACATTTAATTGGTTAGCTAATGCTCCCAATTGAGTTTCCAAATGCATGTTGCCACATATAGAGAGACATCATGGAATTGCATTTCTTTGGGTGCTCTGATTCATCATGGGTGGGCAACCAACATTGTATAGAAAGAAGGGGAATCTCAATAATATGCTTCCTCTTCTGGTCTTTAACATGGTCCTCTTCTGTTCTTCTTTAGTAAGCACAGTATGTTCCTTGTTAGGAAGGGGAGCAGGGACATCTACAGTCGACAACTCTATTGGGCCGGTTCTGATAAATGATTTCGCACTTCGAGTTGGTCTGCCATAATATCCCGGAAATGGTGGGAGCCGCGCGGTCTTTGATAGACTAAACTGATAGTAACAGTTGTTTGCCTTCAGATTAATAGAGCTAGCCTGTAGGTGATCGATAGGCTGCATATTAGTAGCGGCAAAACCCTGTGTTTTCCAACCAGTTTCGCATTCCCGATTTATTTATGGTGGTTATGGTGTACCCCTATTATCTACACTATGATTTGCGTGCTGGCTCTAGACTCTCGTTATCATGGTTTGGCAATAAACTTTCTACACAGTATATTATGAACCTATCATCTGCGAACTATCCTTACATCTGGGCCCCCCAACAGGGAGCCTATTTTTTGTGTAGTTGTGCCAGATTATATTAATCTACTCACCATATTACAGCACACATGGGCTCTCTCATCAGAATCCAGTGATAGAACAGAAGGGTTTATAGGGAGTCTCTATTATATTACAATATCCTCTGCATTACAAAGATAATCTCACTAATATTTGTGTTTTCATGCTTTACAGATATCATCAGAAGAATATTGCGGAACAGTTCAATGGGTAACAAACTTGGAATCAAGGGACTGAGGTCCATTGTGGATGCAATGAAACCCACATGCTCCCGACCTATAGATTTGTATTCGGAATATGATCCTAATGACTATTCTGAGCTCAAGCAGTCAAAGGCAGATGGCCTATCAGGTTCACCGAATAAGGTGCCTGTTCTAATTTGGCAAGGTTTTATTGGTTGCACATATCTTGCATAAGGTGTCTTGCATTTCTTTTGCTTCATTGCACCACCATCTACTTAGTTTACTCATGATATATGTGAATATTCCATGCCCCTCCATTATCAACACCTATTCCATTTATCGTCACACCATGTTTTTCCATTCAAATGTTGTTCTTGTGTTTCAACATCCAAAAGGAATAGGGTGATTGCAGAACCTGAAGGAATACAAGCAAAGTCCTTGAAAAGGTGGTGCTACCAGATAAATCACATAGCACCCAACGTATATTGGTAATAGAACCAGCGCCACAAAACCTAGGATATCGCAACTATGCTGGTAGCTGCTTTGCTCTTGTGAGTACCTATTGTCCTATCGTTGTCCTTACATTCATACTCATGAATTATGTGACATAATTGTGCATTATAGCTTGCTTATCCAATGTTCGCTCCAAATTATCAGTTTTATATTAATGCTTAAATTAATGTAGAATAAACCCAATGCTTATGGAGAAATTTATTCTGCATTGTTCTTGTAAGTATATGTTGTCCTTAATCACTTCACTTATATTTGTCAGCTAGTTCTTCATGAACACTTTGCAGCTTATTTTCCCTTGTCCTCCATTTTTCTACACATCATATCTACATTTACTCTTGCCAAAATACTGAATAAAACAAATGTTACTGAAGAAGTTTAGCTCTGCATTGCTCTTGTCAGTGCCTTCTGCCTGTATGCCGTATTTACATTTGTAATCTGCATCTTAAGTTAAATAATCGCCATTTGTTCCTATATTTTCACATCTATATATACTCTTAACAAAATGTAGAATAAAGGCAATGCTCTTGAATAAGAGTGTGCGATAAAATTCTTGAATTCGCCCCCCCCCATCAATATGGACAAGGGCTTTATAGAGCCTGTCTTCACTACTAATGTTAGTTTGTCCTCCTTGAGCCTTCAAACTATGAACAATGGTCTGGTGAAGCTGGCCGCTCCTGCACAATGCCATTTCCTGTCGTCTTAACTATGAACAATGCCTATTATGTTAATGCTATTTTAAACCATGTCTCTTTATTTCTAACAAAGAAATGAGATGAATTGACAGCGCTAATGCTTATACGTGCAAAACATGTTATCTACCTACTTGTTTCTCTTTCAGGGTGACAACACTGCTGCTAGGAAGAACTGCCACGATGATAGTGAGACGAACCCATTGTTTGTCCCTCTAACACATGTTCCAGAGGAGAAGGCAACACATCTTGAAGGTAGGGATACAACCACGAAGTCACATCTTGATGTAGTGTCAAACTTACTCAGTGACACAAGCTCAATGAAGTCGCCGCGTGAATCTGTTCGACTTCTTCAGTCTGAAATTCAAGCAAAAATACATGCTTCCACTCAAATCTGACTGGAACTCCAATCTCTATGCAAGATTAACCGTAAGTACATGATGTTTATTGATGCTGTGCATCTTAAGTTGGTGGATATGAGCGCCAAAGAAGCGCAGTCTCATCAGGTTGCTAAGATGCTTGCGCTACAGCTCCTGGGCTGGGCTAACCTTTCTTGAACTGTTTTGAAGTGTTGTCGGTTTTGTCTATTATTTTGTCCGCCTGTTAACTTCCACTCATGGCGACCTGCCCAGTTTATGTAATCTGTTGTCTGGTTGCCCTTTATTTTCACTAGTGGCGAACTTTGATGCCGAGGGGATGTAATATGCCATAATTTCTTTGTTGTATAGTCTAGGTTTATTCTTTATCATGATGTTGTAATTTATTTGTTGTTTCTGTTGTCGTTGCTCTGAGAAAAGGTCATAATATTTGATCGGTGTGTAATGAGCCAATAGGTTAGGTTTATAAAATAATAATTTCTGTACTAAAACTGGCCGGTCGCAATCGCTAGTACGGGCTGAATCGTGGGCCTACAAGCATCTTGGGCCATTAGTTTGGTATAGTCTTAATCTTGCCCACTATTAGATTCGGGCCTTTAAAAGGCCGAGTAAACCACTTGCCTTAATTGGGCCCACAAATTAAATAGGATTTTAACGGATTGAAATGTTTTTGGGCCTTGGCTGACCCAATTACATGACGGGTAAGAAGCAGGCCGGATGTATAACGGGTCTAAATTAGGCCCAACACTCTCAAGGGCCTTTAATGGGCCTATAGGCAGTTTGGGCTAGAATGTATCCATGAAGACTACGGGTCGTTAAGAGGTCAAAAGTAACTACGGGCCATAATTAGGCCCAGGTGCAACTCGGGCCTTTAAATGGCCGAAAGTGAAACTGGGCCGAAAGAGGCCCATATATAGACAAGGCCGCTGACAGGCCGAAACTGGTATCAGGCCGAACTGTTAAACGGGTCATTAAGAGGCCGAAGAGCAAATCATGCCGCCAATGGGCCCAATGGCACAGTAGCTGTTAAAAGGGTCGTATTTGTTATGGGCCATAATTTGGCCCAAGAAATAGAAGTCAGTTAACAGGCTGGATCGGGTGTAGACCGAAATCTGGTGCAAACTATTGCAGGCTGTTAATGGACCGGATCTGACATGAGCCGTAAACTGGGCCCAGAATATTACAGTCATTTAACGGCCCGTATCTGATGTGGGCTATAATTTGGTCCAGAAAATGTTAGGCTGTTAACCGGGCGACCCATTAGATCTGATGAAATCTTGTGGGCCTATTCCTGGGCCGGCTTTTAGACCTATATTGGCCTCTATTGGGCTGTCCCACGTGTCAACGTTTCATTGGCGATCCTTGTCAAATGGACGGTTGATATCTGTCCCAACGCTAAGTCGACACGTGGTTCGTCGGCGAATGAGAATTTTACATGTGGAAAATCGCAATTGGTCGAGGCTGTTAACGGGTTATCAGATCCAAACCTGAACCCGATAGCTTAACGCCGACCCGTTACGGTGGATGCCACGCGTCGGTCACCCTTGACGAAAGCACTTCTATGACGCGTGATTTATCGTCATGGAAGTGGACACTTTCGTGATGATAAGTTTGGTAATGTCAAGGAACACTTGTACGACAACACATGTATGACTATCTTGATTCTGTCATAAAATCGCCATGGATGTACATGCATGACAGAAAATGTGACCTACTGTGACAAACACGTATCATTAAGGAAGTGTATTTTTTTGTAGTGCAAGTAACATACAGATGACAAAGGGAATAACGTATGTTGTCATTATGGTTTGACCGATAAAGATCTTCATAGAATATGTAGGAACCAATATGGGCATCCAGGTTACGCTATTGGTTATTGATCGGAGAGGTGTCTCGGTCATGTCTACATAGTTCTAGAACCCGCAGGGTCCGCAAGCTTAACGTTCGATGACGATTATGTATTATATGAGTTATGTGATTTGGTGACTGTCAGTGTCAAAACCGGTGGATCTCAGGTAGGGTGTCCCGAACTGTGCGTCTAGGCGGATGGTAACAGGAGACAAGGGACACGATGTTTTTACCCAGGTTCGGGCCCTCTTGATGGAGGTAAAACCCTACTCCTGCTTGATTAATATTGATGATATGGGTAGTACAAGAGTAGATCTACCACGAGATCAGAGAGCCTAAACCCTAGAAGCTAGCCTATGGTATGATTGTTGTTCGTCCTATGGACTAAAACCCTCCGGTTTATATAGACACCGGAGAGGGTTAGGGTTACACAGAGTCGGTTACAACGGAAGGAGATCTACGTATTCGTATCGCCAATCTTGCCTTCCACGCCAAGGAAAGTCCCATCCGGACACGGGACGAAGTCTTCAATATTGTATCTTCATAGTCCAGGAGTCTGGCCAAAGGTCATAGTCCGGCTATCCGAACACCCCCTAATCCAGGACTCCCTCAGTAGCCCCTGAACCAGGCTTCAATGATGACGAGTCCGGCGTGCAAATTGTCTTAGGCATTGCAAGGCGGGTTCCTCCTCTGAATACTTCGTAGAAGATTGCGAACCCAAGGATAGTGTCCGGCTCTGCAAAATAAGTTCCACATATTGCCATAGAGAGAATAACATTTACACAAATCTAATCTACTGATGTACCCCGCAGTGTAACATCACACCACGTCCAAGTCTTTATTCGAATCGTTTTATTGTCCCACCTCAGCGTGTTTAGGGTGGTGGTTTCTTTGGCATGTCTTGTCGAAGCAGAGATCGTGTCCCCTTATTCCGGGATTCTCATCAATACGGGCGTGGGTAACCCAATCGCGCCATTGATTATGGCGCTTGGGAGATAAGCGAGTTTTACCAGGTTGGTGGGGGCATGCAGTTTCGTCCGCCCTTATAAGGGGATAAGGATCCACCTTTTCACCTACGCCTTCTCCCTCCTTTGCTCATCCATTTTCGCATACTCGAGCTCCGGCGCCCAAGTTCGCACTCCCCACCTCAACCTTCTCCAGCCATGTCTGGAGCGGGAGGCAAGTGGATGGTCTCCTCCGTCATGGAGGGACACATCAAAAAGCTGAGGAAGGCCGGATACTTGTCTGACGACATCGCGCACCAGCTTCCCGAAAAGGGGTAGCTCCTCCCCACCCCAAGGCCCCATGAGAGGGTGGTGTTCCTCACCCATTTCCTCCGATGACTAGGTTTTCCTCTCCACCCATTTGTCCGGGGTCTCATGTTCTACTACGGCCTAGATTTCCACGATCTGGCCCCAAACTTTATCCTCAACATCTCGGCGTTCATCGTCGTGTGCGAGGCCTTCCTCTGCATCCCACCCCACTTTGGTTTATGGCTGAAGACCTTTAACGTCAAGCCGAAGGTAGTGCGCGGCTACCAGGCGGAGTGCGGAGGTGCCATGGTGGGCAAAATGCCCAACGTCCTATGGCTCGAGGGCTCTTTCGTGGAGACCCTAAAGGGGTGGCAATCGGGGTGGTTCTACATCACCGAGCCGCGTGACCTGGAATGGGTCGCAACCCCCGAGTTCCGATCCGGAGCTCCTACGCGGCTCACCTCCTGGAAGGAGACGGGTCTATCGTGGGGCAGAAAGGGAGAGCTGACCGGAATCCAAACATGCGTCCAAACCCCGGTGAACAAGAAGCTCAAGCTTGTCAATGTAGTCCAGGTCATGCTCATCCGCCGCATACTCCCGTGCCAACAACGGGCTTTCAGCTTGTGGGAGTTCAATCCGTCCCAGCACCAAACCCTGAGCAGGCTCTTCGACACAACGTACGAAGATGCCTGGAAGGTGCTATTCAAGGGTGCCGAAGCTCCTGCATCCGCTACTGAGGATCGCGGTTTCAGCGCGCAGCGTCAATCCAGCGCGGTAAGCTGTTTTTACCTCTTATAGGATATTTATTTTTCATAGTTTGACTCTATGGGGGATCTAAACTCCCTTACCTTTAGCAGGACTGGCAGGAGACATCCGAACAGATCAACTGTCCGGCTCCTTCGCCCGAAGACCCAGCGGACGCCCGCTTGACGGGGTTGCTGGTTCCAGCACCCTACATGGTGCCGGAGAAGAAGGCCAAGAAGAAGGCCACGGGAACTCGAAAGAGTTCCCGGCATCTAGTGGTGTTGGAGTCGTCGTCCAACGACTCCGAAACGCACTCCTCCCGTGAAGACGAGGAGGAGCAAGAAGAGGCCTCTCCCCCTCCAGCGGGGGGGAGGAAAGAAAAGGAAGGCCGCCCCAACTGGGGAGGCCGGAGGGTCCAAGAAGGGGAAAACCCTTCCTCCGGACTACTCCACCAACGCCGATGACGGCGAAGAGGAGTGGCCGCACAGGGCCAAGCCCCTGGCAAAATCGTAAGTGTTCGAATACCAGAATGACTCATGGGGTTCCTTTATTGCATAGCTTTTCCTGACGCCAAATATATTTATGCAGTCCGCCCAAAGACGGGCTCGACACATCGTCGAGCGGTTCCCTGGATTCGTCGGATGTGAACAGTACTTCACTTCCGGCCGCTTCCTCCCATCACCCTACGAATAACGCCGAGGTGTTGTCCCAGGAGGCTCCAGGCCAGGAGGAGGTGGTCCTGGAGGCGCCGCAAGGCGACCTCCCGGACTCCAGGTGCCCAGGGGACAAAGCCCCTAAGGGCTCCCAGTCCAGCCCTAGGCCGGACACCGCTCCGGAACCTTCAAAGGTTCCGGAGTCTGGTAGGCGGCCCCCTAAGAAGAAGGGCAAGCCTACGACGCCGGTGACCTCCGCCCAACCAGAGGCACCTGATAACTTGCTGGAGGTGCTTAACGGCGCCTCCATCGACGAGGAGCACCGCACTATTATGAGTGCGGTGATTCAGAAGGTTCAGTCTGCTAATAGCGAGCTGACCGAAGCCTGCGCCAGCCTGTTGACAGGCTTTGACGTATGTAAAAGATATGTAAAAATATTACCGCATAGACAGTAGCCCCTGATGCTCTGTTTGGCGTTCGGAAAGAAAAGCCGAATAGAGGATCTAAAAATATTCGCAGGAGTCTAACAAAAGTAAGTCAATATGCGTATGGAGGCTTTGCTGCTGGCGTCCACCGCACTGACTGCGGAGGTGGACACGCTGAAGCAGAACCTTGAGCGGTCCGAGCAAGAGCTCAGCCTTGCCAAGAAGCAGCTCGAGGACAAAGAAGGTAAGAGATACCTTATTGAGATATATAAAAGGTGCAATTGCAAGAAAATGACAGGATTAACGTGGCTATTGTAGGGGCCACAACTGAGGTGGCAACCCTTAAGCAAGCGATGTCCGAGGCCGAAGAGAAGGCGACCACGGAGCGTACTAAGCGGGAGAAGTAGGAGGCACGGGTTGGCGAGGTACAGCAAGAGCTCCAGGCTCTCATGAAAAAACATGAGATTTTGGAGCTTGACTCGAAGACGCGAGAATCCGAGCTCGCGGTGGCCATTGAAAATGCCAAGTCTGCCAAGGCCGAAGCCCAGAAGGCCCTCCAAGAAGTTGAGGCGATGAAGAAGATAGCGGCGGGTAAGGCTTTCTTTATGCAAAGCAAGCATGTGAAAGTGAATTACTTGTTACTTACCCAAATTCGGAGCTCTCCAGGAGCATTCACAGATTTGCCCCGCAGTGTATCCGATGCCGCCACCTTCTATCGAGCCGAGGAGGGCAGCTTGACGGAGAAGGTGTTCTGGCCTCAGTACGCTGAGGCCGGACACCTGGTGCCTTTGAGCGACCAGTTGAAGCAACTGGTCAAGCTCCACAAGGTGGCCGAACAGGCCCTGAAGGGCTTTATAGTTCGGATGTGGCCTGGAGTGGCCCTGCCTGGGAGCTACTTCGGGCTGGTGAGGTGGCTGGTGGACGCCTGTCCAAGGCTTGAGGTCGTCAAGCGCTCCGTCTGCATCGAGGGTGCCCGTAGGGCCCTTGCCCGTGCTAAGGTGCACTGGGGCAAATTGGATGTCGTGAAGCTTGTGAAGGACGAGCCGCCGCAGGGCAAGGTGCCCGCCTTGTGGCGGATGAATACTCGAAAGATGTAATATTTGAGTGAAACTTTGTTCGTTTTATCCTGTGCGCTGAAAACTTGTTCATATGCGCTATGCAACGCTTGTTTAATTTAAAATATTACCTTCTGTGCGGCCGTTTATTACGTTTGAGAGATGGTGAGTCGTCGGCTTCTGCCCCCATGCCACGAGTGTTGGGGTGTTCGGGATAAACCTGAGCACTCTTTTTCCCATTCTTGGGTCCTTCGAGGGAGGTGCTCAGCACAACAAACAAGGCAATCGGACTATAATGCGTTATCACTCT
Source organism: Aegilops umbellulata (assembly GCA_032464435.1). Lineage (NCBI taxonomy): Eukaryota > Viridiplantae > Streptophyta > Magnoliopsida > Poales > Poaceae > Aegilops > Aegilops umbellulata. The sequence goes on along the minus strand of CP136056.1, from coordinate 336,098,831 downwards.
CACTTAGCCATAGAATTCTATAATTTTAAATTTCGGCGAAGCCCCTAGTATTCGGAAGACCGAGTTCGGAGTGCTATACACGCCTAGGCCGGACAAAGCCGGCTCCTCGCTCTAATCGGCATAAGTCTTTAGGGACTCAAAACCTTCCCGAACAGCGACCAGCTCTCGCCCTATCATGACAGTCAGTTTTAGCTTTCTCTACTGAGGTGCTTAGGCCCAGCTCAACTGGGGCACAATCATAGTAGTTCTCCCAGCGCTACCTTAGTCGATATAGCGGAACGTAAGGTACCAAAACATGGGAGCCGGGCAAACCCAACTATTGACCAAAGACATGATTCGGAGCTGATGCATATAATGCTATAAGTTCAGAGGGCCGCACTTGTGAAAGTGTTCGGGCTTCTTACGCCGTATTGTGGGGTGCTTGAGCCCCTGGCGTATTGGCCGTACCAAAGTGTACGGGTGCTAAATGTCATAACTGAACATATATATTAAAAAAGAAATGAATAGAGAATGCAGTAATAAGTTGAAGCTAAGCATTGTTTATTTTAAAATGCTGCTGTAAAAGCAGAACGATACAAATAGTGCGATAAGCAAGAGATGATTTGTAAGACAGGTATGTTGCTCGTTATAGAGACCACCTGAGAATTCGGTGTAGCTTCCTGCCTCCTTGGTTGTTTCATCGTGTGTTCGGCGATTGTACTGCCGGACAGGCCTTCCGTATGATGGAGTCCTGAAAGTAAGAAAAAATGACGAAATCAGGAGCCCCTAGTGCGGTCGAGCCGCATTTAGGGCATGCCGTGGACGTGCCCCTCCCCCTGTGCCCATGGAATTTTCAGAGCGTAATTATGTACGCATAGTACTGATTTCGCAGTTTTGCGAGGGCTGGGGTTGGGGCCGTATTGGTACGCTTGCTCGGAACATGCCAGTCGGTCTTGTTGTAGGTTACTCTGGGCACGCTTGACGGTGTCCGGATGTTTTAAAGCCAGACTGGAGAATTACCTTGAGAGGCTGCTCTGTACTTCCGCTGCAAGCGCCACCCTATGCCCCTCCGTTCGGAGAGAGCGTTCGGTGTTTCCATTGACCGTAATGACTCCTCGAGGGCCTGGCATCTTGAGCTTGCGGTATGCCTAGTGCGGCACCGCATTGAATTTTGCAAATGCGGTTCGTCCGAGCAGTGCATGATAGCCACTACGGAACGGGACTATGTCGAAGATTAACTCCTCGCTTCGGAAATTATCCGGGGATCCGAAGACCACTTCAAGTGTAACTGAGCCAGTACAGTTGTCCTCTACACCTGGTATGATGCCTTTAAAGGTCGTTTTTGTGGGTTTAATCCTTGAGGGATCTATGCCCATTTTCCGCATAGTATCCTGATAAAGCAGGTTCAGGCTGTTGCCGCCGTCCATAAGGACTCTAGTGAGGTGAAATCCGTCAATGATTGGGTCAAGAACCAATGTGGCGAATCCGCCATGACGGATGCTAGTGGGGTGGTCCCTTCGATCAAAAGTGATCGGGCAGGAGGACCATGGGTTGAACTTTGGGGCGACTGGCTCTAACGCATATACGTCCCTGAGTGCATGCTTCCACTCCCGCTTGGGAATGTGGGTTGCGTATATCATGTTCACCGTTCGCACTTGTGGGGGGAAACCATTCTGTCCACAATTGTTCGGCGGCCGGGGCTCCTCCTCGTCATCGCTATGCAGCCCCTTGACTCTGTTTTCGGCATGTAACTTGCCTGCCTGCTTGAACACCCAACTATCCATGTTGGTGTGATTGGCTGGCTTTTCGGGGGTGCCATGTATCTGGCACGAGCGATCGAGTATTTGGTCCAAACTGGACGGGCCCGGAGTATTTCTCTTGAATGGCTTTTTCCGCATACCGGGTTTAGAGCCTCTGAATCCGGCATTAACTGCCGTATCCTCAGCATTGTCGCCGTTAATGCGGCGCTTGTGCTTGTTGCGACGCGACCTGCCATTGTTGTCCTTGGTATCCGAATTACCAGGGCTCTTGGTCATGTTATTACTACGAGCTAGCCAGCTGCCTTCTCCCGCGCAAAAGCGGGTCATGAGTGTCGTGAGGGCTGCCATTGATTTCGGCTTTTTCTGTCCTAGGTGTCGGGCAAGCCACTCGTCACGGATGTTGTGTTTGAAGGCTGCTAGGGCCTCTGCGTCCGGACAGTCGACGATTTGATTTTTCTTGGTTAGGAACCATGTCCAGAATATCCTGGCCGATTCCTCTGGCTGCTGAATTATGTGGCTTAGGTCATCGGCGTCTGGTGGTCGCACATAGGTGCCCTGGAAATTGTCGAGGAATGCGGCTTCCAGGTCCTCCCAACAACCAATTGATTCTGCTGGCAAGCTGTTGAGCCAATGCCGAGCTGGTCCTTTAAGCTTTAGTGGGAGGTATTTGATGGCGTGTAGATCATCGCCACGGGCCATATGGATATGAAGGAGATAATCCTTGATCCATACCGCAGGATCTGTTGTGCCATCGTATGATTTGATGTTTACGGGTTTGAAACCCTCTAGGATTTGATGATCCATTACTTCATCTGTGAAGCATAGTGGGTGTGCGACGCCTCTGTACTAGGCTATATCATGACGTAGTTCAAATGAGCTTTGTCTGCTGTGTTCGGCCTGTCCGGATTTGCTGTATCTGGCGTGAAGGTAATTGTCTCGAGTCGTGGGGCGCCCACGCGATCCGCAGATCGATCTTGTTTGCCTTGCCTTGTCCTCCAACATATCGCGCAGGTCTAGCGCGTTTCCCCATGCCTTGGTATTTTTTTAGCGACGCCGGGGTGCGGCTTGAGCGGAGGGCCGTGAGGCCTCTCTGTCGCGGCCACGTCATGTGCTGGTGATGTAGGTTTAGGTGCTTCCTCCTCTAATCGGGGTAGCAGCCTCCGCTTTGGGTAGCTCTTGGAGGGGCGTCCGAGTTCATATTCTTCAGCCGCAAGGACTTCAGTCCATCTGTCAGCTAGCAAATCTTGATCAGCTATAAGCTGTTGCTGCTTTTTCTTAAGGCTGCTCGCCGTGGCCATAAGCATGCGCTTAAAGCGCTCTTGTTCGGCGGGATCCTGAGGCACGACAAATTCGTCGTCGCCGAGGCTTGCCTCGTCTTCGGAGGGAGGCATGTAATTATCATCCTCTTCCTCTCTATCTGCCGCCCTCTCAGGAGGGCTGGCTTCTCCATCCTCCTGCGCCGAGTCTTGCTGGAGGGAGTTGTCTTCGACACTGTCCGGGGTGTTATTGTCTCCGGTGCCAGTTTCACCGTTATTGCTTTGGCGAGACTTAGAGCGGCGCCGCTGACGCCGGCGCTTGGGTTGCTTCTTGGAGGGGCCATCCCTCGTTGTTCCATCGCCATTGCCTTCTTTGGGTGTATCCACCATATATATGGCATATGACGAGGTGGCTTTCTTGTGCCCTATAGGCGCTGGTTCCTGTTCGTCTCCTACATCATCGTCCATACCGTCGATGTCTTCGGAGTCGAAGTCAAGCATGTCGGTTAAATCATCAAAAGTGTCTACGAAGTGGGTGGTGGGTGGGCATCAAATTTCTTCGTCGTCCGCATCCCAATCCTGTTGGCCATAATCCGGCCAGGACTCTCCTGACAAAGAGAGAGACCTTAGTGAATTCAGAATATCACCGAAGGGCGAGTGCTGAAAGATATCCGCGGCGGTGAATTCCATGATCGATGCCCAATCGGATTCGATTGGCATGGGGGCGGAGGGCTCGGAGTCCGGAGAGGAGTCCGGCACCTTGGAGTCACGGGCTTCGCAGAGGGTAAGGCTGGTGTTTGGGTCGATCGCCATAGATATTGCAGCCCCCGAGGAGGTGTCCAGCCACCCGTCCTCGATCGGTGCAGTCGGCTCCGAGCTAAGGTCGGAGCGGACACGGGTGCGGCCTCCAGGGCACTATCCGGCGGCAGAGCTAGATCATGCCCTTCGTGACAGTGCGGCGCGCCCGGCTGTGGCTCGAATCCGTCGAAGATCAAGTCTCCGCGGATATCAGTCGTGTAGTTCAAGCTTCCAAATCTGACCTGATGGCCAGGGGCGTAGCTTTCAATATGCTCCAGATGGCCAAGCGAATTGGCCCGCAGTGCAAAGCCGCCGAATACGAAGATCTGTCCGGGGAGAAAAGTCTCACCCTGGACCGCATGCCGTTGATGATCGGAGGAGCCATCGGGCCTAAAAGTGACGACACAGAGGAACTCTCAATGAAAGCACCAATGTCGGTGTCAAAACCGGTGGATCTCGGGTAGGGGGTCCCGAACTGTGCGTCTAGGCGGATGGTAACAGGAGACAAGGGACACGATGTTTTTACCCAGGTTCGGGCCCTCTCGATGGAGGTAAAACCCTACTCCTGCTTGATTAATATTGATGATATGGGTAGTACAAGAGTAGATGTACCACGAGATCAGAGAGGCTAAACCCTAGAAGCTAGCCTATGGTATGATTGTTGTTCGTCCTACGGACTAAAACCCTCCTGTTTATATAGACACCGGAGAGGGTTAGGGTTACACAGAGTTGGTTACAACGGAAGGAGATCTACGTATCTGTATCGCCAAGCTTGCCTTCCACGCCAAGGAAAGTCCCATCCGGACACGGGACGAAGTCTTCAATCTTGTATCTTCATAGTCCAGGAGTCCGGCCAAAGGTCATAGTCCGGCTATCCGAACACCCCCTAATCCAGGACTCCCTCAATGACCGAATGTTATTCGGAGTCCTGGATGAGATCACGGACATGACGAGGAGTCTCGAAATGGTCGAGAGGTAAAACTTCATATATAGGACGATAGCATTCGGACACCGGAAGTGTTCTGGCGGTATCAGGTACGTATCGGGTCACCGGAAGGGGTTCTAGGCAACCCCCGGCAAGCTATATGGGCATAATGGGCCAAGAGGGGAAACACACCAACCACAAAGGGTCTTGTGCGCCCCTCCCATATGGGCTGTCCGAATTGAAGAAGGAAAGGAAAAAGGGAATAGGGAATAGGATTCCCCCTTCCCCCTCTTCCCTTCCTACTCCGAATAGGAATAGGAAAGGGGGGAGACCGAATTGGGAGGACCCCAAGTAGGATTCCTCCTACTTGGGGCGCCCCGTTGGCTGCCTCTCTCTCTCTCTCTCTCCGTCTCTCTCTCTCTCTCTCTCTCTCTCTCTCTATATATATATATATATATATATATATATATATATATAGGACAAATTTTTCCTACTACCGGGTGTAGTTACTCCCACTTTTGTTTCATACGTTCTAGGTAGCATTTATCACATCGAAGAGTATGTACGCGTAGTATGTAGTACATATGAATGTTTAGGTAGTATATATACTAATTTTTTGGTAGTATGTACCATATTTTGTGCATACTCCATTTCGCGTACAAATATGTACGTATTTCACAAATACAATAGAACTATGGGCTCACTTGCAATTTTTTCATATAATTCATTTTGGAGTATCTTAGATATAGTATACAAACATACTAAAAATAACAAACTAGAGTATATACTACCACATGGTAGTATATGAGAAATGGGTGTAACTACACCCGGTAGTAGGATGCATTTTCCATATATATATATATATATATGTGTGTGTGTGTGTGTGTGTGTGTGTGTGTGTGTGTGTGTGTGTGTGTGTGTGTGTGTGTGTGTGAAGGGGGCACCGCTAGAGCACACAACAAACATTGTTAGTCATGTGCGACGCCCCCTCCACAGTTTACGCCTCCGGTCATATTCACGTAGTGCTTAGGCGAAGCCCTGCACGGATCACTTCACCATCACCGTCACCACGTCATCGTGCTTATGGAACTCTCCCTCGACACTTTCTAGATCAAGAGTTCGAGGGACGTCATCGAGCTAAACGTGTGCAGAACTCGGAGGTGCCGTATGTTCGGTGCTTGGTAGGTTGAATTGAGAAGACGTTCGACTACATAAACTGCGTTAAGCTAGTGCTTCCGCTTTCGGTCTACGAGGGTATGTGGACACACTCTCCCCCTCTCGTTACTATGCATATCCTAGATAGATCGTGCGTGAGCGTATGATTTTTTTTTGAAATTGGATGTTATGTTTCCCAATAGTGGTATCAGAGACACGTATGTGCGTAGATGATATGCATCAGTAGAACACAAAGATTTGTGGTCGATCATAGTCATACTGCTTACCACCAACATATTATTTTTATTCGCTAGTATTGTTGGATGAAGCGGCCCGGACCAACCTTACATGACCACATTCATGAGACTGGTTCCACCGACAGACATGCAACTTGTTTTGCACAAAGGTGGTTGGCGGGTGTCTGTTTTTCTAACTTTAGCAGCCAAGTAAACTTCCAACCACAAAGTAGAGGACGTCTAACTTGTTTTTGCAGGGCTTGTAGTGATGTGATATGGTCAAGACATGATGTGATATAAGTTACTGTATGGGATGATCATGTTTTGTAAAAGTTATCAGCAACTAGGAGGAGCATTATGGTTGTCTCTTTATTGTATGAAATGCAATCGCCATGTAATTGCTTTACTTTATCACCATGCGGTAGCGATAGTTGTAGAAGCAATAGTTGGCAAAACGACAACGATGCCAAGATGGAGATCAAGGAGTCAAGACAGTGACGATGGAGATCATGATGGTGCTTTGGAGATGGTGATCAAAGGCACAAGATGATGATGGCCATATCATGTCACATATTTTGAATGCATGTGATGTTTATCTTTTATGCATCTTATTTTGCTTAGTACGGCGGTATCATTATAAGATGATCCCTCACTAAAAAATTTCAAGGTATAAGTGTTCTCCCTGAGTATACACCGTTGCGACAGTTCGTCGTGCCGAGACACCACATGATGATCGGGTGTGATAAGCTCTACGTTCACATACAACGGGTGCAAGACAGTTTTGCACGTGCGGAATACTCGGGTTAAACTTGATGAGCATAGCATGTACAGACATGGCCTTAGAACACTGGAGACTGAAATGTCGAACGTGAATCATATAGTAGATATGACCAACATAGATATGTTCACCGTTGAAAACTACTCCATCTCACGTGATGATCGGACATGGTTTAGTTGATATGGATCACGTGATCATTTAGATGACTCGAGGGATGTCTATCTAAGTGGGAGTTCTTAAGTAATATGATTAATTGAACTTAATTTATCATGAACTTAGTCATGATAGTATTTGCATATCTATGTTGTAGATCAATAGCTCGTGTATAGCTCCCCTGTTTTATTTTTTGATATGTTCCTAGAGGAAACTAAGTTGAAAGATGATAGTAGCAATGATGCGGACTGGGTCCGTGATCTAAGGATTACCCTCATTGCTGCACAGAAGAATTATGTCCTTGATGCACCCCCACTAGGTGACGAACCTGTTGCAGGAGCAGATGCAGACTTTATGAACATTTTGCACGCTTGATATGATGACTACTTGATAGTTTAGTGCACCATGCTTTACAGCTTAGAACCGGGACTTCAAAAATATTTTGAACGCCATGGAGCATATGAGATGTTCTAAGAACTGGAATTGGTATTTCAAACTCATGCCCGTGTCGAGAGGTATGAGACCTCTGACAAGTACTTTGCCTACAAGATGGAGGAGAATAGCTCAGCTAGTGAGCATGTGCTCAGAATGTCTGGGTACTACAATCACTTGAATCAAGTGGGAGTTAATCTTCCAGATAAGATAGTGATTGACAGAGTTCTCTAGTCACTATCACCAAGTTACTAGAACTTCGTGATGAACTATAATATGCAAGGGATGACGAAAATGATTCCCAAGCTCTTCACGATGCTGAAATCAGCGAAAGTAGAAATCAAGAAATAGCATCAAGTTTTGATGGTTAACAAGACCGCTAGTTTCAAGAAAAAGGGCAAGGGAAAGAAAGGGAAACTTCAAAAAGAATGGCAAGAAAGTTTCCACTCCCATGAAGAAGCCCAAAGCTAGGCCTAAGTCTGAAACTTAATGCTTCTACTACAAAGTAAATGGTCACTAGAAGTGGAACTGCCCTAGATACTTGGCAGATAAGAAGGATGGCAAAGTGAACAAAGGTATATTTGATATACATGTTATTGATGTGTACTTTACTAGTGTTTATGGCAACCCCTAGGTATTTGATACTGGTTCAGTTGCTAAGAGTAGTAACTCGAAACGGGAGTTGTAAAATAAACAAAGACTAGTTAAGGGCAAGGTGACGATGTGTGTTGGAAGTGATTCCAAGGTTGATAAGATCACCATCACACACTCCCTTTACCTTAGGGATTAGTGTTGAACCTAAAATAAATGTTATTTGGTGTTTGCATTGAGCATGAATATGATTGGATCATGTTTATTGCAATATGGTTATTCATTTAAGTCAAAGAATAATTTTTGTTCTATTTACATGAATAAAACCTTCTATGGTCATACACTCAATATAAATGGTTAATTGAATCTCGATCGTGGTGATACACATATTCATAATATTGATGCCAAAAGATGCAAACTTGATAATGATAGTGCAACATATTTGTGGCACTGCCGTTTAGGTCGTATTGGTGTAAAGCGCATGAAGAAACTCCATGCAGATGGGATTTTGGAATCACTTGATTATGAATCATTTGATGCTTGCGAACCATGCCTCATGGGCAAGATGACTAAGACTCCGTTCTCTGGAACAATGGAACGAGCCAATGACTTATTGGAAATAAATACATACCGATGTATGTGGTCCGATGAGTGTTGAGGCTCGCGGCGGGTATCTTTATTTTCTAACCTTCAAAGCTGATTTGAGCAAATATGGGTATATCTACTTAATGAAACACAAGTCTAAAACATTTGAAAAGTTCAAAGAATTTCAGAGTGAAGTGGAGAATCATCGTAACAAGAAAATAAAGTTTCTACGATCTGATCACGGATGCGAATATTTGAGTTACGAGTTTGGCCTTCATTTAAAACAATGTGGAATAGTTTCACAACTCATGCCACCTGGAACACCATAGCATAATGGTGTGTTCGAACATCGTAATCGTACTTCATTAGATATTGTGTGATATATGATGTCTCTTACCAATTTACCACTATCGTTTTGGGGTTATGCATTAGAGACAACTGCATTCACGTTAAATAGGGCACCATCTAAATCCGTTAAGATGGCATCGTATGAAATGTGGTTTAGCAAGAAGCCTAAGCTGTCGTTTCTTAAATTTTGGGGTTGGGATGCTTATGTGAAAAAGCTTCAGCCTGATAAGCTCGAACCCAAATCGTAGAAGTGTGTCTTCATAGGATACCCAAAAGAAACTATTGGGTACTCCTTCTATCACAGATCCGAAGGCAAGATTTTTGTTGTTAAGAATGGATCCTTTCTAGAGAATGAGTTTCTAGAAGTGAGTGGGAGGAAAGTAGAACTTGATGAGGTAATTGTACCTTTTCTCGAATTGGAAAGTTGTAGCGACCCGACCTCAGATGGTCAAGTCTCTGTGCTCCAGTGTCATCCCTGGATCAGTAATGCTGACACCACACAGTACTTCGAAGGATTTATAACAGAGTAGCAATCACACACTTATTACAACGATGTCTCAAAGAGAACTTATTACAATAAATGTGGCTTAAGGCCATCTAATAATGATAACAGCGGAAGACTTGGAAGATAAGTGAGTCCATCAACTCCAACGGCATCACTGAGTATAGAACCACGACCTAAAAGCACCTTACTCGTCGTCTGAAAAGTCTGCAACATGAAAGTTGCAGCCCGAAAACGGGTCAGCACATGGAATATGCTGGCAAGGTAACACATAGAGAATAATGAATGAATAAGCCTATACTACATGCATATATGGCTGGTGGAAAAGCTCTATGGTTACAGTTTTGCGTAAAGCCAATTTTTCCCTACTAGAAAGGAATAAAGTTTTATTTAACTATCATGGTGGTTGAAACATCGAGAATGGTTGACAGCATTCCGATCCCAATTAAGTTAACAATTAAAATCCCAACAATATTAATTAAAGTAACATGATGAGATTCACATGATATTCAAGTACTAGATACTCAAGATGTCCATAACCGGGGACACGGCTAATCATGATTAGTTTCTACACTCTGCAGAGGTTTGCGCACTTTTCCCCACAAGACTCGATCGCCTCCGTTTGGTTTCTCGCACTACATGGTGTTTGAGAAACGGATGACCGAGACATAGTCTTCCAGAAGCGCTAGGACCTTACGTTGTGATAGACCGTACCAACCTACATCCCCTACATCTGCTAGTCTACCACTGTAAGAGTTCGCACGACTTAGTCAGCTATGCCAGAGCCCATAATGGCCTGTGGCTGCACACGGAAGTTACTAGCATGAATGATCTTATGATCCCTTTGAGCCTGGGTGGCGGTCCAAAAAGAAACAGGCAAGTCCTGATAGAAACCAGGTGCCTCAATCCACCCAGATGTGTGTTTAAGTTGCCATCTTAGATAAACCATTAATTAACAATACTCACATCTGTCATGGATATCACTCACCCAATCCACGTCTACTAGCATAGCATGGCATAAGCAAACGTAGAAGTAACTCCCAAAGGTTTCATAAGTAAAACAGGTGATAGGTACTACCTCATCTACTTCCCATCCCACAATTTAATTAGATCCTAATCATGCAATGTTTGAGGATTGATCTAATGCAATAAAACTGGGTAGTAGAAAAGGTATGATCAAAGTATTACTTGCCTTGCTGAGGATCCGCGAAACCTAGAGCTTCGAAATAACAGGCGGCGCACTCCGGGTGATCTATCGCAGACAAACAACAAGCATACAATAAGTACTCATCTACTGCACAGGGAAAACTCGAACAAAAGATCAAACCAGAAAGTTCAACTTAAGAACTCCGGTTGCAAAGAATATAATCGAACAAAGCAACGGAAAACAAACGGCGGAAGAAAACAACTCGGTTCAAGCAATGTGAAACTAGGTCAAATTTTACAGTAGCAAAATCTTGTTTAAGTTGATTATTCGAAACGGCGGTTTCGAAACGAAACTCCAGGCGCTTGAGTCACCTGATTCCGATAAACGAGCAAGAAGATAAAATAAAACGAAGATCGGATCTGAAATCGCGATCAGAAAAATCGCGGAATAAATCCGTCGAAAAAGAAAACGACGAACGGTTAAACGAACGGACGTTCGTTAACCAGGGCTAACCGGTGAACACGTTCGTTAAGACGAACAGTCCGGTGAACGCTCGCTATTTAACAAAACCGAAAAAAAACCGATCTAGGGTTTTGAAAAAAAACGAAATATCGAAAAATAAACCGGAACGGTTTATTAGAAAACTGAACCGGTCGAGAGGAGGCGCGGCGCGGCTACCTCGGCGGCGGGGCTCCGGCGGGGCAGCGGGGCTACGGCGGCGGGGCAGCAAGCGGCGGTGGCAGCGCGGGCGAACGGCCGCGGCGGCGGCGGGGCTGCGCTGCTGCTGCTGCTTGGGGCGGGGTGGGCGGCGGCGGCTTGGGTGAGGAGGAGAGGGGGGTGTGGGGTATTTATATTGGGGGAGGGGGAGGAGACTTGGGGGAGGGGGCAAGAAACGGAGGGGTCCGAGTCGGACTCCGACTCGGCGGCGGGCGGCGGCAGGCGCGGCGGTGGCGGCGTGCGTGCGCGGGGGGGAGGGCGCGGGCGGGCCGGCTGGCTGGGCCTTTGGCCCAGCTGGGCGCTGCGGTATTTTTTTATATATAAATATTTTGCGAGCAGAAAAACATAGAAAAAATATCTAACGGGCTCCAAAATTTACGAAGTAAATTTTCCCCGACTCCTAAAAATGAATCGAACAAAATGAACTTTTTCTCGGGGCCAAAATGCAACTTTTAAAAACACACATTTTTCCCTAATTCAAATAAAATGCAAATAACTCCGAAAAATCCAAAATTTGATTTATTTATTAAATCTTTTATTTTTCCTAAAGTTTGGAAAATTCATATGATTCCCTCTCATATATTTGATATTGGAAAAATAATTGAAGATAAAATAAATAAATCAAATGATCCTCTTTTCAAAATTTGAGAAAACTCAAATATGAAAATAACGAAATCTCCAACTCTCTCCGAGGGTCCTTGAGTTTGGTGAAATTTCTAGGATCGACCAAAATGCAAGAAAATATGATATGCATGATGATCTAATGTATAACATTCCAAATTGAAAATTTGGGATGTTACAAAAGTAGCTCATCACAGAAAACCGTTCCAGTGATGCCTGCACCAACTAGTGAGGAAACTAATCATAATGATCATGAAACTTCGGATCAACTTACTACCAAACCTCGTAGGTCAACCAGAGCACGTTCCACACCAGAATGGTACGGTAATCATGTTCTGGAAGTCATGTTACTAGACCATGACAAACCTACGAACTATGAGGAAGTGATGATGAGCCCAGATTACGATAAATGGCTTGAGGCCATGAAATCTGAGATAGGATCCATGTATGAGAACAAAGTATGGACTTTGATTGACTTACCCGATGATCGGCGAGCCATTGAGAATAAATGGATATTCAAGAGGAAGACGGACGCTGATAGTAGTGTTACTGTATACAAAGCTCTAATTGTCGCAAAAGGTTTTCGACAACTTCAAGGTGTTGACTACGATGAGATTTTCTCACTCGTATCGATGCTGAAAGTCAATCCGAATCAATGTTAGCAATTGCCGCATTTTATGAAATCTGGCAAATGGATGTCAAAACTGAATTCCTTAATGGATTTATTAAAGAAGAGTTGTGTATGATGCAACCAGAAGGTTTTCTCAATCCTAAAGGTGCTAGCAAAGTGTGCAAGCTCCGGCGATCCATCTATGGACTGGTGCAAGCATCTCGAAGTTGGAATATACGCTTTGATGAGTTGATCAAAGCATATAGTTTTATACAAACTTGCGGGAAGCCTGTATTTACAAGAAAGTGAGTGGGAGCACTACAGCCTTTCTGATAAGTATATGTGAATGACATATTGTTGATCGGAAATGATGTAGAATTTTCTAGAAGGCATAAAGGAGTGTTTGAAAGGATGTTTTTCAAAGAAAGACCTCAGTGAAGCTACTTACAGATTGGGCATCAAGATCTATAAAGATAGACCAAGATCCTTGATAAGACTTTCAATGAGTACATACTTGATAAGATTTTGAAGGATTTCAAAATGGATCAGTCAAAGATGGAGTTCTTGCCTGAGTTGTAAGGTATGAAGTTGAGTAAGACTCAAAACCTGACCACAGCAGAAGATAGAGAGAGAATGAAAGTAATTCCCTATGCCTCAGCCATAGGTTCTATAAAGTGTGCCATGTTGTATACCAGACCTATTGTGTGCCTTGCCATGAGTTTGGCAAAGGGGTACAATAGTGATCCAGGAGTAGATCACTGGACAACGGTCAAAATTATCCTTAGAGGACTAAGGAAATATTTCTCGGTTATGGAGGTGATAAAGAGTTCATTGTAAAGAGTTACATTGATGCAAGCTTTAACACCGATATGGATGACTCTGAGTCTCAATCTGGATACATATGGAAAGTGGGAGCAATTAGCTAGAGTAGCTCCATGCAGAGCAATGTAGACATAGAATTTTTCAAAAACATACGGATCTGAATGTGGCACACCTGTTGACTAAACTTCTCTCACAAGCAAAACATGATCACACCTTAGTACTCTTTGGGTGTTAATCACATGGCGATGTGAACTAGATTATTGACTCTAGTAAACCCTTTGGGCGTTGGTCACATGGCGATGTGAACTATGGGTGTTAATGACATGGTGATGTGAACTATTGGTGTTAAATCACATGGCGATGTGAACTAGATTATTGACTCTAGTGCAAGTGGGAGACTGAAGGAAATTTGCCCTAGAGGCAATAATAAAGTTGTTATTTTATATTTCCTTATATCATGATAAATGTTTATTATTCATGCTAGAATTTTATTAACCGGAAACTTGATACATGTGTGGATACATAGACAAAACACCGTGTCCCTAGTAAGCCTCTACTAGACTAGCTCATTAATCAAAGATGGTTAAGTTTCCTAACCATAGACATGTGTTGTCATTTGATGAACGAGATCACATCATTAGGAGAATGATGTGATGGACAAGACCCATCCGTTAGCTTAGTATGTTGATCGTTCAGTTTTATTGCTATTGCTTTCTTCATGTCATATACATATTCCTTTGACTATGAGATTATGCAACTCCCAGATACCAGAGGAATACCTTGAGTGCTAGCAAACATCACAACGTAACTGGGTGATTATAAAGATGCTCTACAGGTATCTCCGAAGGTGTTTGTTGGTTTGGCATAGATTGAGATTAGGATTTGTCACTCCGAGTATCGGAGAGGTATCTCTAGGCCCTCTCGGTAATGCACATCATGATAAGCCTTGCAAGCAATGTGACTAATGAGTTAGTTGCAGGATGATGCATTACGGAACGAGTAAAGAGACTTGCCTGTAACGAGATTGAACTAGGTATGAAAATACCGACGATCAAATCTCGGGCAAGTAACATACCGATGACAAAGGGAATAACGTATGTTGTCATTACGGTTTGACCGATAAAGATCTTCGTAGAATATGTAGGAACCAATATGAGCATCCAGGTTCCGCTATTGGTTATTGACCGGAGAGGTGTCTCGGTCATGTCTACATAGTTGTCGAACCCATAGGGTCCGCACGCTTAACGTTTGTTGACGATTTTGCATTATATGAGTTATGTGATTTGGTGACCGGATGTTGTTCGGAGTCCCGGATGATATCACGGACATTACGAGGAGTGTCAAAATGGCCGAGAGGTAAAAAATCATGTATAGGACGATAGTATTCGGACAATGCAAGTGTTCTGGGGGTACCGGGTACGTATCGGGTCACCGGAAGGGGTTCCGGGCAACCCCCGGCAAGCTATATGGGCCTCATGGGCCGAGAGGGGAAACACACCAGCCACAAAGGGGTTGGTGTGCCTCTCCCATATGGCCTGGCCAAATTGGAGAAGGAAAGGAAAAGGGGAATAGGATTCCCCTTCCCCCTCTTCCCTTCCTACTCCGAATAGGAATAGGAAAGGGGGGAGGCCGAATTGGGAGGACCCCAAGTAGGATTCCTCCTACTTGGGGCGCCCCCTTGGCTGCCTCTCCTCCCCTCCAACCTATATATATGAAGCGGGGCACCGCTAGAACACACTAAAACATTGTTAGCCGTGTGTGGCGCCCCCCTCCACAGTTTACGCCTCCGGTCATATTCACATAGTGCTTAGGCGAAGCCCTGCACGGATCGCTTCACCATCACCGTCACCACACCATCGTGCTAACGGAACTCCCTCGACACTTTGCTGGATCAAGAGTTCGAGGGACGTCATCGAGCTGAATATGTGCAGAACTCGGAGGTGTCGTACGTTCGGTGCTTGATCGGTTAAATCGAGAAGACGTTCGACTACATCAACCGTGTTAAGCTAACGCTTCCGCTTTTGGTCTACGAGGGTACGTGGACACACACTCTCCCCCTCTCGTTGCTATGCATCTCCTAGATAGATCCTTCATAAGCGTAGGAATTTTTTTTGAAATTGGATGCTACGTTCCCCAACAGTATAAGTGAAGCAAAAGAGCATTGCTCAAATAACGGTTTTCTATGTGAAGAGAAACAGGCAATCCAACCTTCAAATGATATAAGTGAAGCACATGAAGCATTCTATAAAGCCATACTCAAAAGTTATAAGTGAAATGCAATGAGCATTCTATAAATCAACCATGGAGTATCTCATACCAGCATGGTGCATGAAACAAAAGTGAAAACTAAATGAAAAAGACGCTCCAAGATTTGCACATATCACATGAATGAAACGAAGACGAAAACATATCGATGCTTGTTGAAGAAAGATGGGATGCCTTCTGGGTGATCCCCAAGCTTAGACGCTTGAGTCTCCTTGAATATTTACTTGGGGTGCCTTGGTCATCCCCAAGCTTGAGCTCTTGCCTCTCCTCTTTCTCCTCATATTGAGACCTCCTCGATCTTTGATCACTTCATCCACACAAAAATCAACAGAAATCTCGGTAAGATCCGTTAGTATAATAAAGCAAATCACTACTCTAAGTATTGTTGCAAACCAATTCATATTTTGTTTTTGCATTGAAGCTACTATATCATAACTTTTCCATGGCTTATACCACCGATAAAAATCGGTAGTTTCATCAAAACAAACAAAACAATTCATCAAAAACAGAATCTGCCTTAAACATGACAGTCTGTAGCAATCTGAACATCTACCATACTTCTGGTACTCCAAACATACTGAAAAATTAGATCAAAATAAACAATTTTTGATAGAAATACTTTGCAAAAAGTTTCAGAAACTTTCGATGTTCTATTAAAAAATGTAAAATCGCGCAGTACAGCAAAAGATTCTGTTTTTGCACCGCACATACCAACAAGCAATCTACTCATCCTAAAGGCAAATCTTGGCACAACAACTTTACAATACAAAGGATTTGTAAAAGGAGATAATTATTTTTTTGAAAAGTTTTTGTAATCGAGATTCACACAATCTCCATGGGCATGAACAAAGTTCAAGGACGTCCCCCATCTCAACGTTGTTCGTCTTTCTCACTTTCACTTTTCTTTTTGTGAACTTTTAAGTTCCCCTCTATATTTTTTGTGTTTAAACTTTATAAAAGCACTCAATAGAATAAAATGACTCTCTAAAACTTCTGGGTTGTCTCCCTGGCAACGCTTTTTTTAAAGCCATTAAGCTAGGCATAAAGTGCTCAAGTAATGGATCCACCCAGATCCCAAGGTATATCAAATCCAATTTTAATTAACAATGATTTGGCATTTAATAGTGAGCACAAAGCAACATATATCATGCAATGACGAAGTCTAACTCTCTTCCTATGAATCTGCATGTCATAAAAGAACAATTCATGCACATCAAGTAAAGGCCAATGCATAGTATAAGAAATTTGTTGCAATTCTATCATGTTGGAAACATAGAGAGGCGGAGATGTAGTTCCTCTCTCATAATAATTACAAGTAGGAGCAGCAAGCACATGCATATTATATTCATCAAAATCATCATGTGCAATGGTAAAAGGCAACCCATCAATGTAATCCTTAATAAGAGCAAACTTCTCCGATATAGTGTAGTTGGGAGAACTCAAAAAGATAATTGGACTATCATGTGTGGGTGCAATAGCAACAATTTCATTCTTAACATAAGGAACTATAGCAAGATCATCTCCATAAGAATAATTCAAATTGGCATCATGGCCACAAGCATAGCAATCATTAAATTTATCAAAAAGGGATATTTCAAATGAATCAACGGGATCATAGCAATTATCATAGAATTCATCCTTCGGTAAGCATGAAGGGAAATTAAACAATTAATGTAGGGACAAATGCATTTTTACCCCCAGTTGGTTCCTACCCACGGGTTTTGCCCTTACTTTTCGAGCTTGCTCAGTTTTGCCCTTACTTTTTCCGTCATGGTCCCTCGAATACCCTTTGACCGTTTGACCAAAACTTTGAAAATTCATAACTAATTCATATGAACTCAGAAAAATGCAAATAAGATATCAAAATGTTCAGATAAACATTTCCTTTATGTGCATATCATTTGCATTCAGGACAAAAGCATCCTTTAAACTACTTGAGGTAATTAATGGTATTAACATTATTAAAAATAAAAAGGTATAAACAATATTTTTTTCATGAAAAAAAATTACATGCAAATGTAAGTGATGTTTTCTGAACATCCAGATATCTTATTTGCATTTTTTTGAATTTGTATCATCTTGTTATGAATGTTCTAATGACTTTGACCATTATTTGGAAACTTCATAACAAGTTGATATGAACTCAGAAAAATGCAAATAAGATATTAGAATGTTCACAAAACATCACCTACATTTGCATGTAATTTTTATTCATGAAAAAAATATTGTTTATACCTTTTTATTTTTAATAATGTTAATAACATTAATTACCTCAGGTAGTTTAAATGATGCTATTGTCCTGAATGCAAATGATATGCACATAAAGGTAATGTTTATCTGAACATTTTGATATCTTATTTGCATTTTTCTGAGTTCATATGAATTAGTTATGGATTTTCAAAGTTTTGGCCAAACGGTCAAAGGGCATTCGAGGGACCTCGACGAAAAACATAAGGGCAAAACTGAGCAAGCTCGAAAAGTAAGGGCAAAACCCGTGGGTAGGAACCAACTAGGGGTAAAAATGCAATTGTCCCATTAATGTATGAGTTGAAGAGTTACTCTCATTAGAAGATGGGCATGGGTAGCTAATCCACTCTTCCTCCTTTTGTTCTTCACTCTCCTCATCATCTTTTTCATCCAATGAGCTCGCAGTTCATCAATTCCTTCTTCCATAGACTCCTGCAAAATATTAGTCTCTTCTTGGACAGCAGAGACTTTCTCAATAAGTGCATCAATATCGGAATTGTATTTATAATTCTCATAACAATATTTAAGTATAGCAAAATTTTCGGGTCTATAAACATCATCATCAAAAGCTTCATACTTTTCAAACAAAGATTCAATTTCATGAGCACCCTTAAAAGCAATGGATTCTTCTATTCTTTCCACATCACAGTAATCATATCTACCATTAGCATAAGAAGCTAAGGTTTCATTATCATTAAATTTGCATGAAAAGGGAAGGTGTGGAGCATTCATCCTAGAGCAACAAGTAAAATCATATCTCTGGCATAAATTCCAAGCATACCAATGCATCATATCAATTTGATCCCATAACAATTTCCCTTTTTGTGTCAAATGATAATCCCTAAAGTGATCACGTTGATCCAACGTTACTCCCATTATCAAGTTGAATGGGGTTTTCTCAGGATTATCAAAGTAGTGTTTAATATTTTTCACATAACGAGCATCGAGGGTTTTAGGAGGTTCCCCATCTCCATGAGTAGCAAGTACAAGTAATTTTTTTGGAGTTTTGTGTTCCATATCCATAACTAAAGATAGAGAACAACTTAGAACAGGAAATAAAAACTACTTAGTGATAAAGGAAACAAGCACACATGAGAATATTCATCCCACACTATTGCTCCCCGGCAACGGCGCCGGAAAAAGGTCTTGATAACCCACAAGTATAGGGGATCGTTTGTAGCCTTCTTCAATAAATAAGAGTGTCGAACCCAACAAGGAGCTAAAGGTAGAACAAATATTCCCTCAAGTTATATCGATCACCGATACAACTCTACGCGCACTTGACGTTTGCTTTCTCTAGAACAAGTACGAAACTATTTTGCATGAATAAAACTATGAGTACTTTGCGAGAATAAAACTACAAATAAATCGCAAGGTAATAAAAGTAGATAGCTTTTGTCAACAAGAAAGTCATTTGTCCCTAGGCAATCGATAACAAGTACCGGTAATCATTCTTGTAATTTTATATGAGGGAGAGGCATGAGCTAACATACTTTCTCTACTTGGATCATATGCACTTATGATTGGAACTCTAGCAAGCATCCGCAAGTACTAAAGATCATTAAGGTCATGAAAGCCAACCATAGCATTAAGTATCAAGTCCTCTTTACTCCCATATGCCATAACCCACTTACTCGGGTTTAAGCTTCTATCACTCTCGTAACCCACCATAAGCAAACCATGAACATATTGCAACACCCTACACTGGGGACCCCTCAAGTTTGCGTCAGATGGAGGGCATCGTCCTAAAAACCATAAATAAAATATACATCATACCAACCAAGATCACGATTAACCCACATGACAAAATAGATCTACTCAAACATCATAGGATAGCCAAATATCATTGGGAAATAATATATGAAGTTGAGCACCATGTTGAAGTAGAGATTACAGCGGGGAGAAGGGGTGTTACACCGCTGCATAGAGGGGGAGAAAGTTGGTGTTGATGGTAGCAAGATTGTTGGTGTAGATCCCCGTCACGATCCTATCCCCGGCGGCACTCCGGTGCCACCGGGAGAGATGGGGAGAGAGCCCTCCTCATTTTTCTTCTTCCTTGGCCTTCCCCCTATATGGCGGCGGAGGGGCCGGAGCCCCTCCGAGATTGGATCTCCCTCTTTGTTCTCTTCTGTTTCGTGTTCCCCAGATCTGACCCTTCACCGTTTCTTAAATTCTCGAAGATCTGTAACTCGATTGCGCCGAAACTTTTACATGTTTTTTTCCATAAATTATCTTTCTTGCGCCAGAATAAGGGCCCAACCGACCTTCGAGGAGGGCACAAGATACCTGGGCGCGTCAGGGGGTGCCCGACACGCACTGGTGGGTTGTGGTCACTGTGGGCCCCGTTTGCATTGATTCCACCTCCCAAAAATCATAAATATTCCAAAATAATTCTCCGTAAATTTTTATCGCGTTTGGACTTTGTTTGATATGGATTTTCTATGAAACAAAAAACATGCAACAAACATGAATTGGCACTGGGCACTAGATCAATAAGTTAGTCCAATTAATCATATAAAAAGTTCCCAAAAATATGTGAAAGTTGCATAATATTGGCATGAAACAATCAAATATTATAGATACAACGGAGACATATCACTCCCCACTGTGAGTGAGTAATTTCTTTGTAGGCTCGCTGGCCGGTGAGGGAGTTGGATGAGATTCATCATGTAATCGAGTTAGTTTTGTTGGCGCTTGATCCCTAGTATCCATTATGTTCTGAGATTGATGTTGCTATGACTTTGCCATGCTTAATGCTTGTCACTCTGGGCCCGGGTACCATGATTTAAAATCTGAACCATTTATGTTATCATCGTTATATCTATGTTCTGTATCCAATCTTGCAAGTTATAGTAACCTATTACGTGTTATGATCCGCAAACCCCCGAGTGACAATAGTCGGGATACTTTCCGGTGATGACCGTAATTTGAGGAGTTCATGTATTCACTTTGTGCTAATGCTTTATTTGGGTTCCCTATTAAAAGGAGGCCTTAATATCCCTTAGTTTCCTTATGGACCCCGCTGCCATAGGAGGGTAGAACAAAAGATGCCATGCAAGTTCTTTCCATAAGCATGTATGACTATTTACAGAATACATGCCTACATTATATTTATGAACTGGAGCTAGTTTTGTATCGCCCTAGGTTATGACTGTTATATGATGAATATCATCTAATGAATTCACCGATCCAATGCCTACGAGACTTTTACATATTGCTCTTGCTAAGTTACTATTGCTATTGCTACTATTACACTTGCTACAAAATCATTGCTATCACTGTTACCGTTACTACTATTGTTGCTACAATCAAAATTATCATATTACCGTGCTACTAATCATATTGCTGCAGATAATTAATCTCCAGGTGTGGTTGAATTGACAACTCAGCTGCTAATACTTACAAATATTCTTTGTTTCCACTTGTGTCGAATTTATAAACTTGGGTTGAGTACTCTACCCTTAAAAACTATTGTGATCACCTATACTTATGGATTATCACCAAGATGTTTTGTGTCCCTTGTAATGCTGCCAGTGCCAAGTGACGGAGCATTGGCGGGACAATTCCGGGCCTTGGCACCCCCTTCCTTTTTTTGGAAAAGGAGGATAGACCCCCGGCCTTTGCATCTGGACGATGAATGCGGCCATCTTATTAATTATTCACAAAGACCATACAAAGTAATACATAAGTGAGTCTGTGTTGGGGATCGTAGCAGAAATTTAAAATTTTCTACGCATCACCAAGATCAATCTATGGAGTCATCTAGCAACGAGAGAGAGAGAGAGAGAGAGAGAGAGAGAGAGGAGTGCATCTAGATACCCTTGTAGATCGCGTGCGGAAGCGTTCAAGAGAATGGGGTTGATGGAGTCGTACTCGTCGTGATCCAAATCACCGATGATCCTAGCACCGAACGGACGGCACCTCCGCGTTCAACACACGTACGGAGCAGAGACGTCTCCTCCTTCTTGATCCAGCAAGGGGGAAGGAGAAGTTGATGGAGATCCAGTAGCACGACGGTGTGGTGGTGGAAGCAGCAGGATTCCAGCAGGGCTTCGCCAAGCGCTACTAGAGGAGGAAGAGGTGTCACGGGAGGGAGAGGGAGAGGCCAGGGCTTAGGGTGCGGTTGCCCTCCCTCCCCTCCATTATATATAGGGGCTAGGGGGCGCATGCCCTCTTGGAGATCCCATCTAGAGGGGGACGGCGGCCCCCGGGGCGGCGGCCCCTCGCAGGGCAACGACCCCCTTAGGGTTTCCAAACAGGGGGCGCATGCCCCCTCGGGGGGCAACGGCCCCCTAGGGTTTCCAACCCTAGGTGCCTTGGGCCCTTCGGTGGGGCGCACCAGCCCACCAGGGGCTGGTTCCCACGCCACTTCATCCCATGGGGCCCTTCGGGATAGGTGGCCCCACCCGGTGGACCCCCAAGACCCTTCCGGTGGTCCCGGTACAATATCGATGACCCCCGAAACTCTCCTGGTGGCCGAAACTAGTCTTCCTATATATATATATATATATATATATATATATCTTTACCTCCGGACCATTCCGAAACTCCTCGTGACTTCCGGGATCTCATCCGGGACTCCGAACAACTTTTGGTTAACCACATAATAATATCTCTACAACTCTAGCGTCACCGAACCTTAAGTGTGTAGACCCTACGGGTTCGGGAGACACGTAGACATGACCGAGACAACTCTCCGATCAATAACCAACAGCGGGATCTGGATACCCATGTTGTCTCCCACATGCTCCATGATAATCTCATCGGATGAACCACAATGTCGAGGATTCAATCAATCCCGTATACAATTCCCTTTGTCTATCGGTACGATACTTGCCCGAGATTCAATCGTCGATATAGCGATACCTTGTTCAATCTCGTTACGACAAGTCTCTTTACTCGTTCCCGTAACACATCATCCCGTGAACAACTCCTTGATCACATTGAGCTCATTATGATGATGTCCTACCGAGTGGGCCCAGAGATACCTCTCCGTCATACGGAGTGACAAATCCCAGTCTCGATTCGTGCCAACCCAACAGATACTTTCGAGCATACCCGTAGTGTAGCTTTATAGCCACCTAGTTACGTTGTGACATTTGGCACACCACAGTACCCTTACGGTACCCGGGAGTTGCACAATCTCATGGTCTAAGGAAAGGATACTTGACATTATAAAAACTTTAGCAGACGAACTACACGATCTTGTGCTATGCTTAGGATTGGGTCTTGTCCATCACATCATTATCCTAATGATGTGATCCCGTTATCAATGACATCCTATGTCCATGGTTAGGAAATCGTAACCATCTATTGATCAACGAGCTAGTCAACTAGGGACATGTTGTGGTCTATGTATTCACACATGTATTACGATTTCCGGATAACACAATTATAGCATGAACAATAGACAATTATCATGAACAACGAAATATAATAATAACCTTTTTATTATTGCCTCTAGGGCATATTTCCAACAGTCTCCCACTTGCACTAGAGTCAATAACCTAGTTACATTGTGATGAATCGAACACCCATAGAGTTCTGGTGTTGATCATGCTTTGCACGTGGAAGAGGTTTAGTCAACGGATCTGCGACATTCAGGTATGTATGCACTGTACAAATCTCTATGTCTCCATCTTGAACATTTTCACGAATGGAGTTGAAGCGACGTTTGATATGCTTGGCCTTCTTGTGAAACCTGGGCTCCTTGGCAAGGGCAATAGCTCCAGTGTTGTCACAGAAGAGAGTCATCGGGCCTGACGCATTGGGAATAACTCCTAGGTCGGTAATGAACTCCTTCATCCAGATTGCTTCATGTGCTGCCTCCCAGACTGCCATGTACTCCGCTTCACATGTAGATCCCGCCATGACGCTTTGCTTGCAACTGCACCAGCTGACTGCCCCACCATTCAAAATATACACGTATCTGGTTTGTGACTTGGAGTCATCCAGATCTGTGTTGAAGCTAGCATCAACGCAACCCTTTACGACGAGCTCTTCGTCACCTCCATAAACGACAAACATATCCTTAGTCCTTTTCAGGTACTTCAGGATATTCTTGACCGCTGTCCAGTGTTCCATGCTAGGATTACTTTGGTACCTTATGTCGGCGTTCTAGGAACGGGGGTCCCCAGACTTGCCTGCCTGCGGCCCGCGGCATGGCTCAAGGGGACCCAGCACGGCCCAACTTCATCGGCACAAGACCCAAGACCCTCGCGAGGGGCCAAGCCTCGCGGGGCGGATGACACAGCACTTCCTCAGGCACGGCCTCGTCAGGCTGGCTCATGAGGAGGCGGAGAGATCAAGGCGGGGTACCTCGCGAGGTGCCCATGACGCAAGCCATGATGACCAAGGGCGCCAGGCGGGCGCCAGCCCGCGCAGTGTACTCCCTTTCCTCTTTGGTGCAAAGGGGGCAAGCGCAGGCGAGAGGATCAAGCAAAGGCATCCATTTCAGTGCAACGAGACCAAGACCAGTCCAACGGTGGGAAGGAGGTCATCGTGGAGCCCAGAACGGCGTCACCACAGGGCCTTTGGCAGGCGAGGACCAACTTTAGTAAGGATAAGTGTACCGTATGTTCCCCTTCGAATTGGCCAATTGTTGGCGCCCTTCCCGCTCAATATTTGGGAAGAGGCCCAGGGCCTTTGCCTATAAATAGGACTAACCACCCCCAGGGTAGAGGGATGAATCTAGCATCCAGCATCTGGCATCCAGAGATCTAGCATCGAGCGATCAAGCCAGCGGAACTTAGAATCAGAGCAAGCAGAGAGAGAGAGAGAGAGAGAGAGAGAGAGAGAGAGAGAGAGAGAGAGAGAGAGAGAAGGGCGGCTGAACTCCTCCCAGTTCGTCCCCCTAGCCAAGAACAGACCCTCGCGAGGCTGTTCTTCCCTGTATTGTTCTTCATCATCAGCCCAAGAGGCAATCCACCACACCACACTGGAGTAGGGTATTACACCACATCGGTGGCCCGAACCAGTATAAACTCTGTGTCTTTTGTGTTGTTCCTTTGGTAGTTTAGATCCTTGCGAGATGGAGAGGTAGAGGGCATAATCTCCGCGCACACCCCAGAGTTCGAACCTTAAGGGTCAGCCGGAACCTGAAATCCGACATTTGGCGCGCCAGGTAGGGGTGTGCCGGAATTTGTCTTCCACCGCTCCACTCTCTGCCGACCGTCGCGTCCATGTCTGACGCTCGTCGGGCCCGCGCTGAGCGCCGGGCGGCCATCGCTTCCCGCGTCACCCAGACGGCCCCCGTCGGTGGGCGTCCTCGTCGTTCCCCGTCGCCCGCCATCAACGCCGCCACCGGCCCGGCGGGGAACGAGCAGCAAGCATCGTCTCAGCACCCGTCCGTGCGGCAAGACGGCCGCACCGCTACTCCATCACTCGCACTAGCTGGCTCTTCGACCCGCGCGCTCCGCGCACCCTTGGAGGCTCGAGCTACGCTCATCGCAGCAAACGAGCTCCTGCACTACCGTCCCATCGACGACGTCTACGAAGAGTGGCTCGACCGCGTCGCCGAGCTCGTCCGCGCCACAGGGGGCTCTCCTGCACCGTCCGCTCCGCTGCGCCGCACCCCGCCACGCGCTGGCAATGAAGTTCCGGGGGCGTACCAGCCGCCTCCTCTCCAAGAAGACGCCGTGGCTCCAAGGCGTGTGGCCCTTGGGCGGAACCCGCTCCGTCAGGCGCCAGCCCAGCAAGAACGGAGCTGCCAAGAAGTCCCTCGACCACAAGAGGCTGCCTGGGCGCTTCCTGCTCCAGCTCGCCGTGACCCTACTCCGGCTCCGACACGTCAAGACCCTGCACTGCCCCCAGCTGCAGCGCATGGGGACCCGCAAGGCCAAGCTCTCCCTCAACCGAAGCCTCCCGTGGCCACCGCAGGCTGCCGCGCCTACACCACCGAGTTGCGCAGCGTCGCTTGGCCCGCCAAGTTCAAGCCGGACCTGCCTCCTCGCTACGACGGCACGACCGACCCTGCTGAGTTCCTCCAGCTCTATGAGCTAGGCATCAAAGCTGCCAGTGGAGACGAAAAAGTCATGGCAAACTGGTTCCCCATGGCACTCAAGGAAGGGGCTCGCACCTGGCTCCTGAACCTGGCCCCAGGCGCGATCTCTTCCTGGGACCAGATGCGCACCCGCTTCATCGCCAACTTCCAAGGTACTCGTGACCGGCCGCCTGCCGTGAGCGACATGCGCCGCATCAAGCAACAACCCGGAGAGACCCTGCAAAAGTACATCCAGCGCTTCAACAACGCGCGCCTCAAGATCCCCAGGGTGTCCGAGGAAGCCATCATCTCGGCCTTCTCCGATGGCGTGCGCGACGTCAAGATGAAGGAGAAGCTAGCGATGCATGAAGACCTGTGCACCTCCTTGGAGCTGTTCAACTTGGCGACCAAGTGCGCCAGGGCTGAGGAGGGGCGTCTCTCCCTCCTCGAGCTGCCTGCCGCAGACCTAGAAGAGAAGAAACTCAAGGCCAAGGATGTGAAGCGCAAGGGGGCTGCCGTGCTCGCGGCGGAACCAGACACCAAGCGGGGCAAGGATCTGCCTAAATCTTCCAGGGGCAGTCGGTACTGTGTGTACCACGACCTCCACACCCACAACACCAACGAATGCCAAGAACTCCGTGCCGTGCGAGAAGGAAGGATCAGCCGTCGTCCTGACCGTGCCGACCGGGGCTACGGCCGAGGAGGAGAAGGAACCCAGGACGCTGGGAAGACCGCGGCCCGCGCCAAGGGTGGCGCGATCAACCTCGCGAGGACCGCTAGAGAGATCTGCCTCGCGAGGGGGACTGGCGGGACCAGCCTCGTGAGGATCGCCTGCAGGGCAACGCAGGCCTCCCTCCACTACCGCCTCAGCCAAGAAGGAACGAGGACCGTCACCAGGACGAGGGGGCTGGGGGCTTCCAGGAGCCACGCGCAATCGCCTGCATCCTGGGCGGAGCTCAAGCCCCAGCCTCCCAACGCATCTTCAAGCAGTTTGCCCGCGAAGTGAATGCAGTCCTCCCCAGGCTCGAAGCTACGCGCCCCCTCAGGTGGTCGGCGTGCGCCATCACGTTCAGCTCAGCAGATCAGCTCAAGTGCTCGGCCACAGCCGGGGTCCTCCCGATGCTTTGCTCCCTAGTCATCAGCAACGTACTGGTCACCAGGACCCTCATCGATGGTGGAGCAGGGCTCAACGTCCTGTCCGTGGAAACATTCAACAATCTTCAAGTGCCCTACGACCAGCTTCAGCCGACCAAGCCCTTCTCCGGAGTCACCGACGGTTCCACGATCTCGATCGGGCAGGTCCGCCTCCCTGTCACCTTCGGAGCCCGCAGCAACTACCGCACTGAACTCATCGACTTCGACGTCGCCCACATCCGCCTGCCGTACAACGCCATCCTCGGGTACCCAGCGCTGGCCAAGTTCATGGCCGTGACTCATCATGGTTACAACGTCCTCAAGATGCCAGGAGGTGGCGGAGTCATCACGGTGCCGTGTGAAGAAAAGGATGCAGTGTGTTCCCTGGAGCGAGCCTTTCAGGCCGCGTCACAAGAAGACCCAAATCGTGGAAGCAGGAGGCTTCCCGAGATCACCCCAAGAAGAAGACATCGTCAAGCTTAGCCCCTCAGGAGGCAAGCCCCTCAGGGCCCGCGTCTGCCCAAGGGGACCCTCCATCCATCGCATAGGAAAGCGCGCCCGGCGCCCTCCTCAGGCAGGGCTCGAGGGCTCTCACCTGGAGGGCCACCGACCTGGCTAGGGTCACGAGGGAGGCGCTTGGGCACCACGTGGAGGCGTGCCTCGAAGCACATTTCCCTCAAGAAGGAGCAGGGCAAGGAAGGTCAGACCAGCAGGAGTTCGTTAACAAGGCCGTTCAAGAACTGCAGGAGTCAAGAGTCATGAGAGGTTGCCGCCGTCTACCAGCTATGGCTCCCCATCTAGGCAAGGATGGTGGGATGCGTGTCTGCATCAACGTACCAGGGCTTAATCGGGTCGCCACGATAGAGCGCCTCTGGCCCTCGCAAGTGGGGCGTTGCGGAGGCCCACCCCACAGCTATGTTCGCATGCCTTACGGCTTGCCGAGCGTGGCTGCTGCATACCAGCGCCTCATGAGGGGCATCATGGAGACTCAGGAAGACAGGCGTTCCGCGGTCCTGGCGGAGATGGAGACGATTCGCGAGGAGCCACCAGCACCTCCGGAGCCTCCTTAGGCCCCTGGGCCTGGGGGCTCATGAGGATCGGCTTCCGCAGCCCATCGAGTCTGCTGCACCAACACCACTTCACCCTCGACATCTTCAGGTGACGTCCTTCAAGCTTCATTTCCAGCTGGGAACGCCCCCCAGGGCTTCTTCATTCCCAGGCCGCGTGGGTCCGTCCCTGCGGCGTGTATCCCTTTTTATTTTTTGGTCATTAGCTTGCTTTGTTGGGGGCGGCCCTCGGGCTGCATCATCCCCAAGCCGCTCGGGCCAGGCCCAGTGGCGTGTATCTCCCTTGCGTTTATTTCCAGCTATGCTTTCGCCTATCATGTTTGATTACTTGATGCCTGCCCACGGCACCTCTTCTTCTCCATGTCGACCACTTGTACGTTAAAGGGGGGGTACCTGAGCATCGCGACTCAGGGCTCTTACTGACTCTCCAGCCCTCACCCTCTGGCCTTGTCCATGGCATCGCGACCTGGCATACCAGCGACGGCTGAGACAAGCTCGAGGGCCGGGACCCGAGGACGTAGAGTGCCGGCATCTAACCCAATTTGCAGGAACAAGTCTCAAGATACGGCCCAGTGCCAGGCGCAACCCGCCTAGAGGTAGGGCCCCATGAGTCCCGCGCTGGCTCACGGGTGCCCAGATACACCTCACCTAGCCCTACCGAGCCGGCCACGTGTCAGGGCGGGGTTGTACATGCCCCGGGGGCTCCTCCCGGAGGGGAGCCCCCTCCCACGTACTAGTGGAAGCACCATGCTCCGCGCTGGCTGACGACACTGTCGAGGAGCGGCTATGCCCGTATACATATGGAAGCGCTATGCTCCGCGCTGGTGATAAACAACTGAGGATGGCCTCCGGGCCGCGTTAACCTCAAGGAGCCCAGAGCTCAGTGGCTAGCCTCATCGCAACGCCTCCCTTCGGGAGCGCCGTGCGAGGGGGCTAGGGACGGGGGCTACGCCTGGGTCACGCCCAGACGTACGCCACCCAGCCAGGCCCCTCGGGCCTGGTTCGTCACGCGTCTCTCCCCGAGCGGAGCCAAGGTATGAAGGTCGTTTGAGCGTCAAGGGGGACCCCTGAGCATCGCGACTCAGGGGCCTAACTGGTCCCGTAGCCCCTCACTCCTTAGTTCCGAAAGGCTATGCTGGGTGAGGTACGCGCGGGCACGGGCTTTGCAGACGTAGAACGACAG
Organism: Aegilops umbellulata; assembly: GCA_032464435.1. NCBI lineage: Eukaryota > Viridiplantae > Streptophyta > Magnoliopsida > Poales > Poaceae > Aegilops > Aegilops umbellulata. Next base: position 336,069,539 of record CP136056.1, on the reverse strand, counting down.
TCTCGCTTGCATCTCACCTCATCGCCCGCTGTTTGCGCGTCAAGGGGGACTCCTAAGCATCGCGACTCAGGAGCCTAACTGGCTCCATAGCCCCTCACTCCTTAGTTCCGAAAGGCTATGCTGGGTGAGGTACGCGCGGAGTCGGGCTCTGCAGACGTAGAACGGAAGATACACCTACATCACGCTTCCCTACTTGTTTTTCGTGCGCCAAGGGGGACTCCTGAGCATCGCGACTCAGGAGCCTAACTTGTCCCGTAGCCCCTCACTCATTTGGTCTCGTCCTGGTTTCCAGTCGGGGCTAATGCTAGGTGAGGTACGCGCGGGGCCGGGCTCTGCCGGCGTAGAACACAAGCAAGTAGGGAAGAAAAGCATAAAATTCAAGGAACTTAAAAAGCAAAATATTACAGTCCATACTGTCGTTTCGGTACCAAACGCAAGTTTAAATGCCTCCCCGAGGCGCAATGCATGTGCAGGAACTAAAAGAAGAACAGGAGCAGTAGCGGAGTCACTTGTTGGCGATGGAGCAGCGCGGAGTGGCTTCCCCTCGTGGAGCAGCAGGACCAGTGGCGCCTTGCTTTGGCTTGGTGCTGAAGGCCTGGAACTTCCCCAGCAGCGCCTCCGCGCGCCCCTTCACGGCTTCGACAGCGGCGGCAGCACCCTCGTCGCTCACCGGCTCCAGCAGGCTGTCGAGGTCGGCGCTGGGATCGCGAAGGTAGATGTGGGCGAAGACCCGCGTCAGCGCAGCGGAAGACAGGACACGCGCCTCGGCCTCAGCCGTGGGGCCAAGGCCAAGGGCGACATCTCCAAGGGCCTGAACCAGGAAGGGAAGCAGCTTGGCGGGGCCGTCCCCGTCACCGGCCAGCGGGCTCTCCAGGCTGCTCTCGTAAAGTGTCTTCAACGAAGCGCGAGCATCCTTATCCATGACAGCGAAGGCCACGCGATCCTCGGCAAGGACCCGGGCCTTGGCGTCCAGCTCGGCCTTCGTCGCCTCCAGCTCCTTCTTCAGCATGCTTAGGCGGTCGCGGCGTTTCTTGAGCTTGGCCTCCTGGTCCTCGATGGCCGCCTCGCGAGCCTTCGTGCCTTCTTCCTGCTCTCGGCGAAGGTGGACCTCCTTCACGAGCTGGTCTCGCAGGCCCTGCAGTTCGTCCTCCAGCTCCTTGCAGCGACCACGAGCTTCAACCACCTCTCCCAGGGCCGCGTCTCGGGCAATCTTTGCCTCGAGGGTGGCCTCCCTCTCTTCGTCACAGGCCGTCGAGGCCTAAACCAGCGCCGCCCGAATCGAGGCGTCGGAGCGGATCCACCCTGAAGCCAGCTCCAGGTGCCCGGCCACCAGGCGAGGTCAGCGCCAAGAAGATCCTGCCACAGCCGGTCCAATTCAGCAACGGCACGCTCCAGGATGCCAGAAGAAGACGGAGAAGCATTGGCACGCTCCAAGACAGCAGGAGGAGTTGGGGGAGCAGCGGTCGGTGGAACGGGAGGAGAAGGTAGTGGTGGCGAGACCACAGCATCCTGAGGCGGAGTCTGCTGCGCCCTGACGGCCGTGGTGGCGGCAGCAGGCAGGAGCACCTCGGGAGTCACTTGGGCCATGGGGGCTGGGCTCTCCCCAGCCACCTCAGCCAAGCCTTGCAAGGATGAGCGGGCAGGAGAAGCCCGTGCCTCACGATCGCCTTCACCTGCAGGCGGAGGCGTTGCCGCGGATGGGGCCTCGGGAGCCCCCTTCGGTTTCTTCGCCGTGGGCGCCAGCCTATCCAAGAGAAACGAACATCAAGCCCCGGCGGCGGAACAAGAAACAAGAGATAAAGGATCAAGCACTTACGGGTCGTCGCCGGAGGACTCAAGCAGCCTCCGGCCATACTTGAAGACTGAGAGCCGGCTAGAGGGGTCAACCTCAGGAGCAGAAGGCACGTCTGCGGATCGCCCCGGAGCCAGGGCGGACCCGCGGGGGATCAGCCCGGTCCTGTCCTTCTTCAGGATCGGGGGCGAGCTCCCGCTACCCAGCACGTCGTCACCCTCATCATCGTCGCTCAACGAGAGGCGGAGAGTACGGGACTTGCGCTGGGGAAGGGGAGCCCTAGACTCTTCGTCAGTTGCCTCAGAGTCAGGGCCCTCTCCCCGCTCCTCTTCGCCCCCCTCTCCGCTGGAGTCGCTGGAGGACACGTCCACCAGTCCCTCAGGAGCCACCACGGGCACGGGCCCGTCCCCGTTGAACACGAGCATGGACTCCACCACCTGCTTCCAGTCGTCGCGAAGGAACAAGGGCGTGGGCGCACCCTCCTACCTTGCCACCTCGCCCCCGACCAGAGATTGGAGAACCACGGTCAAATCCTCGTCACCCACAGCCGCGGGGCTCGGATGAGGCCTACACATTGGAGGTGAGTACTGCCGAAGCGGAGCCAGTTGGTGCTCCAGGAACTCCCTCAGCAGCGACGCGCCGGTCAGCTTCGTCCCCGCCGTGCTGGCAGGCTTCAGGTCCGCGTCCATCTTCTCCAGTACCGGCTTCGCGCGAGGATCCGTAAGCTCCGCCCGGGACCAGTCGCCGGAACTCATGGGCTGCTCCGTGGGTAGGATCAGCCGAGGGTGGATGCGCCCGGCGTCCACCAAGACCCACTTGCTCCTGAAGCCCTCAATCCTCTTCCCGGGATTCGAGATGGCAATGGAGCCACCACACGCGACGAAACTCGCGCATGCGGAAGGGGAACCGCGGGTGACCCGGAGGTAGAAGTAGTGGCGCAGCAAGGCCACTGAGGGTTGCACCCCCACATGAGCCTCGCAGTAGTAGGCGAAGATCGCCAGGAGAAGGATGGAGTTGGGGTGGAGATGCAGAGCTTGTAAGTCGTAATGGCGGAGGACAGAGAGGAAGAACTCGGAAAAAGGAGGCACCAGGCCCGCAGTAATGGAGCTTACGAAGAGAGGGTAGAAGGTGCTTCCTCGGCCCTCAGGGGTGGCGGAGCCGACCTTGAACACCCGCGCCCCGTCGATGCCTCGTGCCGCCGCCATCCGGCGCAGCTGGGCAAGGCTCGCCTCCGACACATTCGGCGAGTCCAGGGCAGGCGAAAACCAAGCTTCGGCCGGAGGCTGACGAGGCGCCATGACTTCCTAGGTCAAACGGGAAGAGCAGATCTGGGAGTTAGGAGGAAGGAAGGAGAGGCGCGAGAAAGGGGATCTGAGCAGCAACCGGAGAAAGAGAAGAGCAAAGCCTGGGTGGGCGCTGCACCTTTAATAACCCGCGCGGTTGCTGAAGCACTCGCGTCCAATCAACCGCCAAGCGGCGCCCAAGGCCGCAGGCTGTTAGGGCCCGCGGCGCTTCGCCCTTGCCCTTTCGCCTCTCGGCACGGCCAAGTCCGGGCACGCCTTGGGCCTGGGGGCTACTGTCGGCGTTCTGGGAACGGGGGTCTCCAGACTTGCCTGCCTGCGGCCCGCGGCGTGGCTCAAGGGGGCCCAGCACGGCCCAACTTCATCGGCACACGACCCAAGACCCTCGCGAGGGGCCAAGCCTCGCGGGGCGGACGACACAGCACTTCCTCAGGCACGGCCTCGTCAGGCTGGCTCATGAGGAGGCGGAAAGATCAAGGCGGGGTACCTCGCGAGGTGCCCATGACGCAAGCCATGACGACCAAGGGTGCCAGGCGGGCGCCAGCCCGCGCAGTGTACTCCCTTTCCTCTTTGGTGCAAAGGGGGCAAGCGCAGGCGAGAGGATCAAGCAAAGGCATCCATTTCGGTGAAACGAGACCAAGACCAGTCCAACGGTGGGAAGGAGGTCATCGTGGAGCCTAGAACGGCGTCACCACAGGGCCTTTGGCAGGCGAGGACCAACTTTAGTCAGGATAAGTGTACCAGATGTTCCCCTTCGAATTGGCCAATTGTTGGCGCCCTTCCCGCTCAATATTTGGGAAGAGGCCCAAGGCCTTTGCCTATAAATAGGACTAGCCACCCCCAGGGTAGAGGGATCAATCTAGCATCCGGCATCTGGCATCCAGAGATCTAGCATCGAGCGATCAAGCCAGCGGAACTTAGAATCAGAGCAAGCAGAGAGAGAGAGAGAGAGAGAGAGAGAGAGAGAGAGAGAGAGAGAGAGAGAGAGAGAGAAGGGCGGCTGAACTCCTCCCAGTTCATCCCCCTAGCCAAGAACAGACCCTCGCGAGGCTGTTCTTCCCTGTATTGTTCTTCGTCATCAGCCCAAGAGGCAATCCACCACACCACACTGGAGTAGGGTACTACACCACACCGGTGGCCCGAACCAGTATAAACTCTGTGTCTTTTGTGTTGTTCCTTTGGTAGTTTAGATCCTTGCGAGACAGAGAGGTAGAGGGCATAATCTCCGCGCACACCCCAGGTTCGAACCTTAAGGGTCAGCCGGAACCCGAAATCCGACACCTTCCCACCAAACTTACAGCAAGGTTTACATCAGGTCTGGTACACAGGATGGCATACATAATAGACCCTATGGCCGAGGCATAGGGGATGACACTCATCTTTTCCCTATCTTCTGCCGTGGTCGGGCATTGAGCCGTGCTCAATCTCACACCTTGCAATACAGGCAAGAACCCCTTCTTGGACTGATCCATATCGAACTTCTTCAATATCTTGTCAAGGTACGTGCTTTGTGGAAGACCAATGAGGCATCTCGATCTATCTCTATAGATCTTGATGCCTAATATGTAAGCAGCTTCTCCAAGGTCCTTCATTGAAAAACACTTATTCGAGTAGGCCTTTATGCTTTCCAAGAGTTCTATATCATCTCCCATCAATAGTATGTCATCCACATATAATATGAGAAATGCTACAGAGCTCCCACTCACTTTCTTGTAAACACAAGCTTCTCCATAAATCTGCGAAAACCCAAACGCTTTGATCATCTCATCAAAATGAATGTTCCAACTCCGAGATGCTTGCACCAGCCCATAGATCGAGCGTTGGAGCTTGCATACCTTGTCAGCATTCTTAGGACCGACAAAACCTTCCGGCTGCATCATATACAATTCTTCCTTAAGGAAACCACTAAGGAATGCCATTTTTGACGTCCATTCGCCATATCTCGTAATCATAGAATGCGGCAATTGCTAACATGATTCGGACAGACTTCAGCTTCGCTACAGGTGAGAAGGTCTCATCGTAGTCAACCCCTTGAACTTGTCGATAACCCTTAGCGACAAGCCGAACCTTATAGATGGTTACATTACCATCCGCGTCTGTCTTCTTCTTAAAGATCCATTTATTTTCTATGGCTCACCGATCATCGCGCATGTAACACCCTCAATGCGGCTATATCTCCGACGTGTCGAGGCACAACTTAGAGGCATAACCGCATTGAAAGCAATGTCGCAAGTGAGGTAATCTTCACACAATCCATGTAATAAATAAAGGGGAAAGAAACATAGTTGGCTTACAATCGCCACTTCACACAAGTACATAAATAACATCCATCATACAGATTACACTCAAGGTCCTACTACGGTACCAAAATGAAAGAAGACTACCCCAAATGCTAAACAGATCCCCGGATCGCCCCAACTGGGCTCCACTACTGATCATCTGGAAAAGAAACAACATAAAGGACAAGATCTTCATTGAGCTCCTCCTTGAGCTCGGGTGCGTCACCTGCTCGGTCTCATCGGCACCTGCAAACTGGTTTTGGAAGTATCTGGTGAGTCACGAGGACTCAGCAATCTCACACCCGCGAGATCAAGACTATTTAAGCTTATAGGTAGGGTAAAAGGTATGAGGTGGAGCTGCAGCAAGCGACTAGCATATATGGTGGCTAACATACGCAAATGAGAGCGAGAAGAGAAGGCAAAAGCACGGCCGTGCAACTATGATCAAGAAGTGATCCTGAAACTACTTACGTCAAGCATAACTCCAACAACCGTGTTCACTTCCCGGACCCTGCCGAGAAGAGACCATCACGGTTACACACGACGTTGGTGTATTTTAGTTAAGATCAACTTCGGGTTTTCTACAATCGGACATTAACAAATTCCCATCTGCCACATAACCGCGGGCACGGCTTTCGAAAGTTCAAACCCTGCAGGGGTGTCCCAACTTAGCCCATGATAAGCTCTCGCGATCAACGAAGGATATTCCTTCTCCCCGGGAAGACCCGATCAGTCTCGGAATCCCGGCTACAAGACATTTCGACAGTAATAAAACAAGTCCAGCAAAACCGCCCGATGCGCCGACATCCTGATATGAGCTGCACATATCTCGTTCTCAGAGCAACACCGGATAAGCGAAGCGTACAGGAACCAACATAACCCAAGTTGCCAAGGGACGGTCCCGCACGGTGCTCTAGTTTGGACCAACACTTAGACAAGCATTGGCCCGGGGGGCTAAATAAAGATGACCCTCAGGCTGATCAGGCCCAAGGGAAAGGGATAGGTGGTAGGCAAATGGTAAAACCAAGGTTGGGCCTTGCTGGAAAAGTCTTATTCAAAGCGAACTGTCAAGGGGGTCCCATAAATCACCCGACCGCGTTAGGGACGCAAAATCCGGGAACATAACACCGATATGACGGAAACTAGGGCGGCAAGAGTGGAACAAAACACCAGGCATAAGGCCGAGCCTTCCACCCTTTACCAAGTATATAGATGCATTAATTTAATAAGATATATTGTGATATCCCAACAAGTAAACATGTTCCAACAAGGAACAACATGTCCATGTTCCAACAAGGAACAAACTTCATCTTCACCTGCATCTAACAACGCTATAAGAAGGGTTGAGCAAAGCGGTAACATAGCCAAACAACGGTTCGCTAGGACAAGGTGGGTTAGAGGCATGGGTTTAACAATATGGGAGGCATGATAAGCAAGTGGTAGGTATCGCAGCATAGGCATAGCAAAAGAGCGAGCAACTAGCAAGCAAAGATAGAAGTGATTTCAAGGGTATGGTCATCTTGCCTGAAATCCCGCAAGGAAGAAGAACGAGTCCATGAAGAAGACAAACGGACGTAGTCAAACGGGTCCTCACAAACGCGATGATAACGGAATCAACCCGAAGAAGCAACACCGGAAAGAAGCACACAACATAGTAAACAAACAACACATGAATATAAAATGATGCATAAACAAGAATGATGCATGTCCGGTTTAATGAAGCATGGCATGGCAAATGCAACAAACAACACTACAAATTAAGTGGAGCACAATATACAACGAGTTGCATATTGACAAAACACCACATAAATTATTTAGTTCTCTGCCGTTTATGTACCCAACAATATTAAATGTTGTTAAACATGGCAAGAGGTGAAACTTATGAAAACTACCTATCTAGGCAAATTTAAATGAGGCCGGAAACAACGAACAACAAGTCCGGAAGAACCTCATATGCAAATAATAGATTTGGTACTGTTCTGACCTAAACACAATTTTAATGTTGTTAAACAGGAAAATAAAGTGCAACATGTTAAACTAGGCATTTTTCTACCCCATTTACATATATAATTTATTAAAATCCGAGTTACGGTTAAATAGTTATGAATTAAAGCATTTTAGCATGACATAGGAGAAAGTTTAAACAAACATCATTTTAATCATTTTAAACATGGGTGAAAATTGCAAATTATTAATCTACACAAAATTCTGAGCAAGTTTCATATACAAATCATTTTAATATGATGCACCGTTGATGAGTTATTAAATGCATGAAGTTTAGGGACTTCTCTGCAAAACAGCCAACTCTGGAAAATTAACTAAATACGCAGACGCTGAAAAAAACATAAGCGGGCCGAAACTGGGTGGCCTAGCAGGAACAGGAGCCGGGGGGGCAGCTCACCACGGGCCAAGGCCCAGGAAGGAAGGAGGAGAGAGGCCCGCAAGGGGGCGCTCTGGGCCGGCCTGCCTATGGCCCATGCGGGCGAGGGCCGCGGTCAACGGGGAGGGCGGCGCGGATCGGGGCTCCTCCCGACCGATCTGGAAGGTGGCGGCGGCCTACGGCGACAACACCGGCGATGAGGCGAGACGCGGAGGAGACCGGGGCGGCGGAAACGGTACCGGCGGCGGGCCTCCATGGCGGCGGCGGATCCTGGTGAGGGAGAAAGAGATATCCAGTGAGAGAGAGAGGGAGATCCGGTGTGAGAGAGAGATCCGGTGAGAGAGAGAGAGAGAGAGAGAGAGAGAGAAAGAGAGAAGAAGAAGGAGGAGCAAGGCGACGGCGGCGTGACCTGGGCGACGGAGGAGGCGGGGTCCGGCCTGGGAGGTCGCCGGCGGCGGGGCTGCAAGGCGGCGAGGGAGGCGGCCTGCGGCGGGGAAGGATCAAGGGGCTCCTCCCCTCGAGCGGTGCGGGAGCGAGGATCCAGGCGGCGGCGGGGTTCGTGCCCGTCTCGGCCCGGCGCGGACCGACGTGGGCCGGGCGGGCCTCGGCGGCGGGGAAGCCAGGGGGGACGCGTGGCAGCGCCTGGGTGGTTGCGGCCGTCGGCTGGAGGCGGCGCACCCACTGGCGACTCGCCAAGTGGCGGCGAAGGGCTTGGCCGGCGCGGAAAACGAGGCCGAGGAGGCTGGTGGCGGCGGCCGATGATTAGGGGGGCGGAAATTTAGGAGGAGGGGTAGGTAGCTGCCCAAAATGGAAGGGAAGGTCTATATATAGACAAGGGGCTAGGTTAGGGGGATTTTGTCCGTTCCGGAGCCGTTCGATCCCGATCGGACGACCCGGAGCGGAGGGGGCTAGATAGGTGGGCTAGGAGAGGGGGTTTTCTGACTGTGCTAGAGTGGTTGGGCTGAGAGGAGAGGAGAGGAGAGGAGTGCAGCCCGGCAACTGTTTCCGGAGACCGAAAACGTCCGATGAAGGTACCGGCAACGGCACCGCTATATGTTTAACGGTTGGGCTATCAAACGGACTCCGAATGCGATGAAACTTGGCAGGCGGTCTACTAACAACAAAACTACACCGCACGCCAAACTTCAACCCATTCCGAGAACATTTTCCGGCCACTTATAAAATAATATTCGGACATGCCGCGGGCGCGTGCTAGTGTGGTTGGTCTCAGAACGGACAAGGGAGAGAACTCGGAGAACCCGGACGGATGCAAGTTTCGAAAATATGATGATGCAATGCGGATGATGACATGGCAAGATGCGACACGCAAGCAAATGACATGGCAAGGACGGCGAATAACTGGCGGACACCTGGCGCATCGGATCCGGGGCGTTACAACACTCCACCACTACGAGAGGATCTCATCCCGAGATCTAGAATGGCACCGGAGGGAAAACGGAAGAACAAGAGGTAAAACAATGTTGCTTCTTTGACAAAAGAGTGAAACCAATGAACCTTGAGAGGTTGAACAAAATGAAAGAACGAAAACAATGAAGATGAGCAAAGTTGAAAACACTCCGTTAGCAAAGAGGAACAAGTGATACGATGGGAACCAAGAGGTTTAGTGATAAGATAGATATTGAAATCACTCCAGTTAAAACAAGATAGGAAGGAATAAGAATGATATAATTTGGCAGCACTCCGACTGGAAAAGGAAGGGATTGAACATGATCTTGGCAAAATGAAAGCAGTTAGATGAGACTCCGGTTAGAAGAGGAATGATAGACATAACACTCCGGTTAAATCGATAGGCAAGCGAAAGGGCACGATCCTCACAATTTGAGATGATGTGCGAAGAGAGCAACATCACAATGCCTTCGGGACAAATGAAAGAGTGGAATCAAGAAAACAGAGAAGAGAACAACAACTTCTATCACAATTGAATTTGAAAGGGTCTCCTTAAAAGAAAGATTGAACGGAGTTGTTGGAAAACCCACAACGAAAAGAATAAACTTGTAGTGGCCTTATGGCAAACATCTCAAAATGATGAGGTGACAACCGGCCACTAACGATAAATTAATTGGATTGTTATCATAAAGGAGACGAGAAACTTATTTCACCGGGAGGACAAATGAAGAACTTGGATCATTTATAAGCACCATAAATAGCATCAATCCTTAGGGAAGGCTTTAGGTGAAATATAACCCAAAATAACTCCAATGAAGAGATTGATGGATTTAAATATCTCATTCTTGACAACATGTGAATCATGAACTCAAATTATCGAAAATGACATAATACCACCTCGAATGATACGGTTGAAAGAATTGCACTTTAAAATGCAAGATAAGGAATACTTGAGCTGCTCTGAAAAGAATCTCGATGAACACTTCGAGAAGGAATTAAATCCTTGATGAACCACCATGTTGATCCTCCAAGAAGAACTCTGATAATAAAAGAATGATCAAACGAAAGGGCAAGTTGAAAAGAACTCCGGGAGAAGCCTTGCAATGATTAGATGAAGCTCCGTGGTGATATAATTGCGAGAGCTTGGAACTCCGAGGAAGACAAGATGAAACAATTGAAATCAAGAATCTTGATGAATCTCCGGAATAAGGAATAGAATTAACTCAATGAAACAAGAATAAGAATTACATTATGCTTATCCTTCACCACTTTAAATTGATGACTAGCAACGAATTTGGCATACTACTTATTCTTGTAGAAAGGATTAATATAGATATAGCGTAAACTTGGTAAGGTCTTCAACGAACCACCGGTAGGATTGGAAAGAAAGAATGAATCTATATGATAACAAAGGAAGAATGATCTTGAACGAACCACCGTAAGACTTGAAAATGAACAAAGGAAAAGATAAAGAAACACCGGGAAGAGTTAGCAAATGAACGAAGATACTTGAGAGAATTTAGATATAAATGAACGCAGAGATCCCGAGCTGATTACAGAATACTTGCATGATGCACTGGTATGATTTGGAGAATCATAGATGAAGCTGAGAATGAATAATTCTGAGATGCTGGGCTCCGGAGAATCAAACTGAAAAGACTCCTGAAATGCTCCGGATGGGTGAAAATAATTCTCACAATCGAAACAATTATGAGAGGATGGCAACAAGCTAGAACAATGAATCTTGAAGAGAATGGAGCAAGATTTAAGAGAAACTCTTCTTCGGTATTTAAATGTTGAGAATGACGACGAGAAACACCAAGAATTTAGTTGAGACACACCGGAATGAAAATTGGAAAAGTTGAACCAACGATGAAAGAATTGAAACGATTCTTGGAGAAGGAATATGACTGATGATAATTCATTCTTACGTCAAACTTTGAAAAGAATTTTAGAAGCTCCGGGAAGATTAGAAGAGTCAGGTAAGATCCTGGGAAAAGACCTGTGGGTTAGGGCCCACTCAAAAGAAACACCGTTGAAAAGATTGCTTGGAAGGGATATTGTACCGGTTGAATTAAATGGCTAGAATGAGATAACATCCTCAAAAGAACTTGAGTGAATTGAGAATGGAAACTTGAATCTTCTGAGATATTTTCATCACTCCGGAACAAATGAATAGCGAGAAGTGAATGATTAAGAGGTGCACCGGCATAAGAAAGCATTTGAAACAAGAAAAAGAATACGATCAACACTGAAAGCTTGAATTGGATCCACCGGAGAAGAAAAGAATGACGAATGATGAACTTGAAACTGTTGAGCATCTTCATGGGAATCACCGGATAAGAACATTGAAGGAAAGAATGAAGAAGCTTCACATGAGTAAAATGGATACTTGATTGAGAAATCTGAGTCCTTGAAGAAATAAGGGTGGGAGGGCGGGAAAACAACGACAACTTGGAACGGATGAAGCAAACACCGTTGCGAAGAACTGATAATTGATCTTGCGAAAGTTGAAGTGATCAGATCCACTTGAAGAGCGACACACCGGTTAGAAAAGAATTGGCATGATAAACTCGATGATCAAGAAGGATTGGTATCCACATAGGAATATAAGAACACCGTTTGGGAAAAGGTATGGATCGACACTTGACTTCGAAGCAACTCGAATACCACAAAACAAAACAAAAACAAAGGATTGGCTTGCAAAATAAGCCGGAAACAAACCTATGATAGATCCCATATCGTATCATGTGTCTGTTGGAAAGATATCCTAAGAGATACTTGAATTCCCACTTATAAACTCCCGAAACTTTCTGGTTATGCAATCCGGTGTTGGGGATACAGGGGACACAAAATATATCACCCAAACTAACAATACCTAGATCCAGCTGTATCCATCCTTCAACACATACCCAAGAAATCCTCGGAAATAATCTACCTCAACCTTCGAAAAGCATCCGTTATACGAGTCATGGCAATACTCCCGCACTCGCCTCAGTACTGGGCTATCAGGGTTATCTCACCAACAACTGTACAAAAGAGATTTTCGATGTCGGCGTACTAAACTCAGGTATTCCAAAACCGCAACGATAAGATTATGACAACAACACCTCGGAGCTCAACTCCCCGGGACACTGCCACAACCCCTAAATGTCAGGAGGCAACCAAGACAATGTTGTCATCATAAAACCATCGGAACGATTGTAATATACCCGCGTGATCCTAAAATTTTTTTTAGTGAAATTTGAGAAGAGAAGAGTCAAAACTCTACGTCAGGATGCCTTACCAGAAGGTCGAAGGGACTGGGGAGTAAAAAGAATTCCTAAACTCTCCGATATATAATTCCTAAATGACTCAAAACATTTTTCTAGACACAACTCGGCCACTAAAGACGATCAAACAGTGGAGGCTCCTAAGGTCGGGGAAAGGCTCTGATTACCAACTTGTAACACCCTCGATGCGGCTATATCTCCCACGTGTCGAGGCACGACTTAGAGGCATAACCGCATTGAAAGCAATGTCGCAAGTGAGGTAATCTTCACACAATCCATGTAATAAATAAAGGGGAAAGAAACATAGTTGGCTTACAATCGCCACTTCACACAAGTACATAAATAACATCCATCATACAGATTACACTCAAGGTCCGACTACGGTACCAAAATGAAAGAAGACTACCCCAAATGCTAAACAGATCCCCTTAACATGGCAAGGGGTGAAGCTTAACACCGCAGGCCGCCTCCCTCGCCGCCTTGCAGCCCCGCCGCCGGCGACCTCCCAGGCCGGACCCCGCCTCCTCCGTCGCCCAGGTCACGCCGCCGTCGCCTTGCTCCTCCTTCTTTTTCTCTCTTTCTCTCTCTCTCTCTCTCTCTCACCGGATCTCTCTCTCTCTCACCGGATCTCCCTCTCTCTCTCACTGGATATCTCTCTCTCCCTCACCAGGATCCGCCGCCGCCATGGAGGCCCGCCGCCGGTACCGTTTCCGCCGCCCCGGTCTCCTCCGCGTCTCGCCTCGTCGCCGGTGTTGTCGCCGTAGGCCGCCGCCACCTTCCAGATCGGTCGGGAGGAGCCCCGATCCGCGCCGCCCTCCACGTTGACCGCGGCCCTCGCCCGCGTGGGCCATAGGCAGGCCGGCCCAGCGCGCCCCCTTGCGGGCCTCTCTCCTCCTTCCTTCCTGGGCCTTGGCCCGTGGTGAGCTGCCCCCCCGGCTCCTGTTCCTGCTAGGCCACCCAGTTTCGGCCCGCTTATGTTTTTTTCAGCGTCTGCGTATTTAGTTAATTTTCCAGAGTTGGCTGTTTTGCAGAGAAGTCCCTAAACTTCATGCATTTAATAACTCATCAACGGTGCATCATATTAAAATGATTTATATATGAAACTTGCTCAGAATTTTGTGTAGATTAATAATTTGCAACTTTCACCCATGTTTAAAATGATTAAAATGATGTTTGTTTAAATTTTCTCCTATGTCATGCTAAAATGCCTTAATTCATAACTATTTAACCGTAACTCGGATTTTAATAAACTTTATATGTAAATGGGGTAGAAAAATGCCTAGTTTAACATGTTGCACTTTATTTTCCTGTTTAACAACATTAAAATTGTGTTTAGGTCAGAACGCCTTAATTTGGTACTGTTCTGACCTAAACACAATTTTAATGTTGTTAAACAGGAAAATAAAGTGCAACATGTTAAACTAGGCATTTTTCTACCACATTTACATATAAAGTTTATTAAAATCCGAGTTACGGTTAAATAGTTATGAATTAAGGCATTTTAGCATGACATAGGAGAAAATTTAAACAAACATCATTTTAATCATTTTAAACATGGGTGAAAGTTGCAAATTATTAATCTACACAAAATTCTGAGCAAGTTTCATATATAAATCATTTTAATATGATGCACCGTTGATGAGTTATTAAATGCATGAAGTTTAGGGACTTCTCTGCAAAACAGCCAACTCTGGAAAATTAACTAAATACGCAGACGCTGAAAAAAACATAAGCGGGCCGAAACTGGGTGGCCTAGCAGGAACAGGAGCCGGGGGGGCAGCTCACCACGGGCCAAGGCCCAGGAAGGAAGGAGGAGAGAGGCCCGCAAGGGGGCGCGCTGGGCCGGCCTGCCTATGGCCCACGCGGGCGAGGGTCGCGGTCAACGTGGAGGGCGGCGCGGATCGGGGCTCCTCCCGACCGATCTGGAAGGTGGCGGCGGCCTACGGCGACAACACCGGCGACGAGGCAAGACGCGGAGGAGACCGGGGCGGCGGAAACGGTACCGGCGGCGGGCCTCCATGGCGGCGGCGGATCCTGGTGAGGGAGAGAGAGATATCCAGAGAGAGGGAGATCCGGTGAGAGAGAGAGATCCGGTGAGAGAGAGAGAGAGAGAGAAAGAGAGAAAAAGAAGGAGGAGCAAGGCGACGGCGGCGTGAACTGGGCGACGGAGGAGGCGGGGTCCGGCCTGGGAGGTCGCCGGCGGCGGGGCTGCAAGGCGGCGAGGGAGGCGGCCTGCAGCGGGGAAGGATCGAGGGGCTCCTCCCCTCGAGCGGTGCGGGAGCGAGGATCCAGGCGGCGGCGGGGTTCGGGCCCGTCTCGGCCCGGCGCGGACCGACGTGGGCCAGGCGGGCCTCGGCGGCGGGGAAGCCAGGGGGGACGCGTGGCAGCGCCTGGGTGGTTGCGGCCGTCGGCTGGAAGCGGCGCGCCCACTGGCGACTCGCCAAGTGGCGGCGAAGGGCTTGGCCGGCGCGGAAAACGAGGCAGAGGAGGCTGGTGGCGGCGGCCGATGATTAGGGGGGCGGAAATTTAGGAGGAGGGGTAGGTAGCTGCCCAAAATGGAAGGGAAGGTCTATATATAGACAAGGGGCTAGGTTAGGGGGATTTTGTCCGTTCCGGAGCCGTTCGATCCCGATCGGACGACCCGGAGCGGAGGGGGCTAGATAGGTGGGCTAGGAGAGGGGGTTTTCTGACTGTGCTAGAGTGGTTAGGCTGAGAGGAGAGGAGAGGAGAGGAGAGGAGTGCAGCCCGGCAACTGTTTCCGGAGACCGAAAACGTCCGACGAAGGTACCGGCAACGGCACCGCTATATGTTTAACGGTTGGGCTATCAAACGGACTCCGAATGCGATGAAACTTGGCAGGCGGTCTACTAACAACAAAACAACACCGCACGCCAAACTTCAACCCATTCCGAGAACATTTTTCGGCCACTTATAAAATAATATTCGGACATGCCGCGGGCGCGTGCTAGTGTGGTTGGTCTCAGAACGGACAAGGGAGATAACTCGGAGAACCCGGACGGATGCAAGTTTCGAAAATATGATGATGCAATGCGGATGATGACATGGCAAGATGCGACACGCAAGCAAATGACATGGCAAGGACGGCGAATAACTGGCGGACACCTGGCGCATCGGATCCGGGGCGTTACAGCGCAAGTATATCAAAGTCCATACTTCATTTTCATATATGGATCCTATCTCGGATTTCATGGCTTCAATCCATTTGTCGGAATCCGGGCCCGCCATCGCTTCTTCATAGTTCGAAGGTTCACCATTGTCTAACAACATGATTTCCAGGACAGGGTTGCCGAACCACTCTGGTGCGGAACGTGTCCTTGTGGACCTACGAAGTTCAGTAGCAACTTGATCTGAAGTTTCATGATCATCATCATTAACTTCCTCTCTAGTCGGTGCAGGCACTAGAGAAACATTTTCATGAGCTGCGCTACTCTCCGGTTCAAGAGGCAATACTTCATCAAGTTCTACTTTCCTTCTACTTACTTCTTTCGAGAGAAACTCTTTCTCTAGAAAGGATCCATTCTTGGCAACAAAGATCTTGCCTTCGGATCTGAGGTAGAAGGTATACCCAATAGTTTCCTTAGGGTATCCTATGAAGACGCATTTTTCCGATTTGGGTTCGAGCTTTTCAGGTTGAAGTTTCTTGACATAAACATCGCACCCCCAAACTTTCAGAAACGACAAATTAGGTTTCTTCCCAAACCACAATTCATACGGTGTCGTCTCAACGGATTTCGATGGAGCCGTATTTAAAGTGAATGTGGCAGTCTCTATAGCATAACCCCAAAATGATAGCGGTAGATTGGTAAGAGACATCATAGATCGCACCATATCCAATAGAGTGCGATTACAACGTTCAGACACACCATTATGCTGAGGTGTTCCAGGCGGTGTGAGTTGTTTAACAATTCCACATTTCCTTAAGTGCGAGCCAAATTCGTGACTCAAATATTCCCCCCCCCCCCCACGATCTGATCAGAAGAACTTGATTTTCCTGTCACGTTGATTCTCAACCTCACTCTGAAATTCCTTGAACTTTTCAAAAGTCTCAGACTTGTGTTTCATTAAGTAGACATACCCATATCTACTTAAGTCATCAGTGAAGGTGAGAACATAACGATAACCACCGCGAGCCTCAACGCTCATTGGACCGCACACATCAGTATGTATGATTTCCAATAAGTTGGTTGCTCGCTCCATTGTTCCGGAGAACGAAGTCTTGGTCATTTTGCCCATGAGGCATGGTTCACATGTGTCAAATGATTCATAATCAAGAGACTCCAAAAGTCCATCTGCATGGAGTTTCTTCATGCGTTTGACACCAATGTGACCAAGGTGGCAGTGCCACAAGTATGTGGGACTATCATTATCAACCTTACATCTTTTGGCATTCACACTATGAATATGTGTAACATCATGTTCGAGATTCAATAAGAATAAACCATTGACCAGCAGGGCATGACCATAAAACATGTCTCTCATATAAATAGAACAACCATTATTCTCAGATTTAAATGAGTAGCCATCTCGCATTAAACGAGATTCAGATACAATGTTCATGCTCAAAGCTGGTACTAAATAACAATTATTGACGTTTAAAACTAATCCCGTAGGTAAATGTAGAGGTAGCGTGCTGACGGCGATCACATCAACCTTGGAACCATTCCTGACGCGCATCGTCACCTCGTCCTTCGCCACTCTCCGCTTATTCCGCAGCTCCTGTTTCGAGTTACAAATATGAGCAACCGCACCGGTATCGAATACCCAGGAGCTACTACGAGCGCTGGTTAGGTACACATCAATAACATTTATATCACTATATACCTTTGGTATCGCCGGCCTTCTTATCCGCTAAGTACTTGGGGCAGTTCCGCTTCCAGTGACTGTTTCCCTTGCAATAAAAGCACTCAGTCTCAGGCTTGGGTCCATGCTTTGGCTTCTTCCCGGCAACTGGCTTACCGGGCGCGGAAACTCCCTTGCCATCCTTCTTGAAGTTATTCTTACCCTTGCCTTTCTTGAACTTAGTGCTTTTATTCACCATCAACACTTGATGTTCCTTTTTTATCTCCACCTCCGCTGATTTCAGCATTGAATATACCTCAGGAATGATCTTTTCCATCCCCTGCATATTGAAGTTCATCACAAAGCTCTTGTAGTTAGGTGGGAGCGACTGAAGGATTCTGTCAACGACCGCATCATCTGGTAGATTAACTCCCAGCTGAGATAAGCGGTTGTGCAACCCAGACATTTTGAGTATGTGCTCGCTGATAGAACTATTCTCCTCCATCTTACAACTGTAGAACTTGTCGGAGACTTCATATCTCTCGACCCGGGCATGATCTTGCAAAACCATTTTCAGCTCTTGGAACATCTCATATGCTCCGTGCTGCTCAAAACGCTTTTGGAGCCCCGGTTCTAAGTTGTAAAGCATGCCGCACTGAACTAGGGAGTAATCATCACTACGCGACTGCCGGGCGTTCATAACGTCTTGAGTTGCTGGGAAAACAAGTGCATCACCTAGCGGTGCTTCAAGGACATATGCTTTCTTGGCAGCTGTGAGGATAATCCTCAGGTTACGGACCCAGTCCGTGTAGTTGCTACCATCATCTTTCAGCTTGGTTTTCTTTAGGAACGCGTTGAAGTTGAGGGCAACATTAGCGTGGGCCATTTGATCTACAAGACATATTGCAAAGATTTTTAGACTACGTTCATGATAATTAAGTTCATCTAATCAAGTTATTTAGTGAACTCCCACTCAGACAGACATCCCTCTAGTCATCTAAGTGATACATGATCCGAGTCAACTAGGTCGTGTCCGATCATCACGTGAGACGGACTAGTCATCATCGGTGAACATCTTCATGTTGATCGTATCTTCTATACGACTCATGTTCAACCTTTCGGTCTTCCATGTTCCGAGGCCATGTCTGTACATGCTAGGCTCGTCAAGTCAACCAAAGTGTATTGCGTGTGTAAATCTGGCTTACACCCGTTGTATGCGAACGTTAGAACCTATCACACCCGATCATCACGTGGTGCTTCGGAACAACGGACCTTAGCAATGGTGCACAGTTAGGGGGGAACACTTTCTTGAAATTATTGTGAGAGATCATCTTATTTAAGCTACCGTCATTCTAAGCAAATAAGATGCAAAAACATGATAAACATCACATGCAATCAAATAGTGACATGATATGGCCAATATCATTTTTGCTCCTTTTGATCTCCATCTTCGGGGCGCCATGATCATCATCGTCACCGGCATGACACCATGATCTCCATCATCGTGTCTTCTTGAAGTTGTCTCACCAACTATTACTTATACTACTATGGCTAACAGTTAGCAATAAAGTAAAGTAATTACATGGTGTTTTCAGTGACACACAGGTCACACAATAAATTAAGACAACTCCTATGGCTCCTGTCGGTTGTCATACTCATCGACATGCAAGTCGTGATTCCAATTACAAGAACATGATCAATCTCATACATCACATATATCATTCATCACATCCTTTGGGCCATATCACATCACACGGCATATGCTGCAAGAACAAGTTAGACGTCCTCTAATTGTTGTTGCAAGTTTTTTACATGGCTGTTATAGGTTTCTAGCAAGAACGTTTCTTACCTATGCCAAAACCACAACGTGATATGCCAATTTCTATTTACCCTTCATAAGGACCTTTTTCATCGAATCTGATCCGACTAAAGTGGGAGAGACTGTCACCCGCTAGCCACCTTATTCAACTAGTGCATGTCAGTCGGTGGAACCTGTCTCACGTAAGCGTACGTGTAAGGTCGGTCCGGGCCGCTTCATCCCACGATGCCGCCGAATCAAGATAGGACTAGTAACGACAAGTAAATTGACAAAATCGACGCCCACAACAATCTTGTGTTCCACTCGTGCATAGAAACTACGCATAGACCTAGCTCATGATGCCACTGTTGGGGATCATAGCAGAAATTTAAAATTTTCTACGCATCACCAAGATCAATCTATGGAGTCATCTAGCAACGAGAGAGAGAGGAGTGCATCTACATACCCTTGTAGATCGCATGCGGAAGCGTTCAAGAGAACGGGGTTGATGGAGTCGTACTCGTCGTGATCCAAATCACCGATGATCCTAGCGCCGAACGGACGGCACCTCCGCGTTCAACACACGTACTGAGCGGAGACGTCACCTCCTTATTGATCCAGCAAGGGGGGAGGAGAAGTTGATGGAGATCCAGCAGCACGATGGCGTGGTGGTGGAAGCAGCGGGATTCCAGCAGGGCTTCGCCAAGCGCTACTGAAGGAGGAAGAGGTGTCACGGGAGGGAGAGGGAGACGCCAGGGCTTAGGGTGCGGCTGCCCTCCCTCCCCTCCACTATATATAGAGGCTAGGGGGTGCATGCCCCCTTGGAGATCCCATCTAGAGGGGGGCGGCGGCCCCCGGGGCAGCGGCCCCTCGCGGGGCAAGGGCCCCCTTAGGGTTTCCAACCAGGGGGGCGCATGCCCCCTCGGGGGGCAACGGCCCCCTAGGGTTGGACGTTTCCAACCCTAGGCGCCTTGGGACCTTGGGTGGGGCGCACCATCCCACCAGGGGCTGGTTCCCACGCCACTTCAGCCCATGGGGCCCTCCGGGATAGGTGGCCCCAACCGGTGGACCCCCAGGACCCTTCCGGTGGTCCCGGTACAATACCGGTGACCCCCGAAACTCTCCTGGTGGCCGAAACTGGACTTCCTATATATAAATCTTTACCTCCGGACCATTCCGGAACACCTCGTGACGTCCAGGATCTCATCCAGGGCTCTGAACAACTTTGGGTTAACCACATACTAATATCTCTACAACTCTAGCGTCACCGAACCTTAAGTGTGTAGACCCTACGGGTTTGGGAGACACGTAGACATGACCGAGACAACTCTCCGATCAATAACCAACAGCGGGATCTGGATACCCATGTTGGCTCCCACATGCTCCATGATAATCTCATCGGATGAACCACGATGTCGAGGATTCAATCAATCCCGTATACAATTCCCTTTGTCTGTCGGTACGATACTTGCCCGAGATTCGATCGTCGGTATACCGATACCATGTTCAATCTTGTTACGGCAAGTCTCTTTACTCGTTCCCGTAACACATCATCCCGTGAACAACTCCTTGATCACATTGAGCTCATTATGATGATGTCCTACCGAGTGGGCCCAGAGATACCTCTCCGTCATACGGAGTGACAAATCCCAGTCTCAATTCGTGCCAACCCAACAGATACTTTCGAGCATACCCGTAGGGTAGCTTTATATCCACCTAGTTACATTGTGACATTTGGCACACCAAAGTACCCTTACAGTACCCGGGAGTTGCACAATCTCATGGTCTAAGGAAAGGATACTTGACATTAGAAGAGCTTTAGCAGACGAACTACACGATCTTGTGCTATGCTTAGGATTGGGTCTTGTCCATCACATCATTATCCTAATGATGTGATCCCGTTATCAATGACATCCTATGTCCATGGTTAGGAAATCGTAACCATCTATTGATCAACGAGCTAGTCAACTAGAGGCTCACTAGGGACATGTTGTGGTCTATGTATTCACACATGTATTACGATTTCCGGATAACACAATTATAGCATGAACAATAGACAATTATCATGAACAAGGAAATATAATAATAACCTTTTTATTATTGCCTCTAGGGCATATTTCCAACAGTCTGAAGCCACCATCTAGACAACACATGTTGCTACTCCTATCCCATTGATGAAGGTGTGCCGAATATCTTGGCCTAATACCAAACGGGCATCGCACCAAACCCTAACATCTAAAGCCGGATGCCCAAGCCCAGCCACATACCGGGACCGGGTACCATACCTAACCGACGCACTCTCAGAGGCTGCTGCCGCCATCTTCCACCGGTCCATCTCCAGAGCAGCAACTGACCCATCGACCTTGCATGGCATGCCGTCGACGCCACCACGACACCAAACAACTCCACCATCCTGCATGAATCCGTCCACACGTGCCCGTCATCGAACCTTCGCAGCACCATGCCACCAGTATCAGATTACAGGTTCTGGCAAAACCCTTGAGGATTGAACACTAGGGTGTGCATGAAGATCTTTCTTCCCCTCGCCCACTCTCGCAACAACCTCCAGGCCTAGCTCGCCGAACTCACGGAACAAGGGACACAAGTGTTTATACTGGTTCGGGCCACCGATGTGGTGTAATACCCTACTCCAGTGTGGTGTGGTGGATTGCCTTGTAGGATGGGGATGAACAAGTACAAGGGAAGAACAACCTCCTGAGGAGAGGCGTTCTCAAGCTCGATAAGCTTGTGTCGTTGGGAATGATCTGAATGATCCGTCCAGATCAGTTTAAGATGAGTTCAAGATGAGTGGCCTCCTATGGTGGTGGTTAGTCCTATTTATAGAGGCCCTGATCCTCTTCCCAAATGTTTAGGTGGGAAGGGATTCCACAACGACCAATTTCAAGGGGGAAAACTAGTACAAGCTATCCTCACAAAAGGTGGTCTTCGTCTGCCAAAGGCTCTGGTGGTGACGCTGTCATGGGCTCCGCGATGACCTCCGTCCTGTCGTCATGCAGGACTTGGTCTCGTTGCACTGATATAGAAACCTTTGCATGATGCCTTGGGACTCCTCGCCTGCACCTGCCCCTTTAGCACCGAAGAGGCAACTGGTACTCTGTGCCCACTGACGCACACCTGGTGCCCGCCTAGCCTTGGTCATCATGGCTCATGTCACGGGAACCTCGCAAGGTGCCCCTCGCCTTGATCTCTCCGCTCCTCGCGAGCCGGCCTAGTGAGGCTGCCCCTGAGGAGGTCTTGTGTCATCCGCCTCATGAGGCTTGGACCCTCGCGAGGGTCTTGAGTGTTTGCTGATGAAGATGGGTCGTACCAGGCCGTTGGATGAGCCACGCCCTGGGCCGCAGGCAGGCAAGTCTAGGTACCCCCATTCCCAGGATGCCGACAGTAGCCCCCGGGCCCAAGGCGCGCTCGGACATGGCTTCGAGGCGAAGCCAAGGGTCAAGTGCGGAGCACCGCGGGGCCCAATAGCCTGCAGCCTTGATTGATGTGTGGCGATTGATAGGACGTGGGCGTCTCCGCTTCCCTACGCTGCCTCGGCAACTACCCAACTTGACGAGTCCCTGTTGCATGCAGAGAAACCATCATTACCTGTGGTCGTGGAGGCCGGCGGTTGGCCTCCCTCTGGATATAAATGAGGAGAGGGGCGGAGCCCCCGTCGCCCATCTCTTACTCCATCCCACCTGCTTCTTCTTCCTCATCCTTGCCGCGAAACCCATGGCGCTGATACGAAGGTTCTCTGCTGTTGAGAAGGGGAAGACCCCCCGCGAAGAGCCGGGGCCACTTCCGCTGAATAAGAGGCTGGCCCGCTCTCGCAGTGTCGTCGTGAGGCAGGACGTGATAAGGCCATGGCACGAACGGCCTCCCCCCGGCTATCTGCTGCCTTTGTACGCCCAGGCAGAGGGCTCCGGAGGAGGAGGTAGCAACCGGCATCGATCGCGCCGCGACCGCAATGGCCATGCCGTGGTGGTGCGTGCCGCCGCCCCGGGAAGCCACGTCGAAGGCTCCTCGCGTTTACTCGTGGTGTGGGCGGTGATGCCACCACGCTCTTGGGTCCGCTTCCCATAGTTCTTCTCTGTGGAGATGCCGCCGAGGGGGCCACTTGAGTTGTGGCTGCAACACGCCGAGTGCGACGCCCCGGTGACGGGGGTGAAGGTTGAGGTCGTCTCCCCGGGCAAGATCTTCATGACCCGCGGATGGGGCGAGGTCGCCCGAGTTTGCCGCGCGGAGGGCGCTCTAGCCATCCACTTCGAATACGATGGTGCCTCCAGGATGTTCTTCAAGGTCTTTGACGAGGAAGGCCGCCGCCTGGAGTGCTGCCCTAGAGGGGGCCATCGGGTCCGCACAGCGGCAGGAGATGGGCCCGCCACTAGCCGCGCCTATAGTCCCTCCGACAGCGGCGACAACACTTGGGAGTCCAGCAACTCTCCCGAGCTCTACGAGACTCCGGAGATGAGCGACGATAGCTATGTGCCCCTGAGCTCCCGCCGTGCCCGGAGCGCAGCAGTGGCGTCCGCCCATCGCCACCGTTGATCTAGATGGGGTTGGCGCTGGCCTCCCATGGCCCAATGTTGATGGTGGCATCGGTGGCGACGCTTGTAGATATGGCTCCTAGAAACCTTCTCCTTTTGTTCCCTACAAGGAATTGAGATGAACCCCATGGGGGTCATGTAAAGGATCTGTAGTGCCTTTTGTTAATGCGGTCCTTATTATGAAGATTTATGACTGTGTGTCTTGCTTCGGCTCAGTCCCCCTTTCCATCCTCGCGGTAGCTTGGTGCTCTACGCCGACAGGTCCCGGTCCCCAGGCAGGCTACAGCCGTCACTGGTATGCCAGGTTGTCGTGGTTTTGTCACGGCAGATGTCCTAGCCAAAGGACTTAGTCATGGAGCCATCGCAACGGGTTAACTCGAACGGGTTAAAGCGAACACAGGGACACAGAGGGTTTATACTAGTTCGGCCCCTTCGATGAAGGTAAAATCCTACGTCTAGTTGTGATGGAATTGATGGGGTTTCGATGACTAGGGAGCAAACAAGCTTCGCCTAAGTCTCGAGTTGTGGTTGTCTGTCTTTTGAACCGCTGTCGGGTCGTCCCATTATATACACGGGTGACGCCTCGTCGGTTCACAGAGTCCCAATCTCCGGTTCATATTCGTACCCGGGTTGGTCTCTCCTTATTCCTAACTTATAATACAAGTTTACATACAAGGCCGGTTTACGGCCACAAGTGTTGAACCGACTATGGCCTTGGGCCTTCATCTATCTTCTTGGGCTTTAACACTCTGGGACTACTGATGAAGTTAACCCGGCCCTGGTGGGCCGGTTTAGGCCCAGTAGTAATGTCCCCAACACAGGTCGTGATGTCGTGGTCAAGGCCAGGAAGTGAGCGACCCGAGGTCCAGTAAGAGCTCCTGAGGCGCGATGCTCAAGAGGTCCCCTTTAGCGTGCAAGCAACTACCTGGAGGTAGGAAAGGAAGGCGGCGTCGCCGTAGCAAGGCTGCAAGAGATGGGAATCCTATGCTGCAACACTTGGCCGACCCGAGTGCGAAACTTATCTTAGCGGTCCAGAGTCGATTCCTTGTGCAGCGCCAGATTCGTGTGTTAATGGCCATAGTGTAGCCGGCTTAGGCCGGTGTGAGCTTCCCACTCTTTTTCATGCCCTTCTATGTGCTCTACGTCCTCGGATCCCGGCCCTCAAGCGAGCTCAGCCGCCGCTGGTATGCCAGGTTGCGATGCCGTGGTCAAGGCCAGGGGGTGAGGGCTGGAGAGCCAGTAAGAGCTCCTGGGTCGCGATGCTCAGGGGCCCCCCTTTAACGCACAAGCGAATTGCATGGGAACAGAAGGAGCCCATGGTACCGCCCGCTGTCCTCCTCGGGAGGTTCCTGCAGGTTAGTGCGAAAAGGGATACAGATTGCAACCGCGCTTGCCGGTCTGCCACTGATCGTTCCACAAGAATATGAAGGCACTGAGGGCCTGGTAAGGTGACATGCGCGGGGCATGCTGCGAGCCAGAGCTCGACCGCTCATATTTGTCAGCGTTGCAGGGACGGACCCGAGCACAAGCGTCGTGCCAGCATGCGCAGCCCGCGTTGCGAGATGAGCAAGGGGCCAATCGACAACGCGGGCCGCCGCGATGGGTAACAATTAAGCAGGTGATAACCATAGAATGACTCAAGCAAAGAGGCCGGTTAGCTTAGCTAGATGCAAGAACGATACATGCCACTGGGACGGACCCGAGCGGCCTGGGGATGATGCAGCCCGAGGGGCGCCCCCGAAGGTATAAGCTAAAGATGCAAAAATATACATGCCGCAGGGACAGGCCCGTGCGACCTGGGAATGGTGCAGCCCGAGGGGCGCTCCCAGCTGAGTAAACCGAAAAATGTCACGTGGTACCGTTGTCAAAGGAGTGTTGAAGTAGCTGAGGGCGTGCACTGAAGGAGTCGCTCCCCATGAGCCACCAGGGCCCTGAGCCTCAGGAGGCTCGGGTGGTTCCTTCAGGACCGTCGCTACCTCCGCTAGGACTGCATGATGCCTGGCCTCGTGAGCCGCCAGGATGCTCCGTAAGCGACGCTGGAAGGTGACAGCCGCATTCGGCAGGCCAAATGGCATGCGAACATAGCCGTGAGGTCGACCCTCGCACCGACCAACATGCGAAGGCCAGAAGCGCTCCTGAGATGCGGACCTGTTGAGCCCTGGAATGTCGATGCAGACGCATAGCCCGCCGTCCTCGCCAGTATGGGGAGCTACGCCGGGTGGTGGGCGGCGGTCACCGCATATGGTCCTTGCCTCTTAAAGCTCCTGGGTCGCCTTTTCGATGAACTCCTGAGCACCGGGCGCTCCTCGCCCAGTGCCCTTTGCTACCTCTCGAGCATGTGTTGGTTTTCCCTTGAAGAGGAAAGGGTGATGCAGCAAAGTAGCGTAAGTATTTCCCTCAGTTTTTGAGAACCAAGGTATCAATCCAGTAGGAGACTACACGCAAATCTCCTAGTACCTGCACAAACAATCAAGAACCTTGCAACCAACACGAAAAAGGGGTTGTCAATCCCTTCACGACCACTTGCAAAAGTGAGATCTGATAAATATAATAAGATAATTTTTTTGGTATTTTTGTTGTATAGATTGGAAAGTAAAGATTGCAAAATAAACGGTGACAGAAATTGGCAAGTTGACGGGAAACAAATATGATGTAAAATTAGACCCTGGGGCCATAGGTTTCACTAGTGGCTTCTCTCATGATAGCATATATTATGCTGTGTGAACAAATTACTACCGAGCAATTGATAGAAAAGCGCATAGTTATGAGAATATCTAGGCATGATCATGAACATAGGCATCACGTCCATGTCAAGTAGACCGAAACGATTCTGCATCTACTACCATTACTCCACACATCGACCGCTATCCAGCATGCATCTAGAGT
The DNA here is from genome assembly GCA_032464435.1 of Aegilops umbellulata. NCBI lineage: Eukaryota > Viridiplantae > Streptophyta > Magnoliopsida > Poales > Poaceae > Aegilops > Aegilops umbellulata. The sequence goes on along the minus strand of CP136056.1, from coordinate 336,043,077 downwards.
ATTAAGTTCATAAGAACAGAGTAACACATTAAGCAAGATGACATGATGTAGAGGGATAAACTCAAGCAGTATGATATAAACCCCATCTTTTTATCCTCGATGGCAACAATACAATACGTGCCTTGCTGCCCCTGCTGTCACTGGGAAAGGACACCGCAAGATTGAACCCAAAGCTAAGCACTTCTCCCGTTGCAAGAAAGATCAATCTAGTAGGCCAAACCAAACTGATAATTCAAAGAGACTTGCAAAGATATCAAATCATGCATATAAGAATTCAGAGAAGAATCAAATATTGTTCATAGAAAATCTTTATCATAAACCCACAATTCATCGGGTCTTGACAAACACACCGCAAAAAGTATTACATCGAATAGATCTCCAAGGACATCGACGAGAACTTTGTATTGAGAACCAAAGAGAGAGAAGAAGCCATCTAGCTAATAACTATGGACCCGAAGGTCTGTGGTAAACTACTCACACATCATCGGAGAGGCTATGGTGTTGATGTAGAAGCCCTTCGTGATCGAATCCCCCTCCGTCAAAGTGCCGGAAAATGCCCCAAGATGGGATCTCACGGGCACAGAAGGTTGCGGCGGTGGAAAAGTGGTTTCGTGGCTCCCCTGGATGTTTTCAGGGTATAAGAGTATATATAGGCAAGAGAAGTAGGTCGGTGGAGCTACGAGGGGCCCACGAGGGTGGGGGCGCACTACCCCCTGGGCGTGCCCTCCTGCCTCGTGGACGCCTCGTTGCGTCTCTGACTTCCACTCCAAGTCTCCTGGGTTGCGTTTGTTCCAAGAAATATCCTCGCGAAGGTTTCATTTCGTTTGGATTCCGTTTGATATTCCTTTTCTGCGAAACACTTAAATAGGCAAAAAAACGTAATTTGCACTGGGCCTTCGGTTAATAGGTTAAGCCCAAAAATAATATAAAAGAGCATATTAAAGCCCATTAAACATCCTAAGCAGATAATATAACAGCATGGAACAATCAAAAATTATAGATACGTTGGAGACGTATCACCCTTCTATGGGAAACGTGCGGCGAAGCACGCCTCCACATGGTGGCCGAGTGCCTCCCTTGTGATTTTGGCTAGGTCTGAGGCCCTCCAGAAGAGAGCCCTCCTATGCGAGGGATGGAGGTGCCCCAACTGCGGGCGCGTATCCGAGGTGGTGCTGATACGTCTCCAACGTATCTATAATTTTTATTGTTCCATGCTATTATATATTATGTTTTGGATGTTTAATGGGCTTAATTATATACTTTTACATTATTTTTGGGACTAACCTATTAACCGGAGGCCCAGCCCGAATTGCTATTTTTTTTGCCTATTTCAGTGTTTCGAAGGAAAAGGGTATCAAACGGAGTCCAAACGGAATGAAACCTTCGGGAACGTGATTTTTGGAACAAACATGATCCAGAGGACTTGGAGTGGACGTCAAGAAACGAACGAGGAGGCCACGAGGCAGGGGGCGCACCTACGCCCCCTGGGCACGCCCTCCACCCTCGTGGGCCCCTCGTGGCTCCACCGACCTACTTCTTCCTCCTATGTATACCTATGTACCCCCAAACCATCAGAACAGGAGCCAAAAACCTAATTCCACCGCCGCAACCTTCTGTACCCGTGAGATCCCATCTTGGGGCCTTTTCCGGCGCTCCGCCGGAGGGGGCATTGATCATCGAGGGCTTCTACATCAACACCATAGCCTCTCCGATGATGTGTGAGTAGTTTACCTCAGACTTTCGGGTCCATAGTTATTAGCTAGATGGCTTCTTATCTCTCTTTGGATCTCAATACAAAGTTCTCCTCGATTCTCTTGGAGATCTATTTGATGTAACTCTTCTTTTACGGTGTGTTTGTCAAGATCCCCTTAATTGTGGGTTTATGATCAAGGTTATCTATGAACAATATTTGAATCTCCTCTAAATTCTTTTATGTATGATTGGTTATCTTTGCAAGTCTCTTCGAATTATCAATTTGGTTTGGCCTACTAGATTGATGTTTCTTGCAATGGGAGAATTGCTTAGCTTTGGGTTCAATCTTGCGATGCTCGATCCCAGTGACAGCAAGGGAAACGACACATATTGTATTGTTGCGATCGAGGATAAAAAGATGGGGTTTATATCATATTGCATGAGTTTATCTCTCTACATCATGTCATCTTGCTTAAAGCGTTATTCCGTTCTTATGAACTTAATACTCTAGATGCATGCTGGATAGCGGCCGATGTGTGGAGTAATAGTAGTAGATGCAGGCAGGAGTCGGTCTACTTGTCACAGACGTGATGCCTATATACATGATCATACCTAGATATTCTCATAAATATGCTCAATTCTATCAATTGCTCGACAGTAATTCGCTTACCCACCGTAATACTTATGTTATCTTGAGAGAAGCCACTAGTGAAACCTATGGCCCCCGGGTCTATTTTCCATCATATTAATCTTCCGTCAACAAGCTATTTTATCTTTGTTTATTTTGCTTTCTTTACTTTTAGTCTTTATCATAAAAATGCCAAATATTATCTTATCATCTCCATCAGATCTAACTCTCGTAAGTGACCGTGAAGGGATTGACAACTCCTTTATCGTGTTGGTTGCGAGGTTCTTATTTGTTTGTGTAGGTGCGTGGGACTCGAGCGTGGTCTCCTACTGGATTGATACCTTGGTTCTCAAAAACTGAGGGAAATACTTACACTACTTTACTGCATCACCCTTTCCTCTTCAAGGGAAAACCAATGCAGTGCTCAAGAGGTAGCAAGAAGGATTTCTGGCGCTGTTGCCGGGGAGTCTACGCACAAGTCAAGACATACCAAGTACCCATCACAAACTCTTATCTCTCGCATTACATTATTTGTCATTTGCCTCTCGTTTTCCTCTCCCCCACTTCACCATTGCCGTTTTATTCACCCTCTTTTTCTGTTCGCCTTTTTTTCGCTTGCCTCTTGTTTGCATGTGTGTTGGATTGCTTGCTTGTCAAATGGCTCTACCTAGATTTGGTGATCTTCACCTTAAAAGGTTAGAAGAGATTGAAAGCAACGTTAGAAGTTTTATGACTTTACAATTTGAGCATAATAATTTCTTTAGAAACGAGCTTAAGGAACAAAAAGGCTTTATTGGATACATGAATAAAGATCTCGATGATATGTCTAAGGAATTTTATGGTTTGAAATCTCAGATTGCTCATATTGAAAAATTAATAGCTGAAATCTCGGATAAGCAGGCCACCTTAGTTAATAAGATGGCCGCTAAACCGGAATTTTTTATGAGAATAAAGATGAAGATCTAAAAGTTATTGATGTGTCCCCTATTAAATCTTTGTTTTGCAATATGAATCTTGATAATGATGGGACTGGAGATGAGTCAACTTTAGTTAGAAGGCGTCCCAAAAATTCGGAGTTTTTAGATCTTGATGCAAAAATTGGTAAACGTGGGATTGAAGAGGTCAAAACTTTAGATATCCATGAACCCACTATTTTGGATTTCAAGGAATTTAATTATGATAATTTCTATTTAATAGATTGTATTTCCTCGTTGCAATCCATGTTAAAATCTCCTCATGCTTATAGTCAAAATAAAGCTTTTACCAAACATATCGTTGATGCTTTAATGCAATCTTATGAAGAAAAACTTGAGTTGGAAGTTTCTGTCCCTAGAAAACTTTATGATGAGTGGGAACCCACTATTAAAATTAAAATTAAAGATCATGAATGCTATGCTTTGTGTGATTTGGGTGCTAGTGTTTCCACGACTCCAAAAACTTTGTGTGACTTGTTAGGTTTTCGTGAATTTGATGATTGTTCTCTAAACTTGCACCTTGCGGATTCCATAATTAAGAAACCTATGGGAAGAATTAATGATGTTCTTATTGTTTCAAATAGTAACTATGTGCCCGTAGATTTCATTGTTCTTGATATAGATTGCAATCCTTCATGTCCTATTATTCTTGGTAGACCTTTCCTCAGAACGATTGGTGCAATTATTGATATGAAGGAAGGAAATATTAGATTCCAATTTCCGTTAAGGAAAGGAATGAAAAATTTTCCTAGAAAGAAAATAAAATTACCTGATGAATCTATTATGAGAGCCACTTATGGATTGCCTTCCAAAGATGGTAATACCTAGATCTATCCTTATTTTTATGCCTAGCTAGGGGCGTTAAACGATAGCGCTTGTTGGGAGGCAACCCAATTTTATTTTAGTTTTTTGCTTTTTGGTTATGTTTAGTAATAAATAATCCATGTAGCTTTTGTTTAGATGTGATTCTGTATTTTAATTAGTGTATGTGCCAAGTAGAACCTTTGGGAAGACCTGGGGAAAGTTTTTGCGATCTTGCTGTAAAAAAACAGAAACATTAGCGCTCACGAGATTAGCTTCAACCTTTTACTGAAGAATTCTATTTATTTGATTCTTTTTGAAGATTATTAATATATAAATTCCTCACGTCCAGAAATTTATTTTAGAATTTTTGGAGTTCCAGAAGTTTCCGTTAGTTACAGATTACTACAGACTATTCTGTTTTTGACAGATTCTGTTTTTCGTGTGTTGTCTGCTTATTTTGATGAGTCTATGGCTAGTAAAATAGTTTATAAACCATAGAGAAGTTGGAATACAGTAGGTTTAACACCAATATAAATAAAGAATGAGTTCATTACAGTACCTTGAAGAGGTGTTTTGTTTTCTTTCGCTAACGGAGCTCACGAGATTTTCTGTTAAGTTTTGTGTTGTGAAGTTTTGTGTTCTGGATTATGGAACAAGGAGTGGTAATAGCCTAAGCTTGGGGATGCCCAAGCCACCCCAAGGTAAATCCAAGGACACCAAAAATACAAAGCTTGGGGATGCCCCGGAAGGCCTCCCCTCTTTCGTCTTCGTCCATCGGTAACTTTACTTGGAGCTATATTTTTATTCACCACATGATATGTGTTTTGCTTGGAGCGTCTTGTATTTGAGTCTTTGTTTTTAGTTTACCACAATCTTCCTCGCTGAACACACCTTTTGAGAGAGACACACATGATTCGAAATTTACTAGAATACTCTATGTGCTTCACTTATATCTTTTTAGCTATATAGTTTTTGCTCTAGTGCTTCACTTATATCTTTTAGAGCACGGTGGTGGTTTTGTTTTATAGAAACTATTGTTCTCTCATGCTTCACTTATATCATTTTGAGAGTCCTAAAAAACAGCATGGTAATTTTCTTAAATTGTGAAATTAGTCCTAATATGATAGGCATCCAAGATTAGTAAAAAATTTCTTATAAGTGCATTGAATACTAAGAAAAGTTAGATGCTTGATGATTGTTTTGAGATACGGAGATAGTAGTATTAAAGTTGTGCTAGTTGAGTAATTGTGAATTTGAGAAATACTTGTGTTGAAGTTTGCAAGTCCCGTAGCATGCACGTATGGTAAACGTTGTGTAACAAATTTGAAACATGAGGTGTTCTTTGATTGTCCTCCTTATGAGTGGCGGTCGGGGACGAGCGATGGTCTTTTCCTACCAATCTATCCCCCTAGGAACATGTGCGTAGTGCTTGGTTTTTGATGACTTGTAGATTTTTGCAATAAGTATGTGAGTTCTTTATGACTAATGTTGAGTCCATGGATTATACGCACTCTCACCTTTCCATCATTGCTACCCTCTTCGGTACCGTGCATTGCCCTTTCTCACCTTGAGAGTTGGTGCAAACTTCGCCGGTGCATCCAAACCCCGTGATACGATACGCTCTATCACACATAAACCTCCTTATATCTTCCTCAAAACAGCCACCATGCCTACCTATTATGGCAGTTCCATAGCCATTGAGAGATATATTGCCCTGCAACTTTCCACTGTTCCGTTTAACATAACACGTTTCATCATTGTCATATTGCCTTGCATGATCATGTAGTTGACATCGTATTTGTGGCAAAGCCACCATGCATATTATTTCATACATGTCACTCTTGATTCATTGCCCATCCCGGTACACCGCCGGAGGCATTCATATAGAGTCATACTTTGTTCTAGTATCGAGTTGTAATCATTGAGTTGTAAAAAAATAGAAGTGTGATGATCATCATTCATAAAAAAGGCCGAAAAAAGGAAAGGCCCAAAAAACAAAGGGAGGGACAATGCTACTATCCTTTTTCCACACTTGTGCTTCAAAGTAGCACCATGATCTTTATGATAGAGAGTCTCTTGTTTTGTCACTTTCATATACTAGTGGGAATTTTTCATTATAGGACTTGGCTTGTATATTCCAACAATGGGCTTCCTCAAATGCCCTAGGTCTTCGTGAGCAAGCAAGTTGGATGCACACCCACTTAGTTTCTTTTGTTGAGCTTTCATGCATTTATAGCTCTAGTGCATCCGTTGCACGGCAATCCCTACTCCTTGCATTGACATCAATCGATGGGCATCTCCCTAGCTCATTGATTAGCCGCATCAATGTGAGACTTTCTCCTTTCTTGTCTTCTCCAGATAACCCCCATCATCATATTCTATTCCACCCATAGTGCTATATCCATGGCTCACGCTCATATATTGCGTGAAAGTTGAAAAAAGTTTGAGACTGGTAAAGTATGAAACAATTGCTTGGCTTGTCATCGGGGTTGTGCATGATGAGGGCATTCTTGTGTGACGAAAATGGAGCATGACCAAAATATATGATTTTGTAGGGATGAACTTTCTTTGGCCATGTTATTTTGAGAAGACATAATTGCTTAGTTAGTATGCTTGAAGTATTATTACTTTTATGTCAATATTAAACTTTTATCTTGAATCTTTTGGATCTGAATATTCATGCTACAAATAAGAGAATTACATTGAAATTATGCCAAGTAGCATTCCACATCAAAAATTCTGTTTTTATCATTTACCTACTCGAGGACGAGTAGGAATTAAGCTTGGGGATGCTTGATACGTCTCCAACGTATCTATAATTTTTTATTGTTCCATGCTATTATATATTCTGTTTTGGATGTTTAATGGGCTTTATTATACACTTCTATATTATTTTTGGGACTAACCTATTAACCGGAGGCCCAGCCTGAATTGCTGTTTTTTTTTTGCCTATTTCAGTGTTTCGAAGGAAAAGGATATCAAACAGAGTCCAAATGGAATGAAATCTTCGGGAATGTGATTTTCGGAACAAACGTGATCCAGAGGACTTGGAGTGGACGCCAAGAAACGAACGAGGAGGCCACGAGGCAGGGGGCGCGCCTACCCCCCTGGGCGCTCCCTCCATCCTCATGGGCCCCTCGTGGCTCCACTGACCTACTTCTTCCTCCTATATATACCTACGTACCCCCAAACCATCAGAACAGGAGCCAAAAACCTAATTCCACCGCCGAAACCTTCTGTACCCGTGAGATCCGATCTTGGGGCCTTTTTCGGCGCTCCGCCGGAGGGGGCATTGATCATGGAGGGCCTCTACATCAACACCATAGCCTCTCCGATGATGTGTGATTAGTTTACCTCAGACCTTCGGGTCCATAGTTCTTAGCTAGATGGCTTCTTCTCTCTCTTTGGATCTCAATACAAAGTTCTCCTTGATTCTCTTGGAGATCTATTTGATGTACCTCTTATTTTGCGGTGTGTTTGTCGAGATCCCTTGTGGGTTTACGATCAAGATTATCTATGAACAATATTTGAATCTCCTCCGAATTCTTTTATGTATGATTGGTTATCTTTGCAAGTCTCTTCGAATTATCAGTTTGGTTTGGCCTACTAGATTGATGTTTCTTGCAATGGGAGAAGTGCTTAGCTTTGGGTTCAATCTTGCGGTGCTCGATCCCAGTGACAGCAAGGTAAACGAATCGTATTGTATTGTTGCCATCGAGGATAAAAAGATGGGGTTTATATCATATTGCATGAGTTTATCCCTCTACATCATGTCATCTTGCTTAAAGCGTTACTCCGTTCTTATGAACTTAATACTCTAGATGCATGCTGGATAGCGGTCGATGTGTGGAGTAATAATGGTAGATGCAGGCAGGAGTCGGTCTACTTGTCACAGACGTGATGCCTATATACATGATCATACCTAGATATTCTCATAACTATGCTCAATTCTATCAATTGCTCGACAGTAATTCGTTTACCCACCGTAATACTTATGCTATCTTGAGAGAAGCCACTAGTGAAACCTATGGCCCCCGGGTCTATTTTCCATTATATTAATCTTACGTCAACAAGCTATTTTTATCTTTGTTTATTTTTCTTTCTTTACTTTTAGTCTTTATCATAAAAATACCAAAAATATTATCTTATCATCTCTATCAGATCTCACTCTCGTAAGTGACCGTGAAGGGATTGACAACCCCTTTATCGCGTTGGTTGCGAGGTTCTTATTTGTTTGTGTAGGTGCGTGGGACTCGAGCCTGGTCTCCTACTGGATTGATACCTTGGTTCTAAAAAACTGAGGGAAATACTTACGCTACTTTACTGCATCACCCTTTCCTCTTCAAGGGAAAACCAACGCAGTGCTCAAGAGGTAGCAGGTGCCGCCGGAGACGCCGCTCTCCTGAGGCCCCGGGTGGAGTAGCTGCTTCTTCTTCTTGGGGATGGCCTTAGGAGGGTACAGGGTGCCTTCGTGGTCGGGGTCTTCGATTGCTGCGGCTTGGAAGGCGCACTCAAGGGAGCACACCGCATCTCTTTCTTCGCAGGGGACCGTGATGACTCCACCGCTTCCTCGCATCTTGAGGACGTTGTAGCCATGGTGGGTCACTGCCATAAACTTGGACAATGATGGATACCCAAGGATGGCGTTGTACGGCAGAAGGATGTGGGCGATGTCGAAGTCAATGAGCTCGGTGATGTAGTTGTTACGCTGGCCGAAGGTGACAGGGAGGCGGACCTACCCTACCGGGATGGTGGAGCCGTCGGTCACTCCTGAGAAAGGCTTGGTAGGATGTAGCTTATTGTATGGTACTTGGAGGCTGTCGAATGTCTCGACAGACAGGACATTCAGCCCCGCACCAGCGTCGATGAGGGTCTTGGTGACTTGGACGTTACTGATGAGGGGTGAGCAAAGCATCGGAAGGGCGCCGGCAGTAACCGCGCATTTGAGCTGGTCCGACGAGCTAAAGGTGATGGCGCACTTGTACCACCTGAGCGGGCGCGTGGCCTCGAGCCTGGGAAGGGTCGCGTTCACCTCACGAGCAAACTGCTTGAAGATGCGCTGGGAGGCTGGGGCCTGAGCACCGCCCAAGATGCAAGCGATAGCGCGCGGCTCCTGGAAGCCCCCAACCCCCTCGTCCTGATGGTGGTTGTCGTTCCTTTTTGGCGGTGGCGGCAACGGAGGGAGGCTAGTATTGCTCTGAGGACGATCCTCACGAGGCTGGTCCCTCCAGGCGCCCTCATGAGGCTGGTCCTGCCAGTGGTCCTCGCGAGGCCAGTCGCGTGATACGTCTCCGTCGTATCTACTTTTCCAAACACTTTTGCCCTTGTTTTGGACTCTAACATGTATGATTTGAATGGAACTAACCCGGACTGACGCTGTTTTCAGCGGAACTGCCATGATGTTGTTTTATGTGCAGAAAACAAAAGTTCTCGGAAAGACCTGAAACTCCACGGGATGTCTTATAAAAAAATCCTCGCCAAAGATGAAGACCAGGGGGCCCACACCATGTCCACGAGGGTGCCCCCCCTAGGGCGCGCCCCCTACCTCATGGGCCCCCTGGAGACCCTCCGACGCCAACTCCAACTCTATATATTTGCTTTCGAAGAGAAAAAAATCGGAGAGAAGAAATCATCGCGTTTTATGATATGGAGCCGCCGCCAAGCCCTAAAACCTCTCGGGAGGGCTGATCTGGAGTCCGTTCGGGGCTCCGGAGAGGGGGATTCGTCGTCATCATCATCATCAACCATCCTCCATCACCAATTTCATGATGCTCACCGCCGTGCGTGAGTAATTCCATCATAGGCTTGCTGGACGGTGATGGGTTGGATGAGATTTATCATGTAATCGAGATAGTTTTGTTAGGGTTTGATCCCTAGTATCCACTATGTTCTGAGATTGATGTTGCTATGACTTTGCTATGCTTAATGCTTGTCACTAGGGCCCGAGTGCCATGATTTCAGATCTGAACCTATTATGTTTCCATGAATATATGTGAGTTCTTGATCCTATCTTGCAAGTCTATAGTCACCTATTATGTGTTATGATCCGACAACCCCGAAGTGACAATAATTGGGATACTTCTCAGTGATGACCATAGTTTGAGGAGTTCATGTATTCACTATGTGCTAATGCTTTGTCCCGGTTCTCTATTAAAAGGAGGCCTTAATATCCCTTAGTTTCCAATAGGACCCCGCTGCCACGGGAGGGTAGGACAAAAGATGTGATGCAAGTTCTTTTCCATAAGCATGTATGACTATATTAGGAATACATGCCTACATTACATTGATGAATTGGAGCTAGTTCTGTGTCACCCTATGTTATGACTGTTACATGATGAACCACATCCGGCATAATTATCCATTACTGATCCGGTGCCTACGAGCTTTCCATCTACTGGTTTACACTTTTTTACTTTTCTGTTGCTACTATTACAATCACTACAAAACACCAAAATAATTACTTTTGCTTCCTTTACTTCTGTTGCCGTTACCTCCACTATCATAGTACTTTGCTACTAAACACTTTGCTGCAGATACTAAGTTTCCAGGTGTGGTTGAATTGACAACTCAGCTGCTAATACTTGAGAATATTCTTTGGCTCTCCTTGTGTCGAATCAATAAATTTGGGTTGAATACTCTACCCTCGAAAGCTGTTGCGATCCCCTATACTTGTGGGTTATCAAGACTAATTTCTGGCGTCGTTGCCGGGGAGCATAGCTCTATTCTTTGAGTCACTTGGGATTTATATCTGCTGGACGCTATGAAGAACTTGAAAGACGCTAAGACAACAATTTATCCCTCAACTGCGAGGGGAGGTAAGGAACTGCCATCTAGCTCTACACCTTATTCACCTTCTGTTATGAGTAAGCTTGCGACACCTAAACCTGCTTCTGCTATTTATTCCGATATGTCGCATGTTATTGATGATGCCACTTCTGCTATGCATGATACTTATGATGAAACTGCTTCTATGCCTGATACTACTGTGCCCTTAGGTGAATTTCTTGATGAAAAAATTGCTAGGGCTAGAGAGAAAGAAATTATTGAATCTGAGTATAATGATGAAAGTGATGATGAAGATATGCCTGTTATTCCTCAGGGTTATGTTTTTTATATGGAATCTTCTGCTACTATTTTAGCTTGCAAGGATAGATATGAGCTCAAGAGGTTTTTAGATAAATGGAACAAAGAATCACTTAGAGATAAAATGAAACCTGACCCTGCTTTTGCTACTTCACCTATCTGTGTTCCTGATAAGGACTATGAATTCTCTGTTGATCCTGATATAATTACCTTGGTTGAATCTGATCCTTTCCATGGTTATGAATCTGAAACTGTAGTGGCACATCTTACTAAATTAAATGATATAGCCACCTTGTTTACTAATGATGAGAGATCTCGCTACTTTTATATCCTCAAAATATTTCCGTTCTCATTAAAGGGTGATGCTAAGATATGGTTTAATTCCCTTGATCCTGGTTGTGTGCGTAGTCCCCAGGATATGATTTAATACTTCTCTGCTAAATATTTCCCTGCTCATAAGAAACAAGCTGCTTTAAAGGAAATATACAACTTTGTGCAAATTAAAGAAGAGAGCCTCCCACAAGCTTGGGGGAGGCTTCTCAAGTTACTTAATGCTTTGCCTGATCATCCTCTTAAGAAACCTGAAATACTTGATATCTTTTATAATGGACTAACCGATGCTTCCAGAGATTACCTGGATAGTTGTGCTGGTTCTCTTTTTAGGGAAAGAACACCGGATGATGCTGAAATTCTATTGAATAATATGTTGACAAATGAAAATAATTGGGCACCTCCTGAGCCAGCTCCTGCTCCAATTAATGATCCTATTCCTAAACCAACTCCGAAGAAGAGAGGTGTTCTGTTTCTCAGTCCCGAAGATATGCAAGAGGCAAAGAAATCTATGAAAGAAAAAGGTATTAAAGCTGAAGATGTTAAGAATTTACCTCCTATTGAAGAAATACACGGTCTTAATTTAGCGCCTGTTGAAGAAACATATGATCTCAATCCCTTATTTATTGAAGAATCTCCTGATCCAAATATCCCGACACAGGTCGTAAAGGTAAATTCTCTCTATAGATATGATAAAGCTGAAGTCCCTCCTACTAAAATTGCTAGTCGGTGCTTGGATGAGTTTGATAATTTTATGTTCAAGCAAGATGACTTCAATGCCTATTTTGGTAGACAATTAATACAAAATGCTTATATGATTAGACGCTTGGGTGATTATATGGCTAATATTAGAGGTGAACTTAAACTTGTTAGCAAACATGCTTCTATGGTTACCACTCAAGTAGAACAAGTACTTAAAGCTCAAAAAGAAGTGCTTGATGAAATGAATAGTAAGAAAAATGATTATGTTGTTAGAGTGGCTACTAGAACTGGTAGAATGACTCAGGAACCTTTGTATCCTGAAGGCCACCCTAAGAGAATCGAGCAAGATTCTCAGAGAAATAATATTGATGCACCTAGTACTTCTAATAGGAAGAAAAAGAAAAATGATAGAACCGTGCAAACTTCTAGTGAACCTATTGCTGAACTACCTGATAATCCAAATGATATATCTATGTCTGATGTTGAAACACAATCTGGTAATGAACATGAACCTAGAGAGAATGTTCCTGATGATGCTCTACCTAGTAATGATAATGATGTAGAAATTGAACATGTTGTTGATCTTGATAACCCACAATCAAAGAATCAACGTTATGATAAAAGAGACTTTGTTGCTAGGAAACATGGTAAAGAAAGAGAACCTTGGGTTCAGAAACCCATGCATTTTCCTCCCAAACCATCCAAGAAAAAGGATGATGAGGATTTTAAGCGCTTTGTGGAAATGATTAGACCTATCTTTTTGCGTATGCAATTAACTGATGTGCTCAAAACAAATCCTTATGCTAAATATATGAAGGATATCATTACTAATAAAAGAAAGATATCGGAAGCTGAAATTTCCACCATGCTTTCTAATTATACTTTTAAGGGTGGAATACCAAAGAAACTTGGAGATCCCAGAGTACCTACTATACCTTGCTCCATTAAAAGAAATTATATTAAAACTGCTTTATGTGATCTTGGAGCCGGTGTTAGTGTTATGCCTCTCTCTTTATATCGTAGACTTGACTTGAATAAATTGACACCTACTGAAATATCTTTGCAAATGGCTGATAAATCAACTTCTATACCTGTCGGTATTTGTGAGGATGTGCCTGTTGTGGTTGCAACGTTACTATTTTAACGGACTTTGTCATTCTTGATATTCCCGAGGATGATAGCATGTCTATTATTCTTGGAAGACCTTTCCATAATACTGCAGGGGCTGTTATAGATTGCAACAAAGGTAATGTCACTTTTAATGTTAATGGTAATGAGCATACGGTACACTTCCCAAGGAAACAACCTCAAGTTCATACTATCAACTCTATTGGCAAAGTTCCATCGATTATATTTGGAGGTTTTGAATTTCCTCTCCCTACTATCAAAAAGCAATATGATATACTTATTATTGGGGATGTGCATATCCTCGTTGAGGTAACCTAGTGTTATTCGAAATTTCTCCGGTTTCATGATTATTGGAATGAGTTTGTTAACAAAACTTGATCAACCTTGTTAGTGGATTCCTTTTGATGGGCATGAGATGGATGAAACTAGAAGCACAAACTTATGTACCCTCTTTATATTCTCTGTTCTATAGTTGAAATAAAGTAAAAATAGTATTTTTCTGTCTGTTTCCTAGATTATCTGTGCAATATAAAAATATCCCGAAAATAAAAGTCCTCAGAATGACATGCCAATTTAATATGATTTTTTCGGGAATATTTGAGGATTTATGGTGCAAAAATCACCGCCGGGGGAGCTGCCACCTGGCCACAAGGGTGGAGGGCCCGCCCTATGTGACGCCCCCGATTCAATCGTACACTAATCATACACGCAAATGTGTATGATCAAGATCAGGGACTCACGGGAAGATATCACAACACAACTCTACAAATAAAATAAGTCATACAAGCATCATAATACAAGCCAGGGGCCTCGATGGCTTGAATACAAGTGCTCGATCATAGACGAGTCAGCGGAAGCAACAATATCTGAGTACAGACATGCGTTAAACAAGTTTGCCATAAGATGGCTAGCACAAACGGGGATACAGATCGAACGAGGCGCAGGCCTCCTGCCTGGGATCCTCCTAAATACTCTTGGTCGTCGTCAGCGGACTGCACATAGTAGTAGGCCCCTCCGGTGTAGTAGGAGTCGTCGTCGACGGTGGCGTCTAGATCTTGGGCTCCATCGTCTGGTCGCAGCAATCGGGTAGAGAAATGGGGAAAAGGGGAAAAAGGCAACCGTGAGTACTCATCCAAAGTACTCGCAAGCAAGGAGCTACACTACATATGCATGGATATATGTGTAAAGGGCCATATCAGTGGACTACACTTCTGGCAGCCTCCGTCTTGCAGCATGTAGAAGAGAGTAGGCTGAAGTCCTCCAAGTAGCATCGCATAGCATAACCCTACCCGGCGATCCCCTCCTTGATGCCCTGTTAGAGAGCGATCACCGGGTTGTATCTGGCACTTGGAAGGGTGTGTTTTATTAAGTATCCGGTTCTAGTTGTCATAAGGTCAAGGTACAACTCCAAGTCGTCCTGTTACCGAAGATCACGGCTATTCGAATAGATTAACTTCCCTGGAGGCGTGCACCACATAACCCAACACGCTTGATCCCATTTGGCCGGACACACTTTCCTGGGTCATGCCCGGCCTCTGAAGATCAACACGTCGCAGCCCTACCTAGGCACAACAGAGAGGTCAGCACGCCGGTCTAAACCTAAGCGCACAGGGGTCTGGGACCATCGCCCTTAGCACACCTGCATGTTGCGAGGGCGGCCAGAAGCAGAACTAGCCCCCTTAATACAAGAGCAGGCTTACGTTCCAATCCGGCGCGCGCCGCTCAATCGCTGACGTCACGAAGGCTTCGGCTGATACCACGACGCCGAGTGCCCATATCTTTCCCGTGTAGTTGGTTAGTGCGTATAGGCCAGTAGCCAGACTCAGATCAAATACCAAGATCTCGTTAAGCGTGTTAAGTATCCGCAAACGCCGAACAGGGCCCACCTCTCTCCTAGGTGGTCACAACCTGCCCTGTCGCTCCGCCTCAAAGATCGACTCGCGGGTACTCCTACGAGCCGACCTGTCTTTGGTCACCACATGTATCATGTATAAAGTATATAGTATATACCCGTGATCACCTACTGAGTGATCACAGCCCGATAGTATAGCACAGTAGACGGACAAGAATGTAGGGCCACTGATGGAAAACTAGCATCCTATACTAGGCATGTAGGATTGCAAGTAAGGTAACAACAGTAGTAACAAGGACAGGCTATGCATCAGGATAGGAATAACGGAAAGCAGTAACATGCTACACTACTCTAATGCAAGCAGTATAGAGCAGAGTAGGCGATATCTGGTGATCAAGGGGGGGGCTTGCCTGGTTGCTCTGGCAAGAGAGAGGGGTCGTCAACTCCGTAGTCGTACTGGGTAGCAGCGGCGTCGGTCTCGGTGTCTAGCGAGAGAAGAGGGGGAAGAAACAATAAATATTTAAGCAAGTAGATGCATAGTGATGCATGACATGACAAGTATCGGTGCTAGAGGTGCCCTAGCGTGGTATGAGGTGATACCGGTGAAGGGGGGAAACATCCGGGAAAGTATCCCCGAAGTTTCGCGTTTTTGGACACACGAACCGGAGGGGGAAAGTTGTGAGTTTGCTATACTAGGTATGTGTGGCGGACGAACGGGCTGCGTATCCGGAATCGTCTCGTCGTTCTGAGCAACTTTCATGTACAAAGTTTTTTCATCTGAGCTACGGTTTAATTTATATTAATTTTTAAAGTTTTAAATCATTTCTAATTTATTAATTATTAATTAAATTAACATTATCCAGAATAGTGTTTGCTGATGTCAGCATGACATCAGCATGACGTCAGCAGTCAACAGAGGTTGACTAGGTTAAACTGATGTGTGGGTCCCGCATGTCATTGACTGATTAATATAATTAGGGTTTAATTAAATTACATGTTAATTAGATTAATTAATTAGGATTAATTAACTTAATTAATTTAGTTAATTAATTAATTAAATAAATTTATTTTATTATTTTGTTTTTCATTTTTTTTTAACCAAAAGGGGCGTCGGGCCCTCTAGCAGTGGCCCATCGGGGCGGATGCTAGCGGGCAGAGGGGCGTGTGGGTGCCAGCCCGAACGGGCGCTGCGATTGTGGGCGCCCGCCTGGCGGGAGGAAGCGGACGGCGGCGATGTGGGGGCGAGGCGACCGGGGCGGCCGGTGCGCATGCGGACGCCTGGAACCGGCAGCGAGGGGCGGCGTCCAGGCGAAGGCCACGACGCAGTGGGGGAAGGCGCGGACGAGCCGTGCCCTGGGCGCGACTAGCGGACACCATTGGGGCTCCGGTGCGGCGGAGGGAGCCGCAGGAGGAGGAGGAGGCGATGGTGGTGCGACCACGGGTCGCGAGCGGCGCGGTCGAGTGCCGTGGCCGCGGGCGTGGGCCAGCGAGGCCGTGCGCGGGAGCAACGGGGAGAGGTGCGCGGTGAGCGCGCAACGGGTGGCGCCGGAGCGCGTCGACCGCGGGCGGGGAGAGGTGACCGTGGCGACCTAGGGAGAGAGGGGGCGAAGGGGGAGCTCACTGGGGCAGTAGGGTTTAGGCAGTGGGGTCGAGGTGGACCGGTGAGGGCAAGGCCGGAGACGACGGCGAGCGGCGACGGCGTGACGTCGGGGCTTGGGGCGCCGCGGGGTGGAGGCAGGTCCGGCGTGGTGGCTCCGGCGACGGGGAGGCCTTCGGGCGGCGGCACATTGAGGCTGAGCCCCAGTTCCAGATCTGGGCAGAGGGCCGGGGCGGCGCACAGACGGGCGTCGGGGATGGCTCGGGGGCGAGGTGAGGCGGCGACGGGATGGAGTAGGCGGCGGGGTGGCGCCAGAATGGGCGTCGGGGGGCACGGGGCAGGGCCCCTGAGCGCCACCCAGATCGAGCGGGGGAGGGGGCGTGCGAGAGGGAGTGGGGGGTAGCGGTTTTAGGGTTTCGGTCATGGGGGGATAAGGAGAGGAGAGGTGGGCCGGCCCGGTTGGATGGCCAGCTGCGCTGAGGCCCAGCGTGGAGGGGTCTTTCTATTTGTTTTGTTTTATTTCCACTTTTCTTTTATTTATTTATTTCTTTTATGTATTGTTTTATTTTAGTTTCCTTTTATCTTAGTTTTATAAAATAGAAAAGCAAGTCCTGATTTAGTATTAAAGTTAGGCTACTGCCCTATTAATTTTGGGCAACTAAATAAAATATCTTAACATTTTATTAATTGCAAAAGGAAATTTAATTAATAGTTTTGCTACTATTTTAATCACTTTAGGGTATTTAGTTATTTTAATAAAATGTGGTTTCTCCATCATAATTACCTATGCATTATTCGGTACAAGCCGAACATTTTTGTTTTAAGGTTTGAAAACTTTAATTGTTTGACTTGATTTTAAATTTGAAATTTGAATGGGGTTTGACTCATCGCAAGATTAACAACAGTAATCGTGGTGACGTGGCATCATTAGCGGAGGGTTACTGTAGCGTAACTATCCGGGCGTCACACCCTACCCCCCTGTGCGTGCCCCCCTACCTCGTGGGCCCACGGTGGCCCTCCTCCACTTATTCCAGCACCCATCTTCTTCCTCTGCCTCACACAAACCCGAAAAACCAACTCAAGCATGAGTTCCAGCCACTTTTGCTGTAATTTTTTATCTCCTTGCTCAAAGCACCTCTCGCAAAACTGCTTGGGGAGATTGTTCCTTGGTATGTGACTCCTCCATTGGTCCAATTAGTTTTTGTTCTAGGGCTCTATTCTTTGCAAATTAGTGATGCATAGGTGACCATGTTCTTGAGCTTGCATGTCAAATTTATATGGTTCCAAGTAGTTCTAATGCTTGATATAGGCCGTAGGCACTTGTAGGAGTAGTTGCTATCAGTATTATTGAGGTTGGTTCACTTTTGTTTGAAGTTACTAAAAAAAATCAGAAATCTTGCAGAGAAAAGCAATATGTTTAGGAAGATGTTCCAAGGTGGTTCTTCCAAGAAGCAAGGACCTAGGCTTGCTATGCGTGATGCTGACGAGGAACCACCAAGAGACGCTCCAGTGCGGCCTTGCGAATGGCCGTCGGAAAATTTTATGGATCGTGCAGGAATTAAAGAAGAATTTAACGCATATTTGCGTAATGCCGGTCTTGAAGATTTTGAAGCTGACAAATGCCCCCAATATCATGATCTCACAAGTTGTTTTGTGGGAGGTTTGAGTATTCATCTTCGCGTAATTCTCCTTCAGTCATGTTTGATCTTTATGATAAATCCTATACCATGGACTTAGAGGATTTCACTTTTGCTTGCAAACTTCCATCATGGGGTAGTGTTAGAGATCCCCCTAAATCTGAATTTATAAACTTTCTTGCTAGTATAATTGTAGGGGAATCTAGAGATATAACGCAAGCTACCATAGGGAGCATTCACTTTCCTGCTATACATTATTTTGCTCTCTTTATTGGTAGATGCATAAATGCTAAGGATGAAGCATGTCACATGTGTGTCCCTGACCTTAGTATTCTCAGGAGTGCTGTGTTAGGAGACCAATCTTATCATATGGGAGCCATTGTAGCTCGTAGGTTGCATCATAATAGACATAATGGAGATTTCTTTGGAGGGATTTATGCAATCCGCTTAGCTAATTTTCTTGAGATAGACATTCGTGAAGGAGACATGGAGTTGCCTCCTGCTTATTTAGATTTTAATTCTATGGTTTCCCACCATTTTGTTGAGAGGACTGAGTCACCCCTCCAGTATCGTTTGATTTTTAACAAACGGGATGTTGTCCGTATTACTCCCCCTGCTCCCGCCTTCTTTGATTACCAGGCAAACGGAAGATATACAATTACTAGAGAGGAGGCAGATGAGTACGACAGGAGAGCGGAAGCAGCCCGACTCCACGCTGCAGCTCAGGATGCGATAGCCGCTGCATCACAGCACAACCCCAACTATTCTTCATCGCAGTACAACCCCAGCTACACCTATGGGTATCCGCCGGGCTATCCCTGGCCATAAACCAACTTAGGCCAAAAGCCTAAGCTTGGGGGAGTACGTATTTCTCACCGACATTACATTCATGTTCACACACACTCATTGCTAGATGTCGGTGCTCATACTCTTTCACTGTAATATCCATGCTAGTTTATTTTCTTTTTCTTGCTTTCTTCTTGTGTGTCTGTTAAACCTTAAGAAAACCAAAAAAGATTAGTAGTAGTTTACTTTTTTGTTGTAGTAGTAGTAATTAAAAAGAAAACCCAAAAATATTTCTTGTTCTTCTTTTGCTTGTTGGGAGCTTTCCCGTGTAAATAGTTTTATTTGTCTTTTCTTTGGGGGTCAATAGGAGAAGATCATGATTAAATTGTTGAAGTGGCTCTTATATGCATGATTGTTGATTTAACCAGAGCCCATATTGCCTTGTCTTCTCCTGTTTATTGAATGCTCGCAGATTCCAGCTTAGTCCAATGCACGTACACTCTGATTATTATCCACATCGTTCGGTCATGCAAGTGAAAGGCAATTATGATGATATACGATGGACTGACTGAGATGGGAAAAGCTGGTATGAACTCGACCTCTTTTGTTTTTGTAAATATGATGAGTCCATCGTTCTTGATTCAGCTTATTATGAATAAACATGTTTGCAATGACAATTAGAGATTATATTTGCTTGTGCCATGCTTGATTAGCTATGAGTTATAATGATTTACCTTGCGTGCCAACATGCTATTGAGATGATTATGATGTGGTATGATGGGGTGGTATCCTCCTTTGAATGATTCAAGTGACTTGACTTGGCACATGTTCACGCATGTAGTTGAAACAAAGTCAACATAGCTTTCACGATATTTATGTTCATGGTGGATTATATCCTACTCATGCTTGCATCCAAAGTTTATTAATTTTAACGCATGTACATGGCTGTTGTCGCTCTCTAGTTGGTCGCTTCCCAGTCTTTTGCTAGCCTTCACCTGTACTAAGCGGGAATACTGCTTGTGCATCCAATCCCTTAAACCCCAAAGTTATTCCAGATGAGTCCACTATACCTTCCTATATGTGGTATCTACCTGCCGTTCCAAGTAAATTTGTATGTGCCAAACTCTAAACCTTCAAATGAAGATTCTGTTTTGTATGCTCGAATAGCTCATGTATCAACCAAGGTTGCCTTTATCTTCCATGTTAGGCGGGTTATTCTCAAGAGGAGTGGACTCCGCTCCTCACTCACGAGAAAATGGCTGGTCACCGGGATGCCCAGTCCCATGCTTTATGCAAAATAAATCAAAATTAATTGCAAACAAAACTCCCCTGGGACCCGTTGAATGTTGGAGGCACTCGTTATTTCGAGCCAGCCATGGATTGATGCTTGTGGAGGAGGGGGAGTATAAACTTGACCATTCTGTTTGGGTACCGCCTATAATGCGTGTGACATGGAAGATATTGCCATCTCTTAGTTGCTATGTTGACAATGAAAGTATACCGCTCAAAATATAATTTATCTCTATTTGAAAACCGAGCTCTGGCACCTCTACAAATCCCTGCCTCCCTCTGCGAAGGGCCTATCCATTTACTTTTATGTTGAGTCATCACCCTCTTATAAAGAGCACTAGCTGGAGAGCACAGTTGTCATTTGCATTCATCACTGTTAATTTATATTGGGTGTGACCATGATTGGATCTCTTCTACCATGAATTACAATGTCTAGTCAGTCCTTGATCTTTAAACGTGCTCTGCATTTATGTTTTGCAGTCTCAGAAAGGGCTAGCGAGATACCATCTTGTTATAGCATATTATGGTTATTTTTAGAAAGTGTTGTCATCCGAGATTTATTATTATCGCTCGCTAGTTGATTATGCTATTGATATGAGTAATTATGAGACCTGACAATTATTGCAAATGTGGTTAGTTATGATATATGCTGAAATTGAATGCTGACTTGACATATTTACAACAACAAGAGCAAACAGAGTTTGTAAAAGTTTTTCTTTTTCTCTTTCAGTTTGTCAACTGAATTGCTTGAGGACAAGCAAGGGTTTAAGCTTGGGGGAGTTGATACGTCTCCATCGTATCTACTTTTCCAAACACTTTTGCCCTTGTTTTGGACTCTAGCTCGTATGATTTGAATGGAACTAACCCGGACTAACGATGTTTTCAGCAGAACTGCCATGATGTTGTTTTATGTGCAGAAAACAAAAGTTCTCGGAAAGACCTGAAACTCCACGGGACGTCTTACAAAAAATAATAAAAAATCCTCGCCAAAGATGAAGACCAGGGGGCCAACACCCTGTCCACGAGGGTGGGGGCGCCCCCCCTCCTAGGGCGCGCCCCCCTACCTCGTGGCCCCCCTGGAGACCCTCCGACGCCAACTCCAACTCTATATATTTGCTTTCGGAGAGAGAAAAATCGGAGAGAAGAAATCATCGCGTTTTACGATACGGAGCCGCCGCCAAGCCCTAAAACCTCTCGGGAGGGCTGATCTGGAGTCTGTTCGGGGCTCCGGAGAGGGGGGTTCGTCGCCGTCGTCATCATCAACCATCCTCCATCACCAATTTCATGATGCTCACCGCCGTGCGTGAGTAATTCCATCGTAGGCTTGCTGGACGGTGATGGGTTGGATGAGATTTATCATGTAATCGAGTTAGTTTTGTTAGGGTTTGATCCCTAGTATCCACTATGTTCTGAGATTGATGTTGCTATGACTTTGCTATGCTTAATGCTTGTCACTAGGGCCCGAGTGCCATGATTTCAGATCTACACCTATTATGTTTCCATGAATATATGTGAGTTATTGATCCTATCTTGCAAGTCTATAGTCACCTATTATGTGTTATGATCCGACAACCCCAAAGTGACAATAATCGGGAGACTTCTCGGTGATGACCATAGTTTGAGGAGTTCATGTATTCACTATGTGCTAATGCTTTGTTCCGATTCTCTATTAAAAGGAGGCCTTAATATCCCTTAGTTTCCAATAGGACCCCACTGCCACGGGAGGGTAGGACAAAATATGGCATGAAAGTTCTTTTCCATAAGCACGTATGACTATATTCGGAATACATGCCTACATTACATTGATGAATTGGAGCTAGTTCTGTGTCACCCTATGTTATGACTGTTACATGATGAACCACATCCGGCATAATTATCCATTACTGATCCGGTGCCTACTAGCTTTCCATCTACTGGTTTACGCTTCTTTTACTTTTCCGTTGCTACTGTTACAATCACTACAAAACACCAAAAATATTACTTTTGCTTCCTTTACTTCTGTTGTCATTACCTCCACTATCATATTACTTTGCTACTAAACACTTTGCTGCAGATACTAAGTTTCCAGGTGTGGTTGAATTGACAACTCAGCTGCTAATACTTGAGAATATTCTTTTGCTCCCCTTGTGTCGAATCAATAAATTTGGGTTGAATACTCTACCCTCGAAACTTGTTGTAATCCCCTATACTTGTGGGTTATCATCGTGCCACTCCTGACGGGGGCCGCGGTCATCCCAGCGTCCTCCGCTTCGTCCACCTCCTCGGCCGTAGCCCCGGTCGCCGCGCTCGGGGCGTCGACCGAAGCGTCCATCTCGAATGGCCTTTAGCTCTTGGCAGCCATTGGTGTTGTGGCTGTGTACATTGTGGAAGGCGCAGAATGGACGGCTGCTCTTAGACGACTCGGGGTGGTCCCGGCCATGCTTCGTGTCCGGCTCTGCCGCAAGCACAGCTACTCCCTTGTGCTTCACGTCCTTGGCCTTCGCTTTCTTCTGCTCTGGGTCGGCAGTAGGGAGCTCGAGAAGGGAGAGGCGCCCCTCCTCAACTCCTTCGCACTTGGTCGCCATGCTGAACGTCTCCAGAGCCGTGCACAGCTCCGCGTGGATGGCGAGCTCCTCCTTCATATTGACGTCACGGACACCATCAGAGAACGCTGAAATGATGGCCTCGTCCGTCACCTTGGGGATGTTGAGGCGAACGTTGTTGAAGTGTTGGGTGTACTTCTGCAGGGTCTCTCCTGGCTGTTGCTTGATGCGGTGCAGGTCACCCGCAGCCGACGGGCGGCCGCGAGTGGCCTGGAAGTTGGCGATGAAGCAGTCGCGCATCTTACCCCGGGAGGAGATTGACCCCGGGGCAACTTCAGGAGACATAAGCAAGCACCATATTTGAGAGCCATGGGAAACCAGTTCGCCATGACTTTCTCGTCGCCGTTGGCTGCCTCGATGCTCTGCTCGTAGAGCTGCAAGAACTCTGCAGGGTCGGGGGTGCCGTCGTAGCGCTGGGGCAGGTCTGGCTTGAACTTGCCTGGCCAAACGATGCTACGCAGCTCTATAGTGAAGGCACAGCAGCCTGCGGTGGCCACCAGGGCCCGTCGTGGGGGCGGAGCTTGATCTTGAAGCCCACGAACTACCGCCGCAGGCGGCATGCGGTCTTGACGTGGTGGCGCCAGGAGTGCGGGAGCATTTTCTCACGGTCGAGGAACCTCTTGGCAACTTCCTTCTTCGTGCGCGGGCACCCGGCACGACGGGTCGCGCCGAGGGGTCGCGGGTCGCGTTGCCAGGACGCCGTCTTGGTGCGGAGGTGGCGGAGGCGCTCCGTGAGCTACATCACCCGTAGCTGGAGAAGGGCGAGGCAGCGAGAGAGATGGTACGGGGAGCCCCCAGCGGCGCTGACGAGCTCGGCGATGCGGTCCAGCCAGTCCTCGTAGAGGTCGTGGACCGGGCGGTAGCGCAGGAGCTCGCATGCCATGAGCAGCGCCGCCTGCGCGTCCGTGGGCACGCGACGAGCGTGGGACGATGAGCCGGCCGGAGTCAGCGACGGGGTGGCGGTGCGGCCGTCCCGCCGCACAGAGGGGTGCAACGATTATGCTTGCTCCTCGTTTCCCACCGGGCCTGTGGTGGCAGGTGATGGATAATGACGAGGAGGCCCGCCAACAGGAGCTGTCTGAGCGACGCAGGCGGCCAGGGCGGCCCGGCGCTTGGCGCAGGCTTGGCGTGCGTCTGCCATGGACGCGGTGGAGCAGTGGAGCGGTGATCGACGAAAGAAAAGCTTCAGCGCACCCCTACCTGGCGTGCCAAATGTCGGATTACGGGTTCCGGCAAAACCCTTGAGGCTCGAACACTGGGGTGCGCATGAAGATCTCTCTTCCCCTCGCCCACTCTCGCAACAACCTCCAGGCCTAGCTCGCCGAACTCACGGAACAAGGGACACAAGAGTTTATACTGGTTCGGGCCACCGATATGGTGTAATACCCTACTCCAGTGTGGTGTGATGGATTGCCTTGTAGGCTGGGGATGAACAAGTGATGACCCACAAGTATAGGGGATCTATCGTAGTCCTTTCGATAAGTAAGAGTGTCGAACCCAACGAGGAGCAGAAGGAAATGATAAGCGGTTTTCGGCAAGGTATTCTCTCCAAGTACAGAAATAAGTGGTAACAGATAGTTTTGTGATAGGATAATTTGTACCGAGCAACAAGTAACAAAAGTAAGTAAAGTGCAGCAAGGTGGACCAATCCTTTTTGTAGCAAACGACAAGCCTGGACAAACTCTTATAATGAGAAAAGCGCTCCCGAGGACACATGGGAATATCGTCAAGCTAGTTTTCATCACGTTCATATGATTCGCGTTCGGTACTTTGATAATTTGATATGTGGGTGGACCGGTGCTTGGGTGCTGTTTTTACTTGAACAAGCATCCCACTTATGATTAACCTCTATTGCAAGCATCCGCAACTACAACAAAAGTATTAAGGTAAACCTAACCATAGCATGAAACATATGGATCCAAATCAGCCCCTTACGAAGCAACGCATAAACTAGGGTTTAAGCTCCTGTCATTCTAGCAACCCATAATCTACTTATTACTTCCGAATGCCCTCCTCTAGGCCCAAATAATGGTGAAGTGTTATGTAGTCGACGTTCACATAACACCACTAGAGGCTAGACAACATACATCTCATCAAAATATCGAACGAATACCAAATTCACATGACTACTAATAGCAAGACTTCTCCAATGTCCTCAGGAACAAACGTAACTACTCACAAAGCATATTCATGTTCATAATCAGAGGGGTATTAATATGCACAAAGGATCTGAACATATGATCTTCCACCAAATAAACCAACTAGCATCAACTACAAGGAGTAATCAACACTGCTAGCAACCTACTAGTACCAATCCCGGACTTGGAGACAAGAATTGGATAAAAGAGATGAACTAGGCTTTTGAGAGGAGATGGTGCTGGTGAAGATGTTGATGGAGATTGCCCTCTCCCGATGAGAGGAGCGTTGGTGATGACGATGGTGATGATTTCCCCCTCCCGGAGGGAAGTGTCCCCGGCAGAACAGCTCTGCCGAAGCCCTAGATTGGTTTCGCCAAGGTTCCGCCTCGTGGCGGCGGAGTTTCGTCCCGAAAGGTTGCTTATGATTTTTCCCTCAACGAAAGACCTCATATAGTAGAAGATGGCCATCGGAGAGCCAACAGGGGGCCCGCGAGGCAGGGGGCGTGCCCTGGGGGGTAGGGCATGCCCCCGCCCTCGTGGCCAGGTGGGTCCCCCTCTGGTGTACTTCTTCCGCTCAATATTTTTTATATATTCTGAAATTGACTTCCGTGGAGTTTCAAGACTTTTGGAGTTGCGCAGAATAGGTCTCTAATATTTGCTCCTTTTCCAGCCCAGAATTCCAGCTGCCGGCATTCTCCCTCCTTATGTAAACCTTGTAAAATAAGAGAGAATAGGCATAAGTATTGTAACATAACATGTAATAACATCCCATAATGCAATAAATATCGATATAAAAGCATGATGCAAAATGTACGTATCAACTCCCCCAAGCTTAGACCTCGCTTGTCCTCAAGCGGAAGCCGATAACGATAAATATGTTCTCATGTTTACAGGCAGAGGTGTCGATAAAAATAAAAATACGGACATGAGGGCATCATGATTATTTTCATAACAGCAACATCTATGGATATTGTCATATGATTACTTATGCTCAAGTAATAATCTGTTCACAATGCAAAAGTATGAATCAGAAACTTTATTGAGAACTAACAAACTATAATCTCAGTCATTGAAGCAATTGCAATTTATCATAACATCAGAAAGAGTCTATGTCAGAGCTCTCCAGAAAGTCCACATACTCAACTATCATTTAGTCTTTCATAATTGCTAACACTCACGCAATACTTGTGGTTACGGAGTTTTAAGCGGACACAGAGAAAGATAGGGGCTTATAGTTTCGCCTCCCAACCTTTTACCTCAAGGGTAATGTCAACAATAATAACTCATGCTCCCCTCCATCCAATTAGATATATCTATCAGGATCTTTCCAACATACTGTGCTTGCCAATGGATAAAATGTAAAAAGGAAAGGTGAAGATCACCAAGACTCTTGCATAAGGTAAGTAACAGATAGGCCCTTCACAGAGGGAAGCACAGGTTGCCATGCGCTTTTGGGTTGGATGCACAAAATCTTAATGCGAAAGAACATCACTTTATATTGCCCCTTGTCATATGAACCTTTATTATGCAGTCCGTCGCTTTTATTTCTTACACATCACAAGATCGTATAAAGCTTATTTCCTCCACACCAATCAATCATGCATATTTAAAGAGCAATTTTTATTGCTTGCACTGATGAGAACTTACTTGAAGGATCTTACTCAATCCATAGGTAGGTATGGTGGACTCTCATGGCAAAACTGGTTTAAGGGTTTTGGAAGCACAAGTAGTATCTCTACTTGGTGCTGAGAATTGGGCTAGCATGAGAGGGAAAGGCAAGCTCAACATGTTGGATGATCCATGACAATATACTTTATCTCAGATATAAGAAAACATAACCCATTATGTTGTCTTCCTTGTCCAACATCAACTCTTTAACATGTCATATTTTAATGAGTGCTCCCAATCATAAAAGATGTTCATGATAATATATTTATATGTGAAACTTCTCTTTCTTTATTACTTCCTATTAATTGCAACGATGACCAAAGCTATGTTTGTCAACTCCCAACAACTTTTAATCATCATGCTCCTTCTATGTGAAGTCATTACTCTCAATAAGATCAATATGAACTCTCTGTTTCCTTTTTATTCTTTTTCTCTTTTCTTTTATTCACTCAAGATCATAGCAAAATAATCAAACCCTTGACCCAACACTAATCTTTATTATAAATAGCTCACGGACTCGATTACATAGAGAGATCATAAAGCAAAACTCAAAACTAGATCATGCCATAAACTTATTCTACTAGATCAAGATACTACTAATAGGATCGAACTAAGAAAAACGGTAAAGATAGGAGTGTGATGGTGATACGATATCGGGGCACCTCCCCCAAGCTTGGCAGTTGCCAAGGGGAGTGCCCATACCCATGTGATTATATCTCCTTTGTTGGTCAAGAGGATGGTGGTGTTGTTGATGATGCGGGCTTGTCGTCCATCTTCCAAGGCATAGGCTCACCATCATAGAAGGATGATCGAGTCTCCGGGATCCTCAAATCTGCAGCCAGACTCATCCTTTTGAATCTATATTCATACTCACAGTTTTGGTTTTGCAGGTCATAGATTTGGGCTTGAAGGTGCTCGATCTTCTCGTGAAGCTTGAAGATGGCCTCCCCGATGTTGTCGGCATCCAGCTTGTGTTTGTTGGTGAACTCCGCGATCATCATGTGGTTGGAGTTGAGTCCATGTTCCACCATCCCCTGGCACTTGAAAACTTGTTGCTCCATTGCTTCGAGCCTCGTCTCCATGCTTCCGGTCCCCTTTGGTCCCTCAGCATCGCGGATGTGCAGCAACCCATCACGCATCTCAATGGTTTGAGGGTGTCGCAGCACCTCCGTGAGGTAAGGGTTGATGACCTTCTCGAAGAACTTGTCCTTGGAGGCACTTGGGGACGTCATGATAATCTAGATCTGTCAGAAAAACAGCTCGAAACAAGAACAGAGGATAATTGTGTGACAAAGGAATCAAAACCTTTGGGAGAATATATAATGAATTTTTACTGACCAAAATATGTATCATGCAAGAAAACGGAGTCCGGAGAGCACACGAGGTGCCCATGAGGTAGGGGGGCGCACCCGCCACCCTCGTGGGCCCTCGTGTCCTTCCCGGACTGCTTCTTATTTTTCTATTTTTCTAAATATTCCAAAACGGAGAAATATTGCCTTAAAACTGTTTTGGAGTCGGTTTACTTACCGTACCACATACCTATTCCTTTTCGAAGTCTGAAATGTTCTTGAAAGTGTCTCTTATGTATTCCTCCGGGGTTACGGTTTCAATAACATTGGTTTCAACATTTATAGGATTGCTTGAGATATAATGTTTGATTCTTTGACCGTTCACCACCTTCGGATTTGTGCCTTCGAAGTTGTTGATTTTTATGGCACCGGAACGATAGACCTCCTCAATAACTTAAGGACCTTCCCATTTAGAGAGAAGTTTTCCTGCAAAAAATCTTAAACGATAGTTGTATAGTAATACATAATCACCTACATTAAACTCACGCTTTTGTATCCTTTTGTCATGCCATATTTTAACTTTTTCTTTAAATAACTTGGCATTCTCATAAACTTGGGTTCTCCATTCATCAAGTGAGCTAATGTCAAATAACCTCTTTTCACGGCAAGTTTGAAATCATAATTGAGCTCTTTAATAGCCCAATATGCCTTATGTTCTAGTTCGAGAGGTAAGTGACATGTTTTTCCATAAACCATTTTATACGGAGACATACCCATAGGATTTTTATATGCAGTTCTATAGGCCCATAATGCATCATCAAGTTTCTTAGACCAATTCTTTCTAGACCTATTGACAGTCTTTTGCAAGATTAATTTGAGTTCTCTGTTGCTCAATTCTACCTGACCACTAGACTGAGGGTGATAAGGAGATGCAATTCTATGATTAACATCATACTTAGCAAGCATTTTACGGAAAGCACCATGAATAAAATGTGAACCACCATCAGTCATTAAATATCTAGGGACTCCAAACCTCGGAAAAATGACTTCTTTAAGCATCTTAATAGAAGTGTTATGATCAACACTACTAGTTGGAATAGCTTCTACCCACTTAGTAACGTAATCAACAGCAACTAAAATATGTGTATATCCATTAGAGGCAGGAAAAGGTCCCATATAATCAAAGCCCCAAACATCAAATGGTTCAATAACAAGTGAATAATTCATAGGCATTTCTTGATGTCTACTAATATTACCAATTCTTTGGCATTCATCACATGACAAGACAAACTTACGGGCATCCTTGAAGAGAGTAGGCCAATAAAAACCAGATTGTAATACCTTGTGTGCAGTTCTATCTCCAGCGTGGTGTCCTCCATAAGCTTCGGAATGACACTTGCATAGGAACTGTTCCTATTCATGCTCAGGTACACAACATCTAATAACACCATCTACTCCTTCTTTATAAAGATGTGGGTCATCCCAAAAGTAATGCCTCAAATCATAGAAAAACTTTTTCTTTTGTTGGTATGTGAAACTAGGTGGTATAAATTTTGCAACAATATAATTAGCATAATCAGCATACCATGGAGTACTACGAGAAGTATTTATGACATTTAATTGCTCATCAGGAAAGCTATCATCAATAGGTAGTGGGTCATCAAGAACATTTTCTAACCTAGACAAGTTGTCTGCAACGGGGTTCTCAGCTCCCTTTCTATCAACAATATGCAAATCAAATTCTTGTAGCAAGAGAACCCATCTAATAAGTCTAGGTTTAGCATCTTTCTTTTCCATAAGATATTTAATAGCAGCATGATCAGTGTGAATAGTTACTTTAGAATCAACAATATAAGGTCTGAACTTATCACAAGCAAATACAACTGCTAAAAATTCTTTCTCAGTAGTAGCATAATTTCTTTGAGCATTGTCTAGAGTCTTACTAGCATAATGGATAATATTTAATTTCTTATCAACTCTTTGCCCTAGAACAGCACCTACAGCATAATCACTAGCATCACACATAATTTCAAAGGGTAAATTCCAATCAGGTGGCTGAATAATAGGTGCAGAGATCAATGCTTTCTTAAGTATTTCAAATGCTTCTACACAATCATCATTGAAGAAAAATGATATATCTTTTTGTAATAAATTACTCAGAGGCCGAGAAATTTTTGAGAAGTCCTTAATGAACCTCCTATAAAATCTAGCGTGACCAAGGAAACTTCTTATACCTTTGATGTCCTTGGGACATGGCATCTTTTCAATAGCGTCAACCTTGGCTTTATCAACTTCAATACCTCTTTCAGAAACTTTATGCCCCAAGACAATACCTTCATTAACCATAAAGTGGCACTTTTCCCAATTCAAGAGAAGATTAGTTTCTTCACATCTCTGCAAAACTCGATCTAGGTTGCTCAAGCAATCATCAAAGAGGATCCATAAACGGAAAAATCGTCCATGAACACCTCACAAATCTTTTCACAAAAGTCAGAGAATATAGCCATCATGCATCTTTGAAAGGTAGCAGGTGCATTACATAAACCAAAAGGCATACGTCTATAAGCAAAAGTACCAAAAGGGCAGGTAAAAGTAGTCTTCGGTTGATCATTAGCGGACACGGGTATTTGAGGGAAACCGGAATAACCATCTAGAAAGCAATAGTGTGTATGTTTGCATAACCTTTCTAGCATTTGATCGATAAAAGGTAAGGGGTAATTATCCTTTTTAGTAGCCTTATTCAATTTACGGAAATCAATTACCATCCTATAACCTGTAATAATTCTTTGCGGAATCATTTCATCTTTATCATTAGGAACAATAGTAATACATCCCTTCTTAGGGATACAATGGACAGGACTTACCAACTGACTATCAGCAACGGGATAAATTATACCTGCCTCAAGGAGCTTTAGTATTTCCTTTCTTACCACTTCTTTCATCTTAGGATTAAGCCTTCGTTGATGATCACGGACTGGTTTGGCATCTTCTTCCAAATTTATTTTATGTTGACATAGAGTGGGACTAATGCCCTTAAGATAATCAAGAGTATATCCAATAGCAGCACGGTGCTTCTTCAGCGTTTTCAATAATCTCTCTTCTTCATGCTCTGAAAGTTTAGCACTAATAATAACAGGATATATCTTCTTTTCATCAAGATAAGCATATTTAAGATTATCAGGCAACGGTTTAAGCTCAAACACGGGATCACCCTTGGGTGGAGGAGGATCCCCTAGGATTTCAACAGGCAAATTGTGTTTCAGAATAGGTTCCTGCTTAAAGAATACTTCATCTATTTCCCTTCTTTCATTCATAAACATATCATTTTCATGGTCTAGCAAATATTGTTCTAAAGGATCGTTAGGAGGTACGGCAATAGAAGAAAGACCGATAATTTCATCCTTACTAGGCAATTCTTCTTCACGGTGTTGTCTACTAAATTTAGAGAAATTAAACTCATGAATCATATCACCCAAACCAATAGTAACAACATTCTTTTCGCAGTCTATCTTAGCATTAACAGTGTTCAAGAAGGGTCTACCAAAAATAATGGGACAAAAGCTATCTTGTGGGGAACCAAGAACAAGAAAATCAGCAGGATATTTAGTTTTCCCACACAAGACTTCAACATCTCTAACAATTCTCATTGCTGATATAGTATCTCTATTGGCAAGTTTAATTGTAACATCAATACCTTCTAACTCAGCAGGTGCAATTTCATGCTTAATTTCTTCGTATAAAGTATGCGGTATAACACTAGAACTAGCACCCATATCACATAAGCCATGATAACAATGATCTCCTATTTTAACAGAAATAACAGGCATGCCTACCACAGGTCTATGTTTATCTTTAGCACAAGGTTTGGCAATTCTAGCGGTTTCACCGAAGAAATGAATAACATGCCCATCAATGTTATCAGACAAGAGATCTTTAACAATAGCAATATTAGG
Source organism: Aegilops umbellulata (assembly GCA_032464435.1). Lineage (NCBI taxonomy): Eukaryota > Viridiplantae > Streptophyta > Magnoliopsida > Poales > Poaceae > Aegilops > Aegilops umbellulata. Next base: position 336,010,944 of record CP136056.1, on the reverse strand, counting down.
TTAAACTTTAACTTTCTCAGAAGGTGTATAAGTTCTAATATTTCTTTTACGAACCACGGTTGAAGTTTTAGCATGATCCTTTATCCTAACAGGGAAAGGTGGTTTCTCAACATAAGAAGTAGGAACAATAGGATCACTATAAGTGACAGTCTTTTCTTCAACTTTAATAGGTGCAGCTACTTTTACTTCTATGGGAGGATGATATTTAAACCACTTCTCCTTGGGGAGATCAACATAAGTAGCAAAAGATTCACAGAAAGAAGCTACTATCTCAGAGTCAAGTCCATATTTAGTGCTAAATTTACGGAAAACATCGGTATCCATGAAAGATTTAACACAATCAATCTTAGGTGTCATACCTGACTCCTTACCTTCGTCGAGATCCCAATCTTCAGAGTTGCGTTTAATTCTATCCAATAAATTCCATTTGAATTCAGTAGTCTTCATCATAAAATAGCCAGCACAAAAGTATCGGGCATGGATTGATTATTATGAGAAAGCCGAGCATAAATTTTTTGAAGAATTATTTCTCTTGAGAGCTCATCATTGGGGCATGAATATAACATTGATTTAAGCCTCCTCCAAGCTTGAGCGATGCTTCCTCCTTCGCGAGGCCAAAAATGATATATATAATTGCGATCACGATGAACAAGATGCATAGGATAATACTTCTGATGAAATTTCAATTTCATTCGTTTATAGTTCCATGATCCCGTGTCATCACATAGCCTATACCATGTTGATGCATCTCCCTTCAAAGATAAAGGGAAGACCTTCTTCTTAACAACATCATCGGGTATACCTACAAGCTCAAATAATCCACAAACTTCATCCACATATATTAGGTGTTCATCAGGATGCTTTGTTCCATCTCGTGTAAAAGGATTGTCTAGCAGTTTTTCTAACATACCCGAAGGAACTTCAAAGGGAACATTTTCATTTTCAGTAGGTTCAGTAGGTTGAGGAGCAACTCTTTGCTCTACTGGTAGGGGTGAAGATACCCCGAACAAGCCCCTCAGAGGATTACTTTCCATAGTAACAAGTGACAGTAAATTTCAGCACACTATATAAATTTTTCCTTACCAAATTCCACCTACCAAAGGCGCTTCACTCCCCGGCAACGGCGCCAGAAAAGAGTCTTGATGACCCACAAGTATAGGGGATATATCGTAGTCCTTTTGATAAGTAAGAGTGTCGAACCCAACGAGGAGCAGAAGGAAATGATAAGCGGTTTTCAGTAAGGTATTCTCTCCAAGTACTGAAATAAGTGGTAACAGATAGTTTTGTGATAGGATAATTTGTAACGAGCAACAAGTAAAAAAAGTAAATAAAGTGCAGCAAGGTGGCCCAATCCTTTTTGTAGCAAAGGACAAGCCTGGACAAACTCTTATAATGAGAAAAGCGCTCCCGAGGACACATGGGAATATCGTCAAGCTAGTTTTCATCACGTTCATATGATTCGCATTCGGTACTTTGATAAGTTGATATGTGGGTGGACCGGTGCTTGGGTGTTGTTCTTACTTGAACAAGCATCCCACTTATGATTAACCTCTATTGCAAGCATCCGCAACTATAACAATAGTATTAAGGTAAACCTAACCATAGCATGAAACATATGGATCCAAATCAGCCCCTTACGAAGCAACGCATAAACTAGGGTTTAAGCTTATGTCGCTCTAGCAACCCATCATCTACTTATTACTTTCCAATGCCCTCCTCTAGGCCTAAATAATGGTGAAATGTTATGTAGTCGGCGTTCACATAACTCCACTAGAGGCTAGACGACATACATCTCATCAAAATATCGAACGAATACCAAATTCACATGACTACTAATAGCAAGACTTCTCCCATGTCCTCAGGAACAAACGTAACTACTCACAAAGCATATTCATCTTCATAATCAGAGGGGTATTATATGCATAAAGGATCTGAACATATGATCTTCCACCAAATAAACCAACTAGCATCAACTACAAAGAGTAATCAACACTACTAGCAACCTACTAGTACCAATCCCGGACTTGGAGACAAGAATTGGATACAAGAGATGAACTAGGGTTTTGACAGGAGATGGTGCTGGAGAAGATGTTGATGGAGATTGCGCTCTCCCGATGAGAGGAGCGTTGGTGATGACGATGGTGATGATTTCCCCCTCCCGGAGGGAAGTGTCCCCGGCAGAACAGCTCTGCTGGAGCCCTAGATTGGTTCCGCCAAGGTTCCGCCTCGTGGCGGCGGAGTTTCGTCCCGAAAGGTTGCTTATGTTTTTTCCCTCAACGAAAGACCTCATATAGCAGAAGATGGCCATCGGAGAGCCAACAGGGGGGCCACGAGGCAGGGGGCGCGCCCTAGGGGGTAGGGCGCGCCCCCACCCTCGTGGCCAGGTGGGTCCCCCTCTGGTGTACTTCTTCCGCTCAATATTTTTTATATATTCTGAAATTGACTTCCGTGGAGTTTCAGGACTTTTGGAGTTGTGCAGAATAGGTCTCTAATATTTGCTCCTTTTCCAGACCAGAATTCCAGCTGCCGGCATTCTCCCTCCTTATGTAAACCTTGTAAAATAAGAGAGAATAGGCATAAATATTGTAACATAACGTGTAATAACAACTCATAATGCAATAAATATCGATATAAGAGCATGATGCAAAATGGACGTATCAACAAGTACAAGGAAAGAACGACCTCCTAAGGAGAGGCGTTCTCGAGCTCAATGAGCTTGTGTGGTTGGGGATGATCTGAATGATCCGTCTAGATCAGTTGAAGATGAGTTGCCTCCTATGGTGGTGGCTAGTCCTATTTATAGAGAACCTGGTCCTCTTCCCAAATGTTTAGGAAGGAAGGTATTTCACAACGGCCAATTTGAAGGGGGATAACTAGTACAAGCTATCCTGACAAAAGGTGGTCTTCATCTGCCAAAGGCTCTGGTGGTGACGCCGTCGTGGGCTCTGCGATGACCTCCGTCATGTTGTCATGCTGGTCTTGGTCTCGTTGCACCGATATGAAAACATTTGCCTGATGCATCGGGACTCCTCGCCTGCACCTGCCCCTTTAGCACCAAAGAGGCAACCGGTACTCTGCGCCCACTGGTGCCCGCCTGGCCTTGGTCGTCACGGCTCACGGGAAACCTCACAAGGTGCCCCTCGCCTTGATCTTTCCGCTCCTCGCGAGCCAGCCTAGTGAGGCTGCCCCTGAGGAGGTCTTGTGTCGTCCGCCTCGCAAGGCTTGGCCCCTCGCGAGGGTCTTGAGTGTTTGCTGATGAAGATGGGTCGTACCAGGCTGCTGGATGAGCCACGCCCTGGGCCACAGGCAGGCAAGTCTGGATACCCCCGTTCCCAGGACGCCGACAAGCGGGATCTGCTGTCGGCCTTGCGGTGGATGAGACACCGCTCTTCCGCTTGTCCCGTCCAACTAGCAATTGCTTCAAAACGATGCTCTCAGAAGGACAGCGACATCAAAGGTACCATTGTCGTCCTGTAACATCCCAAATTCTCAATTTGGAACGTTATACATTAGATCATCATGCATATCATATTTTCTTGCATTTTAGGTCGATCCTAGAAATTTCACGCAACTCAAGGACCCTCGAAGAGAGTTGGAGATTTCATATTTGAGTTTTCTCAAATTTTGAAAAGAGGATCATTTGATTTTATTTATTTTATCTTCAATTATTTTTCCAATATCAAAAATATGAGAGGGAATAATATGACTTTCCCAAATTTTAGGGAAAATAAAGATTTAATAAATAAATCAAATTTTGGATTTTCCGGAGTTTATTTGCATTTTATTTGAATTAGGGAAAAATGCGTGTTTTCAGAAATTGCATTTAGGCCCCGAGAAAAAGTTCATTTTGTTCGACTCATTTTTAGGAGTCGGGGAAAATTTACTTCGTAAATTTTGGAGCTCGTTAGATTTTATTTTCCTTCGTTTTTCTACTCGCGAAAGTATTTAAAAAAAACTGCGTCGCATCCACCTGGGCCAAAGGCCCAGCCGGCCAGCCGGCCCAGCCGCCCGCGCCCTCCCCTCGCGCGCGCGCGCGCACCGCGCCGTCGTCGCGCCTGCCGCCGCCGCCGTCACCGAGTCCGACTCGGACTCCGTTTCTTGCCCCCTCCCCCAAGTCTCCCCCGCCTCTTTATATACCCCCACACACCCCCCCTCTCCTCCCCAAGCCGCCGCCGCCCGCCGCTCGCCGTCGCCCCGCGCCAGCGCCCCCCGCCGCCGCCGCTCGCCGCCAAGCCCCGCCGCCCGCCGGAGCCCCTCGCCGACGAGGTAGCCGCGCCGCGCCCCCTTTTTCCCGCACCCCGGTTTGGTTTTTTTTAAATCGTTCCGGTTTCTTTTTCGTTGTTTCGGTTTTTTTCAAAACCCTAGATCGGTTTTCGTTTTTCTTTTTCTTTCAGTTTTGTTTTTAGCGAGCGTTCGCCGGACCATTCGTCTTAACGAACGTGATCACCGATTATTCTCGGTTAACGAACGTCCGTTCGTTTAACCGTTCGTCGTTTTTCTTGTTCGTCGGATTTATTCCGTGATTTTCTGATCGCAATTTCAGATCCGATCTTCGTTTTAGTTTAGCTTCTCGCTCGTTTATCGGAATCAGGTGATTCAAGCGCCCGGAGTTTCGTTTCGAAACCGCCGTTTCGACTAATCAACTTAAACAAGTTTTTGCTACTGTAAAATTTGACCTAGTTTCAATTAGCTAGAACCGAGTTGTTTTCTTCCGCCGTTTGTTTTCCGTTACTTTGTTCGGTTCGTTCCTCTTTGCAACCGGAGTTCTTAAGTTGAACTTTCTGGTTCGATTTCTTGTTCAAGTTTTACATGTGCATTAGATGAGTACTTATTGTATGCTTGTTGTTTGTCTGCGATAGATCACCCGGAGTGCGTCGCCTGTTATTTCGAATCTCTAGGTTTCGCGGATCATCAGCAAGGCAAGTAACACTTTGATCATACCTTCTCATTGCCTAGTTTTTATTGCATTAGACCAATCCTCACACCTTGCATGATTAGGATCGGATTAAACTGTGGGATGGGAAGTAGTTGAGGTAGTACCTATTACCTGTTTTATTATGAAACCTTTGGGAGTTACTTCTACGTTTGCTTATTATGCCATGCTATGCTAGTAGACGTGGATTGGGTGAGTGATATCCATGACAGATGTGAGTTTGTTAATTTTAATGGTTTATCTAAGGTGGCAACTTAAACACACATCTGGGTGGATTGAGGCACCTGGTTTCTATCAGGACTTGCCTGTTTTTCTTTGGACCGCCACCCAGGCTCAAAGGGATCATAAGATCATTCATGCTAGTAACTTCCGTGTGCAGCCACAAGCCATTATGGGCTCTGCCATAGTTGATTAAGACGTGCGAACTCTTACAGGGTAGACTAGCAGATGTAGGGGAAAGTTGGTGTACCGGTCTATCCAAACGTAAGGTGCTAGCGCTTCTGAAAGACTGTGTCTCGGTCATCCGTTTCTCAAACACCATGTAGTGTGAGAAACCAAACGGAGGCGATCGAGTCTTGTGGGGAAAAGTGCGCAAACCTCTACAGAGTGTACAAACTAATCATGATTAGCCGTGTCCACGGTTATGGACATCTTGAGTATCTAGTTCTTGAATATCATGTGAATCTCATCATGTTACTTTAATTAATATTGTTGGGTTTTAATTGCTCACTTAATTGGGATCGGAATGCTGTCAACCATTCTCGATGTTTCAACCACCATGATAGTTAAATAAAATCTATTCCTTTGCAGTAGGGAAAAATTGGCTTTACGCAAAACTGTAACCATAGAGCTTTTCCACCAGCCATATATGCATGTAGTATAGGCTTATCAATCATTATTCTCTATGTGTTACATTGCCAGCATATTCCATGTGCTGACCCGTTTTCGGGCTGCAACTTTCATGTTGCAGACTTTTCAGACGACGAGTAAGGTGCCTTTAGGTCGTGGTTCTATACTCAGTGATGTCGTTGGAGTTGATGGACTCACTTATCTTCCAAGCCTTCCGCTGTTATCATTATTAGATGGCCTTAAGCCATATTTATTGTAATAAGTTCTCTTTGAGACACCGATGTAATAAGTGTGTGATTGCTACTCTGTTATAAATCCTTAGAAGTACTGTGTGGTGTCAGCATTACTGATAAAGGGATGACACCGGAGCACAGAGACTTGACCATCTGAGGTCGGGTCGCTACAGAGATGGTATCAGAGCACACGCTGACTGTAGGACACGACCACTAAGTTAAAGCCATAGATCACTATTCTCCTCTCATTTTCTAACTCCTCATCTTTTCTACTCTTTTAGGATGACGGACGCGAAGATCAAGTACGCTCAACCGGATGAGGGCACACCTTTTGGATTTCACTTGAAGGAAGTCACCAAGTACCTGAACATTGGACTACCAAGCTTCACCGGGACCTTCAACGCCACTCTGCCTGAAGAGGAGCGCTGGAAGATTCAAGCTCACGTTTCGGGAAGGACATTCGTGCCAATTACGAAGCCCATAGATAGTGTTTTCAGTGCACCAACCTAGAGTCTGGGAAAGAGCATGGCAGCTCATATCACCATGGGACGCATTGGAGAAGTTTATCAAGAAGACCTCAAGGACACTATCTACCAGATTTGCGGACGCCGAGATGAACAATGGGAGATAGTCAGCACTAAGAAGGATACATCCATTGCAGCTTTCATCCAGGAGTTAAACCAGCACATTCGACGCCAAGAGAACCAGATGTGCGATGATATGATAGAGTTGAAGAATGCGAAGGCCAGGATCATCGAGCTAGAAGGAGAACTGAAGGGTACACGCAAGGACTACATGGACGAAATCGTAGCTCTAGCAAGGCACAATCGCGATCTTAAGCAGGAGATTGATCCGCCGGTGTTTTCCAGTAGCACCGAGCCGATAGTAGCAGACGACTGGCTCCGCAAGATAGGAAGGGAGTTGACCACTGCAGGATGCACAGATGTCGAGAAAGTAAAGTTTACCGCACATCAGCTTGACGGACCCGCAGCAGCATGGTGGGAGAATTTCACAGCCACTTACCCAGTTGACACTGTCACATGGGATCAGTTTCAGCAAGCTTTCCGCACTGCCCATGTTTCAGCAGGAGCTATGGCCATGAAGAAGCGTGAGTTTCGCAACTTACGCCAAGGATGGAAGACAGTTGGCCAGTACGTTGACGACTTCAGCAAATTAGCACGTTTTGCCCCAGATGACGTTGCTACGGATGCAGCTAAGCAGGAGAAGTTTCTAGCGGGACTTAATGATGAGCTAAGCATGCAGTTGATGGTAGCAAGTTTCAACAACTACCAGGAGTTGGTAGATCGTGCCATCATGATTGAAGGGAAGCAACAGCAGATTGAGAAACGCAAGAGGAAGTATGGACAGGGGAAGTATAACTCTGGAGCCCAGCAGAAGCCCCGTTTTACCCCTAAACCGGGAGTTCAGTTTCAGCATACCCATGGAGGAAGTGGTTCTCACAACCATAATGGCCACAAGAATGGAAATGGGAATGGAGGGAGCAACGGCCAGAACCGTACCACCCAATCAACCCCAGCCAAGAGAGATCTGAGTCAAGTCACCTTTTTCAAGTGTTCCAAGACCGGACATTATGCCAATGAATGTCCTGAAGGCCAGAACGGCAATGGAAGCTCTGGGAAGAAGCCAAACCGTTTCAACAGGGGACAGGTGAACCACGTTAGCGTGGAGGAGGTTGAAGCTCAGCCTGATGCAGTAATCGGTAAGTTTTTGGTTAAGTCATTTACTGCACTTGTTCTTTTCGATACTGGTGCATCGCATTCATACATATCAAGGGGATTTGTGGAAAAGTATAACCTGCCCACTAAGATTCTTAAAACACCTATGCTAGTAAGCTCGCCAGGAGAAGAGTACCTGGCCAGACAAGGATGTTTTCAAGTGCCATTAAGTATAGGAAGGCATGTTTTCCCAACGGATTTAATCATTTTGGAATCCCAAGGTCTGGATGTGATTCTCGGTATGGATTGGTTGTCGATGTATGGAGGAAACATCGATTGCACCAGTAAGACAATTTTGCTTACAACGCCCGAAGGAAGAAGGATCAAGTATGTATCCCGACATACGCCAAACAGGACACAAGTAAATTCTTTATCAGGAGTCGTACAGGAGGAAGTACCAGTGGTGAAGGATTTTCCTGACGTATTTCCCGAAGAGTTGCCAGGCATGCCACCTGATAGAGACATTGATTTTTTATTGAGCTTTTGCCAGGCACTGGGCCAATATTGAAGAGACCGTACAGGATGCCAGCACAAGATTTGGTGGAAATTAAGAAGCAGATTAAAGTGTTATTAGATAAAGGTTACATTTGCCCAAGTTCTTCGCCTTGGGGATCACCAGTACTTCTACTGGAGAAGAAGGATGGGTCGTTAAGGATGGTTGTTGATTACCGTGGATTGAATGCAGTAACCATCCAGAACAAGTACCCGCTGCGAATGATAAATGATCTGTTTGATCGTTTGCAAGGAGCTAAAGTGTTTTCCGAGATCGATTTGCGATCAGGGTACCATCAGTTGAAGATTCGAGAGCAGGACATACCCAAGACAGCTTTTACCACGAGATACGGATTATATGAGTATACCGTTATGTCATTTGGACTGACTAACGCACCTGCCTATTTCATGAACCTGATGAACAAGGTATTTATGGAGTTTTTGGATAAGTTCGTCGTAGTATTCATTGACGACATTCTGATTTTCTCAAAGAATGAAGAAGAGCATAAGGAACATTTGCGTTTGGTTTTGGAGAAACTAAGGGAACATCAGCTATATGCCAAATTCAGCAAATGTGAGTTTTGGTTGAAGGAAGTTGGATTTCTTGGACATGTTGTATCCGGAGAAGGGATAGAAGTTGACCCCAAAAAGGTTGAGACCGTAACCAAATGGGAAGCGCCAACGACAGTTGGAGAGATCCGGAGTTTCCTTGGACTCGCAGGATACTACCGGAGATTCATTGAGAATTTCTCAAGGATTGCAAAGCCTATGACTGAATTGTTGAAGAAGGATACCAAGTTCAATTGGACTGAGGAATGTGAGGCCAATTTTCAAGAGTTGAAGAAACGATTGGTTTCCTCACCAGTGTTGATTCTGCCAGATCAGACCAAGGATCATGAGGTGTATTGCGACGCTTCACGCCGAGGACTTGGAGCCGTGCTTATGCAGGAAGGAAGAGTTGTTTCGTATGCCTCACGACAACTGAAACCTCATGAATTAAATTATGCTACGCACGATTTGGAGTTAGCAGCCGTAGTGCATGCATTGAAGACATGGTGACATTTCCTCATTGGAAATCATTATGAGGTGTACACGGATCACAAGAGTTTGAAGTACATTTTCACGCAGAAGGAGTTGAACCTCAGACAAAGGAGATGGTTGGAGCTCATCAAGGATTATGATATGAGATTGCATTACCATCCAGGAAAAGCTAATGTAGTAGCTGACGCATTGAGCCGTAAGAGCCATGTCAATACATTGATGACGGGAGAAATACCAAAGGAGTTAGCCGAGGATCTTCGTGAGCTATGTTTGGAAATAGTTCCGAGAGGCTATGTAGCAGCGTTCGAGATTCAATCTACCTTGATGGATAAAATCAGAGAAGCTCAGAAAACTGACAAGGAGATTGCAGACATAAAGAAGAAAATGAGTGAAGGAAAAGCAAAGGGATTTCGTGAGGACGAGCACGATACCCTATGGTTTGAGGACCGTGTTTATGTGCCCAATGACCCGGAGATCAGGAAGTTGATTCTGCAAGAGGCACATGATTCACCCTACTCGATTCACCCCGGAAATACCAAGATGTATTTGGATTTGAAGGAAACGTTCTGGTGGACCGGAATGAAGAAGGATATTGCAGCATATGTAGCAGTTTGTGATGTATGTCAAAGAGTGAAGGCAGAACATCAGAAGCCAGCTGGATTGTTACAACCATTGCCGATACCCGAATGGAAGTGGGATACGATAGGCATGGATTTTATCACAGGACTACCCAGGACAAAATTAGGCTATGACTCGATATGGGTAGTAGTTGATTGTTTGACGAAGGTAGCACATTTCATCCCAGTTAAGACCACTTACACCAGTGCTAAGTTGGCAAAGATATACATGACTAGGATCATTTGTTTGCATGGAGTTCCGAGGAGCATCATATCAGATAGAGGAACCCAATTTACCTCAAAATTTTGGAATCAGTTGCATGAAACTTTGGGAACCAGACTAGAGTTCAGTACAGCTTTTCACCCACAGACGGATGGCAGGCTGAGAGAGTCAATCAGATTTTGGAAGATATGCTGAGAGCCTGTGCGCTAGATTATGGATCTAGTTGGGACGATAACTTGCCGTATGCGGAGTTTTCTTACAACAACAGTTAAAAAACAAGTTTGAAGATGGCACCTTTCGAAACCTTTTACGGAAGGAGGTGCATGACACCGTTGTCATGGGACGAAGTTGGTGACCGTCAGTTCTTTTGACCAGATCTGATCAAGGAGTCTGAACAGAAGGTTAAGTTGATTCGCGATAGGCTCAAGGTAGCCCAATCCAGGCAGAAGAGCTACGCTGATTCTAAGCGCAAGGAGACAGTTTACGAAACTGGAGACAGAGTTTATCTTCGAGTATCCCCACTTCGAGGAGTTAAGCGCTTTGGAGTTAAGGGAAAGTTAGCACCGCGTTTCGTTGGACCGTATAAGATTTTGCAACGTATGGGAGAAGTCGCTTATAAGTTGGAATTACCAGAGGGACTATCAGGAGTTCATAATGTATTCCATGTTTCTCAGCTAAAGAAATGTCATGCCGAAATGGCGGAGGTACAGCTAAGAGATACAGTGCCGCTTGAAGCGATTCAGTTGAAGGATGACTTAACGTATGAAGAGAAACCAGTCAAGATTCTCGAGTATGCCAGCAGAGTTACCCGTAGCAAGGTTATCAAGTTTTGCAAAGTACAATGGAACCACCACTCGGAGGATGAAGCCACCTGGGAGCGAGAAGAAGATTTGCTCAAGGACCACCCTCACCTATTTTCTAGCCAACCCGAATCTCGAGGGCGAGATTCATCTTAAGGGGGGTAGGTTTGTAACATCCCAAATTTTCAATTTGGAATGTTATACATTAGATCATCATGCATATCATATTTTCTTGCATTTTAGGTCGATCCTAGAAATTTCACGCAACTCAAGGACCCTCGGAGAGAGTTGGAGATTTCATATTTGAGTTTTCTCAAATTTTGAAAAGAGGATCATTTGATTTTATTTATTTTATCTTCAATTATTTTTCCAATATCAAAAATATGAGAGGGAATAATATGACTTTCCCAAAATTTAGGGAAAATAAAGATTTAATAAATAAATCAAATTTTGGATTTTCCGGAGTTTATTTGCATTTTATTTGAATTAGGGAAAAATGCGTGTTTTCAGAAATTGCATTTAGGCCCCGAGAAAAAGTTCATTTTGTTCGACTCATTTTTAGGAGTCGGGGAAAATTTACTTCGTAAATTTGGGAGCTCGTTAGATTTTATTTTTCTTTGTTTTTCTGCTCGCGAAAGTATTTAAAAAAACTGCGTCGCGCCCACCTGGGCCAAAGGCCCAGCCGGCCAGCCGGCACAGCCGCCCGCGCCCTCCCCTCGCGCACCGCGCCGTCGCCGCGCCTGCCGCCGCCGCCGTCATCGAGTCCGACTCGGACTCCATTTCTTGCCCCCTCCCCCAAGCCTCCCCCCTCTTTTATACCCCCACACCCCCCTCTCCTCTCCTCCCCAAGCCGTCGTCGCCCGCCCCTCAGCAAGCAGCAGCAGCAGCAGCGCAGCCCCGCCGCCGACGACGACGCCGCTCGCGCCGCTGCCAGCGCCGCCGCCGCCGCCCGCCACCAAGCCCCGCCGCCCGCCAGAGCCCCTCGCCGATGAGGTAGCCGCGCCGCGCCCCCTTTTTCCCGCACCCCGGTTCGGTTTTTTTTAAACCATTCCGGTTTCTTATTCCTTGTTTCGGTTTTTTTTTCAAAACCCTAGATCGGTTTTCGGTTTTGTTTTTAGCGAGCGTTCGCCGGACCGTTCGTCTTAACGAACGTGATCACCAGTTATTCTCAGTTAACGAACGTCCGTTCTTTAACGTTCGTCGTTTTTCTTTTTCGTCAGATTTTTCCCGCGATTTTCTGATCGCGATTTCAGATCCGATCTTCGTTTTAGTTTATCTTCTCGCTCGTTTATCGGAATCAGGTGATTCAAGCGCCCGGAGTTTCGTTTCGAAACCGTCGTTCCGACTAATCAACTTAAACAAGTTTTTGCTACTGTAAAATTTGACCTAGTTTCAATTAGCTAGAACTGAGTTGTTTTCTTCCGCCTTTTGTTTTCCGTTACTTTGTTCGGTTCGTTCCTCTTTGCAATCGGAGTTCTTAAGTTGAACTTTCTGGTTCGATTTCTTGTTCAAGTTTTACCTGTGCATTAGATGAGTACTTATTGTATGCTTGTTGTTTGTCTGCGATAGATCACCCGGAGTGCGCCGCCTGTTATTTCGAATCTCTGGGTTTCACGGATCATCAGCAAGGCAAGTAACACTTTGATCATACCTTCTCATTGCCCAGTTTTTATTGCATTAGACCAATCCTCACACCTTGCATGATTAGGATCTGATTAAACTGTGGGATGGGAAGTAGTTGAGGTAGTACCTATTACTTGTTTTATTATGAAACCTTTGGGAGTTACTTCTACGTTTGCTTATTATGCCATGCTATGCTAGTAGATGTGGATTGGGTGAGTGATATCCATGACAGATGTGAGTTTGTTAATTTTAATGGTTTATCTAAGGTGGCAACTTAAACACACATCTGGGTGGATTGAGGCACCTGGTTTCTATCAGGACTTGCCTATTTTTCTTTGGACCGCCACCCAGGCTCAAAGGGATCATAAGATCATTCATGCTAGTAACTTCCGTGTGCAGCCACAAGCCATTATGGGCTCTGGCATAGTTGATTAAGACGTGCGAACTCTTACAGGGTAGACTAGCAGATGTAGGGGAAAGTAGGTGTACCGGTCTATCCAAACGTAAGGTGCTAGCGCTTCTGAAATACTGTGTCTCGATCATCCGTTTCTCAAACACCATGTAGTGCGAGAAACCAAACGGAGGCGATCGAGTCTTGTGGGGAAAAGTGCGCAAACCTCTGCAGAGTGTACAAACTAATCATGATTAGTCGTGTCCCCGGTAATGGACATCTTGAGTATCTAGTTCTTGAATATCATGTGAATCTCATCATGTTACTTTAATTAATATTGTTGGGTTTTAATTGTTCACTTAATTGGGATCGGAATGCTGTCAACCATTCTCGATGTTTCAACCACCATGATAGTTAAATAAAATCTATTCCTTTGCAGTAGGGAAAAATTGGCTTTACGCAAAACTGTAACCATAGAGCTTTTCCACCAGCCATATATGCATGTAGTATAGGCTTATCAATCATTATTCTCTATGTGTTACATTGCCAGCATATTCCATGTGCTGACCCATTTTCGGGCTGCAACTTTCATGTTGCGGACTTTTCAGACGACGAGTAAGGTGCCTTTAGGTCGTGGTTCTATACTCAGTGATGCCGTTGGAGTTGATGGACTCACTTATCTTCCAAGCCTTCCGCTGTTATCATTATTAGATGGCCTTAAGCCATATTTATTGTAATAAGTTCTCTTTGAGACACCGATGTAATAAGTGTGTGATTGCTACTCTGTTATAAATCCTTCGAAGTACTGTGTGGTGTCAGCATTACTGATAAAGGGATGACACCGGAGCACAGAGACTTGACCATCTGAGGTCGGGTCGCTACAGAGATGGTATCAGAGCACACGCTGACTGTAGGACACGACCACTAAGTTAAAGCCATAGATCACTATTCTCCTCTCATTTTCTAACTCCTCATCTTTTCTACTCTTTTAGGATGACGGACGCGAAGATCAAGTACGCTCAACCGGATGAGGGCACACCTTTTGGATTTCACTTGAAGGAAGTCACCAAGTACCTGAACATTGGACTACCAAGCTTCACCGGGACCTTCAACGCCACTCTGCCTGAAGAGGAGCGCTGGAAGATTCAAGCTCACGTTTCGGGAAGGACATTCGCGCCAATTACGAAGCCCATAGATAGTGTTTTCAGTGCACCAACCTGGAGTCTGGGAAAGAGCATGGCAGCTCATATCACCATGGGACGCATTGGAGAAGTTTATCAAGAAGACCTCAAGGACACTATCTACCAGATTTGCGGACGCCGAGATGAACAATGGGAGATAGTCAGCACTAAGAAGGATACATCCATTGCAGCTTTCATCCAGGAGTTAAACCAGCACATTCGACGCCAAGAGAACCAGATGTGCAATGATATGATAGAGTTGAAGAATGCGAAGGCCAGGATCATCGAGCTAGAAGGAGAACTGAAGGGTACACGCAAGGACTACATGGACGAAATCGTAGCTCTAGCAAGGCACAATCGCGATCTTAAGCAGGAGATTGAAGAACTCAAGGGGAGATTAGCATCCAAGAAGGAAGACAAGTACGTCGCATGTCCGGATAACTACATCATCATCGACGACACCGATTCGGATCCAAGTGAACACGACTTTGAAGACGAAGCTGGAGCGGACATCATGGAGTCTTCCACCGATTCAAATTTCTAGAGGACCACCCAATATTAGTAGTATTTTCCCCCATGTACACATCATAGTTCGAACACTTTTGTGATAGTTCTAGACCTTTTTAAAGCCCTTGTTTGAATTGAACGAAGTGATTTTGTGTGAATTTGTCTCATGTGCATTTGGGTAGTGTTTTCTCTTAGACCTCATTCTATTCTTAATTCTCATCTTTTCTAAAACCCTCAGATGCCTCCGAGACGTGACAATGGATTTCCACCGGAGCTCACCCAGTTGATCCAGTAGCAGAACCAATTGATGCAGTTGTTAGTCCAAAATCAGCAGAACAACAACAACAACAACAACAACAACAACAACAACAACAACAACAACAACAACAACAACAACAACAACAACAACAACAACAACAACAACAACAACAACAACAACAACAACAACAACAACAACAACAACAACAACAACAACAACAACAACAACAACAACAACAACAACAACAACAACAACAACAACAACAACAACAACAACAACAACAACAACAACAACAACAACAACAACAACAACAACAACAACAACAACAACAACAACAACAACAACAACAACAACAACAACAACAACAACAACAACAACAACAACAACAACAACAACAACAACAACAACAACAACAACAACAACAACAACAACAACAACAACAACAACAACAACAACAACAACAACAACAACAACAACAACAACAACAACAACAACAACAACAACAACAACAACAACAACAACAACAACAACAACAACAACAACAACAACAACAACAACAACAACAACAACAACAACAACAACAACAACAACAACAACAACAACAACAACAACAACAACAACAACAACAACAACAACAACAACAACAACAACAACAACAACAACAACAACAACAACAACAACAACAACAACAACAACAACAACAACAACCCTCCGCCGCCGCCACCTGTTGATCACCTAGCCCGTTTCCTTAGGCTAAATCCGCCGGTGTTTTCCAGTAGCACCGAGTCGATAGTAGCAGACGACTGGCTCCGCAAGATAGGAAGGGAGTTGACCACTGCAGGATGCACAGATGTCGAGAAAGTAAAGTTTACCGCACATCAGCTTGACGGACCCGCAGCAGCATGGTGGGAGAATTTCACAGCCACTTACCCAGTTGACATTGTCACATGGGATCAGTTTCAGCAAGCTTTCCGCACTGCCCACGTTTCAGCAGGAGCTATGGCCATGAAGAAGCGTGAGTTTCGCAACTTACGCTAAGGAGGAAGGACAGTTGGCCAGTACGTTGACGACTTCAGCAAGTTAGCACGTTATGCCCCAGATGAGGTTGCTACGGATGCAGCTAAGTAGGAGAAGTTTCTAGAAGGACTTAATGATGAGCTAAGCATGCAGTTGATGGTAGCAAGTTTCAACAACTACCAGGAGTTGGTAGATCGTGTCATCCTGATTGAAGGGAAGCAACAGCAGATTGAGAACCGCAAGAAGAAGTATGGACAGGGGAAGTATAACTCTGGAGCCCAGCAGAAGCCCCGTTTTACCCCTAAACCGGGAGTTCAGTTTCAGCATACCCATGGAGGAAGTGGTTCTCACAACCATAATGGCCACAAGAATGGAAATGGGAATGGAGGGAGCAACGGCCAGAACCGTACCACCCCATCAACCCCAGCCAAGAGAGATCTGAGTCAAGTCACCTGTTTCAAGTGTTCCAAGACCGGACATTATGCCAATGAATGTCCTGAAGGCCAGAACGGCAATGGAAGCTCTGGGAAGAAGCCAAACCCTTTCAACAGGGGACAGGTGAACCACGTTAGCGTGGAGGAGGTTGAAGCTCAGCCTGATGCAGTAATCGATAAGTTTTTGGTTAAGTCATTTACTGCACTTGTTCTTTTCGATACTGGTGCATCGCATTCATACATATCAAGGGGATTCGTGGAAAAGTATAACCTGCCCACTAAGATTCTAAAGACACCTATGCTAGTAAGCTCGCCAGGAGTAGAGTACCTGGCCAGACAAGGATGTTTTCAAGTGCCATTAAGTATAGGAAGGCATGTTTTCCCAACGGATTTAATCATTTTGGAATCCCAAGGTCTGGATGTGATTCTCGGTATGGATTGGCTGTCGATGTATGGAGGAAACATCGATTGCGCCAGTAAGACAATTTTGCTTACAACGCCCGAAGGAAGAAGGATCAACTATGTATCCCGACATACGCCAAACAGGACACAAGTAAATTCTTTATCAGGATTCGTACAGGAGGAAGTACCTGTGGTGAAGGATTTTCCTGACGTATTTCCTGAAGAGTTGCCAGGCATGCCACCGGATAAACATTGAATTTTTTATTGAGCTTTTGTCAGGCACTGGGCCAATATCGAAGAGACCGTACAGGATGCCAGCACAAGAGTTGGTGGAAATTAAGAAGCAGATTAAAGAGTTATTAGATAAAGGTTACATTCGCCCAAGTTCTTCGCCTTGGGGATCACCAGTACTTCTAGTGGAGAAGAAGGATGGGTCGTTAAGGATGGTTGTTGATTACCGTGGATTGAATGCAGTAACCATCAAGAACAAGTACCCACTGCCAATGATAAATGATCTGTTTGATCGTTTCCAAGGAGCTAAAGTGTTTTCCAAGATCGATTTGCGATCAGGGTACCATCAGTTGAAGATTCGAGAGCAGGACATACCCAAGACAACTTTTACCACGAGATACTGATTATATGAGTATACCGTTATGTCATTTGGACTGACTAACGCACCTACCTATTTCATGAACCTGATGAACAAGGTATTTATGGAGTTTTTGGATAAGTTCGTCGTAGTATTCATTGACGACATTCTGATTTTCTCAAAGAATGAAGAAGAGCATAAGGAACATTTGCGTTTGGTTTTGGAGAAACTAAGGGAACATCAGCTATATGCCAAATTCAGCAAATGTGAGTTTTGGTTGAAGGAAGTTGGATTTCTTGGACATGTTGTATCCGGAGAAGGGATAGCAGTTGACCCCAAAAAGGTTGAGACCGTAACCAAATGGGAAGCGCCAACGACAGTTGGAGAGATCCGGAGTTTCCTTGGACTCGCAGGATACTACCGGAGATTCATTGAGAATTTCTCAAGGATTGCAAAGCCTATGACTGAATTGTTGAAGAAGGATACCAAGTTCAATTGGACTGAGGAATGTGAGGCTAGTTTTCAGGAGTTGAAGAAACGATTGGTTTCCTCACCAGTGTTGATTCTGCCAGATCAAACCAAGGATTATGAGGTGTATTGCGACGCTTCAAGCCGAGGACTTGGAGCCGTGCTTATGCAGGAAGGAAGAGTTGTTTCGTATGCCTCACGACAACTGAAACCTCATGAATTAAATTATGCTACGCACGATTTGGAGTTAGCAGCCGTAGTGCATACATTGAAGACATGGAGACATTTCCTCATTGGAAATCATTGTGAGGTGTACACGGATCACAAGAGTTTGAAGTACATTTTCACGCAGAAGGAGTTGAACCTCAGACAAAGGAGATGGTTGGAGCTTATCAAGGATTATGATATGAGATTGCATTACCATCCAGGAAAAGCTAATGTAGTAGCTGACGCATTGAGCCGTAAGAGCCATGTCAATACATTGATGACGGGAGAAATACCAAAGGAGTTAGCCGAGGATCTTCGTGAGCTATGTTTGGAAATAGTTCCGAGAGGCTATGTAGCAGCGTTGGAGATTCAATCTACCTTGATGGATAAAATCAGAGAAGCTCAGAAAACTGACAAGGAGATTGCATACATAAAGAAGAAAATGAGTGAAGGAAAAGCAAAGGGATTTCGTGAGGACGAGCACGATACCCTATGGTTTGAGGACCGTGTTTATGTGCCCAATGACCCGGAGATCAGGAAGTTGATTCTGCAAGAGGCACATGATTCACCCTACTCGATTCACCCCGGAAATACCAAGATGTATTTGGATTTGAAGGAAACGTTCTGGTGGACCGGAATGAAGAAGGATATTGCAGCATATGTAGCAGTTTGTGATGTATGTCAAAGAGTGAAGGCTGAACATCAGAAGCCAGCCGGATTGTTACAACCATTGCTGATACCCGAATGGAAGTGGGATAAGATAGGCATGGATTTTATCACAGGACTACCCAGGACAAAAGCAGGCTATGACTCGATATGGGTAGTAGTTGATCGTTTGACGAAGGTAGCACATTTCATCCCAGTTAAGACCACTTACACCAGTGCTAAGTTGGCAAAGATATACATGACTAGGATCATTTGTTTGCATGGAGTTCCAAGGAGCATCTATCAGATAGAGGAACCCAATTTACCTCAAAATTTTGGAATCAGTTGCACAAAACTTTGGGAGCCAGACTAGAGTTCAGTACAGCTTTTCACCCACAGACGGATGGACAGACTGAGAGAGTCAATCAGATTTTGGAAGATATGCTGAGAGCATGTGCGCTAGATTATGGATCTAGTTGGGACGATAACTTGCCGTATGCGGAGTTTTCTTACAACAACAGTTACCAAACCAGTTTGAAGATGGCACCTTTCGAAGCCTTATACGGAAGGAGGTGCAGGACACCGTTGTCATGGGACGAAGTTGGAGACCGTCAGTTCTTTGGACCAGATCTGATCAAGGAGTCTGAACGGAAGGTTAAGTTGATTCGCGATAGGCTCAAGGTAGCCCAATCCAGGCAGAAGAGCTACGCAGATTCTAAGCGCAAGGAGACAGTTTACGAAACTGGAGACAGAGTTTATCTTCGAGTATCCCCACTTCGAGGAGTTAAGCGCTTTGGAGTTAAGGGAAAGTTAGCACCGCGTTTCGTTGGACCGTATAAGATTTTGCAACGTATGGGAGAAGTCGCTTATAAGTTGGAATTACCAGAGGGACTATCAAGAGTTCATGATGTATTCCATGTTTCTCAACTGAAGAAATGTCACGCCGAAATGGCGGAGGTACCGCTAAGAGATACAGTGCCGCTTGAAGTGATTCAGTTGAAGGATGACTTAACGTATCAAGAGAAACCAGTCAAGATTCTCGAGTATGCCAGCAGAGTTACCCGCAGCAAGGTTATCAAGTTTTGCAAAGTACAGTGGAACCACCACTCGGAGGATGAAGCCACCTGGGAGCGAGAAGAAGATTTGCTCAAGGACCACCCTCACCTATTTTCTAGCCAACCCGAATCTCGAGGGAGAGATTCATCTTAAGGGGGGTAGGTTTGTAACATCCCAAATTTTCAATTTAGAATGTTATACATTAGATCATCATGCATATCATATTTTCTTGCATTTTAGGTCGATCCTAGAAATTTCACGCAACTCAAGGACCCCCGGAGAGAGTTGGATATTTCATATTTGAGTTTTCTCAAATTTCATATTTGATTTTATTTGAGTTTTCGGGATACATACTTGATCCTTCTTCCTTCGGGCGTTGTAAGCAAAATTGTCTTACTGGCGCAATCGATGTTTCCTCCATACATCGACAGCCAATCCATACCGATAATCACATCCAGACCTTGGGATTCCAAAATGATTAAATCCGTTGGGAAAACATGCCTTCCTATACTTAATGGCACTTGAAAACATCCTTGTCTGGCCAAGTACTCTGCTCCTGGCGAGCTTACTAGCATAGGTGTCTTAAGAATCTTAGTGGGCAGGTTATACTTTTCCACGAATCCCCTTGATATGTATTAATGCGATGCACCAGTATCGAAAAGAACAAGTGCAGTAAATGACTTAACCAAAAACTTACCGATTACTGCATCAGGCTGAGCTTCAACCTCCTCCACGCTAACGTGGTTCACCTGTCCCCTGTTGAAACGGTTTGGCTTCTTCCCAGAGCTTCCATTGCCGTTCTGGCCTTCGGGACATTCATTGGCATAATGTCCAGTCTTGGAACACTTGAAACAGGTGACTTGACTCAGATCTCTCTTGGCTGGGTGTCGGTGTACTAAAGTAAGGGTACCTTAGTACCCCGAACTTGTGCACGGGCAGTAGTAGCGTCCCGCGGCAAGGCTTGCCAGGGGAGCGACAAGAGTCTCCACGGGCCTTTCTGGGCCGGACGAAGGCCAAGTGATCGAGCCTAGAAGACCAGGCCCCGGCAAGAGGAGCTTGCCGGGCCAAGGAGGCGAGGTCCGGCAAGAGGAGCTTGCCGGGCCAAGGCGACAAGGCCCCGGCAAGAGGAGCTTGCCGGGACGACTAAGCCGAAGCACCAAGGCCCCGGCGGGAGGAGCTCGCCGGGACGGCCAAGCCAAGGCACCCCAAGAAAAGCCCGCCGCGGCGCGCCGCGCGCCCCGGCAAGGCCTGACGAGCGGCAAGCTTTCAGGTGCGGCAAGACAACCACCGCGGCAAGCCACTTGCCGCGGCAAACCACCACCTCAGGCCTGCGCTCCAGCTCACTTGACCACGCGTCACTCTGGAGCTTCCCCAGAGGCACGTGGCCGGGCGCCGCGCAACCTGAGGCGCGCGGTGGCATGCGACGTTGGCAGAGTCGCCCCCGTGGCAAGCGGAGGCGCCCCCAACGGTCCGCCTTGGTACTGTTCGGGCGATCCAGACGGGCATTTAATGCCTTTGTCCCCCGCCGTCAGAGTTAGGTGCGATAGCACTGTGCGGCCACTGTTCGCACAGTTCCTTGCCATTTTTACCCTCACCTGCGTCGCTACCTGTGGGAAACCCCTTAGCATATAAAAGGAGGCCCATGCGCACGTAGGGGGGGGACCCCGAAGGAAAAACCCGGTAGACCCTCGTCTACGTCCAGCTCCGACTTACTGTAGCTTCTTGCGCTCCAGAGCAAGAACTCGAATCAACCAGACAAGCAGCAATAGGGTTTTACGCATCCGCGCGGCCCGAAGCTGGGTAAAATCGTTGTGTGTGTGTCGCCTCGATCTGCTCTTTGTGCAACCTCCGCCCCCCGCCGAACCGAAAAGGGGCTCCGTCCCCATAGGTGCTCGTGGAGGCCGATTTCCCTCGACACTGGGGTTGATGGGGTGGTACGGTTCTGGTCGTTGCTTCCTCCATTCCCATTACCATTCTTGTGGCCATTATGGTTGTGTGAACCACTACCTCCATGGGTATGCTGAAACTGAACTCCCGGTTTAGGGGTAAAACGGAGCTTCTGCTGGGATCTAGAGTTATACTTCCCCTGTCCATACTTCCTCTTGCGATTCCCAATCTGTTGTTGCTTCCCTTCAATCATGATGGCACGATCTACCAACTCCTGGTAGTTGTTGAAACTTGCTACCATCAACTGCATGCTTAGCTCATCATTAAGTCCTTCTAGAAACTTCTCCTGCTTAGCTGCATCCGTAGCAACGTCATCTGGGGCATAACGTGCTAACTTGCTGAAGTCGTCAACGTACTGGCCAACTGTCCTTCCTCCTTGGCGTAAGTTGCAAAACTCACGCTTCTTCATGGCAATAGCTCCTGCTGAAACATGGGCAGTGCGGAAAGCTTGCTGAAACTGATCCCATGTGATAGTGTCAACTGGGTAAGTGGCTGTGAAATTCTCCCACCATGCTGCTGCGGGCCCGTCAAGCTGATGTGCGGCAAACTTTACTTTCTCGACACCTGTGCATCCTGCAGTGGTCAACTCCCTTCCTATCTTGCGGAGCCAGTCGTCTGCTACTATCAGCTCGGTGCTACTGGAAAACACCGGCAGATTTAGCCTAAGGAAACGGGCTAGGTGATCAACAGGTGGCGGCGGCGGAAGGTTGTTGTTGTTGTTGTTGTTGTTCTGCTGATTTTGGACTAACAACTGCATCAATTGGTTCTGCTGCTGGATCAACTGGGTGAGCTCCGGTGCAAATCCATTGTCACGTCTCGGAGGCATCTGAGGGTTTTAGAAAAGATGAGAATTAAGAATAGAATGAGGTCTAAGAGAAAACACTACCCAAATGCACATGAGACAAATTCACACAAAATCACTTCATTCAATTCAAACAAGGGCTTACAAACGGTTTAGAACTATTGCAAAAGTGTTCGAACTATGATGTGTACATGGGGGAAAATACTACTAATATTGGGTGGTCCTCTAGAAATTTGAATCGGTGGAAGACTCCGTGATGTCCGCTCCAGCTTCGTCTTCAAAGTCGGGTTCACTTGGATCCGAATCGGTGTCGTCGATGATGATGTAGTTATCCGGACATGCGACGTACTTGTCGTTCTTTCTTGGATGCTAATCTCCCCTTGAGTTCTTCAATCTCCTGCTTAAGATTGCGATTGTGCCTTGCTAGAGCTACGATTTCGTCCATGTAGTCCTTGCGTGTACCCTTCAGTTCTCCTTCTAGCTCGATGATCCTGGCCTTCGCATTCTTCAACTCTATCATATCATTGCACATCTGGTTCTCTTGGCGTCGAATGTGCTGGTTTAACTCCTGGATGAAAGCTGCAATGGATGTATCCTTCTTAGTGCTGACTATCTCCCATTGTTCATCTCGGCGTCCGCAAATCTCGTAGATAGTGTCCTTGAGGTCTTCTTGATAAACTTCTCCAATGCGTCCCATGGTGATATGAGCTGCCATGCTCTTTCCCAGACTCCAGGTTGGTGCACTAAAAACACTATCTATGGGCTTCGTAATTGACGCGAATGTCCTTCCCGGAACGTGAGCTTGAATCTTCCAGCGCTCCTCTTCAGGCAGAGTGGCGTTGAAGGTCCCGGTGAAGCTTGGTAGTCCAATGTTCAGGTACTTGGTGACTTCCTTCAAGTGAAATCCAAAAGGTGTGCCCTCATCCGGTTGAGCGTACTTGATCTTCGCGTCCGTCATCCTAAAAGAGTAGAAAAGATGAGGAGTTAGAAAATGAGAGGAGAATAGTGATCTATGGCTTTAACTTAGTGGTCGTGTCCTACAGTCAGCATGTGCTCCGATACCATCTCTGTAGCGACCCGACCTCAGATGGTCAAGTCTCTGTGCTCCGGTGTCATCCCTGGATCAGTAATGCTGACACCACACAGTACTTCGAAGGATTTATAACAGAGTAGCAATCACACACTTATTACATCGGTGTCTCAAAGAGAACTTATTACAATAAATATGGCTTAAGGCCATCTAATAATGATAACAGCGGAAGGCTTGGAAGATAAGTGAGTCCATCAACTCCAACGGCATCACTGAGTATAGAACCACGACCTAAAGGCACCTTACTCGTTGTTTGAAAAGTCTGCAACATGAAAGTTGCAGCCCGGAAACGGGTCAGCACATGGAATATGCTGGCAATGTAACACATAGAGAATAATGATTGATAAGCCTATACTACATGCATATATGGCTGGTGGAAAAGCTCTATGGTTACAGTTTTACGTAAAGCCAATTTTTCCCTACTGCAAAGGAATAGATTTTATTTAATTATCATGGTGGTTGAAACATCGAGAATGGTTGACAGCATTCCGATCCCAATTAAGTGAACAATTAAAACCCAACAATATTAATTAAAGTAACATGATGAGATTCACATGATATTCAAGAACTAGATACTCAAGATGTCCATAACCGGGGACACGGCTAATCATGATTAGTTTGTACACTCTGCAGAGGTTTGCGCACTTTTCCCCACAAGACTCGATCGCCTCCGTTTGGTTTCTCGCACTACATGGTGTTTGAGAAACGGATGACCGAGACATGGTCTTTCAGAAGCGCTAACACCTTACGTTTGGATAGACCGGTACACCTACTTTCCCCTACATCTGCTAGTCTACCCTGTAAGAGTTCGCACGTCTTAATCAACTATGCCAGAGCCCATAATGGCTTGTGGCTGCACACGGAAGTTACTAGCATGAATGATCTTATGATCCCTTTGAGCCTGGGTGGCGGTCCAAAGAAAAACAGGCAAGTCCTGATAGAAACCAGGTGCCTCAATCCACCCAGATGTGTGTTTAAGTTGCCACCTTAGATAAACCATTAAAATTAACAAACTCACATCTGTCATGGATATCACTCACCCAATCCACGTCTACTAGCATAGCATGGCATAATAAGCAAACGTAGAAGTAACTCCCAAAGGTTTCATAATAAAACAGGTAATAGGTACTACCTCAACTACTTCCCATCCCACAGTTTAATTAGATCCTAATCATGCAAGGTGTGAGGATTGGTCTGATGCAATAAAAACTGGGCAATGAGAAGGTATGATCAAAGTGTTACTTGCCTTGCTGATGATCCGCGAAACCTAGAGATTCGAAATAACAGGCGGCGCACTCCGGGTGATCTATCGCAGACAAACAACAAGCATACAATAAGTACTCATCTAATGCACAGGTAAAACTTGAACAAGAAATCGAACCAGAAAGTTCAACTTAAGAACTCCGGTTGCAAAGAGGAACGAACCGAACAAAGTAACGGAAAACAAACGGCGGAAGAAAACAACTCGGTTCTAGCTAATTGAAACTAGGTCAAATTTTACAGTAGCAAAAACTTGTTTAAGTTGATTAGTCGAAACGGCGGTTTCGAAATGAAACTCCGCGCGCTTGAATCACCTGATTCCGATAAACGAGCGAGAAGATAAACTAAAACGAAGATCGGATCTGAAATCGCGATCAGAAAATCGCGGAATAAATCCGACGAAAAAGAAAAACGACGAACGGTTAAACGAATGGACGTTCGTTAACCGAGAATAACCGGTGATCACGTTCGTTAAGACGAACGGTCCGGCGAACGCTCGCTAAAAACAAAACCGAAAGAAAAAGAAAAACGAAAACCGAT
This sequence comes from Aegilops umbellulata, assembly GCA_032464435.1. NCBI lineage: Eukaryota > Viridiplantae > Streptophyta > Magnoliopsida > Poales > Poaceae > Aegilops > Aegilops umbellulata. Next base: position 335,985,602 of record CP136056.1, on the reverse strand, counting down.
CTAGGGTTTTGAAAAAAAACCGAAACAACGAAAAAGAAACCGGAACGGTTTTTAAAAAAAAACCGAACCGGGGTGCGGGAAAAAGGGGGCGCGGCGCGGCTACCTCGTAGGCGAGGGGCTACGGCGGGCGGCGGGGCTTGGCGGCGGACGGCGGCGGCGCTGGCGGCGGCGCGAGCGGCGGCGGCGGCGGGGCGGCGCTGCTGCTGCTGCTTGCTGCGGGGCGGGCGGCGGCGGCTTGGGGAGGAGAGGGGGGTGTGGGGGTATATAAAGAGGGGGGAGACTTGGGGGAGGGGGCAAGAAACGGAGTCCGAGTCGGATTCGGTGACGGCGGCGGCGGCAGGCGCAGTGCGCGCGCGCGAGGGGAGGGCGCGGGCGGCTGGGCTGGCTGGCCGGCTGGGCCTTTGGCCCAGGTGGGCGCGACGCAGTTTTTTTTTAAATACTTTCGCGAGCAGAAAAACAAAGAAAAATAAAATCTAACGAGCTCCAAAATTTACGAAGTAAATTTTCCCCGACTCCTAAAAATGAGTCGAACAAAATGAACTTTTTCTCGGGGCCTAAATGCAATATTTTTAAAACACGCATTTTCCCCTAATTCAAATAAAATACAATAAACTCCGAAAAATCCAAAATTGGATTTATTTATTAAATCTTTATTTTTCCAAAAATTGGGAAAGTCATATTATTCCCTTCTCATATTTTTTTTATTGGAAAAATAATTAAAGATGAAATAAATAAAATCAATGGATCCTCTTTTCAAAATTTGAGAAAAGTCAAATATGAAAATAACGAAATCTCCAACTCTCTTCAAGGGTCCTTGAGTCTGCCAAAGGCTCTGGTGGTGACGCCGTCGTGGGCTCCGCGATGACCTCCGTCATGTCGTCATGCTGGTCTTGGTCTCGTTGCACCGATATGAAAACATTTGCGTGATGCATCGGGACTCCTCGCCTGCACCTGCCCCTTTAGCACCAAAGAGGCAACCGGTACTCTGCGCCCACTGGCGCCCGCCTGGCCTTGGTCGTCACGGCTCATGGGAAACCTGGCAAGGTGCCCCTCGCCTTGATCTTTCCGCTCCTCGCGAGCCAGCCTAGTGAGGTTGCCCCTGAGAAGGTCTTGTGTCGTCCGCCTCGCGAGGCTTGGCCCCTCGCGAGGGTCTTGAGTGTTTGCTGATGAAGATGGGTCGTACTAGGCTGCTGGATGAGCCACGCCCTGGGCCACAGGCAAGCAAGTCTGGATACCCCCGTTCCCAGGACGCCGACAAGCGGGATCCGCTGTCGGCCTTGCGGTGGATGAGACACCGCTCTTCCGCTTGTCCCGTCCAACTAGCAATTGCTTCAAAATGATGCTCTCAGGAAGGACAGCGACATCAAAGGTACCATTATCGTCCGATCTGGTAGATTCAGATCTAGGGTTTCCCCCGGAGCATCACGAGTGGGATGCCACGACCTGCAACAACGATGCCTTGAGAAGGGAACGACATCATAGACGCCGACATCGTCCGCCGTGACCAACGCCCGTGGTGAGCAGTGCTTATCCGAAGGAGACGACGACGTCCACTTGTTATTGCGTGGCCGCGCCGCAAAATAGGTCCCGATCAACGTAGCGAAAGAAAACGAAGGGCGAATGGAAACACCCAAGGCCGCACTTGAGTGTGGAGATACGGCGCGAGGTCGCTGCATTGCCCGGTGCCTCAAGCGTGAGGTCGCGTGGAAGCCTGGGTCAAACACAATCCGGCTGGGAACAGGAAAATGATCAGCTCGAACCGGCTAACCGTCCGACAAATCCTGTTGAACACATCCAATTCGCGTAATGTACTCCGGACGTGACGCCGAGTTACTGCAGACGCATTTGTTTTGCGTGCATGGACACCCATGCCGTGGCATCCATCCAGTCCCAAAATTGGTGGACAGCGATGTACTCCCGACAGCCCAACGAGGCCCAAGCAAAGCTACTACTCACGAGCGACTGGGTCCGGAGAGTAGTAAACAAGTTGCAACTCTGCTCAATGTAGGTGACCAGTGGACACGAAGGAAATGTTGTCTAGTGTTGCCATGACCACATCCACAGCTGAGGATCCACATTTTTCAAATGAAATTAACGTACTACTAGTACCTCATGCCGCTCATGAGAGTGGATTTTTTGCTCTGGAGCCCGAAATTTTCAAAAAATCAAAAAAAAACTTGTAAGTTTCAAAAATATCTTAAAATAAATACACAAGTATTTATAGTTGTACCCTCTAAGTATGTGAAATTTCATCACGTAATACGTTTTGTTGTGAGCTGTACAAAAAAATCATGTACTTTTATACGGAATAGTGCATCAGTTGGAAATATGTGATTTTGTTTTTTCTGTGTTGCTCGCATAAAAAAATACTTCACTTCGGAATTTACAGAAAAGTAGTATACACCCATATGTATGTGCGTATTTTTTCAGAATTTTTTATGACATTGTAATTTGGTTTTTATACTTTTCAAATTAAGGGCTCCATGAAGGTCGAGCCCAGTAGCAAATTCCGCTCCCTACACTACTCTTACTTGTTTGAGAGGGAGAATCCAGTAACCACGCGTGTCTCCATAGTCAATGGAAGCGTCTCCTCTCACTAAAGAACATAACCGAAAACCTAAAATAAACTCAGAAATACACGAGCCTCAGTGTCAAATCTAGACTTAAATCCTGGTGGACTTAACCATCTAAGGCCTCTTTTGGTTCATACTTCATAGGATATGAATTTTATAGAAATAGAAAAAGTGAGATGACATGTATCTCAATTTCTATAGAGGAAGAGATGTCGTTTGATTGATAGGATAATTTTTTTTCATTGAGTCTAGCTAATATTTTTTTTCCATCAAAATATGAAGGATTGATTTCTATCCTACATAGAAATACAAATTCATTTCTACAAACCAAAATTCCTTTGCAAATCCTATGGCTCGGTTCGGAAACAGATCCAACCGAAATCCGGCGCAGCGACTCCCAGGAAGCTTTGACCCGCGGCCAGCATGGCGCGCACAAAGCACAAGCGCAAGCGCCCAAGCGCGTCGCGTCGCACACCTCTGCAGCGGCCAAACAATGCCAATCGCGGCAGGTGCCGCCCGGACTACGCACAGCCAGAGCACAGCACAGCCACCACCCTGAACAAAAACTAACACTAAACTAACCTAAGCTATTCAGCTGCCCTCCCCCACGCAAAGAGGCCAAGATAAATACGCACTCCAAAGCAGCACACACACAAATACAAACACATACACGCAGCCCGAAACGCTAGCGCAAACGAAAGCACCACCACGACCGCCGCGGCAACTCGGCGGCTTGCTTGCTTAGCTGCGAGGAGCCGGGAGGCGCGCGCGCGCATTGGCGCATACGGCCGCCGGCGGGCCAGCCATACATACACATCGCCGGGCGTCGCGTTGACGGCCTAGCAAAGCCGCGAAACCCAAGAATCGGCCGCGCCGTCGGCAATGGCGGGTCACCGCCTGGCCCTGCTGCTTGTTGCGGCGGCCGCCGCGTTCCTGGCAGGCGCGAGCGGCCGCCGCGCGAGCGACTCGGCGCGGTTCCCCCTGCTCCGCCTGGCCGCGCCGGCGTCCCTCGCCGACCTGGCGCGCAGCGACCGGCAGCGGATGGCGTTCATCGCCTCGCACGGGCGGCGGCGCACGCGGGAGACCGCGGCGGGCTCGTCGGCCTCTTCGGCTGCCGCGGCCTTCGCGATGCCGCTCACCTCCGGCGCGTACACGGGCATCGGGCAGTACTTCGTGCGCTTCCGCGTGGGCACCCCGGCGCAGCCGTTCCTGCTGGTGGCCGACACCGGCAGCGACCTGACCTGGGTCAAGTGCCGCCGCCCCGCCTCCGCCTCCGCGCCCGCCCCGGCCAACTCCTCGCTCTCGCCGGCCGACTCGGGGCCGGGGTCGGGGCGCGCGTTCCGCCCCGAGGACTCGAGGACATGGGCGCCCATCTCGTGCGCGTCGGACACCTGCACCAAGTCGCTCCCCTTCTCCCTCGCCACCTGCCCCACGCCCGGCAGCCCCTGCGCCTACGACTACCGGTCAGCATTCCCTCGCTCGCCATTCGCATTCGCATTCGCATCGCTCTCCCATCTACCGTACTAACCAGCCTTCATACAAACGCCAGCCCGCGCTTTACTGCTGCCACCACTCGTACTCCTCCTATACTTAGCTGTGCGTAATCGCGATGGATTTGAATCAAATCGATCTGTGGGTGGGGCGTCGTTAATTGGCCCTGGCATTGATGAGGAGGCGCGAGCAGCAGCAGCGGCAGAGGCAGCAGGAGGAGGCAGGAGACGCCATTAGTGGTTGGTTGGTGGGCGAGTCGGATCTCGCGCAGTTGCAATTTGCAAATGGCAATGGGGCCGCAGCGTTTAATCAATGCGGCGCCATTGATGCCCTCCCTGCTCCGGGCAGCTCCGGCCTGCCTCGCCTTACTGGTGCTGGTACCGGCAGTCCCACTTGTACTACGAGACCGCAGCACTGCACGGCATTGATTGGCTCGGCCATGTAGGTCGACGATGCCCCTTCTCGTATGTACTCCTACCCCCTGTGATGGAGATGGGAGTCCTCATGCTGATTGAGCTCTCGGAAATCTCCGATCGATTTGCCGCTCGCTTGGCACTGGCGTCAAAGTCGTTGATGGATTGGAGCATATTTATTGCGTCTACTTGTAGAGGCGTGGGCTTGCCATGCCTTCATGGACAAACACGCGCACAGGCGGACATGACTCCGCTCACCAAGGCGGTGGACCGAAACGAACACACCGGAAAGAAGAAGAATGCTGCCCCATGTCCCGAATCTCTGCTCACGAAAAGAGATGAGATGAGATGGATCACATGCGCGCATATGCATCGGATTCGGATCCTGCAGCGCCGCCCAGAAAGGGGTCGCGCGCGCAGGATATCTATCTGTTCGTAGTTTTTGCTGCATGTGCACGCTGCCGGGTGTTCATATCTAGGCCGGGCATTTGTTTTCTTGTTTCATTAACAATGGGCAGAGAAAGGGGAACGGCGGTCGCGGCGGTAGCAGCTAGCAGTAGCAGTTGCAGGAGTATAGTATACTCGACTTTGCTTGGCTTGGCTTGGCTTGAGATCGTCATGTGCACGGTGGATTGGGCTGTACTCCATCAGTGCCTGCGCGCGTGTCAGGACATTGCACATATTCCGTAGGAAAGGAGCCACCGAAAGAAAAATCACAGATCTGAGATGTTTGTGAGTACCTGTTATTGATAGTCCCAGCCCAAGCGGGTACCGTAACAAACGGTACTCAACTTCTTGATTCCACAACAAATGGGTACGTACGTAATGCAAGGACAAAAATAGGTCTATGGAGCTCGTGAGGAGTAGTGAGCACTAGTACATGGTGTCTCGCTAAATGGCCGAAAGAGCAGCCAGCGAGCACGCACTCCCATGGTGTCGTGTCATGGCATCTCACACGTACATTTGGGGTTACGCGTGTCGACGGCGAACATGCATGCAGCTTGTAGACTGTTCTTGTACGCACTGGTAATCGATCACGTTGTGCTGCCTGCCTGTTTTGTATACTACTAGTAGAAGGAAGATAATCTCTTCTCTTTCTGAAACATGACGGCTCGTCTCAGTTTGCTCGCTGCCTTTCCTCCCTGACTACTCGTCCCCTATTATGTCTAATGTCAAAGGTTAGTGAGTATAGTACAGTATCATCTCCTGTTTATGCAGAGAAAACCAGGTTCTGCTATCGACTGTCAAAAGTCAAACACCGATGAATGTATACGCAATTTCGCCGGTGATGGTATACACAGTTTCTCTGGGGGACTTTGACCATACCTGGGCCACCTTCGAGTAAAATAATTCATCCTCCAGCTCAAATGCACATACTCCGGCTGCTAGCCAATCAGGTTCAGGTCGGCATGCATTCGCCAAAAAACACTGATGAACGTAGGACATATCTGCACTGCCGCGTGAGGTCCACTTGTTGGCAGCATACTTCGCTATACAGTTCATGGAAAGGCATTATCCTTTTCCATTCCACCGGTTTAATCATTGTGCTCCGGAGGATTTGCATTTGCTTACTTACAAGCCGGTCCATGAATCGCGCCATGTGACATGCACGACTACGTAACTAACCGTCGCGCATTCTACGGCCGCATGCAGGTACAAGGACGGGTCGGCGGCGCGCGGCACGGTGGGCACGGAGTCGGCGACCATCGCGCTGTCCGGGCGGGAGGAGCGGAAGGCCAAGCTCAAGGGCCTCGTGCTCGGCTGCACCAGCTCCTACACCGGGCCCAGCTTCGAGGCCTCCGACGGCGTGCTCAGCCTCGGCTACAGCGGCATCTCCTTCGCCTCCCACGCCGCCTCCCGCTTCGGCGGCCGCTTCTCCTACTGCCTCGTCGACCACCTCTCCCCGCGCAACGCCACCAGCTACCTCACCTTCGGCCCCAACCCCGCCGTCTCCTCCTCCCACGCCTCCCCCTCCTCCTGCGCCGCCGCCGCCGCTCCCCGCGCGCGCACGACGCCGCTGCTGCTCGACCGCCGGATGCGCCCCTTCTACGACGTCAGCCTCAAGGCCATCTCCGTCGCCGGGGAGTTCCTCAAGATACCGCGCGCCGTCTGGGACGTCGAGGCGGGCGGCGGCGTCATCCTCGACTCGGGCACCAGCCTCACGGTGCTGGCCAAGCCGGCCTACCGCGCCGTCGTGGCCGCGCTCAGCAAGGAGCTCGCCGGGCTGCCGCGGGTCACCATGGACCCGTTCGAGTACTGCTACAACTGGACGTCGCCGTCGGGCGAGGACGCCGACGTCGCCGTGCCGAAGATGGCCGTGCACTTCGCCGGGGCGGCGCGGCTGGAGCCCCCGGGGAAGAGCTACGTGATCGACGCGGCGCCCGGCGTCAAGTGCATCGGCCTGCAGGAAGGCCCTTGGCCCGGGATCTCCGTCATCGGGAACATCTTGCAGCAGGAGCACCTGTGGGAGTTCGATATCAAAAACCGACGGCTAAGATTCCAGAGGTCGCGGTGCACGCACTGATCCTGATCGTCCGTTCCACATCCAACCACGTCTTGTGTTTTTTCTCCTTGTGGTGGTGGCCTCGCTGATTATTTGTATTTGTTTTTGTCCCGTCTTCAGATCTATACTAATGCAATGAGAAATGTGCCTCGCAAAAATGAGTAAGCTGTAATAAGTTTTCTGCTTCTCTTTTTCTTTACCACATTTGGTATCTTCATTTCAGTGAATATATATACCGTTTAGGGCTGGTTAGTTTATTTGTTCCAAAATTGTGCATATGTTATACCACCGGACAATGTTTTGAGTTATCATTTGGCATGAATGATGAGCTATATCAATAATTGTTTCTAGTTTTGTGGCTATTTTTTCGCACAACAAATTAGTATGAAAGAGGCACAAATACAATGCAACACGATTCGACAATCGAAAATCGGGCCTAAGCCACAACGGAACATGATCAAATGATGATTTGTCTTTCATGAGTTCATTATCGATTGACTGGGCAAAATCTCGAGATATGTTAGTGTGGGCGGATTGATTTTTCACATGCTTGCGCTGGTAAACCTCTCCCAAATCTCTCCCTTGCTTTTATTTGTATATTCACTGTTCCTTGGAATGTTTCGGTTATTTAGCTATTGGCACACGCCTCAGTTCGATCGGGGTGAACGCCGCCAATTCAAACAGCTAGACAATCACATGGGAGGTGGGCATCGAGATGATTACAGACCATGCTACAGAAATAGGAAGGAAAAAAAACACTACATTCAAATGTCTGGTTGACTCAACCAAGACAAAGGAGATCTTCGCATGGCTTGGTTCCTTGGCGAGACAGACACGGCATGCTACAAGGCACAGTTCCTTGGGCGGACTGACTCCGCCATGATCCTGACCATTTGAAGAATACGGGCACTCCCTAAATGCAAGCTCTTCGCATGGCTTGCAATCAACACTAGGATTTGAAGGGATAACCCTTCAGCGTCGTAGGTGGCCAGATTGTAACCCGTGCCCCGTATGCAAGAAGGTCCAAGAGTCGGTGGCCCACCTCCCTTTTCAATGTTGGTACACTATTAGACTTTGGTGCATGGTCAAAGATTGGCTTGGACTTCACGATGTGCATCCTTCCGATTGGGGTGAAGCGACTTCCGTTAAAGAGTGTGGACCTACAACGCTACCAAGAAAACCCAATCGTGCAGGACGCTGGCTTCCTTGATGTTGCTTATCTCTTGGGCATTGTGGAAGGAGTGGAATGCGCGGATCTTTCGTAATTCCTTCGTCCCGATGGGAGTGATCTTCACTAGGATTAAACAGGATACCTCGCTTTGGAGCATTGCAAGGCCGAGACATTTGAGTATTGTAATGTAGCGAGAGTGATTGTTGCAATTCTCGCCTTGAGCCTTAACCTCCAAGCCTTCCTCCCTAATCAATGAAAATTGCTAATCTTTTGCCTCGTTTCAAAATACAAAGGAGATCTTCAATTTCCATTCTCATGTAAACAAATAAGGCAGCCTTGAGCGTTGGTTGCTTGGTTTGTCCACCTGATAACACTCATCGCAAAGAAAGAGAGTGTGACATCCTAGCTTAATAGGAATGATAGAGTACTCATATCAACAAGGTGCACCTTTTTTCCCGGAAGCTCATCCTCAAGGAACCTCAAAGTAAAGTGTACTTTGCCTGAAGAAATTTAAGGATTGGTGACCGAGTGGAAAGTTGTTTCAGGTGCGCAGGGTGATGATAAAATGCGTAGAAAATAATAGTGTTAGTATGTGAGGCCAGTCTAGATCCCAGGCGCAACCGTCGGGAATCGATGATTGAACCGGTGGGTTTGATTTGGGCATTACAATTGGTATCAGAGTCGATCCTCGCGGTTACACGGGCGGGTACGGGTCAATGATGCATACATGGGGCACATGTGGATGCTGGCACTAGCGCGCAGATGTGTGCAAAGATGAAATGTTCCTATTAGGACGTATGTTCCTTTAAGGTGGGTGTATCTGACATCCCGGCTTAATAAGAATAACAGACTACTCATATCAACATGGTACATCTTTTTTTCTGGAAGCCCGTCTCCAAGGAACCTCAGAGTTAAGTGTGCTTGGCTTGGAGAAATTTAAGAATGGATGATTGACTGGGAAGTTGTCCCGAGATGCGCACAAGTAAGGAAAAAATGCGCAGCAAAGATTAGTATTGATATGTTGGTCTAGTCTAGAAATCAAGCGCAACAGCCAGAAACTGATGGCGTTATAGTCACATCCATAGTCTGGTAATGACTTAGGTTAGTAATTTCTTCAATGCATCATGTTTAAATTTCAGAGAATTTAAAATGGGGAATGACAAACCATAGCACCACATTAATAAACTAGGTTTAACTAAATTATTTCTCAATGAAACCCAAAATGTTCTTAAAAATGATCATGATTTAGGGAAAACGGTGAAAATCTTATCCAAAGATGATGCATATTTTTCCATGGCATTTATAGACTTTGAATTAACCATATGTTATTTGAATTAGAGCTATAAAATCCTATGAATAATTCCATAGCTTCAATAATTGTGAAAATTATAGTGGGTGCAAGGTGTCCTATGGGAAGAAGGTGATCTAATGTGGTTCAAGGACTCGCCAACCTAGGTTTAGATGAAAACATTTGGATCTCCTACTAAGATGATCAAACAACAAGACCAATCAACCAACCTTGCAGAACTCGACACTTGTGAGGAGAAGAACCAAGGAGCAGCCACCATCGCAAAAATGGTACCACGGATCTCATATCAACTATTTGCACTGGAGCCGAGACGTCAAACAACTAATGAGATTCAAGGCCACAACCCAAGGAAGAAACCACGCACGACCATCACTATGTCTAAGAAATGATGTTTTTTTTTCTTGAAGAGCATCTACAGCTGGATTTGGCAAATCCGGCCCCTATACGTCCACGGATGCATCCAGGCACGCCTGTGGACGCATCTGAACCGCCCCTCATATGTCATGTCCGGCAGAGCCACATACCTCAAATTCGAACTCACAGATACTTGCAAATCCATGCATGTCTATCATACACGCCAATGTCGCACGTAAATAATAAATGTTGGCAGCGAAAATACATAGTTCTTACATAAAATTTATTTTAATTGCACAACTCAAACATTAGCTCTTTGGTCATCGTCGGTCCACATTGTTGGGGATCGTTGCAGAAATTAAAAAGTTCTACGCATCACCAAGATCAATCTATGGAGTAACTAGCAACGAGAGAGAGAGAGAGAGGAGTGCATCTACATACCCTTGTAGATCGCGAGCGGAAGCGTTCAAGTGAACGGGGTTGATGGAGTCGTACTCGTCGTGATCCAAATCACCGAGGATCCTAGCGCCGAACGGACGGCACCTCCGCGTTCAACACACGTACGGTTGGGAGACGTCTCCTCCTTCTTGATCCAGCAAGGGAAGGAGAGGTTGATGGAGATCCAACAGCACGACGGCGTGGTGGTGGAAGCATCGGGATCCCGGCAGGGCTTCGCCAAGCGCAAGCGGGGAGGAAGAGGTGTCACGGGAGGGAGGGAGGCGCCAGGGGCTTGGGTGCGGCTGCCCTCCCTCCCCTCCACTATATATAGGGGCCAGGGGGGCGCCGTCCCCCCTTGTAGATACCATCTAGGGGGGCGGCGGCCTAGGGGGGGACTTGCCCCCCAAGTTTGGTGGGGCACCCCCACCCCCAGGGTTTCCAACCCTAGGCGTGGGGGAGGCCCATGGGGGCGCACCATCCCACCAGTGGCTGGTTCCCTTCCCACTTCAGCCCATGGGGCCCTCCGGGATAGGTGGGTCCACCCGGTGGACCCCCGGGACCCTTCTGGTGGTCCCGGTACAATACCGACGACCGCCGAAACTTTCCCAGTGGCCGAAACTGGACTTCCTATATACAAATCTTTACCTCCGGACCATTCCGGAACTCCTCGTGACGTCCGAGATATCATCCGGGACTCCGAACAACTTTCGGGTTACCGCATACTAATATCTCAACAACCCAAGTGTCACCGAACCTGAAGTGTGTAGACCCTACGGGTTCAGGAACCATGCAGACATGACCGAGACAACTCTCCGGCCAATAACCAACAGCGGGATCTGGATACCCATGTTGGTTCCCACATGTTCCACGATGATCTCATCGGATGAACCACGATGTCGAGGATTCAGGCAATCCCGTATACAATTCCCTTTGTCAATCGGTATGTTACTTGCCCGAGATTCCATCGTCGGTATCCCAATACCTCGTTCAATCTCGTTACCGGCAAGTCACTTTACTCGTACCGTAATGCATGATCCCGTGATCAACCACTTGGTCACATTGAGCTCATTATGATGATGCATTACCGAGTGGGCCAAGAGATACCTCTCTGTCATATGGAGTGACGAATCCCAGTCTCGATTCGTGCCAACCCAACAGACACTTTCAGAGATACCTGTAGTGCACCTTTATAGCCACCCAGTTACGTTGTGAAGTTTGGTACACGCAAAGCACTCCTACGGTATCCGGGAGTTGCACAATCTCATGGTCTAAGGAAATGATACTTGACATTAGAAAAGCTCTAGCAGACGAACTACACGATCTTGTGCTATGCTTAGGATTGAGTCTTGTCCATCACATCATTCTCCTAATGATGTGATCCCGTTATCAATGACATCCAATGTCCATAGTCAGGAAACCATGACCATCTATTGATCAATGAGCTAGTCAACTAGAGGCTCACTAGGGACATGTTGTGGTCTATGTATTCACACGTGCATTACGATTTTCGGATAACACAATTATAGCATGAACAATAGACAATTATCATGGACAAGGAAATATAATAATAACCATTTCATTATTGCCTCTAGGGCATATTTCCAATAGTCTCCCACTTGCACTAGAGTCAGTAATCTAGTTACATTGCGATGAATCAAACACCCATAGAGTTCTGGTGTTGATCATGTTTTGCCCGTGGAAGAGGTTTAGTCAATGGATCTGCGACATTCAGATCTGTATGCACTTTACAAATATCTATTTCTCCATTTTGAAAATTTTCACGAATGGAGTTGAAGCGACGCTTGATGTGTCTTGTCTTCTTGTGAAACCCGGGCTCCTTGGCAAGGGCAATAGCTCCAGTGTTATCACAGAAGAGAGTCGTCGGGCCCGACGCATTGGGAACAACTCCTGGGTCGGTAATGAACTCCTTCATCCAAATTGCTTCATGCGCTGCCTCCGAGGCTGCCATGTACTCCGCTTCATATGTAGATCCCGCCACGACGCTTTGCTTGCAACTGCACCAGCTTACTGCCCCACCATTCAATATATACACGTATCCGGTTTGTGACTTGGAGTCATCCAGATCTGTGTCGAAGCTAGCATCGACGTAACCCTTTATGACGAGCTCTTCATCACCTCCATAAACGAGAAACATATCCTTAGTCCTTTTCAGGTACTTCAGGATATTCTTGACCGCTCTCAAGTGTTCCATGCCGGGATTACTTTGGTACCTTCCTACCAAACTTACGGCAAGGTTTACATCAGGTCTGGTACATAGCATGGCATACATAATAGACCCTATGGCCGAGGCATAGGGGACGACACTCACCTTTTCTCTATCTTCTACCGTGGTCGGGCATTGAGCCGTGCTCAATCGCACACCTTGTAATACAGGCAAGAACCCCTTCTTGGACTGATCCATATTGAACTTCTTCAATATCTTGTCAAGGTACGTACTTTGTGAAAGACCAATGAGGCGTCTCGATCTATCTCTATAGATCTTGATGCCTAATATATAAGCAGCTTCTACAAGGTCCTTCATTGAAAAACACTTGTTCAAGTAGGCCTTTATGCTTTCCAAGAATTCTATATCATTTCCCATCAATAGTATGTCATCCACATATAATATGAGAAATGCTACAGAGCTCCCACTCACTTTCTTGTAAACACAGGCTTCTCCATAAGTCTGTGTAAACCCAAACGCTTTGATCATTTCATCAAAGCGAATGTTCCAACTCCGAGATGCTTGCACCAGCCCATAGATGGAGCGCTGGAGCTTGCATACCTTGTTAGCATTCCTAGGATCGACAAAACCTTCCGGTTGCATCATATACAATTCTTCCTTAAGAAGGCCGTTAAGGAATGCCGTTTTGACGTCCATTTGCCATATCTCATAATCACAGAATGCGGCAATTGCTAACATGATTCGGACGGACTTGAGCTTCGCTACGGGTGAGAAAGTCTCATCGTAGTCAACCCCTTGAACTTGTCGATAACCCTTAGCGACAAGTCGAGCCTTATAGATGGTCACATTACCATTCGCGTCTGTCTTCTTCTTAAAGATCCATTTATTTTCTATCGCTCGCCGATCATTGGGCATGTCTGTCAAAGTCCATACTTTGTTTTCATACATGGATCCTATCTCGGATTGCATGGCTTCAAGCCATTTGTTGGAATCTGGGCCCGCCATCGCTTCTTCATAGTTCGAAGGTTCACTGTTGTGTAACAACATGATTTTCAGGACAGGGTTGCCATACCATTCTGGTGTGGAACGTATCCTCGTGGACCTACGAACTTCAGTAGCAGTTTGATCCGAAGTACCTTGATCATCATCATTAACTTCCTCTCTAGTCGGTGCAGGCACCACAGGAACATCTTCCTGAGCTGCGCTACTTTCCGCTTCAAGAGGCAGTACTTCATCAAGTTCTACTTTCCTCCCACTTACTTCTTTCGAGAGAAACTCTTTCTCAAGAAAGGATCCGTTCTTGGCAACAAAGATCTTGCCTTCGGATCTGAGGTAGAAGGTATACCCAATGGTTTCCTTAGGGTATCCTATGAAGACGCATTTTTCCGACTTGGGTTCGAGCTTTTCAGGTTGAAGTTTCTTGACATAAGCATCGCATCCCCAAACTTTTAGAAACGACAGCTTAGGTTTCTTCCCAAACCATAATTCATACGGTGTCGTCTCAACGGATTTCGACGGAGCCCTATTTAAAGTGAATGCGGCAGTCTCAAAAGCATAGCCCCAAAATGAGAGCGGTAGATCGGTAAGAGACATCATAGATCGCACCATATCCAATAGAGTGCGATTACGACGTTCGGACACACCATTTCCATGAGGTGTTCCAGGCGGTGTGAGTTGTGAAACGATTCCACATTTCCTTAAGTGTGTGCCAAATTCGTGACTCAAATATTCTCCCCCACGATCTGATCGTAAGAACTTGATTTTCCTATCACGTTGATTCTCAACCTCACTCTGAAATTCCTTGAACTTTTCAAAGGTCTCAGACTTGTGTTTCATTAAGTAGACATACCCATATCTACTTAAGTCATCACTGAGGGTGAGAACATAACGATAACCACCGCGAGTCTCAACGCTCATTGGACCACACACATCAGTATGTATGATTTCCAATAAGTTGGTTGCTCGCTCCATTGTTCCGGAGAACGGAGTCTTGGTCATTTTGCCCATGAGGCATGGTTCGCACGTGTCAAATGATTCATAATCAAGAGACTCCAAAAGTCCATCTGCATGGAGCTTCTTCATGCATTTGACACCAGTGTGACCAAGGCGGCAGTGCCACAAGTATGTGGGACTATCATTATCAACCTTACATCTTTTGGCATTCACACTATGAATATGTGTAACATCACGTTCGAGATTCAATAAGAATAAACCATTGACCAGCGGGGCATGACCATAAAACATGTCTCTCATATAAATAGAACAACCATTATTCTCGGATTTAAATGAGTAGCCATCTCGCACTAAACAAGATCCAGATACAATGTTCATGCTCAAAGCTGGTACTAAATAACAATTATTAAGGTTTAAAACTAATCCCGTGGGTAAATGTAGAGGTAGCGTGCCGACGGCGATCACATCGACCTTGGAACCATTCCCGACGCGCATCATCACCTCGTCCTTCGCCAGTCTCCGCTTATTCCGCAGCTCCTGTTTTGAGTTACAAATATGAGCAACCGCACCGGTATCAAATACCCAGGAGCTACTACGAGCGTTGGTTAGGTACACATCAATAACATGTATATCACATATACCTTTGGTATTGCCGGCCTTCTTGTCCGCTAAGTACTTGGGGCAGTTCCGCTTCCAGTGACCGTTTCCCTTACAATAAAAGCACTCAGTCTCAGGCTTGGGTCCAAGCTTTGCCTTCTTCCCGGCAACTGGCTTACCGGGCGCGGCAACTCCCTTGCCGTACTTCTTGAAGTTCTTCTTACCCTTGCCTTTCTTGAACTTAGTGGTTTTATTCATCATCAACACTTGATGTTCCTTTTTGATCTCCACCTCCGCTGATTTCAGCATTGAATATACCTCAGGAATGGTCTTTTCCATCCCCTGCGTATTGAAGTTCATCACAAAGCTCTTGTAGCTAGGTGGGAGTGACTGAAGGATTGTATCAATGACCGCGTCATCCGGGAGATTAACTCCCAGCTGAGATAAGCGGTTGTGCAACCCAGACATTTTGAGTATGTGCTCACTGACAGAACTATTCTCCTCCATCTTACAATTGTAGAACTTGTAGGAGACTTCATATCTCTCGACCCGGGCATGAGCTTGGAAAACCATTTTCAGCTCTTGGAACATCTCATATGCTCCGTGCTGCTCAAAACGCTTTTGGAGCCCCTGTTCTAAGCTGTAAAGCATGCCGCACTGAACCAGGGAGTAATCATCACTACGCGACTGCCAGGCGTTCATAACGTCTTGATTTGCTGGGAAAACAGGTGCTTCACCTAGCGGTGCATCAAGAACATATGCTTTCTTGGCAGCTATGAGGATAATCCTCAGGTTATGGACCCAGTCCGTGCAGTTGCTGCCATCGTCTTTCAGCTTGGTTTTCTCTAGGAACGCGTTTAAGTTGAGGGCAACATTAGCGTGGGTCGTTTGATCTACAAGACATATTGCAAAGTTTTATACTATGTTCATGATAATTAAGTTCATCTAATCAAATTATTTAATGAACTCCCACTCAGATAGACATCCCTCTAGTCATCTAAGTGATACATGATCCGAGTCAACTAGGCCGTGTCCGATCATCACCTGACACGGACTAGTCATCATCGGTGAACATCTTCATGTTGATCATATCTTCTATACGACTCATGTTCGACCTTTCGGTCTTCCGTGTTCCGAGGCCATGTTTGTACATGCTAGGCTCGTCAAGTCAACCTAAGTGTGTTGCGTGTGTAAATCTGGCTTACACCCATTGTATTTGAACGTTAGAATCTATCACACCCGATCATCACGTGGTGCTTCGAAACAACGAACCTTCGCAACGGTGCACAGTTAGGGGGAACACTTTCTTAAAATTATTTCGAGGGATCATCTTATTTAAGCTATCGTCGTTCTAAGCAAATAAGATGTAAAAACATGATAAACATCACATGCAATCAAATAGTGACATGATATGGCCAATATCATTTGCTCCTTTTGATCTCCATCTTCGGGGCGCCATGATCATCATCGTCACCGGCATGACACCATGATCTCCATCATCATGATCTCCATCATCGTGTCTTCATGAAGTTGTCACGTCAACTATTACTTCTACTACTATGGCTAATGGTTTAGCAATAAAGTAAAGTAATTACATGAAGTTTATGCTCACACGCAGGTCATAAATAAATTAAGGCAACTCCTATGGCTCCTGCCGGTTGTCATACTCATCGACATGCAAGTCGTGATTCCTATTACAAGAACATGATCAATATCATACATCACATATATCATTCATCACATCCTTTTGGCCATATCACATCACACGGCATATGCTGCAAAAACAAGTTAGACGTCCTCTAATTGTTTTTGCAAAAAATTTACGTGGCTGCTATAGGTTTCTTAGCAAGAACGTTTCTTACCTACGCCAAAACCACAACGTGATATGCCAATTTCTATTTACCCTTCATAAGGACCCTTTTCATCGAATCCGATCCAACTAAAGTGGGAGAGACAGACACCCACTAGCCACCTTATGCAACTAGTGCATGTCAATCGGTGGAACCTGTCTCACGTAAGTGTACGTGTAAGGTCGGTCCGGGCCGCTTCATCCCACGATGCCGCCGAATCAAAATAAGACTAGTAACGGCAAGTAAATTGACAAAATCGACGCCCACAACAACTTGTGTTCTACTCGTGCATAGAAACTACGCATAGACCTAGCTCTGAGACCACTGTTGGGGATCGTTGCAGAAATTAAAAAATTTCTACGCGTCACCAAGATCAATCTATGGAGTAACTAGCAACAAGAGAGAGAGGAGTGCATCTACATACTCTTGTAAATCGCGAGCGAAAGCGTTCAAGTGAACGGGGTTGATGGAGTCGTACTCGTCGTGATCCAAATCACGATGATCCTAGCGCCGAACGGACGGCACCTCCGCGTTCAACACATGTACGGTTGGGAGAGACGTCTCCTCCTTCTTGATCCACCAAGGGAAGGACAGGTTGATGTAGATCCAGCAGCACGACGGCGTGGTGGTGGAAGCAGCGGGATCCCGGCAGGGCTTCGCCAAGCGCAAGCGGGGAGGAAGAGGTGTCACGGGAGGGAGGGAGGCGCCAGGGGCTTGGGTGCGGCTGCCCTTCCTCCCCTCCTATATATAGGGGCCAGGGGGCGCCGGCCCCCCTTGTGGATCCCATCTAGGGGGGCGGCGGCCTAGGGGGGACTTGCCCCCCAAGTTTGGTGGGGCACCCCCCAACCCCAGGGTTTCCAACCATAGGCGTGGGGGAGGCCCATGGGGGCGCACCATGTAACACCCCGGATGTAACTTGCCATATTTGTAACTCCAACTCTTGCCATTTTCGGCAATGTGATATGATATTCCCTCCGTGGTTGGGTTTCCCTTCTTTTTGCATTTTGTTCATGTCATGCATTTCATATCATGTCATCATGTGCATCGCATTTGCATACGTGTTCGTCTCATGAAACCGACCATTTTTCCCGTTGTCCGTTTTGCAATCCGGCGCTCCTACGACCCCCCTGGCGTCCCCTTTTACATTTTTCCATGAGCGGGTATTAAACCTTCTCGGAATGGACCGAGGTTTGTCAAGCGGCCTTGGTATAACACCGGTAGACCGCCTGTCAAGTTTCGGGTCATTCGGAGGTCGTTTGATACTCCAACGGTTAACCGGGTAACCGTGAAGGCCTCGTGTGTGTTGAAGCCCAAAACCCCTCCAAAATAGCCCAATAACCCATCTAAGACACTCCCATGTCCATCGCCGTTCGATCATGATCGCGTGGCCCAAAACCGTGCTCAATTTGGAGCCTCCTAGCCCCTCCTACCTATAAATAGACCCAAATCAATCCACCCCTAAACCCTAGCCCCGCTCCCTCTCCGCGCGCCGGACACATCCGGTCCGCGCCGGACAGCGTCTGCCGCCGCCCGCGGCCAATCGGGGGGCGCCACGCGTCCGCCCGCGCCGTCCCCGCCGCCGGCCTGTCGGGCCCGCCGCCGGCCCCCGCGGCCCGCAGCGGGCGCGCCTCCCGCGCCGTAGCGCCCGTGCCCCGCGCCGCCCGAGCCCGAGGCTCCTCCGCGCTGCCGCTCGATGCCGCCTCCCGCCGGCGACGACCGCAGCTCCGCCGCCACTCGCCTCCGACCACCTCCGACGCGCGCCCGTCCTCCTCCGGCCCGGATCCGGTCGGGAACGGCCACCGCGGCTGCAACTCCGGCGAGATCTGCCACCGCCTCGAAGTCCGTGCACGAGGGTTGACTTTCTTCTCCCCCGATTTCACTAAGTCCTTTTGCTGTCATATTTTTGTTGCATGTTCATCGTGCCATAACTTTGCACCCGTGGCTCCGCTTTGGGCGTATAGCACGTCAAATTGTTCGCCTCGATGAGTACATCATTTAATCTCATTTCATCATTTTCATTTGGGCTCATCTTGGTGCCCGAAATGCTGTTAGAAGAGGGCTATGTGATGTTAGTTTCAGATCTGTTTCAGAACATGTACTTTTGTCATTTTTGCCATGATTGATGTGTGCATCCTATGAATTGGATCCCTACATGTGTTTTGTAATATGCCATGCTATCTTTCCAGGATGTATGCCATGTATTTTTGTGATCTTTGTGGTGACTATCACAAGCATGCAAACTAGGGTACATAATGTTGCTGATTTCAGAGACTTGGTATTTCCACCAAGTCATATCCTGCTGTTATTTTTATGCCAAGTGTTCATGTTGTTTCAGAGATATCTATGCCTCTTTTGAGCATTATCAGTAAGGGTGTTTTGAGCATATGGATTTGCTCTATCCATCCATGCCTTTGTTTGTAATTATGGAGTGCCATAGCTTGAGTCAATCGAGCTCTACTTTTGCTATAAAATATTACTGGCAGATTGTTTACATGTTATTCGATTTTGCCAAGATTGGTGTAGTTGATCCTTGCATGCTATGATGTTGTTCTTGCCATGTCTATATTCTATGCCATGTCTTCTTGATGTATGTATGCTTAGTTTATCATGCAATGCTCTGTAGTGAGTGCATCGAGCTCGTAAACATGCCTACTTGTTATCTGTTTTGACATGTCCAGTTTTCTGCTAAGTCTGAAACCTGTAATGAAACTTGCTTATTTGACATGGGTGCTATTATATTTTCTGATCTCTTTTGGATCATGGTCACTAAGGGACATTTGTCAAGTGCTTAGAGTAGATTCATGCCATGCCTTATTTTTCTATGTCCTGTTCCTGTAGCATGTTGTTTGCTTGCTCTAAACATGTCATCCTGATGTTAATTTCTGGCATGTTATGTTCACTAAGTCTGTGAACCTGTTATCTTTTGCACTTTTGCCATGTTTGTTTGAACCTGTTGTGGTGTGATTTAGCCGTAGCTCAGTGTTCATCTTTTGTCAAGCATCTTGAGTAGATCACTGGCATATGATTTGTTGATATGTTTGGGTGCAGTAGCTTGATTTCTTGTTGCTTACTAAGTAGCATCATGCTGTTAATGGCAGAATCTTGTCATTCTTGTTTTGCTTGTCTTTTGCAAACCGTGCATCCGATTCCGGTGATCTTTATATCGATTTCAACCGAAATCACCTCACCTATCCAGTGGCATCCTTGGTTTTCCAAGATTATTCCTTGTTCATCCTTTCTCCTTCCGGAGCACGCATATGCATTGCATATCACATCTCGCATATCATACCATGTTTTGCATCATGTTGCTTGCGCATTGCATCGTAATTGATGTTTGTCCCCTTTGCTTGTGTTCTTGCTTTGGGTAGGGCCGGGAGACGAGTACGTGAACGAGGAACCTGTTGAGAACGCTTACGAGGATCAAGCTTTCGACAACTCTGAGAACCTTGCAGGCAAGATGACCATACCCTTGAAATCACTTCTATCTTTGCTTGCTAGATGCTCGCTCTTTTGCTATGCCTTTGATGCGATACCTACCACTTGGTATATCATGCCACCCACATTGCCATGTCGAACCTCTAACCATCCATGTCCTAGCAAACCGTTGATTGACTATGTTATCGCTTTGCTTAGCCCCTCTTATAGCGTTGCTAGTTGCAGGTGAAGAGGAAGTTGGTTCCTTGTTAGAACATGGACATGTTGTTCCTTGTTGGAACCTGTTTACTTGTGGGGATATCACAATATATCTTATTTTAATTAATGCATCTATATACTTGGTAAAGGGTGGAAGGCTCGGCCTTATGCCTGGTGTTTTGTTCCACTCTTGCCACCCTAGTTTCCGTCATACCGGTGTTATGTTCCTTGATTTTGCGTTCCTTACACGGTTGGGTGATTTATGGGACCCCCTTGACAGTTCGTTTTGAATAAGACTCTTCCAGTAAGGCCCAACCTTGGTTTTACCATTTGCCACCTAAGCCTTTTTCCCCCGGGTTTTCGCGAGCCCGAGGGTCATCTTTATTTTAACCCCCGGGCCAGTGCTCCTCTGAGTGCATGTCCAAACTAGAGCATCGTGCGGGACCGTCCCTAGGCAACTTGGGTCACGTTGGTACCTGTACGCTTCGCTTATCCGGTATGCCCTGAGAACGAGATATGTGCAGCTCCTATCGGAATTTGTCGGCACATTCGGGCGGCTTTGCTGGTCTTGTT
Organism: Aegilops umbellulata; assembly: GCA_032464435.1. Lineage (NCBI taxonomy): Eukaryota > Viridiplantae > Streptophyta > Magnoliopsida > Poales > Poaceae > Aegilops > Aegilops umbellulata. The sequence goes on along the minus strand of CP136056.1, from coordinate 335,964,559 downwards.
TTATTACTGCCGAAATGTCTTGTAGTCCGGGATTCCGAGACTGATCGGGTCTTCCCGGTAGAAGGAATATCCTTCGTTGACCGTGAGAGCTTATAATGGGCTAAGTTGGGACACCCCTGCAGGGTATTATCTTTCGAAAGCCGTGCCCGCGGTTATGAGGCAGATGGGAATTTGTTAATGTCCGGTTGTAGAAAACCCGAAGTTGACCTTAATTAAAACACATCAACCGCGTGTGTAACCGTGATGGTCTCTTCTCGGCGGGGTCCGGGAAGTGAACACGGTGTTGGAGTTATGTCTGACGTAGGTTGTTCTAGGATCACTTCTTGATCACTTCTAGCTTCACGACCGTGCTTTGCTTCTCTTCTCGCTCTCTTTTGCGTTGTTAGCCACCATATATGCTAGTCGCTTGCTGCAGCTCCACCTCACAACCTTATCCTACCTTTAAGCTTAAATAGTCTTGATCTCGCGGGTGTGAGATTGCTGAGTCCCCGTGACTCACAGATTCTACCAAACAGTTGCAGGTGCCGACGATGCCAGTGCAGATGACTCTACCGAGCTCAAGTGGGAGTTCGACGAGGAACGTGGCCATTACTATGTGTCTTTTCCTGATGATCAGTAGTGGAGCCCAGTCGGGTTCATTCGGGGATCTGTGTAGCATTTGGGGTAGTCTTCTTTCATTTTGGTTCCGTAGTCGGACCTTGAGTGTATTCTGGATGTTGAATGTTTATTTATGTATTGTGTGAAGTGGCGACTGTAAGCCAACTATGTATCTTTTTCCCTTATGTATTACATGGGTTGTGTGAAGATTACCTCACTTGCGACATTGATTTCAATGCGGTTATGCCTCTAAGTCGTGCTTCGACACGTGGGAGATATAGCCGCATCGAGGGCGTTACAAGTTGGTATCAGAGCCTTCCCCGACCTTAGGAGCCCCCACTGATTGATCGTTTTTAGCGGCCGAGTTGTGTCTAGAAAAATGTTTTGAGTCATTTAGGAATTATATATCGGAGAGTTTAGGAATTCTTTTTACTTCCCAGTCTCCTCATCGCTCTGGTAAGGCATCCTGACGTATAGTTTTGACTCTTCTCTTCTCAAATTTCACTAAAAAAAATTTAGGATCACGCGGGTATCTTAGAATCGTTCCGATGGTTTTATGATGACAACATTATCTTGGTGCCTCCTGTCAGCAGGGGTTTAGTGGAGGTGTCCCGGGGAGTTGAGCTCCGAGGTGTTGTCGTCATAATTTTATCATTGCAGTTCTGGAATACCTGAGTTTAGTACGCCGACATCGAAAATCTCTTTTGTACAGTTGTTGGTGAGATAACCCTTATAGCCCAGTACTGAGGCGAGTGCGGGAGTATTGCCATGACTCGTATAACGGATGCTTTTCGAAGGTTGAGGTAGACGATTTCCGAAGGTTTCTTGGTTATGTGTTGAAGGATGGATACAGCTGGATCTATGTATTGTTAGTTTGGGTGATATATTTTGTGTCCCCTGTATCCCCAACACCTGATTGCATAACCAGAAAGTTTCGGGAGTTTATAAGTGGGAATTCATGTAGCTATAGTATTTGTTCCCGCAGATGTTTGGTTCGTGATTGGGTAATCCTTACCAAGTATTTGTTCACATCCGTACCTTGCTGATTTTATTCCATACCTTTTTCTAAGTGGCTTCTCAACTTATGGAAGTGTGATGATTTACTTTGGAATTCATTTGTTCATTCTCGTTCGAATGTTTATTGTGAAGACTATATGTTGCAATTTCGATCCTTTGATTCAGCTTGAATATATCTCTTTCAAGATGCTAATGGATGTCACCCTCTTCAGGATGGCTCCGCCAACGCGTCAGAATCCGGAACGCAATGAAGGAAGTCAGGCTAACCCTCCGCCACCACCTCCGCCTCCGGAGGCATGGCAAGCCTTGATGACAGCCACAAATGCCAACGCTCAGATCCTGATTCAGCTCTTGCAATCGCAACCAAGGGCAAGGTAATCAGGGAAATCAAGGCCAAGGCAACAATCAGCCGCATTTTGCTACCCTCAATCAGTTCCTTGCAATTCAGCCAAAGACTTTCAGCTACTATGTCGAGGCCACAGACGCCGATGATTGGCTCGTGGACATCAGCAAGCATTTCGAGTGCAGCAATGTCAGACCTGAGGATTTTGTCAAGTTTGCCTCTTTTCAACTCAAGGATCAAGCTGCTGAGTGGTTCCAACAATACAAAGATTCCAGAGGAGGTCGTGTGATTACCTGGTGAGGGAGTCCTGGATTAGGGGGTGTTCGGATAGTCGAACTATATCTTCAGCCGGACTCCAGGACTATGAAGATACAAGATTGAAGACTTCGTCCCGTGTCCGGAAGGTTCTTTCCTTGGCGTGGAAGGCAAGCTAGGCGTGCGGATATTCAAGATCTCCTACCAATGTAACCGACTCTGTGTAACCCTAACCCTATCCGGTGCCTATATAAACCGGAGGGTTGTAGTCCGTAGGGGACAGAACACATCTTAACCATCATCATACCTATAGGCTAGCTTCTAGGGTTTAGCCTCCTTGATCTCGTGGTAGATCTACTCTTGTACTACCCATATCATCAATATTAATCTAGCAGGAGTAGGGTTTTACCTCCATCGAGAGGGCCCGAACCTGGGTAAAATAAAGTGTCCCTTGTCTCCTGTTACCATCCGACCTTGACACACAGATCGGGACCCCCTACCCGAGATCCGCCGGTTTTGACACCGACATTGGTGCTTTCATTGAGAGTTCCTCTGTGCCGTCGCGATCAGGAAGGATGCCTTTTCCCGTCTTTAAAGACGGCGCCGTCGCTGAGGGAGCTTTGGCTATCGGCCAATCCCTCCGGCTGGGTGGTTTTCTCATGACCGCCCATTCGGCCATTACGCCGACGGTGACCTCTCGGGTCATCGAAAACAATCTCTGCGTCAGCTCGGAATTGGCCGAGCAGCTAGATCCGGTGGAGCTCTCCTCCATAAACGAGCTCCTGGATCGCATCGCCGCCTTGGGGGTCGCTACAAACTACGACCAGGTTGGACCTAAACCCGATCTAAGGGAAATCAACTCTCCCCAAGCCACCCATCATGTTGCTGTGGTGGAAACACAATGCGGTGACCCTTCATGTATCTTAAGGACCAGATACGTCCGAATTCCGGAACCCTCCATGCCGGATATCCACGGAGGGGAGGGTACAACCCAAGACCTGGGCTTGGAACCAGGCAAACCGGAAAGCATACAGGACTCCGGATCTCAGAATCCGGAGGTCGTGCGGCCTCCGAACAGCAAACCGGGCGAAGTATCAGATCTAATGAATTCCGCCCGTCCGATCTTAAGCGGTCTCTCCCAAATCAAACAGATGCCTGAAGAAACAGTACATCATTACTGGGCCAGCTTCCTCCTGCTTATGAACAGGATAAAGGACTGTCATGAGGGAGACGCGATTTCAATTTTCTGCAGTAACTGCACGGACAAGGGGATACTCAACGCCATAAGTCGTCGTAATATTACGCGCTTTGCTGACTTGGCGTCCATAGTGCAAAAATACTGTGCAATGGAAAGTGCTCGAAAAACCGAAATTAAATTTTGGGATAATCCGGCCTTGAATAGCAATCCCGTCCGAATCAAAAGGGCGCACTACAGCAAAGCGACCGGATTAAATAAAAAATCAAAACCCTCTAGGGGGCACGGAACCGTGCTAGAAAGGTGGCTCGATGGACCCTGCAAGATTCATAGTACAGAGGATGCCACCCCAACTCACAGCCTTAGGGCATGTTGGATACTCCGGCAGGTGGCCAAAATTGGCGAGGACCTCCTCAATCCAGAGGACGAAGGAAACCAGCCCGAGAATTTCAGTATCGTTCTCACAATCTCCGAGACTTTCGCATCAAATATCATGCGAAAAAGAACACTTCGCAGCCTCGCCGAAGTCTACCAAGTAGCGACCATAAATCCATGGAGCAATACTGCCATCACCTTCAATGCGAGCGACGAACCTAAATTCCGAACAGCCAAAGCGCCAGCCGCATTGGTTCTCAGTCCCATAGTGGACGGTTGTCGCCTCGCAAAGGTATTTATGGACGGAGGCGGCGGATTGAACCTCATCTACGAGGAAACCCTCCAAAAGATGGAAATATACTGGAACCGCATTGAGCGAAGCAGCACAACCTTTAGAGGAATAATCCCTAGTCAGGAAGCGCGCTGCACCAGAAAGATCACACTAGATGTGGTATTCGGCACGCCGGACAATTACAGGTCTGAACAAATCACGTTCCAGGTGGCCCCGTTCAGAAGCGGATATCACGCTATATTAGGACGAGAGGCATTCACAATTTTCCAAGCCATACCCCATTACGGGTACATGAAGCTTAAGATGCCTGGGCCAAACGGAATTATCACTCTCGCTAGTGATCCGGACATAGCACTCCGCGCCGAAAACAAGACAGCCGCATTGGCCCTCGAGGCACTATCCGAAGCCTTAGCGGCCGAAGAACTGACGGCGCTGCGATCCACGGTTAGCAGGGATGATGTGATACTCGATAAGAGATCCAAATCCACATCCTTCAAACCAGCGGACGAAATAGTCAAATTCCAGGTCCACCCAACGGACCCGAATAAAACAGCCTCCATCGGGGCACAATTGAGCCCTGATGTAAACGCCGCACTGCGCGAGTTCCTACGAGAGAACTGGGATATTTTCGCTTGGCACCCCTCAGATATGCCAGGAATCCCACGCAGGCTGGCTGAACACAGCTTAAATATCCAGAAAGGATTCAAACCTGTCAAGCAAACCCTTCGGCGTTTCTCTGAACCAAAGAGACAGGCCATGGGAGAGGAGCTAGCCAAATTATTGGAGGCCGGATTCATTAGAGATATCAAACACCCGGACTGGCTAGCAAACCTGGTAATGGTACCAAAGAAGGACAAATCCTGGCGCCTAAGTGTCGACTTCAAAGACCTTAATAAGGCCTGCCCAAAGGATCCCTTTCCCCTCCCTCGAATTGATCAAATCATCGATGCCACTGCAGGACACGATTCCATGTGTTTCCTCGACGCATACTCCGGTTAACATCAAATAAAGATGGCAGAATCCGACCAAGCTGCAACAGCATTCATCACACCATACGGCCCATTCTGCTTCAACACAATGCCCTTTGGGCTCAAAAACGCGGGCGCGACATATCAGCGCATGATTCAAACATGTTTGGCGAACCAGATCGGCAAAACAGTGGAGGCGTACGTAGATGATGTGGTCGTTAAATCAAGACACGTCGAATCTCTAGTAGACGACTTGAGACTTACATTCGACAACCTGCGAGAATACGACATCAAGCTCAATCCGGAAAAATGTGTTTTCGGCGTCCAGCCGGAAAGCTCCTGGGCTTCATTGTATCCGGCAGAGGAATTGAAGCAAATCCAGCTAAAATCCAAGCTCTGTCACAATTGGATGTCCCAAAAGATCTCAAGCAAATTCAGAAACTCACCGGATGCGTGGCGGCCTTAAGCCGCTTCATCTCCCGCTTGGGAGAAAAGGCACTCCCCCATTACCGCCTCCTTAGGCGCACCGAACACTTCGAGTGGACGGACGCTGCCACGGCCGGACTCGAGGAAATAAAGGCCATCTTGGCAACAAACCCCGTCCTGGCCGCGCCGAATACCGGCGAACCCATGCTATTGTACATTGCCGCAACCCATCAAGTTGTTAGCACAGTACTCGTCGTCGAACGGATAACGGACGGACATAAATTACCCCTTCAAAGGCCGGTTTACTACGTGTCCACTGTCCTTACACCATGCAAATCATGGTACCCGCATTATCAAAAAATCGCATACGCGGTATTCATGGCATCCCGGAAGCTACGACACTACTTTCAAGAGTGTTCTATTACAGTAGCCTCGGAAGTACCACTCAACGATATCATCAACAACCGCGATGCAACAGGCCGGATAGCAAAATGGACCATAGAGCTCCTCCCGTTCGATATAACCTACAAGCCACGGCGAGCAATTAAATCGCAAGTCCTAGCCGACTTCGTCGCCGAATGGACAGAGGCCGAACTCCCTAAAGAGTACGTCACGTACTCAAACTGGATCATGCACTTCGACGGCTCCAAAATGCTGGCCGGACTGGGGGCTGGCGTCGTTTTGACGTCCCCTACAGGAGATACAGTCCAATATGTACTCCAAATTATGTACACGGACTCCAACAATGCAGCCGAATACGAGGCCCTTCTACATGGCCTCCGGATGGCGGTATCCATGGGCATTCAACGCCTGGAAGTACGCGGGGACTCAAACCTCGCGATATCCCAAATAAATGGCGACTTCGACGCCAAAGACCCAAAAATGGCAGCTTATCGCAATGCCGTACTAAAAATGTCAGCTCGGTTAGAGGGACTGGAGTTCCATCACATAGCCCGAGAAAATAATCAGGCAGCGAACGTCCTGGCACGCATTGGAGCAAAACGAGATGCAGTCCCTCCCAACATCTTCTTAGAAAGATTATTCAAACCATCCGTAACATGGGAGGGGGAACCCTCAGATAATAGCTTGGGCATAACCGCACAACCCAATGCCGAACAAACAGACATCATCGGCGGCCCCGCCATCGAAATTACATCCTCAGCCCACGCAATAATGGCGGTCATCGCCCCGTGGACGGAACCATTCCTAGCCTACCTTACTAGGCAGGAACTCCCCGAGGACCAAAACGAGGCACGCTGCATAGTGCGGCGATCTAAAGCCTACAAAGTCCACGAGGGAGAGCTATATAAGAAAAGCACTACAGGAGTCCTTCAAAGGTGTATCTCCGAAGAGGAAGGGCGGAGTCTGTTGGCCGAAATTCATGCCGGACTCAGTGGCCATCACGCCGCGGCTCGGTCCCTTGTAAGCAAGGCTTTCCGTACTGGCTTCTATTGGCCGACGGCTAGAGCAGACGCTCAGGACCTAGTCAAACGGTGCGTCGGTTGCCAGCTCTTTGCCAACCAAAGCCATATGCCACCTAACGCCCTCCGAACTATCCCCATCACTTGGCCTTTCGCGGTCTGGGGGCTCGATATGGTGGGACCCCTTAAAGGCGGAACCCACAAGAAAAAATACTTATTGGTCATGGTGGATAAATTCACCAAATGGATAGAAGCCAAGCCTGTCAAGACGGCTGAATCCGGACCTGTGATAGACTTCGTATCCGGGGTCGTACACCATTATGGTGTCCCCCACAGCATTATCACCGATAACGGCACAAACTTCACCTCTGATGAAGTAAAGCTGTGGTGCAAAAACATGGGCATTAAGCTCGACTACGCTTTTGTCTATCACCCACAAACTAACGGTCAGGTCGAACGTGCAAATGGTCTCATCATGAGCGGCATCAAACCCAGACTAGTGCGGTCCCTCAAGGAATCTGATATGCACTGGGTAGAGGAGCTCGACTCCGTACTCTCGGGGCTGCGAACCACGCCAAATCGTACCACCGGATTCACGCCATTCTTTATTGTGTACGGCGCTGAGGCGATTCTGCCCTGCGACATAATTCATGACTCACCTCGAGTGCGGATGTACGAAGAAAGAGAAGCCGAGCTTGATCGGCAGGACAACCTGGACGCCTTAGAGGAAGAGCGTGACGTGGCTAAGGCCCGTTCCGCATTCTATCAACAGCAAGCTCGAAGATATCAAAGCAGAGAAGTACGGGCCAAAAATTACAACGTTGGTGAACTAGTTCTGCGCCTGCCGGACAAGCAAAAGAACAAACTCAAGCCCAAATGGGAAGGTCCATTCATAATCGACCAAGTCCTAACTGGTGGAGCGTACCGCCTGCGAGATGCGTCGGACAACCGACTCGAGCCGAACCCATGGAACGCCACACGTCTCCGAAGATTCTATGCCTAGCGCCGGACTCTGTGTTTGTCCCCTTCCTCTGTCCATTATTTACATTTATACATTTTTTTTACTTTGTCTACTACTCTTTTCTTTTCTAGCCCTTAAAAGGCCCATTATGTGACGCGCTATCCTCGCTTCTTAAACCTGGGGGCTTCTTTAAACAGAAGCTTGTTTATATGGGTTTCACACCCAACGCATGCGTCAGACTTCCGCATGCACCTTTTCTTCGCCATTATATGCATCGATATGACTTAAGTTTTGGCCAAGATGGGTTACCTAGCTCCTGTGCTTACCCCTACGTTCCCGATTGTTCGACTAGGCGGTAAAGGGAGCACCTCTGCGATTGTTACTGCCGGATAAGCCGGATGTGTACCTCAGACTGGGTGAAGCCGAAAGCTAGCGTTCTTAAGGGAATATTCGGTCGGTGAACTAAAGATGAACCTTTTTATTTTATACATGCCCCCAGATGATCTTCTGCATTTGCAGTTCGGACGTGCACTTTAGGGCACGCCACCCCAGCGAAAGGAACCCTTAACGGAACTATTCTCTCTGGAAGATGTTTCTTACTAACCATGTAATATAACATAACTAGTTGGGCACTTGTTTGATAAAGCACTAATGACCCCTACGCCTGGTCTCCATGCATACCCCGGCTTTTATATAGCCGTTATGGTATTCGGACACACTCCGGACCGTCAGGTCCCGAGGTCGAAGCGAAAAGGTCGACAACGACAAACGATCTACAATCCGGCTAGAAGGCATTACACATGTCAATTATAAATTACACAGTCATCTTGACTGATCGTATTCCTCCTCTATACCATCTAACAGGCTGTCTAATTTACAGTCCTGCTGGGAATACTTTGCGGCCAGCTCTACCTGGCCATACACCAAGCTCACAGGGATCTCCTTCCCATCAGGCCCCACTGGTCCGACCTCGGCCATGTGATTGGGGTCAGACTTTGTAAAGCGGGTCTTCACCATGGCCCAGGCCTCCCTCGCGCCTTGTCGGCAGGCTGATATCTTCCACAACTGGATGCGCCGCCGAGCTCCCGCCAGCTTCTCTGCAAGCTCTCCAAGGCCCTCGGGCGTGGAGTGGGCAGGCCATAAGGCCCGGGCAACCCCTTGCATTGCCCGCCGAATTCGTTCGTGCAGTTGCAGGAGTTCGGGGAGAAGGTCACCCGTAGAACCAGGCATCTCCTCTGCAGGACGACCTGTGAGCGTACCTACAGACATAATTCTGTTATTCGTCTTCCTCGCCGAACTCCTTTTTCAAGAGTTCGCTCAAGCACTTACTAAATATGCCGCGTCGAAGACGCTGATTCTCCTTCATGGAGTCAGATAGCTGGCCACGAACGTCTTTCAGTTCAACATCCAGCTTGGTGTTGGCATCCTGAAGATCATTCTTCTCTCGCCTCACCCTTGTCAACGTACTCTCGCCAGCCTTTAACCGGCGTAAAAGTTGTTGCCTCTCCGGATCTAGTCCGACACCATCGGTAACATTAATTGTCAGATTCGCACATAAGCCGCACAATACTAATCTATCAAAGTATATCATACCTGAAGGGGTCCCTTTGGGCTCCCCTGTTGCGGCTAGTGCGGCCTCTAGTTGGGCCTTGCACTCTTCCAGCTCCTGGGACAGCACGGTGTTCTTCTCAGTAAGAACCTACATATTATATGATCCTTAAATCACTTAGTTTAACTGTTTCAAGTCTCGAGGGCTACTGGTATATATATATATAAATTTTCTTACCTGTATGTCTTTTACGTACTGCTCCGTGGCCCTGGCTAAACCATCTTGAGCAGCATGAAGGTACGCATCTCTCGAATTGAAGGCGTTTAAAGCCTCTCGGGAGAAACAAGCGTCGCGTAGAACTGTCCGGCGACGCCTATGGTTCATGGCGCTCTCCACTTCTGAATTGGTGGCAGATAGCCGGTCCGCATCCTCTGTTGGAGGAGCGTCCGACACAAGCCTGGTGTTCGTCCCCGCCTCCGGACCAGACATTGGAGCCTGGCTGGTAGAGGCACGGTTGGCGGCCCCTCCGGATATAGTCCGGCGGGGCCTCTTCATCCTGGAAACAGTACGGATGTTAACATGCCCTGCCAGAATAACGCCAGGAAGACAGAGGGCGCGTTATACCTTTGTGCCGAACTCTCAGTCCGGACTTCATCCCTTTTTACCCCGCGGGGCCCGGCAGCTCCTCGTTGGCTAGTCGCCGTCTGTTCGGCCTCCCTGCTCGGAAATCTCCCCTGTAAAATACGGTTGTCGTCAGAAACACCGGAATATGTAAGGACGGAATCTCTCTTGCGGGAATAAACACTCCGGTTTCTGTCACCTGGGAGGCCGGGATTAGCCCGGGATAATCAGCCATAATGGCCACCAAGGTATTATCCTTGCTTAACTGGTGGAACACCCCGTCGATGAGCTCCACTGATATGTCCGGATCCTCTTCAGAGTCCGGATCGAGGGACCGTTCTGGGTCCTCGGGCTGTGGAGGGCAGCTGTTGATGTCCTTTACCTCATGTCGAAGCTCCTGCATTGAAATCACCGAATTACGTGTCTAGTCATAGGAGCGTTGAATAGGCGGGCAAGTGCAATTGTTCACTTACCCAACTTGGAGGTTCATACATAGTGAATCCGGCCCGCGGGTTGACGTGGAGGAAGTCCTCCTTTTCTCCCTTGTACAAAGATGTTAGAATCTTTACTAGAGCGGCAGTTGTGTCTGGCCCCTTGCGGCCGTAACGGGTAGCGTCATCCTCCCCGTTGAAATCCCACATGGGGTGACTCCTATATTGAAGCGGTTGCACCCCCCGCATAATACATGCGGCCATGACTCCAATCATGGTTAGTCCGGAATGAGCCAACAATCTTATTCGGCCCATCAGGTAAAGAACGTCTCTGTTGTTTTCTCTCTGAGAGCTCCGCGGACGCCAACTTAAGCGTTTCTTTAAAGGAGCCATGCTGAATTCGGGGAGGCCGACCCGGACAGGGTCCGGCAGCGGAACATCGTCTATGTAGAACCATTCTGAAGGCCAGTCCTCGGACGCCTTCTGTGGGGTTCCGGATAGGTATCCGGTCCCGGCGATGCGCCATAGTTCGGCTCCGCCCACTTGGTATATAGACCCCTTCTGAGAACGGGGCACCAAGCAGAATAACCTCTTCCACAGCGCAAAATGAGCCTCGACGCCTAAAAATAGCTCGCAAAGGGCAACAAAGCCTGCAATGTGTAGCATGGAGCCAGGCGTGAGGTTGTGCAGCTGGAGGCCGTAGAACTCCAGAAGCCCGCGGAGGAATGGATGGATTGGAAATCCCAGACCCCTTAATAAATAAGGGACGAGGCACACCCGCTCTCCTTTAGAAGGATTGGGGGTGCTCTCCGCTTGCTTGCTGCCGTTGTAGGTGGCCAGTCCGGCTCGGACCGGGACCATATATGCTTGGGGAAGGAATCCCTTGGCCTGCAGTGACACTAGCTTGCTGTGTGGGATGGAGCAACTCTCCCAGTCTCCGGACTTGGGGCTGGAGGGGCGAGGGGAGGAGCTGCGACGGCTGGCCATGTTGGAATGGACCTTTGTTGGAGTCGCTCTGATGATAACTCGCGGGAAGAAGAAGATGTGGTTTGGATCTAGATCCCCATCCCGTTAAATAGGCGGCTCGTTTATATGACCAAGGGTGTGAATATAAAAACACCCCCGGGCTTTTCGCATTCGTTCAACACATGGAAGACGGCAATTATTGGGCACCGAGACCGAGGAGCACTACGGACATTATTCATACAGGTACACAAGATGCGAAGGGGGAACCCGCCTTGCAATGCCGAAGACAAATTTGCGCGCTGGACTCGACATCATTGAAGCCTGGTTCGGGGGCTACTGAGGGAGTCCTGGATTAGGGGGTGTTCAGATAGTCGAACTATATCTTCAGCCGGACTCCAGGACTATGAAGATACAAGATTGAAGACTTCGTCCCGTGTCTGGAAGGTTCTTTCCTTGGCGTGGAAGGCAAGCTAGGCGTGCGGATATTCAAGATCTACCAATGTAACCGACTCTGTGTAACCCTAACCCTATCCGGTGCCTATATAAACCGGAGGGTTGTAGTCCGTAGGGGACAGAACACATCTTAACCATCATCATACCTATAGGCTAGCTTCTAGGGTTTAGCCTCCTTGATCTCGTGGTAGATCTACTCTTGTACTACCCATATCATCAATATTAATCTAGTAGGAGTAGGGTTTTACCTCCATCGAGAGGGCCCGAACCTGGGTAAAATAAAGTGTCCCTTGTCTCCTGTTACCATCCGACCTTGACACACAGATCGAGACCCCCTACCCGAGATCCGCCGGTTTTGACACCGACACCTGGGATGATTTCGGCCGTGACTTCAAAGCTCATCACATTCCAGAAAGTGTTGTTGAGAGTAAGCGTGAGGAGTTCCGCAATCTCAAGCAAGGCAACATGTCTGTGTATCAATACAACACTCGGTTCCAGAAGCTCTCTCATTTTGCGAGGCAAGACATCCCTGATGAGAAGAGCATGATTTACCAATTCATGCGTGGTCTCACAGAAGATCTGCAACTAGCTCTCGTGCTTTTTGAGCCATTAAAGTATGATGAATTCTACAACATGGCACGGAAACAAGAAGCTGCTCAGCTCAAGTGTGAGGCATCTAAGAAGAGAGTCAGGGACGCAGTTCAGTCCTCTTCTTCCTCACTAGTGGCAGCCAAGCAACAGAAGTTCTGGTTGCCTCCTCCTCCTCCATTCCGTCAGCCTTATCAGCAGAAGAACTCAGGTGGTCGTGGATCTTCCCACCCACCCAACCCTGGCTATCAGAACAAGTCTCAGAACCAAGCTCCAAGACCAAATGCTCCTTATCATCGTCCGCTCTCAGAGGTGACTTGTAACAAATGTCAGCAGAAGGGTCACTATGCGAACAAGTGCTTCAACCAAAGGCGCCTTCCGCCTCCTCCTCCTGTGAGATCTTCCAACAATGCAGTGGTCAAGCATAATCCTAAGCATGCTAAGGTGAACATGATGAACGCGGTTCAGGCAGAGGATTCTTCTGAAGTGATCATGGGTAATCTCTCAGTTAATGATATTCCTGCTAAAGTCTTATTTGATACTGGTGCATCGCATTGTTTCATGTCAAGATTGTTCTTTGCAAAGAATGATTTTTCTTGGTCTTACCTGGATAAACCTTTGGGTGTTATTTCTCCGGGGAAGTCAATGAGAGCAAACTCGATAGTTCCTAATGTCTATCAAGATGGGCGACTACAAATTTCTATCTTCTCCAATGGTTCTTGGCGACTCTGATATTGATCTTATTCTCGGGAGGGACTGGCTTTCTAAGCACAAGGCTCAGCTTGATTGTGCTGCCAGGGAAATTCAATTGACTCACTCTTCTGACGATATGATCATCTATGCCGCTCGTGATGATACCATTCGGTTGTTTTCTCTCAATGAGAAGGGCGAATTGGATGCTATCTCTCAGATTCCAGTCGTTTGTGAGTACCAAGATGTCTTTCCAGAAGAGCTTTCGGGAATGCCTCCTCACCGGCCAGTTGAATTCGTTATTGATCTTGAGCCTGGCACGGAACCCGTTTGCAAGCGTCCTTACAAGCTTGGGCCAAAAGAGTTGAAGGAATTGAAGAAACAACTCGATGAACAAGAGCGTCTGGGTCTGATCAGACCGAGTTCTTCTCCTTGGGGTTGTGGTGTTCTTTTTGTCCAGAAGAAGGATGGCACGGACCGACTTTGCGTCGATTACCGTCCATTGAACAAGAAGACTATCAAGAACAAGTACCCACTTCCCAACATCAATGAGCTATTCGAGCAACTTAAAGGTGCTAAAGTGTTCTCCAAGCTTGACCTTCGTATGGGTTGTCATCAGATTCGCATTCGTGAAGAAGATATTCCCAAGACAGCATTCAGAACAACCTTTAGTTCTTATGAATATACTGTCATGTCATTCGGCCTTGTCAATGCTCCTCCAACATTCTCTCGTATGATGAACTTCATCTTCAACCCCTACACCAATGAATTCGTCTTGGTCTATCTCGATGATATATTGGTCTTCTCCAAGAATAAGAAGGATCATGCCAAGCATTTGCGATTGGTGCTCGACAAGCTCAGAGAGTATAAATTCTATGCGAAGTTCTCCAAATGTGAATTCTGGCTTGATGAAGTTCTTTACCTTGGGCATATCATCTCTGCCAAGGGCATTGCTATTAATCCTGAGAGAGTGTCTGCAGTGTTGAATTGGGAACCTCCTCAGAATGTCAAGCAGCTTCGCAGTTTTCTTGGACTTGCAAGCTATTGCCGAAGATTCGTTGAGAATTTCTCAAAGATTGCAAAGCCTCTTTCCAACCTCCTCCAGAAGCATGTGAAGTATGTCTGGTCTCCTGAGTGTGACGTTGCTTTCAACACTATCAAAGAGAAACTCGTCACCGCTCCAGTTTTGACTCCTCCTGACGAATCCAAGCCTTATGAAGTTTTCTGTGATGCTTCTCTTCAAGGTCTTGGTGCTGTCTTAATGCAAGAGAAGAAGGTTGTGGCCTATACCTCTCGTCAGTTGAAGCCCAACGAAAAGAACTACCCCACTCACGATCTTGAGTTGGCGGCAGTTGTCCACGCACTAATAACATGGAGACATCTCTTGTTGGGAAGGAAGATGGACATATTCACCGATCACAAGAGCCTCAAGTACATCTTCACTCAGCCCAACCTCAACCTCAGGCAGACTCGATGGGTCGAAATGATTCAAGAGTATAATCCGAGTATTGAATATACTCCAGGCAAGGCTAATGTGATTGCAGACGCTTTGAGCAGGAAGGCTTATTGCAACAGCTTAATCCTCAAGCCCTTTCAACCGGATCTTTGTGAAGCTTTCCGCAAGTTGAATCTCCAAGTTGTTCCTCAAGGATTTCTTGCCAACCTCATAGTCTCTCCTACTTTGGAAGATCAAATTCGTGAGGCACAACTGATGGATACCATGGTGAAGAAGGTGAAACGTGGTATTGACAAGGGCATTTCCAAATACAAGTGTTATCACGTTGATGACAGAGATACTCTTTTCTTCGAGGACCGGATCGTGGTTCCAAAGGGTGATCTTCGTAAAGTCATTATGAACGAGACGCACAATTCTCTTCTGTCAATTCATCCTGGAAGTACAAAGATGTACCATGACCTCAAGCAGTCGTATTGGTGGACTCGAATGAAGCGAGAAATTGCTCAAGTCGTGAATGAATGTGATGTCTGCAGAAGGGTGAAAGCAGAACACCAACGACCAGCTGGTCTACTCCAACCTCTTGCTATTCCAGAATGGAAGTTTGATCATATCGAAATGGACTTCGTGACTGGATTTCCTAAGTCCAAGCGTGGAAATGATGCTATCTTCGTCGTCATCGACAAGCTCACTAAAGTGGCTCATTTTCTCCCTATCAAAGAGTCTATCACAGCAGCGCAGCTGGCAGAGCTCTACACATCCAGAATTGTCTCCTTGCATGGCATTCCGCAATTGATTTCTTCAGACCGTGGCAGCATCTTTACCTCCAAGTTTTGGGATTCTTTTCAGAAGGCCATGGGCACAAACATTCGCTTCAGCACAGCTTTCCACCCTCAAACTAGTGGACAAGTCGAGCGTGTCAACCAAATTCTTGAAGATATGCTCAGGGCTTGTGTTATCTCTTTCGGCATGAAGTGGGAGGATTGTCTTCCATATGCTGAGTTCTCTTACAACAACAGCTTTCAAGCCAGCTCGGGCAAAGCCCCATTCGAGATTCTCTATGGCAGAAAGTGTTGTACTCCTCACAATTGGTCTGAGACGGGCGAACGTCAACTTCTTGGCAACGATTTGATCTCAGAGGCTGAGGCAATGTGCAAGGTCATTCGCGAGAATCTCAAAGCCACGCAATCGCGCCAGAAGAGCTATTACGATAGCAAACACCGTGATTTGGCATTCGAGATCGGAGACCATGTCTACCTCCGCGTCTCTCCAATGAAAGGAACTCGTCGCTTCGGTATCAAGGGGAAACTTGCTCCTAGATACGTGGGTCCTTTCAAGATCATCGGCAAACGAGGCGATCTCGCCTATCAACTTGAGCTTCCCCCCAACTTTGCAAATGTGCACGATGTCTTCCACGTGTCACAGCTTCGCAAGTGCTTCAAGACGCCTGAGCGCACCATCAACTTCGAAGAGATTGATCTTCAAGAAGATTTGTCCTATCATGAGCATCTCGTTGCTATTCTTGAAGAAACTGAGCGCAAGACTCGCAACAAGTCCATCAAATTCCTGAAAGTGAAGTGGTCACACCATTCAGACCGAGAAGCCACCTGGGAGCGCGAGGACCACCTCCGTTCCGAATATCCGGAGTTCTTTCAGTCCTAGATCTCGGGACGAGATCCTCCCGTAGTGGTGGAGTGTTGTAACACCCCGGATGTAACTTGCCATATTTGTAACTCCAACTCTTGCCATTTTCGGCAATGTGATATGATATTCCCTCCGTGGTTGGGTTTCCCTTCTTTTTGCATTTTGTTCATGTCATGCATTTCATATCATGTCATCATGTGCATCGCATTTGCATACGTGTTCGTCTCATGAAACCGAGCATTTTTTCCGTTGTCCGTTTTGCAATCCGGCGCTCCTACGACCCCCCGGCGTCCCCTTTTACATTTTTCCGTGAGCGGGTATTAAACCTTCTCGGAATGGACCGAGGTTTGTCAAGCGGCCTTGGTATAACACCGGTAGACCGCCTGTCAAGTTTCGGGTCATTCGGAGTTCGTTTGATACTCCAACGGTTAACCGGGTAACCGTGAAGGCCTCGTGTGTGTTGCAGCCCAAAACCCCTCCAAAACAGCCCAATAACCCATCTAAGACACTCCCATGTCCATCGTCGTTCGATCACGATCGCGTGGCCGAAAACCGTGCTCAATTTGGAGCCTCCTGGCCCCTCCTACCTATAAATAGACCCCCTCTCCCGAAATTTGCGGATCAATCCACTCCTAAACCCTAGCCCCGCTCCCTCTACGCGCGCCGGACACGTCCGGTCCGCGCAGGACACCGTCCGCCGCCGCCCGCGGCCAATCGGGGGGCGCCACGCGTCCGCCCCGCGCCGTCCCCGCCGCCGACCCCCGCGGCCCGCAGTGGGCGCGCCTCCCGCGCCACAGCGCCCGTGCCCCGCGCCGCCCGAGCCCGAGGCTCCTCCGCGCCGCCGCTCGGCGCCGCCTCCCGCCGGCGACGACCGCAGCTCCGCCGCCACTCGCCTCCGACCACCTCCGCCGCGCGCCCGTCCTCCTCCGGCCCGGATCCACCCGGATCCGGTCGGGAACGGCCACCGCGGCTGCAACTCCGGCGAGATCTGCCACCGCCTCGAAGTCCGTGCACGAGGGTTGACTTTCTTCTCCCCCGATTTCACTAAGTCCTTTTGCTGTCATATTTTTGTTGCATGTTCATCGTGCCATAACTTTGCAGCCGTGGCTCCGCTTTGGGCGTATAGCACGTCAAATTGTTCGCCTCGATGAGTACATCATTTAATCTCATTTCATCATTTTCATTTGGGCTCATCTTGGTGCCCGAAATGCTGCTAGAAGAGGGCTATGTGATGTTAGTTTCAGATCTGTTTCAGAACATGTACTTTTGTCATTTTTGCCATGATTGATGTGTGCATCCTATGAATTGGATCCCTACATGTGTTTTGTAATATGCCATGCTATCTTTCCAGGATGTATGCCATGTATTTTTGTGATCTTTGTGGTGACTATCACAAGCATGCAAACTAGGGTACATAATGTTGCTGATTTCAGAGACTTGGTATTTCCACCAAGTCATATCCTGCTGTTATTTTTATGCCAAGTGTTCATGTTGTTTCAGAGATATCTATGCCTCTTTTGAGCATTATCAGTAAGGGTGTTTTGAGCATATGGATTTGCTCTATCCATCCATGCCTTTGTTTGTAATTATGGAGTGCCATAGCTTGAGTCAATCGAGCTCTACTTTTGCTATAAAATATTACTGGCAGATTGTTTACATGTTATTCGATTTTGCCAAGATTGGTGTAGTTGATCCTTGCATGCTATGATGTTGTTCTTGCCATGTCTATATTCTATGCCATGTCTTCTTGATGTATGTATGCTTAGTTTATCATGCAATGCTCTGTAGTGAGTGCATCGAGCTCGTAAACATGCCTACTTGTTATCTGTTTTGACATGTCCAGTTTTCTGCTAAGTCTGAAACCTGTAATGAAACTTGCTTATTTGACATGGGTGCTATTATATTTTCTGATCTCTTTTGGATCATGGTCACTAAGGGACATTTGTCAAGTGCTTAGAGTAGATTCATGCCATGCCTTATTTTTCTATGTCCTGTTCCTGTAGCATGTTGTTTGCTTGCTCTAAACATGTCATCCTGATGTTAATTTCTGGCATGTTATGTTCACTAAGTCTGTGAACCTGTTATCTTTTGCACTTTTGCCATGTTTGTTTGAACCTGTTGTGGTGTGATTTAGCCGTAGCTCAGTGTTCATCTTTTGTCAAGCATCTTGAGTAGATCACTGGCATATGATTTGTTGATATGTTTCGGTGCAGTAGCTTGATTTCTTGTTGCTTACTAAGTAGCATCATGCTGTTAATGACAGAATCTTGTCATTCTTGTTTTGCTTGTCTTTTGCAAACCGTGCATCCGATTCCGGTGATCTTTATATCGATTTCAACCGAAATCACCTCACCTATCCAGTGGCATCCTTGGTTTTCCAAGATTATTCCTTGTTCATCCTTTCTCCTTCCGGAGCACGCATATGCATTGCATATCACATCTCGCATATCATACCATGTTTTGCATCATGTTGCTTGCGCATTGCATCGTAATTGATGTTTGTCCCCTTTGCTTGTGTTCTTGCTTTGGGTAGGGCCGGGAGACGAGTACGTGAACGAGGAACCTGTTGAGAACGCTTACGAGGATCAAGCTTTCGACAACTCTGAGAACCTTGCAGGCAAGATGACCATACCCTTGAAATCACTTCTATCTTTGCTTGCTAGATGCTCGCTCTTTTGCTATGCCATTGCTGCGATACCTACCACTTGATATATCATGCCACCCACATTGCCATGTCGAACCTCTAACCATCCATGTCCTAGCAAACCGTTGATTGGCTATGTTACCGCTTTCCTCAGCCCCTCTTATAGCGTTGCTAGTTGCAGGTGAAGAGGAAGTTGGTTCCTTGTTGGAACATGGACATGTTGTTCCTTGTTGGAACATGTTTACTTGTGGGGATATCACAATATCTCTTATTTTAATTAATGCATCTATATACTTGGTAAAGGGTGGAAGCTCGGCCTTATGCCTGGTGTTTTGTTCCACTCTTGCCACCCTAGTTTCCGTCATACCGGTGTTATGTTCCTTGATTTTGCGTTCCTTACACGGTTGGGTGATTTATGGGACCCCCTTGACAGTTCGTTTTGAATAAGACTCTTCCAGCAAGGCCCAACTTTGGTTTTACCATTTGCCACCTAAGCCTTTTCCCCCGGGTTTTCGCGAGCCCGAGGGTCATCTTTATTTTAACCCCCGGGCCAGTGCTCCTCTGAGTGCTGGTCCAAACTAGAGCACCGTGCGGGACCGTCCCTAGGCAACTTGGGTCACGTTGGTACCTGTACGCTTCGCTTATCCGGTGTGCCCTAAGAACGAGATATGTGCAGCTCCTATCGGGATTTGTCGGCACATTCGGGCGGCTTTGCTGGTCTTGTTTTATTACTGCCGAAATGTCTTATAGTCCGGGATTCCGAGACTGATCGGGTCTTCCCGGTAGAAGGAATATCCTTCGTTGACCGTGAGAGCTTATAATGGGCTAAGTTGGGACACCCCTGCAGGGTATTATCTTTCGAAAGCCGTGCCCGCGGTTATGAGGCAGATGGGAATTTGTTAATGTCCGGTTATAGAAAACCCGAAGTTGACCTTAATTAAAACACATCAACCGCGTGTGTAACCGTGATGGTCTCTTCTCGGCGGGGTCCGGGAAGTGAACACGTTGTTGGAGTTATGTCTGACGTAGGTTGTTCTAGGATCACTTCTTGATCACTTCTAGCTTCACGACCGTGCTTTGCCGAGTGGGCCAAGAGATACCTCTCCGTCATATGGAGTGACAAATCCCAGTCTCGATTCGTGCCAACCCAACAGACACTTTCGGAGATACCTGTAGTGCACCTTTATAGCCACCCAGTTACGTTGTGACGTTTGGTACACCCAAAGCACTCCTACGGTATCCGGGAGTTGCACAATCTCATGGTCTAAGGAAATGATACTTGACATTAGAAAAGCTCTAGCAGACGAACTACATGATCTTGTGCTATGCTTAGGATTGGGTCTTGTCCATCACATCATTCTTCTAATGATGTGATCCCGTTATCAATGACATCCAATGTCCATAGTCAGGAAACCATGACCATCTATTGATCAACGAGCTAGTCAACTAGAGGCTCACTAGGGACATGTTGTGGTCTATGTATTCACACGTGTATTACGATTTCCGGATAACACAATTATAGCATGAACAATAAACAATTATCATGAACAAGGAAATATAATAATAACCATTTTATTATTGCCTGTAGGGCATATTTCCAACACACATATGCTTCACAAGATCACTGAGTAGTTGTGGCGTGATGATCTCAAAGATTCTGATGCATCTGCATAAAGTTTATAAGCCGTTTTGCATCTTGATCTTTGAGGATATGGACTTGTTCTCCACGCACTTCATAACCATTGGTTTGGGCTACAACATCACCCTCAACTTCGACATTTATATTGTGCAAAATAACACAATATGTCGTCAGCTGCCACAAAGTTTCTGATTCCCACATCATTGTAGCTCCATGAATAGTTCATGAACGAGCTTGAAGCACTCCAAATGCCCTCTCCACATCCTTCTTAGTTGCTTCCTGCATTGTTGCAAGTGAATTTGTTTGTTGCCTTGTGGTTCGGATATGGTCTTCACAAACGCAACTCACTAAGGATAGATGCCATCGGCAAGATAGTATCCCATGTTGTAGTCACGGCCATTGATAGTGTAGTTGCACAGCGGCAATTCTTCATTACAAAGCCTCCTGAAAATGAAGATCGTTGAAGCACGTTGATATCGTTGTGATAATCCGGCATTCCAAAGAAAGCATGCCAGGTGTATAAGTCATGTGATACCACTGCTTCCAGTGTGATGGTGGCCTCTTTGGTGTTACCTTGATACATTTCACGCAAACCTTTGGGTCAGTTCTTCCATTGCCAATGCATGCAATCAATTGATCCAAGCACTCCTCGAAATCCTCTTGCCTCTCCAATAGCCAACAACTTTTATGTGTCCCGCACATTTGGTTCTTTTAGACACTCAGCTCCAAACACCTGCACGGCACGGGCAAACCTGGCAGTAGTCTTCAGGCATATGCTCTCCCCCATCCGGACCATCTCACCAATGGCATCGACGACAGTACCAAGTGTAAGCATCCTCAGAGTATTTCTGCATTTTTTCTTAGTGGAGGAAGAAAGATGGCCGCAACAATCCCTTGTGAGCTGGAAGTAGTCGTCGTGTGCCTTCACTCCCTCCACAACACGCAAAAACAATGTTTGCGCATACAGAAACGACGACGAAACCATGGATCATCTGTGAAAGTTGGGTCTGGACCAAAGTAGTCCTTGTACACTAGCTGTGGTCCAGAGACCCTATCCCGATTGATCACTCTTTTCCCTTTCATTGAGCCCTTAAAGTTGAGAATATGCTCCACCTGCCGTTCCATTCCCTCTTGCATGCTCATGAGCATGATCATGTTTGACTCTTCGTCTGAATTCCATGAAACGAAGAACTCATCTTCAATCATTTTATCAAACTACATCGGTCCATACCCCTTGTCTGATGAAACACTAGAATCCATCATTTTTCCTACGAATAAATCACAGAAAATCGGGACGAACAATGTGTCGAACACACAGAGCGCAAGGGGCAACCCAAAAGTTGTTGAACGTACTGTGGTGATGTCCGGCCCGGGCCGGCAACAAAGTCCACAGAGGCAGCACGATAGAGAGGACTGTAGTACCAGTGCTGGCGGCGCTAAGGCTCGGAACGGCGTCGAAGCAAGGGTGGCGGCGGAGCTAGAAGACGTCCAGTGTGAAGGAGGAGAAAGAGAGGAGAGAGCAAATGCAATCGGTGGGTTAAGGGTGATGAATTTGGTGCAATTTATGATGGGGTCGGAGTGTCGAGTCCGACGTTGCAGACGCGCCTGGTCACGCACGAGCCTCCTTATATCCGCCCTACATTATGGCTGGATACGAGGGGCGTCGGTCAGCCCAGGGTTTGAGGCCCGTTTAAGGCGCCCGTCTATGTCAGAATTTTCACCGGTTAGTAACCAAGGCGTCCACCCGGACATTTGGGAGAGAAGATAAGACGCCCGCCTGTATATGCTCTAAAGGCTTCACAAAACAGTTCCAACAAGGAATACGAGCGTCACTGTCGCATGTGAGATCAAAGCTAATGCACCATCGCCAAACCATAGCCGCCAATAATTCAGCGAATGTCATCCTTGGTGCTGTTTGCAGTTTGCTTGCATGGTGTTGGGTTCTTGGTACTCACCAAGACCCTATGATTTCATTTTTGATATTTTTTTTTCCGTGAACATGCGGAGATCTTCGTACATATATGTTAAGATCGCAAACAAGTGCATTTGCAATAATTTGTATGAGAACGATGGCATTTCACCGCAAGACTGCCTATTCCTTCTGTTCCTAAATACTAGTATATAATGCATATTAGTTTTTCAAAAAGTCAAATATTATCGATGTTTGACCAAGTTTATAGAAATATACATAAGGATATATAACACTAAATAAATATAATATATAAATATATTTCATGTTGAATCTAGGCATTGATATTTTTGTCTAAAATGATTAAAGTGTTGACAAATTTAATACACCTTATATTTAGAAAGGAAGGGAGTTGAATATTACCCTTTCACTATTTACAGTTATTGTGAATCTTGTCGATGACCGCCGATGGGAGGAGAGTGATGTTCTCAAAGACCTGTCGGTTCCTCTCCGGCTAAAAGGAGTGAAGCGTGCAGATAATTACCGAGTTCACCTCCTTGCAAAGTTATGACGTGGTTGACGAATTGTGGAAGATTTTGCCATACATCGTGCTTGTTTCAAAATTTCCCAGTTAGCATGATTATTGTGGGCGTGACCGTCTTTTCTCGAATGACTAGGATTTTGGGTGGGTCAGCAACAAATTCTTGACCGAATGGGGGCGGTTGGGTGAAAATTGTGCAACCCACGGTTACGGTTAAAAAATAAATAGATTGTGCAACCCAAGCCACTCCCCATCGTCCCGTTCAGCTCGCGAAAGAAGAGAGCAGAGAGGTGAGACCAGTCCGAAAATCCAACCGGAGACTTCAAGAAATGGAAGCCGCCGGCCCACCAACGCAGCCGCCGGCGCCGCACCCATTGGTGGCTCCGCTGTCGTTTCTGCTGGGCAAGTGGCGCGGGGAGGGCGAGGGAACCTTCCCCTCCATCGCCCCGTTCCGCTACGGCGAGGAGATCCTCTTCTCCCACCACCCTTCCAAGGTACACCGCCGTCTCCCGGCCGTATGCGTCCCTTCCGCGGCAGAAACTTTGCCTTCGGTTGGCCGATTCTTAGAGCTTTTCATGCCTTTGCCTGACTCGGCGCGGGTGCGCGCAGCCGGTGATCTCGTACACGCAGAGGACGTGGAAGGCGGCGTCCGGCGACCCGATGCACGCCGAGAGTGGGTACTGGCGGCCCCGCCCCGACGGCTCCGTCGAGGTGGTCATCGCCCAGAGCACAGGCCTCACCGAGGTCCAGGTGTGTTCGTACTGACTGCCCATTGAGTTCTTGCAAGCATAGTTCTGTCTGATGCTAGATTGAGTATGGTATGCATTTTGGAGGCAGCTGCAAATGGCAACTCTGTTTGGGTATTGCCTGTTGGTATTCGTTATAGGCCATCGCAAATTCGCAATCCCAGTTTATAATTTGCACGGCAGGTGTCTGCATACTGCAGTTATATTGTTCATATCTGAAGATTCTGAACTGGATACTGAACAACATTCTAGCATAGTTGCTTGCAACAGTAAGTGGGTTAATTATCCTTATCTCACCTGCTAAGCTGCGCAAAGAAGGGGCAAAGGAGCATTGATGTCATTGCAATATTAATATTGATTTATGTGGAGTTGTGTTGATCTCTTATGTACTCCCTTGGTACCATAATATAAGACGTTTTTGCAGTTAAATTTGAACTGCAAAAACGTCTTATATTATGGTACCGAGGGAGTGGAATAGAAAGGAATGTGATATACAAATAGGAAGTGAGTTGACGCCTGCAATATTTGGATCCTTTAATATTGCAAAGAATAAATGGCACAGAACTATAGTTATTATGTCAAAATTTATCAGAAAACTAACAAATACCTTTAATATTTTTACAAAACTATACCAAAGTATATTTTAAATTTACATTTTAAAGATGAAAGTGTAGTTTTTGTCACTGTGAAATATCTGCTTGAAGTTAAATGTGTATTTATGTTTTAATTTTGACTAAAGATAGTGTAGGCTTGAGATATTCACTCTCTTTGCAAATTCGTTGCAACTGGTGGCTCCTTTTTTCCTTTATTTTCGCTAAACAACTGTTAATTGAAATACCAAAAACTAGCACTGGAGGCTTGCTGATAAATGATAAATAGAGAGGGCACATCCAAACAATAGTACTCGCAAGGCCATAAATACAGGAAAAAAGGAGCCACCAGTTGTTTTGTGAGAGCTAAAGGTACTCGCAAGTACTCGCAAGGGCACATCCAAACAATAGTGGTCATCTTATATAAGTTGCTTATAGGGCCAAAGGTACTCGCAAGGCCATAGCTCATAACTCACGCAGGCATTGTAAGAATTAGGTTTTATCGGAGTGTGATTTATATCACTAAGCAAAACAAGTTTTTTTTGTGAGAACTAAAAAAATTGGTGTGTTACTTTAGTTATTTATATTTCTTTATTTTAGTTAAACTGTTATTTGTTGCCACAACTTTGCTTCTAAAATGCAGACAGGTCCATATGATAGTGAAAAGAAAACAGTGACACTCCAAAGCGAACTTATTGGCAATGCAGCAAAGGTACTTCTCCTAGGACGATTATATATGATGTCTCTTATTATCATCTATTTCGACTATCTTTATTACTATGCCACATGATGTTCTGAAGGTCAATTTTAATTTGACTATGTGACAATGTTTTTTGTTTTTGCATTCAGCCTACCATGGGCTAATATTTGTCAAAATAGTTTAGGTACTTTTGTTGTTACTTAATCTGACTCTTAAGTTGGATGGGATGTGTATTTTGTTTTCTGCGAATCAGGATGGGATGATGTTGCTCATCTGTCCAGGTGATGAACTCACGATATACTCCCTCCGTCCCAAAATAAGTGACTCAACTTTACACTAATTTCCCAAAGCTAGTGTAAAGTTGAGTCAGTTATTTTGGGACGGAGGGAGTACTAAGCTTTTATCTCGTCTTCTATGAGCTAATAGAAATTTATATTTGCACCCATATATCTATATTTAACAAGGGATAAATCTACATGTAAAGTTTCTGAACTCTGGAAACAGTGCCCTGCTTCCATCTGCAGTTGTCTTGTTTGTTTAAAACTCAGAAACTATGACACTTAGATCTGTTTTTGTGTTCATGAACCGAAGTAGGAGGGGTATTGACTCATCTTGCTGGCGGCACTTTATTGTATTTTTTTGTCATAGATTTGCAACACTCAAGTCTCGACCATCATGTACAATGTCTTTCCATTTTAGAGTTGCTAAACTTCATAGGAAGGTCATCTTCAGGGTTATCCACTCGCTTACGGACTCTTGCAGCCACCTAAGTTGCCTGAATCTCCTAAGAAATCTTGTATAATTTTGTCAGGTGAAGCAGATCACGAGGGCTTTTCAGGTGGTGGATGGGGAGCTCTCGTACGTCGTTCAGATGGCAACAATCACAAACAGTCTACAGCCGCATCTGAAAGCGCTTCTCAAGAGGATCTGAGCAATCTCCTTGGGTGGGATTGCGGTAACATACCGTATCTAAAGCTCCAGATTCTTTGGGAAACTTAAAGCTCAACTAATAAGGAGCTTCTATTTATTATTTGCGAGGACATGAAAACCTATCATTTGCTGGAATCTGAAGATTATTCAGGGCTTACACAACATTCCGTATAAGCTTTATGAGCGTCAGCTGTGTAACGCACAGCAAACTCATGTGAAAGAAACTACAAAATCATAACATCTGCAAAAATAGCATTAATGAAATGGAACATGAAGTTTCTGCATGCACCCATGGAAAATTTGCAGAAACTGTTTTTTGGGATTAAAAACAACAACAATGTTTCAAAAAGGGTTTTTTTTAAAGGGGGGCGCTACGCGTCCCACGGATGATCTGGAAAGATCGACCACCTCGCCGGCCGTTGGATGAAGTGAGAACGACCATTGGATCTCCCCATGTGAACCCCGTTGAAACCAGTGATTTGCAACAAGTCAATTGTTGCACTCAGTCTCTGTAACATGGGCCTTGTTGCAACAAAAAACGTTCTTTTCCATTTTCTTCTTCTGAAACACAACTCTCTTCATTGCAACAAAATTGTTGTTGCAAACCTCCTTTGCAACAGAACCTTTGTTGGAGAAACATCTCTGACTCTGAAAAAAAACATCTCTAGCTCGCGGCTCCTTGTTGCAATTGCAAAACAGGGTTGTTGCAAAAATAAAATAAGGAGGCATTATCCGACCATGAACAGGGGGAAAGAAGCATGTGATTTTGCCACCGCCGTTTGCAACACCTTTGCAGAAGCTAGTCGTAACTCCACCGCCGACGTCCAGCGGCCGGCACACAGCACCCCGGTGGCCGACTTGTAACACTAGGCCTTGACTGGCCACACCTCCGTCGAGCACGCAGCAACCCGACGGCTAAACCTCTCAACAATGGACATGGATGGGCGGCTTGGAGCGGCACACTTGCGGCTCATGGCAAATCCTGGAGCCGCTGCAAGTGAGAAGATCCAAGAAAGATTGAGAGGGGAAGAGATAAAGCGGCAACCTTGGGAGCGGCCGATCGGTTGATTCCAATCATTTCCTCTTTTTGTAAACACTTTTGAACATATCTTTCCAAGACATCCACAAATGAAACTTTGCATGTCAATAAAACATTCAACAATGTTTATAAAAAAACAGAATGTCTTGAATTTATTTCCAAAATTTTCAAAATTTTCTGCTCAACTGGGGTGCATTCCATAAGTTCACAATTTTAGAGATGCAACCAGCCCATCAGGATAAGTCCTAGACTTTGCACTATCAACATTTTCCTCCGGCAATGTTCATTCTCAATATCAGATGACAGATGCTCAGAGAGGTAGGGGGTGTTCAATCTCAATATCAGATGACAGATGCTCAGAGAGGAAGGGGGTGTTCGTGCATTCATGGGGTCAGTAAGCTTGTTTGCATCTATACTATGTTTAAAAGAAGAGTTCAAAATCTTATCATATAGATTGACTTGGGGTGCGGAGGGGTAGAGAGTGAGAGACGTGTCACAAAAATAGAAATAGATTGGCATAACGCATAACAGGCAACTGTAGGGACATACTTTCAAGTTTCAAAGATCCTAAAATCAGAACCAAAATTACTAACAGATATCCATCACTCGATAGCCAAAATACAGAGATTGTTAAGTCTTCACTCCACTACAGAACCCCTGGATTCCTCAAGACAACAGTAGTGCAATCATGCTTCGGTCTGCTCCCTCAAGCGACGGATCGTGCTCCTGACGGTGACTGCACTAGCAGTGCTGCAAAGACATATTGCGAAATTAGCATAAAACGATATGACAATGAAGAGGTCATCCAGAAGGAGCTCAGAACAGATGCATACTTCATGGTATAGGCGCCGCCAGCCTTGACCTTGCCACAGTCCTTGCATCCCCAAATTCCAACAGCTTTCCTCTTCACAGCAAACTGGTTATGATTCACAAGCAGAAAGCGTAGTTTTAGACAACCGAATGCAAGTTTCTATATATTTTCAGAAAAGAAACATATAGAAAACCAAATATATGCCACAAATTACTAGCATAACAAGAGTATGTAACATACTCCCTCCGTCCAAAAATACTTGTCATCAAAATGGATAAAAAGAGATGTATATAGAACTAAAATACGTCTAGATACATCCCTTTTATCCATTTTGATGACAAGTATTTCCGGACGGAGGGAGTATTAAATACAACTCCCTTTCTGTACCCATATTACTACAGTAGAATAAGCCTTTCATTATGATGATAACATGTACAATAAGATAAAAATGAAATTTTTGTATGATGAAACTACAATTAGAATGTAGACGATAAAACCAAATTCGACACCAAATTCTAATTGTAGTTTCATCATACAAATAACAAGATGAGAGGAATTACAGGGTAACGACATAACAAGATGAGAGGAATTTACGACTGACATAGCAAAACTATCACTGGGAGAGAAAAAACAGAGAAAGCGATACAAAATATCACATCAGGCATCAATAAATACACCCTCCATCCAGAAATACTTGTCGGAGAAATGGATGTATCTAGACGTATTTTAGTTCTAGATGCATCTATTTTTATCCATTTATGCAACAAATAATTCAAGACGGAGGGAGTATGACGGTGCATGGAAAGGTTAGTCAGTGTGCCATACTACCCCAGTAAACAACAGCAGTTCATACATAGCAGATAGCATTCACACAATGCACTGTGTTACCAAGTAGGTGACAGAAGACATACCTTCCCACAGAATTCACAGAAGTACTTGGAGTGCTGAGACACCTCCATCTTCTTGATCTGCTTACGCAAACTGGCACCGTACCTGGTACCTATAACATTGCAAGGGCTAATTTGAGGACAGGGCAGAAGCGCATAAACAGGTAAATGAGCAAAATGTTACAAGCGCATACCATACTTCCCGACGATTCCGGCCTTCTTGGTGCGCTTCGTCTGAGTAGACATTGCAAAACAACAAATTACACAACAGCATAATAAAAATGAACATTATGATATAGTCAGTGAAGCAAATGCTAATGCACATTTAACATCGAATTTGGGCAATTGATTAACTTCGGACGTGGAAAGCTTAACATCAACGAAACACTAATACATTAGATAACGAAAATGTTCTGATATTACATCCAGTTTGTATCATTCCCCCAACAAAATATCATACGCTTCACTCAAACCACTTGGGCAGATGGCTTTCCCCCTGCTATTCTACCTTACTAGCCACAAGCCCACAACACCATGTCAGTGCAGATTTTGTACACCAAGGGACTGGTTGAGTACCTGCGAAGTATCGTAATACACCTAGGTTCTGAGCGAATTGAAGAACACATCGATTGGCCCAGAGGAAGTTTGCATACAAAGCACGAAGCACAACTCAGGGCTAACACGAGTGGTCGAAAGGGAGGAGCTCGAGAGAGCTCAACATATCAGTAACACACAATCGAATTGTTGAATCATGATTTCGCACCTAGAAACACTACGATCTTGCAGGATGGATCCTAAGAAATACCGCATCCAAGACTGAAACGTGTTTCACTGTCGTAAGAGCTTGCCGAGAAAGGAAGTACGAGAGGAACGTACCATCTCGGCGGCGGGTAGCAGGAGGCGGCTGCGGCGGCGTAGGCGGGGAGATGGCGGCGCGCGTGCGAGGGCTCGGGCAGGGGGCGCTAGAGGGGAGCTTATATATCGGAGGCTAGGGTTTCCGTGGAAGTGGGCCTTCGACGGCTGGACTATTACATGTGGGCTGGGTCAAGTGGATAGATAGGTGGGCTTATCACACTCCAGGTAGGTGGTAGTACAGAGTGGGCTTTCTTCACTCGGTTAGAAAAATTAGTTTTTCTTTTAGCGGGAAAGATTCTTTTTCTTAGAAAAACAAAATTGTATGTTAACATATTCGTACCCGAGCCCCTAAAAAGTCAAAGTCCAGATAAATGTTGATTCCATAGCTTGCATGCACTTTGTTTTGTGTTTGTGTCTTTGTTTGTCGCATATGTGATATCAATTAAATGTGTCAACTATAGCTCTTTCAAATACGCTAAACGTGCTACAGATCAAATATGTTCTTTCAGACTTTCAGTTGCTACCCCTTGTCCTGCAGCCATGAGGAAATGACCTCGATAGAATGTGGGGAGCTCGACCATGGCAAGAAGCTAAACAGATGCATAAATAATCGTGGCATGATTCCCTGTCGTGCAGGAGCCACCCATCTGTGGATGTGTGGTGGTGCGCAAAGCGGGTTTTAGAAAACCATCTTCCTGTTCTCAGGACCGTGACCTAGAGTATATAGAGGAGCACTATGGCCCGTTATGGTCCATTCCTTCCCCTCCCCGCCGCCGCAGTAACCCTAGTTCATTCCTACCCAAACCTCTCCCTCATATCTTCTGGGTTCGGAAAGATCTCCTTGCAACTAGGGAATTTACTCGTTCTGATTGTCACCCTGCTATCCTGTGATTATCTGATCCTACTCCAAAAGAGATCCACGTTCCGTGTGAAGGGATTGGTCCGGGATCACGCTCGTTTGCTGAAGTTGTGAAACAAGGTGTGGGTATGGCTGAGCGTCGTCCTTCTAGATCCAACTCCAGGGCAACATCTCAACGAGGCCCTGCCCAGCGTGCCCCAGCCCTCGTGCAGCGTAGGCAAGCTTCTGCTCCATCTGGTAAGGACCCTATGCCTGCACAGAAATCCAAATCTACTACATCTACAACAACGTCCTCTCAAGTTCCTGCGTCTCAAGCTGTAGATGGTGAGGTAGAGCAAGTGTTAGACCCCAGGTATAAGGATATAATATGCTTCAATTGTGGAGGGCATGGTCACTATGTTGGGAACTGTGTGAAAACCAAAGCTTACTTCATTTGCCAACAGAATCATAATGTCAACAACTGTGCTGCTTGGGCCAAGTTCCAACCCTCTGCTACTTTCTTTGGGAGTGGTGCTAGTGGATTAGGTTTCTACCATGTGGATGTCCCTGTTGTTGGAAATATGCCCTAGAGGCAATAATAAAATGGTTATTACTATATTTCCTTGTTCATGATAATTGTCTATTGTTCATGATATAATTGTATTAACCGAAAACCGTAATACATGTGTGAATACATAGACCACAACATGTCCCTACTAAGCCTCTAGTTGACTAGCTCGTTGATCAATAGATGGTTATGGTTTCCTGACCATGGACATCGGATGTCGTTGATAACGGGATCGCATCATTAGGAGAATGATGTGATGGACAAGACCCAATCCTAAGCATATCACAAGATCGTGTAGTTCGTTTGCTAGAGCTTTTTTAATGTCAGGTATCATTTCCTTAGACCATGAGATTGTGCAACTCCCGAATACCGTAGGAGTGCTTTGGGTGTATCAAACTTCACAACGTAACTGGGTGTCTATAAAGGTGCACTACAGGTATCTCCGAAAGTGTCTGTTGGGTTGGCACGAATCGAGACTGGGATTTGTCGCTCTGTATGACGGAGAGGTATCCCTGGGCCCACTCGGTAATGCATCATCATAATGACCTCAGTGTGACTAAGGAGTTAGCCACGGGATCATGTGTTACAGAACGAGTAAAGAGACTTGCCGGTAACAAGATTGAACGAGGTATGAGGATACCGACGATCGAATCTCAGGCAAGTAACATATCGATGGACAAAGGGGATTGTATACGGGATTGAATGAATCCCCGACATCGTGGTTCATCCGATAAGATCATCGTGGGACATGTGGGAGACAACATGGGTATCCAGATCCCGTTGTTGGTTATTGGCTGGAGAGATGTCTCGGTCATGTCTGCATGGTTTCCGAACCCATAGGGTCTACACACTTAAGGTTTGGTTGCCGAAGGTTGCTCGGAGTCCCGGATGAGATCCCGGACGTGATGAGGAGTTCCGAAATGGTCCCGAGGTAAAGATTTATATATGGGAAATCCAGTTTCAGTCGCCGGAATGGTTTCGGGGGTTATCGGTATTGTACCGGGACCACCGAAAGGTGTCCAGGGGTCCACCGGGTGGGGCCACCTGACCGGGAGGACTTGGTGGGCTGAATATGGGTGGGAACCAGCCCCCTAGTGGGCTGGTGCGCCCCCCAAGGGCCCAAGGCGCCTAGGGTTGGAAACCCTAGGGGGAGGGGGCGCCTCCCACCTGCTTTGGTGGGCAAGTTTCCCCTCGTGGCCGCCGCCCCCCATCTAGATGGATCTAGGGGGCCGGACCCCTCTACCCTTCCCCTATAAATAGTGGAGGGTGGGAGGGCTGCAGTACCCCTTCCCCTGGCGCAGCCCCTCCCTCCTCCAACACCTCCTCCTCCTCTGTAGTGCTTGGCAAAGCCCTGCAGGAGAACCGCAAGCTCCACTGATGTCTACTACACAACCTTCTTCTTGTAGATGTTGTTGGGCCTCAAAGTGCAGAGGTTTGTGGCACAGTAGCAATTTTACCTCAAGTGGATGGCCTAAGGTTTATCAATCTGTGGGAGGCGTAGGATGAAGATGGTCTCTCTCAAACAACCCTGCAACCAAATAACAAAGAGTCTCTTGTGTCCCCAACACACCCAATACAATGGTAAATTGTATAGGTGCACTAGTTCGGCGAAGAGATGGTGATACAAATGCAATATGGATGATAGATATAGGTTTTTGTAATCTGAAAATATAAAAACTGTAAGGTAGCAAGTGGTAAAAGTGAGCATAAACGGTATTGCAATGCTAGGAAACAAGGCCTAGGGTTCATACTTTCACTAGTGCAAGTTCTCTCAACAATAATAACATAATTGGATCATATAACTATCCCTCAACATGCAACAAAGAGTCACTCCAAAGTCACTAATAGCGGAGAACAAACGAAGAGATTATGGTAGGGTACGAAACCACCTCAAAGTTATTCTTTCCGATCAATCCATTGGGCTATTCCTATAAGTGTCACAAACAGCCCTAGAGTTCGTAGTAAAATAACATCTTAAGACACACATCAACCAAAACCCTAATGTCACCTAGATACTCCAATGTCACCTCAAGTATCCGTGGGAATGATTATACGATATGATCACACAATCTCAGACTCATCTATTCAACCAACACATAGAACCTCAAAGAGTGCCCCAAAGTTTCTACCGGAGAATCAAGACGAAAACGTGTGCCAACCCCTATGAATAGGTTCATGGGCGGAACCCGCAAGTTGATCACCAAAACATACATCAAGTGGATCAATAGAATACCCCATTGTCACCACGGGTATCCCACGCAAGACATACATCAAGTGTTTCAAATCATTAAAAGACTCAATCCGATAAGATAACTTCAAAGGGGAAAGTCAATCCATTACAAGAGAGTAGAGGGGAGAAACATCATAAGATCCAACTATAATAGCAAAGCTCGCGATACATCAAGATCGTATCACCTCAAGAACATGAGAGAGAGAGAGAGGGAGAGAGAGATCAAACACATAGCTACTGGTACATACCCTCAGCCCCGAGGGTGAACTACTCCCTCCTCGTCATGGAGAGCACCGGGATGATGAAGATGGCCACCGGTGAGGGTTCCCCCCTCAGGCAGGGTGCCGGAACAGGGTCCCGATTGCGTTTTGGTGGCTACAGAGGCTTGCGGCGGCGGAACTCCTTATCTATTCTGTTCCCCGAAGGTTTTAGGGTATATTGGTATATATAGGAGGAAGAAATACGTTAGGGGAGCCACAAGGGGCCCACGAGGGTGGAGGGCGCGCCCCCTGCCTCGTGCCTTCCTCGTTGCTTCCCTTACGTACACCCCAAGTCTTCTGGATTGCTTCCATTCCAACAATAACTCTCCCGAAGGTTTCATTCCGTTTGGACTCCGTTTGATATTCCTTTTCTGCGAAACACTGAAACAAGGGAAAAAACAGGAACTGGCACTGGGCTCTGGGTTAATAGGTTAGTCCCAAAAATAATATAAAAGTGTTTAATAAAGCCCATAAACATCCAAAACAGATAATATAATAGCATGGAACAATAAAAAATGATAGATACGTTGGAGACGTATCATCCACCACCACGCCGTCGTGCTACCGGAGTTCTCCCTCAACTTCTCCTCTCCCCTTGCTGGATCAAGAAGGAGGAGACGTCCCCGGGTTGTACGTGTGTTGAACGCGGAGGCGCCGTCCGTTCGGCGCTTGGATCGGATCTTCCGCAGTTTGAATCACCGCGAGTACGACTCCATCAACCGCGTTCTTGTAACGCTTCCGCTTGGCGATCTTCAAGGGTATGAAGATGCACTCCCTCTCTCTCTCGTTGCTAGCATCTCGTAGATTGATCTTGGTGACACGTAGGAAATTTTTGAATTATTACTACGTTCCCAATAGTGGCATCATGAGCTAGGTCTATGCGTAGATTCTATGCACGAGTAGAACACAAAGTAGTTGTGGGCGATGATTTGGTCAATTTGCTTATCGTTACTAGTCTTATCTTGATTCGACGGCATTGTGGGATGAAGCGGCCCGGACCGACCTTACATGTACTCTTACGTGAGACTAGTTCCACCGACAAACATGCACTTGATGCATAAGGTGGCTAGCGGGTGACTGTCTCTCCCACTTTAGTCGGATCGGATTCGATGAAGAGGGTCCTTATGAAGGGTAAATAGCAATTGGCATATCACCATTGTGGCTTTTGCGCAGGTAAGAAATATTCTTGCTAGAAACCCATAGCAACCACGTAAAACATGCAACAACAATTAGAGGGTGTCTAACTTGTTTTTGCAGGGTATGATATGTGATGTGATATGGCCAAAAGGATGTGATGAATTATATATATGTGATGTATGAGATTGATCATGTTCTTGTAATAGGAATCACGACTTGCATGTCGATGAGTATGACAACCGGTAGGAGCCATAGGAGTTGTCTTAATTTATTGTATGACCTGTGAGTCAATGTGAACGCCATGTAATTACTTTACTTTATTGCTAACCGTTAGCCATAATAGTAGAAGTAATAGTTGGTGAGACAACTTCATGTAGGCACGATGATGGAGATCATGGTGTCATGCCCGTGACGAAGGTGATCATGCCGCGCCTCGAAGATGGAGATCAAAGGCGCAAGATGATATTGGCCATATCATGTCACTTTATGATTTGCATGTGATGTTTGTCAAGTTTACATCTTATTTGCTTAGAACGACGATAGCATAAAATAAGATGATCCTGAAGGAAATATGCCCTAGAGGCAATAATAAAGTTGTTATTTATATTTCCTTATATCATGATAAATGTTTATTATTCATGCTAGAATTGTATTAACCGGAAACTTAGTACATGTGTGAATACATAGACAAACAGAGTGTCCCTAGTATGCCTCTACTTGACTAGCTCGTTAATCAAAGATGGTTAAGTTTCCTAGCCATAGACATGTGTTGTCATTTGATGAACGAGGTCACATCATTAGAGAATGATGTGATGGACAAGACCCATCCGTTAGCTTAGCACTATGATCGTTTAGTTTATTGTTGTTGCTTTCATCATGACTTATACATGTTCCTCTAACTATGAGATTATGCAACTCCCGAATACTGGAGGAACACCTTGTGTGCTATCAAACGTCACAACGTAACTGAGTGATTATAAAGATGCTCTACAGGTGTCTCCAAAGGTGTTTGTTGTGTTGGCATAGATCTAGATTAGGATTTTTCACTCCGTGTATCGGAGAGGTATCTCCGGGCCCTCTCGGTAATGCACATGATCACTCCATGTACCGAAGTTTGTTTAAAGTCCCGGATGAGATCACGCACATGACGAGGAGTCTCGAAATGGTCGAGACATAAATATTCATATATTGGAAGGTTACATTCGGACACCAAAATGGTTCGAGTTGTTTCGGATGAGTTTCGGAGTACCGGGGGTTACCGGACCCCCCTGGTAGTTATTGGGCCTCACGGGCCTAGTGGTGGAAGAGAGGAGGCAGGCCAGGGAGTGGCGTGCGCCCCCTAGCCCAAACCGAATTGGACTACGGTTGGGCGGGCGCCCCCCTTTCCTTCTCTCCTCCTCCTCCTCCCCCTTCTCCTTGTGGGAATAGGAAGGGGGCGAATCCTACTTGGAGTAGGACTCCCCCCCTTGGGCGCTCCACACCTTGGCCGGTCTCCTCCTCCCTCCCCCCTTTATATACGTGGGAGGGTGAAGGAAATATGCCCTAGAGGTAATAATAAAGTTATTATTTATTTCCTCATATCATGATAAATGTTTATTATTCATGCTAGAATTGTATTAACCGGAAACATAATACATGCGTGAATACATAGACGAACATAGTGTCACTAGTATGCCTCTACTTGACTAGCTCGTTGATCAAAGATGGTTGAGTTTCCTAGCCATAGACATGAGTTGTCATTTGATTAACGGGATCACATCATTAGGATAATGATCTGATTGACTTGACCCATTCCGTTAGCTTAGCACTTGATCGTTTAGTTTACTACTATTGCTTTCTTCATGACTTATACATGTTCTATAAGTACGAGATTATGCAACTTCCGATTACCGTAGGAACACTTTGTGTGCTACCAAACGTCACAACGTAACTGGGTGATTATAAAGGTGCTCTACAGGTGTCTCCGATGGTACTTGTTGAGTTGGCATAGATCGAGATTAGGATTTGTCACTCCGATTGTCGGAGAGGTATCTCTGGGCCCTCTCGCTAATGCACATCACTATAAGCCTTGCAAGCAATGTGACTAATGAGTTAGTTGTGGGATGATGCATTACGGAACGAGTAAAGAGACTTACCGATAACGAGATTGAGCTAGGTATTGAGATACCGACGATCGAATCTCAGGCAAGTAACATACCGATGACAAAGGGAATAACGTATGTTGTTATGCGGTTTGACCGATAAAGATCTTCGTAGAATATGTTGGAAACCAATATGAGCATCCAGGTTCCGCTATTGGTTATTGACCGGAGACATGTCTCGGTCATGTCTACGTAGTTCTCGAACCCGTAGGGTCCGCACGCTTAAAGTTCTGTGACGATCGGTATTATGAGTTTTTGTGTTTTCATGTACCGAAGGTAGTTCGGAGTCCCGGATATGATCACGGACATGA
The DNA here is from genome assembly GCA_032464435.1 of Aegilops umbellulata. Taxonomy (NCBI): domain Eukaryota; kingdom Viridiplantae; phylum Streptophyta; class Magnoliopsida; order Poales; family Poaceae; genus Aegilops; species Aegilops umbellulata. The sequence goes on along the minus strand of CP136056.1, from coordinate 335,927,538 downwards.
CGGGGAGTCTCGAAATGGTCGAGACATAAAGATTGATATATTGGACGACTATGTTCGGACACCGGAAGTGTTTCGGGAGGTTTCGGACATATACCGGAGTACCGGGGGTTACTGGAACCCCCCGGGGGATGTAATGGGCCTACTGGGCCTTAGTGGAGAAGAGGAGGGGCGGCCAGGGCAGGCCACACGCCCCCTCCCCCACTAGTCGGAATTGGACAAGGAGGGGGGCGGTGCCCCCTTTCCTTCCCCTCTCTCTCCTCCTTCCCCCTTCTCCTACTCCTACTAGGAAAGGAGGAGACGGGAGTAGGACTTCCCCCTTGGAGCGCCCTCCTCCTTGGCCGTCCGCCTCCCCTAGCTCCTTTATATATGGGGGCAGGGGGCACCCCATAGACACAACAATTGATCTGTTGATCTCTTAGCCGTGTGCGGTGCCCCCCTCCACCATAATCCACCTCGGACATATCGTAGTGGTGCTTAGGCGAAGCCCTACGTTGGTAGCTTCATCAACATTGTCACCATGATGTCGTGCTGACGAAACTCTCCCTCGAGCTCTACTGGATCGTGAGTTCGTGGGACGTCACTGAGCTGAACGTGTGCTGAACGCGGAGGTGCCGTACATTCGGTACCGAGGATCGGTCGATCGTGAAGACGTACGACTACATCAGCCGCGTTGTCATAACGCTTCTGCTTAACGGTCTACGAGGGTATGTGGACGACACTCTCCCCTCTCGTTGCTATGCATCACCATGATCTTGTGTGTGCGTAGGAAATTTTTGAAATTACTACGTTCCCCAACAGAGGGGGGCACCCCAAAGACACACAAGTTGATATTTTAGCCATGTGCGGTGCCCCCCTCCACAGTTACACACCTCGGCCATATAGTCATAGTGCTTAGGTGAAGCCCTGCGCCGGTAACTTCATCATCACCGTCACCACATCGCCGTGCTGACGGAACTCCCCCTCGGCCTCAACTGGATCAAGAGTTCGAGGGACGTCACCGAGCTGAACGTGTGCTGATCATGGAGGTGTCGTGCATTCGGTACATGGATCGGTTGGATCGCGAAGACGTTCGACTACATCAATCGTGTTACTAAACGCTTCCGCTTTCGGTCTACGAGGTTACGTGGACACACTCTCCCCGCTCGTTGCTATGCTTCTCCTAGATAGATCTTGCGTGATCGTAGGCAATTTTTTTGAAATACTACGTTCCCCAACAGTGGCATCCGAGCCAGGTCTATGTGTAGATGTTATATGCATGAGTAGAACACAAAGAGTTGTGTGCGATAATAGTCATACTGCTTACCAACATGTCATACTTTGATTCGGCGGTATTGTTGGATGTAGCAGCCCAGACCGACATTACATGACCGCGTTCATGAGACTGGTTCTACCGCCGTGCTTCGCACACAGGTGGCTAGTGGGTGTCTGTTTCTCCATCTTTAGTTGAATCGAGTTTGACTACGCCCGGTCCTTGTTGAAGGTTAAAACAGCACGCTTGACGAAAAATTGTTGTGGTTTTGATGCGTAGGTAAGAACAGTTCTTGCTAGAAGCCCGTAGCAGCCATGTAAAACTTGCAACAACAAAGTGGAGGACGTCTAACTTGTTTTTGCAGGGCTTGCTGTGATGTGATATGGTGAAGACGTGATGATATATAAATTGTTGTATGAGATGATCATGTTTTGTAAAAGTTATCGGCAACTGGCAGGAGCCTTATGGTTATCGCTTTTATTGTATGAAATGCAATCACCATGTAATTGCTTTACTTTATCACTAAGCGGTAGCAATAGTCGTAGAAGCAATAGTTGGCGAGACGACAATGATGCTTCGATGGAGATCAAGGTGTCAAGCCGGTGACGATGGTGATCATGACGGTGCTTTGGAGATGGAGATCAAAGGCACAAGATGATGATGGCCATATCATATCACTTATATTGATTGCATGTGATGTTTATCCTTTATGCATCTTATTTTGCTTAGTAGGGTGGTAGCATTATAAGATGATCTCTCACTAAATTTCAAGGTATAAGTGTTCTCCCTGAGTATGCACCGTTGCGACAGTTCGTCGTGCCGAGACACCATGTGATGATCGAGTGTGATAAGCTCTACGTTCACATACAACGAGTGCAAGCCAGTTTTGCACACGCAGAATACTTGGGTTAAACTTGACGAGCCTAGCATATGCAGGTATGGCCTCGGAACACTGAGACCGAAAGGTCGAGCGTGAATCATATAGTAGATATGATCAACATAGTGATGTTCACCATTGAAAACTACTCCATCTCACGTGATGATCGGACATGGTCTAGTTGATATGGATCACATGATCACTTAGATGATTAGAGGGATGTTTATCTAAGTGGGAGTTCTTAAGTAATATGATTAATTGAAGTTTAATTTATCATGAACTTAGTACTTGATAGTATTTTCCATGTCTATGTTGTTGTAGATAAATGGCCCGTGCTACTGTTCCGTTGAACTTTAATGCGTTCCTAGAGAAAGCTAAGTTGAAAGATGATGGTAGCAACTACACGGGCTGGGTCCGTAACTTGACGATTATCCTCATTTCTGCACAGAAGAATTACGTCCTAGAAGCACCGCTAGGTGCAAGACCTGCTGCAGGAGCAACGTCGAACGTTATGAACGCCTGGCAGAGCAAAGCTGATGACTACTCGATAGTTCAGTGTGCCATGCTTTACGGCTTAGAACCGGGACTTCAACAACGTTTTGAACGTCATGGAGCATATGAGATGTTCCAGGAGTTGAAGTTAATATTTCAAGAAAATGCCCGGATTGAGAGATACGAAGTCTCCAATAAGTTCTACAACTGCAAAATGCAGGAGAATAGTTCTGTCAGTGAACATATACTCAAAATGTCTGGGTACCATAATCACTTGACTCAATTGGGAGTTAATTAATCTTCCGGTTGATAGTGTCATTGACAGAGTTCTTCAATCACTGCCACCAAGCTATAAAAGCTTCGTGATGAACTATAATATGCAAGGGACGGATAAGACAATTCCCGAGCTCTTCGCGATGCTAAAGGCTGCGGAGGTAGAAATCAAGAAGGAGCGTCAAGTGTTGATGGTTAACAAGACCACTAGTTTCAAGAAAAATGGTAAAGGGAAGAAGGGGAACTTCAAGAAGAACGGCAAGCAAGTTGCTGCTCAAGTGAATAAGCCCAAGTCTGGACCTGCCTGAGACTGAGTGCTTCTACTGCAAAGGGACTGGTCACTGGAAGCGGAACTGCCCCAAGTATATGGCGGATAAGAAGGATGTCAAAGTGAAAGGTATATTTGATATACATGTTATTGATGTGTACCTTACTAATGCTTGTAGTAGCGCCTGGGTACTTGATACTGGTTCTGTTGCTCATATTTGCAACTCGAAACAGGGGCTACGGATTAAGCGAAGATTGGCTAAGGACGAGGTGATGATGCGCATGGGAAATGGTTCCAAAGTCGATGTGATCGCCATCAGCACGCTACCTCTACATCTACCTTCGGGATTAGTTTTAGACCTGAATAATTGTTATTTGGTGCCAGCGTTAAGCATGAACATTATATCTGGATCTTGTTTGATGCGAGACGGTTATTCATTTAAATCAGAGAATAATGGTTGTTCTATTTATATGAGTAATATCTTTTATGGTCATGCACCATTGATGAGTGGTCTATTTTTGTTGAATCTCGATAGTAGTGATACACATATTCATAGTATTGAAGCCAAAAGATATAAGTTAATAATGATAGTGCAGCTTATAAAGCGCATGAAGAAACTCCATGCTAATGGGCTTTTGGAATCACTTGATGCTTGTGAACCATGCCTCATGGGCAAGATGACTAAGACTCTGTTCTCCGGAACATTGGAGCGAGCAACAGACTTGTTGGAAATAATACATACTGATGTATGCGGTCCGATGAGTGTTGAGGCTCACGGCGGGTATCGTTATTTTCTGACCTTCACAAATGATTTAAGAAGATATGGGTATATCTACTTGATGAAACATAAGTCTGAAACATTTGAAAAGTTCAAAGAATTTCAGAGTGAAGTGGAAAATCATCATAACAAGAAAATAAAGTTTCTACAATCTGATCGTGGAGGTGAATATTTGAGTTACGAGTTTGGTCTTCATTTGAAACAATGTGGAATAGTTTCGCAACTCACGCCACCCGGAACACCACAGCGTAATGGTGTGTTCGAATGTCGTAACCGCACTTTATTAGATATGGTGCGATCTATGATGTCTCTTACTGATTTACCACTATCGTTTTGGGGTTATGCTTTAGAGACGGCTGCATTCACGTTAAATAGGGCACCATCTAAATCCGTTGATACGACACCATATGAATGGTGGTTTGGCAAGAAACCCAAGTTGTCGCTTCTTAAAGTTTGGGGCTGCGATGCTTATGTGAAAAAGCTTCAAACCTGATAAGCTCTAACCCAAATCGGAGAAATGTGTCTTCATAGGATACCCAAAGGAGACTGTTGGGTACACCTTCTATCACATATATGAAGGCAAGATATTCGTTGCTAAGAATGGATCCTTTCTAGAGAAGGAGTTTCTCTCGAAAGAAGTGAGTGGGAGGAAAGTAGAACTTGATGAGGTAATTGTACCTGCTCCCTTATTGGAAAGTAGTTCATCACAAAAATCAGTTCCAATGATTCCTACACCAATTAGTGACGAAGCTAATGATGATGATCATGAAACTTCTGATCAAGTTACTACCGAAGCTCGTAGTTCAACCAGAGTAAGATCCGCACCAGAGTGGTATGGTAATCCTATTCTGGAGGTCATGTTACTTGACCATGACGAACCTATGAACTAGGAGCAAGCGATGATGAGCCCAGATTCCGCGAAATAGCTTAAGGCCATGAAATCTGAGATGTGATCCATGTATGAGAACAAAGTATGGAGTTTGGTTGACTTGCCCGCTGATCGGCATGCCATAGAGAATAAATGGATCTTCAAGAAGAAGACTGACGCTGATGGTAATGTTACCGTCTACAAAGCTCGACTTGTTGTGAAAGGTTTTTGACAAGTTCAAGGAGTTGACTATGATAAGACCTTCTCACCCGTAGAGATGCTTAAGTCTGTCTGAATCATGTTAGCAATTGCCGCATTTTATGATTATGAAATTTGGCAAATGGATGTCAAAACTGCATTCCTTAACGGATATCTTAAAGAAGAGTTGTATATGATGCAACCAGAAGGTTTTGTCGATCCAAAACGTGCTAACAAAGTGTGCAAGCTCCATCGATCCATTTATGGACTGGTGCAAGCAACTCGGAGTTGGAATATACGCTTTGATAGTGTGATCAAAGCATATGGTTTTATACAGACTTTTGGAGAAGCCTGTATTTACAAGAAAGTGAGTGGGAGCTCTGTAGCATTCCTGATATTATATGTGGATGGCATATTGTTGATCAGAAATGATACTGAATTTCTAGATAGCATAAAAGGATACTTGAATAAGAATTTTTCAATGGAAGACCTCGGTGAAGCTGCTTATATATTGGGCATCAAGATCTATAGAGATAGATCAAGACGCTTAATTGGACTTTCACAAAGCACATAACTTGATAAAGTTTTGAAGAAGTTCAAAATGGATCAAGCAAAGAAAGGGTTCTTGCCTGTGTTACAAGGTGTGAAGTTGAGTCAGACTCAATGCCTAACCACTGCAGAAGATAGAGAGAAAATGAAAGTCATCCCCTATGCTTCAGCCAAAGGTTCTATCATGTATGCAATGTTGTGTACCAGACTTGATGTGTGCCTTGCTATTATTTTAGCAGGAAGGTACCAAAGTAATCCAGGAGTGGGTCACTGGATAACGGTCAAGAACATCCTGAAATACCTAAAAAGGACTAAGGATATGTTTCTTGTTTATGGATGTGACAAAGAGCTCATCGTAAATGGTTACATCGGTGCAAGCTTTGACACTGATCCGGATGACTCTAAGTCACAAACCGGATACGTATTTATATTGAATGGTGCAGCTGTCAGTTGGTGTAGTTCTAAACAGAGCGTATTGGCGGGATCTACGTGTGAAGCGGAGTACCTAGTTGTTTCGGAAGCAGCAAATGAAGGAGTCTGGATGAAGGAGTTCATATCCGACCTAGGTGTCATGCCTAGTGCATCGGGTCCAATGAAAATCTTTTGTGACAATACTGGTGCAATTGCCTTGGCAAAGGAATCCAGATTTCACAAGAGAACCAAGCACATCAAGAGACGCTTCAATATGCGATCAAGTCAAGGAGGGAGACATAGAGATTTGCAAGATACATACGGATCTGAATGTTGTAGACCCATTGACGAAGCCTCTCTCACGAGCAAAGCATGATCAACACCAAGACTCCATGGGTGTTAGAATCATTACTATGTAATCTAGATTATTGACTCTAGTGAAAGTGGCAGGCTGAAGGAAATATGCCCTAGAGGCAATAATAAAGTTGCTATTTATATTTCCTTATATCATGATAAATGTTTATTATTCATGCTAGAATTGTATTAACCGAAAACTTAGTACATGTGTGAATACATAGACAAACAGAGTGTCCCTAGTATGCCTCTACTTGACTAGCTCGTTAATCAAAGATGGTTAAGTTTCCTAGCCATGGACATGTGTTGTCATTTGATGAACGCGATCACATCATTAGAGAATGATGTGATGGACAAGACCCATCCGTTAGCTTAGCACTATGATTGTTTAGTTTATTGTTGTTGCTTTCATCATGACTTATACATGTTCCTCTGACTATGAGATTATGCAACTCCCGAATACTGGAGGAACACCTTGTGTGCTATCAAACGTCACAACGTAACTGGTGATTATAAAGATGATCTACAGGTGTACCCAAAGGTGTTTGTTGGGTTGGCATAGATCGAGATTAGGATTTGTCACTCCGTGTATCGGAGATGTATCTCTGGGCCCTCTCAGTAATGCACATCACTATAAGCCTTGCAAGCAATGTGATTAATGAGTTAGTTATGGGATGATGCATTACGAAACAAGTAAAGAGACTTGCCCGTAACGAGATTGAACTAGGTATGATGATACCGACAATCGAATCTCGGGCAAGTAACATACCGATGACAAAGGGAACAACATATGTTGTTATGCGGTTTGACTGATAAAGATCTCTGTAGAATGTGTAGGAGCCAATATGAGCATCCAGGTTCTGCTATTGGTTATTGACCGGAGATGAGTCTCGGTCATGTCTACATAGTTCTCGAACCCGTACGGTCCGCATGCTTAACATTCCATGATTATTTGTATTATGATTATGTGATTTGATGTACTGAAGTTTGTTCAGAGTCCCGGATGAGATCACGGACATGACGAGGAGTCTCGACATGGTCGAGACATAAAGATTCATATATTGGACGGTTACACTCGGACACCGGAATGACTCGGGTCGTTTTGGATGAGTTTCGGAGTACCGAGGGTTACCGGAACCCCCCGGAAGTTATTGGGTCTCATGGGCCTAGTGGTGGTAGAGAGGAGGCAGGCCAGGGAGTGGCGCGTGCCCCCCCTAGCCCAAACCGAATTGGAGTTGGGTTGGGGGCCCGCCCCCCTTTCCTTCTCTTCTCCTCCTCCTTCCCCCCTTCTCCTTGTGGGAATAGGAAGGGGGGGGGCGAATCCTACTTGGAGTAGGACTCCCCCCCTTGGGCGCGCCACACCTTGGCCGGCCTCCTCCTTCCTCCCCCCTTTTATATACGTGGGAGGGGGCACCCCAAAGACACACAAGTTGATCTTTTAGATGTGTGCGTTGCCCCCTCCACAGTTACACACCTCGGTCATATTGTCGTAGTGCTTAGGCGATGCCCTGCGCCGGTAACTTCATCATTACCATCACCACGTCGTCGTGTTAATGGAACTCCCCCTCGGCCTCAACTGGATCTAGAGTTCGAGGGACTTCATCGAGCTGAACGTGTGCTGATCGCGAAGGTGCCGTGCATTCGGTACTTGGATCGGTTGGATCACGAAGACGTTCGACTACATCAACCGCGTTACTAAACACTTCCGCTTTCGGTCTACGAGGGTATGTGGACACACACTCCCCGCTCATTGCTATGCGTCTCCTAGATAGATGTTGCATGATCGTAGGCATTTTTTTTGAAATACTACGTTCCCTAACAGATCCATCACTAAAAAATTCAAGAAACGTGTTCCCCCTTACTGTGCACCGTTGTGAAGGTTCATTGTTTCGAAGCACCACGTGATGATCGGGTGTGATAGATTCTAACGTTCGCATACAACAGGTGTAAGCCAGATTTACACATGCGAAACACTTAGGTTGACATGAAGAGCCTAGCATGTACAGACATGGCCTCGGAACACAAGAGACCGAAAGGTCGAACATGAGTCGTATAGTAGATGAATCAACATGGAGATGTTCACCATTGATGACTAGTACGTCTCACGTGATGATCGGACACGGCCTAGTCGATTCAGATCATATATCACTTAGATGACTAGAGGGATGTCTATCTGAGTGGGAGTTCATTAAATAATTTGATTAGATGAACTTAGTTATCATGAACATAGTCCAAATTGTCTTTGCAAATTATGTTGTGGATTAATAGCTCATGGTTTTTGCTCCTTGTTTTAATACATTCTGTCGGTGTACTAAAGTAGGGGTACCTTAGTACCCCGAACTTGTGCACGGGCAGTAGTAGCGTCCCGCGGCAAGGCCTGCCAGGGGAGCGACAAGAGTCTCCACGGCCCTTTCTGGGCCGGACGAAGGCCAAGTGATCGAGCCGAGAAGACCAAGCCCCGGCAAGAGGAGCTTGCCGGGCCGAGAAGGCAAGGTCCGACAAGAGGAGCTTGCCGGGCCAAGGCGACAAGGCCCCGGCAAGAGGAGCTTGCCGGGATGACTAAGCCGAAGCACCAAGGCCCCGACGGGAGGAGCTCGCTGGGACGGCTGAGCCAAGGCACACCAAGAGAAGCCCGCCGCGGCGCTCCGCGCGCCCCGGCAAGGCCTGACGAGCGGCAAGCTCTCAGGTGTGGCAAGCCACTTGCCGCGGCTAACCACCACCTCAGGCCTGCGCTCCAGCTCACCTGCCCACGCGTCGCTCTGGGGCTTCCCCGGAGGCACGTGGCGGGGCGCCGCGCAACCTAAGACGCGCGGTGGCACGCGACGTTAGCAGAGTCGCCCCCGTGGCAAGCGGAGGCGCTCCTAACGGTCCGCCTCGGCACTGTTCAGGCGATCCAGACGGGCATTTAATGCCTTTGTCCCCCGCTGTCAGAGTTAGGTGCGATAGCACTGTGCGGCCACTGTTCGCACAGTCCCTTGCCATTTTTACCCTCACCTACGTCGCTACCTGTGGGAAACCCCTTGGCATATAAAAGGAGGCCCATGCGCACGTAGAGGGGGGGAACCCTAGAGGATCCAGACCCCAGAGAGATCGAACCCTAGAGGAGGAAAAGGAGGACACCCAATAGGCCCTCGCCTACGTCCAACTCCAACTTACTGTAGCTTCTTGCGCTCCAGAGCAAGAACTCGAATCAACCAGACAAGCAGCAGTAGGGTTTTACGCATCCATGCGGCCCGAAGCTGGGTAAATTCGTTGTGTGTGTGTGTGTCGCCTCGATCTGCTCTTTGTGCAACCTCCGCCCCCGCCGAACCGACAAGGGGCTCCGTCCCCATAGGTGCTCGTGGAGGCCGATATCCCCCGACATCTTTGGCGCGCCAGGTAGGGGAGCGTCGAGGTTGTGCGAACCAGATTTGGTGACCACAGGCAAGCTCAGGTATGGCCAGGTGCCTTTCCGCTCCACCCCGTGGAGCGGAGGCACTCCTCCCCACGGACTCGTGCACGGCCCTCCTCGAGTACCCCCTCGCGCAGAGTCCGGGCAAGAGCAGCTGCTCCTTGAGGAGGACCACCTTCCGGCCGCTGAGCGAGTTTCTCGCCTCCAGCAAACTCTGCGCCGCTCCCGTAGCCGCAGAAGTTAGCGCCGGAAGTTGCGGGAAAGGCGACCTCGTTCTTCGGCGAGCCCAGGCCGCCAAGATCCAAACGAGTCGACGCCGACCGTGGGAGGGACCTTGCCAGCGCGGCAGTCGGAACCCGTTCCGTCGGCCATCCTCTCTGTCCAAGTCTTGCCGCATTTGCATGTAATCCTTGGTACAGAGACGGGCGCAGATCCCGAGCATAGCTTGTGTGCCCCGCACATCTTGTCGACTTCGCGCCTCTCCGCTTGGCGCGTGCATTATTCGACACGATTGTGCAGCACTCGACTCCGGCAAGCGATGGCGGGCCGCAAAGCCCAGAGCCTTCGTTATTCCCTTACCTCGAGAAGGGGGGATGACAGGATAGGTTGGCGCGTCGCCCGAGGAAGCTGCGCCTTGCCGGACTGCGAACGACAGAGAAGCTAAGTCGCCAAAGTTTGAGCGATTAAGCTCCTTTTTATTCTTAAGTTATCTTCCTCGGACGACCGAGCTTCGTATGGGAAACCTGTGCGCGGAGGGGCCGGCTCGTGGCTGGTTGCGCCCTTATTTCGTTTCGAGTCCGCTCAATGACTTAAGTGTGCTACATCCCGAGTAGCGTCCTTACTTGTTTCGAGCTTGCTCGGCAGCTTGAGTGTGCCGCGACTGCAGTCGCCACGCTTACCTCGCCCTGAGCCTGCTCAACATTTAAGTGAGTTGCGCCAGCCGCGGCAAGGTTTCTTGCCGGTGGAGGCTCCGTCAGCGGGTTGCTGATGTCCCGCACTCGGCACCCGTGGCAAGGCGGAGACTTGCGCCGACAAGTTCCCGGAAGCGTAGGGCGCAAACGTACGAAGCACAAGGTCGAACGAGGGAGATAACAGCGCAATGAACTGCCTAAGATAAAAGTTATATTACAAAATAACTTGCCGCTGCTCTAATCAGTTGTTTCTGTGGCATGCTCAGCAGCGACAGGGGAAGAAAAGAAAGAGGTGGGCGGCCTAATCCGCGCGGTCGCCCTCGACCCGCTTGATCCCCGCCACCCTTTCCACGATGGGGGTGACGAGGGCCTTGATCTCCGTCAGGTCGGCGTCTTCCGGCAGGTGCCTGAGGACGTTGGTGAGCCTGATGGTGGGGTTGCAGAAGACGATCTTCACCAGCACCCTCTCGAGGGCCCCGGAGACAGCTTCCCGCATCTCCTCGGCCAGCTGCTCCGGGATCTTTTCCCGGAGATGCTGGAGCACCCCCACCAAGCCCTTGAAGAAGGAAGTGAGCTTGGCGCTCGGCGGGACGTTCTCGCCGGAGGGGTACTCGTGGCCCTCCATCCCCAGCAGCTTCAGCTCCTGGTCGATGGTGGAGGCGATGTCGACGAGGCCTTCGGTCCACCGCTCCACCGTCTCCTGGAGGGTGTTCTGGGTAACGGCGGCACGCTTCAACAGCTCCTCGTTGCCAGCAACCTCCTTCCGCAAGGTCGCTTCCTGCTCCTTGGCGCTCTCCAGCGCCTTGGCCAGGGTGTCCAGCTTCAGCTCGAGGACAGCCTTGGAGTCCTTGGCGGCATCGAGCTCCTGGATCTTCTCGGCGAAGCGGCCCTGCAGCTCGCCAAGGGTGTGAGCGCCCTTCTCGCGCTCCTGTTTGAGTGCGGCAAGCTCCTCGCCGCTCGCCTTGAGGTCGCTGACGAGCTGCGCCACCCTCGCCTCCAGCTCCCCCTTGGCGACCTTGGCGGCCGCGGCAGCGTCCTGCGCTTTCTGCAGGGCCCCGCCAAGCGCCTGCTCGCGCGCGGCAACCTCCTCCTCGTGGCTGGCGAGGCTGGCCTTCTGCTGCACCAGTTCGCTTTCCCGCGCGGATAGCCCCGCAGCGGCAAGCCTCTGCTGCTCTTCGGCCTCTGCCTTCTCGAGGAGGAAGGCCGTCCGCGCCTTGTCGAGCAGCCTTCGCTCCTCCGCCAAAGACCGGAGAGCCTCCTGGTTGAGCTCCCGGAGCTCCCCGGCGCGCTTCTCCATGTCCGCGCCGGCCCTCGCGACGAGTGCCTCTTGGCGCTCCACCTTGGCCTGCCGGGCGCGGTAGAGCGACACAAGCTTCCGGAGCAGCCGCTCCTCCTCGGGCTCGCCGTTTCCGGTGCTTGGCGCGTCGACCACTGTCAGCCCGACGGAGGCGAGCACTTCTCCGTCCAAGGCCTCCCCCTCGACCGGCGCCCTGGAGCTAGGCTCCCAGGGGAGCCTGATGAAGACGCCATTGCCGGCCTGCAGGTAGGCGCCTGCCGGGGGCTCCTCGTGGCCCGACGTGGTAGCAGCGGCGGGATCGCCGGACGGCGGAGCGCTTGACGCCCCGGCCTCCCCGGGGCCGTCGGCGCGGTCGCCGGTCCCCTCGCCGCCTGCTGCCGCGGCGGCCTTGGCGGCTTCGGCCTCCCCGCCGCCTGCGGGGTCGTCGGCGCCGTCCGCCTCCTCGATGACGATGACGTCGTCGGCGTCGCCACGCGCGCCCTCCCCGACGACGACCTCGGTCTCCATCGGGTCCGCGGTGGGCGGGTCTGATGGCCGGAAGAGGGGAGAAGAGTCAGCTGAACAGCCGACAAAAAGGCTCATGAGGAAAGATAACCAGGGAAAGTTTTCCGTGCAGGGGGGCTTACCGGTGGCAGGGTCCGTGGCCGCGGCCTCCGCTGCCGGGGGATCGCTGGCCGCGTCCCTCGCCGGAGATCCCTCCCTTGCCGGAGAGGTCTCCCTTGCCGGGGGCTCCTCCCTTGCCGGGGAGGTCTCCCCTGCCGGGGGCTCCTCCCTTGCCGGAGATTTCTCCCTAGGCGGGGTGGTTGAAGCGGACGGCGCGGCAGGAGTGCCCCCCGGGGTCGCCTGCTGGGGCTGCTCTGCTCCTACCCAACGACAACAACAACAGCCACATGTCAACAAAGAGAAGGGAAGCTCGCGCGCGCGCCAAACGGCAAGAGCTAGCCGTGCCCTCACCCTGGGGGCTGCGCTGTGGGCTGCCCTGCGGGCCCGCTGCCAGGTCCGGCAAGGTCGTCTCCGGCACCTCCCCAGTTGCCGGGGGAGATTCGCCCTCAAGGACGACCAGCGGGATCTTGGCCCTCTTCGCCCTCCTCTGGGCCAGCGTCCTGAAAAGGGTACGGTTTCGGGGGAGGATGAATGGGCTGCGAAACAAGACGAAGCAACAGAAATCAAGAAGATACAAGCTCTACCAGGGACTTACTCTCCGTCCTCCTCTTCGTCGTCGGAGCTGAGCACGGAATAATCAAAAACCGGCTTGCTCCAGGCGCGAGGAGACAGGGGAGTGGGTTCCCGGGACCGCTTGGCAGGGGCGGTGGACGACCCCGCCTCCGTTGCCGCCGCAGAACGGGGAGCGACAGGAGCAGAAGCCGTGGCCCGTGAGGACCCCGCTCCCGCTGCTTCAGAGGCGCGCGTCACCCGGGGCTGCGGTTGCTGGTCGGCCTGCCGCACTACCTCTCCGTCCCTGCGGAGACGCCTCCTCGGCTGGGCAGGGGGCTCCGCCTGCGACGAGCTGCCCGGGAGCTGCGAGGAGGGCGTGCCAGCCTCCGGCAAGCCACGCGCGTCCTGGGCGGGCTCGCCCGCACCACCATGCTCGGCTGGTTCCTCCGCGCCGGCGAGCTCCATTTGGTCGGCGAGGCTCTCCGCCTCCGCCGCGTCTGCCTCGGCCAGGGTGAAGCCAGACTCGCCCGCGGCCGCGGCGGCCGCCGCCTCCTCCATCCTGGAGGCGATGTAGGCCAGCTCCTCGGGGGTGGTGTCCCGCGTGAGGCCCCTCTTCTCGTCGGGGTCGACCGGCACCTCCTCCAAGTTGTCGAAGAAGGCTTGCACGAAGTCGTCCGCCGGCTCCTGCCAGGTCGCGTCGATCCCGTGCGAGTCGCACAGCGGCATCATCGCGAGGATGCGGCTGAGCGCCGAGTTGTTGCACAGGGGGACGACGCCCGGCGGCAACCTGAACCATTCTGGGTGCTCGGAGTCGTGCTTGAACAGCTCCTTCAACACTCCGTCGAGCTCCAGAACGGTGAAGTTGTAGTTAAGGCCCGGGCGCAGCATCATGATGTCCGCCGCGTTTTGGAATTCCCAAGCCGGTTTCCCCCTCTCCTGCAGGGGGGTGATACGCCGGCGAAGGAAATCCACGCCGACGGCGCCGACGGTGAGCCCGGCAAACCTGAGGCGCAGGATGCGGGTGGCGGCAATCTTCAGCTTGGCGTCGTCCGGGGCCAGGTCGCTCCAGTCGCGGCCGCGCACCACTGGAGTTCGCCGCACGGCGGTGAACGGCGGTGGATTCTCCTCGACGATCAGGCACCACTCGGCCCTCCACTCCTCCCATCTGCCACGGAGTTCCCCCCTCCAAGTAGACCTCTTTCTTGCCGGTCCTGGAGACCCAGGCGACTCTGCCGGACAGCGGCTCTCCTTTCTCCACCCGAGGAGTAAAGAAGTGGCGGAAGAGGGCTACGTTGGGGCGGACTCCGACAAAGTTCTCGCAAAGGTGTGCGAAAACCGCCATTGTCAGAACGGCGTTGGGGGTGAAGTCAAGGAGGTGGAGGTTGTAGGTGTGCATGATGTCGCAGAAGAACTCCGAAAAAGGCGGGCAGAGCCCGCAGAGGAAGAACACGACGAAGAAAGGGTACCCGGTCGGGTACAGGTTCTGGGCGATGGCGGGAAGAACTCGCGTGCGCGGATGCGCTCGCGTCGCCGTCGACCAGAAGAGGCGGTATCCGTTCTTCAGCCCCAGCGCATCGAGCTGAGGGGGGAACGTCACCGTCTCCTTCCGAAGCGCTTCCAGCCGCAGCGCCTCGGCCGACTTCACGGCCTTCCCCTTTGCCTTGTCGCTCTTCGGGGCCATGGCAGAAACGGGGAGGGGGAGTTGTCGGCGTTGGCGGCGCCAGGGGCTGCGAGGGCGAATCGCTGCTTTCTCTAGCAAGGAGGAAGTGGCGGAGATTTTCGAGGAACAGCAACCGGCGGAATGGCGAGTTGCCCCTGTTCCCCTCCGCTTATAAAGGGGGGAAGGAGTGGGGGCGGACGTTCCGCCTTTCCAAATGAAGAGGTCGTGCCCGACGTGACGCGTGCCTGCGGGCCTCAAGCCCCGCGCACGCCACCCACGTCACACACGCCTCGCACGCCTCGCCCCCCACGACGCCGCGATAAGCGCGCGCCACTTGGGGAGGGCGCGACGAGCACGGAGTTAAGGAGCAGCGCAACCCAGGCCACGCGTGCCCGTGCACTGTTAGGGCCTGGCCCAACAACGCTCGGCACCGTGTATGGCCCAGACCCGGGGGCTCCTGTCGGTGTACTAAAGTAGGGGTACCTTAGTACCCCGGAACTTGTGCACGGGCAGTAGTAGCGTCCCGCGGCAAGGCCTGCCAGGGGAGCGACAAGAGTCTCCACGGCCCTTTCTGGGCCGGACGAAGGCCAAGTGATCGAGCCGAGAAGACCAAGCCCCGGCAAGAGGAGCTTGCCGGGCCGAGAAGGCAAGGTCCGACAAGAGGAGCTTGCCGGGCCAAGGCGACAAGGCCCCGGCAAGAGGAGCTTGCCGGGATGACTAAGCCGAAGCACCAAGGCCCCGGCGGGAGGAGCTCGCCGGGACGGCTGAGCCAAGGCACACCAAGAGAAGCCCGCCGCGGCGCTCCGCGCGCCCCGGCAAGGCCTGACGAGCGGCAAGCTCTCAGGTGCGGCAAGCCACTTGCCGCGGCTAACCACCACCTCAGGCCTGCGCTCCAGCTCACCTGCCCACGCGTCGCTCTGGGGCTTCCCCGGAGGCACGTGGCGGGGCGCCGCGCAACCTGAGACGCGCGGTGGCACGCGACGTTGGCAGAGTCGCCCCCGTGGCAAGCGGAGGCGCTCCTAACGGTCCGCCTCGGCACTGTTCAGGCGATCCAGACGGGCATTTAATGCCTTTATCCCCCGCCGTCAGAGTTAGGTGCGATAGCACTGTGCGGCCACTGTTCGCACAGTCCCTTGCCATTTTTACCCTCACCTACATCGCTACCTGTGGGAAACCCCTTGGCATATAAAAGGAGGCCCATGCGCACGTAGGGGGGGGGGAACCCTAGAGGATCCAGACCCCAGAGAGATCGAACCCTAGAGGAGGAAAAGGAGGACACCCAATAGGCCCTCGCCTACGTCCAGCTCCAACTTACTGTAGCTTCTTGCGCTCCAGAGCAAGAACTCGAATCAACCAGACAAGCAGCAGTAGGGTTTTACGCATCCATGCGGCCCGAAGCTGGGTAAATTCGTTGTGTGTGTGTGTGTCACCTCGATCTGCTCTTTGTGCAACCTCCGCCCCCGCCGAACCGACAAGGGGCTCCGTCCCCATAGGTGCTCTTGGAGGCCGATATCCCCTGACACATTCCTAGAGAAGGACTAAGTTGGAAGATATTGTAAGCAATTGTGTGGACTAGGGTCGTAGTCTGAGGATTGTCCTCACTGCTACACATAAGGCTTCTGTCCTTGATGCACCGCTCGGTGTGCCAACCCCTCTAACGTCATATGTGGATGTTGTGAACATCTGGTAGATACGTTCTGATGACTACCTGATAGTTTAATGTGCCATGCTTTATGGCTTAGAGTTGGGGCTCCAAAAGCGTTTTGAACGCCATGGAACATATGAGATGTTCCAAGAGCTTAAATTGGTATTTCAGGCTCATGCCCGTGTTGAGATTTTTGAGACCTCTGACAAGATCTTTGCCTACAAGATGGGGAGAATAGCTCAGCTAGTGAGCATGTGCTCAGAATGTCTGGGAACTTCAATCGCTTGAATCAAGTGGGAGTTAATCTTCTAGATAAGAGAGTGATTGACAAAGTTCTCCAGTCACTATCACCAAGCTACTAGAGTTTCATGATGAACTATAGCATGCAAGGGAAGATGATCCCGGAGCTGTTCATCATGCTTAAAGGCTGTAAAGGTAGAAATCAAGAAGGAGCATCAAGTGTTGATGGTTAACAAGACCACTGGTTTCAAATAAGGGCAAGGGCAAGAAGGGAAACTTCATGAATGGCAAGCTAGTTGCCGCTCCAGTGAAGAAACCCAAGAACCCAAACCCGAGACGGAGTGCTTCTATTAGGGGAACGGTCACTGGTAGCGGAACTGCCTCAAATACTTGGTAGATAAGAAGGCTGGCAACTTCAACAGAAGTATATTTGATGTTTGTGTTATTGATGTGTATCTTACTAGAACTTTTAGTAGCACATGGGTATTAGATATCGGTTCAGTTGCTAACATTGGTAACTCGAAACAAAAGCTACGGAATAAACGGAGACTAGCTAAGGGAGAGGTGACGATGTGTGTTGGAAGTGTTTCCAAGGATGATATGATCACCATCACACGCTCTCTCTACCTTCAGGATTAGTGTTGAACCCAGATAAATGTTGTTTGCATTGGTGTCTGCGTTGAGCATGAACATGATTAGATCATGTTTATTGCAATACGGTTATTCATTTAAGTCAGAGAACAATGGTTATTCTGTTTGCATGAATAACACCTTCTATGGTCATGCACCCAATGTGAATGGTTTATTGAATCTCGGTCGTAGTGATACACATGTTCATAAAATTGATGCCAAAAGATGTAGAGTTGATAATGATAGTACCACTTTCTTGTGGCACTGCCGCTTAGGTCATATTGGTGTAAAGCGCATGAAGAACCTCCATGCTAATGCACTTTTGGAGTCACTTGATTTTGAATCGCCTGACACATGCGAACCATGCCTCATAGGCAAGATGACTAAAACCTCGTTTTCTGGAACAATGGAATGAGCAAGTGACTTGTTGGAAATCACACATGCTGATGTGTGCGGTCTGTTGAGTGTTGACGCACGCGGTGGATATCGTTATTTCCTCACCTTCACTAATGAATTGAGTAGATATGGGTATATTTACTTAATGAAGCATAAGTCCGAAACGTTTGAAAAGTTCAAGCAAATTCAGAGTGAAGATGCGAATCATCATAACAAGAAGATCAAGTTCCTACGATCTGATCAAGGGGAGAGTATTTGAGTTATGAGTTTGGCAATCACTAAAGACAAGGTGGAATCGTTTCACAGTTGACGCCACCTAGAACAACATAGGGTAATGGTGTGTCTGAACGTCGTAATCGCACCCTATTGGATATGGTGTGATCTATGATGTCTCTTACCGATCTACCGCTATCATTTTGGGGTTATGCATTAGATACAATTACATTCACTTTAAATAGGGCACCATCTAAGTCCGTTGATACGACACCATATGAACGGTGGTTTGGCAAGAAACCTAAGTTGTTGTTTCTTAAGGTTTGGGGCTACGATGCTTATCTCGATAGGCTTTGGCCAGAAAAGCTCGAACCCAAAGCAGAAAATTGTGTCTTCATAGAATACCCAAACAAGACGATTGGGTATACCAGATTTGAGGGCAAAGTGTTTGTCGCTAAGAACATGTCCTTTCTCGAGAAAGATTATCTCTCGAAATAATTGAGTGGGAGGAAGATAGAACTTGATGAGGTTGTTGAACCTTTACTTCAACAAGAGAGTAGCGCAGCACAGAAAGATGTTTCTGTGGCACCTACCTCAGTTGAAGAGAAAGCTAATGATGATCATCATGGAGCTTCAGACCAAGTTACTATCGAACCTTGTAGGTCGACAAGGGTGTGTACAACTTCTGAGTGGTAACCCTGTCTTAAAGGTCATGTTGCTGGACAACGATGAACCTATGAGCTATGGAGAAGTGATACGTCTCCAATGTATCTATAATTTTGATTGTTCCATGCTACTATATTATCTGTTTTGGATGTTTAATGGGATTTAATATGCTCTTTTATATTCTTTTTGGGACTAACCTATTAACCGGAGGCCCAGTGCCAGTTTATGTTTTTTTGCCTATTTTAGAGTTTCGTAGAAAAGGAATACCAAACAGAGTCCAAACGGAATGAAACCTTCATGATGATCTTTCTTGGACCAAAAGCAATCCAGAAGACTTGGAGTTGAAGTCTGGAACTCTATGAGGCGGCCACGAGGCAGGAGGGCGCGCCCCCACCCTCGTGGGCCCCTCGTAGCTCCACCGACGTACTTCTTTTGCCTATATATATATACTCTTATACCCTAGATCGATCCCAGAGAGCCACGAAACCACTTTTGCACCGCCGCAACCTTCTGTAACCGTAAGATCCCATCTTGGGGCCTTCTCCGGCGATCTGCCGGAGGGGGAATCGATCACGGAGGGCTTCTACATCAACACCATTGCCTCTCTGATGAAGCGTGAGTAGTTTACCACATACCTTCGGGTCCATAGTTATTAGCTAGATGGCTTCTTCTCTCTCTTTGATTCTCAATACAAAGTTCTCCTTGATGTTCTTGGAGATCTATTCGATGTAATACTCTCTTTGCAGTGTGTTTGCCGAGATCTGATGAATTGTGGATTTATGAACAAGATTATCTATGAATATTATTTGGCTCTTCTCTGAATTCTTATATGCATGATTTGATATCTTTGCAAGTCTCTTTGAATTATCGGTTTAGTTTGGCCTACTAGATTGATCTTTCTTGCAATGGGAGAAGTGCTTAGCTTTGGGTTCTATCTTGCGGTGTCCTTTCCTAGTGACAGTAGGGGCAGCAAGGCACGTATTGTATTGTTGCCACCGAGGATAAAAAGATGGGGTTTATATCATATTGCTTGAGTTTATCCCTCTACATTATGTCATCTTGCTTAATGCGTTACTCTGTTCTTATGAACTTAATACTCTAGATGCATGCTGGATAGCGGTCGATGTGTGGAGTAATAGTAGTAGATGCAGAATCGTTTCAGTCTACTTGACACGGACGTGATGCCAATATTCATGATCATTGCCTTAGATATCTTCATAACTATGCGCTTTTCTATCAATTGCTCGGTTGTAATTTGTTCACCCACCGTAATACATGCTATCTTGAGAGAAGCCACTAGTGAAACCTATGGCTCCTAGTCTCTTTCTTATTATATTGCATCTTGCTACCTCTTGAGCTTGTGTTGGTTTTTCCCTTGGAGGAAAGGGTGATGCACCAAAGTAGCGTAAGTATTTCCCTCAGTTTTTGAGAACCAAGGTATCAATCCAGTAGGAGACTACACGCAAGTCGCCTCGTACCTACACAAACAAATAAGAACCTTGCAACCAACGCGATAAAGGGGTTGTCAATCCCTTCACGACCACTTGCAAAAGTGAGATCTGATAGATATAATAAGATAAATATTTTTGGTATTTTTATGATAAAGATTGAAAGTAAAGATTGCAAAGTAAAAATAGATTCGAAACTTATATGATGAAAAATAGACCCGGGGGCCATAGGTTTCACTAGTGGCTTCTTTCAAGATAGCATAAGTATTACGGTGGGTGAACAAATTACTGTCGAGCAATTGATAGAAAAGTGCATAATTATGAGAATATCTAGGCATGATCATGTATATAGGCATCACGTCCGCGACAAGTAGACCGAAACGATTGTGCATCTACTACTATTACTCCACACATCGACCGCTATCCAGCATGCATCTAGAGTATTAAGTTCATAAGAACAGAGTAACACATTAGGCAAGATGACATGATGTAGAGGTATAAACTCAAGCAATATGATATGAACCCCATCTTTTTATCCTCGATGGCAACAATACAATACGTGCCTTGTTGCTCCTGCTGTCACTGGGAAAGGACACCGCAAGATTGAACCCAAAGCTAAGCACTTCTCCCATTGCAAGAAAGATCAATCTAGTAGGCCAAACCAAACTTATAATTCTAAGAGACTTGCAAAGATAACAAATCATACATAAAAGAATTCAGAGGAGATTCAAATATTGTTCATAGATAATCTTGATCATAAACCCACAATTCATCGGATCTCGACAAACACACCGCAAAAATAATTACATCAAATAGATCTCCAAGAGAATCGAGGAGAACTTTGTATTGAGATCCAAAGAGAGAGAAGAAGCCATCTAGCTAATAACTATGGACACGAAGGTCTGTGGTAAATTACTCGCACATCATTGGAGAGGCTATGGTGTTGATGTAGAAGCCCTCCATGATCGATTCCCCCTCCGTTCGAGCGCCGGAGAAGGCCCCAAGATGGGATCTCACGGGTACAGAAGGTTGCGGCGGTGGAAATAGGGTTTCATGGTGCTCCTGGATGTTTTCGGGATATATGGGTATATATAGGAGGAAGAAGTAGGTCGGTGGAGCTGCGAGGGGCCCACGAGGGTGGGAGGCGCGCCTCCCTGCCTCGTGGCCTCCTCGCTTCTTTCTTGACGTCCGCTCCAAGTCCTCTGGATCACGTTTGTTCCAAAAATAACTCTCCCGAAGGTTTCATTCCGTTTGGACTCTGTTTGATATTCCTTTTCTGCGAAACACTGAAATAGGCAAAAAAAAACAACAATTTGCACTGGGCCCTCGGTTAATAGGTTAGTCCCAAAAATAATATAAAAGTGCTTAGTAAAGCCCATTAAACATCCAAAATAGATAATATAATAGCATGGAACAATAAAAAATTATAGATACGTTGGAGACGTATCAAGCATCCCCAAGCTTAATTCCTGCTTGTCCTGGAGTAGGTAAATGATAAAAACAGAATTGTTGATGTGTAATGCTACCTAGCATAATTCTCAATGTAATTTCCTTTATTGTGGCATGAATGTTCAGATCCGAAAGATTCAAGACAAAATTTTAATATTGACATGAAAATAATAATACTTCAAGCATACTAACAAAGCGATCATGTCTTCTCAAAATAACATGGCCAAAGAAAGTTATCCCTACAAAATCGTATAGTCTGACTATGATCTATCTTCATACACAAAATATTTAATCATGCACAACCCCGATGACAAGCCAAGAAATTGTTTCATACTTTTGATGTTCTCAAACTTTTTCAATCTTCACGCAATAGATGAGCGTGAGCCATGGACATAGCACTATATGTGGAATAGAATGGTGGTTGTGGTGAAGACAAAAAGGAGAAGATAGTCTCACATCAACTAGGCGTATCAGCGGGCTATGGAGATGCCCATCAATAGATATTAATGTGGGTGAGTAGGGATTGCCATGCAGCGGATGCACTAGAGCTATAAGTGTATGAAAGCTCAACAAGAGAAACTAAGTGGGTGTGCATCCAACTCGCTTGCTCACGAAGACCTAGGGCATTTTGAGGAAGCCCATCATGGGAATATACTAGCCAAGTTCTATAATGTAAAATTCCCACTAGTATATGAAAGTGACAACATAGGAGACTCTCTATCATGAAAATCATGGTGCTACTTTGAAGCACTAGTGTGACAAAAGGATAGTAACATTGTCCCTTCTCTCTTTTTCTCTCATTTTTTTATTTGGGCCTTTTTTTCTCTTTTTTATGGCCACTTTTCTCTCTCTTTTTTCTTTTCGTCCGGAGTCTCATCCCGACTTGTGGGGGAATCATAGTCTCCATCATCCTTTCCTCACTTGGGACAATGCTCTAATAATGATGATCATCACACTTTTATTTACTTACAACTCAAAAATTACAACTCAATGCTTAGAACAAAATATGACTCTATGTGAATGCCTCCGGCAGTGTACCGGGATATGTAATGAATCAGGAGTGACATGTATGAAAGAATTATAAAGGTGGCTTTGCCACAAATACGATGTCCACAAGATGATCATGCAAAGCAATATGACAATGATGAAGCGTGTCATAATAAACGGAACGGTGGTAAGTTGCATGGCAATATATCTCGGAATGGCTATGGGAATGCCATAATAGGTAGGTATGGTGGCTGTTTTCAGGAAGGTATATGGTGGTTGTATGATACCGGCGAAAGGTGTGCGGTATTAGAGAGGCTAGCAATGGTGGAAGGGTGAGAGTGCGTATAATCCATGGACTCAACATTAGTTATAAAGAACTCACATACTTATTGCAAAAATCTATTAGTTATCGAAACGAAGTACTACGCGCATGCTCCTAGGGGGATAGATTGGTAGGAAAAGACCATCGCTCGTCCCCGACCGCCACTCATAAGGAAGACAATCAATAAATAAATCATGCTCCGACTTCATCACATAACGGTTCACCATACATGCATGCTACAGGAATCACACACTTTAGAACAAGTATTTCTCAAATTCACAACTACTCAACTAGCATGACTCTAATATCACCATCTTCATATCTCAAAACAATTATCAAGTATCAAACTTCTGATAGTATTCGATGCACTTTATATGATAGTTTTTATTATACCCATCTTGGATGTTCATCATATTAGGACTAATTTTATAGCCAAAGCAAACTACCATGCTGTTCTAAAAGACTCCTAAAATAATATAAGTGAAGCTTGAGAGATCAATAATTTCTATAAAATAAAACCACCATCGTGCTCTAAAAGATATAAGTGAAGCACTAGAGCAAAAATTATCTAGCTCAAAAGATATAAGTGAAGCACATAGAGTATTCTAATAAATTCCGATTTATGTGTGTATATCCCAAAAGGTGTGTACATCAAGGATGATTGTGGTAAATTAAAAGGCAAAGACTCAAATCATACAAGACGCTCCAAGCAAAACACATATCATGTGGTGAATAAAAATCTAGCCTCAAGTAAAGTTATCGATAGACGAAGACGAAAGAGGGGATGCCTTCCGGGGCATCCCCAAGCTTAGGCTCTTGGTTATCCTTGAATATTACCTTGGGGTGCCTTGTGAATCCCAAAGCTTAGGCTCTTGCCACTCCTTATTCCATAATCCATCAAATCTTTACCCAAAACTTGAAAACTTCACAACAAAAAACTCAACAGAAAAATCTCATGAGCTCCGTTAGCGAAAGAAAACAAACCACCACCAAAAGTTACTGTAATGAACTCATTCTTTATTTATATTGGTGTTAAAACTACTGTATTCCAACTTCTCTATGGTTCCTACCCTCCGATACTAGCCATAAATTCATCAAAATAAGCAAACAACACACAAAAACAGAATCTGTCAAAAACAGAACAGTCTATAGTAATCTGGATCAAACGTAAACTTCTGGAACTCCAAAAATTCTGAAATAAATTTCTGGACGTGAGGAATTTGTCTATTAATCATCTTCAAAAATAATCAACCTAAAATCACTCTCCAGTAAAAATTTGCAGCTAATCTCGTGAGCGCTAAAGTTTCTGTTTTTTACAGCAAGATCATAAAGACTTCACCCAAGTCTTCTCAAAGGTTCTACTTGGCACAAACACTAACTAAAACATGAAAACACATCTAAACAGAGGCTATATGAACTATTTATTACTAAACAGAACCAAAAAGAAAGAAGATAAAATATAATTGGGTTGCGTCCCAACAAGCGCTATCGTTTAACGCCCCTAGCTAGGCAAAAAGGCAAGGATAGATCTAGGTATTGCCATCTTTGGTATGCAATCCATAAGTGGATCTCATAATAGATTCATATGGTAATTTAATTTTATTTCTAGGAAAGTGTTCCATGCCTTTACTTAATGGAAATTGGAATCTAATATTTCCTTCTTTCATATCAATAATTGCACCGGTCGTTCTAAGGAAAGGTCTACCAAGAATAATAGGACATGTAGGATTGCAATCTATATCAAGAACAATGAAATATACGGGCACATAATTCCTATTTGCAACAATAATAACATCATTAATTCTTCCCATAGGTTTCTTAATGGTGGAATCCGCAAGGTGCAAGTTTAAAGAACAATCATCAAATTCACGGAAACCTAACACATCACACAAAGTTTTTGGAATCGTGGAAACACTAGCACCCAAATCACATAAAGCATAGAATTCATGATCTTTAATCTTAATTTTAATAGTAGGTTCCCACTCATAATAACGTTTTCTAGGGATAGAAACTTCTAATTCAAGTTTTTCTTCATAAGATTGCATTAAAGCATCAACGATATGTTTGGTAAAAGCTTTATTTTGGCTATAAGCGTGAGGAGAATTTAACACGGATTGCAACAAGGAAATACACTCTATTAAAGAACAATTATCATAATTAAATTCCTTGTAATCCAAAATAGTGGGTTCATTGCTATGTAAAGTTTTGACCTCTTCAATCCCACTTTTACCAATTTTTGCATCAAGATCTAAAAACTCCGAATCATTGGGACGCCTTTTAACTAAAGTTGACCCATCTCCAGTCCCATCATTATCAAGATTCATATTGCAAAACAAAGATTTAATAAGGGACACATCAATCACTTTTAGATCTTCATCCCTATTATCATAAAAACTAGAAGAACACGCTTTTACAAAGCAATCTTTCTTAGCACGCATCCTAGCGGTTCTTTCTTTGCACTCATCAATGGAAATTGTCATGACTTTGAGAGACTCATTGATATCATGCTTAGGGGGAATAGATCTAAGTTTCAAAGAATCTACATCAAGAGAAATTCTATCCATGTTCCTAGCCAACTCATCAATCTTAGGCAATTTTTCTTCAAGCAAAGCATTGAAATTCTTTTGAGAAATCATAAATTCTTTAACACTAGTCTCAAAATCAGAGGGCATATTATTAAAATTTCCATAAGAGTTGTTGTAGGAAGTACCATAATTATTAGAGGAATTACTAGGATACGGTCTAGGATTAAAGTTTCCTCTATATGCGTTATTACCAAAATTGTTCCTACCAACAAAATTCACATCCATAGGTTCATTATTATTCTCAATCAAAGTAGACAAAGGCATATCATTAGGATCAATAGGAGCACTCTTATTAGCAAACAACTTCATAAATTCATCCATCTTTCCACTCAAAACATTAATTTCTTCTATCGCATGAACCTTTTTACTAATAGATCTTTCGGTGTGCCATTGAGAATAATTAACCATAATATTATCTAGGAGTTTAGTAGCTTCTCCTAAAGTGATTTCCATAAAAGTGCCTCCTGCGGACGAATCTAAAAGATTTCTAGAAGCAAAATTCAATCCGGCATAAAATTTTTGTATAATCATCCACAAATTCAAACCATGTGTAGGGCAATTACGTATCATTAATTTCATCCTCTCCCAAGATTGTGCAACATGCTCATGATCAAGTTGCTTAAAATTCATAATATCGTTTCTAAGAGAGATGATCTTAGCAGGAGGGAAATACTTAGAGATAAAAGCATCTTTGCACTTATTCCAAGAATCAATATTATTTTTAGGCAAAGACGAAAACCAAGTTTTAGCATGATCTCTAATCGAAAATGAAAATAGCTTCAATTTAACAATATCATTATCCACGTCTTTCTTCTTTTGCATATCACACAAATCAACAAAGTTGTTTAGATGGGTAGCGGCATCTTCACTAGGAAGGCCAGATAATTGATCCTTCATGACAAGATTCAGCAAAGCAGCATTAATTTCACAAGATTCAGCATCGGTAAGAGGAGCAATCGGAGTGCTAAGAAAATCATTATTGTTGGTATTGGAAAAGTCACACAATTTAGTATTGTCTTGAGCCATCGTGACAAACGACCCAACACACAAGCACACAAGAAGCAAGCGAACATAGATGAATGGAAAAAGAGGGCGAATAAAACGGCAAGGGTGAAGTGGGGGAGAGGAAAACGAGAGGCAAATGGCAAATAATGTAATGCGAGGGATAAGAGTTGTGATGGGTACTTGGTATGTCTTGTCTTGACTTGACTTAGCGTAGATGTCCCCGACAACGGCGACAAAAATCCTTCTTGCTACCTCTTGAGCTTGCGTTGGTTTTTTCCTTGAAGAGGAAAGGGTGATGCAGCAAAGTAGCGTAAGTATTTCCCTCAGTTTTTGAGAACCAAGGTATCAATCCAGTAGGAGACTACACGCAAGTCGCCTCGTACCTACACAAACAAATAAGAACCTTGCAACCAATGCGATAAAGGGGTTGTCAATCCCTTCATGGCCACTTGCAGAAGTGAGATCTGATAGAGATAATAAGATAAATATTTTTGGTATTTTTATGATAAAGATTGAAAGTAAATATTGCAAAGTAAAAATAGATTGGAAACTTATATGATGGAAAATAGATCCGGCGGCCATAGGTTTCATTAGTGGCTTTTCTCAAGATAGCATAAGTATTACGGTGGGTGAAGAAATTACTATCGAGCAATTGATAGAAAAGTGCATAATTATGAGAATATCTAGGCATGATCATGTATATAGGCATCACGTCCGCGACAAGTAGACCGAAACGATTGTGCATCTACTACTATTACTCCACACATCGACCGCTATCCAACATGCATCTAGAGTATTAAGTTCATAAGAACAGAGTAACGCATTAGGCAAGATGACATGATGTAGAGGGATATACTCAAGCAATATGGTATGAACCCCATCTTTTTATCCTCGATGGCAACAATACAATACGTGCCTTGCTGCCCCTACTGTCACTGGGAAAGGACACCACAAGATTGAACCCAAAGCTAAGCACTTCTCCCATTGCAAGAAAGATCAATCTAGTAGGCCAAACCAAACTGATAATTCGAGGAGACTTTCAAAGATAACAAATCATACATAAAAGAATTCAGAGGATATTCAAATATTGTTCATAGATAATCTTGATCATAAACCCACAATTCAACGGATCTCGACAAATACACCGCAAAAATAATTACATCGAATAGATCTCCAAGAGAATCGAGGAGAAATTTGTATTGAGATCCAAAGGGAGAGAAGAAGCCATCTAGCTAATAACTATGGACCCGAAGGTCTGTGGTAAACTACTCACACATCATCGGAGAGGCTATGGTCTTGATGTAGAAACCCTCCATGATCGATTCCCCCTCCGGTGGAGCACCGGAAAAGGCCCTAAGATGGGATCTCACGGGTAGAGAAGGTTGTGGCGGTGGAAATAGGATTTTGTGGTGCTCCTGGATGTTTTTGGGATATATGGGTATATATAGGAGGAAGAAGTAGGTCGATGGAGCTACGAGGGTCCCACGAGGGTGGGGGGCGCGCCCAGGTGGGCAGGCGCGCCTCCCTGCCTTGTGGCCTCCTCGCTTCTTTCTTTACGTCCACTCCAAGTCCTCTGGATCACGTTTGTTCCAAAAATAACTCTCCCGAAGGTTTCATTCCGTTTGGATTCCGTTTGATATTCCTTTTCTGCGAAACACTGAAATAGGCAAAAAAAAACAACAATTTGCACTGGGCCTTCGATTAATAGGTTAGTCCCAAAAATAATATAAAAGTGCTTAGTAAAGCCCATTAAAAATCCAAAACAGATAATATAATAGCATGGAACAATCAAAATTATAGATACGTTGGAGATGTATCACATCTCTTTTATGTACATTGCATCTCATTTACTATTTTGCAATCTTTACTTTCCAATCTATACAACAAAAATACCAAAAAAATATATACTTTACTATCTTTATTAGATCTCACTTTTGGAGTGACCGTGAAGGGATTGACAACCCGTTTATCGCGTTGGTTGCAAGGTTCTTGATTGTTTGTGCAGGTACTAGGTGACTTGTGTGTTGTCTCCTGCTGGATTGATACCTTGGTTCTCAAAACTGAGGAAAATACTTACGCTACTTTGCTGCATCACCCTTTCCTCTTCAAGGGAAAACCAACGCATGCTCAAGAGGTAGCAAGAAGGATTTCTGGCGCCGTTGTCGGGGAGATCTACGCCAAGTCAAGACATACCAAGTACCCATCATAAACTCTTCTCCCTCGCATTACATTATTTGCCATTAGCCTCTCGTTTTCCTCTCCCCCACCTCTAAAACGATTTTCGTAAACCTTTGCCATTTCTTCGCCCTTCTTCTGTTTGATCTTCTGTTTGCTTGTGTTACCATGTACCTTATTTTTTCTTGCATCTTCGCTTGCTAAAAGTTTATGGATCCTCATCCACTTGCTAATCTCTTTAAGAGATCCAATTATGATGAACCTATTGCTAGTGAGTTGGGTGCACTAGATTATCTTTATGAGGTTTTGCTTGAAATTCATGAATCTGAAAATTGTGATGAAGTACTTTATGAAGCGATTCACAGTAGACCTTTGAATAAAAAGCATGATTGCAATGATTTTATTATAAATTTTGTTGATGTAAATTGTCCTAATAATATGCAAAACCCTAATCTTGGGGATGCTAGTTTTGCTATGTCCTCTACTTGTTGCAATGATCATGATTGGGGTGATAGTGCTTCTTATGATCTTGAAAATTTATTTAAGCCCCATGATGAATATGAGACTGAAAATAGTGTTTGCAATATTATTGAAAGTGGGTTTGGAATAGTGTCAACTTTATATCCCACATATTTGGAGAATGTTCAATCTTATGAAATTTTTGAGAAAAGTGGGTTTGGAGAGGTCATGACTTTAGTTAATGTTAATCCCACTATTTTAGAAGAGTGTCAACTTCGCATGCATGTGGATCGTGTTGAAAATATTTTATGTGATATCTATTTTGTTTAATATTCTTATGATCCCACATGTAATTATTATGAGATAGGAAAATATGGCTATAGAAATTTTCATGTTACAAAATTACCTCTCGTTATGTTGAGATTGCTATTGTTTCTTTCCACTTCCTTGCATATGCTAGTTTTTGCTTGCTATGATAATTTGTTTTCCTATAAGATGCCTATGCATAGGAAGTATGTTAGACTTAGATGTGTTTGTCACGTGTTTCATGATGCTCTCTTTGCGCTTCAATTCTTGTCTTTCATGTGAGCATCATCGAAATCTCAATGCCTAGCTTAGGGTGTTAAATGGTAGCGCTTGTTGGGAGGCAACCCAATTCCTTGATTTTTTTCCTGTTTAGTAATAAATAATTCATCTAGATTCTTTTTAGATGTGGTTTTATGTTTTAATTAGTGTTTGTGCCAAGTAGAACCTTTGGGAAGAGTTGGGTGAAGTCTTTGCAATCTTGCTGTAAAAAACTGAAACTTTTGCACTCACGAGATTAGCTGCCAATTTTTTACTAGAGAGTGATTTTAGGTTGATTCTTTTTGCAGATGATTAATAGACAAATTTCTCATGTCCAACTATTTATTTCAGAATTTTTGGAGTTCCAGAAGTATTCGAACAAAGCAGGTTGCTACAGACTGTTCTGTTTTTGATAGATTCTGTTTTTCGTGTGTTGTTTGTTTATTTTGATGAATCTATGAGTAGTATCGGGGGGTATGAACCATAGAGAAGTTGGAATACAGTAGGTTTAACACCAATATAAATAAATAATGAGTTAATTATAGTACCTTAAAGTGGTGGTTTATTTTCTTATACTAACGGAGTTGATGAGATTTCCTGTTGAAGTTTTGTGTTGTGAAGTTTTCAAGTTTTTGGGTACAGATTTGATGGATTTTGGAATAAGGAGTGGCAAGAGCCTAAGCTTGGGTATTACCAAGGCACCCCAAGGTAAAATTCAAGGACAACCAAAAGCCTAAGCTTGGGGATGCCCTGGAAGGCATCCCCTCTTTCGTCTTCGTCTATCGGTAACTTTACTTGAGGCTATATTTTTATTCACCACATGATATGTGTTTTGCTTGGAGCGTCTTGTATGATTTGAGTCTTTGATTTTTAGTTTTCCACAATCATCCTTGCTGTACACACCTTTTGGGAGAGACACACATGAATCGGAATTTATTAGAATACTCTATGTGCTTCACTTATATCTTTTGAGCTAGATAATTTTGCTCTAGTGCTTCACTTATATCTTTTTGAAGCACGGTGGTGGTTTTATTTTATAGAAATTATTGATATCTCATGCTTTACTTATATTATATTGAGAGTCTTTTAGAACAGCACGGTAATTTGCTTTGGCTATAAAATTAGTCCTAATATGATGGGCATCCAAGATGGGTATAATAAAAACTTTCATATAAAGTGCATTGAATACAAAGAGAAGTTTGATTCCTTATGATTGTTTTGAGATATGAAGATGGTGATATTATAGTCATGCTAGTTGACTAGTTGTGAATTTGAGAGATACTTGCGTTAAAGTTTGTGATTCCCGTAGCATGCACGTATGGTGAACCGTTATGTGATGAAGTCAGAGCATGATTTATTTTTTGATTGTCTTCCTTATGAGTGGCGGTGGGGGACGAGCGATGGTCTTTTCCTACCAATCTATCCCCCTAGGAGCATGCACGTAGTACTTCATTTTGATAACTAATAGATTTTTGCAATAAGCATGTGAGTTCTTTATGACTAATGTTGAGTCCATGGATTATACACACTCTCACCCTTCCTCCGTTGCTAGCCTCTCTAGTACCGCGCAACTTTCGCCGGTACCATAAACCCACCATTTACCTTCCTCAAAACAGCCACCATACCTACCTATTATGGCATTCCCATAGCCATTCCGAGATATATTGCCATGCAACTTTCCACCGTTCCTTTTATTATGACACGCTTCTTCGTTGTCATATTGCTTTGCATGATCATATAGTTGACATCGTATTCGTGGCAAAGCCACCTTCATAAATTTTTCATACATGTCACTCTTGATTCATTGCACATCCCGGTACACCGCCGGAGGCATTCACATAGAGTCATATTTTGTTCTAGGTATTGAGTTGTAAGTAAATAAAAGTGTGATGATCTTCATTATTAGAGCATTGTCCCAGTGAGGAAAGGATGATGGAGACTATGATTCCCCCACAAGTTGGGATGAGACTCCGGACGAAAAATAAAAAAAAGAGAAAAAAAGAGGCCATAAAAAGGGGAGAAATGCCCAAATAAAAAGATGAGAGAAAAAGAGAGAAGGGGTAATGCTACTATCTTTTTTCCACACTTGTGCTTCAAAACAGTACATTGATCTTCATGATAGAGAGTCTCTTATGTTGTCACTTTCATATACTAGTGTGAATCTTTAATTATAGAACTTGGCTTGTATATTCCAATGATGGGCTTCCTCAAAGTGCCCTAGGTCTTCATGAGCAAGCGAGTTGGATGCACACCCACTTAGTTTATTTTTGAGCTTTCATACACTTATAGCTCTAGTGCATCCGTTGCATGGCAATCCCTACTCACTCACATTAATATCTATTGATGGGCATCTCCATAGCCCGTTGATACGCCTAGTTGATGTGAGACTATCTTCTCCTTTTTGTCTTCTCCACAACCACCATTCTATTCCACCTATAGTGCTATGTACATGGCTCACGCTCATGTATTGCGTGAAGATTGAAAAATTTCGAGAACATCAAAAGTATGAAACAATTGCTTGGCTTGTCATCAGGGTTGTGCATGATTTAAATACTTTGTGTGATGAAGATAGAGCATAGCCAGACTATATGATTTTTTAGGGATAGCTTTCTTTGGCCATGTTATTTTGAGAAGACACGATTGCTTTATTAGTATGCTTGAAGTATTATTATTTTTATGTCAATATTAAACTTTTGTTTTGAATCTTTCGGATCTGAACATTCATGCCACAATAAAGAAAATTACATTGATAATTATGATAGGTAGCATTCCAAATCAAAAATTCTGTTTTTATCATTTACCTACTCGAGGATGAGCATGAATTAATCTTGGGGATGCTTGATACGTCTCCAACGTATCTATAATTTTTTATTGTTCCATGGTATTATATTATCTATTTTGGATGTTTAATGGGCTTTAATATGCTCTTCTATATTATTTTTGGGATTAACCTATTTACCGTAGGCCCAGTACCACCTTTTGTTTTTTTTGCCTATTTTAGAGTTTGGCAGAAAAGGAATACCAAACGGAGTCCAAACGGGATGAAACCTTCGCGATGATCTTTGTTGGACCGAAAGCAATCCAGAAGACTTGGAGTTGAAGTCTGGAACTCTACGAGGTAGCCACGAGGCAGGAGGGTGCCCCCCACCCTCGTGGGCCTCTAGTAGCTCCACTGACGTACTTCTTTCGCCTATATATACTCTTATACCCTAGATTGATTCCAGTGAACCACGAAACCACTTTTCCACCGCCGCAACCTTCTGTACCCATGAGATCCCATCTTGGAGCCTTCTCCGGGGATCTGCCGGAGGGGGAATCAATCACGGAGGGCATCTACATCAACACCATTGCCTCTCCGATGAAGCGTGAGTAGTTTACCACAGACCTTTGGGTCCATAGTTATTAGCTAGATGGCTTCTTCTCTCTCTTTGATTCTCAATACAAAGTTCTCCTCGATGTTCTTGGAGATCTATTTGATGTAATACTCTTTTGCGGTGTGTTTGCCGAGATCCGATGAATTGTGTATTTATGAACAAGATTATCTATGAATATTATTTGGTTCTTCTCTGAATTCTTATGTGCATGATTTGATATCTTTGCAAGTCTCTTCGAGTTATCGGTTTAGTTTGGCCTACTAGATTGATCTTTCTTGCAATGGGAGAGGTGTTTAGCTTTGGGTTCAATCTTGCGGTGTCCTTTCCCAGTGACAGTAGGGGCAGCAAGGCACGTATTGTATTGTTGCCATCGAGGATAAAAAGATGGGGTTTATATCATATTGCTTGAGTTTATCCCTCTACATCATGTCATCTTGCTTAATGCGTTACTCTGTTCTTATGAACTTAATACTCTAGATGCATGCTGGATAGCGGTTGATGTGTGGAGTAATAGTAGTAGGTGCAGAATCGTTTCGGTCTACTTGATACGGACGTGATGCCTATATTCATGATCATTTCCTTAGATATCTTCCTAACTATGCGCTTTTTTATCAATTGCTCGACAGTAATTTGTTCACCCACCGTAATACATGCTATCTTGAGAGAAGCCACTAGTGCAACCTATGGCCCCCAGGTCTCTTTCTTATTATATTACATCTCTTTTATTTACATCGCATCTCGTTTACTATTTTGCAATCTTTACTTTCCAATCTATACAACAAAAATACCAAAAATATTTACTTTACTATCTTTATTAGATCTCACTTTTGCGAGTGACCGTGAAGGGATTGACAACCCGTTTATCGCGTTAGTTGCAAGGTTCTTGATCGTTTGTGTAGGTACTAGGTGACTTGTGCGTTGTCTCCTACTGGATTGATACCTTGGTCCTCAAAACTTAGGGAAATACTTATGCTACTTTGCTGGATCACCCTTTCCTCTTCAAGGGAAAACCAACGCATGCTCAAGAGGTAGCAAGAAGCGATGGTGGGCCCGGATTCCAACAAATGGCTAGAAGCCATGAAATCCGAGATAGGATCCATGTATGAGAACAAAGTATGGACTTTGGTGGACTTGGCCGATGATCGGCAAGCCATTGAGAATAAATGGATCTTTAAGAAGAAGACAGACGCTGATGGTAATGTCACCATTTATGAAGCTCGACTTGTCTCAAAGAAGTTTCCGACAAGTTCAAGGAGTTGACTGTGATGAGACTCTCTCAATCATAGCGATGCTAAAGTGTGTTAGAATTATGTTAGCAGTTGATGCATTTTCATTTAGGAAATTTGGCAGATGATGTCAAAATAAAGTTTCCTTGACGGTTTCCGTGAGGAAAGGCTGTGTGTGATACAACCAAAAGGTTTTGTCGATCCTAAATATGCTAAAAGGTATGCAAACTCTAGCGATCCTTCCATGGACTGGAGCAAGTGAGGGAGTCCTGGATTAGGGGGTCCTCGGGCGTCCGGGCTATGTGACATGGGCCGGACTCATGGGCCGTAAAGATACAAGATGGAAGGCTTTCCCCCGTGTCCGGATGGCACTCTCCTTAGCGTGGAAGGCAAGCTTGGCACTCGGATATGAAGATTCCTTTCTCTGTAAACCGACTCTGTACAACCCTAGCCCCCTCCCGTGTCTATATAAACCGGAGGGTTTAGTCCGTAGAGGCAATCATAATCATACAGGCTAGACATCTAGGGTTTAGCCATTACGATCTCAAGGTAGATCAACTCTTGTAACCCCTATACTCATCAAAGTCAATCAAGCAGGAACTAGGGTATTACCTCCATCAAGAGGGCCCGAACCTGGGTAAACATCGTGTCCCCTGCCTCCTGTTACCCTCGATCCTTAGACGCACAGTTCGGGACCCCCTACCCGAGATCTGCCGGTTTTGACACCGACATTAGTGCTTTCATTGAGAGTTCCATTGGGCAGTCCTCGAAAGGCTCGATGGCTCCATCGATCATCTACAACAATGCTACCGTGAAGGAGATTTTTCTCCCCGGCCAGATCTTCGTATTCGGCGGCTTCTCACTGCGTGCCAACACGGTTGGCAACCTAGAGCAGATCGACAGCTACGCCCTTGGTCACCAGATCAGTTTTGGAAATCTGAACTATGTTGCTGATATCCAAGGAGACTTGATGTTCCAAGAGTTCCGGCCCCAACCACCGCTTCGGCCTTAGATTCGGAGTGCGTCACCAGGTCCGAAGATGGGAGTCTATAGCCCGCCGGACTCTCCGCGGCTATAGAGCTCAACACTGGAGGACCGGAGAGAATAGCGTCTCCGGTAGTCATCACAAAGCCGGACTCTTCTCCGGACACTAGCTTCGAACCCTCGAAGTCCGCGTCATGCGAGCTCGGCCAGGAAACTTCCGTCCCCGTCCAAACCTCACTCTTAAACAAGGCTTTGGACTTAATGTGATCCCTCGCCATCACATAGGAACCACTTTCGAATTGCGCCCAGTCCGGACTAGGGGCTCAAAATAGGGAATTTTACTTCCCACCCACCACCCACTTCATAGCCACTGTCGAGGATCTAACCGACATGCTCGATTACGCCTCCGCAGACATCAACGGTATGTACGACGATGCCGGAGAGGAGTAGGCCCAAAACCCGCCATTCACCGGACGCTGGACGACCACTTCCTCATACGACGTGTACATGGTGGACACACCTAAAGAAGGCGACGACGATGATGAGAAGGATCCAGTCGAGGACGAACCTCCTGAGATACCACCAAAGCGTCGACGTCAGTGGCGCCGCTCTAAATTGCGTCGCGGAAAAGACAGCAATACCGGCACCGGAGACAATGATACTATAGAGAACGATGGAGATCAAGAATACCCCATCAAACCAACATCCGAACAAGATGATCAGGAGGGCTCGCGGTGATGATCTACACGCCATCAAATACCTTCCCCTAAAACTTAAGGGGCCAGCTCGGCACTGGTTAAACAACCTCCCAGAAAACTCTATTGGAAGCTGGGAAGACCCGGAGGATGCCTTTAGAGATAACTTCCAAGGCACCTATATCCGGCCTCCAGATGCTGATGACCTCAGTCATATTGTCCAGCAGCCCGGAGAGTCAGCCAGAAAATTCTGGACTAGGTTCCTCATTAAAAGAACCAGATTGTCGATTATCCAGACGCCGAAGCCCTAGCGGCCTTGAAACATAGCATTCACAACGAATGGCTCACCTGACACCTTGGCCATGAGAAGCCGAAGTCTATGGCAGCCCTGACAGCACTCATGACCCGCTTTTGCATGGGCGAAGACAGCTGGCTCGCCCGTAGCAGTAATAGTACAAGCGAACCTGGCACTTCCGAAGCCAGGAATAGCAACGGCAGGCCCCGACGCAACAAACACAAGCGCGGAAGCAACAATGACAATACCGAAGACATGGCGGTCAACACTGGATTCAGCGGCTCCAAGTCCGCTCAGCGGAAGAAGCCATTCAAAAGAAACAGAGAGGGCTCATCCAGCTTGGACCGAATACTCGATCGACCCTGCCAGATTCATGACACCCCTGACAAGCCTGCCAATCATACCAACAGAAGTTGTTGGGTCTTTAAACAGGCCGGTAAGTTAAATACCGAACATAAGGAGAAAGGGTCGCCTAGCAAGGACGACGACGAGGAGCCTCATCCACCGAATGCAGGGGGACAGAAGAAATTCCTCCCCGAAGTCAAAATGGTGAATATGATATACGTTACCCATATCCCCAAGAGGGAGCGCAAGCGCGCGCTAAGGGACGTCGATGCGATAGAACCAGTCGCCCCAAAATTCAACCCATGGTCGGCCTGTTCGATCACCTTTGATCGCAAGGACCATCCGACCAGTATCCGGCACGGAGGTTCGGCCGCACTGGTCCTCGATCTAATCATTGACGGATTCCACCTTACGCGAGTCCTCATGGACGGCGGCAGCAGCCTTAACCTGCTCTATCAGGACACAGTCCGCAAGATGGGTATTGATCCATCAAGAATCAAGCCCACTAAAACTACCTTTAAAGGAGAAATACCTGGTGTAGAGGCCTGTTGCACGGGCTCAATCACATTGGAGGCCGTCTTCGGTTCGCCGGACAACTTCCGAAGAGAAGACTTGATCTTTGACATCGTCCCCTTCCGCAGTGGCTACCATGCACTGCTCGGACGAACCGCGTTCGCTCGCTTCAATGTGGTCCCACACTATATGCATATCTCAAACTCAAGATGCCCGGACCATGCAGTGTTATAACAGTCAATGGAAACATGGAACGCTCCCTCCGTACTGAGGAGCACACCGCGGCCCTGGCAGCAGAAGTACAAGGTGGCCTTATCAAGCCAACTATTACATCGTCAGCCAAGTCCCTGGACACTGGCAAACGAGTCCGGACTACCCCACAGTACGGCAGTCCAGCTCATCAGGAGCTCGATTAGCAATTCGGCCTCCATCTCAGCCCCTACCAAATTGTGGCATATGTACCACTCGTACATAATTACACAATAAAGATACCATGGGAAAGAATGGAGGCATAATAAAGATAAAGTCCACAATACGGCTAGACCCTATCCGGACACTCATATTTCCTTTTTCTTTTCTTTTTATTTTTCCAGGTTCCTTACAACCCATATCACCTTTTAGACGGTACCAAGGCCTCTTTTCAAGGCCTATCATGAAAATACCGATCGACGATCCTCTCAAAGGACAATACACCAAGGAGAAAAGCAACGTAGACGCGTGATACGTCTCCGACGTATCTACTTTTCCAAACACTTTTGCCCTTGTTTTGGACTCTAACTTGTATGATTTGAATGGAACTAACCCGGACTGACGCTGTTTTCAGCAGAATTGCCATGATGTTGTTTTATGTGCAGAAAACAAAAGTTCTCGGAATGACCTGAAACTCCACGGAACGTCAAGTTAAAAATAATAAAAAAATCCTCGCCAAAGATGAAGACCAGGGGGGCCACACCCTGTCCACGAGGGTAGGGGGCGCGCCCCCTACCTCATGGGCCCCCTGGAGCTCCTCCGATGCCAACTCCAACTCTATATATTTGCTTTTGGGGAGAAAAAAATAGGAGAGAAGAAATCATCGCGTTTTATGATATGGAGCCGCCGCCAAGCCCTAAAACCTCTCGGGAGGGCTGATCTGGAGTCCTTTCGGGGCTTCAAAGAGGGGGATTCGTTGCCGTCATCATCATCAACCATCCTCCATCACCAATTTCATGATGCTCACCGCCGTGCGTGAGTAATTCCATCGTAGGCTTGCTGGACGGTGATGGGTTGGATGAGATCTATCATGTAATCGAGTTAGTTTTGTTAGGGTTTGATCCCTAGTATCCACTATGTTCTGAGATTGATGTTGCTATGACTTTGCTATGCTTAATGCTTGTCACTAGTGCCTGAGTGCCATGATTTCATATCTGAACCTATTATGTTTTCATGAATATATGTTAGTTCTTGATCCTATCTTGCAAGTCTATAGTCACCTACTATGTGTTATGATCCGGCAACCCCGAAGTGACAATAATCGGGACCACTCCCGGTGATGACCATAGTTTGAGGAGTTCATGTATTCACTATGTGCTAATGCTTTGTTCCGGTTCTCTACTAAAAGGAGGCCTTAATATCCCTTAGTTTCCATTAGGACCCCTCTGCCACGGGAGGGTAGGACAAAAGATGTCATGCAAGTTCTTTTCCATAAGCACGTATGACTATATTCGGACTACATGCCTACATTACATTGATGAATTGGAGCTAGTTCTGTGTCACCCTATGTTATGACTGTTACATGATGAACCGCATCCGGCATAATTATCCATCACCGGTCCAATGCCTACGAGCTTTCCATCTACTGGTTTACGCTTATTTACTTTTCTATTGCTACTGTTACAATCACTATAAAACACCAAAAATATTAATTTTGCTTTCATTACTCTTTTGTTACCGTTACCACCACTATCATATTACTTTGCTACTAAACACTTTGCTGTAGATATTAAGTTTCCAAGTGTGGTTGAATTGACAACTCAGCTGCTAATACTTGAGAATATTCTTTGGCTCCCCTTGTGTCGAATCAATAAATTTGGGTTGGAACTCTACCCTCGAAAGCTGTTGCGATCCCCTATACTTGTGGGTTATCAAGACTAATTTCTGGCGCTGTTGACGGGGACCATAGATCTATTCTTTGAGTCACTTGGGATTTATATCTGCTGGACACTATGAAGAACTTGAAAGATGCTAAGACAACAATTTATCCCTCAACTACGAGGGGAGGTAAGGAACTGCCATCTAGCTCTGCACTTGATTCACCTTCTGTTTTGAGTAAGCTTGCGACACCTAAACCTGCTTCTGCTATTCGTTCTGATATGTCGCATGTTATTGATGATGCTACTTCTGCTATGCATGATACTTATGATGAAACTAGTTCTATGCTTGATACTTCTGTGCCACTTGGTGAATTTCTTGATGAACAAATTGCTAGGGCTAGAGAGAAAGAAATTATTGAATCTGATTATATTGATGAAAGTGATGATGAAGATAGGCCTATTATTCCTGAGGGTTATGTTTTTGATATGTAATCTTCTGCCGCTATTTTAGCTTGCAGAGATAGTCGTGAACTTAAAAGGCTACTAATTAAATGGAACAAGGAATCTCTTAGAGATAGAATGAGGCCTGACCCTGCTTTCGCTACTTCACCTATTTGTGTTCCTGATAAGGATTATGAATTCTCTATTGATCCTGATATAATTACTTTGGTTGAATCTGATCCTTTTCATGGTTATGAATCTGAAACGGTTGTGGCACATCTTACTAAATTAAATGATATAGCCACCCTATTTACTAATGATGAGAGATCATGTTACTTTTATATACTTAAA
Source organism: Aegilops umbellulata (assembly GCA_032464435.1). Classification (NCBI taxonomy): domain Eukaryota; kingdom Viridiplantae; phylum Streptophyta; class Magnoliopsida; order Poales; family Poaceae; genus Aegilops; species Aegilops umbellulata. The sequence goes on along the minus strand of CP136056.1, from coordinate 335,887,730 downwards.
ATATTTCCGTTCTCATTAAAGGGTGATGCTAAGATAT